>CM041292.1:0-1330825 GCA_023052935.1 Piezodorus guildinii | reverse complement strand
GCCTAATTAGCACTAATATTGATTCTTATTTTATTCGGATGGAGTGACAGACCGTTTGGTCCTTGGCCGCACTATATGGATTTCACCTCTGTGATTCTCGATGATAAATTATAGGTAAGGTCATAGGTTTGCGACAAAGGGTAAATGTGATTTGATGGATTTTTTAGGATTGATTCCCTAAGCCTATTTTTGTGAGTGGCCACCAGCTTGCTGATGGGTCTCATATAAGTGGGGGAGAAGCTGTGAATGAATCCCCATGTAATTATATGCTTGAGAAAAAGTCCTCCTGGGATTAGGATTCGAACTCACAACATTTGGCATAGTAGGCTGGTTAGGTTAGTGTTAGATGCTATCCACACCAATATTGATAGCCTTGTCAAATAAAAATAAAAATAGTAAACAAATTAAATTAAATAAAATGTATGGCTCTACAATCCATGAAGGACCTTGGTCCAGTGCGTATAGATCCATATTGTCTCTAGGCCAATGGCAGCATTTAATTTTAAACTTTTGACTAGGACTTAATCTAATTTAATTAAAGTTAAATTTTTTTTTATAACATGTTAGTGTTATTAACCTTCTTGGAGAAGAAAAAACATCATTATCTTCCGAAGGTACAATCGTATTTGGTGGACTAGACCTCTTGGGGTGAATAGTGTAGTCTGGATCGGGGATGGCTTTCCGGGACTGCTGCTGGTTTGGGTTCATGTAGGACCAAGGCATGTTGTTGTTGATACCTTCCGCTTTGGTGTTCAAGTCGAATCTTTGTCAAACCAATAAATTAAAATTATAATTAGTATTTAAAAAATGTTAAAAAAGCAAATACAGCAGACTAAGGCAAACATATACAAGATTAAAAAATGTTAATCAACAGTTAAACCACACAGTACTTATTTTGGCAAGAAATAATCCTTACAGAGGATTCCTCGTGCGTACTACCGAGGGCTGAGGGCTGTCCGGCGTGGTGGGCTTCCCGTACACGTCATAGAAGGGAGAAGAAGGACTTGGGAGGACTATGGGTGGCGGGCTGTTGATCATGAAGCTGCCGCCTCCAGGGGGCGGTGGGGGCGGGCTGGATGGGGGCACCATCGACAGGGGCTTGAGGGCCGGTCTCTGGGGGCGGTCCAGGGGAAGTGCTGAAGGTCTCTCTGGGCGCCTGTCGCCGATCTGTGGAGAGAGGCGAGGCAGGCTGATTTCCTGCGGCTCAGGTCCGGCTTGGTCGGGCTCTTCCTGATGTGGACCCAGCTTGAGGTCTTGCCATAGCCTGTCGTTGGTGTCATCCGGGCATCGCTCTACAAAGGAAAACAATTTCTATTTAATATAATTTCATACAAATGTTAAAATCTGAAGCAATTCCTAATATGAATGATAGATTAATGTTTGCATTCCTGGCTTATCCTTTGCACTGCTGCCTCAACCAAGTTTATTGTGCTGTTAATACAGGCTTTTTGCCTTGGTGAATCTGAGCAAACTGTATGGGTTGATCAGTTCACACAACTTGGGGTCTGAAATACGGTCATTGCCATATCCTAGCAATCTCTGGACAACTACATAAATGATAGGCTGTTTCACCTTCCTTCTTACAGAATCTGCAAGTCCATGAGGCTACTAACCCCATATTATGGAGGTGCTTATTAAGCTGATAGTGTCCTTTGTACAGTCCTGTCACCCTCTTCAGAGTTATCATGTCCATTGAGGGGAGAGTACAGCTTCTGTCTGTGCAGGGTTATTGGGTTAACATAGTTTTGCAAAATTATTTCTATTTTAAACAAGGTCTGTAAAACATAATTATTTTGTCAAACTTAATGTGTAAAACACACATACATACACTAAGGCACACAAACAATTTTTATAGGATATGGTCATTTGGACTCAAGAGACCCTAAAATGTGAATTTCTGTCAATCACAGTTTTGTATCAAAATAAAATACAAAAATTTTCTCAATCACAATACTTTCTATTACTATATATTTCATATAAAGGATATTAGTACTTTTTATAGGCCAATGTTTGTGCAATGAGTTGGAAATCACTCATCCGCCAAATTTTTCCACAATTTTTTACTCCCCACTTTATAAAGGCTGGGTGAGCCACAGGAGATCGCTCCCTATCCCAGGTTCATCCCATGGCTGAAATAACAGAATAAATTCTGTTCTGCCACAGCCGAGGTTTGAACCCAGGACTGGGTCATGACCTTTGTAGGTACATTTCAAACTCAAAATTGTAGTATTATACTTTGTTTGTTCGAAGTGATAAACTTTTTTTTTTGAGGGGAAGGGAAGGGTCACGTGTGATGCAGTGGCTAACATAAGCCCAGGCACAGGTTCAAACCTGGCAGACCTAAGATTTTTTAATAATAATAACAATAGGCCTACCGAACCTGAAGATTGGATGCAGATACCAGAAAATACTACCTACACAGACTCGTCCAATGTTCATCGTCCAAGCCCAAGCTCCCGAGATCAGCATTAACACAATCCCTTCATCGACGCTTTGGCCTACCCCCTCGTACACTATACTAGTCGGTTCAGCGAATACCAACTTTATCGGAATCCGTTCCTCACTGAGCCCAACAACTAAACATGCCCATTTGACTCTACACGATGCTATCACCTCAATTATATTCACAGGGTACAAGTTCGACAATCCCGCACTGTGCAATCTTCTAAATTCCCTAGTGGTCTCATCTCTCTTTGGACCAAATATG
The DNA here is from genome assembly GCA_023052935.1 of Piezodorus guildinii. Lineage (NCBI taxonomy): Eukaryota > Metazoa > Arthropoda > Insecta > Hemiptera > Pentatomidae > Piezodorus > Piezodorus guildinii. Next base: position 1,328,118 of record CM041292.1, on the reverse strand, counting down.
TTATGCAGCACCTTAATTTCAAAAACCTTAAGACGTCGTTCATCCTTCAAAGGGGCCAAGTTTTACATTTGTAAAGAACCGTCAGAAGAATACCATAATACTTGTATAAATTCTTACCTTTATGTTTTTATATGGAAGCCTTAAGCTAAGTAATTTCGCTACTGAACAACAAAACGCATTCCCCGCCTTTAGCCAGGACTTTATTTCCTCCTGTATTTCATTTTTCTTGTTATCATTGAACCTAAATACTTAAATTTCTCTACGTGTTCAAAAGTATGCACTGATATATCACCATCACTAAGATGGTCACCTTTTCTGCTACTAATCATTTGCTTCGAGCCCTATTTCTTTATTGGTTTTTATTAACGTGCTTGTATTTACAGCATTATAGTTTTCGTTCAGATTTTTTTATAGGAGTAAAAAATCCTTAGTTATGCCGTCCTTCAGAAGGGACGTATAAAGATGGTCGTTAAAGATCTTCATCCTAATTGAACCTGGATAGACAAATTTCAGGACTTCCATTGTATCATTGTCTGATTAGCCACAGCAGCATAAAATTACGTTAAATGAATAGACAAACAAATAAACTTTTTTTATATAAATGTTCTTCATAGTTCTTCATCTTTTAAATAAACACATAAGTATACCTTTTCTCCTTGAAAACCCTTTTCTAACGGAAAACTTTGTCAGACCTAGATATTGCTCTCTATTTTAGAGAGGTTTCTCTGCACAACGTAGTGTATAAGGCTTTGAAATAGAAGGATTTAAAAATAAAAAATCACAATGTATTTTTTAAAATTAAATTTATTATTGAAAAATACATACAAATCAGACCTTAAAGGCCAGTTAAAAAAATAAATATAAAATGCACATTGTTATGGAATGTATTCATTTATAAATAAAATTTGTTATTAATATAAATATAAAGGAATTCCAACCTCACCAACTACTTACACAGATAAATATAAACTGTATAAATTTAATTAAATGAACATTATTTATTAATAAGTTATTGTTATTCACCTTTCCGTTCATTTATTAAATTAATAAGTCTTTAGCTCAATATAAGAAATAAGGGTAATTCAGTTTTTAATTTTTAATGAAATTAACAAAAATATGTCGCAATATAATATATAAGACTTATATATGTGATGCATCTAATGAGTACACACATCTTTTAAAAACTTGTTTGAAATTACCAGTTCATTCCAGTAAATATTAAGTACATCCTAAATTTCATTCTATATAATACAAAAACTTCCATATTGTTAAGAGAAAGATAAAATATATTAAAAAAAATCCAGTTTTAATGCCCAAAAAATCAAATTAATTGATATGAAAATAAATTGATAAGAGATTTTTAATGTTCCTGTAAAATTTTGTAAAATGGCTTAATTAGGAATGGTTGTAATCCAGTAGATCCTTAAAAATCAGTTACAATAAAAAATTAGCAAAGTTAAAAGTGAAGATTTCTTTTTTAAAAACTTTTCATTTTTTAAAAAATAATTATGACTCACCAAAATTGATATTTCCCTAAATTATGTATATATTAAAAATAATAAAACATTAAATATTCTAAAATAAAAATAAAATCTTTTACTAGGAGGGAATTTTGTTGTCATTTTATTTCAGGTACAAATTACTACTCAATTTTAAATTATTTTTAAACAAAAAATATACCTAAAAATATTAAAATAATGCTTCCAGGTAAAACAGTTTTAATCATCGTGGATAAGAAGCTGGCTGAAGGTTGGTTCGGCTTTTTTTCGATAAGTTCCGTTCGCAGTATCTTTGCGGGGGAGTTTTTTTTTGGACTTCGCAAATTTCCTACACCAAAAAAAAAAAGTTATTTTTAGTTCAAGCTGATAAAGAAATATCTTAAACATTTAAGAAAAAAGGTGCAAAGATAAGATTTGTGAACAAATGATAACTAATCAAGTAACACAAACTTGGAAAAAAAATTGTTAATTTTGATAAAAATAAGAAAAAATAAATTTATTATTTATTACTTGATGGAATCTAAACCATCCCAAACCATGCACCTAAAGTTCATTCTATAATTGACTAGAAGTTCTGTATTTGTTGTTTGTTATTCAACTTATAGTCCAGGAAACGGAGAACTTTTAAAATGCAAGTGATTGAGCATTTTTGATTTTTCTGTACCCTCCAATCGATTTAAATATTTTTCTAGAAGGGGAAGAGATGGGAGGTGGATAAATTATAACAAAAATAAAAATAGGCATACCGAAGCGAAAGGTTAGATGCCGACACCACCAAATATTGACCTTCACAGACTCCCCCAATTCACCGGCCAAGCCTAAGGCTCTGAGATAAGACAACACAATCCTCCCATCGACGCTTTGGTCTACCTTTTGCACGCCAATCAGTCAGTTCAATGAATACCAACTTTTTGGGAGTCTGTTCTTTACCTTTACCGTTCTTAACAAAAATAGTCAAAACTATTTATTGTGAACCAATTTGCCAATAAATATTGGATTTTTATCAGGGCTATAAAGTAAAAAGATACAATGTTAAGATGGATGAATATTGTTATGAATAATTAAATTAAAAAGATTGTATTGTATAATATAAAATATGGTATAATATAATATAAAATGTATCTCTTTTTTATTTTTCATAAAAATATTAATTCATATATTTCTCTATAAAAACCCTTACATTGTACCATGTCACTCTTTAGCCCTTATGAAGACCTGCAAAATGAAACTAAACATTGGTTTCACAATAAATAGTTTTCTCTAATAATAATAATAATTATAGTGGAGTAAGAATGGTTGACCGTGTGTATCTATATGTGCCTGATATCACACAGCCTCATGACCACCTTATAACGTCCCCTCCGAAGGACGGCATAACTATTTAAATATTATGTTTTAAATTGCTTAGAAACGTAGGCACAAATAAATTATGTTTGTATTTAATTGTTTATTTAGCTGCACCCGGAACCAACTTCTCCAATAATAATTATAATTCATAATAATAATTCATTGACTGTTTGTAATAATCCATCGACTGCAAATATATTGTAATATACCCATTTTTTATAATTATTGTATTGGGTTGATGCAAAATTAATGCAGGTTTTTAGTAGGTATTGTAAATACGCCATATCTTTACTTTAACCATATATATTTAATCAAAATAATTTCCATCTGAATCAATGCACTTTTGCCAACGTTCAACAAGCTTTCTTATTCCACCAGAAAAAAAATCCGAATCCCTGGACTCAATGAAATCACGAAAAGAATTTTCAATGTCGTCCTGGTTTTGAAAATTTTTCTCCCTCAAAAAGTTGTCCAGATGCCTGAAAAAGTGGAAGTCTGTAGGAGAGAGGTCAGGTGAATAAGGCGGATGTTGGAGAACTTCGTAGCCCAACTCGTGCAGTCGTCGAATCGTTGGTTGTGCAACGTGTGGTCTGGCGTTATCGTGGAGCAGGATCGGCCCCTTCCGATTCATCAATGCTGGGCAAAGACGTTGCAATTTTTGAGTTCCGAGTTCCGCCGCCATTTCTCGTGTGGTTTTGGTTGGGTCTTCTTCCACTTTTGACCTCAGCTGGTCGTTGTCCAGAGCAAGATGACGGCCCCGACCTTCCTTGTCTTCGAGGTCGAAATCTCCTCTGCGAAACTTCTGGAACCAACGCTGCACCGTGCACTCATTAATAGCCCCTGACCCCACACTTCATTAATATTACGAGCCGTTTGCGCAGCGCTGCGCCCTAATTTAAATTCGTAAAAATAAATTTGACGAAAATCGCACTTTGACATTTGGAGCTGGGGAGGTAGGAGATGCTGTCTGAACATGGAGAATAATTATAGTTAGCCTACATATTGTTACATTGCTTAGAAAATAAAAATTAGAGTTTAGCAATGTTATTAGAGATTTGATAATTTCTGAAATCATAAAAACTTAAATACGTAAAAATTACAGTTTTCTGTCTATTCTCTTAACAATATATTTATCAAAAATGAGCACTTCTGATGTCCAATAATGCATTTATTTGGTTAAACTTTTTTTTTTTCTTAATGTATTTAGTCTTATCTTTGAGGGTCATGTTATATTTTTAAATTTCATAGCTTTTACAGGATAATTGCTATAAGACAATATAAATTACTGAGAGGTTATTAGTTCTGTCTATTGGGCCATTTTCCCTAAGTTGTATCCAAATAATAACATTTTTTATAGTAATAACAATTCTACATATACAACATAGTTGTGACAAACAGTCATTCAGTAATTTATATTCACTTTCAGCAATTATGTCATGGAAACTATAAAATACAAAGACCTTGAATTATCGACTACATATATGAAATTATGATTTTACCAAATAAATGCAATTCAGGAAGTTAAAAATGCTCATTTTTAATTTATAAAATAACAAGTTGATTAGCTTTTAAAACACATTTATAGATATTTTCTTTTGTTCTTTTCTTTAGTACTTTCTTCTTTTGTTGATAATCTTTCTTGTCTTGAAGAAGATAAGTTAATGATGTTTGGACCCTGTAAAGCTGCATACCACCAAACTCAGGTCTTCATTTGATGGCTGTCCTAACAAATGTGTTGCTTCATACTGACTTGACTTCAGCACAAATTTGAAAGGACACTCACTGACTTTATTACAGAAAAATTGGTAATTATCAATTATTTTCACATTTGTGAAAACACAGTCAAAACCAGAAAGAAATTATGGAGACAGCAAAAAACAAAAATCCTGCATTATTTCCTAACTACCCAATCACATGGGCCAAAAAGTAGTTGACAACATAGAGTCTATTTTTGTTTAATGTAATATCAATTTCATGTTATTAGGGCTAATCAGATGATGATACAGCAGGAGTTCTAAATTTCTTCTACCCAAGTTTAATCAGAATAGTGACCTTTAATAAGTACCTGAAATTGCAGGGAGATTGGACCAACATTTTACATCATCTCCGAAGGACGGTATAACCAAGGAATTTTTACTAGGTTTAAAAAATCCTAGCTATCTGCCGGGTTTGAACCCATAATCTAGGCCATAGAAGGTTGTTATGCTAGCCACAGGTGACCACACATCATATTTTTTCAAAAGAAATACTTCCTTCAAATAAATATAAATACTTAAAAAAAATAATTTACATTATTTAACGCACTTGGCCACCTAACAATTATTAAACTAGTTCCACCTCCCTCCACATAACAAAAATCATACCTATGCTCTTGACTATAAATAAACTATTATATTTATTTATTTTTTTGTTAATCTTTTTGGGGTTAATCCACCACTAACCTTTGCACTCAATATTTTCAATATTAGTCATAATCTGATTGGTTCAAAAAGCTTATAAAAGCAATCATATTGCAGTATAGTGTAATCTCGGTAATCCACAATTGGGATTTATTTATTAATTATTTTAAAATAATATATATGGCCTTTTGCGAGAATAATTATGACGTCCAAATTAAAACAGCCAGTATAAGTATTTTATGTTTTAGAATAAATATAAACCCTGAAGCTACACGGTATGAAACAAATGCTGATGATCAGGTTGGTGGCAGATAGGAAAATTAATTCATGTTTAAAACTTGTTTGGGACCTTCGGCATTAAGCTATGAAGGTCCACTAAACCATCAAATTCCTCTCGCATCCAATCCAAAATCATTCAAAAATTCCTTAATGCTCCTTACTTTGTTTCTAATAAAATCATCCATAGTGACCTCAATTTCCCATTAGTTGCAGACTTAGCGTGAAATTTATAGACCTTCTTTAATTCCAAACTACCAGCCCACACAAACCCGCGAGTCCGTAAACTCACATCTCCATCACTTCCTGATAATCCTCTGAGGTTCCTGAAAAGACGTTGGTCTGGAGACATGTTAATCAAATAAACATTACAGTATTATCTAAAAGAATCATTGAAGTACTACCACTGGGTAGCTTCTTCACAAATTTATTTCAAGCCCATAATTGTAATTTAGCCCTTTTACTTATTGTAAATTGTATAAACAGTCGTAAAACTCAATAAAATATATTTAAAAAATAGCAGGAGCTTTGTTTGGTGGCTTATTACATTCCTTAATCATAACACTCCCTTGCAACAAGCAGTTCGGATTACCGAGATTACAATGTACTTTTGAATCCCCTTGCCCCAAGATTGCAGATAATGCAAGACATTAGATAGTTACCTCTACGAAGGCAGCCGCAGGACTGAGCCTCCTCAAGGCCCTGGATGCCTGAATGACCACGCCGAAGAGGATGAGGTTGATGAGCCAGATCACGACCACTCTGCAGGAAAGCAAGGTCATCAGCACCGCAGGCAGCACGGTGAGGCCATCCATCCCGCTCAGGCTGTAGTAGTAATGGAAGTACTCGGCGTAGTCCCGGACTGTCTGAACAGAGGAAAGCATTTCTCAATAATAATAGAGTTAACTTAATTAGGGGTTCGATCACCAAGAAAACACACCAATGAGGCCAAATTATTTTATTTGTGTGCCGAAATTTCGGATTGACTTCTTCAGATACTCTCGGAGTCTGCCCTGATAAAAGCCTGCTATGTCGTCATACAAATAAAAATTGTTTGTCTTATTGCTGTATTTTATTGGTGATCGCACCCCAATCTACTTATCCATCAGAAAGTTTGTTTGTTTGTTTATTTATTTAACACCACTTTATGCTACTGTGCCTAATCAGACGATGCTACAGTGGGAGTCCTAAATTTTGTCTATCCAGGTTTTATTAGGACTGGGGACTTTAAGGAGTACCTGACATCACACAGGCTCGGGACCACCTTTTAACGTCCCCTCTGAAGGAAGGCATAAATAAGGATTTTTTACTCCCATTAAAAAATCCTAGGACCCATCAGAAAGTATTTCTCATTCATCCAAATTGAAAATTCAGCATTTCTTTTTTTAAATTTAATTATTTAAGGATATTTACAACTGTATTAAAAAATACAACTAGTAAATGTAAAATAGTAACAATTGGCTTGATAAACACTTGTGAAGAAGCTACCCAGCGCTATCACTTCAAAGTTTATTTCATCAACAGGTCTCGAGGCCACCTTCTTTTCAGGTGCCTCAGAAGGTTTTCGAGAATAGATGGAGATGAAAGGATACAGACAATTAGGCTGGTAATTTGGAATGAAAAGAGGTATATCTAATTCTGGCTAAGTCTGCAACTAATGGGATATTCAGGTCTTTATGGATAGTTTTGTGGGTGACAAAATAAGGACCATTCAGGATCTTTCCAAGGATTTTGAAATGGATCCGGGAGGACTTTGATGGCTTCATAGATCTCATTGCTCAATACCATCTGTCCAAATGACTAATAATGGGAAGTTTTGAACGGTTGTCAGGGAAATGTTGTAACAATCTGTATCTGCTAGCAGTTTCTTGTCTTTTTAGTTTAGTGTGAGGATTCCAAGTAAGAGGTTAGTCAAGACGGAGTCCTAGGTAGCGGATCTGTTCAGCAGGGATTAGTGGGATGTTACGAAAGGATACAGTGGGACAGGAGATCAATTTAGCATTAATGCAAAATAAAACTAAAAAATCTAGAGTATCAAACATATGATAAAATTATTCACACTTAGAGGAATAACCCATTGGTAAAATTATCACAAATCCGTAATTTCTTTCTTTTGACACTGTCAAGGTTGTGGTTATTGATGCAGAGAGAAGGGTCACTGAAGGCCTCGACAAGGCGCGTTCAGTTTAGGAGAGAGAATAAGAAGGAGGTTGGCACTCGCCGAAATAGAAGCTCCGTCGCTACAATAGGATCAAGATTACCCTGCCAGGTAGAGGGCGAGTCCGCGCCTACCGCTTGGCAGAGGGAATTGGTGTTAGGACGGACGGCCTCGAGAGGTAGAAGCTCTCAGTAGCAGATAGGACTCCTCATAAGTGTGTGAGGGTAGAAGCCGTGCTCGGTCCTATGTGGAAGATAGAGAAGGAATGAGAAGATACAATTATAAAAGGGCAAGAAATTAAGATATAATACAGGAATACAAAGGCAGAGATATCCTGAACTAGGGAGATACCCTCTGGTAGAACCAGTATGGCTATCTAAATATCTGAGCTTGATCTTTAAGGATACTTATACCACAATGTCTTTTATTGATACTGAGAGCTTCTCTACCAGAAGTCTTAAGAGGTGGGTCGTAAAGGTAGTTTTGTATTTATTAACCTTTATGTAATAATCGTTTGGGTTTTTAAGTGAGCATGAACCATGACTAAACAATGCGAAAAAAACATGTTTACAATTGTTATCAGTAGCGATAACAGTTTGATCTATCACAAAGCAGAGATTAGTTTTTGTAAATAAATAAAGATCAGAGGTCAATAAGAATAAACTTTTTGAAAACATTTTCCTTCTTCAACTGTCAACGATTGAGACGTTGATTTCCAAAAGGTACATTTTCTTCGAAATTGATATCTAAATCTGCCATCAGATTTTATCTAAAAAGCATGAAATTCCTTTAAAAACGTGTTTGAAAATTTCAGTTCATTCCAAAAGGTACTAAATCCACATTTCATTTCACTCCAAAAGGTACTAAAATCATTTCCTTCCAAAACGTACCGTATCCTCTGTAAACAGACAATCTTTCCTCTCATTTCCTCAAATTTAATACTATTTCATGAAAACAGATATTTCCCAATGAACTAATTGGGATTCCTACGGAAACTTAACTTTAAATTTTTTTTTTTTTTTAATAGATTTATTGCTATTTATAACTGTATAATGATATACATCTAGTAAATGAGATACAAGATACAAATGTCATAGATTCACATGTGGGGATACTACCCATTGGCAGCTCTCCAAAGACTATGTTAAACCAGAAGGTCTCGGGGCCATCTTCTTTTCAGACGCCTCGGAGGATTATCAGGGATTGTAGAGGAAGCAAGGATTATAACTAGTGGATTAGAGTGGGAATGGAGTTCGTCATGAAAATAGTGGTACCTGGTTCGTGCCAAGTCAGCAACATAAGGAACGTTAAGGTCTTTATGGATGAGTTTATTTGTGACAAAATAAGGAGCATTGAGGATTTTGATGGTTTAGTAGAGCTCCAAATCTCTACTCCGTAAGTTCATATCGGCCTTTTGATAGTCATGTAGATGTGTCTTTTGTACTTAAGTGGAAGGTTTGAGCGTTTGTCCAGTAAGTGTTGAAGGAGTCGAAAACGACGGGCAGTTTCTCGTCTTTTCACTCTTGTATGAGGGTTCCAAGTCAGACGTTAGTCCTAGGTATCGGATATGTTCAACCGGGACAAGAGGAGTGTTATTGAAGGATACTGTTGGGCAGGATGTCATAGGTTTACGAAGAAAGGTAAAGGTGATTTGATGGGATTTATTAGAATTTATTTTTATTCTCCAATTCTGACACCATACTTCAAGGTCTCTGATGTGTGGTTGAAGTGTTTGGGAGGCAATAGTTGGATCGTTGTTGACTGATAACACACAGGTGTCATCAGCATAGGTAGAAAGGAAAGTTCTGGGATGGGATAGGGATATCAGCTGTATAAACTGTGTAAAGGATGGGTCCTAGAATACTACCTTGAGGAACACCTGCATACTGATTAATAAGGGATGAATAGGAACGGTTATGATTTACTTTGAAGGACCTGGCTGTGAGATAGGACTGGATAATGAGGAAGTATGTAGGTGGAAGGAATTTACGGAGTTTGTATAGCAATCCCAGGTGCCACGCTCGGTCAAAGGCCTGTTCTACATCGTGGAAGGCTCCCGTGCAGTACAATCCGCTTTCCAATGAAGACGAGACAGCGTCCACCACACGATGGCATTGCTGGATAGTGGAGTGGTATGTTCGGAAAACAAAATATAATTTAAATAGTTCATCTCCTCTTCTCTATGTATTTAAAATGATAACGCTATTTTGGTTTCCGCTAACTCCTTCTAAACCACTAGACAGATTTTGATACGGTTTCACCATCATTAAGGGCATTGTTTCCTCAAGGTTTATAAGTAAAATACATTGCAATTTAGATTTTCTTTAAATGAGAAAAATAAATTTTCTGCCACCAAGTCATAAAAAAATTATACCTGAAATGAAAGTAGCAATTTAGACGTATAATATACCGTTGGAAAGCGCAAGAATTTAGAAAAGTCAAAGTACAATAAAATAAGTTGTAAAAGCTTACAAAATGTCGTTGTAAGGGGCCATAAAGTTATCAACATGTGTGATCTGTAATGAAGGAAGTTATGGGAGTCAGTGTTGCCACTATACAGTATCGTACCAGTTATATTCTTCCAAGATTCAAGAAACAATATTACTAAATTATAGCTTTTTTCAGTCAAATTCATAATTTTGTCAGTCAAATTCATAATTTTTTTAATCGAATTCATAATTTTTTTCAGTAAATTTCATAATTTCTTGTACCCATTTTATACAGTCAATTTAATGAGGTTTTGCTACCAAGAACATAACATTTTTATTAAATCTTGTTGTTGTTTATCCATTTAACGTCACTTTATGTTACTGTGCTTAATCCGACGGTGCAGCGGGAGTCTTAAGTTTTGCCGATCCAGGTTTACTTAAGAAAGGGATCTTTTACGAGTTCACCTTTTTAAATATTTTAAGAGTCACCTGTGGTGCACAAATTTAGGGCGACCTGCTGGACTGGACTTGCGACCTTAAGTATAGAAGGCTGTTTTGCTAGCCACTACTCCACAGGTGAATCTCTATGCATTCTAAAAGGTGTTAAGGACTAATATGTCCAAGGTCACGGATTCAAACCCGGCAGATTCAAACACCTTGTTGAATGAATTGCGGGTCACCTGTGGAGTAGTGGCTAGCATAACATTCTTCTATCCACTAGATAGCGAGTTCATACCTGGCAGATGGTCCTATATTTGCTTTTATATTTAGAAGTAAAAATTCATGGTTATTTCGTCCTTTAAAAGAGACTGTTATGCTAGCCACTACTCCACAGGTGACCCTGGATGCATTCAGCAAGGTGTTAAAGATTAATATGCCCAAGGTCACGGGTTCAAACCCAGCAGATTCAAACACCTTGTTGAATATTAAAGTTATAGAGTATTAGGCAGTGGAATAAAAGAACCTTGTACTAGACAGCTTGTTTATTACTGCTATATATACAAACAACATGGCGCAGGGGACGCTACCAACTGGACTGTACTGTTTGTTGTTGGGCAGCTGTACACCTAGGTGGAAGTTCAGTGCCACAACTATCTTTACATATACAATCGATATTTAACACACCCCCTCGATTGAATGTTTTCAAATATATACATACACAAATAAATATTCAATTGTATCTCACATACAAAACAAGTAAAAATATTATTCTACTACAAAATTCTACACCACAAAACAAGTAAAAATATTATTCTATTAAAAAATTCTATACAACAAAGCAAGTAAAATATTATACTATTACAAAATTCTATACAACAATTTTAGCACAATATACATACATGACATTAATATATTAATTAATTAAAGCCTTCCGAAACATTTGAAACTTATCAAAGGCAAGTGGTTTTGTGAACAAATCTGCCACATTGCGGTCAGAATTGATGTGTTCCACAGATATTATTTCTTTGGAAATAAGATCTTTAACAAAATGGAATTTTATATCAATGTGTTTTGCTCGTTTAGAGTTTTCACAATTCTTTATAAAAGCTATAGCACTAGTGTTATCCACCAACAGTTTTCCACTTACTGTTTCACCACTGAACTCACTAATTATTCCACTTAAACTCACAATTTCCTGTGATGCCATTCCTCCTTTTTATTAGCATCCTCATAAGATGATGGAACTCCATCTGATCGGCTTACCATACAGTATGCATTATATAACTCATAATCATTTAGGAAATGAGGTTTTGACCGGTTTCTCTGAGGTCTAGAAGTTTCTTCTGAATGCTCTGGATTGGATTCTTCATTCTGAAGTCTTGAAGGGTTTTCTGACTGCTCTGGATTACAATCATTCTGAGGTCTAGAAGTATCTTCTGGCTGCTCTGAAATATTAGTGTTATTCTCTTCACCATTTTTCCTTCCCTCTTCATAGCTTCCACCACTATTATGATAGACAATAGGTACATTTTTAACTTCTTTATAGGGCATTTGGCTCTCCTCGAATATCACATCTCTAGATCTAATAACTTTCTGCTCATCTGGCAACCAAATCCTATACCCACCACCACAATAACCAACCATCACCCAATCCTTGCTTCTGGGATCCAATTTGGAACCTTTAGGAAGAATGGTAGGCCATGCTCGGCAACCAAATATACGAAGTTTAGACAGATCATTTCTGCCATTCCATATTAATGAGGGAGTTTCACCTTTATTTAAGGCTGATGTAGGTGACCTATTCAGTTCATAAGCAGAACATCGAGCTGCTTCCCCCCACAAGAACTTGGGGATGCCGGAATCTGATACCTTAGTATGCATCATATCTAATAGCGTCCTATTCATTCTTTCACTCTTTCCGTTCATTTGAGGGCTATATGGCAATGAATATTCTAATTTTATACCTTTATCTGAACAATATTTTTGAAAAAATTTAGACGTAAATTCTCCTCCATTATCTAAACGTAGCCTTTTCACTGGGACACCCTGTTGCCTTTCTAGTTCTACTATATAATCCATCAGGTTTGTTTCAGCTTCGCTTTTCATATGGAGAAGTTTGACATGCACAAAATGAGTGAAGTCATCCAAAATCACCTGCATATACCTATGTCCTTCAACTGATTCAGGATTGAAAGGACCACATATATCAGAGTGAATTAATTCACCAACCTTTGAAGTGCGTTTCCTATTATTTGAAAAGGGTTGTCTAGTAGCTTTACCTTCAATGCATGCCGAACACTTCTTGTCACTATAGGGTAATCCTAAACTTTTGAGTCCATGCCGATTCAAATGTCCTAGCCGTTTATGCCATAAATCTCCATCCGTAGCACTTGTAATGTTGCACTTGACTTGATTATCACTGGGTTCATCAAACGTAAATATGTACAATCCATTCACTCGTGGACAACTCAGCTTAAAATTTCTTCCACAGATTTTCATCTCCTTAGAATCTGTAATCACTTTTAAGCCTTTTGAGGTAACTGCACTCACTGATAATAAATTATGTTTTAACCCCGGGACTATTAAACCTTTAATGTTTACAATCCTACCTTGAGAGGTTACTCTTAGGGTACCTTCTTTTCTAGTAAACATTTTATCACCATTAGCTATATGTATGGCAACATCATGATCAAGATTCGAAACATTTGACAAAAGGGGTTCCAATTCTGCCTTAAAAAGATGGTTACTCACACCTGAATCGACTAAAAACACATTGTTAGATGATAGTTTAATATTACCACAATTTAGGGCCACCATTACAACTTCTTCATCTACATCTGCTGAATTACCCTGGATTGTTCCTCTTCTTTTCCCACGAAAGCTTCTATTAAAGGATTTACTTCCACGGTTCTGCTTATTTTTGGGACACTGTGCCTTGAAATGTCTTTTATCCCCACATATAAAGCAACCACTCTGTGCTTTAAATGATACTTCTGATGATGATGCACTAGCTGATGACTTTGACTTTAACTTTGTATCTGTATCTAGAAGTCTGGCTCGCACAAAATCCATTTGGACTTCTAAATTAGTTTCTAGAGCTGTCACAACTGTGTTGAATTCATCTGGTAAAGACATCAACAGGTGACATACCTTGTCTGACTCCCCTAGAACTGTGCCTTGTTCTTGAAGGTTTCGGATAATGGTATCAAATGCCAAAAAATGTTCTTCCATATTTCCATGAAGAGAATATTTCAGGCCCATCAACTTTCTGTACCAAGTCAATTTTGAAAAAGAGGTAGATCTGACAAAAACCTTCTTTAAAGCATTTATCATTTCCTTGGAACTTTGGCAATCCATGATTATTTCCAGATGTTTATCTGAAATGCCTTGGATAATGATGGACTTTGCCTTCGAGTCTTTAATGAGAAATTCCCTTTTCTCAGCGCTAGAGGTAGGAGGGTCTGCTTCTAACACATATTTTACCTGTTCTCTTTCCAAAATAGATGACATTCTGAAAAACCAGCTGTTAAAACTTGTTCCGACGAGTACTGGAACTCCTGAAGTAGTAACTGACGCCATAGTACCGGTAAACAAAAATCACTAATAAAAATAATATCACTTCGCGACTACGCGTTGACACTATACACAAATACTATGCTCTGCACAAAAATACTCTGGGCCCATAACCTATTAAAGTTATAGAGTATTAGGCAGTGGAATAAAAGAACCTTGTACTAGACAGCTTGTTTATTACTGCTATATATACAAACAACATGGCGCAGGGGACGCTACCAACTGGACTGTACTGTTTGTTGTTGGGCAGCTGTACACCTAGGTGGAAGTTCAGTGCCACAACTATCTTTACATATACAATCGATATTTAACATTGAATGCATTGAGGATCACCTGTGGGGTAGTGCCTAGCATAACAGCCTTCTATGCTTAAGGTCGCAAGATCAAAACCAACAGATCACCCTAAATTTGTGCGCCACAGGTGACTCTTAAAATATTTAAAAAGGTGAACTCGTAAAAGATCCCTATCTTAAGTAAACCTGGATAGGTAAAACTTAGGACTCCCGCTGCACCGTCGGATTAAGCACAGTAACATAAAGTGACATTAAATGGATAAACAACAACAAGATTTAATAAAAATGTTATGTTCTTGGTTGAAATTCAAGAAATTATGAAATTTACTGTAAAAATAATGAATTTGATTGAAAAAATTATGAATTTGACTGAAAAATTATCAATTTGACTGAAAAAAGCTATATAATCGTATTCTTAAATAAGTTGTTACAAATCCATAAACTGACATTATTATTAATTATTTATATTTTAATGTGTATTTCATGAAAACATATGTTTTACTTTAAAATAAATTGGAATCTCATGGAAACTAAATATAACTTTGTAGAAGTATTTTAAATAGTTCATTTGAAAAAAATAATAATAATAACGAACCGAATAAAATGGAAACAGTAGTTATTTCTGATTTTTATTTATTTTTTTTTAATGCTCAGCATAACTATGCTGGTGTAAAAAGGCATAATCTCTATGTTATATTATTTTAAATGTTAAGTTGGGGTCGCCTGTAGCATAGTGGCTAGCGCAACAGCCTTCTATGCCAAAAGTCACGGGTTAAAACCCGCAGGTGGTCCTAGGATTTTTTTAATGGGAGTAAAAAATCCAAAGTCTAGCCATTCTTCGGAGGGAACGTAAAAAGGTAGTCCCGAGCCTGTGCGATGTCAGGTACCCGTTAAAGATCCCTATCCTAATAAAATCTGGATGTGCAAAATTAAGGACTCCCACTGTAGCATCGTCCGATTAGCCATAGTAGCATTAAGTGACGCTAAATGAATAAACAAAAGAAATGTTAAGTTGTTCGTTAAAGTTATCATCGAATATTTTTGCCCTTAAGTCTCTTATTATTGGGTTGTTTCACATGAAATGTCCGTTTTTATAGTTTCTGAAATACATAAAGGATTTTGTAGGTCTCTGTTGTTTTCTTCCGAATGTTAACATATTTAAAGTAAACAGTTACTAATTCTCTACCTTTGTATTATAAACATTAGCTTCCCAATCAATTACCCACTTTTTAGTATACTTCCAAATATGAACATGGAAACACGCGATTTTCGAGTAATATGTTTGTACGAGTTTAAACTCGGCCATTCAGCAACTGAGGCCGCTAGAAATATTTGCAAGGCGTTTGGGGAAGGGAGTGTTAATGAACGGACCATGGTTGGTTTGCTAAGTTTTCAGCTGGGGATTCCGACTTGGAAAACTTGCCCCGAGGAAGACCTCCGTCCGTAATAGACAACGATGTCCCCAAATATACAGTAGAAGGAAATCCCTACCAAACAGTTAAAGGACCCTCAGCACAACTAAATGCAAGTGCATCTACCGTTTCCAGACATTTAAAGTGTATTGGGAAAGTAAAAAAGCTCGATACATGGATGGATACTTCATCATCTCACTGAGCGGCAGCAAGACCCCATCTTTCAAAACATACCGTGCAAAAATTGAAAGAACTGGACTACGAAGTTCTTCCGCACCCACCATATTCTCCCGACTTGTCTCCAACAGATTACTAACTGTTAAGGAATTTAGACAACTTCGTCAAAGGAAAACTTTTTGAAAATGATGATCAAGTAAAAAGTGCGTTTTCAGATTTTGTTTCACTTCAAAGCTCAGAGTTTTCAGTTCGGGGATAAAAAGGTTGGTGTCACGTTGGGGAAAATGTGTAGAAAAAGAAGTTAATTACTTCGAATAAAATTATCTTGTTTTCATATCGTATTTTTAATAAAAATCCTTTACCTTGAAAACGGACAGTTCATGTGACACAACCCAATAATTCGTAGATTTTTTTTCCAAATTTCAATTAAATGCTCTTTCTGTTAATAAAATCATGTTTAGTTAATCATGTTTGGTCAATAATGTTTAGATATTATAAAAAATAATAAGTTGAGGTGTTTTTATGCATCAGTTTCAACCGAGATTCTTTATCTTTAAGTGGCATTTTTCTTGCTCAAAATGGAAGAGAAAAAAATTCACTTCCGTCATTTAATGATTTTATATTTCCGGAAAGGAAAATCCGCTTCACAGGTGGTTAAAAAAAATTGCAGTGTATATAGTGATGATGCCTTAAGGAAAAGCGTGCCTAAGTGGTCAGCTCGTTCAGAACCGGAAATTTGGACTTGGAAGAAGAAAAGCGCTCAGGTCGTCCTTCGACTGTTCTAGGAGGTCGGAATTAAAATAAATACCTAAAATATGTCAAGATGTAATAGATCAAAATGTGTCATATATAATTGTTTTAAAATATTTTCAAGGATCTCAAGTTTTTATTGAAATCACCAGACCAGTAAAATAATGTTACGAATTCATTTTACAACCCAATAAAAGTCTTTACAATGTGGATAAGACCCCGAAAGATTGGCAGGCGAACAGTTTTAGAAAATGTTTTTATTAAATAAACCTATTAGATGTAAAAGATGCTCATTTATAAAAATACAAAGAAACTTCCTTATTCTATTCCTTCCTTCCTGGTTCGCGCAAGATAGGGAACATTAATTTCAGGTAATATAAAGTTCAGGGGATATAAAGAAAGATGCAAAGTACCTGATTAGATATTTGTGAACTTACTAAGGAGTTTGCGATGTCGACGATGTATATTATGCTGGCTGCGACATCGAGGAGGTTCAAGATCCCAGTCGTCAGTATCCACGGCCAGTAGCACCGGGAACCTCTCTCTCCGTGGATCTTGTTCACCGCGATCACTGCAAAGTTTAACAAAGAAGTTATTATATTACCATTTATCTAGTCTTAAATAACAATTATGATTTATTTTGGAAAGCATAATGAACGTAGAATAAGCCTTTGACCTAGTCTGATACCCGGGATTGTTTTAAAAACTCCCTGAAGTCCTCCCTCCTACCTACTTCCATCCATAGATCTTCCAGAATAAATCACTATTGGTGTTCCACAAGGTAGTATTATCGGACCCATTCTTTAGTCTGTACAGCTGATATCCCAACCAATCCTGGCACTTTCTACGTATTCTGATGACACTTTTTCGTTCAAGGTAAATAATGAACCAGTTACTGCTTCCCAAATCCTTCAATCCCATATCAGTGACCTTGAAGAATAGTTTTATAATCGCAGAATTAAAATTAATAATAATAATAATAGGCTTAGCGAACCCGAAGGTTCGATGCCGATACCACCAAATTCCGCCTACACAGACTCGTCCAATGCTCACCATTCAAGCCCAAGCTCCCGAGATCAGCCTTAACGCAATCCTCCCATCTCCGCTTCGGCCTACCTTTCGGACGCCTACCAGTCGGATCAGCAAATACCAACTTTCTCGGAATCCGCTCGTCATCGAGCCCAACAACTTTACTCGCCCATTTGAGTCTCCGCGATGCAATCAGCTCAATTATATTCACAGGATGCAAGTTCCGCAATTCCGCGTTATGCAACCTTCTAAACTCCCCAGTGGCCTCATCTCTCTTTGGACCAAATATTTTACGCAATACCTTATTTTCGAAAACCTTAAGCCGTTGTTCATCCTTTAAAGTAAGCGGCCACGTTTCACATCCGTAAAGAACCGTTGGAAGAATAATAGTTTTATAAATTCTAATCTTTAAGTTTTTAGATAGAAGCCGCGAACTAAGTAACTTAGCAACTGAATAATAACACGCATTTCCCACCTTTAACCGGGACTTTATTTCTTCCTGGATTTCATTTTTTCTAGTTATAATTGAACCTAAATACTTGAATTTCTCCACGTGTTCAAAAGTATGACCTGATACATCAATATCACCAAGATCGAAACCGTTTCTGCTACTAATCATATACTTCGTCTTATCGGTATTTAATTCGAGTCCTATTTCTTTACCGGTTTTTATTAACACACTTGTATTTAGTTGTATGGTTTCCGTGTCTTCACCTAGCAGTACCAGATCATCGGCATACCCCAAAACCGGAATCTTGTCACCCATATTTAAGCCTTTCTCGGTACACATCACCTTTTCTATGACATATTCTAAAGCTATATTAAATAACACAGGTGAAAGGGAGTCACCCTGTTTCAAACCCGATCGCACCTCAAATCTCTCGGAGTAATTATGACCGATTCTAACTTTATGGAATGTTTCCGACAAACACATCTCTACTAGGTTTACTAACTTTCTAGGTATTCCCTGTTCAATCATGATGTTATATAGCTTCTGACGGTCTATTGAATCATAAGCCTTTTTAAAATCGATATAAAGTTGATGGACTACACCGTTGTATTCCAATTTTTTCTCTAATATTTGACGTAAGGAAAATATTTGGTCAATAGTCGAGCGATTCCGCCTAAAACCACATTGGTAATCTCCGATAATTTCCTCAGCGTATTCCGTGATTCGACTAGTTAGAATTGACGAGAATATTTTATAGCATACTGGGAGAAGAGTGATCCCACGATAGTTGTTACAATCCGACCTCGGTCCTTTTTTGTGAATCGGAATAAGTATTGATTCTTTCCATTCTTCGGGCATTTTTTCAGTTTCCCAGATCTTTTTAACTAAAAAATGTATTTTGGAAACGCCCCCTTCTCCACACGCCTTGATTAATTCACTCGTGATATTATCATTTCCTGCGGCCTTATAACGTTTTAATTTTCCTATCGCCATTTCGACTTCCTCTTTACTCGGTGCGTCTATCCATGGTTCAGCGCTCTGATATTCAGAGAGAGGAGATTGATTATTATTTTCCGTATTTAAGATGCCGTCGAAGTGTTGTTTAAATTTATTTAATATCTCAGAAGGATCCGCAATTATATTGTTATTTGCATCTTTAACCGCATTCACTAGAGGTTCAAATCTTTTACGCGATTTGTTTATACCTTTGTACATCTCTCTTACGTTATTTTCGTTTCTGTGTTTTTCTATTTCTATTATTTTGCCTTTAAGATACTCTCTTTTCTTATTTTTTAAGAGTTTTGAAGTTTCATTCTTTACTAACCGAAAATAAGCCACATTATTATCGCTTGGATTATTTAAGGAATTCAGTTTAGCGGTTTTTCTTTTTTCGCACATATTTTGACAATCCCTGTCGAACCAAGGTTTGTTCTTTTTATTTTCGACTCTAGTTTATCATAAAATTCGCATTTTACTTCATCATCACTGTCTTCGGTGGGAGAATGAATGTTTATAAACGCGATTTTAAACCAACGCCCTTGAAATATAGCAACCGATATTCTTTCACTAAAGAACTGTACCTCCCGTAATGCGGAAAGAAATCTATTCCTAATCAGAAACCCGGTACCTAGACAATAATTAACGCTCTCCCCGTACCAAATAGTATACTTTCCTTCTGTTAACGAACCCTCCCCTGGCCAGCGAACCTCTTGTAATGCAACGATATCTAAATGGTACCCCTTAACTTCATTCGCGACCGACTTTAACCCACCTGCCGTATTTAAACTTCTAACGTTCCACGTCCCTATTGTTAGATCTCTAATTTTCATCTTGCGCCATGATTCCCCTGAAGCAGTCCCCACCCGAAGACCCGAACGGGGGACTAGTTTACCTCCGGATAATGAGCGTTTTACCTCAGAGGAATCCATGACTTTTGGTGATATTTTGTGAACTAAAATATGTGAGTAGGGCGTTCGAACCTACGTCACACCCTCCAGCAAGCCTGGGGGGCCGCTCTCATTGTTGGTCAGCGAGTCCATCGGACTTAGCCGGGAGGAGCTTCCGAGGAAATTCCACCGACCATCCCCACATCCGCCACCCGTCGGACGCTCCCCATACGCGGTAATGAGATCCGCGCGAGGTATTAAATTAATTTAAATACAACAATTATTGTATTAAAATTAAAATTAAAATTAAAGCGAATTAAAATTAAATACAACAAATGCTACCCAATAGCCGTTACCATTCGTACTAAACTTATGACACAGTATACTTCAACATTATCCTTTAATCAAAGTCCACTTGAACAGATCCGTTTTAAGTCTTGACAAACGTCAAAGTTGGTGGAATCCAACAAGAAACTATCCGAAATTTTAGGCTACCTCAACGCTTACTATACAACACTCATATCTCCCACTAAGCAACAAATTGTTTATTTACGTGACTCTCATTAGGCAAATCTGGACTTGAGCTTTGTGTGTCTATTAAGGCCAGGTCACACTCAGCAGAGAGAAAAGGATATCGCCTACCCCCACCTATCTTCCTGACGGCCAATCCTCTCCAACTCAAGGAGAAAACGTTTATTGATTGTTGCATTGTCGATTGTGAACAAGACGAAGCGTATATTCACATTTTTATTTTATTTGTTTTTTTGTTTTAATAAATTGCAATGAGTAGCTGCAGTTCAGAAGAAGATTTTGTAATACAGGTCCAGGATCATACAGCTCGTTATATTTTTTAACCGTTATATATAAGTTCGTCCTCCATCTCGGGACAGGTTAAAAAATGTGACAAAATAAATCGACATAAAAGTAGGGAACACTGGGATGTAGGGAAGTAGGGAGAATGACCAGAGTCTACCGACCAACACCATCGGAGTCGACATTAACCTCCGTATCCCCCGGCCACACTTAGCGGAGTGGAAAGGCGAGGAAAGGAAATTCGTCTTTCGAATCCTCTCCCCTACGATTACCTTTGGAGTCGACCGGTTATTGCCTTTCTTCCCCACTGAGTGTGGCCACGCTTCAGCAATTCTAATAGGATTCCTATGTAAATGACTTAATTTGATTCGATCGGCAAATTCGTTTTTCCTAATCCTCATTAGGGCCGGGCCTTTTACTATCGTTTTTTTTCTCTTATCCAATCCCATATCCACACTCCTTTTTCACGAATAAACTCATCCGCAATGATTCAATGTTCCATTTTTTGCTGATTTGGCACAAAACTAACAAAAACTGAACTAACCCATGGATCCACCTAATATGTATTAATTTCTTTATTTCCGGCAGCCCTGCAAGAACCTGAATCCCTCATATTAATTTTATCTGCTCTCTCCTATTTAGGGCAAGCATCTGCCATCTTCTGATTCCCATTTTTCTAACTAACTTCTTCCACTTCGCCTTCCAACAGGTTTGAACATGCGACCTCTGGGATAGAAGCCTGTTATGCTAGCCATACAGCAAACGTCACCCCACCATTCTCATGTATAGTTTGGGCTATTGAATTGAAAGGCTATTTAAAGCGTAATTAAATTAATTTTCACTATATTTTCTCTACTTTTTATAAGTACTAGATTACCTAGAATTAGGATGGAGGATGGTATCCATACCGCACTGAGTATCCCGTAGATGATCATCAAGATGTAGGTCCGATGTGGGTGCGGGTTGACGAGCATGTTGGCGTGCCGCAGGGATCCCAGGTCCGGGTACCTGCACTCACCTGTGGGCACGGACAGACTCGTCAGACAGCAAGTTAATACAAATGATAGAGTACATGTGGAGAGTACCGACCGTAGAAGTAGGAGTAGTAGAAGAGGTCCATGACGGTGGTCTGGGAGTCATCCTCGAAGGGGAAGTCGAAGGTGCAGCCGTAGACCCCGATGCTGTACACTGTGATGAAGGACCAGAAGGCACCTTGCACCTGCAACCCGAGGAGATCACCATTAACACGTGATTTAATATATATATATATATATATATATATATATATATATATATATATATATATATATATATAAATTTATTATTATTTACAACTGTATAATAAGATACAATTATTAAATGTAATATAAGATATAATGCCATAATTCACATTTAGGGATACTACCTATTGACAGCTCCCCAAAAACTATACCAGAAGGTCTCGGGGCCATCTTCTTTTCAGACGCCTCGGAGGATTATCAGGGATTGTAGAGGAAGCAAGGATTAAAACTAGTGGGTTAGAGTGGGAATGGAGTTTGTCATTAAAGGAATGGTACCTGGTTCACGCCAAGTCAGCAACAAAGGGATAGGGGTGGGTATAATCAAATGATCGGACTTCGATGATTTCAATAATCGAATGATTCATATGCATTCTGAAAGACGATGTGGGACGATTCCCCTCTCTATGATTGCTGAGCTTAGGTACAAATGTGTATTTCCGTTGAAAACTGGAATTATAAAATTTTCACATCGCAATACCTTCCCTTACTATATATTTCATATATAGCTAAGTGAAAGTAAAAACTTTGTGTCAGGTGTTAAAAGAAACAAACGCATTTTTAATGTCTTTCGTCTCCAGTGCTTAAAATATAGTTTTCTAGTTTTTGGGTTATAGAAAAAGAATAAAACAAAGGAAAGGATGATGATATCGCTAATCTCTCACCTTCACCTGAAGCACCTCGATGGGTTCAATGATAAGCAATCTCTTTGACTAATCTATATCGGTGACGTTAGGATAGATAGTGGCCAAGTGGTTCTGATCTGCTTCGGCAATATTCGGCTATCTAATTAATTTGTCTATTACGTTTTACTTTAATAACAGTACCTAAATAATGTTAATTACATGAATATATCTTGTAGATAAATTTAAGAATTTAAGTTCAATGATCACAAGAAAAAACGAAATGCAGGAGGAAATAAAGTTGCGATTAAAGGCGGGAAATGCGTGTTTTTATTCAGTTGCGAAATGACTTAGCTTGCGATTTCTATCTAGAAACTTTTATTATTTTTATATTATCATTTATTGAAATTTACCGCTGTATTAGTTAATAAATCAAGTAAATAAGCTAACAGAGAAATACATGAAAAAC
Organism: Piezodorus guildinii; assembly: GCA_023052935.1. Classification (NCBI taxonomy): domain Eukaryota; kingdom Metazoa; phylum Arthropoda; class Insecta; order Hemiptera; family Pentatomidae; genus Piezodorus; species Piezodorus guildinii. The sequence continues at coordinate 1,304,816 of CM041292.1, read as the reverse complement.
ATAAGTACATCACCAAAACACAAGTAAATGTGATTGGTTTATGGTAAATTGACATGAAATACATGTAGAGACACCACCCATTTGCAGCACTCTTAAAATATTTTAAACTAGAATTCGGGGTCATCTTCTTTTCAGACACCTCGGAGGATTGTCAGGAATGAAGAGGAAGCAAGGATTGAAACAAGTGGGCTAGAGTGGGAGTGGAGGTTGTCGTGGAAGGATTGATATCTGGTTCGGCCCAAATCAGCAACATACGGGATATTAAGGTCTTTATGGATGAGTTTGTTGGTGACAAAGTAAGGAGCATTGAGGATTTTTCGACGGATTTTGAATTGTAAGTATTGAACACGGGTAGAATTTGAAGGTTAGTAGAGCCCCAGAGCTTCGTAAGTCCAGATATGTCTTATGATGGTAATATAGATGAGCCTTTTCTAGATAAGTGGAAGGTTTAAGCGTCTGCCCAGTAAGCGGAAGCGACGGGCAATTGCTTCTCGTTTCAGTCTCGTATGCGGATATCTAGACACTTAAAGATTAGAATTTATAAAACTATTATTCCTCTGATGGTTATTTACGGATGTGGCCAAGGTCGTGGCCGATTACCTTAAAAGATGAGGAACGTCTTAAGCTCCGTAATTCCGCTTTGAATGACCTTCTGAATTCTTCAGTGGGTTTATCTCTTTTTGGACCAAAAAGAGTTCAACCTTTGAAATCAGCGAAAATGAAGACCTGGGAGGAGTTTGGCCGAGAGCTAGAGCAGAACTATAGGGAAAACATAAGAAAGTTCTGGCATATAACCAAGGCTTTGAGAGGGAAAACATCTAAGCCTGTGAGGAACGTCAAGGACGCAAAAGGGAGGCTGGTGACCGAGGAAAAGGAAATACTAGAAGTTTGGAGGCAATTCTTCCAGGAAAAATTTAGCATGGAAGAACGTCGAAACAACAACTTTCGAGACTGCCGAAGAAGAGGGAGAATAGATGAAGCATACCCAGATGACATAAATGATGCAATTGAGGAAGATGAGGTGGATTTAGCTGTTGATAAAATCCAGCTAGGAAAAGCTCCAGGACCAGATGGCATAGCCCCAGAATTCATTAAATATGGGGGAAACGAAATGAGAAAGTGCCTCCAAATGCTTTTCCAAAGAGTTTGGGACTCGAAGCGTTTGCCACAAGAATGGGAGAATAATATCATAGTCCCTATACACAAGAAGGGCAACCAGAGTGAATGTGGGGATTATAGGCCGATCTGTCTATCCTCAGTCGTATACAAGATATATACACGAATATTAGAACAGAGGTTGAGGCATATAGTTGAACAAGAGCTGGAAGAGGAGCAAGCCGCCTTAACACCTGGTAGGCAGACACAGGATCACATATTCTCCCTCAGAATGATAATAGAAAAAGCATGGAATCGTGGCAAGGCAGTGTATCTGGCGTTTCTGGATCTAAGGGCAGCCTTCGATTCAGTTCTGAGGCAAGAGATTTGGGACGCGCTTATTAGAAGAAAGGTGCCAGCAAATCTGGTGAGCGCCATAAAGTCAATATTTCAGGACCCAAAAGGTATAGTGAGGCTAAATGGTCAAACATCCCAACCTTTTCACTTTTATAAAGGAGTAAAGCAAGGGGACAGTCTTGGTCCTTTGCTTTTCATCCTTCTCATGGATGAGGTGTGGAAGGTTTGCAGAAGGAGAACACCAAGAGCTGTGGTGGGATACTGGAACCTAACACCAGTGCTCGCCCAGGCAATGATCTATGCAGACGACATAGTACTGATTGCGGACTCCCAGGAAGCTCTCCAGACATCGCTAAATGAATGGTACGAGGAACTCCGGCTAAGAGGGTTAAACATAAATCCAGCCAAAAGTAAAATTATGTGTGTGGGAAGAGAAAATCTGGAGCCAAGGATATTATGTGGCGGCGAAACACTAGAAACGACGAATGCCTACACATATCTTGGAACAGTTATAAGCGATGATGGTAAGATAGACCAGGAGGTTTTAAATCGGGTGATGAAGGCCAATGGACTGTATTACCAGATATCCAAAACGATTATAGGAAAACATGAAGTTAGCAGAGATGCTAAAATTAGGATTTTTAAATCTGTTTTTCTTCCAGTACTCTTATATGGATCTGAAAGCTGGACAACCCTTGATAAACATGCTAGCAGGATGACAGCGGCTGAGATGAGATTTCTCCGAAGAATACTTGGAAAGACCAGGAGGGACCATATAAGAAACGACAGGATTCGCGAGGATTTGGGAGTACGATCAGTGCGTGACATCCTGGAAAAGCGGCAATTGAATTGGTTTGGGCATGTCTGCCGAATGAATGATACCCGAAAGGCCAAGTGGTTTTTTGAAGCCAGACCGGAAGGAAGACGTCCTCGTGGCAGACCCAGGTGTATGTATTCAGACTACATTGGGAAATTGGGTGCAGCAAGAGGACTAACCATCCCAGAGATGAAAAGAATAGCTAGGGACAGAGACCAGTGGGCTCGATGGACTGAGGCGGCAACTCCACGCTTAGCGGCACACAGGAGTTAGAGGAAGAAGAAGAAGAAGAAATCAGCGACTGAGTATCACACTTATGGGGATCGGCGTGGTCTAGCTCTAGTCTACTGTTCTTCGGGTCCTGGGTTCGAATCCCAGCTGTGGCAGTATATTATTCATTGTATGGAGGACCTTCCTGGGGCAGACCCAGCCTCTATAAAGCGGGTAATCAAAACTGGAGAAAAACCTGGCGGCTGAGTGTGTTCCCAGACCTAATCACCTCCTTTGGCCCAGAAACAGAACGAACCCTTATATGTACTCAGCCAAAGTTCTTCATGGGTTGTATAAGCACATGTTTCACACGTACACCAGTTAATGGAATAAGTACTTTAGTAATATTCTGAATAAAAATAGTTTCAAATTAAATTAGAGAGAACAAAGAACTGGCATAGAGAGTTATAGATTCTTACCAATACTATGGTTATCAAAGGTAGTGGTGTTCGCAATGCTATCTAGCGGCAGATCCCTACCCTCTCACCACTACATATACTCAGTTTGCCGCCAGGTAACCAGCTACTATTTACCCACCTAGTCTCAGATCCGTAGGTTAAGACGGGCCTAATAAGAGTCTTGTACAGAAGGCACTTAGTTCGGCGGGTGAGGTAGGAACTTCTTAGGTGCTTTCTGAGGCCAAAATAGCACCTGTTGGCTTTGAGGAGACGCTTACTTATTTCCCCGGAGATCCTATTTCCACAATTAACCAATTGGTCAACGTTCTGGAACGTAATTGGACCCATTATCACCGGATGTCGTTCTGCAGTCTCAGCTCTTATATATTTGGTCTTCTCCTGGTTGATGCGCATTCCGATATCCTTCGCTGCCTCCACCAACCTGAGGAAAGCATGACCTTGCGAAAATGTCCAGGTCATCCGCTAAGCCGAGGATTTGTTTGAAGATAGTGTCAGAAATCTGTATAACTGAATCGCGCACTACCTTCTCCAAAGCCAAATGGAACAAAAAACAGGCGAGGCCATTACCCTGTCTTACCTTTCGCAGTTTCAAACTGTGTGGAGAGGTCCATTTGAATCCATATAGTGCACCACGTGTCATCCATTGTCATCTTATTTAGCCGAACCAATTTCAGAGGAAATCCAAGCTCTACCAACGCTGCATACAACTTCGACCTTTTTATGGTATCATCCGGAAGTCCACAAATAGGTGATGGGTAATCATTCTATACTCCTGGAACTTTTGGAGAACTTAAGCTTATTATCTATTGCCAACTGACTAATCCGGTTTAGGTCATTTTGAAGTTTTTCGGCTGCTAATAATAGGTCTGAAGGAGGGAATGAATCGTAAATTTAATATAATTATTATTAAATTTAATTATTAATAAATAAATCGTCTGTATACAAATAATATTGGGAGTGTTCAATAAGGAGCGTAAGGTCATTGATAAAGACAGTAAAAAGGATAGGAGACAGTGATGAACCCTGAGGGACACCACTAGATAGAGGTAAGGTAGTGGAAGGAGGTTGATCGGAAACCACTATATTTACTACCACTACTTATAAGGATTGGATTAAGAAGACACGGAAATTTTCTTCGGGAATTAGCATAAAGCCATCCATCACAAGACTACTAGTAAGAAATGGGCAACCATATTACAATGGTATCTCAACAAGCTTGATGATTATTCTCGAGCGAGCAATGACAGAAGGCATATATTAAGAGATATGCAAAAAGCAGAGAGGTAGGTGCGATGATCAAAGAAAAATTAGGCGAAGTAGCTGATGCAACGCCATCAATCAAAACGACTGACGGTTTTCTTATTTTTATTTTCAACAAGGCCGTTTCAGATATTCTGATTCACCGTCATCAAAAATATTTTTTAAATCTTTTGAAAAATACAAAATAATCGATAGGAGCAGCTCAGTCACTAAAGTCGTATTTCCTTAGCAACTCAAAGAAGAAAACAAATTCACAATAGAAAAAGAATAAACCAATTTTTTTTTTTTTTTTCTATTTTCCAACATCATATAATATAATATAATTTCCAACTTCATATAATATAATATAATTCATTATATTAGGTTGTAAAATAAGTTTGTATCATTATTTTCGTGGTGATTTCAATAAAAACTTCAGATTCTTGTAAATATTTGTATTCAATTATATATGACTCATTTTGATCTATTACATATTGCCATCTTTCAGGTATTTGTTTAATTTGGTCATCATCAACAGTTGAAGGACGACCCGAGCGCTTTGCGTCTTCCAAGTCAAACCTTCCGGTTCTGACTCTTCGTTTTCCTGCTTGACTTACCACACGCGCGCGCATACACACACAGACTTTTTTCGAGACTTGATTATTTGGACTCAGAGGGCCCTAGAACGTGTATTTTCGTGAAAGACAGGAGTTCGAAAATTTTCACAATTTTTTCCATTACTATTTATCTCATATGTAGGTAAGTGAATGTAAAAATGGAGAAATATACTTAGATGAAAAGTTTTTTAAGCTCTTACATGGAAACAAACAGTGTTGAAAATTCACTATTTGTTCCAAGACTCCCCAACCTTGAAGTGTAATCTAATAGAATAATCTGCGTGGGCAGTTCTAAACTCTCTAATTAAGATATTTTTCCTTCCTTCGGGAAATAGAAACGAATGAAACATTCCACAGCTCTTTCGATGTTGGTTACTAAATAGAAAATTCAGATTCTTTAAAGAATGTGCAAGTTGTTTTTTGGGGTTTTCAGGCGTAAAACCCAGGGGTCATAACGCCTATAGTTTTCTTTAAGTATAAATAAATACATCAAAACTAATAAACTAGGCGTATATAGCTTTTTTCAGTCAAATTCATATTTTTTTCAGTCAAATTATGAGTAAAAATATTACTTAAGAGTAAACCTGGGTAGGCAAAACTTAGGACTCCCGCTGTACCGTCGGATTAAGCACAGTAACATAAAGTGACGATGAATGGATCAACAACAACGAGTTTTAATAAAAATGTTAAGTTCTTGGTAGCAAAACCTCATTAAATTAACTTTATAAAATGGGTACAAGAAATTATGAAATTGACTGAAAAAATTATGAATTTGATTGAAAAAATTATGAATTTGACTGAAAAAATTATGAATTTGTCTGAAAAAATTATGAATTTGACTGAAAAAATTATGAATTTGACTGAAAAAAGCTATAATAATTAGATAAAATAGTAAAAAAATAAATAAATAAAATAAAAATAAATTAAATTAAAAGACTATATTTTATTAAATAGTAGGTGACTCTTAAAATACCTGAACAGCGCCGAAATACTGTTTCCATTATCGGAGAGTATGAAGGATATATTAGGTCTAAGGCCAAATTTGTTTAAACCTGTCCTATAAGAAGGACGTTCTTCTAAAATGTGGCTGGTAGTCAGAATATTGTCACAATGTTGGCACTTGGTAATAAGATGAAGATGGGTCATGTTAGTGTGGCCAATCCTTAATCTGGACAGGATAACTTCCTCTCTGCGGCTTGAGCGACATGATGATTACCAAGGCCCCACTTTTGTTTTGACGACTTTCAGTTTGCTAGCAGGACTCTCGTCCCACATGGACTGCCAGGCAGCCGATATTTCCTTTCGGAGCGGATGAGACATATCTCGCGGTGTTAGGAGAATGTGCAAGTTTTAAAGGAACTATGAAGGATGTGATGTTCAGAGTGGCGGTAAACAAAGACTAACAAATAGTGTAAACAACTATTTTTCTTACCTACGTTTGTAGGGTCTTCAGCAGCGCATAATAGTAAGAGTCAAGCTGAAGTTTTAACTTCGGCAAGAGAATATCGCGGCTTCGAACACGGAACCAGGAAGAAGATACTGAGTCATTTTGCTTCTTTTCTGTTACCTATTAGCCCTGACGAAGACCCACAACCGGTGCCGAAGCGTTGGTTAATAAATAGGTTTTTAATATTTTTTTCATCTCTACGCTTGAAGGCTAGGGGTGAGAGCAGGGGATTAATACCGAGTAAAAAGCCCCCTCCCCTCGGCACCGAAACGTGAACTTCTAATTATTTTATTTTAAATCGAGGATGTATAGCCAGCTGTTGAAATTATTGTGCAGTGAGTGTCAAAATTATTCAGAAATTCACTGCCATTCCGTAATTTACTTGCTGTTAACTTATTTTTTATTTACTGTTTATAAAAGTGACAGTGGACTGTGAGGAGCTCGTTAAAGCTGAGATCAAGCTGAACCGCCAGATTTTTACCCATTTTATTTGGATACCCACTTTATGTAGACATGCTCACTGACTCATTTCAAAATTCTTATATGTACAGATATCTTTTAACACCTCTTATTTTTTTTTGTTTATTAATTTAACGTCCCTTTATGCAACTGTGGCTAATCGGACGATGCTACAGTGGGAGTCCTAAATTTAAGTCTATCCAGGTTTAATTAGGATAGGGATCTTTAACTTGTAACCACCATTCCACGTTCCCTTCGAATGACAGCTTTATCGAGGATTTGTTACTCCCTTTAAAAGTTCTTTGAGCCATCAGTCGGGTTTAAACCCGTGATCGTGGGCATAGAAAAATGTTATTTTAGCCATTACACCACAGGTTAATTACCTCCATATTTGTTTTGTATATATTATTTAAATATTGCATAAAACTCTATTGTGTTTTATGTAGCTGATTCCTATAAATTATGATTTCATTAAAAATAATATTATTCTTTTTCCAGTGGCGCGACAGGACGTGTAGGCCCTGGGCTTCGCGGTGTAATCTCCTGGGAGATAATACTTACGTTTCATGATGCATTTTGTAGTGTAGGGTCATCACTCCCTACGACTAATTTTGTGAGTGGCCACCATTTGGCTGACGGGTCTCACATACCCGAGGGAGAGGTATGTGAGTGAATCCGAGGTCACCTGTGAGTGAATCCCCATTTAATTACATCCTTATAAAAGCCCCGTCGGGACTAGGATTCGAACTAACAACCTTTAGTACGAGAGACTAGCGTGCCAGCCACTCAGCCACGGGCTCCCCCCGTGAAACATAAAAATAATATAGTAAACAAAAACAATTGTTTGGTTGGTCAAAAGATTTTTAAGTAAAATACAAAATTCTTGTGCATCAATTTATATGCTTAGAGATAGTATTTGTAAGAAATAAATAATATGTTCGACCTACTTTACTCCCATTACCGAAAATCCTGCACACGACCTTCTTTATAAATGAGGAAATTGGAGGAGGTCTGCATGAGTTAACCTCAGACCTCAGGCCTCACCTTCCACAGTAATAGGCTCTAATTAACCTTCTTTTAGCAATGGCGACTTCTTACATTAATTTATTTATTTTATGGTTGATCGCCGTTTTAGACTACTTAAACACTTACTAGACAAACGGTCAAACCTTCCTCTGAACTACAAAAGGCTCATCTACATGACTATTATAAGACCAATCTGGACTTACGTAGTGCTTTGGGGCTCTACTAAACCATCAAATTATTCCCGCTTCTAACGAATAAACTCATCCATAAAGACCTAAATGTTCCATATGTTACTGATTTGGCCCGGACCAGGAACATTCCGATGACATACTCCATTCTCACTCTTACCCACTAGTTTCAATCCTTTCTTCCTCTTCAATTCCTGATAATCCTCCGATGCGCCTGAAAAGGAGATGGCTGCGGGACATTCTAGTCTTTCCAATGAGAAGCTTCTCTACATGTTATCTGTCATTGTATTATGTAACTATAACATTTACTTGATGTATTTTTTTTAAAATACAGTTGTAAAAACCAATGAAATTAAAAAAAAAAAAGAAAGAAATTATCGTTAAAAATAGATTTTATCGTTAACTGATTTATTCCTTATTCCAAACACTGCCGAAACATTATGCAACTTTAGGCCGGTCAATAGAATCAGAAGCCGTATTGAAATCAGAGTAGCTTAGTTTGTAGTATGCATCTCTGCTATATGTATATATCCAGTTTATTTATATACCAACAGTTTAATAATAATAAGTATTTTTTCCCTAAAGTATACATGTATAAAAAACATTTTTTTTTTTCATCGGCATATGTACAACCCGATTATTGTGGTAGCTAAAACAATCACACGGAAGAGATAACCATGAGAATACTTCGTCCTTTAGAGTCAGCTGTTAATTACCAATACCGTTGTCATAATTGTTTTAGCAACCTCAGAATGTAATAATACAGGCAAAAAAACAAAAAACATCTGCATTAGGAAATACTGCCAATTTCGACACGAAGATTGAGTTTTATAAAGTTATATGATTAAATTTAACAATTATTAATAATAATATAATATAATAATAACAGCCCTACCGAACCCGAAGGTTCGATGCCGATACCACCAAATACTGTCTACACAGACTCGTCCTATGATCACAGTTTAAGCCCAAGCCGCCGAGATCAGCCTTAACGCAATCCTCCCATCCACGCTTCGGCCTGCCTTTCGGACGCCTACCAGTCGGATCAGCGAATAACAACTTTCTCGGAGGTCGTTTCTCACTGAACCCTACAACTTTACTCGCCCATTTGGGCCTCCGAAATGCTATCAACTCAATTATATTCAGAGGGTACAAGCTCCGCAATTCTGCTTTGTGCAACCTTCTAAACTCCCCAGTGGCCTCATCTCTCTTCGGACCAAATATTTTACACAGTACCTTATTTTCATAAACCTTAAGCCGTTGTTCATCCTTTTAAGTAAGCGGCCACGTTTCACATCCGTAAAGAACCGTTGGAAGAATAATAGTTTGCTAAGTAATTTCGCAACTGAATAATAACACGCATTTCCCGCCTTTAAGCGAGACTTCATTTCCTCCTGGATTTCATTTTTTCTTGTTATCATTAAACCTAAATACTTTAATTTCTTCAATATCAATATCACCAAGATCGCCACCGTTTCTGCTACTAATAATATATATTTCATCTTATCCTTATTTATTTCGAGTCCTATTTCTTTACCGGTATTTATTAAAACACTTGTATTTAGTTGTATGGTTTCCGTGTCTTCACCTAGTAGTACTAAATCATCGGCATACCCCAAAACCGGGTTCTTGTAACCCATATTTAAACCTTTCTCGGTACACATCACCTTTTCTATGACATATTCTTAAGCTATATTAAATAAAACAGGTGAAAGGGAGTCACCCTGTTTGAAACTCGATCGCACCTCAAATCTCTCAGAGTAATTATGGCAGATTCTAACTTTATGGTATGTTTCCGACAAACACATCTATATTAACAATTATTAATTTTCATTAATATGTATTTATTTGAGTGAATATTTTTTTTTAGGTTATTTTGTTTCTCTAATGTTTCAGTCGTTTGCCATTTTCAAGGATCCAAATTCAATATTTTTAATAAAATTAACAATATATTCATACATTTTATCATATATATATATATATATATATATATATATATAATATAACATAGTCATATTATAAAAAATATACTTTAGCCTGAAACCAGCGTTGTCAACTTGTTATTCACTACTGGATTAAGCTAATATATTCCTTTCACTTTTAACAAAACTTGATATTAAAAACATTATTTTGTCTTTAATCAAAATGTAACAGTAAAAAAAATATTTATCAAATAAAAATTAAATTAATATTATTATATACATTGTTCTATTGCACAATTGTTTTCACAGGCTAATCATTTAAAAAAAATTAAATTATTATTATTATTATATATATATATATATATATATATATATATATATATATATATATATATATATATATTAAATGTTTAATTAAAATTAAAAATAATATCACAACCTCAAATCTAAAAAATATTCCATTATATTAAGTTATTCAAAATATTATACTAATCAATTAATTAAATTTATTTTAATTCCATTATTTATTTGCTTAAAATTTCTGCATAATGATTATTCAAGTTTTTGTGTGGAAACGTAGGAGAAATAAAAAGGTTGTTCAGTGCAAACCATGGATCACTTGTTTTATTTTAAGAGAACCTAAAAAATTATCAATTATTTATGTAATGATTTTTTAAAAATTTCGTTAATGGCTAAAAAAATGAAAAAGCATAAATATTAGCAAATTTCGACTAAGTGTTAAAACTATAAAACTATCATTCAGCGAGAGCGCTAATATTTGTGCTATGTCACTTTAATGAACCTGCTAATCGATTCAGAATAACTGTGCAAATTATCACAAAATGGTTTATTATTTCTAAATAACTATATTAATGTATAACTGTTTATATAGCTGTTGATAAGCAATTAGTAAGTGTTAAAACTATAAAACTATCATTCAGCGAGAGCGCTAATATTTGTGCTATCTTACTTAAATGAACCATACTAATCGATTAAGAAAAACTGTGCAAATTATCACAAAATGGTTTATTATTTCTAAATAACTATATTAGGGTATAACTGTTTATAGGCAATTAACTAATATGAAAAGCAATAAATAATTAAAAGGAAAATGGCATATTTCCACTGCCAATTTCAAAACGCTATATCTCTGCTATTTCTGAACCAATTTCAATCATTATTTTTTTAATTTTGTAGGAAATTTAATGTTCTTTGAAATAGCACTAAAAGATTTATTTTTAATTATTTACTACTTAGTCGGGTCTAAGTATCTTAAGCGTATGGCTTAACTACTAATTTTAATTTTTTTATTTTTGGTGGATTACAAAAGTCCAGTATTGAACCAAGAATAAACCAAAAAAATCTGGTGCGCGCAACACACGACTTTCACTTACCTCCGTTGTTAAAATCAATTAAAGAATTTAGAAATACAGTTCGGGGTAAAAATTAGTGAAACTATTAAAGAATTAATTAAATTGAATTTCAATATAAACATATGTTTTATTAAAAAATCTATTATATTATTTATAATCTAAAATAATCAGTTAGTTTTATCGGCTTTTTATCACTCTCTATTAACTATGAAAAGCTTGTGTATGAGATGATATTTTTTCTAAAATCTTTAGCTTTCCAACGGTATATCATACATGGATATTACTGTTCTTTTGTTCAAAAACAAATAATTGCATTAAAAAAATATTTTTCTGTTTTCTCCTTTAGTTGGGTATCGAATTTATTCAATTTATATATTTACCTGTTTTTCATCAGTGGTAACAAGATAATATAGTTATTTTTATTGAATCAACAAAAGTAAAGGTACTTTAAAAGGAAGACAATTTAAAGTATCGGCATTTAAGCCCTGTCAGACCATTTCAATCAGAATGAAACCTACATGATATTAAAGCCCATTAAATTTTACATCGATATAGCCATTTTTGAGAAAATCGTTAAAAGGTGCAAAATGCATATTTTGCATACAGCTGATTTTGATGAAAAATTTGCTGAAGCGTCTCGGACGTTTGTTCATTAGATAATATTTATTCTAAAACCTTTAGCTTTCCATCGGTATATTATACGTGTATATTACTGTTTTAAGTTCAAAATAAAAAAATTGCATTAAAAAATATTTTTTCAGTTTTCTCCTTTAGTTAGAAATTGAATTCGTTCAACTTATATATTTATGTGTTTTTCATCGGTGGTAACAAGATAATATATTTATATTTACAAAATCTACTAAATTAAAGGTACTTAACAGGAAAAAAAATGTAAAATATCGGCATTTAAGCCCTGTCAGACCATTTTAATCAGAATGAAAACTGCATGATATTAAAGCTCATTAAATTCTACAGCGATATAGGGAGTTTAATCAAAATGGTCGGTTAATCAAATGGTTTTCAATCGCCTCGGAGGGTTGTCAGGAATAGATGGGAATGATAAGTTGCGTACAAACGGATTCGTGTGGGTTGGAAGTTTGGAATTAAAATAGGCATATCTGTTTCGGACTTGATCTATACAAATGGGATATTTAGGTCATTATGGATGATTTTATTTGTAACGAAATAAGGAGCATTTAGGATTTGGCGTAGGGTTTTGGATTGTAAGGATTAAATGCAAGAGGCATTAGATGGTTTAGTAGAGCCCCACAGCTCGATTCTTTATGTCTTGATGGTTTTAATGATGGTAAGATAAATGAGCTTTTTGTAATAAATTGGAAGTTTTGAACGTTTGTCTAGTAAGTATTGTAGTAATCGGTATCTACGGGCAGTTTCTAAAAATGTAAACGGAATTTATTTCCTCCTTTTTTTGGGTTCTACGTATCTCAAAATTTAAGGGTGAAAGGACAACTGGTCGATTACAAAGGTTTATTATTGAAAAAAAAGAAAAAAAAAAAGCAAGACTATAATAACCACGCCAACTTTTGATTATTCACCTTTCGAGATCCGTAGAATACAAATTTCATATCAAATAAATTCGCCTGTTTATCTTGCGAATTAAGGAATATCAAATTCTGGTTTTGGCCGGACGACGAGGAATTTAATTCTCTACAACGCAAAATACTGAGATATTGCGAGTTTTGAATTTTGCATCCGTGATTTGTGATTCATAATTTTCCGCAACATAAATTGACCGTGGTTCCCACTTCTTTAAATCCAGGACCTTTATGCTCTACGAAGTTCACATTATGCTACTATCTCTAATCGGAAGATCTTACAGCGTGAGTCCTAAATGAGAGGATCTTTAATCTGACATCACAAAGGTTCAGGACCATAATTATACGAACCCTCCGAATGACTGCAGAACCAAGTAATAACTTTTACCATCTCTATAAAATCCTGGGACCGTCTGCCAGGTACGAACCCGTGACCTTTTGCATAAAACGTTATTATGTTAGCCACCACACCAAAGGTATCCTCAATAATTTGAAGTAATAAACCATTGCGTAATCATTTGCATTGTTTTTGGTTTACTATTTTCAATGATGAACCTTTGTCATAGACCAAAAACATTACCACTCCACATCCTCAAAATTTGAGGCCTAACGTTTCAAGATACGTAGAACCCGAATAACGAATACAAAAATAATAAAATCCCTTTAAACGTTGTCCGAAACTACTGCACCAATTTGTTTTTATTTCGACCTCAAAAAAAAAAAAAAAAAAAAAAATTACCTTGACGTTGATATCTGCTGGTTATTTTTAAAATGGTGGTCGCTTAAAAGTGAGTTAAATAAATAAGTATATGTAGAGAAAACATTCTATAAAGTTTTAGAATGAGAACAGCGCTTTAAACCTATATGCATAAGCCTATAACTAAGTTATTTTTTTAAGATAGAGAAAAATATGTAAGGAGTTTTTGAATCAGAAAATCGCGATAAACAAAAAAAAATAAATAAAAACGTTTAAAGCTCCGTTATTTTAAAAGATAGAGAAAACATTCTATAAAGTTTTAGAATCAGAACACCGCTTTAACCTATATATATAAGCCTATAACTCAGTTATTTTTTAAGATAGAGAAAAATATTTATGGAGTTTTAGATCCAGTAAAGCGAGATAGACAGAAAAAGAAAAAGAAAGTCGATATATATATATATATATATATATATATATATATATATATATATATATATATATATATATATATATATATATATATATATATATATAAAAGTCACAAATTAAAATAGACGTAATTCTCCCAAAACTCGGTTATTATTGAAGATTGAGAAAAATAGAAAAGATGCAGCGATAAACAAAGAGAAAAAATAAAATAAATTGTATATGGTCAAACCACAACGAGATTTGATTCCTCGATAACTCGGTTATTATTGATAATGGAGAAGAAAATTAAAGTAGTCAGGAATCAGCAACTTTTATTTATATTATTTCAATGAAAATTAAAATAAAATTGTATAGAAGTCTAGTATAAATGCTTTTTGTTTATTATTTTCAATAAGTATCGGTTATTATTGTCTTCCAGTGGCGCGACAGGCCGTGTAGGCCCTGGGCCTCGCGGTATAAACTTACGAGTTTACACTCACGTTTCACGATACAATTTTTAGCGTAGGGTCATTACTCCCTACGACTAATTTTGTGAGTGGTCACCATTTGGCTGACGGGTCTCACATACCCGGGGGAGAGGTTGTGAGTGAATCTCCATTTTTTTACATTCTTATAAAAGCCCCGCCGGGACTGTGATTCGAACTCAGAACCTGTAGCATGAGAGACTAGCGCGCTAGCCACTCAGCCACGGGCTCTCCGGTTATTATTGATAATAGGGAAAAAAAGTTAGGTGGTTTGGAACCAGGAATTTTTATTCGAATTATTTTAATGAAAATTAAAACAGAAGGAAATAGTAAAAAAGTCCAGAACCCAATAACAATGAATATAAAGCAATCCGTTACTCTGCCGTACGAATTAATAAAGAAATAAATACCATAAATAAAATATGATAATAGCAAACCACTGTTTAATTATTGCATTAAAATAAAAGAAAAGTAAACATTTAAGTGCAATATCATAGAGAATTAAATGTTCTACAAAATGAAAAAAAAATCATTGAAATTAGTTCAGAACTAGCAGAGATATAGCGTTTTGAAATTAGCAGTAGTGATATGCAATTTTTCTTTTAATTATTTATTGCTTTTCATATTAGTTAATTGCCTATAAACAGTTATACCCTAATATAGTTATTTGGAATTAATAAACAATTGTGTAATCATTTGCAGCGTTTTTTTTGTTTTTTTTTTTAAATAAATCGACTTAGGTAAAAAAATATGTAAAAATAAGAAGAAACATAATTGATTTATTGGCCTAGATTCTACAATTTAATTATTTATTCCAAATTAAAATTGTTTTCATTTAACTGCAGAGCTCGTTTTTCTTTTATTTTATTTTTTTCCTATTCAACATTCCGATAGTTTATACGCTTCAAGGATTGCATAATCGTGAAAAAGTTTTCTATTGTATAAACGAAATAAAGTCAGATGGGGCATTCTACAATGATAATGGCTGGTTTTTCATTTGTTTTTCTAAACAAATTAAACATTTATAAACAATTTTATATTCAACAAGTTCAGAGTATTACTTTACGACTAATACTCTCTATGATTATGTAAAACATTACTCTAATATACGGGCTAGAAAAGTTGCTAAAAAATAAATTAAATTTAGTACGGATGTTATTAATTTTCTTATTTAGTGTCAGTATGGATGCAACAGGCCTGACATCTTGCAGTAGTAGCGTTTAGTACTCCGCATCCTATTCCTACAAACAAAATTGTTATATTTTCGAAACATTCTAATATTACGGCTTCTAGAGAATTTGGTGCGCGCATCACACGACTTTTTCTTTTGTCCGCCGTTCGCCGCATTTCTCAAAAAACTACTGGACCAATTTTTTTTTAAATTTGTCACAAAAATACTAGTCCATGCAACGATGATCCAAACACATAGACGTTAATATTAGCTGGTTATTTTTAAAATGGCGACCGACTAGAAGTGATTTAATTCAATAACTCAGTTATTTTTGAAGGTTTGAAGAAAAAACTATAACTGCTTTTGAACTAAAATATACATATACATGTATAAAACTATAAATATACATATACACTGATGGCTCCAAATCAAATCGTGGCGTTGGATGTTCTATCGTAATAGACTCCAATATATTTAAGCACAAGCTCCCACCTTCATCTTGTACTGAATCTTATGCTCTTAGAGCAGCACTTTATTAAATTATGTGAAGAGGAAAACTTTGTTATTTTCACCGATTCCCTATCAGCTATGAAGGCACTTGGTGATATGTACTCAACTAACCCAGTAAAAAAAAAAATCAATACTCATCAATGATTAACAACTTAAAGAAAAAATTGATAATAGTTTGGATCCCATCCCATGTGGGGATCAGAGAAAACGAAATCGCTGATCAAGCAGCAATCTCGTCGACTCTACAAGAGATTAACGTTCACACCCCATCCGACATAAGCAGCTTTCTTAAGAACCAAGCTGCAAAGATCTGGGACCATATTTGGGATTAAGAAGAATCTAATAAGTTAAAAAGCATCAAAAAAGGTAACCAAAGCATGGCATAGCTCAGATCGAAGCGACAGGAGGGAAGAAGTAGTAATTACTAGAAAGCGAATCGGGCATACACAGCTAACACATGAGTTCTTAATAAAAATAACTACACCACCGAAATGTGATTTACGTGATGTGCAGTTGACGACCGTCCGTATCCTAGAGTAATGTCCGTTATACCGAACCATAAACCATTTCCAAGAAGCGAAAATAGAAAGAAGTATTGAGGAGTTACTGGGAGATAACACCAATAAATTAGGGAAAACGATCGATATCCTAAAAAAAAAATCGATATTTTCAAGAAATTGTAGAAGAAAAATAAATATATTAAAGGACACTGAAGACCCCAGCTGTTGAGTGTCCATAAAAAACTCTACCTACCTACCTACTAAAAAGCCGCGAATAATTATAAAAAAGAGAAGAAAAAATCTGGTGCACGCAACACACGGCTTTCACTTACTTTCGTTGTTAAATTGAATTTAAGAATATTGCAATACACTTGAGATAAAAAAAAAAAAAATAATGAATTAATTACACCAAGTTTCGATAGAAACATGTGTTTTATTAAATAATCTATTATATTTTTATCCTTCAACAATCAGTTAGTTTTATCGATCTGCATAAACTTTTACAATTCCGTGTATTAAATAATATTATTGTAAAATCTTAAGCATTCCAACGGTCCAACTTCTATATTATTATCCTTATGTTAGTAAAAATTCTGCATTTAAACCTGTCAGACTATTTCAATCAGAATGAAGCCTACATCAAATTAAAGCCCATTAAATTTGATAACCTGCATGAATTTGACAATCTGCATTATTAATTTAGAGCTAAAATAACCGTTATGGTTGAAAAGCCTTTATGTTACAAATAAATTTGACAACCCAATAGCGAGCTTATTTTCGAAAATAAGGTACTGTGTAAAATATTTGGGCCGAAGAGAGATGAGGCCACTGGGGAGTTTAGAAGGTTGCACAACGCGGAATTGCGGAACTTGTATTCTGTGAATATAATTAAGCTGATTGCATCGCGGAGACTCAAATGGGCGAGTAAAGTAGTTGGGCTCGATGAGGAACGGATTCCGAGAAAGTTGGTATTTGCCGATCCGACTGGTAGGCGTCCGAAAGGTAGGCCGAAGCGTCGATGGGAGGATTGCATTAAGGCTGATCTCGGGGGCTTGGGCTTGACCGGTGAACATTGGACGAGTCTGTGTAGGCGGAATTTGATGGTATCGGCATCGAACCTTCGGATTCGCTAAGCGTATTATTATTATTTATTATTATTATTATATTATTATTATAGCGATTTTAATCAAAATCGTTAAAGCCGTTTTTGAGAAATTCGTAAAAAGGTGCAAAATTTATGGTATAAAGTGCAACTTCCAGTCAGCAGATTTTCGTGAAAATGTTGCTATAACATCTTCGGCGTAATTGTCTTAAATATGAAATTTCAGTTTTATATGGCTTTTAGAATTCTTTAGGATTGGGATCTTTAACGAGGACGGCATAACTAAGGATTTTTTACTCCCATTAAAAAATCCTTGGGCCACCTGCGAGTTTGAACCCGCGACCTTGGGCATAAAGGCTGTTATGCCACAGTTAGGTACTACGCAACAGGTGACCACTTTTGAGATATTGACTTCTCCTCTTCACAAAACCCGGCGCGGAATATTCTAGAGCTTTCTACCAGTTTTTGCACACGGTCAACTATATAATGTTTAATTTAATATCTATAACTCAGTTTATTACAATAAGCATAATAGTTTATAAGATATTCGTTGTTGTTTATTTATTTAACGTCACTTTATGCTACTGTGGCTAATCGGACGATGCTACAGTGGGAGTCGTAAATTTTAGTCTATCCGGGTTTAATTAGGATAGGGATCTTTAACGAGTACAGAGAGCAACACTGTACAACGGCAATCCCCAGAAAAAATTCTAGGGTATTCAGCCAGATTTGGACCCGAACCTTGAGCATATAACGCTGTTATGCTAGCCCCTACACCACATGTGATCCAAATTATTTTATTCTAGGGACTGAAAGAACACAATGACAAGCTTGCCCGATGAAACAGCTGGGCTAGGACAGAGCACATTTATCTAATCGAGAAGCAAACACTTCACTTATCGTACCTTTTCAAACCTTAATGACAGATTCCTGTTAATTTTCCTCGTCGTAGCAAATATAGAAAATATTACAGCATTATTAACGTCGGTTTAAAAAAAATCTTCTGCGAGCATGACACATGAAATCAATTCTAAATGTTTAATTTTAGTTTTATTTAAATAAATAACACAATTGAGACGTTGATTTCCAAATGCTACTAAACGAATTTTTTTTTTTTTTAAATTGATTTTTTTACATATTTGTATTTTAATGGTTTAGTTTTGTCTTAATCCGTCATCAAATGTTATATAGAAAAACATAGAAATCCTTTAAAAACGTATTTTAAAATTTCAGTTCATTCCAAAATGTACTTAATCCACATTTCATTTCATTCCAAAAGGTACTAAAAACATTTCCTTCCAGAAGGTACTATATCTTCGGCAAACAGATATAACCTTTCCTTTCATTTCCTTCCAAAAG
This sequence comes from Piezodorus guildinii, assembly GCA_023052935.1. NCBI lineage: Eukaryota > Metazoa > Arthropoda > Insecta > Hemiptera > Pentatomidae > Piezodorus > Piezodorus guildinii. Next base: position 1,285,796 of record CM041292.1, on the reverse strand, counting down.
GTACTATATTCGAGGTAAAAAAAAGGTACAAAAGGTATTATTATAAGGTATTATTATCGATCCTTTCTTGCCCGTTCCATTACATTCTGGAATTCCATTTCTTCCAATATACGTAATGCTTCTTCCTTATCCATATTCAAATATCGCCTTTTCCAACACCTATTATTCCAAACTGACGCTTGTTAATCTTTAATTTTAAATTAGATTTTTCATTATAATCATTATAAGGAATGAATATCCTATGTTTACCTTCTCATTTATTTATTTCATATATACATGTGTATAGTTGTTTCTTACTTTCCATTTAGTATTTGTTTACTTTACTTTTTTTACGCTTTTCTTATCTTTGGTACATAGAGATGTGTATGTACATACATTTATATAAATTTCTTTTTCTACCTCTTTTACTTATGTACATAATTATGTCTATTTAATGTTATCTGGCCAAATGTGCTACCTTTACTTGTAAATTTCATGTTATTCTTAAGGAACAAAGTCCCAGAATAATTTTTTTTTCTATTCTATTCGATTCTATTCTATATTTCCTACTATACGGCAGAAGCACATAATCCCGTAATATATCACCATTAATTTATTGGTTTCTTCATTTTGTGCATTTTTATTGGTTCATTTAGCACGTCTTGAATCTCCGCTATTATTTTGATCAACAGTTTTAACCTAATAATCAGTTTTTAGGCTGTTTTAAAAAACTTAATTGCGTCGCTTCGGTTCTCGTATGTTCTCAATTAAATTAATTTTTTTCATAGAATTTCTTCTTGCAGCCACATAAATTTGATATAAAAATTGTTCATAAACTCACATTTTAATAGAATAATGGTATTTGAGCCAGTAAATGGTTAAAATTAGCATTTCCTGACCTTGCTAAATATGAGAAGAAAAACCGTGCCTGATCAAATATAATAGAATTTTTTATTTGTTTAAAAATGTAAAATAAAAGCTTTGCAAGTTATTTATTTATCATTCTATATATTTAAATATTTTTTACATGTATTAAATAATGTAAAAATATGTGCTAAATAGTAATTAGCACACAGGAATATTAATTGAAAGTTTAAGCAAACTTTATAATTACATACTTATTTATTATAGGGCCTTAAATAATCAAAATGTCCTTTAAATATTCGCTTTCTTTATGAAAAATATATGATCAAATGTGATTGAATAACAAAGAAAGATATTTCTCAGAGGTAGAATAAGGAAATATACATAACTTAGTAATTTTATATTTTTTTTATTTTATTCGTATATATTACAGTTTGTCATAATAGACAATAATCATAGTGCTACAGGATCTCATTCATACAATAATTACAATATAAACAAAAGGAAAGTCAAATTACATAAAATAAAATGAAAATAAATAATCGTATACAATAACAAAATTAAGTAGACAAAATAAATACAAATAAATAAAGTTAACAAATAAATAAACAAAACGTGTCACATTCATACCTATGTACAATATTTACAATCAGCTCGGGAACCCCGGACGGGGCCTGTCCCCCCACTTATGGAAGGACAAGCAGAGCCCAAAGGATCCCAGCGCCTCCCTCTCAGCCGCATCAGTGGTGAGTGGTCAGTGGGAGCTGAGTGAGGGCGCCACAGCCACAATCACACCGCACATGAGAGGAGAATTTGACCAGTGTCAGAACTCCAGCATACGTATTTATAATTTATCTCGGGGCCACTGCCGTTTCAACCTTCTAGGTGGATTGTATGGATGAGTGGAGCTGGATAGGGATCGTGCTAAAGGATTAATATGATGAATGAGGTTCTGATGGAATTTGGATGGAATTAGGTCTGAAATAAATGAAACATTAAGGTCGTAGTAACTTAGTAATTAACGATATAAAGACGTTAGTTATCGGTAATGTTGTATCAGGAAGGTTATAGTGACTGTTAGATCGCTTTATATTCTTCCAAAACCTACTATATCCACGTATCTTAAAAAAAAAAAAACTATATCCATATTATATTTTAAAAAGTTATGGGAAAAGTGCAATAATTTGGACACATGAGTAGTTAACACGGTAAAAATCAACTTTAGATTTTGATAAAAAAAAAATTAAGTAAATTGGTCTTTTTTTTTTTTTTTTTTTTTTTTTTTTTTTTTTTTTTTATTTATTGTGCAATATTACAATCTGTCCAATTCAGGACATTTTTAATAGTGATAACGTACAACATTCATACTACATTCACACGATATATACAAAACTATAAATTTATATAATAATAATAATAAAATATACATATATACAAAATAAAATCAATAAAAATATATACAATAGTCACTCATACCTATATACAATTCACAAGCATACAGCACGTGAGTGGAGAATCTAGCCAATGCTAGAACTCCAATATACATGTTATAAGAGGTCACGAGGCCACTGCCGTTTCAACCTTCTAGGTGGGTTGTATGGATGGGTGGGGCTGGATAGGGATTGAGCTAGAGGATTAGGGTGATGAATGAGATTCTGGTGGAATTTGGAAAATTTGGATGGAATCAGGTCTGAAATAAAAGGAACATTAAGGTCGTGGTGCAAGGTATAGTTGGAAACATAATAAGGAGCATTTACTATTGTACGGAGGACTTTGGATTGAAAGGATTGAATGCGTTTGATGTTAGTACGTTTAGCTGTCCCCCACAGTTCAAGTCCGTAGGTCCAGATGGGCTTCAGTATTGTCCTGTAAATTAATAATTTGTTGTCAACTGTAAGTTCAGATTTTCTGTTGAGTAGTCGGTATAACTGTCCGAATCGTCGGTTGAGTTCTTGTCTTTTAAGTCTTGTATGTGGGTTCCAAGTCAATCTTTTGTCTAATAGTAAGCCAAGATACCGGACTGTATCTGAAGGAGGAATTGGAATTGAATTGAAGTAAACTGGCGGACAGGAAGTAAATTGGTCTAATAATAAATAAATGACAGATTTTTCATTTCCTGTAAAATTTTCAAAAGTAGATAGAACACCTTTTGAAAATCAACGTTTCAATTCTTATCTACAGAAATAACTTGATAACAGACCCTACCGAACCCGAAGGTTCGATGCTGATACCACCGAATTCCGCCAACACAGACTCGTCTAATGTTCACCGTTCAAGCCGAAGCCCCCGAAATCAGCCTTAACGCAATCCTCCCATCGACGCTTCGGCCTACCTTTCGGACGCCTACCAGTCGGATCAGCGAATACCAACTTTCTCTTAATCTGTTCCTCACCGTGCCCAACACCTTTACTCGCCCATTTGAGTCTCCGCGTTGTGCAACCTTCTAAACTCCCCAGTGGCCTCATCTCTCTTCGGACCAAATATTTTACGCAGTACCTTCTTTTCGAAAACCTTAAGCCGTTTTTCATCCTTAAAAGTAAGCGGCATCGTTTCACATCCGTAAAGAACCGTCAGAAGAATAATAGTTTTATAAATTCTAACCTTTAAGTTTTTAGACTGAAGCCGCGAGCTAAGTAATTTAACAACTGAATAATAACAGGCATTTCCCACCTTTAACCGGGACTTCAAGATAATAATAAAATAGATTATTTAATAAAACACATGTTTATATTGAAATCCAATGTAAATAATTCATTAATTGGCAATTTATTTCGTTTCTAAATTCGTTTAAAAATTCCTAAATTGATATAAATAACGAAGGTATGTGAAAGTAGTGCGTTGCGCGCACCAGATTTTTAGTGTGTGATTTGAGCTAAGTCTTGATTTACATATGTAAGCTGCGCTGTTCATTTCCTTACATTATCACCATTTTAGGACACTCTGTGTATTGTACCATGTTTGCTGTGTAGATATGACCCTAGGATAGGGAATGGTCTACTAGGGCACACTCAGCCTTTTGTTCGGCCTAGAAGCATCACCAACACAATAACTTCTGAACCCAGCTCAGGTTGGAGAGCTACTAGTTTATTTTCGCCGAAGTGTAAACAATTAATGTGGACCGTGAAGCGATATCTCAGCTATTGTATAAAGATGCTAATTAGCCATTAACCTTGCAAAAGACCTCCATTTCAAAAACTACTTATTTCTCTCAATATTTACGGCTCTTAGCAGCCATTTGCTAGAGAGTCAAAACAAAGAAACAGTAATTAAAAAAGAAAAAATACTAAAAAAAAAAAAAATAAAATATTACATTATGCATATTTCTATTGTTCGGGGGGGAAGATAGGTACTATAGTCCTTGCTTCGGTTTGGTCTCTGTATTCTGTATTCTGCTTTCTGTTCAGGCCTGTCATGAATTATTTATATTGTTTTTGTTTATTTTATGTTTCCGCATTCGGAGGTACGTCACTTTAATTAGCCGTTTTATTTATGGAAAATGTTATTACTCCTATGCTCTTATGTAACCTAAAATAAACAATAAGGTGGTTCTGCTCTAACTGCTCCCTCACTGGCAAAAACATTAGGTGATGGATATATCTGTCTGTGATCAACTGGTTATGTCTGAGGATTAATGCATTGAAGGTTAAGTACGAAAGAAATCACCAGCTAATAAAATTTACTTCCAATCATCCATGTACATTTAGACATTGGTAACTTTTGGTTTGTTATTACTTTCAGTTAGTTACCTATAGTAAGGGAAAGTATTGCTGGCGTGAACATTTTTGAATTCCAGTTTTCGACAGAAATACACGTTTTAGGCTCCCCTGATTCCAAATGACCAAGTCCCGAAAAAAAAGTCCGTGTGTGTGCTGTAAGTCTAGTGCAAAGACGAAAAATCGAATGTATACGCTGGGCTATCCGTGAAAGAATAATACTTCCAAGTGACAACTCAAAATTGAGGGTGGTTCTATTGAAATAAATAAGTGGACTGCATAGATTTAAAATAAATAAAAATAATGAAAACAAACGACGAATCACAATACATTTAATACACTGAAATACATAAAAGGATGATAAGAAACAAATTAACCTGATAAATTTGTATAAGAAAATTTAACCTAATTATAATTAAACAGCTGTAAGAAAATGTAGGAAACAAAATAAACCTAATTAAAATATTGAAGAAAATAGAAGAAACAAACTTAACTTAATTAATGCTTAAAGATGTAAAAAAAATAGTTATCAAATTAAACAGTTTCTTGAATAAGAATTAAGAAATTAAATGTTCCATTAATGGATAAAGATAGGTTATATTGACGTAAAGATGTCCAGTTGAGTGTTGAAGAAAACGACCGCAGGGCGGCTTGAACGAAGTCGTCTTGAATATTGAGAAAATTACCGCAGGGCGGCTTGGACGAAGTTCTCTTGGGTGTTGAAAGTTCCAAGGGGAACGATGAGAAGATGAAGAAATTAGTTTCCAAACGTTCAAACGTTGAGATGAATCTTGGGTCTATATACGGCACATCTTCACCGCTCAGACGCTAGCTTAAGACTCGACTGGCCACGAGGCAGTCAAAAAACAATTGAAGTACGATCGTCTTCTGTCTTTCTCTTCTACTGCTCTCGCATAAAAACTTTTAATTATATTTAAAATAACTATTTTAAAAAGAAATTAAAAAATAAAGATTTAAACAAAAAAAATGATCTTATTATAAATATTCATAAAAATTATGAACTTATCATTTTTCGATTGAAAAACTATAAAAACCTTATCAGGCCGTAACATATGGCGTGAACATCGAACGAAACTGAAATTTCACATATAAGACAATCATACGGTCAAGATGTTACAATATTTTTTTAATTAAAATCGGCTAGCCAGAAGAGCCACTTTTATACCATGTATTTTGCACCTTTCTACGATTTTCTCAAAAACTGCTCTAACGATTTTAATTAAACTCTACATACCGATGTAAAATACAATGGTCTTTAATATTATGTAGTTTTCATTTTGAATGAAAACGTCTGACAGGGCTTAGATGCTGCATTTTGTCTCTAAAATACCTTTAACTCTGTAGATTCCAGAAAATTGACCAGATCATTTTATTAATATTGATAAAAATCTGCTAAATATACAATTTGAACCAGTTTTATAATCAACCAGAGGAGAGACGAGGAAAAATATTTGTGTATGTAATGTTTTGTTTTATGACAATAGGGACAGTAATATTGGGCTGATGCGAAATTAATGCAGGTTTCCTCTATTGCAATATCTTAATTCCAATTGTGTAAACAAAGCTAATCCTAACATTGATCATTATTATACCAAAACAAACCTTATCTAATACCCTCTCTTTCACCATGAATTTGTTTAGTAAAATCGTTTTGTTCAGTGTGTTCAAAGGTCTTGAATCGAAAATGTCAAAGTGCGATTTTCGTCAAATTTATTTTTAGGAATTTAAATTAGGGCGCAGCGCTGCGCAAACGGCTCGTAATATTAATGAAGTGTGGGGTCAGGGGGCTATTAATGAGTGCACGGTGCAGCGTTGGTTCCAGAAGTTTCGCAGAGGAGATTTCGACCTCGAAGACAAGGAAGGTCGGGGCCGTCATCTTGCTCTGGACAACGACCAGCTGAGGTCAAAAGTGGAAGAAGACCCAACCAAAACCACACGAGAAATGGCGGCGGAACTCGGTGTGAACCAATCCACAGTTGTACGCCACTTGGAAGCAATTGGTAAGGTAAAAAAGTTGGCCAAGTGGGTGCCAGTAGTAACGCCAGACCACACGTTGCACTACCAACGCTTCGACACTGCACGAGTTGGGCTACGAAGTCTCCAACATCCGCCTTATTCACCTGACCTCTCTCCTACAGACTTCCACTTTTTCAGGCATCTGGACAACTTTTGAGGGAGAAAAATTTTCAAAACCAGGACGACATTGAAAATTCTTTTCGTGATTTCATTGAGTCCAGGGATTCGGATTTTTTTTCTGGTGGAATAAGAAAGCTTGTTGAACGTTGGCAAAAGTGCATTGATTCAGATGGAAATTATTTTGATTAAATATATATGGTTAAAGTAAAGATATGGCGTATTTACAATACCTACTAAAAACCTGCATTAATTTTGCATCAACCCAATATATATGTATAATATACCTTTATAAACCTGAATATTTTAGAAAAAAATTAACTTCTTTACAAAGTTGTTATATTGTTGTAAAATTTAATGGGCTTTAATATCATATATGTTTCATTCTGATTGAAATAGTCTGACTCAAATGCCAAAATTTTAAATTTTCTTCTTCTAAAGTACTTTTAATTTTGTAGATTCTAAAAATATAACCATATTATGTTGTTAGCACTGATTAAAAACAAGTAAATATATAAGTTGAACGAATTCGATATCCAACTAATGGAGAAAACTGATAACAAAATGATTAATGCTATTTTTTGTTTTTGAAAATAAGATTAGTAATATACATGTACAATATACCGTTGGAAAGCTAAATATTTTAGATAAAATATTATCTAATACACAAGCTTGTAAAAGTTGATAAATAGTGGAATAATTTGAAAACCTAATTGGAAAGAGAAAAATAAAAGAATTATATTAATGTCGATGAAAACATTTATTTATCGTTTGAGGTCTAAATCAGTAGTTTAACTATTTTGGCAGAATTTTCTGCTTTATCAATTTTTTATTTACCTAATTTTAATATTAATTAACTAGATATGAAATATATATTAATGGGAAGTATTGCGATCGTGAAAAATTTAAAAATCGAGTTTTCCCTGGAAATACATGTTTTACGGTCTCCTGGTTCGAATCCGCAAAATTGTGTGTTTGTGGTAATTAACTCCAACATAGCAAAAAATCGCTTGAAACTGTGTTGAAACTATATTTAATGCAATTATATGCTTGGAATTTTTTTCAAAATCGACGGACCAGGAGTGCCACTTTATACCAAGCATATTGCACCTCTAACGATTTTTATTAAACTCTATATTTTGATATAAATTAAGTTTGGTGTAGTAATATATAAGTGTTATCCTCATTAAAATTGTACATAATACCAAATATTCGGGATATCTTCTTATATAAAACACAGTTATTAGAGATAACTGACCATTTTCTTTGTTATTATTGATAAGAAAAGGTGTATATTTAAAAAAAAAAGTATATTTCTTAAAGATAATGTAATGAGCCAACTGAAGGCTAAAAGATCAGAAATACTTTCCAGGTTAATAATCTAGATATATAAAAATCTGGTGCGCGCAACACACCACTTTCACTTACCTTACTTAACAATTTTTAAATACATGTAGAGATAAACATAAATTGTTAAAGAATAAATTAAATTGAATTTCAATAGAAACATGTGTTTTATTAAATAATATATTATATTATATATACGTATATGTATAATTATGTGTGTGTGTATATATGTATATATATATTATTACTTAATCTGTATGCAAGCTATATAACTTTAATTTTATAAAGGGAAAACATGTTTTGTTAATAAAAATAAAATTCATACCACCTAATTTACCAAACAATAGTATATGGCGTAAAAAACCACGAAGTTAAAAACGCCTAATCATCATTCCTAATCCTAATCCCCTATCATTATCTACGACAATCAGTTAGTTTTATCGGCTTTTCATCACCCTTCGTTAACTTATATATGAAATTTCAGTTTCGTACGACTTATGGTTTCTGCACTAGACTTATCACACACTATCTATCTATCTGCGTGGACCTACAACCCTGGTGGGTTTTGGCCTCCTCAATGAGCCACCGCCATTCTGTGCTGCCGCTCTCCATTTCCTGACTCGCAACAGGCTCCGTGCCTAATTCTCAATTCATCTCCATATCTCTTCCCAAAAAAATGTATCTATGTATGTATGTATGTATTTCAAAAGATCCTTCTCCTGACTTCAATGTAATATATTATATAAATATATATATTACTTGAATTAATATATATTATATATATATATATATATATATATATATATATATATATATATATATATATATATATATATATTATATTACATTGAAGTCAGGAGAAGGATCTTTTGAAACAGAGAGAAAAGTTACTTTGGTAGGTAGGTTTTTATTTTTTATTTAATTTAATTGTTTGTTGTTGTTTTTTTTAATTTTCTGAGGTAATAATATTCTCTCTATTTTTATATTTAAAATTGGATCGCCTTTTCACTTGGTCATCGCATCACGCGTGAACGGTTTGACCGAGTTCACTATTTTATTGTCAAGCAGGACTCTGTAGGGTCAGTTAGTGATAACATAAGTGTATAATATATATTTTAGCAAAAATGTTATCTTATTAAACAGAGTGAGATGATCGAGAGTGACGAAACGGCAGACTTAAGTGATAGCTGTGGACAATAATTTCTATCCCTATATTATGTAACTTTATTTAAACGTTCAAAAATTTATTTTAATAAAGTAGATAAGTGAAAGTGATGTGTTACGCGCATCAGATTTTCATTAATGCGAACAAGGAGGGATTGTGACTTATTTAAAATAAAATAAATTACAACTATTTTAGAGAAATAAATTTTGAACTTTTATGTTGAAAAACATTTTTTTATTCATCGATTTAACATAAATGAATTGTAAAATTATAGTCTTGACCATAATTATAGTTATATCATAGGATTTGAAAGATAAGCCGACAAATATTGGCAAATCATTGGCTCAGCGATCAAATATTTGGATTGTCCTCACTGCCCACTTGAGTAGAGATTAATTCTTGATAAATACAACGCTCATATTGTTTCCAACAATATTTATTTTAAATTTAATTAGTTGAATTAATATTAACAATAGCATAATTTTTGGGATTTTTTAAAAACAATATTTTTATCTTTAATAAACATTGATAGATAGTGATGATTGATTGTATTATTTCTCAATACAATACTAAAAAAAAAAAAAAAACATTTTAGAAAAAATATTATTTTATACGAAAAATGTAAAAGTTGATGAAAAGCTGATAAAAATGACAATTGTTGTGGAACTCATATAGAACTCAGCTTTTTGACGTCCCTTTATGCTACTATGGCTAATCGGACGATGCTACAATGGTAATACTAAATTTTGCCTATCCAGGTTTTATTAGGATAGGGATCTTTAACGAGTACCTGACATCGCACAGGCTCGGGACCACCTTTTTACGTCCCCTTCGAAGGACATAACCAGGATTTTTTACTCCCATTAAAAAATCCTAGGACCAACTGCGGGTTTGAACCCGTGACCATTGGCATAGGAGGCTGTTATGTTAGCCACCCTGCTACAAGTGATCCCAATTGTTATGGATAATAATAAAATTAATTATTTAATAAAACATATGTTTCTAAAGATACTAAATGTAATTAATTCTTTAACCTTTAGTCATCTCTTACTGTACTTCAAAATTCTTAAATTTATTTTTTAAGAAGGTGATTGAAAGTCGTGTGTTACGCGCAGAAAAATTGTTTGTTTGTAGGCATCGGAATTATTTTATATACACAATAATAATTTTAGTAATTAGCATTGCTAATGTTTACTGTTTTATGATTAAATCTATCTTCTTATTGAGTCCAAGATTGGAGGTAAACTTATGAATTCCTTAGAGTTTTCTTAACGTTTAAAAAATTACATGAATGATTTTTTCTTTTCTTATTATAAAATAACTGCAGTGCAAGGAGGAGAATAGACCGAACTTTTTACTTTCACTTACCTATATTGTAACTCTAACTTTAGTAACTGTATATATTGTGTGAATGTGATATATCACTATTACTAATGTTCATATATTGGGTTGTTTCACATGAAATGTCCGTTTTTATAGTTTCTGAAATACATAAAGGATTTTGCAGGTCTCTGTTGTTTTCTTACGAATGTTTACATATTTAAAGTAAACAGTTACTAATCCTCTACCTTTGTATTATAAACATTAGCTTCCCAAACAATTACCCACTTTTTAGTATACCTCCAAATATGAACATGGAAACACGCGATTTTCGAGTAATATTTTTGTACGAGTTTAAACTCGGCCATTCGGCAGCTAAGGCCGCTAGAAATATTTGCAAGGCGTTTGGGGAAGTTTGGGAGTGTTAATGAACGGACCATTCGCCGTTGGTTTGCTAAGTTTTCAGCTGGGAATACCGACTAGGAAAACTTGCCCCGAGGAAGACCCGTCCGTAATAGACAACGATGTCTCCAAACATACATTAGAAGGAAACCCCCTACCAAACAGTTAAAGGACTCTCAGCACAACTAAATGCAAGTGCATCTACCGTTTCCAGACATTTAAAGTGTATTGGGAAAGTAAAACAGCTCGCTACATGGGTACCTCATGATCTCACTGAGCGGCAGCAAGACTCCATGTTTCAGAACATACCGTGCAAAAATTGAAAGAACTGGGCAACGAAGTTCTTTCGCACCCACCATATTCTCCCGAATTGTCTCCAACAGATTACCACCTGTTCAGGAATTTAGACAACTTCGTCAAAGGAAACTTTTTGAAAATGAAGATCAAGTGAAAAGTGCGTTTTCAGAATTTGTTTCACTTCAAAGCTTAGAGTTTTTCAGTTCGGGGATAAAAAAGTTGGTGTCACGTCGGAAAAATGAGTAGAAAAAGAAGGTAAATACTTCGAATAAAATTATCTTGTTTTCATATCGTATTTTTAATAAAAATCCTTTACCTTGAAAACGGAAAACGGACAAACTGTAATATATCTCAATAAATAAATATTAATAATTTTTCAATTTTTCAACTTTAGTAAATATTTCTCAAATCGATATTAATAACCAAGGTAAGTGAAAGGCGTGTGTTGCCCGCACCAGATTATCTAACTCTGTATTATTGAAACTTCGTGTCAAAATTGGCAGAGTGTATGTACTTCGAAATTTCCAAATGCAGATGTTTTGTTTTTTTGCCTGCATTATTACATCCTCAGGTTGCTAAAACAATTATGACAACGGTATTGGTAATTAACAGCTGACTCTAAAGGACGAAGTATTCTTATGGTTATCTCTTCCGTGTCATTGTGTTAGCTACCACAATAATCGGGTTGTACATATGCCGATAAAAAAAAAAAAAAAAATGTTTTTTATACATGTTTACTTTAGGGAAGAAATACTTATTATTATAAACTGTTGGTATATAAATAAACTGGATATATAGCTTGTAGTATTGTATACTACAGGAGATGTTTGATCTGTGAAAACATGCTATCAGACATTTCAAAATTTGCTATTATTTAATATAATGTCAATATTCTATGATCGTGTGAGGTTTATTAAATTGTTTAACGTCTGTCTAGGGGTTACTTACCTGAAGCATAGTGGCTAGCAGAACAGCCTTCTCTGCAAAAGGTCACAGGCTCAAGCCTGCAGGTAGCCCTACGATTTTTAATGGAAGTAAAGAATCCTTAGTTATGCCGTCCTTCGGAGGGGACGTACAAAGATAGTCCCGAGCCTGTGGGATGTCAGGTACTCGTTAAAGATCCCTATCCTGATAAAACCTGGATAGACTAAAATTTAGGACTCCCACTGTAGCATCGTCCGATTAGCCACAGTAGCATAAAGTGACGTTAACTGAATAAACGTATGTTTTTCAGTTATTCCTGATAATTGCTCCACAAAAGGAAAAATTAAAGCACTAAGTCTAATTATTGGGTTGTGTCACATGAAATGTCCGTTTTCAAGGTAAAGGATTTTTATTAAAAATACGACATGAAAACAAGATAATTTTATCCAAGTATTTATTGGGTTGATGCAAAATTAATGCAGGTTTCCTCTATTGCAATATCTTAATTCCAATTGTGTAAACAAAGCTAATCCTAACATTGATCATTATTATACCAGAACAAACCTTATCTAATACCCTCTCTTTCACCATGAATTTGTTTAGTAAATTCGTTTTGTTCAGTCTGTTCAAAGGTACGAAAATGTCAAAGTGCGATTTTCGTCAAATTTATTTTTACGAATTTAAATTAGGGCGCAGCGCTGCGCAAACGGCTCGTAATATTAATGAAGTGTGGGGTCAGGGGGCTATTAATGAGTGCACGGTGCAGCGTTGGTTCCAGAAGTTTCGCAGAGGAGATTTCGACCTCGAAGACAAGGAAGGTCGGGGCCGTTATCTTGCTCTGGACAACGACCAGCTGAGGTCAAAAGTGGAAGAAGACCCAACCAAAACCACACGAGAAATGGCGGCGGAACTCGGAACTCAAAAATTGCAACGTCTTTTGCCCAGCATTGATGAATCGGAAGGGGCCGATCCTGCTCCACGATAACGCCAGACCACACGTTGCACAACCAACGCTTCAACGACTGCACGAGTTGGGCTACGAAGTTCTCCAACATCCGCCTTATTCACCTGACCTCTCTCCTACAGACTTCCACTTTTTCAGGCATCTGGACAACTTTTTGAGGGAGAAAAATTTTCAAAACGAGGACGACATTGAAAATTCTTTTCGTGATTTCATTGAGTCCAGGGATTCGGATTTTTTTTCTGGTGGAATAAGAAAGCTTGTTGAACGTTGGCAAAAGTGCATTGATTCAGATGGAAATTATTTTGATTAAATATATATGGTTAAAGTAAAGATATGGCGTATTTACAATACCTACTAAAAACCTGCATTAATTTTGCATCAACCCAATACCTTCTTTTTCTACATATTTTTCCTAACGTGACACCAACTTTTTTATCCCCGAACTGAAAAACTCTGAGCTTTGAAGTGAAACAAAATCTGAAAACGCACTTTTCACTTGATCATCATTTTCAAAAAGTTTTCCTTTGACGAAGTTGTCTAAATTCCTGAACAGAGGGTAATGTTTTGGAGACGAGTCGGGAGAATATGGTGGATACGGAAGAACTTTGTAGCCCAGTTCTTTCAACTTTTGCACGGTATGTTTTGAAACATGCCGCTCAGTGAGATCATGAGGTACCCAATACACTTTAAATGTCTGGAAACGGTAGATGAATTTTCATTTAGTTGTGCAGAGAGTCCCTTAACTGTTTGGTAGGGGTTTCCTTCGACTGTATGTTTGAGGACATCGTTATCTATTACGGACGGAGGTCTTCCTCGGGGCAAGTTTTCCAAGTCGGTATCCCCAGCTGAAAACTTAGCAAACCAACGGCGAATGGTCCGTTCATTAACACTCTCTTCTCCAACCGCCTTGCATATATTTTTAACGGCCTCGGCTGCTGAATGGCCGAGTTCAAACTCGTACAAAAATATTACTCGAAAATCGCGTGTTTCCATGTTCATATTTGGAGGTATACTAATGAGTGGGTAATTGATTGGGAAGCTAATTTTTATAATACAAAGGTAGAGGATTAGTAACTGTTTACTTTAAATATGTAAAGATTCGGAAGAAAAAAACAGAGACCTGCAAAATCCTTTATGTATTTCATAAACTATAAAAACGGACATTTCATGTTAAACAACCCAATAAAATCTTTTTTCCTATAAAATCGTTTGCAAAATGTTTTCTAAACATTCCTAAAGTGAAATATTAATAGAATATATTATAGATATATTAAAGTAATTCAGTATATACAATACCTATGTCCACCGAATAAATTTTAGCATAATTTTATAAAAAAGAAAAAGCATTGAAAATAATGTAAATGATTTGTTCCTTTAACTCATTTCATTCCATGTTATGCTACTATGGCTAATAAAATTCAGGACTCCCACTCAAAGTTTTTGCGGTTTGACTATTAAGTTATTTTGCGGAGTCGATTCCAATTTGTCGCAGACACTTTGAAGAACAGGGTCAAAACGGCGATAAAACTTTATAACCACTCCATAAAGTCAAACCGTGTGACAAGACGTTTTTCTTCATTCTAAGTTTCATTTTGTTTTTAATTTTATTTAGAGATTTACAACTGTATTAGTTAATACATCAAGTAAATTAGCTGCCAGATAATATGCATGAAGAGAAAATACCCATTGGCAGCACTCCACTAGATAATCTAAACTAGAATGTCTCGAGGCCATCTTTTCAGACGCCTCGGAGGATTGTCAGGAATAGAAGAGGAAGCAAGGATTGAAACTAGTGGGTTAGAGTGGGGGCGGAGTTTGTTCTATAACCAACTTAAGGAGAAAACTGCAAAAATATCTGTTTAATGCATTTTTTTGTTTCTGAACATAAGAACAGTAATATACGTGTATGATATACCGTTGGAATGCTAAGGGATTCCTCACCGATCGGGTTAGGTTTGGTGTCAAAGTTACCCTATTCCACTGTGGAATAAAATATTTGTTAAAATATCTCAGTTTTATGCTTGGTAATAACCCAAAAATATAAATAACCTCGACTAATTTCCAAAAACTCTAGAGAATTCAAAACTTGTCGATGCGGAAAATTAATAATTTCCCCCGATACACGAAAATATCATCTATGCTCCAAGACTTGCAGCTTCCTACAATCAAACAACTTGTCCATTCACAAACAGCTTCTTACTTCAGTAAAACTCTAGTCTCCAAGAAATTGGATTAATAAAAGAAATCGGTAATTACAATAAATTTTCACTAAAACGATATAGCCATAAGAGAACAAAACATGTATTATTAACTTACTTTCTTATGTTATAAATTTTTATAATTTTCAATCATATTATGTATTTTCTATTAATTTTTCTATTTTCAATAAATTTAATGTATTTTCTATTATTTCATATATTTTCAATTATTTTATGTATTTTCAAATATTTTATGTATTTTCAATTATTTTATGTGT
This sequence comes from Piezodorus guildinii, assembly GCA_023052935.1. Lineage (NCBI taxonomy): Eukaryota > Metazoa > Arthropoda > Insecta > Hemiptera > Pentatomidae > Piezodorus > Piezodorus guildinii. The sequence goes on along the minus strand of CM041292.1, from coordinate 1,270,191 downwards.
AGTTTTTATGCGTAGGTTTTTGGTATTATTTTTCCTACAATCGCAATATAACCTCAATTTTATTTCACCATATATGTTTGCCATTTAGGCTAATGTACTATAATCACAAAAATATTTTCTGATTGTAAGGAAGATTCATCCAATATCATTGTTAACATTTTGTCAAAATGTAAATATGTGAATAAAGTTTATTTATTTATTTTTTTTAAAATAAACTCGTCAAAACAGTACTTTTAATAAAATGTGGTCCTGAATTCGGAAAAGGAATCTTAATCTGAGTTTCAGTATATGTATGTGTATGTATAATATATATATATATATATATATATATATATATATATATATATATATATATATATATATATATATATATATATATATATATATATATATATATATATAAGTTTGTGTTGTTCTTAGGTTTGAGTCAATGAAAAAAACAATCAATGAATAAACAACACTGAGTGTTCTTTCAAAGCTTGTAGGCTAAACATGCCTAATTAAGACAGAAAGAAAGAAAATAAACTTTATTTACATTTTTACATATTGACAACAAATTTATAAATGATTTCGGATGAGACATCCTTACAATCATCAAATGTTTGGTTCATTTGGTAGTTATAATCTAATTATCTAATCTATAATTAGTGGTAAAATTAAATTGATATTAACTATGGTAGTAGGAAAAACTAAATAAAAAACCTACATATAAAAAAACAAAAAAAAACAGATAACACAATTGATAATATAAAATTAGAAATTAAAATAAACTAGCTTAAGTTAGCAACACATGTTTAGTTCTTTTATGAGTGTAGCGTTTTAGAGATGCTTTATTATAGTTACCGATTTCCTTTATTAATGGATTTTTGGAGACTGGTGTTTTACTGAAGTAAGAAGCTGTTTGAGTATGGACAAAATGTTTAATTGTTGGAAGCTGTAAGTCCTGGAGCATAGATGATATTTTAGTGTAGCGGGGTAGTTGTTAATTATCCGCATTGATAGATTTTGAATTCTTTCAAGTTTTTGGTAGTTAGTCAAGCAGGTTGAGCTCCAGACTGGCGAGGCGTATGTGATTAACGGGCGAATAACTGATTTGTATATTATTAATTTGTTATGAGAGCTCAAATGGGATTTTTTGTTGAAGTATGGGAACATTTTAAATATTAATTTTTTGGCTTTATCGATTTTTCTATTGATATGGTCTGTGAATGTAAGAGATTTGTCTAATGTTATGCCTAGGTACTGTACGGATTTTGACCAAGGGATGAGAGCTGAATTTATCTTGATTTGGTGGTTGATTTGTGGGCGACGTTTAGTGAAAAGAATTGCTTCGGATTTGGTGGGATTAATTTTCAATTTCCATTTTATGCAATATTTGTGAAATTTTTTAAAATATTGTTGAAGGCAATTCACTATTGTATCGATGCGATATGATGAGGTATACAATGCTGTATCATCAGCGTATAATGACCTCGTCACAAATGGATGGGCTGGTAAGTCAGAAATGAATAAATTAAATAGGATTGGAGATAGGCAAGAGCCTTGAGGAAGACCCGCTGAGATGGGAGGATGTCGGAAGTAGATGTGCCAACTTGAATATAAAACTGTCTATTTGTTAAATAGGAGTGAATGATGTGAATCAGGTATGGTGGGAAGTTGAATGAGATTAATTTGTATATGAGCCCGGAGTGCCAAATGGTATCAAATGCTTTTTCGAGGTCTAGAAGGAGCATGCCGGTATGTTTGCGTTCGTTAAAGGCTTTTGTGATGAAGTCAGTAAGTCGTGCTAATTGGTGAATAGTGCAGTGGTGATTTCTAAAACCAAATTGTTCATCTATTAGGAGGTTCTTTACTCTAATGTGCTTGTTAATTCTTTTGAGAATTAGTTTCTCCAGAATTTTAGAAAGTATATTTAGTAGACTTATAGGTCTGTAGTTCGAAACATTACTATGGTCTTTATTCGGTTTTTTTATTACTATAGTTTTGGAAGTTTTCCAGATGATAGGAAAGTAGCTATATCTCAATGTGCAATTAAATACTTTAGTTAAAAAATAAATCGATTTTCGGCTTAGATTTTTAATAACTAAGGAAGGGATGCTGTCATCACCTGGGGCTTTTTTTGGTTTCAATTCTTTAATGATATTTGCGATTTCTTTCGGAGAGATGGAAGAGAAATTAACAATAAAAGGTGATTTTAAATAATCGCGGACGGATTTTAGAATTTTACGGTTGTGGTGATTTGAACCAAGGAGAGAGGTGATTGAATGAGTTGTCTGGAAATGCTTGACTAATAGCTGAGCTTTTTCCCTGTCCAGATATGCGTAGCCGTCGTTATTTTTTAAAGGTGGAATTTTCGGAGACTGCTTAGTTAAATTTTTGTGAATTTTCCACATGTTATTGTCCCCTGGCTGACAAGATTTCAAAACCGTAGCCCAGTTTTCGTTTTTCCAGTCATGGAGACGTTTTTTAATGTAACTGTTTAGTTTATTATAGACTAATTTGGTTTTTGGAATTTTGTTACGCTGGAAATATCTTTTTAATCTATTTTTTAAATATATTAATGCTCTGAGTCGATATGGTAAATTATTATGACAATACGGGTGGTAATATTGTTGTGGAATGGATAAGGACATGGATAATTTTATATGTTCATAAAAAGCGATTAGTGTGGTATCGATTTCTTTCGAATTATTTATGGTTGGGTTTATATTGATTCGGGAATCTAGCTCTTTCCTGAACTTTGGCCAGTCAGCGTCTTTGAGCGAAAATTTGAGTATTTTGGAAATTTTTGGTAAAGGAGATTGTATACGAAAAATCACGGGATTGTGGTCCGAATTTAAACATGGTAAAGCAATAAGATGTGATAAGTTGTAAATATTTTTTGTAAGAGCCAAATCGATGATGCTAGGTTTGTAATTACGTTGAGTCGGTATATGGGTTGGTTCAGACGGACTGTGTAATTGAATATGGTTTTTTACGATAAAATTTAGAATTAATTTACCGTTTTTATTTGTTCTGTTACAGTTCCACTGTGTGTGTTTGGCGTTTAGATCGCCAAAAACGATAACTTGTTTATTTAAATTAAATAGTTTACTAATATCTGGATATTTATTTTATTTGGTGGGATATATACAGATATTACAGTGGTTGACTTGTTGTTAATAATTGTATTAATAGCGACGGCTTCGGTAAACATTAAGTCAGGAACGTGTATAAAATGATGCTGAATATCGGACCGCACTAAAAGCATGACCCCCCCTCCAGCTCTACTACGGTCACGTCTGTAAATGACATATCCCGGAAGAGAGAAACGATCAGTTTCAGAAAGACGTGTTTCACAAACAGAGACTAAATGGGGTTGATTATGATTTAAAAATAATTTAAATTCTACATCGTTTCCGCGAATAGTTTGTGCGTTCCACATCATAAGTTTAATTTTACTATTGGCACTAGTCATTAGAATTTTCCGAATGAGTTGTAGCCCCTATTGTAATGTAAACAAGAAAGTATGTTGTAAAAGAGTACGGGATATAAAGATCGCTGATAATTATTATTGTGAAATTGAAGCTAAGGCTAAAGTTGTTCGTACAGCAGCTTATACAATAGGAATTTAGCAAGACACTGTGTATAAACAACTTTACATCGCTAACACTCATAAGAGATTTGAACAAATAAATATTACGAATATTTTTGCATAATAGAATGACCATTAATCCAACATAGAAAGTAATCCTTCTACGAGAATAAAGATTTTTGACATGCCATCTTCGGCGCTTTTTAGTTGTAATAAAATTTTTTTTAAAGTTTGTAATTAATTTACTTACATTAAATAAATTGAATATATTTTTTATCTCTTTAAAACAATCAGACATGGTAGGTTCGTTAGAGGTGTTGTTGGCGGTTTTCGGAGAGAATTTGTTTTGAGGCCACGGAGATTTCGGGGTTGGTAGAACTGGAAATTCTTGGTCGGTTTGTTTAAATGTTTTTCGTGGGATAGCTCGAAGTGCTGGATTTTTTTTGCTTAACTGTAATTCGAGATTTCTTTGATATTTCGTACATTCCGTGGAATTTGAAAAATGTTCATCGGAGCAGTTACAACATTTGGGTTTGAATCTGTCGATTAATGTATTTGGGCAGTCCTTTGAAAGATGGTCTTCGGCACATTTCAGACATTTTGGATTTTTAAAGCAATTACGAGCCACGTGGTTAAATTCTTGACACTTGTAACATTGAGTTAAAGTTTTGTTGGATCTATATTTTTCCCATTTTATTACAATGTTACAACTATAGCGAATGTTATTTAATTTGGCTAGCTGTTCTTTATTGTCTAAAATTACTATTAATATCGGAAGCTTTATAGACCCGTTGGCAGATTTTTTCTCCATTTGGTAGATTTTATGAATGGCTAAACCTTGATTTTGTAGGTCAGTCGAAATTTCTTCAATGGGGAACTGAGGAGGCATACCTTTTAAAATAATTTTAGGTTTCGTTTCACTTTTTGGAGTGAACGTGTGAAAGCCGAGATTGAGATCTTTTAAGAAATTTTTACAAGTTCAAAGTCTTCACTATTTTGAACATAGATTGTGGTTTTGTTCATATTATATTTTATATTTAAGTCTTTCACTTTTAATTTTAAATTGTTAATAGCACCACTGATGTTGTTGTAAGATGAATTTACTATTATGGGGGGATATTGACTTTTGCTCTGTTTTTGACTTATGTTTTTTAAGATTTCGGTATCTTCTTCATCTAAATCGGAAAGTATATCATAACTATTGGAGGTTTCAATGTTGAACTCACCTCTTTTACGTTTTGTTGACGTGCTGGCTGTTTGTTCGGCCATAGTTCGTGCTTGGCCCCCGACCGGGCACTCTTGTTTGTATTTGTTTGATTGGTGAACAATTTGAGTAACAAACAAATGAGAAACACAAAATAAAAGATTTTTCGAAAGAAAAAAGAATGACTGTAATAAAATCACTGACTAAAGGAGAGACTGATTAGACCACTGAACTGTACCCTACGGCTGCTAGACGTGGACTGATGCCTAATTAAGACACTATTTTGTCCAAAATTGCATGATTATGAGAACAATAAATTCTCGAAACGTCGCATAGATAAAATTGTTTATTCATTGACTGAAACCTAAGAACAACACAAACTTAAATTATCAACAGTCGAGAACTGATCAAACAATATATATATATATATATATATATATATATATATATATATATAAATGTTACTAGGTGAAGCCAGAGCACAATATATATAGTGTATCTATTCCTGCTAGAACACTGATTGAACTATTTATATCCTCAGAGAGGCTGAAGTATAAATACAAGTGGCTCATGGTAACTAGTGTCAAATAGATCTGCCACTCCCTTAAATAGTTTTCTCATACGAAATATTTTTTCTTTAATAATATTATAATAGAAATCATTATTTATAATAAATATGGGCAATTACTCAAAAGCTAGGAGTATTTTATTTAATCATTAAGTTTTAATAGTTAGTGTTATTATTCAGGTACGAAATCACTTAGCATGTGGATTCTATCAAAGAATTTAGAGGTTAGAATTTATAAATCTATTACGTTCCCGATGTTTCTGTACGAACGTGAAACGTGGTCGTTTACTTTGAAGTGTAAGGTCACTGATGAATTCAGAAGGTTGGAACAACGTGGAATTGCGAAGCTTGTATCCTGTCAGTATTGCTGAGTTGGTAGCATCGCGGCGACTCAAATGAGTGTATAAAGTTGTAAGGCTCAGCGAGGAACGAATTCCGTTGGTGTTCGCTGAACCGACTGCTATAGTGTACGAGGGGTAGGCCGGAGCGTCGATGGGAGGATTGTGCTATCTCGGGGTTTGAGCAGTGATCATTTGGAGAGCCTGTGGTTGCGGTATTGGCTGGTATCGCCATCCTTATTATTATTTTATTGGATAATAATTATTTTATTTTTTTTTTTATTGAGAAGTATTTACTTTTAATACTCAGACGAGTGAAGTACTGAGGCAGTAGATTGATAGATCTATTTATTTATTTTCTTGGAAGTCCCCTTAAAAATAGAGCCTGGCCCCTTAATGACAACAGCATACATAGCTTAGCTCTATGTATTACGTAATACATAGTAAGGGAAAGTATTGCGATCGTGAAAATTTTCGAATACCAGTTTTTTAACGGAAATACACGTTTTAGGATCTCTTGTGTCCAAATAACCAAGTCCCGCAAAAAGGTCTGTGTGTGTGTGTGTGATAAGTTTAGCAAGTAAACGAAAAGTCCTATGAAACTGAAATTTTATATTTAACACAAATATACCCCCGAGATGTTACAGAATCTTTTTCATCAAAATCAGCTAACCAGAAGAGCCACTGTATACCATGCATTTTGCACCTTTTTACGATTTTCTCGAACACGGCTCTAACGATTTTGATTAAAATCGCTATATCGATGAAACATTTAATGGGCTTTAATATCATGTAAGTTTTATTCTGATTGAAATAGTCTTTAATGCCGATATTTTAAATTTTCTTTCTCTAAAGTACCTTTAACTTTTTATATTCTATAAAACTAACCATACCATCTTATTAGCATTGATAAAAAACAGGTAAATATATAAATTGAATGAATCCTATACCCAACTAAAGGAAAAAACTGAATATAATTTTTATTTGAATTAACTTGAAACTGTTTTCATAAACTTTTAAAGTTTAAGTAATAGTTTCTGTTAAATTGATTTTAACAGAAAAGGTAAAGTAGAAGTCGTGTGTTGTCCGCACCAGATTGTTGAAGCCATTCACGAGAAAAAAATAAGTTAAAAACCTTTTTATCCAACAAATGTGTTATTTGGGGTCTGAAATGTAAAAAACGAGCGGGAATTTTAGATTCTTAGGACGTAATCTTCTCATTGTTTTATTTTCTCCACGAATAAAGGAATTTTCCAGCTTCTGTAGTCCGAGAGAGAAAAAAAAAAGAAAAGATGAAATATAAGTATAAATGAAATAAATATATTTGAAAAAAGAAAAGTGGTGGCTGCGCGAAGGTCAGGCGAGGAGATGCTCACTAAGCTTGTAGCAACATCTTGTCTTGTATTTTCTCTCACTCTCCTTATAGCTGTACTCCTCAATTAACTTATATTATTAATAAACTATTCCTTACTGCTTTAGATGAAATAAAAAAAGAGTTATCTAAATCGTATAAATTATTATTATTAGAGACCGGATTATCATGCGAAAAACAAATTCTGGTTCCTGCAACACACGAATTTCACTTATCTCCGTTTTAAAAATAGATTAAAGAATTTTTAAATAAAGTTAGGGATAAAAATTAGTGAAACTATTAAAGAATTAATTAAATTAAATTTCTATAGAAACTTGTGTTCCCAAAAAAAAAATCTATTATATTATTATATAAAATAATCAGTTAGTTTTATCGGCTTTTCATAACTATTTTTTAACTTTTACAAGCTTCTCTATTAGGTAATATTTTTTTTCTAAAATCTTTAGCTTTCCAACGGTATATTATGACTGTATATTACTGTTCTTATGTTCTAAAAATTGCATTAAAAAAATGTTTTTGTAGTTTTCTTCTGAAGTAGGGTATCGAATTCGTTCAACTTATATATTTACCTGTTTTTCATCAGTAACAAGATAATGTAGTTATTTTTATAGAATCTACAAAATTAAAGGTACTTTGAATGAAATAATTGCTGTAACATTTTGGACGTATATTGGTCTTAAATATGAAATTACAGCTTCATACGAATTTTCGTTTTTGTGCTAGACTTACCACACACGCAGACCTTTTTGTGGGACTTGGTCATTTGGACTCAGGGGACCCTAAAACGTGTGTTTCTGTTGAAAACTGTAATTCAAAAATTTTCTCGATCGCAATACTTTCCCTTACTATATATTTCGTATATAGGTAAGTGAAAATAAAAAACTACAAAAAAAAAGTGCAGTAAAATCTCGTAACGTGCGAAATCTCGCTTTACAAATCTGAAAATATGCAAAATCATTCAGCAAAACTCTAAAATATAAAATTGTATTTTACACCTCTTCTTGTATATATATATAAAATGATAAAGCGATTTTGGCTTCTGCGAACTCCTTCTAAGCCACCAGACGGACAACAGTCCATACTGTTTTTACAATAATTTAGGTATAGTTTAGGTATTTCTTCCTGAGGTACATTGCAATTTAACTTTTCTTTTAACGGGAAAAATTAATTTTCTGTAAGCAAGTCATTAAAATATTATTCCTGAAATATAAGTAGTAACATAGACGTATAATATACCGTTGGAAAGCGCAAGATTTTAGAAAATTTAATAAGCAATAAAATAAATCGTACGAATATAAAGTTGTTGTGAACCCATATGAACATATGTTATTGGTAAAGAGAGAGGTTATGAATATTTTTATTTGCAATAGGAAATAGTTATAAACCTTATAGGATAGAAACTTTTGTTATTTCCATAGTTTTTAATAAGATATTAGGATTGATAGAAACGGGCTAAATATAAAAGTTAAACGAATTTGATAATTGAGACGTTGATTTCCAAAAGGTACTAAAGGACATTTTTTACGAAATTGATATTTTTACATAATTATATTCTCCTCATTTAGTTTTATCTGAATCTTAAATTTGATTGTATCTAATGAACACTCAAGTCCTTTAATAACGCGATTTAGAAATGCTATTAATTTCTTAAAGTACTGATTACACATTTAGTTTCGTTCTAAATCATACTAAAACATTTCATTTCATAACTTTAATATGGTTTTATTAATATAGTTGAAACAAAATTCTATATTTTAATGCTTAAAGAATCAAATTAGCTGGTTTAGTAATATGATAACGAGAGATTTTGGCGCTTCCTGTAAAATTTCCTAAAATGGATATATAGCATTTCCAAGTCAATTGTAACCTTTTCCAAGTCAAATGTAACTTTTTCCAAGTCAAATGTCACCTTTTTCAAGTCAAATGTAACCTTTTCCAAGTCAAATGTAACCCTTTCCATTTCAAATGTCACCTTTTCCAAGTCAAATGTCACCTTTTCCATTTCAAATGTTACCTTTTCCAAGTCAAATGTCACCTTTTTCTTCACTTCTAGCCTTAAATATTCCGTTTTATTTATTTATTTATTGAAAAATAATTAGTTTAATTAACATTATGACTTTTTTAATAATTTTGGCATATAATAAATGATATTTTTTTTGGGTCTCTTAGATATTTGATATCAAGTTCTGTTTTTTACTAGCTAATATTTAAAAAAATTAATTATCGTCTATTTAGTTTTAAGATAGTTGTTGATTTTGATTTTTTAGAGGGGAGGGGTAGTTTTTTGGAATAATTAATGTGTTTTCGGGCATTATAATTAAATTTTTCGAGCTGTATTTTTGATCGCTCGCGTGCATTTTAACTCGCATTAAATTTTAATGTTTTTTATTGATATAGGCATTAATTAATGTGCTTTCGGGTGGTTATGATTACGTTTTTCGAGCTGTATTTTTTATCGCTCATGCGTATTTCAACTCGCATTAAATTTTAATGTTTTTTATTGATATAGGGATTAATTAATGTGCTTTCGGGTGGTTATGATTACGTTTTTTGAGCTGTATCTTTTATCGGTCATGCGTATTTCAACTCATATTTACTTTTAATATTTTTTATTGATATAGGGATTACTTAATGTTCTTTCGGGTGGTTATGATTAAGTTTTTCGAGCTGTATTTTTTATCGCTCACGCTTATTTTAACTAAAATTTATTTTTTATGTTTCATATTGATATAGGTTTTGAAAATTGTGTTTTCGGGTCCTATAATTATGTTTTTTTAGTTTTATTTATTTATCGCTCCCGCGCATTTAACTCGAATTTACTTTTAATGTTTTTTATTTATATAGGGATTAATTATTTTGCTTTCGGGTGGTTATCATAAGATTTTTCGAGCTGTATTTTTTATCGCTCATGCGTATTTCAACTCGCATTTACTTTTAATGTTTTTTATTGATATAGGGATTAATTATTTTGCTTTCGGGTGGTTATGATTAAGTTTTTCGAGCTGTATTTTTTATCGCTCTCGCTTATTTTAACTAAAATTTATTTTTTATGTTTTATATTGATATAGGTGTTGAAAATTGTGTTTTCGGGTCCTATAATTATGTTTTTTTAGTTTTATTTATTTATCGCTCCCGCGCATTTAACTCGAATTTACTTTTAATGTTTTTTATTTATATAGGGATTAATTATTTTGCTTTCGGGTGGTTATCATAAGATTTTTCGAGCTGTATTTTTTATCGCTCATGCGTATTTCAACTCGCATTTACTTTTAATGTTTTTTATTGATATAGGGATTAATTATTTTGCTTTCGGGTGGTTATGATTAAGTTTTTCGAGCTGTATTTTTTATCGCTCTCGCTTATTTTAACTAAAATTTATTTTTTATGTTTTATATTGATATAGGTGTTGAAAATTGTGTTTTCGGGTCCTATAATTATGTTTTTTTAGTTTTATTTATTTATCGCTCCCGCGCATTTAACTCGAATTTACTTTTAATGTTTTTTATTTATATAGGGATTAATTATTTTGCTTTCGGGTGGTTATCATAAGATTTTTCGAGCTGTATTTTTTATCGCTCATGCGTATTTCAACTCGCATTTACTTTTAATGTTTTTTATTGATATAGGGATTAATTATTTTGCTTTCGGGTGGTTATGATTAAGTTTTTCGAGCTGTATTTTTTATCGCTCTCGCTTATTTTAACTAAAATTTATTTTTTATGTTTTATATTGATATAGGTGTTGAAAATTGTGTTTTCGGGTCCTATAATTATGTTTTTTTAGTTTTATTTATTTATCGCTCCCGCGCATTTAACTCGAATTTACTTTTAATGTTTTTTATTTATATAGGGATTAATTATTTTGCTTTCGGGTGGTTATCATAAGATTTTTCGAGCTGTATTTTTTATCGCTCATGCGTATTTCAACTCGCATTTACTTTTAATGTTTTTTATTGATATAGGGATTAATTATTTTGCTTTCGGGTGGTTATGATTAAGTTTTTCGAGCTGTATTTTTTTATCGCTCTCGCTTATTTTAACTAAAATTTATTTTTTATGTTTTATATTGATATAGGTGTTGAAAATTGTGTTTTCGGGTCCTATAATTATGTTTTTTTAGTTTTATTTATTTATCGCTCCCGCGCATTTAACTCGAATTTACTTTTAATGTTTTTTATTTATATAGGGATTAATTATTTTGCTTTCGGGTGGTTATCATAAGATTTTTCGAGCTGTATTTTTTATCGCTCATGCGTATTTCAACTCGAATTTACTTTTAATGTTTTTTATTTATATAGAGATAATTAATGTGCTTCTGGGTGGTTATGATTACGTTTTTGAGCTGTATCTTTTATCGCTTATGCGTATTTCAATTCGGATTTACTTTTGATATTTTTTATTCTTATAGACGTTTGTAATTATTTTTTCGGGTCTTGTGATTACGTTGTTTAAGCTGTTTTTATTGTCGCTTGCTCTCATTTAAACTTGCATTTGCAGTGGTCTTTCTTTGTTTTTGTTTTAGGGGATTCTCATAACGTGTTTTGAACTTTATTCTTTTATGCGCTTGGGAATTTCTACAAACCGTAGGTATTATGTTATAATATGATGTAAAAAGTATTTATTGTTTTTTTGCAGGATCTGATTACATTTTTGATTTGGACGTTACATGGCGATTGCGCATTCTTCTAGATCACTTTTCATTTAAGTTAAAATGTGCACTAGCTATAAATAAATGTCATAAACTCTATTAGTATTCCCGAAAACACTATAAACGATCCCTCTATCGAATATTTATGAAATAGAAACAGTAACTTAAAATGAATAAAAGCGATAACAAATTTGGTTCAAATAATGTTATCAGAACACCCGAAAATAGAATAAACGATTCCTCAATTAAATTATCAAATAATTGTAAGACCAAGTTAGGAAGCGGATCCTTTACAAAAGATTTAGTTGAAAAAATTACTCAGGACGCTAGAAAAGGAACTACAACTAATCCTTTAATAAAATAATAATAATAAAAAAAATAAAATAAATAAAACCTAAACGATGTATATTCCAGCAACGTTATAATGAGAACCAAAAACAAAACAATCAATCCGAATATCAATAAAAAAATATCAAAAATAATCAAAAACATACAGCTCGAAAAACTTAATCATAACCACCCGAAAGCAAAATAATTAATCCCTATATCAATAAAAAACATTAAAAGTAAATGCGAGTTGAAATACGCATGAGCGATAAAAAATACAGCTCGAAAAATCTTATGATAACCACCCGAAAGCAAAATAATTAATCCCTATATAAATAAAAAACATTAAAAGTAAATTCGAGTTAAATGCGCGGGAGCGATAAATAAATAAAACTAAAAAAACATAATTATAGGACCCGAAAACACAATTTTCAAAACCTATATCAATATGAAACATAAAAAATAAATTTTAGTTAAAATAAGCGTGAGCGATAAAAAATACAGCTCGAAAAACTTAATCATAACCACCCGAAAGAACATTAAGTAATCCCTATATCAATAAAAAATATTAAAAGTAAATATGAGTTGAAATACGCATGACCGATAAAAGATACAGCTCAAAAAACGTAATCATAACCACCCGAAAGCACATTAATTAATCCCTATATCAATAAAAAACATTAAAATTTAATGCGAGTTGAAACACGCATGAGCGATAAAAAATACAGCTCGAAAAACGTAATCATAACCACCCGAAAGCACATTAATTAATCCCTATATCAATAAAAAACATTAAAATTTAATGCGAGTTAAAATGCACGCGAGCGATCAAAAATACAGCTCGAAAAATTTAATTATAATACCCGAAAACACATTAATTATTCCAAAAAACTACCCCTCCTCTCTAAAAAATCAAAATCAACAACTATCTTAAAACTAAATAGACGATAATTAATTTTTATAAATATTAGCTAGTAAAAAACAGAACTTGATATCAAATATCTAAGAGACCCAAAAAAAATATCATTTATTATATGCCAAAATTATTAAAAAAGTCATAATGTTAATTAAACTAATTATTTTTCAATAAATAAATAAATAAAACGGAATATTTAAGGCTAGAAGTGAAGAAAAAGGTGACATTTGACTTGGAAAAGGTAACATTTGAAATGGAAAAGGTGACATTTGACTTGGAAAAGGTGACATTTGAAATGGAAAGGGTTACATTTGACTTGGAAAAGGTTACATTTGACTTGGAAAAGGTTACAATTGACTTGGAAATGCTATAGTACCTTTTGGAAATCAACGTCTCAATTAACTAAATGAAAAAAGAGCGAAAATATTTTTTTAAAGTAATTTTTATTTTTATGAACATAAGACCAGTAATCTAGAAATATAATATACCGTTGGAAAGCTAAAGATTTTAGGAAAAAATATTATCTTACATACTAAGTTATAAAAGGCAATGTAAAGTGACAAATATACCTGATATCGCACAGGTTCGGAACCACCTTTTAATGTCCCCTCCGAAGGACGGCATAACTAAGAATTATTAATAAATGATAGGACCAGCTGCGGGTTCGAACCCATGACCTTGGGCATAGACGGCTGTTATGCTAGCCAGTAAGCTACAGGTGACCCCAGCTACAGGTATGTTATTGTAAATCTAACCGAGTAAAATTTAAATCTGTTTCCAAATACTAATTATATTCTTTTTGAAATATAGCCTGATAGACCGATAGCAAAATTATACGTATTATAATGATGGAGTAGTTTTTGACCGTTTTGACTTGATGTTGGGGATGCGGTCATCAAAAACACACCAGTAAGATAAAAATAAATAAAATAAGTTTGATCTCTTGGTTATATATATATATATATATACTGTCTATTTATTTACCAAGAAAATTTCCAATCAGAACTACTAACAATTTAAAAAGCTATTATCTCAAAATTTAATGATTCTTTTCAGTTTTCTGAAAATTTAATTTTCTATTGAACAGCCACGACAATAGTAATTTTTCATTTATTGAAAAATTGGATTCTATGAATCTCAAAACATAAAACCTCAAAGTTCTGGAGGTAGTTTATCTATTTTCTTGTTCGATTGTAAAATTGTAATAAACCGAATAAAATAGGAACCCTTAAACATAACAAACAAATAAACTAAACAAATTTTTAGATGAGGATGATGATTGAAGGTTCGGTCATCAGAAAGAAACAAACATTAAACGGTAGCACTTATTTTAATTGTGTAGCGACGTTTCGGCCTACATTATGGGCCTTCGTCGTGGCTAAGAGAAACAAGTATAATATGTTAGGTTTATAATAATAATAATAATATGGTGACAGTAGTATAATATGAAAACAAACATAAACCATCATTAGAAACCCTAATAACACAATATCCACTGACTGGTACACAAAACCGACTTACTCTGGCAGACTATTAAACTTTCATTCTCAACATCCCCATCATCAAAAAATTAACGTATCATCAAAACCTGATACACCGAAGCCTTTTCCTTACCGATCCCCGTTTCCACGACATCAACATTAACCGCATAAAGACAATTGAGACGTTGATTTCCAAAAGGTACTATATCCATTCTAGGAAATTTTACAGGAAGCGCCAAAATCTCTCATCACTATATTATTAAACTAGCTAATTTGGGTCTTTTAGGATTTTGTTTTTACTATAATAATAACATCATATTAAAGTTATGAAATGAATTTTTTTTTAATGATTTGGAACGAAAATAAACGCGTAATTAGTACTTTTAGAAAATGACCGCATTTCTAAATCGTGTTTTTTAAGGACTTGAGAATTCCTTGGATAACATCAAATAGAATATTTAGATAGAACTAAATGATGAGAATACAAATATGTAAAAAAATCAATTTTGTAAATAATGTCCTTTAGTACCTTTTGGAAATCAACGTCTCGATTCTCCTGGCCAATAACTTCTACCTCCTCCCCCCCCTCCCGATATCATAAAAAAAACTCATTAATAACTACAGAAATAACCAGATCTCTCTTTAACACTTAAATGAGCACACCTCAACTTCCTTCTGTTAATTATTTATTTTATTTCATTGTTTTTTTAAATTGTTTACATCATTTATCAACGTTTCGGGGTTGATTCCCCATTCTCAAGACTTATTTTTTAAAAAATACTTTCTCATGTACAATTCATTACTTGACTCCATAGCTTACTGCTATTCGTCTACATGTTCATTGGCTCACTGTTTCTGTAGTTGTACTGAGAGAAACAGTAAGCCAATGAACACCCATGTAGACGAATAGCAGTAAGCTATGGAGTCAAGTAATGAATTGTACATGAGAAAGTATTTTTTAAAAAATAAGTCTTGAGAATGGGGAATCAACCCCGAAACGTTGATAAATAATGTAAACAATTATGAAATAAAATAAATAATTAACAAAAGGAAGTTAAAATGTGATCATTTAAGTGTGTAATATTAAGAAAAACGTAAAGAAAAATTAAAAAAGAAAAGAAAAAAAACATTAATTACTCACATATTGTTCTTTTAACATTTAACCATTTGCTTAGTTTCTCTTTAAATATTCTTAGTGAAATATCATAATCTTAATTTTGTCTACTTCCGCACTTTATACTGTCTTCTTCTTATTATTATTATTATCATTTTACATTTTTTTATATACTCTTTTAACTATATTTATATATCAGTGTTAATTTAAAATCCTAATATTTAATATTCATTCACTCCGATGTTAATTTAAAATGTATTTATGTATATATATAACTATATGTATTAAAAATTTGTATTTCAAAGACTATTTAAAATCTAAAATACTTTAATACTTCTATATAAGATATAAGAAAAAAAAAAAAATTATGTAAACCTGTATAATTTGTTACTTTCTGTTTATTTTGTTTATTCTACTGTGCTGTTTAATGCTTATCTATTATCCTATTGTGAACTGTTGCGTTTTATGTTTATTACTTATA
Organism: Piezodorus guildinii; assembly: GCA_023052935.1. Lineage (NCBI taxonomy): Eukaryota > Metazoa > Arthropoda > Insecta > Hemiptera > Pentatomidae > Piezodorus > Piezodorus guildinii. The sequence continues at coordinate 1,254,169 of CM041292.1, read as the reverse complement.
ATTGTTATTAATTGCTGTTTGTAACGTATAGCCTGACCAGGGTCTATTTGTATGGGGAACCCCCAAAGACAAATAAACTCATTCTATTCTATTCTATTCTATTCTATATTACTGTCACCATATTATTATTATATACCTAACATATTATTAAGTCTAAAATTGTATTGGTTGTTATCTTGTTTATTTTAGCCCTGATTAAGGCCCACAATGTAGGCCGAAACGTCGGCACACATTTAAAATAAGTACTACTTATTAATGTGTGTTTCTCTTTAATGACCGCACCCCCAACCATCTTCCTCATCTAATATTCTCAACGCTCAACTAATCTCCATCATTGAAAACAAATTTTTGATTTTTTCATTAATTTATGTTTCTAATTTCTGTCGATGATTAAATATAAGAATAATTAGAAGTTATATAATAAACATAATATTTTCTTGCAATTAATCTTTTCGTTACGATGAGCTCGTAATCAGAAAGTGATAGACTTTTATTTGGTCAAAGTGAAGTTTTTTCAACATAAATGGCACGACATGTAAACTACACCATCGCATAGTAAGGGTGAATCACGAGGGAGAGATATAGATATTTTATTTTTTTAATCCTGGACATTATCAGCAGTGTAAAGGATGTAGAGGACGGATCCCAAGACGCTGCCTTGAGGAACACCGGCCTCAACGGGATAAAAGTTGGAAAATTCTACACCAAAACCTGATGCCTTTCTGGCAACATTTGCCATCCTATCATCCAGTTCCTATCCTGAAACAGCATCCTTAAACCTGCAGAGACATCTTTGTCCTATCGAAGATATGGTGTAATAACTGGCGTGTAAAGGTGAACGAAGCCAAATGTAAACACATAACCTTCACTCGAAGATGAAAATCCTGTCCGCCAGTTTATTTCAACTCATTACCGATTCCTCTCTCAGATACAGTCCGATATCTTGGCTTACTGTTAGACAAAAGATTGACTTGGAACACACATACAAGACTGAAAAGACAAGAGCTCAACCGACGATTCGGCCAGTTATACAGACTACTCGACAGAAAATCTGAACTTACAGTTGACAACAAATTATTAATCTACAAGATAATACTGAAGCCTATCTGGACCTACGGACTTGTACTGTGGGGGACAGCTAAACGTACTAACATCAAACGCATTCAATCCAAAGTCCTCCGTACAATAGTAAATGCTCCTTATTATGTCTCAAACTATACCTTTCACCTCGACCTTAATGTTCCATTTATTTCAGACCTAATTCCATCCAAATTTTCCAAATTCTCCCTAATCCTCTAGCTCGATCCCTATCCAGCTGCACTCATACATACAACCCACCTAGAAGGTTGGAACGGCAGTGGTCCCGCGACCTCTTGTAAATATGTATATATTGAAGTTCTAGCATTGCCTAGATACATCACTCAATGTGATGTATGTATGACGTGCATATAGGTATGAGTGATTTATAGTTTGTTAACATTTTATTAATTTATTATTGTATATCTATTTTATTGCTGTGTAAATATTGTATGAATGTTATCTTTCACCGTTATTATAATTGTCGAAATTGGGACAGATTGTAATACTACTCATTAAAAAATTGTTGTTGTTGTTAAAAAAAAAAATCCTTTACATTATTTCCCTCCAAGACAATATTAATTACGACCTGGAAGAGCTAAGATCCTGTTAAGATGGGACCCAACTCCCCGGCCATGACCTTTCCTTCCGCCAGTGCATTCACTCACCGCCCGCTAAACCTACTGTGGGATATTATATCTTTTACCGGATATAGCGAGGTGTAGCAGGTACGTTGCAAGCTGTCATGTTTGTTTGTTTTATCAATGTTACGTCACTTCATGTTACATTTTTTAAGAAAACTTATTAAAAGTTTTGTTTTGACAAGCTTATTTATATTACCAACCGTAAAATTTAAATATTGTACTTGCTTATTTAAAAAAAAAAAAAAATCTGGAGCGGGCAACCGACGACTTTTACTTACCTCCGTTTTTAGAATCGATTAAAGAATTTTCAAAAACAGTAAGAAATAAAAATGAGTGAAACCATTAAAGAATTAATTTAATTAAATTTCTATAGAAACATGTGTTTCATTAAAAATCTATTATATTATTATCTAAAATAATCAGTTAGTTTTATGTTTATTTCATCACTCTCTATTAACTTTTAAAAGCTTGTGTATGAAGATAATATTTTTTCTAAAATCTTTAGCTTTCCAACGGTTTATCATATATGTATATTACTGCTCTTATGTTCAAAAACGAAAAATTGCATTAAAAAAATATTTTCTATGGTGGGTATCGAATTTATTCAATTTATATATTTACCTGTTTTTCATCAGCGTTAACAAGATAATATAGTTATTTTTATTGAATCTACAAAATTAACCGTACTTTAGGGGGAACAAATGTAAAATATCCGCATTTAAGTCCCGTCAGACCATTTTAATCAGAATGAAATCTACATGATATTAAAGTCCATTAAATTTTACATCGATATAGTGAGTGTAATCAAAATTGTCGAAACCGTTTTTGAGAAAATTGAAAAAAGGTGAAAAATGCATAGTATATGCATTCTGGTAAACTCATTTTGATGAAAAAAGTTTTGTCACGTATCGGGCTAGTCTTAAATATGAAATTTCAGTTTCATAGGATTTACCGTTTCCGCCCGGGAGTTACCACACACACACACACAGACCTTTGTGGGGACCCTAAAACGTGTATTTCCGTTGTATTCCGTATATATATATATATATATAGCTTTGAAATAGGGTATTTTTAACACCAAACTTTTTTTTTACCTTCACTAGAACCAGATATATTGGAATCACCTGCATCAGGGTGAGTAGCATAACAGCCTTTTATGGCAAAAGCCATGGGTTCAAACCCGCAGGTGGTCCTAGGATTTTTTAATGGGAGTAAAACATCTTTTTTTTTTTTTTTTTTCCAGCCCTATCTAGCCTTTGAAGGCTATACGGGGGTTTCTCGGACTAGGGAGAGAGGGCGAGGGGATTGATGCCGAGATAAAAGTTTCCGACAGTTGAACTCGTAATTTTTTGTTTTTTTGGTTCTGGTGTGCTTAAAGCAACGCACGCTAACCATCTCGGCCACCCCGCCCTTAAGGGGGAGTAAAACATCCAAATCCTTAGATATGCCGTCCTTCGGAGGGGACGTTAAAAGGTGGTCCCGAGCCTGTGCGATGTCAGGTATTCGTTACAGATCCCTATCCTAATTAAACCTGGATAGACTAAAATTTAGGACTCCCACTGTAGCATCGTCCGATTAGCCACAGTAGCATAAAGGTACATTAAATAAATAAACCAGATATATTAAATAAAATGTGTTTTTCGCACGCAAACATTCCTCGGGAGCATCGGCCCATAATATTTTAATGATTAGTTTTAGCTAATCCCTAACACATTGAAATCATTTTCTTGTTAGAGTAAAAAAAAAAAACACATACAATATAAATAACAGATAGAAAACTGAACAAAACTCTGCAAATTATCACAAAATGATTTATTATTTCAAAGTCTGTAATAATGTTATTATCTATGACAATCAGTTTGTTTTATCGGCTTTTAATCAACCTCCGTTATTATTTACAATACTATATACAAACCTAATGTTTGTAATGTTTGATAATGTTTTTTCTAAATCTTTACCTTTCCAACGGTATATTATACTTATTTATTACTGTTTTAATGTTCAAAAATTGCATTAAAAAAAAATGTTTACTCTTTTATCCCTAAGTTGATTATCGAATTCGCTCGACTTGTATATTTACCTGTTTTATAGCAATGTTAATCAGATGATATGGTAAATTTTACGAAATCTACAAAATTAAAGGTATTATAAAAGAGGAAGAAAATTTAAAATATCGGCATTTAAGCCATGTCAGACTATTTCAGTCAGAATAAAAATTTCGTGATTTTAAAGCCTAAGAGCCGTTTTTGAGAAAATCGTAAAAAGGTGCAAAATGCATGGTATAAAGTGGCTCTTCTGGTTAACTGATTTAAATGAAAAAGGTTCTGTAATATCTTGGGCGTATATTTGTCTTAAATATGAAATTTCAATTTTATATTTCTTATCCTTTTCACGCAAGACTTGCCACACACACACGGACACACAGACCTTTTTGCGGGACTTGGTCATCTGGACTCAAGAGATTCTAAAACGTGTAGTTCTGTGGAAAACTGGAATACGAAAATTTTCACAATCGCAATATTTTCCCTTAATATATGTTTGGTATATAGGTAAGTGAATGTATAAATATGAAATGTGTATGACGTTATGCGGTGGACGACCGGTTAATGTTTAATGCAGGCCAAATTCGGGGGAATTGAAAGTGTGACTCAGAGTTGGCTGAGGTCAATGGCGCACTTGTTGAAGGACGTAACTTCCCGAACAGGAGGGTACAAGGTGGCTATCCTATATGGCAGAGGTTACCAACGAAATTGTTTCGCGGATCCTCTCATTTAATCACTCAACTCTTCAATAGCAAATACTCCCTAAATCCTAAAATTTAAGAAGATATAGAATAGAATAGAAATTTTATTTATCTTTGGGGCTTCCCTATACAAATAGAGCCTAGCTTGGCTATAAATTACAATATTATGGTTTTAGAACTTTATATACATATCATTTAAAAATAAATAAAATAATAGTGAAAATTTACTAAAACAATTTGACTTTCAAAAATAAATTACAGATTAAAAAACAAAACAGTTACTGGTGCTATAACAGAAACAATAAATAAGCAAAATATCACTTTGAAGATAAAATAAAAATAAACACTGAACAGAAAATGTTCTAGGATAAAGAATTGAGCACTTTTTGAACTGCCATCATGTAATAGTACACTTAATGTAACTTATCTACACTATCGATACTCAGTATAGCATGGGTACTTTGCTTGTCAGAAGATTCTAAGATGAAGTTTTGAAGAAATTGCCGTCTATTTTCATTGTGTGCCGGGCAGTGAAGGAGAATGTGATGAAGACTGTTGTAGATAAATCGATTGCATAATATACACCTTTCTTGTGACTTGAACAAAAAAGATGAGTTTTTTCCATAGATTCTAATATGTTCTGGATTTGCAACTCTTAATTGGCTGACACATCTCAATTTCTTTATATGTACTTTGAATGTGAGGTAAGTTTCAGGGTCGGGAGCATTGTAATTGCATAGTATTCTATATAAAGGATAGTTAGTCGAGTTTAGGGTCCTTTGTATGTCAGCTGAGAGATAATGGTTATGTGCTTTTTCCAGTATGTCGTCTTTGTATCGAAGAAGTCCGTTCATGAATGAAGATATATATATATATATATATATATATATATATATATATATATATATATATATAAAATGTATATATATATATATATATATATATATATATATACAACAGTAAAATTCATTGACCTTTTTATATTATAATGTTTTACTAAAATTTATCGGGTCTTGGGTATCCCCCTTAATTTTGTTTATTGACAAAGGATACTTTTCAAAACTGAAAGTATGTATAAACATTTGTTACATTTTTACTTTCATTTACCTATGTATATGAAATATATAGTAAGGGAAATTATTGCGATCGCGAAAATTTTAGAATTCCAGTTTTCACCGGAACTACACGTTTTAGGCTCCTCTGAGTCCAAATAACCAAGTCCCGCATAAAAGTCAGTGTGTGTGTGTGTGTCTTAGCAAGTAAACGAAAAGTCCTATGAAACTGAAATTTCATATTTAAGACACATATTCGCCCGAGATGTTACAAACACTTTTTCATCAAATTCGGATAATCAGAACAGCCACTTTATACCATGCATTTTACACCTATTTAAGATTTTCTCAAAAACGGCTCTAACGATTTTGATTAAACTCGCTATATCGATGTAACATTGAACAGGCTATAATATAATGTAGGTTTCATTCTGATTAAAATAGTCCGGCAGGGCTTAAATGCCGACATTTCAAAATTTCTTTCCGTAAAATACCTTTAATTTTGTAAATTAAAAAAAAAATAAGGCATATCATCTTATTGAAATTGATAAATAACTGGTAAATATGCAAGTTGAGCGAATTTGATAAACAACTAAAGGAGAAAAGTGCAAACATATTTTTTTATGCGATTTTTTTTAATTACAACATATTTTGATTTTGATTAAACTCGCAATATCGATGTAAAATTTAATGGGCTTTAATATCATGTAGGTTTTATTCTGATTGAAACGGTCTGACAGAGCTTAAATGCTGATATTTTAAATTTTCTTTCTCTAAACTACCTTAATTTTGTTAATTCTATAAAAATAACTATATTATCTTGTTACCACTGATGAAAAAAAGGTAAATATATAAATTGAATTAATTCAATACCTAACTAAAGGAAAAAACTGAAATAATATTTTTTTAATTCAATTATTTGTTTTTGAACAAAAGAACATCAATATACATGTGTAATAAACCGTTGGAAAGCTAAAAAATTAAAAAAAAAATTGTTTTATCCTTAAAATATGAAAATCGGGCATATCCTTTGAAATAGTAAATTAGTCCTTTTCGGGCGTCTCTATATAAGCTATGTAATTATTTTTTTTAATTTTCTCAAAAACCTAAAATTAATTTGTACTATTGGCGTAAGTGAAAATCGAATATTTGCGCCTCAGATTTTATCATATATTGGTAAGCGAAATTAATTGTACTAAATTGTTTTAATAATAAAGACATGAGAGATTTTTGCACTTGCTGTAAAATTTTCTAACAGAGATAGAGTACCTTTTGAAAATCAACGTCCCAATTATCTTTTTATTGTTAATTTGCACAGACTCACACAGACAATGGCGGTTTCTTTTAACGAGCGTTAGATGGATTTTCCTTTTAAATTTTTCATTGACGTCACGCGATGACTCAGATTAACTTATATTATATATTTAACATTTTAAAGAGCCACTTTGAGATAAATTAGATATCTCGCCTTGGCAGGAAAGAATGTGAGTCCAATAGCAAAAATATTGAGTAAATCCAATCGGCAAAGTTTAATACTAACCAAAAAAGCTATGATTACATTGTAAATTTAAAATATGCTCAAACCATCCAATTCTTCCCGCATTCAATCCTTGCAATCCTAAATCCTCCGAAAGATCCTAAACGCCCCATACTTTGTCACCAATAAAATAATCCATAAAGACCTAAATATCCCATCAGTCGCAGATCTAGCCCGAACTAGATATTCCTCCTTTTATTCCAAATTACCCGTCCACTCCAACCCACTCGTCCGCAAACTCTCGCCTCCTATTCCTGATCATCTTCCTAGGCGGCTGAAAAGACGATGCCCTCGCGACCTACTATATAAAATAAACTTCGAAGTGCTACCACTGGGTAGTTTCTTCACATGCCTGTATCTCGCCCACTTGATCCATTAGCACATTTACTTATTGTATTTTATTGTAATACAGTTGTAAATTTCTTTTAAATAAAAAAATAAAAAATAAATAAAAATATGCTCGAGAGGATCACCTGAAGCATGGTGGCTAGCAAACAGCTTTCTATGCCAAAAGTCACGGGTTCAAACCTTGGTTGGTCTCGACCTAATCATCTCATTTCACTACCGTTGGCCTATATACAGTTCGGACTTCTATATGTACTGAGCCCAAGACCCTGCACGGGTTGTAGTGGTACAGGTTAATTTTTTTTTTTTGGGGGGGGATATTTAGGGGGATTGGGACGCGAGATGAATGTGATAGTTGATGAGTGCTAAGGGACTCTATATTTAACTGAAAATGTTCTCATTGATGCATAGACTTGATGAGATAATTTGTAATTAGGGTAAAGAGATAAGACGTGGTTACGTAGAGTGTTATGTTTTCATGGCTCTTGTATCAACACTTGGACTGTTCCACATTAATATTACTAACTTTTATTGCTTTTTAAGGCTATTTGACTCAACACCCGAGCCAAAAACTGATTTGAGCCAAGAATATAAAATATATTGCATCATTCGTTTAAAAAACATTTTCCAAAATTAATCATCACTGCGTGTTTTTAAAATGTTCTGATTACACAAAACAATGATATTATAGTGGATGTAATTAGTTTACCGTTGAGAATTACTGGAAGGAATTAGTCCGGGTAGGGGTCATTAAATGAAACAGCTAAATAGTTTCAACTATTTATTGTTTGCCAACGTTTCGACCCCCTTTGTGGGTCATCATCAGGGCTAAAAAGATACAAAAGAAATACAATTTCAATGACATTACATACAATATTATACAATGCCTATAGTATAATACTGAAAGTGTTATACAGAAAAAAATGTTTACTAAACAAAATTTTAGTATTCAGTTTTGTTTAGTAAAAATCTTTTTCTTTTTCTGTATAACACTTTCATTATTATACTATAGGCATATTATTTTAATTAAGTTATTTTACATATATAGTTCTTCTGTTATATTTTAATACCGACGTTCTCTAGCTCAATAGATTATATAATATTGTATGTAATGTCATTGAAATTGTATTTCTTTTTATATTACATACAATATTATATAACCTATTGGGCTAGAGAACGTCGGTATTAAAATATAACAGAAGAACTATATATGTAAAATAACTTAATTAAAATAATATGCCTATAGTATAATAATGAAAGTGTTATACAGAAAAAGAAAAAGATTTTTACTAAACAAAACTGAATACTAAAATTTTGTTTAGTAAACATTTTTTTCTGTATAACACTTTCAGTATTATACTATAGGCATTGTATAATATTGTATGTAAAGTCATTGAAATTGTATTTCTTTTGTATCTTTTTAGCCCTGATGATGACCCACAAAGGGGGTCGAAACGTTGGCAAACAATAAATAGTTGAAACTATTTAGCTGTTTGATTTAATGACCGCTGCCCGGACTAATTCCTTCCAGTAACAATAATATTATGTATTGAAAATTAAAGAAAGGTATATAAAAATCAACGCAAAAATAAAGAAGTTTATATTCTATTTTAAATAGAATTATATAACTGTTCAAACTGTAGCCGCTGTTTAACAGGTTCACAGAATACCTACGTTTTTCCCGTGAGGCGGGACTGTGTTAGCTACGTGAGGCTGTTCGTGACACTGTTCCGAGTTCCAACGTCTTTAAGGCCAGATCACAACTGTTCTAGGCTTTCAAAGCGATAAATGCGAGATTTGTAAGAGATTTGACATACACATATAACTTGGGGGTGTAAATATAGAAGTATTAAAAAAAAAAAAAACAGGATTCTTATAGTACTATTTATAACTAAAAATGATTATTATATGATATACTCCTATATCATATTATGGAAATGAAAATATGAAAAGAAATCACGCAGAGCTAAATAAAATTCTTAAAGAAGAGCAATCAAGTGAAATTAAACGATAAGAGTCCTGTGAGGGAGGAGGAGGGGGGAGGGATGTTGAAAGTCGAAAAGTATTTAATAAATAAACGCATAAGCTTGTTCTTTCCAACAACATATAATTTTGAGAAAAAATAAAATAAATTTATTTTCTAAAAACAAGTGACCCACCTGTGATGCACGTCGCCTCACGGGATAGTTGAGCGGGTCACCCCGGCGTGAACGTGTTAACCTCATTATTTTTTAAATATTAGAAATTGACCAATTTACTTTCACTTACTATATACAGTAAGGGGAAGTATTGCGATCGTGAAAATTTTCGAATTACAGTTTTCAACAGAAACACACGTTTTAGGGTCCTCTGAGTCTAAATTACCAAGTCCCGCAAAAAGGTCTGTGTGTGTGTGGTAACTCCCGTACTTAAATGTCCTATGAAACTGGAATTTCATATTTATGACAAATATACGCCCGAGACGTTACAAAACCTTTTTCATCAAAATGAGCTTACCACAAGAGCCGCTTTATACCATGCATTTTGCACCCTTTTTTGATTTTCCGACGATTTTGATTAAACTCGCTATATCGATGTAAAGTTTAATGGGCTTTAATATCATGTAGGTTTTATTCGGATGAAAATGGTTTGTAGATTCAATAAAAATAACTATATTATCTTGTTAACGCTGATGAAAAACAGGTAAATATATAAATTATATGAATTCAATACCCAACTGAAGGAAAAAACTGAAAAAATATTTGTTTAAGGCAATTTTTCGTTTTTGAACATTAGAGCAGTAATATACATGTATGATATACCGTCTGAAAGCTAAAGATTTTAGAAATGATATTATCTTATACACAATCTTTTAAATGTTAATAGAGAGTGATAAAAAGCCGATACAACTAAGTGATTGTTTTAGATAATAATATAATAGATTTTTTAATAAAACAGATGTTTCTATATAAATTCAATTTAATTAATTATTTAATAGTTTCAATAATTTTTATCTCCAATTGTATTTGAAAATTCTTTAATTTATTTCAACAACGGAGGTAAGTGAAAGTCGAGTGTTGCCCGCACCAGATTTTTTTTCTTCTGAACATAAGAATATTAATAAAGATGTTTAATAACACGGAATTTAAAAAGTACAATATTCACATCTGGCCTAGATACAAAATTAATGAGGAAAAAAAGAAAACAGATTTAACATATGTAAAAATAAAATAAAGAAATAATGATAAGAAATAAATACGTTTGGTGACAATATAATTAACTAATATTTAACGCTTTTGATAAAACTAAAACTGAATGCACAAAAAAAAAAAAAAAAAGAACTACTAGTGTACATTTATTTCAACTTACTTAAACTCATTAAAAGAATTACTATCATTTAACAGCAATTATTATTGTCAGCTAAAGTGAGAAGATACTGGAATAATGTTTCAGGAAAAATATTATCTGATACAAAAGTTTGAAGGTAATATAAAAATGAAGACAGATCTAATTATGATGCCTCCATACAGGACTCACCCAATATCCTCATAGCCAACAACTTGCTAATCAAATTATAGAATGTTTACATTTTGCAGTACCATATGTCTGCCTGTCTTCTATATTAACTTAACATCATTTAATTGGCATCTGGTTTTTGTGCGGTTAGCTCTACTCTCTGTCTGTTATTATATAAAGAAATTATTAAAGTGTTAATTAGTATTTATTTGTTTTACATTTATTTTAAAATACAATTATATAAAATACACAAATAAATCAATAAATTTGTCAATGAATCCAATATTATTAAACATTTTCAAAGAAAAACATACCTAACTATCAATGACCGCTCAAGGTGTTTTACTAAGGCATACTAAATTCTTTATTTGGTTTACTTCAAATCATAATGTCTTCATAAGAATCATGTATATTAGTATGAGAGTCATCTATAAACATTTTAATTCATCAACCTTCTCTTTAAAAAATGTGGTGCGGGCAACACACGATTTTCACTTACCCCCATTTTTAAAATCAATGAAAGAATTTTCAAATATACGTAGAGATAAAAATACGTAAAACTATTAAAGAATTAATTAAATTGAATTTCTATAGAAACATGTGTTTTATTAAAAAATCTAATATATTATTATCTAAAATAATCAGTTAGTTTTATGTTCATTTCATCACTCTCTATTAACTTTTAAAAGCTTGAGTATAAGATAATATTTTTTTCTAATATCTTTAGCTTTCCAACGGTATATCATACATGTATATTACTGCTCTTATGTTTAAAAACACAAAGTTGCATTAAAAAATGATTTTTTCTGTTTTCTCCTTTAGTTGGGTATCGAATTCATTCAATTTATATATTTTACCTGTTTTTCATCAGTGGTAACAAGATAATATAGTTATTTTTATATCATCAACAAAATTAAAGGTACTTTAGAGAAAGAAAATTTAAAATATCGGCATTTAAGCCCTGTCAGACCATTTTAATCAGAATGAAACCTTTTAATAAAAATGAATGGTATAAAGTGGCACTTCTGGTAAACTCATTTTTATGAAAAAGGTTTCGTAACGTCTCGGGCGTATATTTGTCTTAAATATGAAATTTCAGTTTCATAGGACTTACCGTTTCCGTCCGGGAGTTACCACACACACACACAGACCTTTTTGCGGGACTTGGTTATTTGGATTCGGGGACCCTAAAACGTTTATTTCCGTTGAAAACTAGAATTCGAAAATTTTCACGATCGCAATACTTCCCCTTACTATATATAGTGAGTGAAAGTAAAAAATTCTACAAACATTCAACCTATTCTCTTATTGCCTTGACTACTGAAAGACTTTTCAGGACATCTTGTACCATGTTTTTCTTTTCGTCATATTTTTTAGAACCCGGGGAACAGTTGAAACATTTATTGTGTATCCACAAGTTCTGAAAAATTCAGAAATTAGCTAAGGTTTACTCATTTAAAGTATTGTTTTCGTATTAGAAGAATAATAACTCTTTCAGTTTTAACATTTAATATTTTTTAGGCGCTCACCTTTTTGCATTTATATATTATCATTATTATATTATTATGTTATTATTATTATCTACATTTTACATAGCCATTCACGTATTCTCATCAATTTTTTTTTAATATTTCAACTATTTCTCTTTTAAAAATGATTCGAAACAGTTGTTCGATCGTTGCGTTTTTATTTTAGGGCCTTATTTTTGAAGGAATTCTGTCTAAGGTTGAGTATATGTTACATGAGGGATAAGAATTGTTTAGAATATAAAATTATGTCGAAGATTAGTGAAAATATGAACATTTGAAACCATTAAACATCAGAATATTACGATTTCCGAATACTTTTGACACTGAATGATCTTGTAATTTTACAATATTAATCAGATATTTTTAATAACAATAACTTTTCCGGTTATCTGGTCAGTGATTTTCTTTTATGGGAGTCTCTTTTAAAGATTTATGAGTAAAAAAGAATTATATAAATTCATAGTTGTCAAATATACTCATTAAATGAAAAGAAATACGAATTCCGAATACTTTTGACAATCACTGTAGTAAATAAATTATCTTCTTAACTTAGTTAATAAAATCTACTGATAAAACGCCCATGGAATTTAGTACCAGATACAAATATTCTGCTATATTAAACTTAACAAAAATATTAATATAAACTAAAACAAAAATTGTATTTTCGAGTACCCACTTTATAGAACATGGTTGATCACCAGGAGGGTCTCCCGATCCTCAGGTCATCCCACGGGTGATTAACAGAATTAATAGTTATTATGTTACATACAAAGGTATGCCTGTGTTTAAGATGGTCTTTTGTTTTTTGAACATTAGAACAGTAATATAAATGTATAATATACCGTCAGAAGGTAGTGATTTTAGAAATAAATATTATTCTATAAAAAAAACCTGTACCTCTATAACCCATGAAGGGTCTTGGAATCAGTACATATAGAGATTCCTACTGTTTGTAGGAGTAACAGTGCTCTGCAAGGAGGTGGTTAGGCCGAGATCAGGCTCAGTCGCCAGGTTTTTTCCCCATTTTTTGGTACCCACTTTATAGAGGCTGGGTCTGCCACAGGAGGGTCTCCATACCCCAGGATCGGTCTACGTGTTCAAAAGTATGAATTATTTATTACTTTTTATTTTATTTTATTTCCTATTGACAGGTATGTACCTAAACAGTTATACACTATTATAGTTATTTGGAAATAATATATCGTTGCGTAATCATTAGCACCGTTTTTTTCATCTTGAACTGTATTTAAAAACTCTTAAGTTGATTTTAACGACAGAGGTTAGTAAACTTCGTGTGTTGCGCGCACCACATTTTTAAAAATTGAACAGATTACTATACTACTACTATACTCGCTGTAAATTATGAGAGTCGCCCTGAGGTGGAATAGTTAAAATAGGAGAAGATATAAGTGACATTTGAGAAGTGGGTCAGTGTTACAGTTTTGATGAGCATATTCTTGTCTTCATTAATGTTCTGTCGGAACTGAATTCGAAATACCGAAACATTTGTCGTTTGTCCTTGCTAGGAATTACGAAATTCTGTCGTATCGTAGGAGATTTCGAAAGGCGAAGACAATATAGCTAGCGATGCAAGCTTAGATCAGATTCGTATCGATTTAGATCTTACAATCGATAATGTCAGGTCGATTTATGAATAATTAATTTAAAACACTTTGCTAAGACTATAGAAGAAACAATTATCAACGTTAATCAAATATCATTATTTTTGATGAAGAAGTCGATATTTATATATTATTTCTCTTTGCTCATATTCCATTTTATAAATATTTCTTGAGGCAATTGAGAATTTAGTTATCCTTTATTTTCTCAATGGACGCTTTGGGAAATTTATTTGAATATCGCTAATGTATTGGGTTGTGTCACATGAAATGTCCGTTTTCAAGGTAAAGGATTTTTATTAAAAATACGATATGAAAACAAGATAATTTTATTCGAAATATTTACCTTCTTTTTCGAGACATTTTCAACGTGACACCAACCTTTTATCCCCGCACTGAAAAACTCTGAACTTTGAAGTGAAACAAAATCTGAAAACGCACTTTTCACTTGATCATCATTTTAAAAAAGTTTGCACGGTATGTTTTGAAACATGGGGTCTTGCTGCCGCTCAGTGAGATCATGAGGTACCCATGTATCGAGCTTTTTTCCTTTCCCAATTCACTTTAAATGTCTGGAAACGGTAGGGGTTTCTTCTACTGTGTGTTTGGGAACATCGTTGTCTATTACGGACGGAGGTCTTCCTCGGGCAAGTTTTCCAAGTCGGTATCCCCAGCTGAAAACTTAGCAAACCAACGGCGAATGGTCCGTTCATTAACATTCTCTTCCCCTAACGCCTTGCAAATATTTCTAGTGGTTTCAGCTGCTGAATGGCCGAGTTTAAACTCGTACAAAAATATTACTCGAAAATCGCGTGTTTTCATGTTCATATTTGGAGGTATACTAAAAAGTGGTGATTGATTGGGAAGCTAATGTTTATAATACAAAGGTAGAGGATTAGTAACTGTTTACTGAGACCTGCAAAATTCAGAAACTATAAAAACGGACATTTCATGTGAAACAACCCAATAGAATATAATTATTTGAATCATAACTTGATATTATAAATTGATTCTAACAACCGAGTCAAGCGAAAGTCGTGTGTTGCCAGCACGAGATTTTTTAGATGTGAATAGTACAAGAATTGTCTCTTCCTTAAATATGGTGTAATGATAAACTCATAATTAAATATTAATAAGTTGAGAATTTCTCGACCACAAAAAGTTATTAAAACATGATTTTACATAATTATAATTTCTGCTGACCGTGAGCTCAGGAATTTTCCCGTGGTATTTAGTTAACTATTTTGAAAACAATTCATACCATGTACCATCATATCGTATGATCATACCATGTTCAATCATATTGTATGATCATGTGATGTTCAATCATATTGTATACATGTCTGTATGTAATGATTTTTGTTAATGATATAACTTTTTGAAGGATCTTGCGGGTTATTCAATAAATATACAACTACGATTTGGCGATGTTAAAATAATTGATTGCACTCATATTCATGCCTTAACGGTTAAAAAAAAAAACGCTCTAAATTATTACACAATGGTTTATTATTTCCAAATAACTATATTAGGGTATAGCTGTTTATATAAAGCTGTTTAAAGATAATTAAGTAATATCAACAGCAATAAATAATTCAAAGGAAAATGGCATATTCCAACTAACTGCTAATTTGAAAGTGCTATATCTCTGCTAGTTCTTAACCAATTTCAATGATTTTTTTTCCATTTCGCAGGAAATTTAATTCTTTATGGAATAACACTTAATTATTTTGATGCGAAAAATAATAAAATATATTAATCAGGAATTGAAGAGAGATTTTGGCTCTTTCACTAAAATATATATAGTATCTTAGGGAAATCCTCTTCTCGACTGTGTTATCTTATTGTATGTCACTTTATACAACTATGGCTAATCGGACGATGCTACAGTGGAAGTCCTAAATTTTGTCTATCCAGGTTTTATTAGGATAGGGATCTTTAACGAGTACCTGACATCGCACAGGCTTGGGACCACCTTTTTATGTCTCCTCCGAAGAACGGCATAAGTAAGGATACTCCCATTAAGCAATCCCAGGGCCACCTGCAGGTTCGTGGCATAGAATGCAAGCCATTACGCTACAGATGATCCCAACTGTGATATCTTATTAATAACTTAATATTGCCCTCCATTACTGAGTATCCACTGCATTCCTTCAGTATATTATAATCGTTTTCTGCGGTAATATCAAATATTAATTATTGGATTTGGGATAAATATGAGAAGAATAAATTCTCAAATCGTAGCCAAATCGAGTGTGTGTGATAAATCTAGCTGGAAAAGTTGTATGTAACTTAAATCTAAATTTAAAAAAAAATAAAATAAATTAAAACAAAAAATGTTTCTTGTATTATTATTATGTTATTGACCGACTGTAGCTCCCAAGTAACTTCTCCCTAATTTCCGTACATAGTTCCATTCTACTCCATGTTTCAATGTTTCTTATTTCATATGATATTGGTATCTTTGCACATTATCTGTTCTGTATAGACCTCTCATTAATATACAATAGTCGTTGTAATTTAATTAATCGATTTCTGAACACATATATTTCTTTTTTATGTTTTAAATATTGACATCCTCTAACACAATAGTTTATAAAATATTGTATTTAATCTTATTGTAAATGTATCTCTTTTGTATCTTTTTTAAGAGAGTGGCATGACATTATTTCAAGAGAGTGGATTGACGATTTAAATTGCAAAAGACTGGATATATGAAGCTGGGTGTTAATGGTTTGGTAAAGGTATGATCCTAGGAAATATTGTCTGCAAATTGGGGGAAGGAGCCACTTTAACTAGCTGTATAAATGGGTCACATATGTTCATAATTCGCTTTAGCCTGGTCTCAAGGACTGTATAAACAATATTATTAAATAGTTATTACTCACGTTTGGAGGTAGACACACCTCAAATATTTTTTATAAAAGGGTGATGTAAATATTATTCTAAATAAACACTGATTCTATTCTATATATAACAGTAAACTCCGAAATAACTTTTACAAAAATAAAACTGAAGGTGGGCTGTGGCTGCCTGAACCTCGCCAGCAGGCTGTTCATTCTGTCATTCCAACCTCTCATTCTCTGACCGATCCTGATCACTTTTCTGCCTAAGGTCGCCCTCTGACTAGTCGCGGATCTTTAGTTCGTGTTCCGACGTGATTTCTTGTCTTCTACTTTGGTGGAAGATAGCCCTTCTGCAGATTTTCTAAATCATATGAAACGTTTATATAGGGGAGAAGTTAGTTGAGGGTACGGTCAAATTAACTCACGTTTCGGCCTAAATGTAAGGTCTTCCTCATGATAAGTAAAAGATTATTAAATAATAATTAGAAATAAAAGGGCACTTAATTGTGTATTAATTTGACTTTACCCTCAATTAACTTCTCCCCTATATATATATTATATAATTTATTTAATATATAAATATAATATATATATATATATATATATATAATAAACACAGCCATCCAATCTGAATTCGCAATTAAATGTTTTTGTTCAAGAGAAATTCTCTCATGTCGTGTGAGACCGCGAGGTCTGTATCTTATTGTATACGCCTTAAGTTTCTGACAGTCAACAAACTGTCTAGAAGGTGTGTTGAAGCAAACGTCAGACTTCTTGATTTTGAAAAAAAATTTATTTTTCCGTTTAAAGAAAAGCCCTGAAGGATGGTGATAACCGTATCAAAATCCGTCTTGTGGTTTAGAAGGAGTTCACTGAAACCAAAAGCGCATTCAATTTTTTTATATATATTATATTATATATATATATATATATATATATATATATATATATATATATATAAGTTATGCCTGTTCGAGACAAATAAATAAAAAAAAAGGAAAAGGTAGAGAATAAACAGCACTCACGGTTCCAGAAACAATACTGATTTATTGATGGAAATAATCCTTCTTATATATGTTTCGGATGTTGTTTACATCCGAGATGGTATTAAGGCTAATACTGCCCGACTCCTATCCTTAACTCCCCCCCACCAGTTTACAAAGATACTCTCAATTTTTGGAAACTCACACTAATGTGTGAGTAGTAATAAGTAGTCCCGAAAAGGAGAGAGCAGTCCTTAGCCTTGATACCTTACAATCCAGAAATAACTGTATAAGTATAATGACAATTTAATTACACTCCTACAAGCGAAAAAGCAATGAAAAAAGTAAAATAACAGAACTATCACTTAAAAACAAATGAAAGAAAACGCATATACCTAGAAAAGAACGAAAAAACAACAACACTGGAATAACACTTTGCAATATGTACACGCTAACATAAATCAAAATATACAACAGAACATCGCTAACACAGCTTCTGTAAAAAAACAAAACAAAAGAATACACTGCGCACTGATAGCCGCACTAACACTGAAAACGATAAAAAAAAAATCTGTACATAATAACCCATGAGCCCGCACACCGAGAAAAAAGGAGGCGTGCAGAGGCGAGAGCAAGACAGGCCGCGGTGGCTAGCGTGAATCTACCAGCGGCAGCTTGAGCTGCTCAATGTGAACCGTGCGCCGCTTTTTAGGTTCCCGAAGACTGTCGATCGTAACGAGATTGTGTTCCCTGATCGCGGACACTTTGAACGGGCCCTCGTACCGCAGCAACTCTTTCCCCCTATTAGTGGCCAGTTTGCGATAGACAATAGTTCCTATCTTGATGTCGCCCATCTGATCCCGCAGGTTAAGGTTTTCCCGCTCCACACGTTTACTCTTCTCCCTCCTCAATTGAGACGTTGATTTCCAAAAGGTACTAAAGGACATTTTTTTCAAAGTTGATATTTTCACATATTTGTATTCTAATGGTTTGGTTTTATCTAAATCCGTCATCAAATTTTATCCAAGAAACATAAAAATCCTTTAAAAAAGTCTTTAAAAATTTCATTTCATTCCAAAAGGTACTAAATCCACATTTTATTTCATTCCAAAAGGTACTATATCCATGTTTCGTTCCAAAAGGTACTATATCCTATGTAAACAGATATAACCTTTCATTTCATTTCCTTCCAAAAGGTACTATATTTCCTACTAAACGGCAGAAGCACCTAACCGCGTAATATATCACCATTAATTTATTGTTTTCATCATTTTATGCATTTTTATTGGTTCATTTAGCACGTCTTGAATCACCGCTATTATTTTGATCACTGGTTTTAACCTAATAATCAGTTTTTAGGCTATTTGAAACAACTTAGTTGCGTCGCTTTGGTTCTTTTAGGTTGCCAATTAAATTAAGTTTTTTCATAGTATTTCTTCTCGCAGCAACATAAATTTGGTTTAAAATTTTTCAGAAACTCACATTTTAATAGAATAATGGTATTTTATGCAGCAAATAGTTGGAATTAGCATTCCACGAACTTGCTAAATATGTGAAGAAAATCCGTGCATGATCTAACTTAGTAGTCGATTTTTTTATGTAAAATAAAAGCTCAAAAGTTATTATTTATCAGTATCTATGGTTAAATATTGTATACACGTCGTTAATAATATAATTAAATTTGCTAAATTCACACAAATAGTAAATACAAGTTCAAAACAAACATCATAATTACATACTTTCTTATTATAGTGCCATAAATAGATATATTGTCCTTTGAATATTCACTTTCTTTATGAATAATAGATAATCAATGTAATTAACCAACAAAGAAAGATGTTTCTCAGAGGGAGAATAAGGAAATATACATAACTTAGTAATTAACGATATAAAGACGTTAGTTATCGGTAATGTTGGATCAGGAAGGTTATAGTGACTGTTACCAACTTACCTCGCGTTATATTCTTCCAAAAAGTACTATATCCCTTTTAATTCGTTCCAAAAAGTACTATATCCATGTTTCGTTCCAAAAAGTACTAAATCCATATTATATTGTTTAAAAGTCATCGGAAAAGTGCAATAATTTGGAAAAATGAGTTGGTAACACCTTTATAAATCAACTTTTGATTTTAATAAAAAAAGAATCACGTAAATTAGGCCAATAATAAATAAATGACAGATTTTTGCGTTTCCTGTAAAATTCTCTAAAGTGGATATAGTACCTTTTGGAAATCAACGTCTCAATTTGTCCCTTACCTTACCCCACGCCTTGCGTATTTCCGCCCTATTGGCAACGATGTCTCCCACGCATCGATCACCCGCGGTGGTTTCCGACCAGTCGCGACGCAGCCCTCGGAATCCGAATAGAACTTCGATCGGGAAGAACCCCGTGACGGAGTGGATGGAGTGGTTGTAGGCGACAATCGCCTTCCTCATGGCCACATCCGGCTCTAAACCCTTCTCGCCCTGATACACGCGGAGGTGGTCGCTCAGGGTGCTGTGGAGCCTCTCGATGCTACCCCTACTTTTCGGATGGCCCGGCGTAGTGAAATGCCATGTAATTTCGAGGCGTTTCGCTTCCTCCCGGATCGCGACATTATCGAATTCCCGCCCCGCATCCGACGAAATTCTCTCCGGTACCCCATAAAACTGCATCCAGACGCGAAGAGCCTCCAATACCGCTTCTGCCGACTTGTCGAGCACCTGGTACCCCATGGCCACCTTGCTGAAGAGGTCAATAACGGTGACCCACTTGTATCCCCTCCAGGT
Source organism: Piezodorus guildinii (assembly GCA_023052935.1). Taxonomy (NCBI): domain Eukaryota; kingdom Metazoa; phylum Arthropoda; class Insecta; order Hemiptera; family Pentatomidae; genus Piezodorus; species Piezodorus guildinii. Next base: position 1,233,530 of record CM041292.1, on the reverse strand, counting down.
GAAAGTGTCGATTTGGAGGTCGCGGAGAGGCGCGTCCCCTGTAGACGTCTCTTCCTGCATACCGCGCGGGGGGTGCCGGTCATATTTCGTGCGCAGACACACTTCGCAAGCGCCGATCGTGTCTTGGATGGTTTTCTTCATTCCCCACCAGAAATATCTCCTACGCAACGCTTGTAACGTTTCGTTAACGCCGCGGTGGTTGGTTTTACCCTGATGGTAAGCAAGAGTAACCTCCTTCTGCTGCTCCTCATCCTGAAGGGTTTCCACGAAGTACTTGCATCGGATAAACGTCCGATCGACGCCGATCCGCTCGGAGCGCCATATGCGCCGAATCTTATCCCAGATAGTGGCGTTCCCGACGTAGAGGTGGTGAACTTTCCCCGAGTCTGACGCGTCCAGCAGCGCCCTGCAAATCTGGTCGTCACGGACCCCCGGTTGAGACCAGATGATGTTGACTTTGCTTTTACCGTAAGCCCGATATTCGATTTTAATCGTACCCTCAGTTCGCGTCTTCCAAATTACCTGCCGACGCTTATCATTGACGATCTCATCGACTTCTTCCATTTCGACCGGCCTCTCCTCCGCCGAGCTCCCGCCCTCCGGCGAGCCCCCATCACCATCCGGACCAGCAGGACCAGCTTCACCCTCGCCGTCCGGTGTCCACTCCCTCAAAAACTGACGCACGTCGCGGGACGGTTCCCCCTCCTCAACGGCATTAATCATAATGGCTCTCGACAGCCAGTCCGCCACAACATTGTCTTTCCCGGGCTTGTAGGCGATCTCAATATTGTATTGACTCAAGAATTCCTTCCATCTCGCGACCCTAGCAGAGGATTCTTTTAACTTCCCGACCCATTGCAGCGGACGGTGGTCGGTATGGACACGGAACTTCCTCCCAAAAACGTAAGGCCGAAAGTGGTCTATCGCCCACACGATTCCCAGCAGCTCCCGTTCCTATGCGCTATATCTGGTCTCCGCGTCCGTTAGCCGCCTGCTCGCATACGCAACAGGACGATCGCCCCCTTCGCAGTCCTGCGATAGAACTGCCCCCACCGCGTAATCGCTGGCATCGGTAGTAATAGTGAATATCTTAGTAAAGTCCGGAAACGCCAGCACCGGTTCCGCCTGTAGACGATCCATACATTTGCGGATGTTCTGCTCCATCACCGGGGTCACAATCAACTTAGCACCCTTCTTCAGTAAATTATTAATCGGGACCAAGAACTCCGCCATGTCGGGGACGAATCGTCGATAGTAATTGAGCGTGCCGAGGAGGCGACGGATCCCCTTGACATCTCGAGGGATTGCCATGCGTCGGATAGCTTCAACTTTCGTAGAGTCCGGCTTGACCCCTTCCCGGGAGATCGTATGTCCCAAGAAATTGATCTGCGCCTGCCCGAGTATCGATTTCTCCCCGGATAGTTTCAGTCCGAACTGCCGCACCCTCTGGAAAACGCGGCGTAAGTGCTCCACATGCTCGGCTTCCGTCCTACTGAACACAAGGAGGTCGTCCATGTAGACCTGACACACCGTTTCGTCGAGGCCCCTCAGAAATTCATCCATCAGACTTTGGAAGGTGATGGGGGCGTTCTTGAGCCCGAACGGCATACGAGTAAATTCGTAGTGCCCCCGTTCAAAGGTAAACGCCGTTTTATGTTGATCCCGGGGGTGCATTTGGATCTGATGGTACCCGGCTTTGAGATCCAAGGTGCTAAAGACCACAGCCCCGCTCAGTCGGTCCAATATGTCCTCAAATCGGGGAATCGGATAGCGCTCGTCTATGGTATTATCGTTAAGCTGCCGATAATCAATCACCACACGATACTTGTCAGTATGAACGCCAGGGATCGGCTTCTTCTTCACCGCCCACAAAGGGCTATTGTACGGGGACGTGCTGTGAACTATGATGCCCTGCGCGAGTAGACTATCCAATTCCTCCCGGATATGCTTGCGGAGCGCCTGCGGATAGCGTCTTTCCTTGACGTAGGTGACCCTGTCCTGTTTCAGGGGTATCTCATGGACCGTCCTCCCCGTCACGCCCAAGATCTCGCCCTCGCGAAAAAAAATGTCCTTGAAGTCGGCCTTTATTGTGTCCCTCCAGTCGTTAATTTCGGTGACTGCGCCTATCCGCGCCCTTTTCCCCCTTGCAATTTCCCGACATCTGTATGTCCGTTGGCCCAGCCGAATGCTCCAAAGCCCTTGGCTGTTTCGGACCCGCGCTCCCACCTGTCCTAACAGATCGCACCCCACTATCACCTGGTATTCCCGGGTCATATTCCCCACTATATGTACCTTTAGGGTACCCCCCGTCTCAACCCACTGGTCTAGCCCGATCTCAGCCTCCCCCTCGACTTTACACGGTCCCCCAAGGTAAGTAATTTGCAATCACATTTCCGAATTTGACTTGCTCTCCCTCTATCACACAACATTTCTAACGCCTCCCGCGTCATAATAGTGCTAGAGCTCCCTGTATCTACTAGGCACTTGACTCCCCTAGACACTTGAATTATAGGCAACCAGCATTGCTTACCTCTTATATTATTACATATTGCTGTGCGGTCGCCTCTCTGCGAGCACACTCCTCAGATCCCGGCTCTCTGCCTCCTTCCGGCTGCTGCTCGTCTCGGTTGGCTCCATCTGCTGCATCCCTCTCCTCCGCTGCCACTGCTCCCTGGTTCCTCTCCATCCGTCTCCGAAGTATCCGAACCCTCGGTGACCTCTACTTCTTCTACCTTAGCCTCGATCCTTGCCATGAGACGATCTCCGCCCTTGAGGAAGTGGTTTAGGTCACCTACCTCGCCACCAAAACGCTCCAAGTCCGAAATTGCCTTCCTCAGATCCTGACATGTCGCCGTTTTGATTCGCATCCATGCCATGGCATTAGCATGTGCTTCTGCTAGCGTATTCCTAGGTAACGGAGGGATTACCGGCACCGGCGGTGGCTGAACTTCCGGTACTTGCGGGTTTTCCGGTAAATTAAGAACTGGTGGTCTTATTAGTCCATCCATTATTTTTAATTATCAGAGAAAGAAAAAAATAAAAATTCAAAATGTACGGCGTGATAAAAAAAAAACGTGTCACTCACTTTGGTAACCTGCCCGCTCTGAGTTCCCGGGTTTCGGCACCAGTTATGCCTGTTCGAGACAAATAAATAAAAAAAAAGGAAAAGGTAGAGAATAAACAGCACTCAGGGTTCCAGAAACAATACTGATTTATTGATGGAAATAATCCTTCTTATATATGTTTCGGATGTTGTTTACATCCGAGATGGTATTAAGGCTAATACTGCCCGACTCCTATCCTTAACTTATATATATATATAAAGAGAGAGATAGAGAGGAGAGAGAGTGATAGAAGTAAAGTAATAAATAATTACCCTACCATAACGGGATTCGAACCCAGCCCAGGCAGTTCCCTAGCTACTAGACAATACCGCACCTCTAATCTATCAAAGAATACAGTATTTATCCTAGTTTGGTGTGATTGGTTATTTTTCTCCTTCAGCTCTGCGGTTTTTAGCTTTTTAACGACTTCTTTCTTGTTTTGTTTTTTATTTATTCTATTAAACTGCATAATTCTTAGAAGTTTGCGGTTTTACGGATCGTTCACAGAAACATTATTTAAAACCAGTGCTAACTTAGGTATTAACAAATTATTTCACCAAGTCACGTTACACTGTGTTCTATTTATAATATGCAATTGTTAACTAAGAATTTCTAAACACTTATAAATCGTATGTTTTATACTTACGTACCAAATGTTTTAGGTTCTGGTATATTTTTGTGTTGGGCTTTGGACGAGGGAAAAAGGAATGTTAATAGTTGCTGACCTAGTAGTTAAGAATAGGATTGGAGTTTGTCATGGAAGGAGTGATACCTGATTCGGTCCAAACCGACTGTTCGCGTAACATGTACGCTCAATTTAATAATGTGCCACAAGCGGCCATATTGTGATAAGAGAACCTCCGTTCCTACCTTACTGATAGAACGTTCAAAGTAAATCATAATCTTCCTATTCTTCCACATTTTCTCAGTCTGCAGGTGTACCTCAGGGTAGTATTCTAGGTCCCATCCTTTATACGGTATATACAGCTGATATTCCACTCCATCCTAGCACTGTCCTCACAACTTACGCGGATGACACTTGTGTGTTATCCGTCCATAATGATCCAACCGCTGCATCCCAAACCCTTCAGTCCCACATCACAGCCATTGAGAAATGGTGTCAGAACTGGAGGATTAAAATAAATCCTAATAAATAACACCAAATTACCTTTACCCTTCGTCGCAAACCGATGACCTCCTGCCCCACTGTATCCTTCAATAATACCCTACTCATACCTATTGAACAAATCCGATACCTAGGACTCCATCTTGATAAACGTCTTACATGGAATCCTCACACGAGACTAAAACGACAAGAGACTGTCCGTAGATACCGATTACTACAACACTTACTCGACAAACGTTCAAAACTTCCAATTCATTACAAAAACCTCATTTATGTTACCGTCATCAGACCCATCTGGACATATGGAATCGAGCTTTGGGGCTCTACGAAGCCATCTAATTCCTCCCGTATCCAATCCTTACAATCCAAAATCCTTCACAAAATCCTAAATGCTTCTTATTTCGTCACAAATAAAATAATCCATAATGACCTTAATATCCCATTTGTGGCAGAACTTTCTCGTACCAGATATACCACTTTTAATTCCAAACTCCCAGCATATATAAACCCTCTTGTCCGCAACCTATCAACTTCACATATTCCTGACAACCCTCCTAGGCGATCGAAAAGAAGATGGCCTCGGCATCTACTTACTTAAATAAACATCGAAGTTCTACCGCTGGGTAGTTTCTTCACAAGCCTTTCACGCCCTTTATTCTAATTCAACAGTTTTACTTATTGTATTTATGTTAATACAGTTGTAAAATTCAATAAAATATTAATAAAAAAAAAAAAATAAAAAAAAGAAGAGAACCAAAAGTATAGCAGAAGCGTGCACTCTACACACCATCTTCCTTCTTCTTTACCGAGTGCGTTCCAATAAGAATGGAGTAGAAGAAGAAAAGGTCACCCTAGACTGGACGGGGAGGCGGGGAGAATGAAGAGATGAACTGAGAAGGCGAACATACCAACATGTAAATATGAAGCCCACCTAAATTTTAATCTGTAACCTAGCCCTATATGTTCAAAATACACCCATATTTAATCCCAACAGTTTTTCTTTCACTCATTCAATACAGTCCACTTGTTATAGCTGCCACTTGGTCTAATCCTTATCATTCTTCATAATGATGGTTAGATCAAACACACCCACTAATATCTTTGATAAAAACAAAGACAGAGTCGCTCCAATGGTAAGCGATCGTGAAAACTTCCAAATTCCACTTTTCACCGGAAATACACGTTTTAGGGTCTCCTGAGTCCAAATTACCAAGTCCCGCAAAAAGGTCTGTGTAGTCAGTCTAGCACAAAAACGAAAATTCGTACAGTACTGAAATTTTATATTTTAGAGGATTATACGCCCGAGATGTTATAGCAACTTTTTCATCAAAATCAGCTGAACATTCTGATTGAAATAGTCTGACAGGGCTTAAATGCCGAAATTTTAAATCTTCTCTATTTATTTATTTAACGTCACTTTATGCTACTATGGCTAATCGGACGATGCTACAGTGGGAGTCCTAAATTTTGCCTATCCAGGTTTTATTAGGATAGGGATCTTTAACGAGTACCTGACATCGCAAAGGCTTTGGACCACCTTTTAACGTCACGCTACGTTAACCACCCAGCTACAAGTGATCCCTAAATCTTCTCTCTCTAAAGTACCTTTAATTTTGTAGAATCTATAAAAATAACAAAACATGACTAAAGCGCTACACGCACAAAAGAACCAAACATGTACTTTTAAATTAATATTGTAATTTATATTGTGTAGGTTTTTTCGTGTTACTTTTCCTACCATCTTAAACAAAATATTGTATGATAATTAGTAAATTCAAAGGATGATTGAAACTCTCTTATAATGAAAAAAGGTCCACTGAAATCATGAAACCAAACATATTTGTATTGAGTGTACATTGTAAATATTAATAATAATAATAATAGGCTTAGCGGACCCGAAGGTTCGATGCCGATACCACCAAATTCCGCCTACACAGACTCGTCCAATGTTCACTGTTATAGTCCAAGCCCCCGAGATCAGCCTTAACGTAATCCTCCCATCTACGCTTCGGCCTACTTTTCGGACGCCTACCAGTCGGTTCAGCGAATACCAACTTTCTCGGAATTCATTCATCACCGAGTTCCACAACTTTATTCGCCCATTTGAGCCTCCGCAATGCTATCAGCTCAATTATATTCACAGAATACAAGTTCCGCAATTCCGCGTTGTGCAACCTTCTAAACTCCCCAGTGGCCTCATCTCTCTTCGGACCAAATATTTTACGCAATACCTTATTTTCGAAGACCTTAAGCCGTTGTTCATCCTTCAAAGTAAGCGGCCACGTTTCACATCCGTAAAAGATTGTAAATATTATGTAAATAAATAAAGTTTCTTCTTCTGTCCATACAAATAAATAAATCAACTTTTTAGTACTAATAAGAAACTGATAAATATATAATTTAAACGAATACGATATTCAACTAAAAGAGACATGATAAAAAATATGTTTGTTTACAATTTTGGTGTTTTTTAACATAAAAACAGAAATATAGACGTATAATATACCGTTAGAAAACTAAAGATTTTAGGAAAATATCATCTTATATAAAAAATTGTAAAAAATAATGGGGAGTGGTGAAAAGCCGATAAAACTATAATTATCGTAATGAATTATATTATATAATGAATTATTTAATAAAACACATGTTTCCGTTAAAATTTAATGTATTTAATTGTTTCACAATTTATTTTTATCTCTTAGTGTGTTTAAAAATCTGGTGCGGGCAACACACGACTTTCACTTACCTCCGTTGTTAAAATCAATTAAAGAATTTTCAAAGAAAGTCAGAGATAAAAATTAGTGAAACTATTAAAGAATTAATTAAATTGAATTTGTTTAGAAACATGTGTTTTATCAAAAAATCTATTATATTTTTATCTACAAAAATGAGTTTGTTTTATCGGTTATTTATCACTCTCTATTAACTTTTATAAGCTTATGTATGAGATAATATTTTTTCTAAAATCTTTAGCTTTCCAACGGTATATAATACATGTATATTACAGTTATTATGTTTAAAACCGAAAAATTGCAATAAAAAAGAATATTTTTTTCTGTTTTATGCTTCAGTTGGGTATCGAATGCATTCAATTTATATATTTACATGTTTTTCATCAGTGGTAACAAGATAATAAAGTTATTTTTATAGAATCAACAAAATTAAAGGTACTTTAGGGGAAGAAAATTTAAAATATCGGCATTTAAGCCCTGTCAGGCCATTTTAATCAGAATGAAACCTAAATGTTTTATATCATTTAGGTTTCATTCTGATTAAAATGTTCTGACAGGGATTAACATAAGGGACATTTTAAATTTTCTTTCTCTAAAGTACCTTTAATTTTGTAGATTCGATAAAAATAACTATATTATCTTGTTACCACTGATAAAAAACAGGTAAATATATAAATTGTATGAATTCAATTCCCAACTGAAGGAAAAAACTGAAAAAATATTTTTTTTAAGGCAATTTTTCGTTTTTGAACATATGAGCAGTAATATACATGTATGATATACCGTTGGAAAGCTTGAGATTTTAGAAAAAATATCATCTCATACACAATCTTTTAAATGTTAATAGAGAGTGATAAAAAGCCGATACAACTAAGTGATTGTTTTAGATAATAATATAATAGATTTTTCTGTTTTCTCCTTTAGTTCGAATTTATTGAATTTATATATTTACCTGTTTTTCACCAGTAGTAACAAGATAATATAGTTATTTTTATTGAATCTACAAAATTTAATGTACTTTGGGGGAAGAAAATATAAAAAATCGGCATTTAAACCCTGTCAGACCTTTTAATCAAAAAAACCTACATGATATTAAAGCCCATTAAATTTTACATCGAAGCGATTTAAAAACGGTCGAACCGTTTTCGAGAAAATCGAAAAAAGGTGCAAAATACATGGCATAAAGTGCCTCTTCTGGTAAGCTTTTTGATGAAAAAAGTTTTGTCACGTCTCGGGTGTATTTTTGTCTTAAATATGAAATTTCAGTTTCATAGGACTTACCGTTTCCGCCCGGGAGTTACCACACACACAGACCTTTGGACTCAGCTGACCCTAAAACGTGTATTTCTGTTGAAAACTGGAATTCGAAAATTTTCACGATCGCAATTCTTTCCCTTACTATATAAAGTGAAAGTAATAAATGTGCCATGTCTACCGCCAACTTTTACAGTCTACAGTCCTATTAATATTACGATACCACAATTCAAGATATATGACTGCCTGATTTTCAATTTTTTTAATATTTCAATGGGTCTTATCTCATTGAAATGGTTATACGGGACTCAATTGTCAATATTTAAAATATCGTACTGAGAAATACCTTTATTTTAATGTACATATAGTATTACTATATATAGTAAGTATTAGTAAAAAATGAGTATATATATAACTTGAACGATTCGATATCCAACTAAACAAAAAAACTGAAACAATATTTTTAATGCAATTTTTTTTGTTTTTGAACTTAAGAACAGTAATATATATATAATCTACCGTTGGAAAGCTAAAGATTTTAGAAAAAATATTATCTTATACACAAGCTTTAAGTTACTAAAAGTTAATGAAGAGTGATGAACAGGCGATAAAATTGACTGATTATTTTAGATAACAATATAATAAATAAATAAAACACATGTTTCTATATTAATTGAATTTAATTAATTCGTTAATAGTTTTACTAATTTTTATCTCTATCTGCATTTGAAAATTCTTTAATCGATTTTCAAAACGGAGATAAGTGAAAGTCGTGTGTTGCCTAGTGTAGTAGAGAGCCTATCGTCTATCGCTTGGAGTATAAACAATCCGTGGGAGTGACATCGCCGTGTACATACATTCCTGACAGCTGAGAGTAGGTGCTTGTTTATAGCTCGAGAGGGAGTTGGCAAGGCACCGCTGCCAGAACCAATTATTTTTAACGACTATCGAAACAGTTCTACCAGTTTGTGAAGCATTCATTCTACACAATATTTGTTTGTAAATATGATAGTCGACTGTATGGACAGGATGGATCCAAATGTTGTTTCTTTCTAAGGGAATTTCAAGATGAGAATGGATGCCCATGAAAAGAGATTGTAAAAGAACTAATTACATTGAGTTATGTTCGAAAACTAAAAATCTCGTGCGCGCAATACACCAGTTTCACGTACCTCAGTTGTTAAAATCAGTTTAAATAGTTATTAAATATAGTGAGTATATAATATAGTAAGGGAAAGTATTGCGATCGTGAAAATTTTCGAATTCCAGTTTTCAACGGAAATACACGTTTTAGGGTCCCCTGAGTCCAAATAACTAAGTCCTGCAAAAAGGTCTGTGTGTGTGTGGTAACTCCCGGGCGGAAACGGTAAGTCCTATGAAACTGAAATTTCATATTTAAGATAAATATACGCCCAAGACGTTACAAAACCATTTTCATCAAAATGAGGTTACCAGAAGAGCCACTTTATTCCATGCATTTTGCACCTTTTTTCGATTTTCTCGAAAATGGTTCCGACGATTTTGTTTATATTATAAAATATTGTTTCAGTTTTTTTGTTTAGTTGGATATCGAATCGTTCAAGTTATATATATACTCATTTTTTACTTTTACTTACTATATATAGTAATACTATATGTACATTAAAATAAAGGTATTTCTCAGTACGATATTTTAAATATTGACAATTTAGTCCCGTATAACATTTCAATGAGATAAGACCCATTGAAATATTAAAAAATGAAAATCAGGCAGTCATATATCTTGAATTGTGGTATCGTAATATTAATAGGACTGTAGACTGTAAAAGTTGGCGGTAGACATGGCACATTTATTACTTTCACTTTATATAGTAAGGGAAAGAATTGCGATCGTGAAAATTTTCGAATTCCAGTTTTCAACAGAAATACACGTTTTAGGGTCAGCTGAGTCCAAAGGTCTGTGTGTGTGGTAACTCCCGGGCGGAAACGGTAAGCCCTATGAAACTGAAATTTCATATTTAAGACAAAAATACACCCGAGACGTGACAAAACTTTTTTCATCAAAAAGCTTACCAGAAAAGGCACTTTATGCCATGTATTTTGCACCTTTTTTCGATTTTCTCGAAAACGGTTCCGACCGTTTTGATTAAACTCGCTATATCGATGTAAAATTTAATGGGATTTAATATCATGTAGGTTTTATTCTGATTAAAATGGTCTGACAGGGTTTAAATGCCGATTTTTTATATTTTCTTCCCCCAAAGTACATTAAATTTTGTAGATTCAATAAAAATAACTATATTATCTTGTTACTACTGGTGAAAAACAGGTAAATATATAAATTCAATAAATTCGAACTAAAGGAGAAAACAGAAAAAATATTTGTTTAATGCAATTTTTCGTTTTTAAACATAAGAGCAGTAATATACATGTATGATATACCGTTGGAAAGCTAAAGATTTTAGAAAAAATATTATCTCATACACAAGCTTTTAAAAGTTAATAGAGAGTGATGAAATGAACATAAAACTAACTGATTATTTTAGATAATAATATAATAGATTTTTTAATGAAACAGATGTTTCTATATAAATTCAATTTAATTAATTCCTTAATAGGTTCACGTATTTTTATCTTTAACTGTTTTTGAAAATTCTTTCATTGATTTTTAAAATAGAGGTAAGTGAAAGTCGTGTGTTGCCAGCACCAGATTTTTATCAATGGTGATATCAATAAGATAATATATTTTATTACTTATATTAATATAATATATTTTTTATCAACAAGATAACATGGTTATTTTTATAGAATCTATAAAATTAAAGGTAATTTAGAGAAATCAAATTTAAACTGTCGGAATTTAAGCCCTTTCAGACTATTTCAACCAGAATGAAACCTGCATCATATTAATCCCATTAAATTATACATCGATATAGTGAGTTTAATCAAAATCGTTTTTGAGAAAATCGTAAGAAGGTGCTAAATGTACGGTATAAAGTGGCTCTTCTGGTTAGCTGATTTTGATGAAAAACTTTCTGTAACATCTCTGGCGTACGGCCGTAGTTACCACAAACTCACACCTTTTTTCGGGACTTGGTCGTTTGGACTCAGGAGAGCTTAAAACGTGTATTCCGTTAAAACTTAAATTCGAAAATTTAATAATGTCACGATTCCAATACTTTCCCTTGCTAGATATTTCATATATAGGTAAGTGAAAGTAAAAATAAGGATAGGTAAGGAAATCAACGTCTTAAATGAGTTTAAAGAGGAAAAACAGGCTTAAAGTTATATCACTATATAAGATGCTATATATAAGACAATAGTTGTATATAGGCAATTTGAGTGAATAACATAGCTGTGTTCTTTATCTTACTGATATGGGAGGTCTCGTAACACACACTTGTAATAAAGTGCTCTCAGGTATTTTCACATCGCGATAAACAGTATCTAATACCTATTATTTATACATATCAAACAAACACGAACTAACGCATGTTAAAACTCAGAGATCACCTGTTGTGTAATGGCAGACTTATATGCGGGCTCAAACGCGGCAGAAAGATCTAAGAGTTTATAAAGGTAGCAGAGAATCCTCGGATTTTATGATTTTGGGGGGGGAGAGGAGGAACGTAAAATTGTGGTTCTGAGCCTGTCTGATCTAATTCAATATTTCTGTCTTAATTCAACCTGGATAGACTAAATAATTTGTTTTGTTTTTTACTTTAATTGTTTATTATTGTGTAGGTTTGTTGAAAATCGTTTTCAGATTTGTCCTACCGTTTTAATAATAAATTAGGCTATAAGTACCACTAACTTAAAGGTTAGAATTTATAAAACTATTATTCTTCCGACGGTCCTTTACGGATGTGAAAGGTGGCCGCTTACTTTGAAGGATGAACAATGGCTTAAGGTTTTCTAAAATATGGTACTGCGTAAAACATTTGGTGGTCTGAAGAGAGATGAGGCCACTGGGGAGTTTAGAAGGTTGTACAACCTGTAATTCCTATCCTGTGAATATAATGGAGTTGATAGCATTGCGGAGGCTCAAATGGACGAGTAAAGTTGTGGAGCTCGGTGAGGAACGAATTCCGAAAAAGTTGGTACTCGCTCGACCGACTGGTAGGCCGAAGCGTCGATGGGAGGATTGCGTTTGATCTCGGAGGCTTGAGCTTGAACAGTGATCATTGGACGAGTCTGAGTGGGCAGCATTTAGTGGTATCGGCACCCAACCTTCGGGTTTGGTAAGCCTATTATTATTATTATAAGTAGCACTAACCCCGCTTGTACATACTTGTGAAGTAACATGTAATTGGTGCAATACCACTGAGGCTTGTGGCCACTTGTATATTAATGAAAAATAAAAATCTTAATCTAAAAAAAAGGAAAAAATCAAATTATAATAATAATAAATTAATTAAAATTAGAAAGATAGACTTTATACGAATCTTGTTAATAGGGGCACAAGACGATAATAACACACAACACACTGGCACTTATTATACTATGTACTACATACTACTACCATGTGCTAAATACTATGTACTCGCTTCGGCGGTACATATACTAAATTGCAATCAAGCTGTTAATGAACTTAAAATTTAAATGAGAATTGCATTGTTATAATGAAAACATTCATTTCAGATTAAATAACATAATAATTACTTAAGTTTATGCGCTTTTGGTCACTTACTTTCTAATACTTTTTATGTTGAATGATAATATTTTAAAAATCTTTAGCTTTCCATTTTTACTTTCACTTACTATATATAGTAACGGGAAGTATTGCGATCGTGAAAATTTTTGAATTCCAGTTTTCAACGGAAATACACGTTTTAGGGTCCCCTGAGTCCAAATAACCAAGTCCCGCAAAAAGGTCTGTGTGTGTGTGTGTGTGTGTGGTAACTCCCGGGCGGAAACGGTAAGTCCTATGAAACTGAAATTTCATATTTAAGACAACTATACGCCCGAGACGAGACAAAACTTTTTTCATCAAAATGAGCTTACCAGAAGAGGCACTTTATACCATGCATTTTGCACCTTTTTTCGATTTTCTCAAAAACGGTTCCGACGATTTTGATTAAACTCGCTATATCGATGTAAAATTTAGTGGGCTTTAATATCATGTAGGTTTTATTTAGATAAAAATGGTCTAACAGGGCTTAAATGCCGATATTTTAAATTTTCTTCCCCTAAAGTACCTTTAATTTTGTAGATTCAATAATAATAACTAGATTATCTTGTTAACGCTGATGAAAAACTTGTAAATATATAAATTGAATAAATTCGATACCCAACTAAAGGAGAAAACATAAAAAATATTTTTTTAATGCAATTTTTCGTTTTTGAACATAAGAGCAGTAATATACATGTATGATATACCGCTGGAAAGCTAAAGATTTTAGAAAAATTATCATCTCATACACAAGCTTTTAAAAGTTAATAGAGAGTGATGAAAAGCCGATAAAACTAACTGATTATTTTAGATAATAAATAAAAGATTTTTTAATAAAACACATGTTTCTATAGAAATTTAATTTAATTAATTCCTTAATAATTTCACGTATTTTTATCTCTAACTGTATTTGAAAATTCTTTCATTGATTTTAAAAATGGAGGTAAGTGAAAGTCGTGTGTTGCCCGCACCAGATTTTTTAAATTCAATGGGTCTGATTGAAATGGTGATTCGGGACTCATTTGTCAATATTTAAAATATCGTACTGAGAAATACCTTTATTTTAATGCACATATTACATACTGGGTGCATATAAACTCGGTTAAAGCACCGTATGACCAACTCAAGGAGGTTACTCGATTGAAAGCAGAAAATCCTGAAATGAGAATTACGTAATAGGGATGTGCCATAATAACCTACAATAATCTTTGTGAAATTAGAAAAACATTTTAGAAAAAATATTGTTCGACATATTATGTCGTAAAGATAATATAGTGAGACAAGGTACTTAATGAAATTTTTCAAGGGCTCTAAATATGACTTAAGGGGAGAAGTAAGACATGATTTGTCTTTTTTACTTTCACATATAAAATGTATAGTAAGGGAACGTGTTGCGATCAGGGGAAATTTTCGAATTCCAGTTTTCACCGGTGATAAACGTTTTAGTTATTTAATAAATCTTTGGCTTTCCAGTGGAATATAAAAAAAAAAAAAAAACTGTACCACTACTACCCATGAAGGTGTTGGACTCAGTACATATAGAGATTCCTACTGTTTATAGGAGTAACAGCAGTGCAATGAGGTGATCAGGCCTTAATCACGCTCAGCTGCCGGGTTTTTCCCCAATTATTTTGGATACCCACTTTATAGAGGCCTGCCCCAGGAGGGTCTCCATACCCTAGGGTCACCCCCGACTGAATTAACAGAATAAATAATACATTTCTACTATTGTTCTCATCCTTCAAAAAACTAAAAGTTCCAAAAAAAAATTGTTTTTTACCAATTCAATAAATGATACGGTCATTTTTTTTCGAATCTATAAAATTATAGATACTTTTGAAGGAAAAAAAAATGGAAAATTCGGCATTGAAACTCTGTCAGACTATTTCCATCAGAATAAAACCTACATGATGTTAACCCTCATTAAATTTTACCCATCCAAACCTTGTAATAAAAAATCCTCCGAAAGATCCTAAATGCTCCTCATTTTGTCACAAATAAAATTATCCATAAAGTTTTAAATGTTTAATTAGTTGCATAAGGACGTATCTTCTTTAATTCTAAACTTCCAGCCCACACATAACCACTAGAACGTAACCTCACGTCTCTAACTCTCCCCGATAATCCTCCGAGACAGCTGAAAAGACGGTGGCCTCGAGATCTGCTAATAAATTAAGAATTGAAGTACTAGCACTGATTAGTTTAATTGTGTGATTATCTAAAAAAAAATATTTTTTTTTTAAATTAAAGTTTTAAAATAGATTTTTCTGAAATCCAAAAATATTTGTGTACATGCAAAATTATTAAAAATGTCATCTGTCTCATAAAGTTGTTGACGTATATGAAATGTGATAAAATACTTGTAAATAATAATTTTCATGGAAATTTAACAGAATCATGACAAAAGATAAATGTAAAAAGGTAAGTGATGGGCGACCCAGAATTTTTAACTCGAAATGTTTACAGGAAATATTTACATCTCAATTGGCACGATACCCCAAGAAATATTATGAATATTTGGAACTTTTCCAATTTTGCAAAACTTCGTTGTATCATTCAATAGTCCCTAGCCTGTGCGATGTCAGGTACTCGTTAGAGATCCCTATCCTAATAAAACGTGGTTAGGCAAAATTTAGGACTCCCACTGTAGCTTCATCCGATTAGCCATAGTAGCATAAAGTGACTCTTAATAAATAAACAAACTAAAGACTACGCTTTTGGTCATTTGGACGCAAAAATGAACCTGTTTAAATATAACAAAATCTACATGATGAATTAAGTTTCCGCTTAATTGTGTGATAAATTAACTGCACCCTCAACCAACTTCTCTCATAACAAAATCTACATTAATGAAGATTATTACCCTGCTAAAAGCCAAGTCTTTCTTTAGTTTTAACTGTTGGGACAAAAAAAAAAATCTGGTGCGCGCGACACACGACTTTCCCTTAACTCCGTTTTTATAATCAATTTAATTAGTTTTCAAGGATTTTTTAATACATTTAAAAATAAAAATAAATTCTGAAAGTATTAATTATTATCTAAAACAATCAGTTAGTTTCATCGGCTATTCATCACTCTCCATTAACTTTTACAAGTTTGTTTATTAGATAATATTTTTTCTAAAATCTTTAGCTTTCCAACGGCATACTATACATCTATATTACTGTTCTCATGTTCAAAAGCGATAAAATGCATAAAAAAATATGTTTGCAGTTTTATCCTTTAGTTAAAGATCGAATTGTTCAACTTATATATGTACCTGTTTGGTAAATATATTGGTAACAAAATTATATTGTATTTTTTTTTCTTTTAGTATCTACAAAATTAAAGGTACCTTAGGGGAAGTAAATTTAAAATATCGGCATTTAAGTCCCATCAGACTATTTCAATCAGAATGAAATCTACATGATATTAAAGCCCATTCAATTTTACATGGATATATAGAGTTAAATCAAAATCGTTAGAGCTATTTTTGAGAAAATCGTAAACAGGTGCAAAATTCATGGCATAAAGTGGCTCTTCTGGTCAGCTGATTTTGATAAAAAAGATGTCTGTAACATCTCGGGCGAATAGTTTTCTTAAATATGAAATATCAGATCCGTACGGCTTTTTTTCGCGCTAGACTTACCACACAGATCTTTATACAGGACTACGTTATTTGGACTCAGGAAACCATGAAACGTGTATTTCCGTTGAAAATTCGAATTCGAAAATTTTCACGATCGCAATACTTTTCCTTGCTCTATATTTCATATATAGATAGTGAAAGTATATACATAGTGACAATAAAAATACAAACAAATGAAATCAGGTATTAGGATAAAATGTGTGATTAGAAACAGTTTTAACACGCATCAACGCACTTAAACAGGACATTATATTAGAACACGGGACTTGTCCAGATACAGAACAGAAACTAATGACAAAATTTAAAAAGTATTTTATAAATTTCGTTAACAAAATGTACTTCAACCAGCTTAATAGTGATTTTAGGAAGGCAGTTCAGTCTTTGTAATTCTTGTTGTGCTAAATTCATTTTTTTGTTTTTATATATTTAGCTGCTTTATTATAATTTTGAAAAAATTGAAATGTGTACTTAACATAATTTTTAAGCTATTTCCTTTTGTTAGTTATTTTTTGATTGATGTTAAATTAATTTTACTTTTGTTATTTTTCGATATATTTAATGTTTAAAATGAAGATCAAAATAATTTAAACTTAATAATTTGTGAAATATAACATAGATTACGTGTAGTGTGCCTAAGAATAGGCATGAAACATGTATGTAAAAATTAATAAACTCTCCTTCTTTGGGGTTACCATAGGAGGAAATGATAAAAAAAAAATACATATATATATATATATATTATATATATATATATATATATATATATTTATAATACAGTGTTTGGAAAATAGTTTGTATTCTCATCCCCTAACGATTTTGACCTACTTGAACCCATCAAACGAAAGTCGTGCACTCACCCTTCCATTTCAAACTAGAGATAACTGTTGCTTTTCAAATTAAATGGCCTGTAATGTAGTTAATCATACCAACCCCACCCTAAAGTGGATCGAATAGAAAATACATTCCTAGACACCTGGTTTTAAATCCGCATCAAACTCTTCTATATTTCAGACACAGACAACTCGAATCCAGCAACCACCAGCAAATTTGTCAACGGAATGATTTTTATTACATTCTCTCAAAAACTTAGCAGAGTAAAAGGTGCGTGCAATGTTTACTTTCAGTTACCTATGTATGAAATATATGAGTAAGGAAACCTAGTGAGA
Organism: Piezodorus guildinii; assembly: GCA_023052935.1. Taxonomy (NCBI): domain Eukaryota; kingdom Metazoa; phylum Arthropoda; class Insecta; order Hemiptera; family Pentatomidae; genus Piezodorus; species Piezodorus guildinii. The sequence goes on along the minus strand of CM041292.1, from coordinate 1,215,869 downwards.
TCATGAATTAGAGTTTTCACCAAAATACACGTTTTAGGGGCTCCCCTGAGTCCAAATGACTTTTTCATCAAAAGCTAATCAGAAGAGCCACTTCATACCATGCATTTGGCACTTTTTACGATTTTATCAGAAACGGATCGTACGATTTTGATTAAAATCGTTTAATCGATGTAACATTTAATGTGCTTAATATCATCTAGGTTTTGTTCTGATTGAAATAATTAGACTGGTCTTAAATGCAGATATTTTAAGTTTTCTTCCTCTAAACTATCTCTAATTTAGTAGATTTAAAAAAATAAGGTAATCATCTTATTTGAATAGATAAATATTGGCTAAATATACAAGATGAAAGAATTCGATGAGCAACTAATACTTTAAAAGATAAAAATAATATTTCTTTCTCTTTCCCTTTTTTTTTTTTCAGAGCATAACATTAGTAGTACTGATAATATACCTATGGAAAGCTGGAGATTTTAGAAAAGAATATTATCCTACACACAACATTGTACAAGTTAATAGAGAGTAATGAAAATCCGATAAAACTAACTTTCGTAGATAATTATATAATAGATTATTTAATAAAACTATGTTTCTATCGAAACTAAATTAATTCTTAGACCTTTTACTTTTACTTACTATATATAGTAAGGGGAAGTATTGCGATCGTGAAAATTTTCGAATTCCACTTTTCAACGGAAATACACATTTTAGGGTCCTCTGAGTCCAAATAACCAAGACCCGCAAAAAGGTCTGTGTGTGTGTGTGTGTGTGTGTGTTGTGTGTGTGTTACGCACAAATATAAGTCCGAGACGTTACAAAACCTTTTTCATCAAAATGAGCTTACCAGAAGAGCCATTTTATACCATTTTGCGCCTTTTTTTCGATTTTCTTGAAAACGGTTCCGAAGATTTTAATTAATACTCGCTATATCGATGTAAAATTTAATGGGTTTAATACCATGTAGGTTTCATTCTGCTTAAAATGGTCTGACAGGGCTTAAATGCCGATATTTTAAATTTTCTTCCTCTAAAGTACCTTTAATTTTGTATGTTCTACAAAAAATAACCATATTATCTTGTTAGTATTGATGAATAACAGCTAAATATACAAGTTCAGCGTATTTGAAAAAGATCTAAAGTAGAAAACTGAAAAAATATATTTTTAATGCCATTTTTTGTTTTTGAACATAAGAACTGTAATATACATGTATGATATACCGTTGGTAAGCTTGAAATTTTAGAAACATTTTACACATTAACATTTTAGAAAAACCTTCATACACAAGGTTATAAAAGTTAGTAGAGAGTGATGAAAAGCCGATAAAACTAAGTGATTATTTTAGATAATATAATAGATTTTTTAATAAAACACATGTTTCTATATAAATTCAATATAATTAATTGTTTAATAGTTTCACGTATTTTTATCTCTAAATGTATTTGAAAAATCTTTCATTGATTTTAAAAATGGAGGTAAGTAAAAGTCGTGTTATGCACGCACCATATTTTTTTTTATACTACTCACATACTGATGCGAGAAATATATGTATGCCTAGAAACGTGGCTTTTATGCGCATCAAACTCTTCTCTACTTCAGATAACAGATTTTTTAAATCCCGGCAACACCAGAAAATTTATCAACGAAATACTTTTTATGTAAAATTCGGTGAGGAATATTTCGCCCCTTTTTTCAAAGTATTTTCAAAGGCGAGTCCTTTCTCCCCTAACGAAAATCCTGCCACCGTCCCTGACTCGGTCGGAGCACTACTGCACCTTGACGCCCCCCCTTCCTCCGTACTCATCATCCTCCCGCGACACGCAGATCCTCCCAGACGACCTTACCCCCCCCAGAGGTCGGTTACATAAGACGCCGGCTCAGGAACTAGACCTAGTGAACTACAACGAACTATAATGAACTATTACTCACAGTGGTGAAGATGCCGGCGAAGATGGTGGCCCTCCGGTGGTAGACTAACATGGCGCGCTGCGAGCGGACACTGAGCGCATCGCGGTGCCTTATCAGCGCGGCGAGGACTGCCTTATCAGTTAGTGCGGGGGGGACCGCCACTCGCGGGCTACTGCTGTATCTAGGAGGTGGGGAGCTGGCGTGTGTGTGGTCTGCGCGATAGTGTCGTGTAGTAGTGTGTACGCGATAGTCTGCCGAGTCAGGGGTTCTCAGTTGGAATCCTCCAAGCAGATATATGCTCCTTATTTTAGCTATGAAAATGGGGTTGTATAAGCTGGGCTATCCGTGAAAGAACAGTACTTCCAAGTGACAACTGAAAATTGAGGGCGGTTCTATTGAAATAAATTAGTGGACTGTATAGGTTTAAAAATTAAAAAAATAATGAAAGCAAACGACGAATTACAATACATTTAATACAATGAAATACATATGAACAAGATAAGAAACAAATTAACCTAATAAATTTATATAAGAAAAAATTAACCTAATTATATGATTAAACAGCTGTAAGATAATGTAGGAAACAAAATAAACCTTATTAAAATATTGAAGAAAATAGGAGAAACAAACTTAACTCAATTAAATGCTTAAAGATGTAAAAAATAGTTATCAAAATTAATCAGTTTCTTGAATAATAATTAAGAAATTAAATGTTCCATTAATAGATAAGCTATATTCACGTGAAAAAATCCAGTTGAATATTGTAGAAAATCACCGCAGGGCGGCTTGGACGAAGTTCTCAGGTATGTTGAAAATGACCGCAGGGCGGCTTTTCCAAGTTCCAAAAGGAACGATGGGAAAATGAAGAACTTCGTTTGCAAACGTACAGAGTATGAGATCTTATCCATCTACCCTTTAGACCCTAGCTTAAGACCCCCGCCACTAGGCAGTAATAAAAACAATTGAAGTACCATCGTCTTCTTTTTCTTTCTCTTCTATTCAAAACTTTTAATCATATTTAAAATAACTATTTTTAAAACAGATAAAAATAAAGATTAATAAAAAATTATCTATTGATAAATATCATAAAAATTATACAGTTTTCTTTTTTTTTCCATGAAACAGTCATGAAACCTCATCAGGCCATATGAAACCAACATTTGGCGTGAACAGGGGTTCACTGGGAAGTTTTAAAGATTTTTTTTTTGTTATTGCACAATAATGTTTACTTACTGCGATTTGTTTTACATAAAATATTGTTCTATAACCCATAACCCTCCCCACTCTTACTTAAGTCAGAGTTTCTGAACTTCGTGCGTATCTCGGTGTTTAGGTGCCTGTCGGAGAAAGCCTTTTGGCGTTATCAACTTTTTTTCCTCTTCATCCCTTTTGCATACCTTTTTTTTTGTTCACCCCTACCTCTCCTTTGAAGGCAATACGGGAGTTTCCCGGGTCAGGGGGTGAGGGCGAGGGATAAATGCCAAGATAAGAGTCCCCCTAGTACGGAGACGCGAACTCGTAATTATTTGGTTTGAAGTTTTGGTCATCTTTGGTTTCTAGGTAACGCGCACTAACCCACTCAGCCATCATTTTTTTTACACCTTCGTAGACTCTAAAAATTAAATTATTCTAACAGTAAGCCAATGAACACCCATGAGGACGAATAGCTGGGTTTGATTCTCTTCCTTCCTTCGCCTACCTGCTCCCGTGGCCATACTTTTTTTTTCCTACTCCTACCTCGCATTTGTAGGCTATAAGATGGCTCCTGTGGTCCAGGGATTAATACCGAGTTAATAAAAGCCTCGGCATCGAGACACGAAATCCAATTTTTTTTTTTTTATTATCCAAATGAAGATTTGAAACCAAATCCTATATGGTCAGTACCTGTTTGCCATAATTTAATAAAAACTTAGGTAGCGGAACCAAATATAATAGAAAAAGATCAATAAATTAATTAAATAGAGAAAAAAAACAAAATAATGTAAATGAAAGAGGAAGGTGACTCAAAAGAAATAGAAAAAATGATATAATATTAAAATTAAATTAAACTCTGTGAAGTGCCTCTTTTTTTTTTCTTTTTTTTTTAGATTTTACATTGAGCTTTAATGAAGAATTTCTTCATGATCACAAACTTTATTTTGTCTAACTTTTGTAAAAACACGGCTTTTGTTTCTGGGGGAACCACAACTTCCCTTTGCTTCCTATATTTTCTGCATCGGAATAGAATGTGGCGCGGGTCTTTAGGACTTTGCATGTTAGGCAATTGTCATCCTTTTCTATTTTCATTAAATTGAGAATTTTTTTTGTGCAGCCATGGTTAGTCCGTAGGATTACTAATTGTGAAATTTCTTTTCTATCAAGTTGTTGGTGATTGGAGAACCATGGTATAAGGCTAATGGTTGGCTGGGTTTGATAGTAATCTTTGCCTTTAAATTGTGACTCCCAGTCACATTTCTCCTGCCATTCCTGGACTGCTTCTTTCTGCAGACATTTTAAAAGGTCTTGGAGAGGTAATTTGGCATTTTCTATCGTAGTTTGTTTTTGCCCGGCAGCTCTGTCTGCCGCTTCCTTTCCTGACAGTCCTATATGACTTGGTATCCATTGGAAGCTATAACTGTGGCTGCCGGTTTGTATATTCCGAATAGTGTCGAGAGCTATATAGGTTGTTAATTTGTTTTTATAAACATCTTTCGATAGTTTGCAGGAGGATGTCGAGTCTGAGAATATGACTATATTGGCATTAGAGTATTCACGTTGACAGTAACAAACTGCTTTGAGAATGGCATACAGTTCAGCACTAAGAATACTGAATTTCGAAGGTAGAGCGACCGAAATTGCGTAATCCTTGACTGTATCAATAGCAGCTATTGCAGTTTGGTGGGAGGATTTGGAGGCATCCGTGAAGATCTGAACATGGTTTGGGTAATCATTTACTATTGTGTTTAAAGCCAATTGTTTTAATACGGTTGGGTTATATGACGATTTCCTTCCAAATTATTTTAATATCTTATTCAAATTCGTTTATCAGCTGACTGTTCACACCCATCAGCCCGCTCCACCATACCACCTCCTTCATTTGTTGCTGCACCACTACCACTCCTACTGGCATGACTTCGGATTTTCTCCCCAGTTCTTTCATTACAAATTCGGTCCCTTTGTGTTTTAATTTACTTTACATTTCAATAGTCCGTCGTGTATTGGAGTATATTCCAATTATATTGTCTTCTTATTATAAAAAAAAAAAAAAAAAAAAAAAAAAAAAAAACCTGTACCACTACAACCCATGAAGAGTTTGGGGCTCAGTACATGTAGAGATTCGTACTGTTTCTAGGCCAACCGCCGTGCAATGAGGTGATTCGGCCGAAATCACGCTGAGCTGCCAGGTTTTTCCCCATTTTAGGGTACCCCCTGTTGATTCTGTGATTCTATATTCACAGATTGGGGTATAGAATAAATAAAATAGGTCATAGACTTTACATACAGAAGTTTACTTAACCCACACAAGTACATTAGGGTACAACAACAACAAGGTAAGTAAGGTTACAAAGCACTAAGACGGTAAAACATGATCTAATACAGTGTTGTCAGGGATCCACAAATTGATCGTCCAACATCCTCCCTATTTGCGGATTCCTTGACACCTGATGCAGTCGCTGAGCTTGCCACATCAAGTGCCTTCGTCAAAGAGTCGGCGACCATCTTCTTGGTGGATATGTACGTGAAGGAGAGAAGCTTCGCCTGCACCTTTTCTCTCATAAAATGATGCCGTACATCGTATGCTTGGTCCTTGGCTGATAAGCACCGTTCAATGCCAGATTTCGCGCTCCTTGGTTGTCGCAGACGATTTGAGTAGGATTTTTCGAAGATTGATCAATCTCTTCAGAGAGACCCCGCAACCATAAAGCTTCCTGTGCTGCTGAAGACATTGCCATATACTCAGCCTCCGTTGTTGAGAGAGCTACAGTGGGTTGCCGTTTAGTGCACCCGGATATCGGGCCATCGCACTTGATGAAAATGTAACCTGTGACTGATCTTTCATCTGGGTCACTAGCCCAATCGGCATCGCAGTATCCATAAATTGGCCCAGTCTTTGATCAATCAAATTTTAGCCTATATGAAGAGGTTCCGCGGAGGTATCTCAGTATCCGTTTCACACCTGTCCAGTGTGACATGCCTGGATTGTTGTTGAATCTGCTCAGACTACTAACAGCAAACGCTATATCTGGTCTTGAAGTTTGGGCTGTAAATAAGAGGCAGCCAATAGCCTCTTGATATAGTATTTTTCTCATCTTGTCCTTTTCTTCTTCTGTTTGTGACTCCTGAGATTTAAAAAATTTTCACCAATGGAAATTGGAGTGGATACTGGATTGGCTTCATCCATAGTAAACCGTTTGAGAACCTGCTCAATATAATTCTGCTGACTAAGCCAAATTTTCTTTGATTGTCGATCACGAGTTAATTCAAGACCTAAAAATGATTTGGCCTCACCAAGGTCGGTCATCTTGAATGATCTCGTAAGTTGCAATTTTACCTGGTAACTCCCGGGCGGAAACGGTAAGTCCTATGAAACTGAAATTTCATATTTAAGACAACTATACGCCCGAGACGTGACAAAACTTTTTTCATCAAAATGAGCTTACCAGAAGAGCCAGTTTATACCATGCATTTTGCACCTTTTTTCGATTTTCTAGAAAACGGTTCCGAGGATTTTGATTACACTCGCTATATCGATGTAAAATTTAATGGGCATTAATATCATGTAGGTTTCATTCTGATTAAAATGGTCTGACAGGGCTTAAATGCCGATATTTTAAATTTTCTTCCCCTAAAGTACCTTTAATTTTGTAGATTCAATAAAAATAACTATATTATCTTGTTAACGCTGATGAAAAACAGGTAAATATATAAATTGAATAAATTCGATACCCAACTAAAGGAGAAAACAGAAAAAAATATTTTTTTAATGCAATTTTTCGTTTTTGAACATAAGAGCAGTAATATACATGTATGTTATACCGTTGGAAAGCTAAAGATTTTAGAAAAAATATTATCTCATAAACAAGCTTTTAAAAGTTAATAGAGAGAGATGAAATGAACATAAAACTTACTGATTATTTAAGATAATAATATAATTGATTTTTTAATAAAACACATGTTTCTATAGAAATTCAATTTAATTAATGCCTTAATAGTTTCACGTATTTTTATCTCTAACCGTTTTTGAAAATTCTTTCATTGATTTTGAAAATGGAGGTAAGTGAAAGTCGTGTGTTGCCCGCACCAGATGTTTGTTGTATTGTCATAGCATATTAATATTGCATTCTTCAATCCATTTAGTCTGTTTTACCAGTTATAATTATGTTTTTCACAATATTCAAAGATATATCAAAATATTTACATACCTTTGATAAAAAAATAAAATAAAAATAAACTTTATTCACATGTTTACATTTGGACAAAATGTTAACAATGATTTTGGATGAGTCATCCTTACAATCAGAAAATATTTTTGTTTTTTTGTGATTATAGTACATTAGCCTAATGGCAAACATATGGTGAAAAATTGAGGTTACTTTGCGATTGTAGGAAAAATTATACAAAAAACCTACGCATAAAAACTACACATAAAATAATTGAGAATACATAAAATATTTAAAGATACATGAAATAATTGAAAATACATAAAATAATTGAAAATACATGAAATAATTGAAAATACATAAATTAATAGAAAATACATAATATGATTGAAGATTATAAAATTTATAACATAAGAAAGTAAGTTAATTTAATAATACATGTTTTGTTCTCTTATGAGTATATCGTTTTAGTGAAAATTTATTGTAATTACCGATTTCTTTTATTAATGGGTTTTTAGAGACTGAAGTTTTACTGAAGTAAGAAGCTGTTTGTGAATGGACAAGTTGTTTGATTGTAGGAAGCTGCAAGTCTTGGAGCATTGATGATATTTTCGTGTATCGGGGGAAATTATTAATTATCCGCATTGACAAGTTTTGAATTCTCTCTAGTTTATGGAAGTTAGTCGAGCAGGATGAGCTCCAGACTGGAGAGGCATATGTGATTAACGGGCGAATGACTGATTTATATATTGTTAATTTGTTTTGAGTACTCAAACGGGATTTTCTATTAAAGTAAGGAAACATTTTGTATATTATTTTTTTCGCCTTGTCAATTTTTCTGTTGATGTGGTCGGTGAAAGTAAGTGATTTGTCTAAAGTAAGGCCTAAGTACTGTACAGATTTTGACCATGGGATGAGAGCTGAATTTAACTTAATTTGGTGGTTTATTTTTGAGCGACGTTTAGTGATACCTTTGATATGTCTGATTACTTATAGTCCTCATGATGACTCACATGCTTAGACTGAAAACATTGTTAAAATTGTTTTTGTTTATTGTAATTTACATCTGTATTATATACATACAAGTTAATGTGAATTACAAATACATTACATGATAATGGCTTATGAAAGAACTACCCATTAAAAGCACTTCAATAAATGTTTTAAGTCTCTTATCTCCCAAGGTCATCTTCTTTTCCATTTCCTCAGAGGGTTATCAGGAATATCTAAAGAATATACATAGGTCACAGATGAGTTTTGGTATGTGTGGGTAGTTAGTTTGGAATTAAAAGAGGTGTATTTATTTCGGTATAGGTCTGCGACAATTGGGATATTAAGTTCATTTTGGATGATTTTATGTGTGACAAAACAAGGAACATTTATTTTGAGGTAGAAAACTTTGGGCTCATATCCTTATATTTCTTCCAAATACTTTTTATTCCACATTAACATCACAGAACCAACTTTTCAGTGTATCACACCCTTCTTCAAGAGTCTACAAGTTAAAAACAACATCTCTAAATTATATTTTTTTGAAACATTATTGTGATGTAAATTATTAAAATTATAAAAAACAAAAAACAAGATGGCAATTTTAAAAACAAAAATTTAATTTAATGCACTGTAACGGTTGCACGGTCAATCACAACACGGAGGTTACACGACGGTTTTTCAGGTCCCTCAGTGTTGCCAGGTGGAAAGTAATTTAATTATTAATATTAATTTTTTACCTGCAACACTGAGGTAACCAACCAATTACCTGCATTGTGTGCATCGTGTGTACCTTGTTGTTTTGTGGTAGGATCTTTAAAAATTTTGTGTGTGTGGATTTAAAAAACATTTTTTTTTAAATTTAATTTATTCTAAAGAAGAAGCTTATTTTTTATTTCTCATTTTTCATCATTTTAATTGTGTTTCCTACCGTTTTTTATTTAATTAAAATAACTTTTTATTTCGAACTTTATTTATTTTATTATTACCCAACATCCATCAAAGTGGTGACTCCGACGTGATGACGGAAAAGATGGATAAGAAGCCAGCAGATTTAGAGGTAAGTGCTAGTGCACATACTAATATTAGAATCCCTACATTCTGGAGGGCTGACCCAGAATTATGGTTTTGCCAGGCCGATGCTGTATTTGCCACATCAAAAGTCGTGAGCTCAAGAATAAAATTTCAAATAGTGGTGGCGAATTTAGAATTTGAAATTCTAAAACAAGTCTCTGACTTAGTGAAAAACCCACCTACAGAGCCATATGAAGCCCTTAAGGAAAGGCTTATTTCCACTTACGCCGAGTCCGAAAATCAGCGTATTAGGCGTTTATTGGAGGACAAGCACCTCGCCGACGGGGAACGGCCATCTCAATTTTTAAATGAATTAAAACGGCTGGCAGGCAGTTCTGTTTCCCCCGAATTACTTAGGAATATGTGGCTGAAAGCACTACCAGAAAGGATGCAGGCAACACTGGCTGTAACTTCGGAAACATCCCTCGATAAGCTGGCAGAGATTGCCGACCGCATAGCTGAGGTATATGAGTCCAGTGTCAGTCAGGTGACCACACACACACCGCAACCCCGTTCTTTTCTTCCTTCGCAACTCAACTTGAGGAGAAATTCGAGAAGCTGAGCCTGCAAATAAATGAGCTCCAAAACGAAATGGCTAGCTTAAGAAGGAGCAGATCGACATCTCGTGACCAAGGACGGAACCGATCGCGTAGCAAAAGTCGTAAACTATGCTACTACCACCGCAACTTCCGGGAGAAAGCTAAGAAATGCCAACAACCCTGCAGCTGGAAACCATCGCAAAAGGGAAACTAATCTCAGCGACTGAGAAGGCGGACTCCGTCGCTGATATCAACCACCGCCGATTATTCGTCGCGGACATAGCAACTGGAGAACGATATTTAGTCGACACTGGAGCATCAATATCGGTCTTCCCAGCACGGAGACGAGATCGAAAAACACCCGCCAATTTCACTCTTTTTGCAGCCAACGGTACACCGATAAAGACCTATGGTGAAGTGAAGAAGATACTTAACGTTGGTCTTCGTCGCCCTCTTCGGTGGTCTTTCATCATCGCCGACGTCAACAACCCGATCATCGGAGCAGACTTCCTCTTCTTTCACCACATCCTGGTCGATCTCAAGGGCCGACAGCTCGTAGACGCCAAGACAGGTCTCACATCCAAGGGCAGTCTTAAACATAACAACACACCTTCCGTTTATTCTGTACCTAGTGGCGAGTGGTATTATGAGCTTTTACGCAAATACCCAGCTATAACTCGCCCATCTACGGTACCACAGGAGGCGAAGCATGCAATCAAGCATTTTATTGAAACGAAGGGAGCTCCAGTCACCTCCAAAGCCAGGCGCCTTCCACCTGAGCGATACAACGCCGCCAGGGAAGAATTCCTGAAGATGGTAGATGAGGGAATCTGCAGGCCTTCAAGTAGCCCCTGGGCTAGCCCACTCCTCATAGTAACAAAGAAGGAGGGCTCAATGAGATTTTGTGGAGACTACCGCCGTCTCAACGCCCAGACTGTGCCTGATAGATACAGCGTTCCTAACATCCAATCTCTCAACACCAACCTCTTTGGAAAGACAATCTTCAGTAAGGTGGATCTCAAACGGGCATACTACCAGATACCTGTTGCTGAAGAAGACGTTCCGAAGACTGCAGTTATCACTCCTTTCGGCCTCTTCGAATTCAAGGTGATGTGCTTCGGACTCCGCAACGCAGCGCAGACCTTTCAACGCTTGATGGACAGCATTCTCGCCCTACCGTATGCTTTCGTCTATCTGGATGACATTCTGATAGCTTCATCGTCGGAGGAAGAACATCGCACATACTTGGAAGAAGTCTTTAGACGACTGGACCAGCATGGATTGACTATCAACCCGCTCAAGTCGACGTTCTGCAAGGACGAAGTCGAGTTTCTTGGCTTCCTTGTTACCTCGCAGGGCATCAAACCTCTCCCGAGTAAGGTCGACGAAATCGCCGAATTTCCACGTCCTGCTACCAAGGGCCATCTTCGACGCTTTCTGGGGATGATCAACTTCTACAGAAGATGCCTCCCCAAGGCAGCAGAAGTTCAGCGCACTCTACATGCTCTGATTGGCAACAGTAAGAAGAATGATAGAACGCCAATCGAATGGACTCCTGAAGCTGAAGAAGCCTTCGCCAGATGCCAGCAGAACATTCGAGAAGCAGTCACACTCGCGCATCCATCGTCTGATGCTGAAGTCTCTCTCGCTTGTGATGCTTCCAACACAGCGATGGGAGCAGTTCTTCAACAACGAGAAGGACAACATTGGAGACCCTTAGGATTCTTCTCAAGAGCTCTTACGGCAGCTCAACAAGGATACTCCACCTACGACCGCGAACTCACCGCTATCTTTAATGCAGTCAAGCATTTCAGGCCTTGCATCGAAGGAAGGGTTTTCAGTATTCTCACTGACCATAAACCTCTGGTTTATGCCTTCTATCAGAAGCCCGGAACAGCAACACCCATGCGGATTCGCTATGTGAACTTCATTAGCCAGTTCACTTGCGATATCCGACATGTTTCGGGAGAAGAAAACAAAGTGGCCGATACTTTGTCAAGATTAGAGGAAATTCGCAGTCCGGATGACATGGAGAGCATTGTCGAAGCCCAGCAGGAAGACCCGCTGATTCCCGAGTTACTTCGGAACCCGAACCTGCATTTGAAACTTGTCGAACTCCCGCACTCGAACAAGCCACTTCTTTGTGACTTCACAACTTCGAAAGCCCGACCATATGTTCCTACTTCTCTGCGTCAGAACATCGTTAAGAAGATTCACGAGTTCAGCCACCCTGGAATCCGAGGGACACGCCGCCTGGTGTCTCAGAGATTCTTCTGGCCGAATATGAATTCTGACATAACGACTTGGACCCGAAGCTGCATCGCTTGTCAACGCTCGAAAATCCATAGACACACAGTTTCACCTCCCGGCATCTTCGCTCCAGCTGGTCGATTTGAGCACATTCATGTCGATATAATCGGACCTCTACCGACATCGGATGGTAAACGTTATTGCCTTACTATGGCAGATCGGTACACCCGTTGGCCGGAAGCTGAACCGATTGAGGATATCTCCGCTACAGTGGTTGCATCAGCGCTCTACAAATCCTGGATTTCCAGATTTGGCGTCCCAACACGCATCACAACGGATCAAGGCCGCCAATTCGAGAGCGAACTTTTTTCGAAACTGCTGAACCTCCTAGGAACTCGGCGATGTCGGACCACTGCGTACCATCCTCAGTGCAACGGCGCTATCGAGAGATGGCATAGAACTTTAAAGGCAGCCCTAACTGCACATCTCATTACCTCAAGATCTTGGACGGAACTATTGCCCACAGTCCTCCTCGGCTTGAGAGCAGCTATTAGGGATGACAACTGCACAAGCGCCGCAGAAATGACGTATGGTCAACCCCTGCGACTTCCTGGGGAACTGTTGGAGTCGACTTCAAAACCAGAGGAACCTGATGGATTTCTGCGTAGGCTAAGGGAACACTTGAAGCACCTGCAGCCTGCCCCGCATAGACCTAGTCAAGGGCCAACCTTCACTCCGAAGGACTTAAGGACATGCACACACGTCTTCTTACGAGACGACACGGCCAGGAAACCACTAACTCCTCCCTACTCTGGACCTCACCTTGTGATCGAGAGAGGGGAGAAGACTTTTGTGATCCTGCTCGCCTCCGGAGAGAAGACCGTTAGCGTGGACCGCCTGAAGCCGGCCTACACCTTGGAAGACCCAACCTCTCCAGCCACGTCACCACCGACTACATCGCGACAGCAACCTCCACAAACTGACAACGCCCCCGCCACAGAAGCTGACCAACCCTCATTGGACAAAACAACTCGAAGAGGACGTCGCATCCGACTCCCTGTTCGCTTCTGTGACGAGGTCATTGGGGGGAAGTGATGTAACGGTTGCACGGTCAATCACAACACGGAGGTTACACGACGGTTTTTCAGGTCCCTCAGTGTTGCCAGGTGGAAAGTAATTTAATTATTAATATTAATTTTTTACCTGCAACACTGAGGTAACCAACCAATTACCTGCATTGTGTGCATCGTGTGTACCTTGTTGTTTTGTGGTAGGATCTTTAAAAATTTTGTGTGTGTGGATTTAAAAAACATTTTTTTTTAAATTTAATTTATTCTAAAGAAGAAGCTTATTTTTTATTTCTCATTTTTCATCATTTTAATTGTGTTTCCTACCGTTTTTTATTTAATTAAAATAACTTTTTATTTCGAACTTTATTTATTTTATTATTACCCAACATCCATCAAAGCACAAAATATTAAAGAAGTATCTCAACTCAAATAACAATGTTATATAGCTCAAAATAAAAAATAATAAATATATTAAAATTACCTGGTTTTTAAATTCCGCATTACATCTGTTTGTCAGGGATCTTTGTCACTTTTCATTTTTACAGAAAAAATATAAAAGGGTTCAGGATATTAAAACTAGATCTAAGAAAGGCAATGCCTCAGATCTCTGTCCTCAAATGGATTAAGGTTTGACCAATTTAAAACATGCATGATTTTATTATATGTTTTTAAATAATATGAACCACTTCTAATAATTTTTTTTATTTTAATTTTTTATTGACATCTGCCGAAGAATAGTTGGAAAGACCAGGAGAGATTATATAAGAAACGACAGGATTCGCGAGGATTTGGGAGTACGACCAGTGCGTGACATCCTGGAAAAGCGGCAATTGAATTGGTTTGGGCATGTCTGCCGAATGAATGATACCCGAAAGGCCAAGTGGTTTTTTGAAGCCAGACCGGAAGGAAGACGTCCTCGTGGCAAACCCAGGTGAATGTATTCAGACTACATTGGGATGTTGGGTGCAGCAAGAAGACTAACCATCCCAGAGATGAAAAGAATAGCTAGGGACAGAGACCAGTGGGCTCGAACTCCACGCTTAGCGGCACACAGGAGTTAGGGGAAGAAGAAGATTGACATCTGAATAGTAGCAACTTAGGTTTCTGTAGTCTGTTTTTTTCTATATATTTGTTTATGTATATATGATATTTGTTATTATGATTATTTTTTCTATTTCTAAAATGTTTGTTTTTTTAAGTCCAATTTGTGATTTAGTTGTAAGCTGTAGTATTTATATGTTTACAATTACTATTGCGTTGTTTGATTCTGGTCATATTTTTTTTTTTTTTTTTAAGTTTCACCACTTTAACATTTGTCGTAGTTTATACAACCAGTTTATACCAAACAGTTTATTCTATAAAGTATTTCAAAACTAATTCTTAAAATTTACTGAAATGAGTCATGTTCCTCCAATTTGTCTTAAGAAACATCAATAATTCTGTTTCTTTTTTATGAGGAACAGTATTTTAAAGTCATTTTGAATTGCAATTTTTAGAAACTAGTAATCGGTTTTTGGTTTATTATTTTCAATAATAAGCCTTTGTAATCGATCAAAAAAAAAAAAAAAATACATCTCCCCCCCTAAAAATTTGAGGGATTACATTTCAAGATACATAGAACCCGAATCATAAATAATAAAAAATTGGTTTGACCGCCGTCTGTGGCAATTCTCCAAAACTACTGGACCAATTTTTTTTAAATTACCCTAAAAATACTAGGGCATATAACAATGATCTTAACACCTAGAGGTTGATATCAGCTTGTAATTTTCAAAATAGCAGTTGATCAAAAGTGATTTAATTCAATAACTCAGTTATTTATGAAGATAAAGAAAATATTTACTTGTGTTTTCAACTAAATATTCAATTGAAACAATATTAATTCAATATTGAGGATGTATAGTCGGCTGTAGAAACTATTATAGGTGGAATAATCAGGAATCAGTCATTTTTTTAATTTTGCCAACGTTTCGGCTCAAGCTTGTGAGTTTAAAGTTCTGTAAAAATTTGTATGCTTATCATAATCAGATTATGTATCATATTATCATTATTTGTATCTATAATATTTAAGTATGTTGGTATATTTTCTGTTTTATTTCAAATGTTATCATTATCACTACATTCAAAAGAAAATTTTCATTATCATATTAATATGTATCTCTTTTGTTCTGATGTTTGTAGCCCTGATGATGGCTCACAAGCTTGAGCCGAAACGTTGGCAAAAATTAAAAAAATTTCAAAAAATGACTGATTCCTGACTATTCCACCTATAATATTAATTCAATGTATTATATTAGTTCAGACAACATACAAATATTAGTTATTAGATGTTATAACCAATAATAAAACTTTGAGGTATTATAAATTTTACAAAGCCATAAGTAATCAAATAAATTTTATTATTGATACAAAATGAATTGATATGTATATATTCTTTAAAATAAATAAATAAAATTCAGTCTTAAATAATATTTATAAAAAATAAAACGTATTTCATGATTTTGATGAAGAACACGACAGTTTAATCGGCAGTAAATAAATGATATAAAAAATAGTGAAAACTATTTATTGTGAAACCAACGTTTGTGGATCCACATTGCGGGTCTTCATCAGCGCTAAATAATAATAAGATATAGTCTAATTTTATAGAAATAATTCTTTCATGAAAAATTGAAAACAAAAAGATTAAAAAACATTATTTACAATTAGTTATATATTATAACAGTACTTACACACTAAAGCAATAAGTTGTAAGTAAAAGTTGTCAATTAAATATTATATTTAGCTTATCAACTTTTACTATGGTTATGGATCAATTCATTACTTTATTAGTTCTATAATGAATGGATATGAATATAACTTTATTTGGTTTCAGAGTAATCCCTAAACAAATAGAGCTGGCTACATTACAATATTAAATAAAAAACATAAGACATAACAAATTATTAGTTCCTATAATGAATGGATATGAATATAACTTTATTTGGTTTCAGAGTAATCCCTAAACAAATAGAGCTGGCTACATTACAATATTAAATAAAAAACATAAGACATAACAAATTATTAGTTCACTACCATATCATCTCTAGTTACAGTGAGTGTCAAAAGTATTCGGAATTCACTACTATTCTGTAATTCACTTTTTAACTTATTTTTTATGTTTTTAAAGAGTTATTAACCACTTTATAATCTTAGAAGGAAGGTATACAATAACTAAAACCAAAAATTACGACAACAATAATTTTAATATTAACGTATTGAACGTTTATTTACGAAAAAATTAGAAATAGTTTATGTTAATGGTGTCAAAAGTATTCGGAATTTCGTGGTTTCCTAGTTATATTAGTGCAGTGATCATAAATAAACATCCTGTTGGTAAAAACTTTTGTATAATTATAGATTTTAGCCGACTAGGAATTGATTTTAGTAATTAATTAATTGTTTAGTGTGAAATATTACCCCACTCCAACACTTATTGTATCTTGAGGCCATTTTCATTTTGAATATAGTATTTCCTGATTTTCCTTTTTAGTAAGACCCAAAAATAGTTAATTAAATTTGAAAGAAATAATGGAAGAGGGATTTCGAGAACTTTTGGAAAATTTTGCCTAATATGAATAAATAACGTATATATGTCCAGAGTCATGGTCGCGCGTATGTTAATAATTTGATTTTTTTCCTAATTTTTCTTCTACTTTTAATTCTGGCTTTTCATACTTAAAAAATACACAAACCTTTCAATAATTCTGTCCATAAGTCCAATGTTATCAAACTTTTTCAAAGAAAAACGCACGTAAATATCACTGACCGCTCAAGGTGTTTTACTATGGCATACTAAATTCTTTATTTGGTTTCCTCCAAACCATAATCTTTTCATAAGAACCATGTATTTTAGTATGGGAGTCATCTGTGAACATTTTAATTCACCAACCTTCTCTTTAAAAAATGTTACAAACATTCAGCCTATTTTCTTATTTCCTTGCCTGTTGATAGACGTTTTCCGTACTTCTTTTACCATGTTTTCCTTTTCGTAAAATGTTTTTAGAACGCGGCGAACAGTTGAAAAATTTATTGCGTATCCAGAAGTTCTGAAAAATTCATAAATAAGTTAAAGTTTACTCATTTGAGGTATTGTTTTCTTATTTGTGAATAATCAGTCTTTCAGTTTTAACATTTATTATTTTTTGGATACCTTACACCTTACTTTTTTGCTTTTATAATTAATTATTATATTGTCAACACTGTACATAGCCATCCATATATTCTCATCCATTTTTTTCAACATCTCAACTATTTCCCTTTTAGTGTTAACGTGTGAACGTGTTAAAAATTATTCGAGGGTGTTGTACGATCGTTGCGTTTTTATTTTAGGGCCTTATTTAAAAAAAAAAAATCTTTCAATGGTTGGGTATATATAACATGAGAGAGGAGAATTGTTTAGGACAATAAAATTATGTCGAAGATTGGTGAGAATATTAAAATTTGAAACCATTAAACAACAGGATATTACGATTTACGAATACTTTTGACACTGAACGATCTTGTAATTTGATATTATTAATCGGATATTTTTAAAAACAATAAACTTTTCGGTTATCTGGTCAGAGATTTTCGTTTTATGGGAGTCTCTTTTAAAGATTTGGTAGTGAAAAAGAATTATATAAATTAATAGTTGTGAAATATAATAATTAAACCAAAAAAAAATACGAATTCCGAATACTTTTGACACTCACTGTATATTAAGAAGTGATAAATGACAACACGGCCTATAAACAACAACAATACATGAATAATATAACAGTATATAATATAATAACAATAAAAATATAGTATTTCAAATTATACATAAAGATAGGATCTATTAAAGCAAAAAAATAATTGTATTCATTTATTATAAATGATTTGGTTTGGCAACCCTGTTTGGCATAGTAATAGATGGTTTTTAATTCTCTAATGTTAGCTATTATGTATTACTGGTTCTTATAACAGTTATTCAATTTTAACCAAGTATATTACTTTCAATTATCTTCCTCTAAAGTACCTCTGATATTGTAGATTACAAATAATTAACCATTTATTCTTTTTAGCATTGATAAAGAAATGGATGAATATGAAATAATTTGCTGAAGGAATTAGTCCGGGTGGCGGTCATTAAATGAAACAACTGAATAGTTTCAACTATTTTATTGTTTGCCAACGTTTCGACCCCCATTGTGGGTCATCATCAGGGCTGGAGGTGTAGAAGAGATGGCTTGTTGAGATGAGAATGCCTGCTGTTGTTGAGTTGTAGATTGTATGTCCTGTCTGCGATTTTGTATTCTGGCACTGCGGCGGAGAGTTGAGGTGGATGTATCTTTTTGTTGTTGTTCCCGTGTTCTTTTCATCATTGTGGATATAATTAGTTGACCGTTGAGAATTACTGAAGGAATTAGTCCGGGTGGCGGTCATTAAATGAAACAACTGAATAGTTTCAACTATTTTATTGTTTGCCAACGTTTCGACCCCCATTGTGGGTCATCATCAGGGCTGGAGGTGTAGAAGAGATGGCTTGTTGAGATGAGAATGCCTGCTGTTGTTGAGTTGTAGATTGTATGTCCTGTCTGCGATTTTGTATTCTGGCACTGCGGCGGAGAGTTGAGGTGGATGTATCTTTTTGTTGTTGTTCCCGTGTTCTTTTCATCATTGTGGATATAATTAGTTGACCGTTGAGAATTACTGAAGGAATTAGTCCGGGTGGCGGTCATTAAATGAAACAACTGAATAGTTTCAACTATTTTATTGTTTGCCAACGTTTCGACCCCCATTGTGGGTCATCATCAGGGCTGGAGGTGTAGAAGAGATGGCTTGTTGAGATGAGAATGCCTGCTGTTGTTGAGTTGTAGATTGTATGTCCTGTCTGCGATTTTGTATTCTGGCACTGCGGCGGAGAGTTGAGGTGGATGTATCTTTTTGTTGTTGTTCCCGTGTTCTTTTCATCATTGTGGATATAATTAGTTGACCGTTGAGAATTACTGAAGGAATTAGTCCGGGTGGCGGTCATTAAATGAAACAACTGAATAGTTTCAACTATTTTATTGTTTGCCAACGTTTCGACCCCCATTGTGGGTCATCATCAGGGCTGGAGGTGTAGAAGAGATGGCTTGTTGAGATGAGAATGCCTGCTGTTGTTGAGTTGTAGATTGTATGTCCTGTCTGCGATTTTGTATTCTGGCACTGCGGCGGAGAGTTGAGGTGGATGTATCTTTTTGTTGTTGTTCCCGTGTTCTTTTCATCATTGTGGATATAATTAGTTGACCGTTGAGAATTACTGAAGGAATTAGTCCGGGTGGCGGTCATTAAATGAAACAACTGAATAGTTTCAACTATTTTATTGTTTGCCAACGTTTGCAACAATAACGTTGCAACGCTGCCGCAGTGCCAGAATACAAAATCGCAGACAGGACATACAATCTACAACTCAACAACAGCAGGCATTCTCATCTCAACAAGCCATCTCTTCTATACCTCCAGCCCTGATGATGACCCACAATGGGGGTCGAAACGTTGGCAAACAATAAAATAGTTGAAACTATTCAGTTGTTTCATTTAATGACCGCCACCCGGACTAATTCCTTCAGTAATTCTCAACGGTCAACTAATTATATCCACAATGATGAAAAGAACACGGGAACAACAACAAAAAGATACATCCACCTCAACTCTCCGCCGCAGTGCCAGAATACAAAATCGCAGACAGGACATACAATCTACAACTCAACAACAGCAGGCATTCTCATCTCAACAAGCCATCTCTTCTACACCTCCAGCCCTGATGATGACCCACAATGGGGGTCGAAACGTTGGCAAACAATAAAATAGTTGAAACTATTCAGTTGTTTCATTTAATGACCGCCACCCGGACTAATTCCTTCAGTAATTCTCAACGGTCAACTAATTATATCCACAATGATGAAAAGAACACGGGAACAACAACAAAAAGATACATCCACCTCAACTCTCCGCCGCAGTGCCAGAATACAAAATCGCAGACAGGACATACAATCTACAACTCAACAACAGCAGGCATTCTCATCTCAACAAGCCATCTCTTCTACACCTCCAGCCCTGATGATGACCCACAATGGGGGTCGAAACGTTGGCAAACAATAAAATAGTTGAAACTATTCAGTTGTTTCATTTAATGACCGCCACCCGGACTAATTCCTTCAGTAATTCTCAACGGTCAACTAATTATATCCACAATGATGAAAAGAACACGGGAACAACAACAAAAAGATACATCCACCTCAACTCTCCGCCGCAGTGCCAGAATACAAAATCGCAGACAGGACATACAATCTACAACTCAACAACAGCAGGCATTCTCATCTCAACAAGCCATCTCTTCTACACCTCCAGCCCTGATGATGACCCACAATGGGGGTCGAAACGTTGGCAAACAATAAAATAGTTGAAACTATTCAGTTGTTTCATTTAATGACCGCCACCCGGACTAATTCCTTCAGTAATTCTCAACGGTCAACTAATTATATCCACAATGATGAAAAGAACACGGGAACAACAACAAAAAGATACATCCACCTCAACTCTCCGCCGCAGTGCCAGAATACAAAATCGCAGACAGGACATACAATCTACAACTCAACAACAGCAGGCATTCTCATCTCAACAAGCCATCTCTTCTACACCTCCAGCCCTGATGATGACCCACAATGGGGGTCGAAACGTTGGCAAACAATAAAATAGTTGAAACTATTCAGTTGTTTCATTTAATGACCGCCACCCGGACTAATTCCTTCAGTAATTCTCAACGGTCAACTAATTATATCCACAATGATGAAAAGAACACGGGAACAACAACAAAAAGATACATCCACCTCAACTCTCCGCCGCAGTGCCAGAATACAAAATCGCAGACAGGACATACAATCTACAACTCAACAACAGCAGGCATTCTCATCTCAACAAGCCATCTCTTCTACACCTCCAGCCCTGATGATGACCCACAATGGGGGTCGAAACGTTGGCAAACAATAAAATAGTTGAAACTATTCAGTTGTTTCATTTAATGACCGCCACCCGGACTAATTCCTTCAGTAATTCTCAACGGTCAACTAATTATATCCACAATGATGAAAAGAACACGGGAACAACAACAAAAAGATACATCCACCTCAACTCTCCGCCGCAGTGCCAGAATACAAAATCGCAGACAGGACATACAATCTACAACTCAACAACAGCAGGCATTCTCATCTCAACAAGCCATCTCTTCTACACCTCCAGCCCTGATGATGACCCACAATGGGGGTCGAAACGTTGGCAAACAATAAAATAGTTGAAACTATTCAGTTGTTTCATTTAATGACCGCCACCGGACTAATTCCTTCAGTAATTCTCAACGGTCAACTAATTATATCCACAATGATGAAATAATTTGGTTACCAAATTGAAGGAGAAAAAGACAAGAATATTTCTCCAGTTTAACATTTTTTTGTTATACAAGAATAGTGAGTGATATTGATGTTTAGTACACTGTTGGAAAGGTAAAGATTATAGAAAAAATATTTAATATAGAAAGTTGTAGATGATTTTTGAGATTGATGAAAAGTGCATGAATTTATGTGTTTTCTCAACTTTAAGTTTATTACCTATATTTTAAATTTTGATTCCAAGAAGGGAAATAAATTTATTTTGTGTTCCAGGCTCTAGATTTTATACAAATATTTTAAATAGGGGGAAAGTTGGCTTCGGGTGCAGTCAAATAAACACTTAATTTATTTGTGCCTACTTTTCGGCCTAAATTTCAGGCCTTCTTTAGGGCAATTGAAGGAGGGAGATCACAGCAATGACAACAAACATTATGAGGTCTTTGTTATGATCCTTCTCCTTCAATTGCCCTGAAGAAGGCCTGAAATTTAGGCTAAAAGGTAGGCACAAATAAATTAAGGGTTTATTTGACCTCGTGTGGATCTCATTACCGCGTAAGGGGAGCATCCCATGGGTGGCGTATGAGGGAATGGTTGGTGGAATTTTCTCAGAAGTTCCTCATGGCTAATTCTGATGAACTCTCTAACCAACAATGAGAGTGGCCCAACAGGCTTGCTGGAGGATGTGACGTAGGTTTAAACGCCCTACTCACATATTTTAGTTTACAAAATACCACTAACAGTCATGAATATAATCCAAAGGTAAACTAGTCCCCTTTTCGGGTCTCCGAATGGGGACTGCTTCAGGGAATTCATGGCGCAAGATGAAAACGGATTCTGAGAAAGTTGTTATTCACTGAACTAACTGGTAGGCGTCCGAAAGGTAGGCCGATTTGTCGATGGAAGCATTGTGTAAAGGCTGATCTCGGGGGCTTGAGCTTCAACGGTAAACATTGGACGAGTCTGTGTGGGCGGAATTTGGTGGTATCGGCATCGAACCTTCACGTTCGGTAAGCCTATTATTATTATTATTTGATTGCACCCAGAACCAAGTTCTCCCCTATATGATACATACAGTCAACCATTCTTACTTCACAAAAATATTTTAACATTATTATTTATTTTTTCATGGCAATATTAATTCAATATATATTTCTCTACACAAATGTTTTCATAGCACCTTGTTACTCATTAGTCCTGCAATTCACCTGAAGACCCGCAATTTGCAACTACAAACATTGGTTTCACGATAAATAGTTTTCACTATTTTTGTAATAATTTGTTTGCCCCCACCGAAAATCTTTTCCTTCATTAAATTTATCCTATTAATTAATTGAGGCAATGATTTCCGCAAGGTACTATATCTATTTAATAAAATTATACAGAAATTGTAAAACTCTCTCTTTCATTACTTAGCTTATTTATTTTACTCTTTTCATATCAAAATCTGGAATCGTATTTTTAATCTATCAAAAAACCTGTAAATCTACAACCCATAAAGGCTCTTGGGCTCAGTACATGTAGATTACACTCAGCCACCAGGTTTTTACCCATTTTTAGGGTACCCACTTTATAGAGGTTGGGTCTCTACCATACAAAGTTGTAGAATGTAATGATGAGTGAAAAAACAGGCCTAAACTTAAGTTATTGTTTTAGATAATAATTTCTTTTGATATATTATTTAATATAAACAAAATTAAAAAAAAAAACTTGTACCTCTACAAGCCATGAAGGGTCAAATTACAGTACATATAGACCCCAATTTGGGTACCCACTTTATAGAGGCTGGGTGTGCCAAAGGAAGGTCACTAAGCCCTAGGGTCGATCCACAGCTAAAATAACAGAATAAATAATTCTGCCTCAGCTAGGATTTGAACCTGGGACTCGTAAAACAATAGACTAGTTCTCTACTAGGCCACTCCTCTTCTTTGTATTAATAATAATGTAATTTTTACTTTATCGAAGAAAATTTATTATGATTTAGAATGAAAATTAATATATTTTTATTTTTAAAAAAACCTGTAATTTTCAAAGTTGTTTTTAAAAGTATTCTTTTTTTAAATGGATGGCCGATTTATATAAAACTAAATGATAAGATCAGAAATATGTCAAAATATCACTTTTGTAAAACATTTCGCTTTAGTTCCTCTTGGAAATCAACGTCTCGATTGACCATTACATCAACTATTCATTATGAAATTTCCATAATTGCTATTTTTCTTGAATGTCCAGTCTGTTCCTTCCTCTACGATTGAACTTGAAGTATTGAGCGACACTCTCGGCCAAGAGCTGTGCCAGTGGGATCATGTCCGGGTTCCCCTCTGCTGGTATTCCGTAAGTTGCAGGAATTCGAAAGGGATTGTATGGTGTAAATCTGTACCTTTAAAATAGGTTTTATTTTTCATTATATCTGAACTTAGACATCATACCACAATTTTGAAATTTCCATGTATTACATAACAAGCCTTCTTCTTTTAAGTATATTTTAAAATAATTAATTATATTTATAGGTTCTTGAAAAAAAAAAACAAATGATCCACATTTTTCACTCAACAACTTTTTTTCTTTCAATTACCTATATATGAAATATATAGTAAGAGAAAGTATTGTGATCGTGAAAATTTTCTAATTCCGGTTTTCAACGGAAATACACACTTTAGGGTCCCCTGAGTCCAAATAACCAAGTCCCACAAAAAAATCTGTGTCTGCGTGTCCGTGTATGGTAACTCTAGCGCAAAAGTCGTATGGAACTGAAATTTCATATTTAAGACTACTGTACACCTGAGATGTTACAGCAACTTTTTCACTAAAATTGGCTGACCGGAAGTTCTACTTTATCCCATGCATTTAGCACCTTTTTACGATTTTCTCAAAAATGTCTCTAACGATTTTGATTAAACTCGCTATATTGATGTAAAATTTAATGGGCTTAATGTCATGTAGGTTTTATTCCGATTGAAATAGTCTGATTGGGCTTAAATGCAGATATTTTATATTTTCTTTCTCTAAAGTACCTTTAATTTTGTAGATTCTATAAAAATAACTCTTGTTACCATTGATAATTAACAGCTAAATATGCACGTTGGGCGAATTTGATAAAAAACTAAAAGAGAAAACTGAACAAATATTTTTTTATGTATTTTTTGTGTTTTTGAACACAACAATAGTAATATAGATGTATAATATACCGTTGGATAGCTAAAGATTTTAGAAAAAATATTATCTGATTCACGGAACTGTAAAGGATAATGGAGATTGATGAAAAGCCGATAAAACTAACTGATTTTTGGGTTCCCGAAAAAGAAAATTCATGTTGACGGTGCTGCAACCTGGCGGCTTGTTAATGAAGCATAGCATGCCAATTTTGTTTTTGAACACAAGAACAGTAATATAGATGTATAATTTACCGTTTGAAAGAGAAATACTTTAGAAAATATATTAGAATTGAATAAAGAGTGATAAAAAGCCGATAAAACTAACTGATTATTTTAGATAATAATATAATAGAGTTTTTAATAAAAGTTTCTATATTAATTCAATTTAATTAATTCTTTAATGGTTTCACTCATTTTTATCTCTGACTGTATTTGGAAATTCTTTAATTGATTTAAAAACGGAGGTAAGTGAAAGACGTGTGTTGCCCGCACCAAATTTTTAGAATTAATTTTAACAGTCGCGGTAAGTGAAAGTCGTGTGTTGTCCACACCAGATTTTTTTACTTGTAATGGTTTTTCTTTTTTTGAGGATTTTTTCGTACCACGACCCGTTTTTAATTTATCTTCTGCTGATCCTTCCTTTTCCTCCAGTACTCAATCACGTCATGATGTGTTTTCTTATCTTTAGGATTTTTTTATTTGAGATAAATATGAATCAATATAAACAAGCTCTCAGATATAAACATTATATACTTTAACATTTTATAATTTACTGACATTCATTACTAATTAATAATAATTATTGAACACTAATCATAGATGGTTTGTGAGTTCCTTCTTCCAGGATGGTCATACTTTGAATACTCAGCCGCACTCTCCGCTAAGATTTTTGCTAGCGGAATCATATCCGGATTGCCGTCTGCAGGAATTCCATAAACCTCTGGAAGTGGCAAAGGCTTTAGAAGATCCTCCCTTCAAAATATCACACCTTTTCATCTTTGTTGTGCATTTGGATTGTTATATATTGTTTGAATCTACCAGATTTAAATTGTTTAAAGAGATTGTTAGTTTTCTTCATTTAGTGAAATTTGGAAAGATTAATTATAATGATGGAGTTTTAGTTGTCAATTGAGACTATATGGTGGAGAAGTTGATTGGAGGCATCACCATTGTTAATTATAATAGTTGATATTTGTTTGTTTATTTATTTAACGTCACTTCATGCTACTTTGGCTAATCAAACAATGCTATAGTGGTAGTCCTAAATTTTGTCTATCTAGGTTTAATTAGTGGGTTGCACTACGTAATTCAACTAAAATTAATATTAAAAAATACCTGTGCAGTGAACTTCTTACAACTTAGGCAGTTGATAAATCAAATTAATAATAAAATTTATCTTCTCAATTCCTCTTAGGGAATTACTAGACTGTAAATAAAGCACCGGAAACAAAAATTGCATTGTTTGTTTTTATTTATTTTTATCACGTTAGAGGTCTCAGTAATAATTAGATTTGATTAAATTATTTCATGTTATTTACGATATTGATAAACCTTTCTTATTCCTAATTAGCAATTTTTTTTATAAATAAAAATAATAATAAGATACCTTTATTTTATTTGGGTTTCATAGAAATTATTCATGCTTTATTGATGTAAACCATAGGTCGTCTCAAACTTTTGACCGGCAACATATATGTGCCTGCCAACTAGAAATATAATATAAAGCACTAGCTTTTAACAGCTGTATCATCCCAGTACTTACATATTTATGCCTAGACTTGGTCACTGACAAAGAATCTAGAACGAAAAATAAATGTCTGTCAACGAAGAATGGAGTGGATTATGCTAGGAATCTTCTTACGGGACAAGATTAACTCTAATAGAATAAGAAAATTAATAAATGCCTCAGATGCCATTGCTTATGCTAGAAGAATGAAGTGGACATGGGCAGGACATCTCATGCGGAAAACAGAAGATAGTTGGGCAAAGCGAGCTGCAGAATGGAGCCCTATAAATAAGAAAAGACGCAGAGACTGACAACGCAAGCGCTGGGTTAATGGACTGCGGAAAAAGGATGGTTCTTTATGGATGAAATACGCACAAGACAGGATGTTGTGGAAAACTCAAGTTTTTGGTTCGGCTAGTTTCTGCCCAAAAGACTCTAATCTTCCATTCTTTGGGAAGGTCCATATGTACGAGTATATACATTTCATGTAAATATTCATTTATTGTTTTGTTTTTTATACATACTCTAGAGTAATTAACTTTGTATTTACATATAAATAAGGACTATTACTGAATATGTGCCGAGGAAAATAAGGTTTGGAGATGCAACCAAGAAAGAAAACAAACAATAAAAATATACTAATTTCTTCAAAATAAGCTATGGGTAAACTTTCATCAGTTCTCATCAAAAAAGAGAAAAATTACCATAAAATTATACAAGCAATAAATAACATATACTAGAAAATGTTTGATAGCTATTAGGGTTTAGATAATGACTGTATATCAAGGACATTAAAAAAAAACATAATTCTCTTTTCTGTTTTTAATTAATTTTTCTAATAGGATATTTAAACATAAAAATAACATTAAACAGATACTCATTAATAATTTAATTTATTATGACGTATTATTCAATGCAACAAAAATGTTTGAATTTACATTTTTGGAGAGCTTGGTTGTAACAATGGATAGTTTCTCTTCATATGTACAGTATTGTTGTTTCACATTTAGTAGATGCATTTTATTAATTCAGATATAAATTTCAACAAGTAAATTAAAAAAAAAAAAATAATATAAAAAAGGTTTAAGTATTTTATTATGTGATTACTTCATTTTATTTTATTAATTATCAACATACGAGATTCTATGTATCATACTAGTTTCAACTCACAAATACTTTTTATTTATTATAAACATCATTACGTATACATTTTCAAATATGAATTATATTCGATCTTTAACATAGTTTATAATTTCTTCCTCTATTGTAATTGATGTCTTGTTTGTCCGTTTATTTAGTACCCTTTGCCTCTCGCCTGAGTTTGGGATTATGAGAGTGTATCAGGGCATCCTTCCGCAGAAATTCCATGTACTTCAGACAGTTTTTGAAGACTTTCCGTTCAGAATTGCATATCTTTTCAGTATAGTTGCACTTATGGCACCTGAACATCTTTTTTTCCTAAGAGATTTTCATATGTTAGTGAAATAGTTAATCTTTCTTCTTTTATTGATATTTTGTAATATTTATTAAAATGGCCCTTTTATTTTATTTATTCTGTTAATATGTATTTAGTCCAATATAAGAATCAAAGAAAATTTAGTTTTTCTTGGACGTTCCGGAGATTCCGTCTCCTTCTCTTCAGAGTAATAGCACCAATATACACTGACTATTCCAGTTCATACATCTACTTTTGTTCAGAATGGTCAGTGACTACTTTTAAGTCTGATGATTAAGTATTAATGATCCAATATAATTAAGGCTCTTTCAATAAAAGTGAAAATAAGTATGGAATGGAGACCACTTCTCTTTCTAGGAAACTTTTGGGAATTGAGAGGAATATCTTAAGGAAGATTTATGGGCCAGTAAAGTTACCAGAGGGATATAGGCTGAGGTCTACCAGAGAACTTTACAAAGGAATGGATGACCTGGAAACGGACATTAGGTTAAGGAGGCTGCGTTTCTATGGGTATATGGTAAGGATGAGCCCGAACAGAATAAATAAGGAGATCTTTGGAAAAATGTGGGAATATTAAGGAGCCAAGGGTTACATTTAGCTGATAAGGAAAGAGACAGTGAGGTTGGGAATCTCAAATCAGGATTGTCTCAATAGAGATGAATATAGGAAAAAATTAAGGAAGATAAAGGTCCTTGTAGGTGCCAAAGAAGTGAGAAAGGGGAGAGTATGGAGCGAGGAACAGAGAAGAGTGCAGTCTGAAAGAATGAAGAAGAGGTGGGAAGAGAGAAGAAGAGAGGGGAATGTGTGGGCAAAGTTGGGATAAAATGATATTTGCGTGGTCTTTAAGGCTGTTTCGTGAAAAAAAAAAAACTAATATAATTAGTATTAAAAGAAGAAATAAGGAAAGAGATGTGGTTGTTTAATATTAATATATTGTCAACATTTCTAACATCAGGGATAAACTTCAGTTCTTCCTTTGTATTTAATTTTTTTGAATTAATTTTTTTTTTTATCTCATATTAAGCATGTTTTTTCTCTCCTGAGTATTTTGATATCTTTAAAATTTATCAGATTTGAATTAGTTACATTTATATGTTTGATTAAAGCTGTATGGTTTCTATTATCATCATCATCACAGTCCAGTGCGGATCCTGGCAACCATCAAGGCGTCGCCTCCACTCCCTGCATCTCTCACAACCTCGCCCGACCATCTCAGCATTGGTCTTCCATGTCTTCTGTTGACATTGACGTACCCAAAGAGTCCTCCTCCATCCTAGCCACCTGCCCGTCCCATCTCAACCTTGAAATTCTTATAAACTGCGCCACATCTGGCTCCTCATTAATACAGTACAGTTTAATATCATTAATACAGTTACAGCTCCAAACATTCTTCTTAAGATTTTCCTTTCAAAGAAGTAGCAAATATTGGCATCTGATCTAGACAAAGGCCATGTTTCTGAGCCATACGCTAATACAGGTCTGATTATCATTTTGTAAAGCGTGGCCTTGGTTTTTTTTATAACAGGCAAGATCTAAGTAATTTTTCGGAACCGAAGTAGCACTTATTGGAAGTCAAAACTCTTCTTAGTACTTCGGTACTTGTAGAGTTATCTGTTTTAACCAGAGAACCAACATGTAGGCACCAAAGTTAATAGAGGGTTCTGGTGGCCGGTTTCTATTATAAAATTATAAATTTTCACTGATCAAAGTATGCGAAATATTGTGTTGATTAGACAAGTAAATATTGGTGCTATTAGGCCAAAGTGGATGACATAGAATCCACAAAATGTCTAAGAAAAAATAAAGTATTGAAATATATTTTTCATTATAATGTGCTGAAAAATAGCCACAATAAATCTAACAGCAGTAACAGAAATAAAAATAACCTACCACCTCAGATGTACAAAACACTAAAAATAGCTGCATAAATGCTTTAACCATGTTCAACAATCTTCCCAATGATCTTAAATCATTACATTTTTCAAGGCTTGTAAAAGTAAATTTAGAAAATGAATCGTATCAGAGAATATTAGTTAATAATATGTTAATTACTTTCAGATTATATACCAATTAATTTATAATTAAGTTTAATCACTTCAAATTTTACATTTTTGTTAAATACTGTGAATTTTTTTTATAAATTTCAAATTTATAAGTGTGCCACTGTTGGATATATAATAGGGAAATATGATATGTTCTTTTTGGTATTTAAGTTTAGTTATTATAAGGTATGCAAGCCTAACCTCAGATATTTTTATATCTCCTTAGGGTTTATTTAAGTTTAGTTATTATAAGGTATGCAAGCCTAACCTCAGATATTTTTATATCTCCTTAGGGTTTACAACTTATACACGAGTACATGTTTTTCTATACTGATGTATTTTTAAACTTTTAGACAAAATAAATATCATTAGTTGACCATTGGGAAATGAAGAGTGGAGATGACAATCAAGAAAACATGAAATATTTTAAAAATATGTTGCTAATGTTTTTATACCTTAATCAAGGCATCTTAAGGTGCATAAGACCTACAATGTGGAACTACAGAAATGGGCAAAGCAACTAATAGTTTGGAATACTTCAATTTTTTTTTTTTTTTCTTCATTTTCATACTATCCTTCATTCTGAAAAACTAAATTATGTTTGATTCTTATAATACCTAACGCATATTAACAGAATACAAACAAAGAAATCTATAAAAATAGTAATACAGTATATATAATATAATACATAAAAAATTTATGTACAATGCAACACTTGCTGTTTTCATATTATTGTAGTATCAGCTCTATGTTAATACTGCATTATTTATGAATTATTCACTTTTCAAGATTTCTATAGAGCTTTATATTATTTTTAATAAGTATAATTTGGTTTATTGTTTTATAGCCTATTTTTTTTTTAATTGATGACAGTCGGCAAAAGCATTATATCTGTGTCGTTAGGATACCTTGATATCTGATAAGCCTTGTCGGGCTTAGAGTCTTTGTCTTGGTACTCTGAATCGGCTTCTAAAGATTCATCAGAAACTTCTTTGCTTTCAGCTTCATGACTTACACTTTCACTGGAAAAAGATTTTTTAATTTTGAAAATTTGATTGCTTTTGAATAAGTATTCAGATTTAGCCATGCTGGTATCATGCAAACATGCTGTTGTATTAGTAGAAGACATCAGACTCAAAACAAAATAAGCACTAAAAGAATAGATTAAAATATTCCTAAATCAAAGTCTAAAAGTGTCTGAAACAGCAAATTTTTAACAGGAATGAAAACAATCACACGATTTTAAACCAAGCACAGTGGGCGAAAAAAATTTAATATAAATTATGCTGTATACCAAATTAATCATTTACTTTATTCTTCAAGCCTAATTCTTTGATTAAAGACTATAATATATAACACTTTAGTATATAAACTATAAATGTGTATGTAAATTTATAAACCACAAGTTTATTACTTGGTGCCCTACTATTTTCACATGTGGTGAAGTCAACCACTAAATGTCTCCAATCTCTTCAAGGGACATCATTCCAAAAAGGCAATCAGCTTCTTTTTTTTAAATTGTTGAATCTCTTTAACAACTCTATACATCGTAAGCTCGTCCTTTCTATAATACCTCAAAGGTGACGGAGACTTGTTATAAGTTAAATTTTAGGTTTAGTTTCTAAGTCCAATATAAAACCAAAAGGTGAAGGGGTTACATGTAGCAGGGTGGCTAGCATAACAGCCTTCTATGCCAAATGACCCGGGTTCAGACCCTCAGGTAGCCCTAGGATTTTTTAATGGGAGAAAAAAATCCTCAGTTATGCCATACTTCGAAGGGGACGTTAAAAGGGCAATGTCAGGTACTCGTTAAAGATCCCTATCCTAATTAAACCTGGATAGACAAAATTTAGGACTCCCACTGTAGCATCGTCCGATTAGCCACAGCTTATTATACTGGGAAAAGGATTAACAACAGAAATTATGATACTGCCAGTTCCTGCTGATTTACCAAAAAAAGGAGAATGTTACTATGTTATTTTGTTCTAAAAGACTGAGAAAGGTACAGGAACCCAAGAGTTAGTAAAAATTGTCACATTGAATCCTGTTCGGTCAGTTTTAACAAAACCTCATTTGCATTCCGCTGTTTTTTTTCTGTTTCACATTTGTGATATAATAAAAATAAATAAAGCTCACCGAATTAAATATTTAATTTTTGCCTGGTATCGTTAATTAAGAGATTGATTGAGAACAGATTTAATACTTTTGTTTCTGTCCTTTATCTGATCCATTCCAGTGGCACGGTCTAATTCATTTATATTTTTTTATAAAATGCTTTCTGTCAAATTAAACAATAGAATAGAATTTAATTATTTCATTTATTATTATATTGAAAATAATAAACGAAAAGCTTTGTCACTATTTTCTTTTCTTTCCATTTTCATTGAAATAATTCAAATAAAATTTCCTGATTCCAGAATACCTTACATTTATCACATAATGTGTAATATGGAATCACATATCTTATAAGTTTGTATTTACTTTCAGTTAATATTTATTTTCTAACTTGATTATTATTATTTTTAAGAATTACATGCAATTTATTATATTACAAATATTAGCGATTTTGGACTTCCTTATTATTTGTAAATTTCTATTAATTATAACTTATCGGGAGATACACGGTTGTGGCTCAATGCAAGTACCTTCTGTATTTTACAATCAAGAAATCAGTGAAGTTTCTAAAAAAGTTTTTAAACGATAAGGATAAAAACTTTATAAGTAAGTGTTAGCTAATCGAATTTTGAATTATAATTTATTTATTTATTATAAGAATAAATAATAATAATTTAGTATTTTAAGTTTGAATTTAAAAGCTCAATCATTAAATTGTAAGGGTTGTTAAGAGTTTTTCTATTTAGGGTAATGAGTTGCACTTCATTATCTATTTCGAGAGAAAGCTCTGTTGAGAATAAATTCTGCTTTAGTGAAATCTGACTCACAATAGACACCTAACTAACTTAAGCATATTTTATAACTAACTTGTGGCTTTGTACCTTAATATCCATAAATTTGAATTTTAAGATTACAATTTACTGACCAATAAAAACCAATTCCCTAGTCCATTATAAAATTTTAAGTACTTAATTATTTAATATAATATTTATACGAGTGTTATTTTCAAGCATAAAAATAAACCTTAGCCAATAAAAATATGTGCTATATTGTTTAATTTAGATTATATGTTTCCAACGAAACTAAATAAACTTTTTATTTAGATTAACTTTAAAATTTTTATATTTAAGTTTGTTTAATAGTTCTTAGATCGATTTTAACAGCTGATGTGATAGTCATGTGCTGCCCACACCAGATTTTTTTTTTTAATATAAATATCTAGGGTTTAGTTTTTCTATTGGTAAATACAAAGAAATATATGAATTGGTATTATTATTATTAACAATTTGATAGTGCTATATTGTTTAATTTAGATTATATGTTTCCAACGAAACTAAATAAACTTTTTATTTAGATTAACTTTAAAATTTTTAAACAATTTATTGAAATTTACAACTGTGCTAAATAATACAACAAGTAAATATGATAAAGGAAAAATGACATGAAAAAGACTTGTAGAAGAACTACCCAATGGTAGCACTCCTGCATTTTTAAATTTAAATTTATTTTAAAAGCTGAGGTAAGTGAAAGCCATGTGTTGCCCGCACCAGATTTTTTATTAACCCAGACATGAGGCTTCTGGTGTAAGTTCCCAATCACCTTAAGATAAAAATTGTTCTTTCGACCAGAAGATGGCATTATAGCCGAGACGTAGTGCATCATAATTAAATAAAGTAGTGGTGAAGTTAACTATCAGCCTTCAATTTTATATTTATTTTTTATTAATTTTGAAATAAGTTGCGATAAAATAAATAAAATGAGATACCCACTTAAAGGAGGCTAGTGGCCCCAGGACGCTTTCCTACCCCAGGATCTCCCTATAGCTATAATCAGAATAAATAATTATTGAGCAACAGTTGGGTTCAAACCCGGTAACTAAAGTAGTGCAGTGCACTCGCTCTTTATTATTTCTTCCACAGCTGCACCTTCAATCAACTTCTCCTTATATTATTATAATTAGTTCATTTCAAACTAAAATAATCAATAAAACATGCCTTTCTTTTTAACTCTGTATATTGATTTAGCAAGATTTAATTTATTAAGTAGTTGTAAAGAAGAAAGCTTGTTTTATGTAATGTTTCAATATTATTAATCATGCATTTCATTCCATTTTTAATTTGTAATTGTAATTAATATAATTGTAAATACTCACCTTTCCATGTCGTGGGCCGATTCCTTGCTATGGTTGTTCGGGGCGGCCTGTATGCAAGCTAAGGCAGTGAGAATGACTAGGCACCAGATCTGTTTTTAAAAAAAAAGTGTGAATTTATTTGATTTTAGAATTATTTTTTTAATCTTTAAACATTTTCTAATTCATTCTAAAGAAAAGGGTGACAGTGGATGTAATTAGTTGACCGTTGAAAATTATTAAAAGGAATTAGTCCGGGTGGCGGTCAGGTGAACGAAACAATTGAGTAGTTTCAACAGTTTATTTTTTCCATCGTTTTTTGTCAGTTCCCATTCGCCTACAACACACCCTTATGATGACTCACAATGGGGGTCGAAATGTTGGACATGGTCATATTCTGATAATAAAAAAACTGATAAGGAGATAATCTCAACTTCATATTCTAAAATTGTTCTCCTCAAATCGTAATTCTGCAATTTTAATTCATCTCCCATTTGGTATGCTGAGTTAAAGTGGCTCTACCAGAAATTCATCAATCCTTCCTTTGGAACAAAAAAAAAATCTGTATATGTGCAACATGTTCACTGCAGTATCCTCTGTCCAACCTATCAACACAAGACCTAAACCTACTTATTCCCTCTCATAGAACCACTCCCTTTAAGACATCCTTTGTCATTCATGCACCTTTATTCTGAGATTTCTTACTCAAGTCATCTCAATCTTAACTGCTTTCAAACATCACCTATTCTTCCATCTCCTAGAATATCAATCTACAGTGCCTTTATTAAGTTGAACTATTTAGCCTCTTTATTCTTTATTCAATTCTTATTTTCTTCGATGTTTATCTTAATTTTTTTTACTGTTTAAGTATATGTTATTGTTATTCAAAATTCTTTATGGTAGCACTATTACAAAAGCTCGATACATGGGTACCTCATGATCTCACTGAGCGGCAGCAAGACCCCATGTTTCAAAACATACCATGCAAAAATTGAAAGAACTGGGCTACGAAGTTCTTCTGCACCCACCATATTCTCCCGACTTGTCTCCAACAGATTACCACCTGTTCAGGAATTTAGACAACTTTGTCAAAGGAAAACTTATTGAAAATAATGAACAAGTGAAAAGTGCGTTTTCAGATTTTGTTTCACTTCAAAGCTCAGAGTTTTTCAGTTCGGGGATAAAAAAGTTGGTGTCATGTTGGGAAAAATGTGTAGAAAAAGAAGGTAAATACTTCGAATAAAATTATCTTGTTTTCATATCGTATTTTTAATAAAAATCATTTACCTTGAAAACGGACATTTCATGTGACACAACCCTATATTATACCAATTTGATTAATTTTAATTTCATAGTAAATTTTATTATTTAATTGTTAATTTTTAGTTTATTTATTCAACATCAGTTTATGGTATAATTGGACAAATTTTGCATATCTATAATTAATTATCTTTGGGACCTTTAACGAGTCTTTAATCTAATAATGTTTAAATATTTAACCTTTAACGAGCCTGACACTGCACAGGCTCAAAACCACCATTTTACGTCCCCTTTAAAGGGCAGCATAACCAAGGATTTTATACTCCCTTAAAAAATTCTAGGGTCAACTGCCGGTCTAAAACCACGACCTTGGGCATAAAAGGCTTCAATGCTAGCCAATACACCACAGGTGGTCCCTTATTATTCTATAGTCATAGAGTATTAATAATTGTTTTTTCCCCTTCTATTCATCTTATCTATTTTATCACTTTTAATTATCTTATTTACTTTTATAAACCTGTAAAAAAATATTTATATCCCATTAATAAGTCTGTTTAATACTGGGGACTGTTATGATTAGGGCAAAAAGTTGCCAAAATTAAAATAAAATTCTAAGTAAATCACTTCATCCTTCATCATTACTAATTTATTCAGGGTCACCTGTGGTGTAAGGGCATAACAGCCTTCTATCCACAAGGTTGCAGGTTCAAACCCGGTAGATGGTACTAGAATATTTTAATGGAAGTTAAAAAATTCATGGTTTTGGTCCCAAGTCTGTGTAACGTCAGATATTCCTTAATGATCCCTATCCTAATTAAACCTGGATAAGTGAAATTTAGGACACCCTCTGTAACATTGTCCGATTAGTCACAGCAGCATAAAGTGACGTTAAATGATTAAAATAAATAAATAATTTATTTTTTAATGAGTGTTATTGATAGTAAAAGGGATAATAATATATTTTTAAATTACTATTTTGTTTATCGTGATAGAGATATTAATTATAAGTACATTTATATCTTGCGTAAATAATTATTATAAATAAAGATAATAAGCTGACCAGGTTGCTAGGAGACATGTTGCCGAGACGACTAGGTAGCGCACACTAAATATGTACACCTTCCTCCCATTAATCTCTGTCAATTACTATGGCCTTGTTCTGCAATTATTGACAGGTACCGCCACCGTCTTTGTCATTTAAATTTCAACTCGTATTAATATTCATAAGTTTGAAACATTATTTAGGACAAAACTACATACATTAATTAGGTGAAAGCTATAAATACTTAAATTATAAGGCATAAATAATTAAACTACACACATATTGGTTAAATTTGGCATTTTATTATATATATAGTAATATTTTGATAATTATCTTTATTTTTTAGATTGTTTTTTCAAAATATTATAGATTGATCTAAGAAATTTAAGTAATTAATAATTTTTTTTTTTTTTTTATTTAAATGTTGTATATAGGTCTCTATGTGCTAAATTAATTTATTTTGTTTTTCTTTACTTAATTTAAATTTTGCTTACCTAGTGCTATCTAAATTTATTATATTATTTTATTTATTTATTTAGTTTTTTTATTATTACAATATTTCACTTTGTATATAAGGTGAGAATTAAATCATATAGGAGAGACCATCTTTGTCATTTCAATTTCAATTTCTATAAATATTCAAAAATTTATTACTTTATTTATAACAAGTATTCCTATATTTTTTAAGTGAAAGTTATAAATAATTAAATTATATAGAATAAAAATTAAACATATTCTGATTAAATTAAGTTATTTAATTGTGAATATCTATATATTTATTTTAATAGTCTTATAATTATATTTATTTGTCAACCCATATTTTAAATGAATAGCTGAAACGTACCCGTAGTTATATGGTTTCTTTGCTTATTCTTTTAATGTCACTTTCATGCTACTGTGGCTAATCGGACGATGCTACAGTGGGAATCCTAAATTTTACCTATCCAGGTTTTATTTGGATAGGGATCTTTAAAGAGTACCTGACATCGCACAGACTTGGGGCCACTATTGTATGTACTCTCCGAAGGACAGCATAATAAAGGATTTGTTTACTCCCTTTAAAAAATAAAAGGACATTTGCTTGGTTACGGCACAAAAGACTACACCACGGGTGACCCCAGAGAATTATTTCAGAGAGTTTTCGAGTTATAAAAGAACTTAAAATAAATGAATAGACATTCCTAGGAGCATATAGAGAGTGTGCCATCTATATTGTAGCATATAAAGTTCCATAAGCAGTAACTTAGCTAAAAATAGTACACAACAAAAGATTTTTGATTAATATGCTATTAATTCCAGGGGACAAGAAATATAAATTGAAATGGTACAGAGCTGCCATCTAATGAATCGATGAAGCCGAAACAGAGACATAATTAAAAAAATAACTTAAGTATTAGCGATAACTAATTTTTTATTGGTTGATTGCTATATTCCATAACTGAAAGTATGAAACAATGAAAAAAAAAAAAATTGAGTTTTAATATTCTTACTAAAAGGAATTAGTCCGGGTCGTGGTCGGAGAATGAAACAATTGAGTAGTTTCAATAGTTTATTTTTTGCCAGCCTTTCGAACCCCATTGTGGATCATCATTAGGGCGTGTTTTAGGCGAATGGAAACTGGAAAATTGAGTTACTACTACTACTACTCAATTGTTTCATTCTCCGACCGCCACCCAGGACTAATCCCTTTTAGTAATTCTCAACGGTCAACTGATTATATCCACTTTAATATTTTTAAAATTAACCAAAATAAATTACTATATATCATTTCAATTTAGAAAGATTAAAAGAAAATATGATCTTAAGTTAGTGACAGAGCTCAGTTACACCCACTTTATTTTTTAATGTCATCGCTCATTTGTATTCAAAGTCAGTCGTTTCATTTTAATGGCTTTTAAATTATGCAATAGAATTTTCTGCGATAAATCTTCTCTTGAGAACATTGAGTTTTTATTTCTCTGTTATTCCAATCTCCAGTTTTGAAACCACCTATTTTAATATCAATTCATATATTTCTTTATATTTACCAAAGGAAAAAACTAAATCCTTGCTATTTATATTTTTTTTAAAATCTGGTGTGAGCAACACATGACTTTCACTTATATCGGCTGTTAAGATCTATTTAGGAACTATTACATAAACTTAAATTTGTAAAATATTTTAAGTTGATTTTAATAAAACATGTATTAATTTTTGTTGGAAATATATGATTTAGATTAAATGATATAACTATGTTAAATTGTTAATCAGTAATTAGTTTATTCCCCAATCGTCACTTTATATTACGTTTCACAACTTTGTATATCAGATAATATTTTTTCTAAAATATTTCTCTTTCTAACAGTATATTAGAGGTCTATATTACTGTTCTTATCATCAAAAACCAAACATTAAATTACAAAAATAGTTTTGCTCTTTTATCGTTTAGTTGGTCATCAAATTTGTCCAACTTGCCGTCCTTGGTCAATGTTATTTAGATGATACGGTTAATCTTTTAGAAAAAGGTAGTTTAAAGGAAGAAAATTTAAAATATCAGCATTTAAGCTCTGTCAGACTATTTCAATCAGAAAGAAATCTACATGATACTAAAGCCCATTAAATTTTACATCCATATAGAGAGTTTAATGAAAATCGGTAGAACCCTTTTTGGAGAAAATCATAAAAAGGTGCAAAATGGATGGTATAAAATAGCTCTTCAGGTTAGCTGATTTTGATTAAAAGTTGCTGTAACATCTCAGGTGTTCATCTGTTTTAAATATGAAATTTCAGTTTCAAATGACTTTTTGTTTTTGCGTTAGACTTACCACACATGGACACACACACAGACCTTTTTTTCGGGACTTGGTCATTTGGACTCAGGAGACCCTAAAATGTGTATTTCCGGTAAAAACTCAAATTCAAAAATTTCAAATATAGGTAAGTGAAAGTAAAGATATTACGAGTTATAGTTTTGATGCAGTATGTATACTTGCTAATGCATGTTTTCCATAGCACATAATAAAATTTTGGTGGAATGGGTATATATAGTAACTACCTTGACTTGTAGTAGCACCTAAGTGACACGACCAAGTGCTAACTCATTATGTGCTCTATGAGTGTCCTAGTCTAACAAAGTTAAATCCTTGAATAAATATTGACTTTGTGTATTCATGTGAAGGTTAAAATATCCAATTTAAAAATCAAATAGTACCTTTTATTGCCCAATTATATTTTTTTTTCTAGCTATATCGATGTAAAGTTTAATGGGCTTTAATTCGATGTAGGTTTCATTCTGATTGAAATAAACCGACAGGTCTTAAATGATGATATTTTGAATTTTCTTCCTCTAAATTACCTTTAATTTTGTTGACCATATAAAAATAACCATATCATGTTGATTAGCATAGCTAAGAACATATGAAAAATGCAATTTGAACAAATGCGATACCCAACTAAAGGAGAAAAGAGCAAACATACTTTTTAATGCAATTTTTGTGTTTTTGAAAATCAGAACAGTACATGTATAATGAACTTTTGGAGAGCTAAAGATTTTAGAAGACCCCACTAGACCACGCCGCTCCTTTATTTAATATTAAATATATAAAACAAACTAAACAAGTAATTTTTTTTATTTTAACGTAACATCAAATCTTTATTTGCATAGAACACTTCGGTACATTTTTAAAACAGTGATAGGAATTCCATTAAAATGCGCTACTTATTTACTGAAATTTATTTTGTACATCAATATTGTAGTTAAAAACTTTAAAAAAAACAACTAAGAAAAGAAAAAAAATCTGGTGCAGGCAACACACGACTTTCACTTACCTCCATTTTTAAAATCAATGAAAGAATTTTCAAATATAGTTAGAGATAAAAATAGATGCAACTATTAAAGAATTAATGAAATTGAATTTATATAGAAACATGTGTTTTATCTAAAAATCTATTATATTATTATCTAAAATAATCAGTTGTATCTGCTTTTTATCACTCTTTATTAACATTTAGAAGTTTGTGCATTAGATAATATTTATTCTAAAATCTTCAGCTTTCCAACAGTATATTATACGTGTATATTACTGTTGCTATGTTCAAAATAAAAAAATTGCTTTAAAAAAATATTTTTTCAGTTTTCTCCTTTAGTTGTCTTTTAAATTCACACAACTTACATATTTAGCTGTTATTTATCAATGCTAACAAGATAATCTGGTTATTTTTATAGAATCTACAAAATTAAAGGTACTAAAGGGGAAGAAAATTTAAAATATCGGCATTTATGCCCTGTCAGACCATCTTAATCAGAATGAAACCTATTA
Source organism: Piezodorus guildinii (assembly GCA_023052935.1). Classification (NCBI taxonomy): domain Eukaryota; kingdom Metazoa; phylum Arthropoda; class Insecta; order Hemiptera; family Pentatomidae; genus Piezodorus; species Piezodorus guildinii. The sequence continues at coordinate 1,175,030 of CM041292.1, read as the reverse complement.
TATGACGTTTAAGCCTATTAAATTTTACATCAATATAGCAAGTTTAATCAAAATCGTCGGAACCGTTTTTGAGAAAATCGAAAAAAGGTGCAAAATGCATGGTATAAAGTGGCTTTTCTGGTAAGCTCATTTTGATGAAAAAGGATTTGTAATGTCTTGGGCATATATTTGTCTTAAATATGAAATTTCAGTTTCATAGGACTTACTGTTTCCGCCCGGGAGTTACCACACACACACACAGACCTTTTTGCGGGGCTTGGTTATTTGGAGTCAGGGGACCCTAAAATGTATATTTCCGTTGAAAACTAGAATTCAAAAATTTTCACGATCGCAATACTTACCCTTACTATATATAGTAAGTGAAAGTAAAAATATAAAAAGAGAAATAAATCAAAATATAAAATAAAATAAAAAAAAAATTATAAACATTAAAATCTTATGATAAGGTTTAGTAATTTAGTTTTTTTTATCATAATATGCTTAGTTCTCTTATGTCTATTTTAGAAGTTGATAACTTAAAATAATTACTGATTTGTTTTACGATTGTATCATCAGTCAGTTGGCATTTTGTGTTTGCTGATGTTTAAATTCTTGTATTATTGGAATATCCAGTTCTTTGTGCATGGTAGTACAATATTTTGGTGTATGTTGAACAATTATTAATGACTCTTTGACATCTATTTAAGAATATTTGCAATTTGTTTATATGTGTTTTGCCTGCAAGGCTCCAGGCTGGGCATGCGTATATAATTATAGGGGTTACCTGTAACTGGGTGGCTAACATAACAGCCTCCTATGCCCAAGGTCTGGGTTCAAACCCCTCAGGTAGCCCTAGGATTTTTTTATGGGAGTAAAAATTCCTTAGTTATGCTGTTCTTCGGAAGGGAAGTTAAAAGATTGGTCCCGAGCCTGTGCGATGTCATGTGCTCGTTAAAGATCCCTATCCTAATAAAACCTGGATAGGCAAAATTTAAGCTTTTTTTTGGGTGATAATTTTGAATTGTTATTATAGTAGGGGTACATTTTTTATAATAATGTACAGGAACTATTGATTTTATTGTTAATGTGATGATTGAAAATTAGTTTGCAGTCCAGGGTGACTCCTAAATGTTTAACCTGTTTAGAAAGGCTATTGTATAGTAATGGATAGTTTTTTTTAGTAATAATATTTATTTATTGAGAAATATTACAATATGTTTCAGAATGAACAATAGTAATAGAGATATAGGACCACATTCATACAATATATACAGAAAATAACGATAAAGTCAAATTACATAAAATAGAAAAAAAAATCATTTATATGTACAATAAAAAACAAAACAAACAACAACCTATAATTGAGACAAATACAAAGTTGGCAAATAAATAAACATCATACAAATAATGATAACTATATACAATATGTACTACTGCTAAGGGAACCCCAGACTGGGCTTTTCCCTCCACTTGTGGAGGAAAAAAATGGATAGTAACAAAAAGTTCACCAACTAAAGTTATTATTTAGATAACAATTTCTATTGTAATATTATTTAAATGACAATTAATGTTTTTTAAATGAAAACTGTGTAATGTGAGTGCACCAGGATTTTTCTAATATCATAAAATTTCTATTTACATTTATAAACCATAATGATAAAAAATATAATAATAATAAAATACATCTATCCTTCAAAGCTGTATGTATTAAACTAATGGCTAAGATAGAACGACACACACACTTAAATATTAAATTGCAACAACTGAGTGATTGCCCTCGTTGAGTGAACAATGACCTGACAACAACAACAAAGGATGTCCCTAGATTGTGTACCAAGCTATATAGTTTACAGCTATAGCTCTTTCATTTGGATCTGTTATAGTTTTTTTTTTTTTTTGGGGGGGGGAGGGTCAACTGCTCTTTATGCTGTCTTTTTACAACTAATTGAGACATTGATTGGTTTTCTGATGACATGAAAAGGTGATTTATGATTTACTAAAGAAAATTGTTCAAAAGATTGATATTTTGACCAATAGAAATAGAAAAAATTTTGATTTATCAAATGTAGAAAGGATAAAATATAATATAAAGTTGCTCGAGCTAATGCTTGAAAGAAGAAACATAAATTAAATTAATAAACATTAAGTTCCAGGATTACTCTGTTACAATTGAATTAGAATAACAATTTAAATAAAGGGGTTACCTGTAGCATTGTGGCTAGCATAGCAGCCTCCTATGCCCAAGGTCCTCGATTCAAACCCGCAGGTGGCCCTAGGATTTTTTAATAGGAGTAAAAAATCCTTAGTTATGCCATCCTTCGGAGATGGTCCCGAGCCTATGCGACTGGATAGGCAAAATTTAGGACTCCCACTGTAGCATCGTCTGATTATCCAAAGTAGCATAGAGTGACGTTATATAAATATACAATAAACAATCACGTTTAATTTTATTCTAAATCTTACTAAAACATTTCCTTCCTTAATATAAAAATAATTTCATAAGTAAAGTAAAAAAAACAAAAAACTTTTCTATATAGGTAAGAAAGAAATTTGTTATAATTAGAAAAATTCATATTACTGTTTATCCTCATGCTAGATTGAAACAACATTAAACAGCTTGCAGATAGTAATTACTACAACATTTAATAGGCAAACACTCTAAATTTCCCACCTACTAAACAAAAATAATTAAGAAGAAGGCCTGAAATTTAGAACGAAATGTTGGAACAAATAATTAAGTTTTCTACTTAATCAAGTGTTTTTTTAACTGCACCCAGAATCAACTTCTTCCCCAAAAAAATATTTTATATTACAATCATTAGACCTATTTGGACATAAGATATTGAGCTATGGGGATCAACCAAGCCATCAAATTCCTCTCACATCCAATCCTTGCAATCAAAAATCCTCGGAACGATCCCAAATTTCCCTAATTTTTTCATCAATAAAATAATCCACAAAGAGGTGGTTTTCCCATTAGTTGCAAACTTAGCCAAAAAAATACATACCTACTTTATTGCCAAACTACCACCCCACTCAGTCCCACTAGTTCGTAAACTCTCAACTCCATCTATTCCTGATAATCCTAACTGAAAAGATCAAAAAAAGAACCTCAAGACCTAGTAATAATAATGTAGGTTTTATTCTGATAAAAATAGTCTGACAGGGCTTGAATGCCAATATTTTATTGTCTTCTTCTAAAGTAATTGTCTTCTTCTAAAGTACCTTTAATTTTATATATTTTATAAAAATAACCATAATATCTGGTTAGCATTGATAAATAACAGCTAAATATGCAAGTTGTGCGAATTTAAAAAACAACTAAAGGAGAAAACTGAAAAAATATGTTTTTAATGCATTTTTTTTATTTTGAACATAGCAACATTAATATACACTTATAATATACCATTGGAAAGCTTAAGATTTTAGAAAAAAATATTATCTAATTCACAAGAGCTTGTAAAAGTTAATAAAGAGTGATGCGATAGAACTAACTATTTTAGATAAAAATTCAATAGATTTTTTAATAAAACACATGTTTCTTTATAAATTCCATTTAGTTAATTCTTTAATAGTTTCACGTATTTTTATCTTTAAGTGTATTTGAAAATTCTTTCATTGATTTTAAAAATGTAGGTAAGTGAAAGTTGTGTGTTGCCCGCACCACATTTTTTTTAAATAAGGTAATTAACAGAATAACAGTATTTTTTTATATATATATTTCTCTTATTAAGGTATTAGCGAAGCTTGTGTAAATTACCATACTTAAAACATTTGTTATAGCAGTATATTTGCTAAAGCCCTCGATACATATTTGTTCTTTTGTATGCTATTTTTTTTTTTTTTCCTGTATATAAAAGCTTTTTTATATAGTATACATCTGAAAATCATAATATATACTCCTTTAGAATGTACTACATATTTTCTTGAATTAAATTGTACATAATGTTTTTTATTGATGGTAAAAATTTAAAAACCCAACTAAGAAAGCAAAAAAAAATAAATTAAAAAAAAAAAAATCTGATTTTTAGGCAACAACCTGTACACTGCTCTATAACCCATGAAGGGTCTTGGAATCAGTACATATAGAGATTCCTACTGTTTGTAGGAGTAACAGTGCTCTGCAAGGAGGTCATTAGGCAGAGATCACGCTCAGCTGCCAGTTTTTTTCCCCAATTTTAGGTAGCCAATTTATAGAGGCTGGGTGTGCCCCAGAAGGGTCTCCATACCCCAGGGTCGTCCCCCGGCTAAAGTAATAGAATAAATAATGTTCTGCCACAAACGGGATTGGAACCCAGGACCCGGAGAACAGTAGACTAGTGCTCTATCCACTAGACCATGCCGCTCCAAATAATATAACTATATTAAATTGTTAGTTCAATAATTACTGAGGTTTATGCCCTATCCTTCACTTCACATTACCTTCCACACTGTTGTACAAGATAATATTTTTTCTAAAATCTTTATCTTTCCAACAATATATTTTACATCTATATTGCTATTCTTCCCTACTAAAAAAAAAAAAAAATCCTACAAAAATTTGTTTGCTCTTTTTTTCTTTAGCTGTTCATCAAATTCATTTAACTTGTATATGTATCTGTTTTTTTTTAATCTATGGTAATTAGATGAATTTTAAACTACAAAATTAAAGGTACTTATCGAACTTTTGGTATTTAAGCCATGTCAGACTATTTCAATCAGAATTAAAAAAATCTGGTGCGGGCAACACACGACTTTCACTTACCTCTATTTTTGAAAACGATTAAAGAATTTTCAAGTACAGTAAGAGATAAAAATGAGTAAATCCATTAAAAAATTAATTAAATGGAATTTCTACAGGAACATGTGTTTTATTAAAAAATCGATCATATTATTATCTAAAATAATCAGCTAGTTTTATCGGATTTTCATCACTTCCTATTAAATTTTAAAAGTTTGTGTATAAGGTAACATTTTTTCTAAAATCTTTAGCTTTCAAACGGTATATCATACATGTATATTACTGATCTTATGTTCAAAAATAAAAAATTGCATTAAAAAAGTATTTTTTCAGTTTTTTCCTTTAGTTGGGTATCTCATTCATTCAATATATTTATTTACCTGTTTTCATCAATGCTAACAAGATAATATGGTTATTTTTATAGAATCTACAAAATTAAAGGTACTTCAGAGGAAGAAAATTTAAAATATCGGCATTTAAGCCCTGTCAAACTATTTTTATAAGAATAAAACCTACATGATATTAAATTTTACATTGATATAGCGAGTTTAATCAAAATCGTCGGAACCGTTTTCGAGAAAATCGAAAAAAGGTGCAAAATATACGGTATAAAGTAGCTCTTCTGGTAAGCTGATTTTGATAAAAAAGATTTTGTAACGTTTCGGGCGTATATTTGTCTTAAATATGAAATTTCAGTTTCATAGGACTTTTCGTTTCCGCCCGGGAGTTACCACACACACACACAACACACAGACGTTTTGCGGGACTTGGTTATTTGGACTCAGGGGATCCTAAAACGTGTATTTCCGTTGAAAACTGGAATTCGAAAATTTTCAGGATCGCAATACTTTCCCTTACAATATTTAGTAAGTGAAAGTAAAATTAGTTAATTTAAGCAATTAACAATTTAATACAAGATACTAAAGTCAATTAAAATTTACATCGATGTAGAGACGTTTTGGGGAAAATAGTAAAAAGGTTCAAAATACATTGTATAAAGTGATAATTATGTTTAGCTGATGTTTATGAACAATTATCTCTAATATCTCGTTGTTTTAAAGTGCGTTGTAGTAGTCCTAAATATGAAATTCTGTTCAGGAATATGTGCGACTTGATCGTTAGTTTTCGAGCTAAATTGACACCCAGACATTCGCACGGACACTTGGTTAGTTTAGTTTTAGTTTAATTATTTAACTTCACTTGATGCTACTATGGCTAATCGGACGATGCTACAGTGGGAGTCTTATTTTGCCTGTCCAGGTTTTATTAGGATAGGGATCTTTAACGAGTACCTGACATCGCACAGGCTTGGTACCACCTTTTAATGTCCCTTCCGAAGGACGGCATAACTAAGGATATTTGTTTTTTAGTATTTATTTTTCTTTCCTTTCGATTTCCATTCAAATAATTCGAATAAAATTTCCTGATTCAAGAACGCTGTTATATTGTTTCTCCACGAACAATAATAAACGAGATATCAGGAAATTACATAACTTATAAGTTGTGGTTTGACCATATAAGATTAATTTTTTTTTTAAATAATCATTCACGCTTTCTTCATTAAAATAAATTTTGTCTTCGCCTTCAAAAATAACTGAGTTATTGAAATTAATCACTTTTTAAAACTAATCGGCTGCCATTTTAAAAATTACCAGCTGATATTAACGTCTAGGTGTTAAATTCATCGTTGCGTGGCGAATGTAAAAAAAAAAATCTGGTGCGGGCAACACACGGACTTTCACTTACCTCCGTTTTTAAAATCAATGAAAGAATTTTCAAATACAGTTTGAGATAAAAATACGTGAAATTATTAAGGAATTAATCAAATTGAATTTATATAGAAACATGTGTTTTATTAAAAAAACTATTATATTATTATCTAAAATAATCAGTTAGTTTTATCTTCTTCTCATCACTCTCTATCACGAAAAATTGCATTAAAAAAATATTTTTTCTGTTTTCTCCTTTAGTTGAGTATCGAATTTATTCAATTTATATATTTACCTGTTTTTCATCAGCGTTAACAAGATAATCTAGTTATTATTATTGAATCTACAAAATTAAAGGTACTTTAGGGGAAGAAAATTTTAAATATCGGCATTTAAGCCCTGTCAGACCATTTTTATCCAAATAAAACCTACATGATATTAAAGCCCATTAAATGTTTACATCGATATAGCGAGTTTAATCAAAATCGTCTTAACCGTTTTTGAGAAAATCGAAAAAAGGTGCAAAATGCATGGTATAAAGTGCCTCTTCTAGTAAGCTCATTTTGATGAAAAAAGCTTTTTCACGTCTCGGGCGTATAGTTGTCTTAAATATGAAATTTCAGTTTCATAGGGCCTACCGTTTCCGCCCGGGAGTTACCACACACACACACAGACCTTTTTGCAAGACTTGGTTATTTGGACTCAGGGGATCCTAAAATGTGTATTTCCGTTGAAAACTGGAATTCGAAAATTTTCACGATCTCAATACTTCCCCTTACTATATATAGTAAGTGAAAGTAAAAATGGTTAAGTAGTTTTAGAGTTAGAGAAAAGCCACCCACGGTCGGCGACAAAAGGGATTTTATTTTTATTCATTTTTTGGATTCTACATATCTTAAAACGTAAACGTTAATGGTGTGTTAGTGTTTGCCGTGAAAGTGAATGATTTTTGGTTACGCCGTCCTTCAGAGGGGACGTAAAGTGGTGCTTGTGCGATGTCAGGAACTCGTTAAACCTGGATAGACAAAATTTCTTAAATTTAAATGGACCACTCCTCCAAACAAATAATCTATTACTTACTCTCAACGCTCGGCAATCATTCCATAATCATAACCTATTATTGGCTGGTTATTTTTCGACTCAAAGTAATTGGTTATATCTCGATAGCTATTTTCTGCTCAAGGTAACCGTTATCTCTTTATACGTTACTTTACGACGCAAAGTAACCGTTATATCTTTATATGTTATTTATCTTCTCGTAACCGATTATATGTTGATACGTTATTTTCCTGCTAAAGTAATCAGTTATTGAAATATGAAGTTTACGCCTTTTTTGGATGAAAAAAAGAATTATTACATAATTGTTTATTATTTCCAAATAACAATATTAGGGTATAACTGTTTATATAGCTGTTGATAGGCAATTAACTAAGATGAAAACAATAAATAATTCACTGAAAAATGGCATATGCTACCACTGCTAATTTCAAAACGATATATCTGTGATATTTTTAAACCGATTTCAATAATTCTTTTGTCTTTTTGTAAAAAATTGAATTCTCTATTGAACAGCACTAACAACTAATTTGGGTATTTATTTATCATCAATAATAACTTAAGGTTGTATAAGAGTTAAGGGTATATATAGATGATTTTTTTTTTTTTGTTTCATTATTAATAAATGTGTACTGATTCTAAAACTGAACAGAATATTTTATCCATCTTAAAAAAAAAACGGAGTCAACCGTATTTTTAGGTAAGATTTAAATTGTTTTTGTTTATTCGTCTGAGGATATTTTTGAGGACACCGCATCCTAATGATCAATACATTTGTTCTCTATCTTAAAAAATATCTGAGTTATAGGCGTAATTATGGGTAAAATTTAATTGTTTTTCTGTTTATAATTATTTGCGGTTTCTTGGTTAAAAAAATTTATTAATCATTTTCTGTTTCTTCAAAAATAACTGAGTTATTGAATTAAATAATTTCTAATCGGCCGCCATTTTAAAACTAATTGGCGGATACCAACGTCTCTAGGTGTTAGGATCATTGTGTCCAGTAGTTTTGGAGAAATGCCGTGGACGGATTTTAAGTATCTTGAAATGTAAGCCATCAAATTTTAAGCGGGTGAGGGGTACATTTTTTTGGTCGATTACAAAGGTTCATTATTGTAAATAATAAACCAAAACTACTGTTGAATCAAAGTTGATATTAATAAAAAAAAAAAAAATACAATAAAAAAATATTTTTTTCCAAACGTCTTTTTTTTCTTTCCTGGTAATTAAGTAATTATAAAACTACCAATTTAAACTAAGGCAATGAAAGAAGAAAAAAAATCTGTCATCTAAAGTATTTTTCAATGAAAGAAAATTCTAATTATCTCCGAGGGAAAGAAAACTTCATTCCATTCAATTTGATAATCATCGAGAATTTGATTCTATTGATAAAAATGGTTTTTGGCTAAATATTTTTTATTTGATATAAAAAAAAAAAGTTTTACTCAGAGAATTAAAAAAAAAATAACGAGGGAAAAAAACAGCTATATGACGTAACAAAACCGGTTTTCTAAATCCGTTTGTTAATTATTGTTTGTTATTTTTTGCTATTATTAGATTTAAAATAAAATAAACATTTTAAGGCAAGGCAATAAAAACTAAAGAACACAGAGGGGATCAGCTGTAGTTTTGTGGCTAGCATAATAACTCCTAGGCCCGAAACCGCGGGTTCAAAACCAATAGATGGCGTTTGGAAGGGACATTACATTAAAGGGACATTAACCCCACCAGTAGACTACCCGGGGGAGAGGCTGTGAGTGAGTCCCCATTTAATTATATTCTTATAACAGTCCCGCTGGGACTGGGACTCGAACTCACAACTCTGACGTGGGAGACTAGCGCGCTAGCCACTGAGCCACCAGCTCCTATAATTAAACCTGGATAGGCAAAATTCAGGACTCCCGTAGTAGCAGGTTTTTGGTTCATGAGGTATTTTGAATGAGCAAAAACCAAATAAAACCATTCAATGGACGCCAAAACAAAGAAAACCATCGCAAATTGAATATTTGGGCATTAATGGCAAATTTAAATTATAAAAAAAGTTTTAAGTTTTGTTAAATCACTTTCTTTCTTTTTATTTTTTTTATTTAGATTTAAAAAAATCTGGTACGCGCAACATAAGACTTTCACTTAACTCCGTTGTCAAAGTCAATTTAAGAACTTTAAAAAAAAGTTATAGATTAGATGAAAAATGTTAAAGTATTATATTTAGTTTCCAAAAAAACATATTTTTTTTCACATAAAATAATGTAACAATAGAAATTATTATCTACACTAATCATTCCATCCACCTTTTGATCACTTTCCATTAGCTTATACTATATTTTTTCTAAAATCTTTAGCTTTCCAACGGTATATTATGTAACGGTATTTATCAAAATTTTACCTACAACAATATGTTTGTTCTTTTCTACTTTAGTTTGTTATCAACCCTCACATAAGACTGAAAAGTCAAGAAACTGCTCGCCGCTTTCGGTTACTTCAACACTTACTAGACAGACGCTCTAGCCTTCCACTTAGCTACAAAAGGCTCATCTATATTACCATCATAAGACTTATATGGACTTACGGATTTGAGCTTTTGGGCTCTACTAAACCATCAAATTCTTCCCGTATTCAATCCTTCGATCCTAAATCCAAATCATAAATCTTTTGAGAATGCTCATAAGCCCACAACGCTCCTTAATTTTTCACCAACAAACTCATCCATAAAGACCTTAATGTACCATATGTTGCTGATTTGGTCCGAACCTTCCATGACAAACTTCATTGCCACTCTAACGCATAAGTTTCAATCATTACTTCTACAATCCATGATAATAAGACGTCTGAAAATAAGATGACCTCGAGACCTTCTAGTTTAATTACCAACTGGAATGCTGCCAAGTTATCTCATAACTCATTTGCATTCGTGAAAATCCTAAAAAGATGTAAAATGCATGACACAAATAAGCACTTCTGTGAGTAGAGTTTGGTGAAAAATTTGCTGTAACATCACGGGAATATAGTTGTTTTGAATACAAAGTTTCAACTTCGTACTACTTTTTGGGATAGACTTACCACACACAGAGGAGAGGCCTTCTCGTGGGACTTGGTTATTAGAACTCAGGGGACACTGAAACGTGTATTTCCGTTGAAAACTGGAATTATAAAATTATCACGAACGCAATACATTCCTTTAAATATATATTTCATACATAGGTAAGTGAAAGTAAAAAATATTTAGTCATAGTAAATCTTCAAAAATAGGTTGTAACAACCTCGGGTCCGTAGTTAATTTCCGGAGTAAAAAAATTAAATATTTTATCCTTCTATTTTCTTAACATAAGTTTCAATTATGTTTTTACTTTCAATTACCTATGTATGAAATATTTTGTGAAATTTTTCGAATTTCCTCGCGCGGATCTCATTACCGCGTATGGGGAGCGTCCCACGGGTGGCGGATGTGGGGATGGTCGGTGGGATTTCCTCCCGGCTAAGTCCGATGACTCGCTGACCAACAATGAGAGCAGGCCCCCCAGGCTTGCTGGAGGGTGTGACGTAGGTTCGAACGCCCTACTCACATATTTTAGTTCACAAAATACCACCAAAAGTCATGGATTCCTCTGAGGTAAAACTCTTATTATCCGGAGGTAAACTAGTCCCCCGTTCGGGTCTCCGGGTGGGGACTGCCTCAGGGGAATCATGGCGCAAGATGAAAATTAGAGATCTAACAATAGGGACGTGGAACGTTAGAAGTTTAAATACGGCAGGTGGGTTAAAGGTTAAAGTCGGTCGCGAATGAAGTTAAGAGGTTCCATTTATAAATCCTGTGAATATAATTGAGTTGATTGCATCGCGGAGACTGAAATGGGCGAGTAAAGTTGTTGGGCTCGATGACGAGCGGATTCCGAGAAAGTTGGTATTTGTTGATCCGACTGGTAGGCGTCCGAAAGGTAGGCCGAAGCGCAGATGGGAGGATTGCGTTATGGCTGAACTCGGGAGCTTGGGCTTGAATGGTGAACATTGGACGAATCTGTGTAGGCGGAATTTGGTGGTATCGGCATCGAACCTTCGGGTTCGCTAAGCCTATTATTATTATTTCGAATTTGAGTTTTGACGGAAATACTCGTCTCAGGTTCCCCTGAGTCCCAAGGATCAAGTCCCGCAAAAAAGCTTGTGTTTGTGTGGTAAGTCCAGTGCAAAAACAAAAAGCTGGATTGAACGGAACTGAAATTTCATGTTAGAGGCAACTAACTATACGTATGAGATCTTACACCTTATTTTCCTTTAAAATCGGCTGGCCGGAACATCTAATTTATTTTATTCATTTTCACCTTTAACGATTTTCTCAAAAACGCGTCTAACGAACGAATTCGAAAATATTTTTTTAGTACAATTGTTTGCTTTTGTACATAAGAACAGTAATATTGTAAATACGTATAATATACAGTTGGAAAGCTAAAGATTTTAGAATTTTTTTTTCTTATACACAATTTTGAAAAGCCGATAAAACTAACTGATTGTTGTTGATAATAATATAATAGATTTTTAAATTAAACACATGTTTCTATAGAAATTCAATTTAATTAATTCTTAATTAGTTTAATTGCCTCTTATTCATTTCTTTAAATGAATTACCTTACCTCATATGGGTTCACTTGTAACAGGGTGGTTAGCATAACAGCCTCCTATGCTCAAGATCCCGGGTTCAAACCCGCAGGTGATCCTAAGATTTTTTAATGGGAGTGAAAAATCCTTAGTTATGCCGTCATTCGGAGGGGACGTAAAAAGGTGGTCCCGAGCCTGTGCGATGTCAGGTACTCGTTAAAGATCCATATTCTAATTAAATCTGAAAATGCAAAATATATTACTCCCACTGTAGCATCGTCCGATTAGTCACAGTATTATAAAGTGACGTTAATAAACAAACAACATTGTCTCATATGATTTGACAGTGAGCCAATGTGATTCAAGCCCCACAAAAAGGTATGTGTGTGTGTGTGTGTGTGCGCCGTGTGTGTTTGGTAAGTGTAGATCGAAAAAGATTAGTTGTATAGGACTGCAATATCATATTTTGGAAGCGTATGTGCCCGATATGTAGCATCAACTTTATACTGTTTTTGCATCTTTTTAGGATTTTTCCAAAAACGGCTCTAACCATTTTTTTTTTTTTTTTTTTTTTTTTTTTTTTTTTTTTTTTTTTTTTTTAACTCACTAAATCGCTGTTAAATTTAATGGGGTATAATATCGTGTAAGTTTAATTCTGATTGAAATAGTTGGACAGGGCTTAAATCCATATATTTTAAAATGTCTCCCGCTATACTCCTATAAAATTAATTATATTAAGAAAAAAACAATAACCGATAGAAACAAAAATAAAAATAAAAATAGAGAAGTAAATAAGCGCTTGTTAATGATGCTGTCTAATAGAGAGCAGCACTTAAAATATGTTAAGGACGCAGTTTCCTTAACATATTTTTGCACTTTTCTCTTATAGTTATTTATCAAATTCGCTCAACTTTCATATTTAGCAGTTATTTATCAATGCTGACAAGTTGATGTGTAAATTAAAAAAAATTAAGTAACGGCATTTAAGTCTTGTCAGGCTATTTCAATCAGAATAAAACCTACATCATATTAAAACTTATCATATTTTACATCGATGTAGAGAGTTTAATTAAAATCGTTAGAGTCCTTTTCGAGAAACTCGTAAATAAGTGCAAAGTGGTTCTTCTAGTTAGCTGATTTTGATGGAAAGTTTTTGTAACTTGTCGGACGTATAGTTAGTTATCTTAAATATGAAATTTCAGTTTCATAGGACTTACCGTTTCCGCCCGGGAGTTACCACACACACAGACCATTTTGCGGGCATGGTCATTTGGACTCAGGAGACCCTAAACCGTGTATTTCCGTTGAAAACTGGAATTCGAAAATTTTCACGATTGCAATACTTTACCTTGCTATATATTTCATATAGTAAAGACCGTGGCTGAGTGGCTAGTGCTCTAAAGGTAGTCTCTCATGCTAAAGGTTGTGAGTTCGAATACACTGCGGGAATTTTATAAGGATGTAATTAGGATTCCCTCACAGGTTCTCCCCGGGTATGTGAGACACGTCAGCCTAATGGTGACTCACAGAATTAGACGTAGGGAGTGATGACTCTACACTACAAAATGCATCGAGAAACGTGACCACGAGGCCCAATCACAGTCACGGCCTGTCGCGCCACTGGAAGAAGAGTATATTTCATATATAGGTAAGTGAAAGTAAAAAGCCGGAGTACATGTAGAGGTGCCACCACATACAATTAATATTAATTGTCACGACTTTGACCAGTTTAAAGTGGTTTTAAATATCTCGGTGCACTTGTCACATAAAAGAAGATATTTCCGAAATAATTTTTTTATGACCTAGAAACAGAAACATTATTTTTCCCGTTCAATGAAAAGCAAAATTTCAATGTGTTTTATAAGTTTAAAAGGTTTATAAAGTATAAACCTTCAGAAAACCGTATCAAATCCGTCTCGTGGTTTATAAGGAGTTCAAAGAACCAAAATCTCGTCATCACTTTGTCTATAGAGAGAGAAGATTCGGTAATTTAATATTTATTATAATAGTGGATGTAATTAGTTTACCGTTGAGAATTATTGAGAATGAACCGAAAGCTAGAGGATAAGGCTTTATTAATTTTTTTGAGATAATGACGGGATGTATGGAATGGATCTGTACTGGGAACTATGGTGGGTTCTGGAGAGTGTGCGGGGGTGGAGTGAGGGTTTGAAGAAGTTCCAATGAGGTTTTTGATTAATTGGTCAAGAAAAATGTTAGATTTTAGGATTTTTCCTAGTCGGGTTAAATTATCTTTGTGAAATTTTGTATCGGAAAGTGTTAAGGAGCGGTGTATGACTTTTTTTCCGGTGAGGTGGGTGTAAGGAAAAATAATTAAGGAGACGGCCAGAATAAGTAGGTTTAGTGTGCCAGTTGGTGGATAGTGAATTATCGGGATTTTTGATGATAAGGAGGTCGAGGAACGGAAGTGAGTTATTGTTTTCTATTTCAATGGTAAATTGGAGTCGAGGATGGTATGAGTTGAAAGAAGTCAAGATATTAGAGATGGCTTTGGGGTTGAGGATCAGGAAAAGGTCATCAACATATTTTTTAATGAAAAAAATATCTGCGGAAAAGTTAGGTAGACACAGTGTCAAGAAGGTGATTGAGGACGATGTTGGAGAGACCAGGAACAAGACAGTTTCCCATGGCTAAACCCGAAATTTGTTTATAGAATTTCTCTTGGAAACATAGGTAGCCAGAGTTACAGCACAGAGAGAGGGATTCAAGGTATGAGGATTGGTTGAGGGAAGTATGCGGTTCTAAGGTCAGCCAATTTTCATCGATTATTTTAAGAGCACGGTAGTAGGGATGTTGGTAAAAAGGTTTACAGCATCTAGGGAGGCTAAAATGAAATTTTGAGGAATAGTAGGGATTTCAGTTCTTCAAGGAGTTGCTGTGAATTTTGAATGTCATATGGTTGTTTTGGCTGAGTTTGTTTTAAGGGAGAGAGAAGGAATGAACTAAGTTTAGAGGATGGTAAGTTAATATTTGAAATGATGGGACGTAATGGGTTTCCTGGTTTATGGATTTTAGGTAAGCCGTAACATCGGGGAGCAACTGAATTATAGGAGATGAGGTTTTTGTAGGTAGAGAGAGTGATCTGTTTGGATTCGTGGAGATATTTTAAATGTTGGTTAAATTTAGTGGTGAGAGAGGAAGTAAGATCGCGTTTGGTAGGAAGGTATGTGGTTTTGTCAGAAAGAAGGGAATTTAGTTTTTTATCGTATTCTGCACGGTCCATGATAACTGTTTTGTTTCCTTTATCTATTATATGGTTATTGGTCTTGAAAAAAGGATCGGGTAGAGGATAGATCCTTAGTAAATTGAGATGAAAACGGAGGGTTGTAGGTAATTGGTTATAATATTAGAGGTCCGGGTACGGGAAATCATTCGTTTTTCTTCGTCAGGAATCAAAAGAGTGTCCTGCATGGATCGAATTCAAGGCCGGTTATAAGAGATGGTATTAGTTTTTTGAATTTGTAAAAGGGATATTGAAATCTGGACCTAAACTGAGAATATTATTGACATGTTGGGGGAGTTTAACGGAGGAGATGTTGTGAACCCAATCAGGATCCCCGGAAGGATATATCTTTTTCGCGTTAAAGTTTTCTTGAAGCTGTTTAAATTTATTTGCTAATATACTTTTTTTCTTTGATTTATGAGACAGATAGATATTATTAATGCACGATTTTAGTAAGGAAATATCGTCAGTAGAGAGAAGGGAATGGAAGGAGTTAAATAAATGATTAATTTTCTTTTTTACTGATTGAATAAGGAAAATTGTTTCTTTGATATGTAGGTTAAGGAGTGATTTTTTAAGGCGGAATTGGATGGTTTCAAGTTTTGAGAGGAATTTTTTGTGAACATTGTAAAACTTTTTTAAAACAAAGATAAGCTGTAGTATTTATATTTAGAGAGAAAAACCTTTAGGGTTTTTACACGAACCCCTCCCCATACTACCTATGTTTATGGTTTTCCTCAGTTTATGCTTGGACATGGCTCAGTAATGGTACGTTTATATATAATTCTTTACTTCTATATTAAAGACTAAAGTTTTGTTTTTATGCTTATCATCATCACATTGTTTATTATATTATCATTATTTGTATCTATAATACTTAAGTATGTTGGTATATTTTCTGTTTTATTTTAAATGTTATCATTGTCACTACATTCAAAAAATTTTCATTATCACATTAATATGCAGCTCTTTTGTACTGATATTTGTAGCCCTGATGATGGCTCACGAGCTTGTGCGGAAACGTTGGCAAAATTAAAAAATCAAAAAAGTCTGACTCCTGATTATTCCACCTATAATATTGGGTTGTGTCACATGAAATGTCCGTTTTCAAGGTAAAGGATTTTTATTAAAAGTACGATATGAAAACAAGATAATTTTATTCCAAGTATTTACCTCTACACATTTTTCCCAACGTGACACCAACTTTTTTATCCCCGAACTGAAAAACTCTGAGCTTCGAAGTGAAACAAAATCTTAAAACGCACTTTTCACTTGATCTCATTTTCAAAAAGTTTTCCTTGACGAAGTTGTCTAAATTGCTGAACAGGTGGTAATCTGTTGGAGACAAGTCGGGATAATATGGTGGTGCGGAAGAACTTCGTAGCCTAGTTCTTTCAATTCTTGCACGGTATGTTTTGAAACATGGGGTCTTGCTGCCGCTCAGTAAGATCATGAGGTATCCATGTATCGTGTTTTTTACTTTCCCAATACACTTTAAATGTCTGGAAAGGGTAGATGCACTTGCATTTAGTTGTGGGAGAGTCCTTTAACTCGAAAATCGCGTGTTTCCATGCTCATATTTGGAGTTATACTAAAAAGTGGGTAATTGATTGGGAAGCTAATGTTTATAATACAAAGGTAGAGGATTAGTAACTGTTTACTTTAAATATGTAAACATTTGGAAAAAAACAACATTTCATGTAAAACAACCCTATAGAAACGTTGGCAAGCAATAAATAGTTGAAATTATTTAGTAGTTTCATTTACTGATTCCTATTTATTGTGATACGTTGAAAGTATGTGATAGTGTATGATAATTCACTCTCAACAAATCTCACGATAATTTACCTACCTGTTTTCTCACCGTGTAGCGAGGCCTTTACTCCCTCTACTATCACGGCCTGGAACTATCGCCGTGTACACTACAAGCCCTGGAGAAGCCCCCCACTCCAGCAGGGCTGCCATGGAGGGGATACTGGAGGCTGCAGTGGCGATGTAGCCAGTGCTCAGGATGCCTTGGACCCTGCTAATTATCTGCTTCCTACCTTCCGCTATCGCAAAGGTAAATATATATCTATATCTATTTATATGTATCTGTAGGTGTGTATATATACAGAGGGCTGTGTGAAGGAATGGTATCTCAGTGTGTGTGAAGTCCTTGTGGTCCAACGTTACTGACAAAGGAAAGGAACCGTGTTATTGTCAGTAAAAGTTATTTCTCATGTTCTAAGCTTTTAAAAAAATCTGGTGCGGGCAACACACGACTTTACTTTTAAAATTATTAAAATCAATTTATGAACTATCAAATAGAGTTAAAAAAGTTTTAAAGAATGGTGTATAGTTTCGTTGGAAACATATGATTTAGATTAAATAATAAAGCGTTATCAAATTGTTTAGTGTAATAATCGGTAATAAGTTTATGCAATACTTTTTACAACTTAGATAATATTTTTACTGACATCTTTCTCTTTCCAACGGTATATTATACGTCTGTATTACTGTTCTTAATATTAAAAAAACAACAGAAATTCCATTAAAAATATCTTTAATCTTTTATCCTTTAGTTGGTCATCAAATTTGTATAACTTGTATATTAAGCCGTTATTTATCAATGCTAATAAGATGAAATGGTTAACCTCTTGTAATGTACAAAATTAAAGGTAATTCAGATGAATAAAATACAAAAATACGCCATTTGAGCTCTTGTCAGACTATAACAATCGGCATGGAACTTATGCCAAATTAAAGCCCATTAAATCTTACATCGAAATATTGAGTTTAATCAAAATCGTTAGAGCTGTTTTTGAGTAAATTGCATAGAGGTGCAAAATACATGGGATAAAGTAGCACTTTCAGTCAGCTGATTTTATTGAAAAAGTGTCTTTGTTTGTTTGTTGGTTTAACGTCACTTTATGCTACTATGGCTAATTTGATGATGCTACAGTGGGAGTCCTAAATTTTGCCTATCCAGGTTTTATTAGGATAGGGATCTTTAACGAGTACCTGACATCGCACAGGCTCGGGACCACCTTTTAACGTCCCCTCCGAAGGACGGCATAACTAAGGATTTTTTACTCCCATTAAAAAATCCTAGGGCCACCCGCGGGCTTAAATTGAAAAAGTTTCTGTAACATCTCAGTCGTTTAGTTGGCTTAAATATGAAACTTCAGTTTCGTACGGCTTTTTGTTTTCGCGCTAGACTTATTACACACACACCACACACACACAGACCTTTTTGCGGGACTTTGTTATTAGAACTCAGGGACCCTAAAACGTGTATTTCGTTGAAAACTTTAATTCTAAATTTTTTTCACGATCGCAATATTTGATATTCCATATATAGGTAAGTCAAAGTAAAATTGGATTTATATACAATCGAAATTTTGTTATCAAGTTAAGTTTTTCAGTATTCTTTCTTTCTTATATGTTCACGTCAATATAATTATTTTGTGAGCATTTACTAATTAATGTAAACACATAAAAATCATCACCCAACCATTGTTTAACGTGACAAAAGAAAAACAAGAATAAATAAAACTAATTTGTAGTGTATTTGATAGGTAAAAAAAAAATCGATTCATAAAACAATCGAAACCATGTTATAAGGTTACTTTTCGCTGATTTACTCTGTTTAAATACTTTTTATGAATGGGAATCATATTTTATGACCATTTAAATATTTAATGATTTCTATTTAATAACCTATACGCTCAAATGGTATATTTAAAAAAAATAATTTTATCCATACATAATAAAAATGTTATGATAGCCACACACAACATTTTATTACAAAAAATGTGCATGACGTAAGAAAAAAATCTGGTGCGGGCAACACACAACTTTCACTTACCTCCATTTTAAAAATCAATGAAAGAATTTTCAAAAACAGTTAGAGATAAAAATACGTGAAACAATTAAGGAATTAATTAAATTGAATTTCTATAGAAACATGTGTTTCATTAAAAAATCGATTATATTATTATCTAAAATAATCATTTAGTTTTATGTTCATTTCATCACTCGCTAAGGGAGCGGCGTGGTCTAGTGGATAGAGCACTAGTCTGCTGTGCTCCGGGTTCTGGGTTCGAATCCCGGCTATGGCAGAATATTATTTATTCTGTTAATTCAGTCGGGGGGCGACCCTAGGGTATGGAGACCCTCCTGGGGCAGACCCAGCCTCTATAAAGTGGGTACCCAAATTAATTGGGGAAAAACCTTGCGGCTGAGCGCGATTAAGGCCTAATCACCTCATTGTACTGCCGTTGGCCTAGAAACAGTACGAACCTCTATATGTACTGAACCCAAGACCCTTCATGGGTTGTAGTGGTACAGTTTTTTATTTTTTTTTTTTTTTTCAAAACTCGCTATTCACTTTTAAAATCTTGTGTATGAGATGATATTTTTCTAAAATTTTTAGCTTTTCAACGGTATATCATACATGTATATTACTGCTCTTATGTTCAAAAACGAAAAATTGCATTAAAAAACTATTTTTTCAGTTTTCTCCTTTAGTCGTTTTTTAAATTTGCACAACTTACATATTTAGCTGTTATTTATCAATGCTGACAAGATAATATGGCTATTTTAATAGAATCTACAAAATTAAAGTTACTTTAGAGGAAGGATTTAAAATATCGGCTTTTAATTCCTGTCATACTATTTTAATCAGAATGAAGCCTATATGACGTTAAAGCCTATTAAATTTTACATCGATATAAAGAGTTTAATCAAAATCGTCGGTACCGTTTTCGAGAAAATCGAAAAAAGGTGCAAAATTCAAGGTATAACGTGGCTCTTCTGGTAAGCACATTTTGATGAAAAAAGTTTTGTAACGTCTTGGGCGTATATTTGCCTTAAATATTAATTTTCAGTTTCATAAGACTTATCGTTTCCGCCCGGGAGTTACCACTCACACACACAGACGTTTTTGCGGGACTTGGTTATTTGGACTCAGGGGACCCTAAAACGTGTATTTCCGTTGATAACTGGAATTCGAAAATGTTCACGATCGCAATACTTTCCCTTACTATATATATGACGCAAGAAAAAAAAAATGGCTTAATATGTCTTTGAGGAAGGTATAAGGAAATCTATTAGATTGACAATCTAAAACATATTTAAAGTTATCTTTTGCAACTTTGTTTTGTTTAATTATGTTCACTGATATTATATTACACCTATTATCCTTAATTATTTACGAATCTGTACGCATTAAAAATTTTAATGCAGTGACACTTCTTGTTTAAGAAAGGAATTTTTAGTGTCAGAAGAAAAAAACATCTTATTGAAAGTTATTTTCCGTTTATTTGATTTGCAAAAAAAAAATCGATTTATAAACAATCGATAAACATGTTCTAATTTAATGCCATTTTGCTGATTTACTTTGCTTAAATACATAAATGATAATTATATTTTACGAGCTATTAACTATTTAATAGCTTCTACTGTTAAATATGGTAGATTGTATTACCTTTTATAAATTATATATTTTTAAAATAATTTATTCTATGAATCTTCACTCAAGTTTTTATTACAAAAAAAAACTTATATGTTATCCGATATCTATTTAATAAAAATAGAATCGATTTGATATATAATCGAAATCGAATTTAAATCGTATTTAAATTTACATTTTGCAGCTCTCTTTGGTTTAATTATGTTTACTGATATTATATTTTACGGAAATTTAATTTACTCTTATACCTATTCTCCTTAGATATTTTATAAATAACTTATTAATGGTGTTAATGGAATCTGTGCGCATTAAAAATTTTAAGGCAGTGACACTTCTTGTTTAAGAAAGGAAGTTATTGTCTCAGAAGAAAAAAACATCTTATTGAAAGTTATTTTCCATTTGTTTGATTTGCAAAAAAAAAAATCGATTTATAAACAATCGATAACATGTTCTAATTTAATGCCATATTGCTGATTTACTTTGCTTAAATACATATATGATAATTATATTTTACGAGTTATTAACTATTTAATAGCTTATACTGTTAAATATGGTAGAAAATATTACCTTTTATAAATTATATATTTTTAAAATAATTTATTCTATAAATCTTCACACAACTTTTTATTACAAAAAACAAATACAAAAAAAAAACTTATATGTTATCCGATATCTATTTGATAAAAATAAAATCGAATCGAAAATAGATCATATTTAAATTTACATTTGCACCGTGAGGATATTATATTTAATTTACTCTCATTTATCATTTATCAATCAAATTATTAAATAGTAGTTAAATTTGTGCGCATTAAAAATCTTTTGACAGTAACATGCGTATTATTTAACAAAGGAAATTATTATGTGATACAAGAAAAAAAAAAAACTTATTCGAAAATTTTCTCGATCGCAATACTTTCCCTTACTATATATAGTAAGTGAAAGTAAAAAGTATCTCCTTTGTTCTAAGTTATATTTGATAAAACAAAAACATAATCGATTTATAGCCCTATCGATAAGATGTTATCAGGTTACCTTTGGCTGATTTATCTATTTGCTATCAGTTATTTATTATATTTTACCACCATTTAGGAAATTAATATTATTATTTAATTCAAAAATATTAAAAAATATGGTGGTCCCACCACCTACTTTTACAATCTTCTTAGAACGAGAAAATTGTTACGTGATAAAAGAGAAAAAAACGTTACTAAAAGTAAAACTCATCTGTCATTTAGCTGATAGGTAAAAATATAATCGATTTGATAAACAAACGAAAACCTATTTAAATTAAGTTTTGGAGCTTTGTTTGGTTTAATTATGTTACAACATAATAATAAACGTGATGATATTATAATTTACAAACATTTAATTTACTCTTACACCTATTCTCCTTAAATTTTTTACAAATAATCTATTAATGGTTCTTAAATCTATGAGTATTAAAGTACTTAAAAGTCTTTTTTTTAAGAAAGAAAATTATTATGTGATTGAAGAAAAAAAAAAACTTATTGAAAGTTATCTGCCATTTGTTTGATAAGCAAAAAAATCGATTTATACGCAATATAAATGATGTTATAAAGTAAAGTTTTCCAGTCTACTTTCGTTATTGTATAAATTGACAAAAGAAATATATATATATATAAATGAGAGTATTTTACAGTGTTTTTGATTAATAAAAAAAATCTATTTATAATCCATTGAAAAGAGATTATATTATTAGGTTCCTTTAATTAAAATGATCCATTTCATTCAACTCATTTTATTTTCTTATTTTTTTCTTCCTACGTTTCGGCTCTTTGCCATTCTCAAGGGATCTACAAAAAACATTTATTTTAAAATTAAAAGATACACAACATTATTTTTTACATTCTTATAAAGCATCTATTTTAACATCTTTAAACAATGTTGAAAAATTATCTTTTAATTCCTTAAATGCTATATTAAATACTACCATCTTGGATCTCAGTTCAGTTTAATTAATTTTTATTACAATTAAAAATTTGTTTGAATGAATAATTGTATTATTAGGTTCCTTTAATTAAAATGATCCATTTCATTCAACTCATTTTATTTTCTTATTTTTTTCTCCCTACGTTTCGGCTCTTTGCCATTCTCAAGGGATCTACAAGAAACGTAGGGAGATCCAAGATGGCAGTATTTCATATAGCATTTAAGGAATTAAAAGATAATTTTTCAACATTGTTTAAAGATGTTAAAATAGATGCTTTATAAGAATGTAAAAAATAATGTTGTGTATCTTTTAATTTTAAAATAAATGTTTTTTGTAGATCCCTTGAGAATGGGTTGAATGAAATGGATCATTTTAATTAAAGGAACCTAATAATACAATTATTCATTCAAACAAATTTTTAATTGTAATAAAAATTAAGAGATTATATGTTTTCTTTTTCTGTTTCGATATTTTTATGGAAATAAGGTTTTACTAGCTTTTAATCTCTTTAAAATGTTATGAAGTATGACTTAATATTCTTTTGCCACCTTATTATTAAAAATAATAAATAGTTTTATAAACAGATATTATTATTATCTATACTTTTTATATTAACTATCTATATAGTGATTAGGTTTATTTGTATGTACGTCTTTAAAGAGGAGGAATCAGTGTCTGTGTCAAGTTGTAGTGTTTAATATTTCTTGACTAAGGAAAGGTACGGTACAGTATCTCCTTTGTTCTGAGTTATATTTGATATTTAAACAAATAATCGATTTATAACACAACCGATAACATGTTATCAGGTTACAATTGGCTGATTTATCTATTTGCAATCAGTTATTTATCATATTTTACAACCATTTAGGAGATTATAATTATTAATTATAACAGAAAAAAAATCTGGTGCGGACAACACACGACTTTCACTTACCGTTGTTAAAATCAATTAAAGAATTTTCAAATACAGTTAGGGATAAAAATTATATATAGTAAGTGAAAGTAATTAATAAAATTGAATTTATATAGATACATGTGTTTTATTTGTCGGTTTTTCATCACTCTCTATTAATTTTTTAAAAGCTTGAGTATAAGATAGTATTTTTTCTAAAATCATTAGCTTTCAAACGGTTATTTATCAATGCTGACAAGATAATATGTTTTTTTTTTTATAGAATCAACAAAATTAAAGGTACCTTGGAGGAAGAAAATTTAAAATATCAGCATTTAAGCCCTGTCAGACCATTTCAATCAGAATGGAACCTACATGACATTAAGCCCATTAAATTTTACATCGATATAGCGAGTTTAATCAAAATCGTCGGAACCGTTTTTGAAAAAATCATAAAAAGGTGCAATATGCATGGTATAAGGAGGCTCTTCTGGTTAACCGATTTAGATGAAAAAAAAATTGTAAAATCTCGGGCGTATATTTGTCTTAAATATGAAATTTCAGTTTCATAGGACTTACCGTTTCCGCCCGGGAGTTACCATACACACAAACCTTTTTTCCGGGACTTGGTTATTTGGACTCAGGGGACCCTAAAATGTGAATTTCCATTGAAAACTGGAATTCGAAAATTTTCACGATCGCAATACTTTCCCTTACTATACATTGTAAGTGAAAGTAAAATACGTTATTAAAAGTAGAAAACGCATTTGTCATTTAACTGATAGGTAAAAATATAATCGATTTGATAAACAATCGAAAACCTATTTAAAGTTAGGTTTTGGAACTTTGATTGATTTAATTATGTTTGAACATAATAATAATAATAATACTTTACGAACATTTAATGTACTCTTATACCTATTATCTTTGAATCGTTTACAAATAATATACTAATGGTGGTCAAATCTGTGAGCATTAAAAATCATAAGCGTCTTATTTAAGGAAGGAAATTATTGTGTGATAAAAAAAAAAGAAAAGTTTGATAAAAGTTATCTGCCATTTGGTCGATTGCTAAAAAAAAAAATCGATTTATAAAAAATTGAAAAGATATTACTTGTTTTCGTTTGCTGATTCGATATATTTCTGGAAACAAGGTTTTACAAGCATTTAATCTCATTAAAATGTTATGAAGTATAGTTTTTTTTATAAATAGATTTTATTATTATCTCTACTTTTTATATTAACAACCTATATTAGAGAATAGGTTTATCTGTGTTAACATTTATTTAGCGAAAAAAGGAAAAATTAGTGCCTATGTGGTGTTATAGTGTTTAATATTACCTGACAAAGGAAGAAACGCCATGGTAAAAAGTATCTCCTTTGTTCTAAGTTATATTTGATTAAAAAAAAATAATCGATTTATAACACAATCGATAACATGTTATCAATTTACGTAAAGTGGTTACTATATGTAAATATTATATACAAAACAAGCTGTTACATTTTATATATATAAATATATAAAAGGTAGGATACGTTAGTTCAGGGTTTAGTCAAACGAACACAGAATAAAGTAGAAACCTAATAAACTGGTGCCGACGTTTCGGCCTAAATTACAGGCCTTCTTCTGGGCGTTTGAAGGTGAGCGTCACAACAATAAAGTAATGATGCTTATACTTTATTGTGTGTTCTTTTGACTGCACCCTCAACTAACCTCTCCCACTCACACAGTTAACCATTCTCACTTCACGATAAAGTAAGGTAAAAAAAAAAGGGTAAAGTCAAATTACATAATCATTAAGTATTATGCTTAAAATGAAAACTTCGTTTTAAAGCATTTTCACACGCTTTTGAAATAAATAGTAAATACAGATATAAAAAGGTGTAATAACATTTCCTACTTAGATATGTATATGTTTTATTATTTTATTGATATTTACAACTGTACACAGTACAACAAGTGAATGAGCTATTTACAGAACATTGGCTTGGAAAGGTCTTGAGAAGAATCTACCCAGTAGTAGCACTTCAGAGTTTATTTGGTAAGCAGGTCTCGAGGCCACCGTCTTTTCAGACGCCTCGGAGGATTATCGGGAATAGATGCCGATGAGAGGATACGGACAAGCGGGTTTGTATGGGCGGGTAATTTGGAATGAAAGGAGGTCTATCTTTTTTGCAACTAGTGGGATATTCAGGTCTCTATGGATGAGTTTATTAGTAACAAAGTAAGGAGCGTCTAGGATTTGTCGAAGGATTTTGGATTGCAAGGATTGGATGCGGGAGGAATTCGATGGTTTAGTGGAGACCCATAGCTCTATGCCTTAAGTCCAGATAGACCTAATAATGGTTGTGTAAATGAGTGTTTTGAAGTAAAGAGGGAGTTTTGATCGTTTGTCAAGTAAGTGTTTTAATAGTCGATATCTACGAGCAGTCTCGTACTCCTACCTGATAGCTAATGGAATATTGAATAGGGGCTCCTGTATACCATCATACCTCAATACATTCTCCGCATTCCAAGCAATTATCTCTTTTATTACTTTCACTTATTTATATATCAAATATATAATTAGGTAAAGTATTGCAATTGTGAACATTTTCGAATTCTAGTTTTCAAATACACGTTTTAGGGACCCTTAAGACCAAATGACCAAGTCGCGCGAAAAGTGTGTTTGGCAGTAGTTGCCTACAACAATTTTCTGCGGACCCCTTCGTTCAATCACTTTAATGACAAGGACCCCCACAATTCTAAAACTCGTGATTATCTATATCTACCAATCTGTAATTCAATCTAATATAGAAGCCAAAGCCAGCCGTGGTACTTCAGGAATAAACACGGTAGAATAATAATGGTTTAGCACCAGTATTTACTTGCAACAAACTTGAGGACTACAACTTATCACGTACATGCCATGTGGAATAGCATTCATACAGAAACTCAGTAAGTCCAAATATGACCAAGTAGGAGAAATGGAAATTAAAAAATGAATAAATAACCTGGTTGTAAGAGTTTACTTCAAACCGAAAAACATTTAATTACTTAAAACTTTTTAATTTTATTTTTTTAAATTTTTTTATTGATATTTACAACTGTACACAGTACAAGTAAATGAGCTATTTACAGAACATTGGCTTGAAAAAGTCTTGAGAAGAATCTACCCAGTTGTAGCACTTCAGAGTTTATTTGGTAAGCAGGTCTCGAGGCCACCGGCTTTTCAGACGCCTTGGAGGATTATCGGGAATAGATGCCGATGAGAGGATACGGACAAGCGGGTTTGTATGGGCGGGTAATTTGGAATGAAAGGAGGTACATCTTTTTTTTGGCAATTTCTGCAACGAGTGGGATATTCAGGTCTCTATGGATGAGTTTGTTGGTAACAAAGTAAGGAGCGTCTAGGATTTTGGATTGCAAGGATTGGATGCGGGAGGAATTCGATGGTTTAGTGGAGCCCCATAGCTCTATGCTATAAGTCCAGATAGGTCTAATAATGGTTGTGTGAATGAGTGTTTTGAAGTATAGAGGGAGTTTTGATCGTTTGTCAAGTAAGTGTTTTAATAGTCGATATCTACGAGCAGTTTCTTGTCGTCTTGTATGAGGATTCCATGTAAGACGTTTGTCAAGATGAAGTCCAAGGTATCGTATTTGTTCTACAGTGATGAGTGGGGTATGATTAAAGGACCTACTTACATTAAACATGGAATTTTTCGATCCAGCTTTTTGTTTACTTGTGCCCTATATTATTTTACTACGAATTTTTATTTATCAACTATACTTTTAATAAAATCTATAAAAAGGATAATAAAAAAGAGATTTTCCAAATAAAAAAAACTCTTGACACAATTATTACAGATCCTAGACATGTCTGTAAATTTTAGTGATAAATGGCTATATTTATGATTATTCGATAAAATCTATCAGAATCGTAAACTCGGAGAAAAAAATCCGGAAACGGGGAATTACTGTAGTATTAATTTCCACTGATATTGCTTTATTATTATTCAATGTTGCATTAAAATTGTAAATCATTTAACATCAAAAGATATGAACTTTAATAATTTCAAGGTAAAATACAGTTATATGAAGCAGTGGTTGCCAACTAGCTAGCTAACTTGGGTTGGGGACCTCCCGGGGTTCAATAATTGTTATTGGGAAATCATTTTAAATTACCTTAAAGTAAACTAATTGTAAAGTCCTGGCTAGGCGTAAACCTATAATTGCTCGCCACAGACGCGTTTAAAATATGAAGTGATATAATTGCTACAGAGCTCACTTACAGGTAACTAAATACTCACAACATTACTTTAAATCCATAAAATTCGTCCTGCCTGACCCGACTGGCGATGTCCTGTTTCAACTATGTCTTTGTGAGATCGGTATAGCCGCTCAGCCGTGATGCGATGTCCAAGGGAAAAGGCGATCCAATTTTAAATATAAAATAGAGAGATTACATTAGGAAATTAAATAGATAGAGAGATTATTATTACCTTTGAAATATTAGAAAAAAGTAACATAATATTGGGTTGTTTCACATAAAATGTCCGTTTTTATAGTTTCTGAAATACATAAAGAATTTTGCAGGTCTCTATTGTTTTCTTCCGAATGTTTATATATTAAAAAAAACAGTTACTAATCCTCTACCTTTGTATTATAAGTTCAAACTCGGCCATTCAGCAGCTGAGGCCGCTAGAAACACTTGCGAGGCGTTTGGGGAAGGGAGTGTTAACGAAGGGACCATTCACCGTTGGTTTGCTAAGTTTTCAGCTGGGGATACCGACTTGGAAAACTTGCCCCGAGGATGACCTCCGTCCGTAATAGGCAATGATGTCCTCAAACATACAGTAGAAGGAAACCCCTACCAAACAGTTAAAGTGTATTGGGAAAGTAAAAAAGCTTGATACATGGGTACCTCATGATCTCACTGAGCGGCAGCAAGACCCCATGTTTCAAAACATACCATGCAAAAATTGAAAGAATTGGGCTTCGAAGTTCTTCCGCACCCACCATATTCTCCCGGCTTGTCTCCAACAGATTACTACCTGTTCAGTTATTTAGACAACTTTGTCAAAGGAAAACTTTTTGAAAATGATGATCAAGTGAAAAGTGCGTTTTCAGATTTTGTTTCACTTCAAAGCTCAGAGTTTTTCAGTTCGGGGATAAAAAAGTTGTCACGTTGGGAAAAATGTGTATAAAAACAAGGTAAATACTTCGAATAACATTATATTGTTTTCATATCGTATTTTTAATAAAAATCCTTTACCTTGAAAACGGACATTTCATCTGACACAACCCAATAATATCTACCTAAGTAACTATATATATAATTATGAGCTTGAAGGAGATATTTAAGTTCGCATTGGATAGGAATAATATTGGGTTGTTCGAAAAGTTCTTAGAGATTTTTAAAATAAAATATACCTTTTATTACGAAAGGATTGCTATTCCATCAAGACAAAGCTAGGGGTGTCTTGAGAACACAAGTCAACACAAAGGACTCGGGAGAAGTTATGAAGCTTCAGATGGGAGGTTTTATCTCACCCGCCGCACTCTCCTGACATTGCTCCTTCGGATTTCCACCCTTACCGTTTCCTCGAAAATTTTCTACTAGGGAAATCCTAATCTTCAGAAGATGACGTCAAAACGGACCTTTTATTGTTCTTCAGGAGTAAGGATAGTGATTTTTGAAAAATTGGATAATGGACCTTTCAAGCCTTTGGGAAAGGGTAATCGCTAAGGGTGGTAACTATTTTGTAGATAATAATAATAGGCTTAGCGAACCCGAAGGTTCGAAGCCGATACCACCAATCAAGCCCAAGCTCCCGAGATCAGCCTTAACGCAATCCTCCCATCTACGCTTCGGCCTACCTTTCGGACGCCTACCAGTCGGATCAGCAAATACCAACTTTCTCGGAATCCGCTCGTCATCGAGCCCAACAACTTTACTCGCCCATTTGAGTCTCCGCGATGCAATCAGCTCAATTATATTCACAGGATGCAGGTTCCGCAATTCCGCGTTGTGCAACCTTCTAAACTCCCCAGTGGTCTCATCTCTCTTTGGACCAAATATTTTACGCAATACCTTATTTTCGAAAACCTTAAGCCGTTGTTCATCCTTCAAAGTAAGCGGCCACGTTTCACATCCATAAAGAACCGTTGGAAGAATAATAGTTTTATAAATTCTAATCTTTAAGTTTTTAGCATTACGTACATTACATAGCATAGCATAGCATTACGTACGCATACATAGCATTACGTTTTCTTTATATGGGGTAGTTAAATGTTACGTCATCGTGCTTCACTATGAAATAATAAACAAATAAACGTTACTAATTTTAATTTCACTTACTTACATATGAAATATATAGCAAGGAAATGTATTGCGATCGTGACCATTTTTAAAATCCATATTTCACCGAAAATATACGTTTCAGGGTCTCTTGAGTCCTAATGACCAAGTCCCGCAAAAATGTGTGTGCGCGCGCGCGTGTGTGTTTGTATGTGATAATTCTAGCACTTAAACGAAAAGTCGTGAGAAACTGAAATTTTATATTTCAGACAACTATGCCCCCGAGACGTTATAGCAACTTTTTCATTAAAATCGGCTAACCAGAAGAGCCACGTTATACCACGCGTTTTGTAACATTTGCTCAAAAACGGCTCTAACGATTTTGATTAAATTCGCTATATTCATGTAAAAATTAATAGGTTTTAATTTAATAAGTTTTATTCTGATTTATATATTTTGACTGTACTTAAGTAAATTATTAAATGCCGGTATTCAAAAAATTTTTCCTTTAAAGTAACTTAATTTTTGTATATTTCAAAAAATTAACAGTATCTTGTTGTTGGCATCTATAAAAAAACGAATAAATATAAAAGATGAACGTATTCGATATTCAACTGACGGAGTAAACAGGAAACGTAGTTTTTTTTTTATGCAATTGTTGTGTTTTTGAGAATAAGAGAAGTAATCGAGAATAAGGTACTGCGTAAAATATTTGGTCCGAGATGAGAGATGAGGCCACCGGGGAGTTTAGAAGGTTGCACAACGCGGAATTGCGGAGTTTGTACCCTGTGAATATAATTGAGTTGATAGGATTGCGGAGACTCAAATGGATCAATCAATCAAAGAATCAAACAATATATATATATATATATATATATATATATATATATATATATATATATATATATATATATATATATATGTAGGTAACTAAAAGGAAAAAAACGTGTAATGTGTTAATAATGTAGACAGAGGCCCTTTATGCCCAGGAAATCTCTTTCAAAGAAGACGAAGCCTCTCCTAATGTGCTTAGTGAGTTGAGGTGATTATGTTTAGAGACTAAGTTGAAATAGACTACCCTACCTGGAGGTGTGAGATCTCAGGTAGCAGGCAGGTAGGGTCAGCTGAGGGCACTTCAAAGCCACCGCTCTGTGCTGTACTATAGCAACTGTTACTGTCTTAGCAGCAGCATTTACTTATAATAAGTCGAAATAGTACTTTCACAGGGAGTCTCATAAATTTCTCATCATATTGTAGGAGCTGATACTTGACCTTAGGTGGAGCAGAAAAGGTTCATGTGATCCATAATGCCGAGTTATGGAGCTACATGGTGAGAGAAGAGCTTGGTGAAAATTCGCGAGAGTTCACCAAAGTAGTGGGAGAGCGAGAAGGCATATGTTTACTTTAATGTAGAACCTGACACGTGGTCCTAGAAACGGTGTAAAAAACACTTCGTTATGCCGTCCTTCAGAGGCAACGTAAAATGGTGGTCCAGAATGTACGTGTTAAAGATAGCCATCCTAATTAAGCCTGGACAATCAAAATTTAGGGTATTTGAAACACATTGAATTCAGAACATGAATCGATGATTTTACTTTCACTTATCTATATATGAAATATATAGTAAGGGAAAGTATTGTGATGTTGAAAGTTTTCGAATTTTTTTTAGTTTTTTTTTTGTTGAGAAAAACGTTAAAAAAAGTAAAAATGCATGGTACAAAGTACCATTTCCGGTCGGCTGATTTCGAGGAAAAATTTAGTTGTACCTTCTCATGCTTATACGCTTTTAAAATATGAAATTTCAGTTGTATACAACTTATATTTTTCGAACAACACATACCATACACCAGTGGTTCCCAACTGGTAGTCCGCGGACCCGAGTGTTCATCTGGATATTATTCTAAATTACCTAGACTTTAGATATTTTTGACGCATTGGCTTGTAATAATAATAACAAAAGTATACTGACAAATTAATTTTTTTAAGTGATTTAATTGCTAGTGATCACTGACAAGCGACTGCTACTAAATTTTTTAACATTTTGAAAATAATAGCATAAAGGACAGATGTAACATGGCATAAGGTAATGGACAGTATTTTATTTCGTTATGAGTATTTGAATTAATTCATCACTGTAGAACAAATACGATATCTTGGACTTCATCTTGACAAACGTCTTACATGGAATCCTCATACAAGACTTAAACGACAGGAAACTGCCCGTAGATATCGACTATTAAAACACTTACTTGAGAAACGATCAAAACTCCCTCTTTACTTCAAAAAACTCATTCACACAACCATTATTAGACCTATCTGGACTTATAGCATAGAGCTATGGGGCTCCACTAAACCATCGAATTCCTCCCGCATCCAATCCTTGCAATCCAAAATCCTAGACGCTCCTTACTTTGTTACCAACAAACTCATCCATAGAGACCTGAATATCCCACTCGTTGCAGAAATTGCCCAAAAAAAGATGTACCTCCTTTCATTCCAAATTACCCGCCCATACAAACCCGCTTGTCCGTATCCTCTCATCGGCATCTATTCCCGATAATCCTCCAAGGCGTCTGAAAGCCGGTGGCCTCGAGACCTGCTTACCAAATAAACTCTGAAGTGCTACAACTGGGTAGATTCTTCTCAAGACTTTTTCAAGCCAATGTTCTGTAAATAGCTCATTTACTTGTACTGTGTACAGTTGTAAATATCAATAAAAAATTTTTTAAAAATAAAATTAAAAAGTTTTAAGTAATTAAATGTTTTTCGGTTTGAAGTAAACTCTTACAACCAGGTTATTTATTCATTTTTTAATTTCCATTTCTCCTACTTGGTCATATTTGGACTTACTGAGTTTCTGTATGAATGCTATTCCACATGGCATGTACGTGATAAGTTGTAGTCCTCAAGTTTGTTGCAAGTAAATACTGGTGCTAAACCATTATTATTCTACCGTGTTTATTCCTGAAGTACCACGGCTGGCTTTGGCTTCTATATTAGATTGAATTACAGATTGGTAGATATAGATAATCACGAGTTTTAGAATTGTGGGGGTCCTTGTCATTAAAGTGATTGAACGAAGGGGTCCGCAGAAAATTGTTGTAGGCAACTACTGCCAAACACACTTTTCGCGCGACTTGGTCATTTGGTCTTAAGGGTCCCTAAAACGTGTATTTGAAAACTAGAATTCGAAAATGTTCACAATTGCAATACTTTACCTAATTATATATTTGATATATAAATAAGTGAAAGTAATAAAAGAGATAATTGCTTGGAATGCGGAGAATGTATTGAGGTATGATGGTATACAGGAGCCCCTATTCAATATTCCATTAGCTATCAGGTAGGAGGACGGCTGTAATCATTATATTGTATGTATTACACAACTCGTTAACATTATATAATGTATGTAATACAGTATATATTTATTGTATATGTGTATATATTTACATAGCCCCGAGCTAAGGAACAATAAATGTCAATCGGAAAATAGATTAATGCATATTTCAAGTCGTATGAAAATAAATCTAAAACTATTGGAATAAATTTAAATAATAACTATCTCATCGCATATTCAAGCTTATAAATTAAATTATAAATAGCTAGCAACTTATATGGTCTATCTCAGGTCGTTAAAAATAAATAATATATTTTATATGCATTCCGTAAATAGAATGGAGTTATTAATATTTAGAACGTTGGAAAATCTTATGTATTTTAAGAATTTAATGAACCAAGTGGTTTACGCCTCGTAATGAAAAAATAAAGAATAAACTTTTGGATCAGCACAAAATATCTTGAAAATAGAGACGAAACCCCGAAACGTCTGGAAAAAAATGAGATGTGAAGGAGTCTAAAAAGAATAAAAAAGTTAATGTAATTGATAGAATGGTTGTTTAAATATCTGAAAATTATATTGTACCTGTCCCTTAGCATATGTTAGTGGACTCAGGAGAACTACTGACCACTGTACCTCCCCTAGATCGTTATATAAATAGGTAATCCGATAGGCAAGCGGTTACATAAAGTGTACCTGTACCTGTACCAGTATTTGTACTCCCGCCTATCTCAACTCCTTATCTTGGTCCACTTCTGTCTGTCACATAAAGCGTGTTTTAAAATAAATTTGCAGTCAGATTTGTAAATATTGACTATTACTAACAACTAAATTACAGCTGGTGTCGGGCAGATATAGTTGAATCTTATCGTTAAGTAATTAGTCATTTTATATATATATATATATATATATATATATATATATATATATATATATATATATGTGTGTGCGTGTGAGTGTATATTGGGTTGTTTCACATAAAATGTACGTTTTTATAGTTTCTGAAATACATAAAGGATTTTGCAGGTCTCTGTTGTTTTCTTCCGACTGTTTACAGATTTGAAGTGGAAACACGCGATTTTAGAGTAATATTTTTGTACGAGTGGAGGGAAGGGAGTGTTAATAAACGGACCACTCGCCGTTGGTTTGCTAAGTTTTTAGGTGGGGATACCGACTTGGACCTCCGTCCGTAATAGACAACGATGTCATCAAAAATACAGTAGCAGGAAACCCCTACCAAACAGTTAAAGAACTCTCACCACAACTAAATGCAAGTGCATCTACCGTTTCCAGACATTTAAAGTGTATTGGGAAAGTAAAATAGTTCGATACATGGGTACCTCATGATCTCACTGAGCGGCTTTAATTTAAACGCCTTGAGACCTGCGTTTCTTTGCTTGAAAGAACTGAACTACGAAGTTCTTCCGCACCCACCATATTCTCCCGACTTGTCTCCAACAGACTACCACCTGTTCAGGAATTTAGACAAACTTTTTGAAAATGATGATCAAGTAAAAAGTGCGTTTTCAGATTTTGTTTCACTTCAAAGCTCAGAGTTTTTCAGTTCGGGGATAAAAAAAGTTGGTGTCACGTTTGGAAAATTGTGTAGAAAAATAAGGTAAATACTTCAATTAAAATTACCTTGTTTTCATATCGTATTTTTAATAAAAACCCTTTACGTTGAAAACGGACATTTCATTTGACACAACCCAATATACATATATTTAATCTAGTATACTATATTAATTATAATTATTCTTTGCTTTGTCGATTTTCACTGAGATTTGGCCAGGTAAAAGACTTCTTTCAATATAGAAAAGTGAGGGAATCTCTTTAAGCTGATTTGCTAGACACCCTGCCTTGTTTAGTGTGATATCCTTAATGAACACAACACAACTAAAATTTTCCATTGAATCAATTCACTGCTTATTTTGTTTGCATAATCGTTCATGGCATCATTAAGGAGGTTGTAAGATTGAAAAATGGAAAACAAATGTTCTACATCGATTTTTAATTAAGTCATAAAATAATTTATATCTTTCAGAAAGGAGTTAATTAAGAAATACCTGGTCGATGGATGGCTGAACCGTACATCATAGTAACTAGGGCATACATAACATAATCTTAATCCCCTTAGTATACGATCTTATTGCTCCTTGAAAAAATAAATCAAACAAAACGATAACACAAATCATTAGAATGCGAACGTAGGTGTGAATATCGAAGGTATCAATCCTTCCTATATGCTGTCTGATCATGTATTATTTCAATATTTTTATTATTTATTGGTTGTATGTTAATACACCATTTAGCAATGGAGACTTGCCCAATCTCGTGTTAGTGAGCTTAATTTTGACTAGTTGAATAAAAATCTGGTGCGGGCAACACACGACTTTCACTTACCTCCGTTTTTAGAATCGATTAAAGAATTTTCAAAAACAGTTAGACATAAAAATACGTGAAATTATTAAGGAATTAGTTAAATGGAATTTCTATAGAAACGTGTTTCATTAAAAGATGTATTATATTATTATCAAAAATAATCAGTTAGTTTTACGTTCATTTCATCACTCTCTATCAACTTTTAAAAGCTTGTGTATGAGATGATAATTTTTCTAAAATCTTTAGCTTTCCAACGGTATATCATACATGTATATTACTGCTCTTATGTTCAAAAACGAATAATTGCATTTAAAAAATATTTTTTTGTTTTCTCCTTTAGTTGGGTATCGAATTCATTCAATTTATGTATTTACCTGTTTTTTATCAGTGATAACAAGATAATATAGTTATTTTTATAGAATCAACAAAATTAAAGGTACTTTAGAGAAAGAAAATCTAAAATATCGGTATTTAAGGACCGTCAGACCATTTTAATCCGAATGAAACCTACATGATATGGAAGCCCATTAAATTTTACGTCTATATAGCGAGTTTCATAAAAATCGTCGGAACCGTTTTCGAGAAAATCGAAAAAAGGTGCAAAATGCATCGTATAAAGTGGCTCTTCGGGTAAGCTCATTTTGATGAAAAAGGTTTTGTCACGTCTCGGGCGTATAGTTGTCTTAAATATGAAATTTCAGTTTCATAGGACTTACCGTTTCCGCCCGGGAGTTACCACAGAGTTACCGTTTTTGCGGGACTTGGTTATTTGGTCTCAGGGGACCCTAAAACCTGTATTTCCCATGAAAACTGGAATTCGAAAATTTTCACGATCGCAATACTTTCCCTTACTATATATAGTTAGTGAAAGTAAAACACACATGTGATTACAGTATAAGCCATGACACAATACATATGATTAAAGATAATACAAATGCTTTTACTTTACAAACAAACAAACTTTCACTTAGCTATATATAGTAAAGGGAATTATTGCTATACTATACATTTTAGGGTCCCTAAGTTCAAATAACCAAGTCAAAGAGAAAAGGCCTGTGTGTGTGTGTGTGTGTGTGTGAGTGGTACGTCTAGCACGAAAACTATAAGTCGTGCGAAACTGAAATTTCATAATTAAAACAACTATACGCCCGAAATGTTTCATTTTCATTCAAAACATTTTCTCCAAAAAAAAAATAAAAATAAAAAATAAAAGATAAAGAGTTTTGGGCTCCGTGCATGTAGAGAGAGAGAGAGTGCATGTAGGCTCCCTACAACGGCCCCTATAACGATTTTTAATAAACTACCTATATCCATGTAAAATTTAATGGGCTTAACTATCCGTGTAGGTTTAATTCTTACTGTATGTTATTTTTAGCATTTAGCTAGGATTTCAGAAAAAATATTATCTTATACAAAAAAACAAAATGCAAAAGTTAATAAATAGTGATTATATGCTGATAAATCTAACTGGTCGCTGAAGATAATATTATAATCGATTATTTAATAAAACATATGTTTCTATCGAAACTCAACGTAATTAATTTCT
Organism: Piezodorus guildinii; assembly: GCA_023052935.1. Taxonomy (NCBI): domain Eukaryota; kingdom Metazoa; phylum Arthropoda; class Insecta; order Hemiptera; family Pentatomidae; genus Piezodorus; species Piezodorus guildinii. Next base: position 1,137,885 of record CM041292.1, on the reverse strand, counting down.
TAACCTTTTTTACTTTCACTTACCTATATATGAAATATTTCTGTATTTGTTTGTTCATTTATTAATGTCACTTTATGCTACTGTGGCTAATCGGACGATGCTACAGTGGGAGTCCTAAATTTTGCCTATCCAGGTTTTATTAGGATAGGGATCTTTAACGAGTACCTGACATCGCACAGGCTCGGGACCACCTTTTGACGTCCCCTCCGAAGGACGGAATAACTAAGGATTTTTTACTCCTATTAAAAAAATCTAGGACCAACTGCGGGTTTGAACCCGTGACCTTTGGCATACGAGGCTGTTATACTAACCACCCAGCTGCAAGGGATCCCTATATATGACATATATTGCGATAGTGAACATTTTCGAGTTCCAGTTTTCAACGGAAATACACGTTTTAGGGTGTCCTGAATCCAAATGACCAAGTCCCGCTAAAAGGTCTGTGTGTGTGTGGTAAGTCTAGAGCGAAAACGAAAGTGTCGTACGAAACGGAAATTTGATATTTAAGACAACTATACGCATGAGATGTTACAGCAACTTTTTCATCAAAATCGACTAACCAAAATAGCCACTTTATACCATGCATTTTTCACCTTTTTACGATTTTCTCAAAAACCTCGCTATATCGCTGTAAAATTAAATACCATTAATATCACGTGGGTTTCAATCTGATTGAAATAGTCTGAGGGGGCTTGAATGCCGATATTTAAATTTTCTTCCACTAGAAAAACCGGATATTTTTTAGAATTGATAAAAAACGAACAAATATGTAAGTTAAACGAATTTGATATACAGGAAAAAATATTTTTGTGTGCAATTCTTTTATCATTCAACTTAAAAATAATGATGTAGATTTATAATATACCGCTGGAAAGCTTACGATTTTAGAAATACTATTATGTTATGCACAAAATTGTTAAAATTAACTGAGAATGATGAAAAGCCGACAAAACTAACAGATTGTCGTAAATAGAATGTAACAGTTATTTTCTTGTATATATTCGAATTTATTTATTTCCGATTTTATGTAATTTGACTTTATTATCATTATTCTGTATATATTGTATGAATGTGTACTACATCTCTATTACTAATGTTCATTATGTAACAAACTGTAATATTTCTCAATAAAAAAAAAAAAAAAAAAAAAAGAATGTAACTGATTGTTTAACAATTTATTTTCATCTCTAAATGTATTTTAAAATTCTTTGATTGATATAACCATTGAATGTGAGTGAAAGTCGTGTGTTTCACTCACCAGATTTTTCATCTCTAACAGTATTAACAACTATTCCTTCCAGTATTGATACATCTATTGAAGTATATTATATAGTATTGGTCGCAATCTTGAGGTGCTTCAAAACATTAGTGAAAGTTTCGTGCCGTGTTCTGTGCTGTACATGCTGGTACATCCAATATCCAGCCCGTACAGTGTATCATGTGGCCTAGTGATCTTTATCATAAGTCGTTCAATTTACCTTTAAAAATAAACCACACACGTTGCAATCCATTCCCTTCCAAAATGAAAGTATTCGCTTGAAGTAGGTAATTTGTTCTAGAACAATGGCCACGATGGATTTTATTTATGGAATATTTATCCTCTGCGGGAGATTTGCCTGCTTGTCTATGCTCTACATTATCGTATCTTTAATGCCTATATCGTTTGGCGTTCTTTAGCAATAGTAGGTTCTTTTCAGTTTACGTAAGTTTGTAGACGACTTTTATATACGGTATTCCAAGTATGTATGGTCATCCCACTTTTCCAATGTAAAAAATTCTGGTGCGGGGAACACACGACTATCACATACCTCCGTTATTAAAATCGATTAAAGAATTTACAACTACAGTTATAGAAAAAAATTAGTGAAACTAATAAAGAATTAATAAAAACGAATTTCAATAGAAACACGTGTTTTATTAAAAAATCTATCACATTATTATCTAAAACAATCAGTTTTATCGGCTTTTCATCTCTCTTTACTAACTTTTACTATTTCGTGTATTAGATAATATTTTTTTCTAAAATCTTAAGCTATCCAACGGTATATTATACGTGCATATTACTATTCCTATGTTCAGAAACAAAAAAATTAATTGGAGAAGATTCTATAGTAGGATGTCCAATTCGTTCAACATTTATATTTACCTGTTTTTTATCAAAGGTAAGAACATATTATCGTTATTTTTATAGAATCTACAAAATTAAAGGTACTTTAGAGGAAGAAATTTTTAAATAATAATAATAACTATAATAGGCTTAGCGAACCCGAAGGTTCGATGCCGTTGCCACCAAATTCTGCCTACACAAACTCGTCCAATGTTCACCAATCAAGCCCAAGCTCCCGAGATCAGCCTTAACGCAATCCTCCCATCTACGCTTCGGCCTACCTTTCGGACGCCTACCAGTAGGATCAGAAAATACCAACTTTCTCGGAATCCGCTCGTCATCGAGCCCAACAACTTTACTCGCCCATTTGAGTCTCCGCGATGCAATCAGCTCAATTATATTCACAGGATTCAAGTTCCGCAATTCCGCGTTGTGCAACCTTCTAAACTCCCCAGTGGCCTCATCTCTCTTCGGACCAAATATTTTACGCAATACCTTATTTTCGAAGACCTTAAGCCGTTGTTCATTCTTCAAAGTAAGCGGCCACGTTTCACATCCGCAAAGAACCGTCGGAAGAATAATAGTTTTATAAATTCTAACCTTTAAGTTTTTATCATTGTGGATATAATTATTTAGTTATAATATATAATATAATATATTTAGTTGTTTCATTTAATGACCGCCACCCGGACTAATTCCTTCCAGCTTTAAGTTTTTAGATAGAAGCCGCGAACTAAGTAACTTAGCAACTGAATAATAACACTCATTTCCCTTCTTTAACCGGGACTTTATTTCTTCCTGGATTTCATTTTTTCTAGTTATAATTGAACCTAAATACTTGAATTTCTCTACGTGTTCAAAAGTATGCCCTGATACATCAATATCACCAAAATCGCTACCGTTTCTGCTACTAATTATATATTTCGTCTAAGAAATTTTTAAATACCAGCATTTAAGCCCTGTGAGATTATTTCTATCAGAATGAAAAATACATCACATTTTACACCGATATAGGGAGTTTATTCAAAATCTTTCGAGCCGTTTTTGAGAAAATCGTAAAAAGGTGCTTAATGTATGGTATAAAGTGGCTCTTCTGGTAAGCTGATTTTGATGAAAAAGTTTTTGTATTATCTCGCTCGTATATTTGTCTTAAATATGAAATTTCAATTTCATAGTATTTTTCGTTTACGCACTGTAATTACCACACACAGAACTTTTTGCGGGGCTTGGTCATTTGGACTCGGGAGACCCTAAAACATGTTTTTCCACTGAAAACTGGAATTCTAAAATTTTCACGATCGCAATATTTTCCCTTACTATATATTTCATATATAGCTGAGTGAAAGTGAAAATTGCATTAAAAATATTTTTGAATTTTTCTCCTTTAGTTGGATATCGAATTCGTTCAACTTATATATTTTCCTGTTTTTTTGATCAATGATGATCTGGTTATTTTTACGGTTGCACTACGTAATTCAACTGAAAATTCCTCCTTTTTGACCGTTATTTAGTGAAAACAAAAATTACTTGTGCAGTTAACATTATTGATGTAAACTATAGGTCGTCTCAAACCTTTCACCGGCGGTGTAATTCTAGAAACACGACGAATAAAAACAACCGAAACACAGATTGTTTATTTTATTATTTATTTAACGTCACTTTATGCTGCTGTGGATAATCGGAGGATGCTACAGTGGGAGTCCTAAATTTTGCCTATCCAGGTTTAATTAGGATAGGGATCTTTAACGAGTACCTCACATTGCCTAGGCTACCATTTTGCATCCCCTCCGAAGGACGGCATAACAAGGATTTCAGAAACTATAAAAACGGATATTTCATGTGAAAAAAACCAATAATTTGTGACTTCAATATAAAGATCAACTTTTTTTAAAAATTATTATTATAATAAACAATACGGCTACTTGTTGTTTGTTTGTTTATTTATTTAACGTCCCTTTATGCTACTATGGCTAATCGGACGATGCTACAGTGGGAGTTCTAAATTTTGCCTATCCAGTTTTAATTATAATAGGGATCTTTAACGAGTACCTGACATCGCACAGGCTCGGGACCACCTTTTAACGTCCCCTCCCAAGGACGGCATAACTAAGGATTTTTTACTGCCCCGCAGGTTTTTTGTTGTATCTTTTATATCTTTCTTTAATGTTATAGTTGTATTTATTTATTTTTGTCTGTTGTAGGTGAGTCATACTATTCATTGTCAGCTAATCTTCCTCTAGGTGAGTCTCCATTACAAAATACTTATTTCTTGTTTCTGCTATCTTTATTTTTTAAAAACCTTTATTAAATTTTATATAAGAAAATGAGCTTAGACAACGATTACTTCAACACTTACTTGATTCGCGCTCAAACAAACGAAATCAACGATGACAATTGGAAGACAGACAAGCGCGCCGGTTGTAGTTGACACAGGCAGAGCAAATGACCTTAACGACAAGTAGATCCAGCGTTTACTTTCGCTTCGTCTTCGTCTATCTTCCGAGTACGAGCCAAATGCTGAATCCCTCTGAACCGGAAGTGGTGATTGGTATGGGTACATTACATTCATTGTCATGCGTTAAATTCATAACATAAGTCAGCCGCGATCTGTTGCGAATCGGGAAAAGTGCAAACAATTACTAGAAATAATTTATATGGCTGAAAACCGTTTGCTGGGTCAGTTAATTAGTACATACTTTTCAATGTTTGCAATAAAAATACATTGAAGTAACTATGAATGTAGAGTGTAGGTAGTATAGTGAAGTGAGAATAGGTGATAGTGTAATATATTTAGGTGAGAAGTTAGTTGTGGGTGCAGTCAAATAAACAGTTAATTAAGTGGAAACTTAATTTAGTAGTGCCAACGTTTCGGCCTATATTTCAGGCCTTCTTCAGGGCGATTGAAGGAATGTTGTAAACTCGTCCTTTCTTTATTTTAGCATGAACAAGATTAGTGAGTAAACATATAAATAATTTCACTTTTGTTTTTTTCAAGGACTAAATACAAAGAAGTTAGAATTGAAGCAACTTTTACATGTGTTTTTAACATACATATAAAATTAGACAGGTTATATATTACAGACCAGTTGTCATCAAAAATAACAGCCTTCATTATTAAACTTTCACTAATAATAAATTTTCATTTCCATTGGTTTCGACTACTTCAACACTTACTAGACAAACGTTCTAATCTTTCACCTAACTACAAAAGACTCATCTACATGACTATCATAAGACCGATATGGACTTACGGAGTAGAGCTTTGGGGCTCTACTAAACCATCGAATTCTTCCCGTATCCAATTCCTGACAATCCAAAATCCTCAATGCTCCTTACTTTGTCACCAACAAACTCATCCATAAAGACCTTAATGTCCCAATTGTTGCAGATTTGGCCCGTACGAGGTATCAATCCTTCCATGACAAACTCCATTCCAACCCTAATCCTTTCGTTTCATCCTTTCTTCCTCTTCAATTCCTGACAATCCTACGAGGCGTCTGAAAAGGAGATGGCCCCGGGACCTTCTAGTTTAGAATATTTTTAGAGTGCTTCCATTGGGAAGCTTCTCTACATGTGTTACATGCCTTTTTATATTTCATTCAAATTTACTTGTTATACAGTTGTAAATTTCAATAAATAAATAAATATATACTTAAATATCATTTCCATTGTAAAATAATTATTACCAACAGAACCCAACAATGATCAGTGACTGGATGAGTGAGTGAGAATCCAACAATTAATTATCATTTTTGAGATCTCACTCTTTTCATCGTCCTGAAGAAGTTTCGGTCTAAAATTTACGCCGAAACGTTGGTACTTTTAAATTTAGTTTCCACTTAAGTGTTTACTTGACTGCATCCTCGCCTAATTTCTCAAATAATTTATGTTATAATTACCAATAAACTTTTCGGCGTATTAACGTATTAACATTGAGCCTCGTGCCAATCTTTAAAATCTTATTTTGAAGAATCATCATTTTTCATTGGAATTATTATATACAAAGAAGACGTTTTAAAAATAAAATTAAAGCCATTTCGAACTAATTCAATGATCATTTCTGTTTAATCAAATAGAGCAGTTTAAAAAAAAAAAAACACGCTGCAAATTACTACACAATGGTTTATTATTTCCAAATAACTACAATATCAATGATTCTTTTTTCATTTTGTTGGAAATTTATTTCTCAATGAAATAACAAAACTCAATAAAAAAATTCCTTATTCGGGTACTACGTATCTTCAAACTTAAGCCCTCAATTTTGAGATGGATTTTTTTTTTTTTTTTTGGTCCTTTACAAAGGTTTATTATTGCAAATAATAAACCAAAGGCATTTATACAGGACTGCGTTACTATTTTCTTTTCTTTTCGATTTCATTTTAATAATTCAAATAAAGTTACTGATTCCAGATCACCTTACATTTTCTCTCTATTATTAATAATAACCGAGTTATCAAGGAATAACACTTCTTATAAGTGTGGCTGGACCATATCAGATTACAATTGAGTTTTGATGGAATTACATCTATTATATTGTAATATATGACTTGAATATATCGATAAACTTTTTTTTCTTCGTGCTTTACTGATTTTAAAACTCTATACATATTTTTCTCCATTTAAAAAAAAAAAAAACTGGTATTTATGGGCAAAATTTCAATTTTGTTTTCTCTTTTATAATTGTTCGCGTTTTTCGTGGCTAAAAAACACTGATAATTTTATCTCGTATCTACGAAAATAACTTAGTGATTCAACAATTAAATATTTTTTAATCGGCCGCCATTTTAAAACTAACCAGCTGATATCAACGTCTAGCTGTTAGGATTCGCCGTTGCATGGACTAGTATTTTATTTCCATTTAAAAAAAATCTGGTGCGAGCAACACCGACGTTTCACTTACCTCGATATTTAAAATCAATGAAAGAATTTTCAAATACAGTTAGAGATAAAATACGTGAAACTATTAAGGAATTAATCAAATTGATTTATATAGAAACATGTGTTTTATTAAAAAATCTATTATATTATTATCTAAAATACTCAGTTAGTTTTATCTTCTTCTCATCACTCTCTATTAACTTTAAAAGCTTGATTATAAGATATATTTTTTCTAAAATATTTAGCTTTCCAACGGTATATCATACATGTATATTACTGCTCTTATGTTCAAAAACGAAAAATTGCATTAAAAAAATATTTTTTATGTTTTCTTCCTTTAGTAGGGTATCGAATTTATTCAATTTATATATTTACCTGTTTTTCATCAGCGTTAACAAGATAATTTAGTTATTATTGAATCTACAAAATTAAAGGTACTTTAGGGAAAGAAAATTTAAAATATCGGCATTTAAGCCCTGTCAGACCATTTTTATCCAAATAAAACCGACATGATATTAAAGCCATTAAATTTTACATCGATATAGCGAGTTTAATCAAAATCGTCGGAACCGTTTTCGAGAAAATCGAAAAAAGGCGCAAAATGCTTGGTATAAAGTGCCTGTGTTGGTAAGCTCATTTTTATGAAAACAGTTTTGTCACGTCTCGGGCGTATAGTTGTCTTAAATATGAAATTTCAGTTTCATTGGACTTACCGTTTCCGTCCGGGAGTTAGCACACACACACACAGACCTTTTTTCGGGACTTGGTTATTTGGACTCAGGGGACCCTAAAACGTGATTTCCGTTGAAAACTGGAATTCGAAAATTTTCACGATCGCAATACTTTCCCTTACTATATATAGTAAGTGAAAGTAAAAAATAGGTTCTGTAGTTTCGGCTCCAACCCACTAGTTTCAACCCTTGCTTCCTCTTCGATTCCTAATAATCCTCCGAGGCGTCTGAAAAGAAGATGGCCTCGAGACCTTCTTGTTTAAAATAGTTACTGGAGTGCTTCCATTGGGTTGCTCCTCAACAAGTCTGTCTCATGTGATTTTTCTTTTAGCATATTTACTTGTTGTAATATAAATTACAGTTGTAAATTTCAATAAATAAATATAAAATAAATAAAAAAGTGTAGTTTCGGAGAAATGTCGCGGACAACTGATTTTTTTTATTCGTGTCATATGTCATTCATTCGTGAAACCAAAGCCCTCAAATTTTGAGGGACGGATGGAGGGAGTAATTTACTTGGTATAATACAAATGTTTATTGAAAATAATAAACCAAAATTAACAAAAACGTTGCAAAATGTATAAAATGGCACTTGTGGCCGTAACTGCTAATGCAAATACTTCTCTTAAAGATGAGATTTCTTTTCGTGACGATCAAACAATCTGCACCTTCGATAATATAAATTAAGTAGATAAGATGCTAATTTATTTTTGCAAATTCTAAACTGGTTGATGATGATGATGAAGCTGTTTATTGCCTTTCTTTTGTAGAAGAAGAAAGGCACCGTTATAGAGGAAGCGATTATTAAACATATTGTTCTTCGAGGGCTGTGTACACCTCTTTTGTCATCCTCAAGTCCACGCCTTGTCTTCTGCTGCATAGGCCTCTGCATGCTTCCTTTTATCCAACGATGCGCGAATCATTAATGCCGCTGTACCATTTTGATATTTAATTTTGCATTGTTAGAGAATTTTTATTCTCATGCGAAATTAAGTATGATTTATTTTAATTTATTATTAAATACATATTACGTGTTATATTATTTTTAAAATATTGCTAAAATACTAAAAGAATATACTATTGGTCAATTATTTTTAATAATTAACCTTTGTAATCGACAAAAAAAACAAAAATAAAAATGAAATAAAAATGATCTTACTCAATATTTTATGGCTTACGTTTCTAGATAAGTATAAACCCGAATAATAATAATAATAATAGGCTTACCGAACCCGAAGGTTCGATGCCGATACCACCAAATTCCGCCTACACAGACTCGTCCAATGTTCACCATTCAAGCCCAAGCTCCCGAGATCAGCCTTAACGCAATCTTTAAGTTTTAGATAGAAGCCGCGAACTAAGTAACTTAGCAACTGAATAATAACACGCATTTCCCACCTTTAACCGGGACTTTATTTCATCCTGGATTTCATTTTTTCTAGTTATAATTGAACCTAAATACTTGAATTTCTCTACGTATTCAAAAGTATGACCTGATACATCAATATCACCAAGATCGACACCGTTTCTGCTACTAATCATATACTTCGTCTTATCGGTATTTAAATCGAGTCCTATTTCTTTACCGGTTTTTATTAACACACTTGTATTTAGTTGTATGGTTTCCGTGTCTTCACCTAGCAGTACCAGATCATCGGCATACCCCAAAACCGGAATCTTGTCACCCATAATTAAGCCTTTCTCGGTACACATCACCTTTTCTATGACATATTCTAAAGCTATATTAAATAACACAGGTGAAAGGGAGTCACCCTGTTTCAAACCCGATCGCACCTCAAATCTCTCGGAGTAATCAAATCGCGCGGAGGCCTCGCGCGGATCTCATCACCGCGTATGGGGAGCGTTCCACGGGTGGCGGATGTGGGGATGGTCGGTGGAATTTCCTCGGAAGCTCCTCCCGGCTAAGTCCGATGGACTCGCTGACCAACAATGAGAGCGGCCCCCAGGCTTGCTGGAGGGTGTGACGTAGGTTCGAACGCCCTACTCACATATTTTAGTTCACAAAATATCACCAAAAGTCATGGATTCCTCTGAGGTAAAACGCTCATTATCCGGAGGTAAACTAGTCCCCCGTTCGGGTCTTCAGGGCAATCATGGCGCAAGATGAATAAACCCGAATAACGAATAAAATAATACCTTTTGTCCGCCGTCCGTGGCATTTCTCGGACACTCCTGGACCTTTTTTTTTTTTTTTTTTTTTTTTTTTTTTTTTTTTTTTTTTTTTTAACTCGTCCCAAAAATACTAGAGCATGCAACGATGATCCTAATACCTATTCGTTGATATCAAATGGTCAGTTTTAAAATGGCGGTAGATTAAAAAGTAAGTTGACAGATTTTTAATATTTTCCTTGTTTTTGGTAAATATGTTAGTTTGTTCTTAAATGCTGAGAAAGGTACAGGAATCCACGAGGTAGTAAAAATTGTCACATTGAATCCTGTTGGGTCGGTTTTAACAAAACCTCATTTGCATTCCGCGGTTTTGGTTTTTTTCTTCTTTTTTCTGTTTCACATTTGAGATATATAATAAAAATAAATAAAACTCGCTGACTTAAATATTTAATTTTTTCCTGGTATCGTTAATTAAGAGATTGATTGGGAAAGGATTTAAGACTTTTGTTTTTGTTGTGTTTGTGACCTGATCAATTCCAGTGGCACGGTCTAATTCATTTCTATCTTTTTATAAAACGCTTTCTGTCAAATTATACCCTAAAAGGCATGCTTAGCATTTAATTATTTCATTAATTAGTATAATTATCTTTGAAATATCTCTTATCTCAATGTATAAAAACCTTATGTGATAATTGTGACAACGAAACTTGATCTTGGAACAGGAATTTCTTACAGCAATTACATTTTATGGCGAAATTATTATAATTGTATGAAATATAATGTGTATAGTGTATAATATATATATGTATATATATATATATATATATATATATATATATATATATATATATATATATATATTTATACATGTATGTAATTTCCAGCTGGTGACTTAGTATGTTATTATTTAGAACGGCTATCTTATGTTTACTGTTATACAATTACTATCTGTTACCGGCGAATTCGTCTGAGTGAATTTCTGTTATTGTGATCACAATAAAGAAGTTTTTAAAATAATATAATTTAAAGTACTTCTGCGTAAGTGATATTTTTAGTATTATTTTCTTAGTCTGGTAGTAGAACATACTGATTTTCTCCACAACCCGATCTTGACAATGCGACATATAGTTGGCCGTGTGAAAAGCAGTCTTGATGTAAATAGATTCCTACGTGTTTAAATGTCTGCCCCTGTGATTTATTAATTGTTACGGCAAAAGATAAGTTAACGAGAAATTGAATTATTTTAAAATTAAAAGGTAAACCATTTGGAATCATTAGGATGCGAGATTAATTTCTCCCGTTTTTTTTTTCTTCAGATTTTCCACTGATTCTTGATTGTTATATAGCCTAAAGCCTTCTTCGATAAATGGATTATCCAACACAAAAAGAATTTTTCAATTCCAACCAGTAGTTCCTGAGATTAGCGCGTTTAAACAAACAAAAAACAAACTCTTCAGCTTTATAATATTAGTTTAGATAGGAATAACTTGTAATTTAATTAATCATTTAGATTAATAAAATCAGTTAGTATTGTACTCTATAATGACGACGATACACGGTGAGGAATCGGGTATGTGTAGGTGAGGTGAAAGTACTCTTGCGAGAGTAGAGGGTGGTGAAAACTGCGTGAGAGTAAAAATGTGCGCGTGTATACGGTGAGAGTACGCAACAGTACTCGGCGAAATGGCGGATGTGTGAACAGCTGATTATTCAGGAAAGTTGTTGAAAAGGTTGGTTAGCTCTGTTTAGGTTACCAAGTTCTTATGTAAAGATGAATGTTCAGTTGGTGTCATCTTGTTTTAATAATAAAAGAGGAATGTCTAAAAATGTTTTCGACATCTTTGTACAAATTTACTTACTAACCAACTACAAACGTCAACAACAAGACAAGTGAAATAAATTATGAATCTCAAACTAACTAATACAAAAATATATATAATATTATTTCTAATAAATAACTATAGAATTAAAATATAATATCCAAACAGTGAAAATATACATATTATTAAATAATGGTTCTGGAATCTAGAAAAACAATTAAATATATATGAATATAAATAAACTATTTTTAGTTAAAGTTTGATCAAAATAATATGACAAATGATATTGTTATCATCGTTATTAGGGTCATGATATTATATTAGGATCATCGTTGAATGGACTAGTATTTTTGTGGCGAATTTAAAAAAAATTGGTCGAGTAGTTTCGGAGATATGCCGCGGACGGAGGACAAACGGATTTGTTTTTATTCGTATTCAGATTCTAAGCATCTTGAAACGTAAACCCTCAACATTTGAGCAGGGGTAATTTTTTTTTTGGTCGATTACAAAGGTTGATTATGAAAAATAATAAACCAATATTGCACAAAAAATATGTTTGCACTTTTCGTCTTTAGTTGGTTATCGTATTCGTTAAAATTTTATATTTATCCGTTTTTTTTTTATCAGTACTTAATAGGCGATATGGTTATTTTTATCAAAAATACAAAATTAAAGGTAGTTTAGAGGAAGAAAATTATCGGCATTCAAGTCCTATCAGACTAATCAATCAGAATTAAACCTATATCAAATTAAGGCCAATTAAATTTAATATCGATATAGCGAGTTTAATCAAAATCGTTGGAGCTTTTTTTAAGAAAATCGTAAAAAGGTGCTAAATTCATGGAATAAAGTAGGACTTCCGGTCAGCTGAAAAAGTTGCTGTAACGTCTCGGGCGTATAGTTGTCTTAAATATGAAATTTCGGTTCTATAAGACTTTTCGTTTTTGCCCTAGACTTACCACACTCACTCAGGGGACCTAAAACGTGTATTTCCGTCGAAAACTAGAATTCTAAAATTTTCACGATCGCAATACTTTCCCTTACTATATATAGGTAAGTGAAAGTAAAAATACACGTCTGCCAATTTTAAACGGATGGATTATAAAATGATGGCCATTCAAAGAGGGAATATCACGAAATATCATTTTTTCTGACATAATTATGGTTGCTATCATGGAAACTGCTCTTACTATGAGAATAATTGTTATAAAGTAAATCATCAAGTATTTTTAATAAGCTTTTATTTGAGTCATTAAAGACATTTGTGAAAAAAATATTTGCTAAAAACGATCTATCACTTTTTTCTAACATCATTGCTATTATTATAATACTGACTCAGTTTACCACGATTTTCCTTTTGACCTCATGATAATAGGCGATAATACGAAACAAACGACGCTAGTCTGTCGCACAAAAGTGGGTGGGAAGCCGCGGCAGACGTTTTCCAAAATTGGATTTTTAGGAACAAATTCTTACCCATATAACCATTGCACTGACATTATGTCGGTGAGTATTGGACATACAGATTTCTGCTACTTCTCAAATTAAATTTAATTTAATGCCTTTTAAAGTTGTTTATAACCATTATATTGTTAGTAACAGCCATTTCCATGATATCAACCAAATTAATGGAAAACAAAAAGAAGTACCTCGGTTTCCGGTTTTTGTAAGAACCATATCTATGTATCTATTCGTCATACAGACGTGTTTTACAACTCAAATTAAAGCTGATTTAATTTCATATATTAATTTTAATAACAATTATCGTCATAGGGTGAGCGGTTTCCATGATAGTAGCCATAATAATGTTGGAATATTAATATCTATTTTTCTGCAAAAAAAATAATTTTTTTTGTTATACCTCTATATCGTTGAATATTAGACATAAAGATGTCTTTTACCACTCAAATGAAAGCTTATTAAATACATTATAATTTACCTAATAACTATTATACCAATAGGATTAGCCGTTTTCATGATAGTGACCATGATAATGTTAGAAAATAGTGTTAGAAAATCTCGTTTACCGCAAATATATATATATAATATAATATATATATATATATATATATATATATATATATATATATATATATATATTTTTTTTTTTTTTTTTTTTTTTTTTTTTTATACCTCTATATCGTTGAATATTAGACATACAAATGTCTTTTACCACTCAAATACTCAAATAGAAGCTCATTAAATACTTGACAATTTACTTAATAACTATTATCCTGATAGGATTAGCTGTTTCCATGATAGCAAACATAGTAATAATATTAGAAAAGAGTGTCTCGTTTTCCGCAAATTTGTTTGTTTTTTTGTTATACCTCTATATCGTTGAATATTAGACATACAAATGTCTTTTACCACCCAAATGAAAGCTTAACAAATACTTGACAATTTACTTAATAACTATTATCCTAATAGGATTAGCCGTTTCCATGATAGTAACTATAATTATGTTAGAAATGAATGATATTCACTTTTTGTATGGCCGCCATATTGTAATCGACCCGTTTTGAGTTGGCAGACGTGTATAAAGTGCTTTGCCACGTTAGATGCTTTGTATAAAACATAAATTTGGCAAAATGAGTTTAATTTTCCGTTGCTGGCTCAGGGACTATAATGTCGGGGATTCGTAGCATAAACTCGTCGAGACATGGACCCTAGCCGGAAGTGGGCCTGCCTCCTAGATCCTAGATCCTAGGTAGCGGAAGCTTACAATGGACCGTTTCCTTTGAGATTTATTAACGGCTATTAATGCAATCCCTTCTAACGCGCTCTACTGTCCTAACCGAGAAGCTATCATAACAATAAAACTCAATCCCGTATCTTAAACGGTTCCCATTTCATTTGATTTATTTCTATTCTTATTTCAAATGAACTTTTTCTAAAAAATTTTTAAAACTTACTATAGGTGGAATAATCTGGAGTCATTTTTTTTTAATATTTTTAATTTTGCCAACGTTTCGGCTCAAGCTTGTGAGCCATCATCAGGGCTATTAACATCAGAACAAAAGAGATTTCAGACTTTAATATAGAAGTAAAAAATTATTATTATTACCATTACTGAGCCATGTCCAAGCATAAACTGAGGAAAACCATAAACATAGGTAGTATGGGGAGGGATTCGTGTAAAAACCCTGAAGTTTTGTTTTTATGCTTATCATCATCATATTGTTTATCATATTATCATTATATGTATCAATAATATTTAAGTATGTTGGCATATTTTCTGTTTTATTTTAAATGTCATCATTGTCACTACATTCAAAAAATTCTCATTATCATATTAATATGTATCTCTTTTGTTCTGATGTTTGTAGCCCTAATGATGGCTCACAAGCTTGAGCGAAACGTTGGCAAAAATAAAATATTTAGAAAAAGACTGACTTCTGATTATTCCACCTATAATAGTTTCTACAGTCGACTATACATCCTCAACTAAATTTTAAAAGATTAATCTAGTTTCCAAGGAATATCATTTAATTTACAGTGGAACATATTGTCTTCACGAAATGATCTAAAAGTAAAAATAATTATTTACTTTTCACAGAAGTGTTACATTTTATTGTTTGTTTATATATTCAACGCCACTTTATGCTATTATGGCTAATCGGACGATGCTACAGTGGGAGTCCTAAATTTTGCCTAGTTTTAATTTGGATATTGATCTTTAACGAGTACCTCACATCGCAAAGGCTCGGGACCACCTTTTTTCGTTCTCTCCGAAGGACGACATTACTTAGGATTATTTACTGAGAGATGCACTTTATTCAACAAGTGGTTCTGCCCAACTTAATTGGGTTGCTAATAACACAGCCTACTATTAACATCTTAAATGGGATCACTAGTAGCTGGGTGGCTAGCGTAACAGCCTCTCATGCTAAAGGTCACGGGTTCAAACCCGCAGGTGGTCCTAGGATTTTTTAATGGGAGTAAAAAATCCTTAGTTACGCCGTCCTTCGGAGGGGACATTAAAAGGTGGTCCCGAGCCTGTGCGATGTCAGGTACTCGTTAAAGATCCCTATCTTAATAAAACCTGGATAGGCAAAATTTAGGACTCCCACCGTAGCATCGTCCGATTAGCCATAGTAGCATAAAGTGACCTTAAATAAATAAACAAATAAACATCTTAAAAATCTTAGCATGCAATACACATAAAAATATATTAATATTTTTCTTTTTCTTTTAACATTTCTTTCCTTTTAATTTTTTTTTTTTGTGTTAACACTTTTTTTTTCTTTTAACATTTTTTTTCCTACATTATTTTTCTCATTGTATTAATTTTTTTTTTTTTTTTTTCTTGTTTATCTCTCAAATTTATTCAAATATGTGTATACAACAAATGAAAAAATTATATATTAATAATGATTATCACATGACATATGCCTATGGTAACCATATCAAACTCCGCTTAAAACATCTTAGGGCCACTTTCTTAAAGGGATCTTGGCCATAGAAGGAAAATAATTATTAATAATGTTAGTTTATTTATTTATAACGACTTTCCATTTATTTTAACAACTAACATAAAATTTGGTACATAAAATGTTATCTAAATCTTGATTACTCTATGAAAGTGTATTATCTATACGATACTGCAGGTGGCAACACTGAATCACCATAACCTCCTCATTCAATTATTTCGTACGACTTATTTTATTGAATATTTACTTCTTTACTTTATATTATACGTCCATATTACTACTCACATTCCAGTAATAATTTTTTTTATTACTTGATTACACAAAATATATATTACTGCAATATATGTAACATATAAACTTTAAGGAAAGAATGCCCTATATGATAGTGAAAACCGTATCGAAATCCGTCTTGATGATTCAGAAGGAATTCGCGAAAACCAAGAATCGCTGCATCATTATATATATATATATATATATATATATATATATATATATATATATATATATATATAGAGAGAGAGAGAGAGAGAGAGAGAGAGAGAGAGAGAGAGATCTAGGTATATATAATATTAAAATTTGTAATAAGTATTCGCTAAGGAGAGAAGGACGTTCAATTTATTAAAGCTTAGAGTCACGTAGCTGGAGAGGTGAGTACGCTTCTGGACTCACAATTGAGAGTAGGCTGGCTACACGGTGGTAGCAGCTCCCGAGGCAGTCCTGATAGTGACTATCTAATTGTGTCTATCTTGTCTAATATCACTCTATTATAAAATCTGGTGCGAAGAAAATAAAAGTAGACTTGAAAACAGTTTAGGGTCCCCTGAGTCCAAATAATAATAATAATATTTTATTCATTTATTTTGGGACAAGTATCTTTAGAATAAACAAACAATATACAATAAACAAAATACAATAAATGCGAAATTAATAACCTTAGAGGAAGAATAGTAAAATGATAACTGTGAGAAATAATAAGTAAATAAGAAATAAGATAAATAAAAAAACAAAATGTAATAAATCAGTATATATCCTCAAATCTAATGATTGTAAACATATTTATTAAAACTTTAAATGATAATTAAAAAATAAAGTAAATAAATAATCATCATGTTCATGTACATAGCCTCGATTAAAAATATAAATAGAATTTGTAATTAAAACGTTCACAGCCGAAATAACTACGTTTTTTATCGTGAGGTGGGACTGTGTTAGCTGCTTACCTTCGTGAGGCGGGGCCGTACTGTTCCAAGTCCCAACGTCTTTAATGCCAGGTCACAACAGTTCCTGGCTTCGAGCGAGCTAAATGCACGATTGTAACAGTTTTGACATACTCATATGACGTGAAAAATAAATTATGGACATACTTAAAAATTAATTTTATATTGTTAGAATTTGAAATGAAAATATGAAAACAAATCACAGCTAAATAAAATTCTTAAAGAAGAGTAAAGAAATAAAATTAACCGATAAGAGTCCTTTAAGGGGCGAGAGGGGGTGAGGAGGGGTGTTAAAGGTTATAAAATATGTACAGACAAAAATGACCAGGAGTCAGTCTAAAAGTACTTTACATAATTTGCTATAAATCATTTAATAACTAATACTTATTGAGGATGTATAGTCGACTGTAGACACTATTATAGGTGGAATAATCAGAATCAGTCATTTTTGAAAAGTTTTTAATTTTGCCAACGTTTCGGCTCAAGCTTGTGAGCCATCATCAGGGCATTACTGAGCCATGAACAAGCATAAACTGAATAAAAAATAAATCCTTATGTTTGTTAATCCCTACAACATATAATATTGAGAAAAAATAAAATAAAGTAATTTTATTGAGTGTTGGCCCATCTCTACGTCACACCTTGCCCCATTCCGCTCTAAAAAACTCCCAGTGAATCCTGCAATATCAGCGTGTAGCTGACCACTTACTGCCACTCACTATCGCCCCAAAATATACCGCGATAGATCACCGAGGCTTGTAGATCCTAAATCAAGCACATCTCCCTCACATCTTCTTCCAAACGCCAAATTTACAACTACAAGCTGAAGTATGGCGCCTCGTAGAGATTTACCGGTGAGAATGTATCTTTTTTTTTTTAATTCCGACTTTTGAACGTTGTTTATGTCACTTAGGTATGTTTCAATTAAAATACCACAAGTTCCATAGTTGTAATATTTATTTATATCTTAGTTGTGTGGTTGTTCGTTGTGTTTCTGATTTTGTTCTATGTTTCTCCTTGCTGTCTCAATTGACCAAGATATACTGCTTACTTCTGTTTATCGAAGATAAAATGAACATAATTATATTAAATATAATTTATTATGATGTCCTTCGGAGGGGACGTAAAATGGTGGCTCCCTAACCTGTGCGATGTCGGGCATTAGATAAAGTATAGGGAACTGATTAAACCTGGAAAGGATAAAATAATACTAGATCCTACCGAAGCCGAACGTTGGATGCGGATACCAGCAAATACCACCTACACAGTCTACTCCATGTTCACAGTTCAAGCCCAAGTCCCCGAGATCAAACTTCAAGCAATCCTTCCATCGACGCTTCGGCCTACCAGTCGATCAGCGAATACCAACTTTCTCGAAATTCGTTCTTAACTGAGTCCAACAGCTTTACACGCCCATTTCATTCTCCGCGATCATATCAACTCAAATTATATTCACAGGGTACAAGCTCCGCACTCATGAAACACATAGTATGTAAAATTATTGAGTTTTCATCGGAAATAGACGTGTTTAGTTTCCTTTGAGTTCAGTAAACCATGTTATGTTTAGTGGTTTTTAAACATTAATAAAATTCACACTTACATATTAATAACTTTTATTGAAGACGAAACACAATATACAATGATTAATAATTCATTAATTTTCATAAGGTTAGCCCGTGGCTGAGTGGCTACTAAAGGTTCTGATTTCGACTCCCAGTCCCGGCGAGGCTTTTATAAGGATGGTAATAAAATGTGGATTCACTCACAACCTCTCCCCCGGGTATGTGAGACCCGTCAGCCAATTGGTGGCCACACACAAAATTAGGCGTAGGGAGTGATGACCCTACCCTATAAAAATACATCGAGAAGCGTGGTGAGTATATTCTCCCAGGAGACTACAACATGCGGCCAAGGGCCTACACGCCTATCGCGCCAGAGAGAAAAAAAAATCATAATGATAAAAAAATAAATGATAAAGTTATCAACATTTTGAAAACGTGTTTTTGAAAGGTAGGAACACCATTTTAAGAAATTAAACACTATTTATAACAAAAGTTTTTAAAAAATAATGACTTCTTAGAGAAAATCCTATAATTGAATATTTATTATAATACGTTGAAAGTATATGAGAGTGTATGATAATTGACTATCACCGAATCTCACGGATTTTCATCTACCTGTTCTCCCGCCTTGACAGAACCTAGTTCGCCGAAGATAGATAAGATCACTCTGCACTAATAGCAGTAAGTTCCAGCACACCTCTAATCTAAGCTATAGTTCTTCTATAGTACTAAATAGTTCTCTGTATATTAAGGACAGGAATGATCTGACCAGCAAATACCGCCTGCACAGACTCGCCAATGATCACGTTCAAGCCCAAGCCCCTGAGATCAGCCTTAACACAATCCTCCCATCGACGCTTCGGCCTACCTCCTGACGCCTACCTGTCATTCAGCGAATACCAACTTTTTCGGAATCCATTCCTCACTGAGTCCCAAAACGTTACTAGGCCATTTTAGCCTCCGCGATCCATCAACACACACTATATTCACAAGGTAAAAAGCTCCGCAATTCCGCGTTGTGAACCTTCTAAACTCCCCAGTGGCCTCATCCTGACCAAATATTTTACGCAGTACCTTACTTTCGAAAACCTAAGCCGTTGTTCATCCTTCTAAGTAAGCGACCACGTTTCACATCCGTAAAGGCCCTTCGGAAGAAGATTTTTTCAACAAATGAGATAATTAAATTTTCTGTAATCAAGGCATCAAAAACATCTTTCTGAAGTATGAGTTGTAACATCGAACGTATAATATACCGTTGGAAAGCTAAAGATCATAGAAAAATTATTGTCTGATACACATAATTGTAAAAGATTAATTAAGAGTGATACAAAATCGATAAAACTAACTGATTGTCGTAGATAATAATATAATAGATTATTTCAATAGAACACACAGGTTTCTACTTAAATTCATTGCAATTAATTCATTAACAATTTATTTGCAATTCAATGTGTATTTAATATCTTCGTAGCCCAGTTCTTTCAATTTTTGCACGGTATGTTTTGAAACGTGGGGTCTTGCTGCCGCTCAGTGAGATCATGAGGTACCCATGTATCGAGCTTTTTTACTTTCCCAATACACTTTAAATGTCTGAAACGGTAGATGCACTTGCATTTAGTTAGTGCTGAGAGTCCTTTAACTGTTTGGTAGGGGTTTCCTTCTACTGTATGTTTGAGGACATCGTTGTCTATTACGGACGGAGGTCTTCCTCGGGGCAAGTTTTCCAAGTCGGTATCTCCAGCTGAAACCAACGGCGAATGGTCCGTTCATTAACTTTCCCTTTCCCAAACGCCTTGCAAATATTTCTAGCGGCCTCATCTGCTGAATGGCGAGTTTAAACTCGTACAAAAATATTACTCGAAAATCGCGTGTTTCCATGTTCATATTTGGAGGTATACTAAAAAGTGGGTAATTGATTGGGGAATGTTTATAATACAAAGGTAGAGATTAGTAACTGTTTACTTTAAATATGTAAACATTCGGAAGAAAACAACAGAGACCTGCAATCCTTTATGTATTTCAGAAACTATAAAAACAGACATTTCATGTGAAACAACCCAATTTTATGAATTAGGTGATGAAATAATATTGTGCATAGACTTAAGATATAGTTGAGTGGTGCTATGGTGTGTACTAAGCTTTCATATTGATCAGCTGATCGGATAACGGGTTCCGATAGTTAATTATAGGTGTCAGTACCTTCTGTCAATGCCAAGTAGATAATTATCTTTAATATTGTTTATTTTTACACTATTTTATTTATTTTTTTAACAATCGATTCTCTGCAGTAGTAATAATAATATTGATTTTATTTATATCTTCTATTGTTTCTTTATTTATTAACTTAACTTCAGTTTATGCTGCTTTGGGTATTTTAGGGTTTTGCTACACTTTGCCTATCCAAGTCTGATTAGGATGGGAATTTTTAACGTATCCGCTGATGGACGGCACAACCTAGGATATTTATTCCTTTTAAAAAAATGCAAAGTGGCCACTAGTCGTTTTTGAATTTGTGACGTTGAAAATAGAAAGCTGTTATGCTAGCCATTAAACCACAGGTGACTCCTGTTAATTTATATGCGTTTACGATAAGAGTGATTATCTACATGTATAAAATGATGA
Organism: Piezodorus guildinii; assembly: GCA_023052935.1. Taxonomy (NCBI): domain Eukaryota; kingdom Metazoa; phylum Arthropoda; class Insecta; order Hemiptera; family Pentatomidae; genus Piezodorus; species Piezodorus guildinii. Next base: position 1,116,385 of record CM041292.1, on the reverse strand, counting down.
TGCGATTGTTTTTTGGATTTTATGTATCTTAAAACGTACTTATCGTGGGATGCACTGGTATATTTGTGCCCAATTAAAAAAAAAATAATAAGTCCAGTAGATTCGAAGAAAAGCCGTGTTTTTAGAGACGGTGAAAAAACGGATTTTTTATTCGTGTTTCGGTTTCTACGCTAATTTTTGATAGGGTGTAATATAAATATCTGATTTTGAGAGGGTGCAATTATTTTATTTTGTTACGGAGGTTTATTATTTATTTATTTATTGAATATAATAAACCAAAAGCATTTTTACTAGACTTCTTTACTATTTTTTACTTTCACTTACTATATATAGTAAGGGGAAGTATTGCGATCGTGAAAATTTTCGAATTCCAGTTTTCAACGGAAATACACGTTTTAGGGTCCCCTGAGTCCAAATAACCAAGTCCCGCAAAAAGGTCTGTGTGTGTGTGTGGTAACGGTAAGTCCTATGAAACTGAAATTTCATATTTAAGACAACTATACGCCTGAGACGGGACAAAACTTTTTTCATCAAAATGAGCTTACTAGAAGAGGCACTTTATACCATGCATTTGGCACCTTTTTTCGATTTTCTCGAAAACGGTTCTGACGATTTTGATTAAACTCGCTATATCGATGTACAATTTAATGGGCTTTAATATCATGTAGGTTTTATCTGGATAAAAATGGTCTGACAGGGCTTAAATGCCGATATTTTAAATTTTCTTCCCCTAAAGTACCTTTAATTTTGTAGATTCAATAATAATAACTAGATTGTCTTGTTAACGCTGATGAAAAACAGGTAAATATATAAATTGAATAAATTCGATACCCAACTAAAGGAGAAAACAGAAAAAAATATTTTTTTAATGCAATTTTTCATTTTTGAACATAAGAGCAGTAAAATACATGTATGATATACCGTTGGAAATCTAAAGATTTTAGAAAAAATATCATCTCATACACAAGCTTTTAGAAGTTAATAGAGAGTGATGAAATGAACATAAAACTAACTGATTATTTTAGATAATAATATAATAGATTTTTTTAATAAAACACATGTTTCTATATAAATTCAATTTGATTAATTCCTTAATAGTTACACGCATTTTTATCTCTAACTGTATTTGCAAATTCGTTCATTGATTTTAAAAATCGAGGTAAGTGAAAGCCGCACCAGATTTTTTTTTGTTTCCTTTCGCTTTTCATTCAAATTATTCAAAGAAAATTTCCTGATTCGAGAACGTTGTTTCTCTGCCATCAATTATGACCGAGGTATCAGAGAATCACATATCTTTTAAGTTCTGGTCTGGCCATATAAGATTAATTGTTTTTAAAAATATATTTTTAAAATAATTGTTCGTGCTTTCTTGGTTAAATACCCTCATAATTTTTTTTCTCTACCTTAAAAAAAACTGAGTTATTGAATTTAATCACCTTTTAACATTAATCGGCTAGGTTTAAGAATAATCGTTGGATGCCTTGGTATTTGTGGTGAATTAAAAAAAAAATTGGTCCTTAGTTTCGGAGAAAAGCCGCGGACGGCGTTCGAGAAATGGTAGATGAACGGACTTTATTTTATTCGGCTACACGTTTTTGAAACGTAACCCCTAGAGATTTTTTTTTTTTTTTTTTTTTTTTTTTTTTTTTTTTTTTTTTTTTTTTTTTGTCGATCATTATTGAAAATAATTAACCAATATCTCAGAACAGACGAATGAACTTACAACATCTCATAATTGCACCTTTAGTACACATCAGAGGCGGCGAAAAATGGTTGTCCCGAACCTGTGCGATGTCAAATACTCGTTAAATATCGCTATCCTTATAAAGAAAATTTAGGACTCCCACTGTAGCATCGTCCGATTAGCCACAGTAGCATAAGGGGGCGTTACCTTTTTATAATCTAATTTAATTTAAGAATTCTTGAATTGATTTTAAGAACAGAAGTAAGTAAAAGTCGTGGTTTGCGCGCAGAACACATTTTCTACCCACCATAAAAAAATAAAAAAAAAATAATAATGAATCAGTTATAATGGTATCCCTAAAATAATTGCAATATTTAAATGAAATGATTCCAAAATGGTTATTCAGATAGCAGCGTTGAATGCCCTATTTGTAATTCAGGCGAACCAGAGGATCTAAATCATTTTTTGTTGCAATGCCCTGTTTACTTCCCCGTCCAGATATAAGTACTTGAGGACATATATTGAAAATATGTCAGACAATGACCACATAGTACAACTTTTGTTGCAAATAGAAAGTAAAAAGAAATTTGATAATTTATTTTATTATGTACAGAATGTTTAAAAGCTAAGAAATTTGTATCTGTCTATTCAAGAATAACTTTAAACACATTACTAAAATAAGCACTAATTGAATTTTTTAAACTATTTATGATTATTTTATTTGTTTAATATTTATACAGTTACAAATTTATTTTGTCCTTTTATTATGCTATTTGTTTTTGAAGCGTATTTTGTTTAGTACAGTTGTAATAGATTTATGTTTAACTGTTTTGTACAACTCAACTCATTTGTATGAGAAGCTGTTGAAGTGGTACAACTAAAGTTCCTGAAGCAACTACTCAGATGGCCAAGGAGTACTGCCAACTACATAGTACGTCTTGAAACCGGCCGAAACCCATTGAGCGTCAGGGTTTTGAAAGAAAGCTGTGAGCTACTGGTCCAGATTGTCATCATGCCGGAGGAGAGGCTGCCAGGACTTTGTTTCAAAAGACTGATTTCGCTGCGTGCAAGGAATCCTGATATAAAGTTTAACTGGGTCTCACAAGTTAGATCGATGGCTGTCAATATGGCTGTGAAGAAGAATTCAGTGTATTGTGCCCGAATCGATTATTAAAGTGCAGAGATGCAATAATGGAAAAGATAAAAAATCATAACCTTTCAATAGACATCCACCGATCTCCTCAATTCTAACCATAACCCCATATATAGAACTATCTCCAGCTTCAATATCTCCAGCCCAGAGACCTATCTTACATATACAGCCAACATCAAAAAAATAAAATCATTGAGCCAGTTAAGAATTTCGAGCCCAGAAGTACCACACTTTATGGAAAACAAAACCAAAGAGCTTTTCTGTGGATTTCTGAACAGCCTGTTTCACGTCCTTCTCTACTGTGAAAAGCTCATAAAAGACAGAGAGAGATATTTACAACCATTTTTATCAGGATCCAGTGATCACCTACAAAAAATTCTTCAAATAGACAATATTGAAAAACTGAACAACATTTTCTGGTTCACTAAGTCAGCATGTAATACACTGGAATTGTTGAACCCACGCACCAATTAGTGTCTAGTTATCTGAGGTTAACTTTTTATCATTTTTCATTGTACGGCGAATGTTTTCAGTTTGTTTTTCAAGTTGTTAATTGTTTTTGTTTGTTTTTTATGTTTTATTTCAGTGTCTTTTTTCTATTATATATCAATTAAATGATAAAATGTATTATTTAAACAGTTTACTATTATTATTTTTCAAGTTTTTCTCAAGAGCCGAATATATGGACATTTATTATTAACTAGACTCATGTTGGCAATTGAAGAGATTTATAATTTTAATTGATTTGTACAAGAATGTAAATCTTAAACAAATAAATTCTATTCTATTCCAACTTCATTTGTATGGGCTAGCCCGAAAACAAATAAAGAGATTTATTTATTTATTTAAACGAAATACTAAATATAACAATTTTCTATGTGCAAGGTTCAAAACTGGCAGGTGGCCTAAGGATTTTTTAATTGTAGTAAAAAGTCCCTAGTTATTCCGTCTTTCAAAGGGGACGTGAAAAGGTGGTCCCGAGCCTGTGCGATGTCAGGTACTCGTTAAAGATCCCTATCCTAATAAAACCTGGATAGGCAAAATTTAGGACTCCCACTGTAGCATCGTCCGATTAGCCATAGTAGCATAAAGTGACGTTTAATAAACAAGCAAACAATATGCGGAGTTGCAAATATGTTCTATTTGTAGCTTCTGATGGAAATTGGCAGAGTTTCAATCCATCTGGATTCGATCAATATCCACCCTCTCATGTTTATTGCAATACTTACGAGTATTAATAAAGCTAAAAATACTGGCATTGGGGTCCATATCAAGATGGCAAGTTTATGATTAATCCTCTTTGCCGATAGTGCTATCTCACCTGTATCAAAGGATATATCTCACCTGTGGCGGAGATCAGCTGAAGGTGTGGGAGTCCTGGCTGTCAGATCTCGACCAGATTATCTTGGCAAATTGATTGTTTGTTTCTGTTTTCTTCTTCTCTTTTAGTTGCAGTCTGTAATTAATGTGATGTAAGTGACAGCTCGCAACTATTTTTAGTTGTTATTGTTATTATATACGTTGTCGGGCTATGTAATATATGTTCTAACAGGCTTAATTTGAAAATCTAGTGCGAGCAACTGACGTCTTTTACTTCTACCGTTTATGAAATCAATATAAATTGGAAGAAGACAATTTGACAATACGCAGACTTTCGCTCTAAGTGAAACATTATACACATCAAGTACCTTTGAGAGTAAAAAAAGGAAAAACAACTAACAAAAAGGCTTTATCTTTTGCTTAAAGTTATTTGTGTGTCATTAAAATGTTTTTCAGTATTTTGTTTAAATTAATTAAAATAAAAGTAATATATTGGAAATTGTTCTTATTAGTTGCAAAAACGCTTTTCTTTTCCTAGAATATACACAATAATGGTATTAAGATATATTACGTTTAGATGATCTAATTAAAACGGAGTGTTTTATTAACAGAGCTCTTTCAGTAAAAATGTTATTTCAACATTGTTTGGTATATATTAGGAGTAATTTAAAAGTCTCATACATCTAACTTGTTATAAATTTAATGCTCTAAAAGATTGTTCCCTATGTATTTTTCAAGAAACTGCACACCAAAATAGTTATTGAAGCGAAACCATCGACTTTTCTGACATTTTGTGTTTTGTTGACAATTTGGCCAATATTGACACCCACGTATCTCAGTAGGTGTTTCGAATTTTCCTACATGTTACATACCAAACATGTAGGAAATTTATTGTTCTTTAAAATTGCTAACGACAAAGTTTGTTCTAAAATGTTCAGGAAGAGATTTATAAGGAAAAAACTGAAAAAAAGAGTTTTTTTTTTAGAGGTTTTTTCAAGGTGGCGGAAAACGCACAAGGGTGAAAAGTGTGAAAACTTGGGTCTTTAATGAGGGGAGCAGTACAAACAATCGTGCCTAAAAATTACCTTTTTCTAGCCAAAATCCTATTTCTACTGGGTTACAATTCGAAAACATTTTTTCTTTTATAATATTTCGCATCAGCGGCAATTTAAAAATTTATAATCTGAATTCAAGAGTGGAAAACAGTTCAAAAATTCTGGTGCGGGCAACACACGACTCTCACTTACCTCGATTGTTAAAATATTTTTTTAAGAACTATAAAACAAAGATATAGTTGAAACAAAAAGGTGCAATATCCATGGGATAAAGTACCACTTTGCTGTAACATCTCGGGCGCATAGTTGTCTTAAATATAAAATTTCAGTTTCATATGAATTCTGGTTTTTGGACTGGACTTAGTACACACACTCACACGTGACCCTCATGGATCCGGCTACCCTCTACCCTCCAAGAGACCCTCTACCCTCTACCCTCGCAGCTAAACAAGTCCTCACTCGACGGTGGTTTCTGACGACACATTTCCTCTACCACTCTCTACCTGGAACCTCGACGCTTCGGACCCACTCGACTACGAGAGCTGAAATAGTTGCCTGACGCGCAGGCGAAGCTATTTATAATGCCGCTTTCCATTTCGCCTCCACCGGACACTCCTCCAGATGTTCCTCTGACCCCGAGAGAAGTCGTAAAGTGGCGTGAAGTTGAGCAGGAGTGGCAGTTATTGCTCCCTCTAGTCTCATTCTGATTGAACTCGCCTCTACAATCAAGGTTTGTTTGTCTTCTTAAACATCCATTTTCTTCAAAAATAGTCTTCAGGTATGTTTTAGCCATTTTTTTAAACTTCCTTTTCCACTCGAATTTTGAACTATGAGGAGGAGATCTGACCTAGCTGCAAGGTCACATGACGGCTCTAACTTATAGCTCCGTCACCTCCGATACGCCTCTCCTGAGCTCCGCGCGCTTACCCTTCTTCTCCTCAGACCACTCCAACACCCTTTCTGGAGCGCTTCTTTGTCGCAAGAGCCTTTATTATTGGGTTGTGTCACATTAAATGTCCGTTTTCAAGGTAAAGGATTTTTATTAAAAATACCATATCAAAACAAGCTAATTTTATTCGAAGTATTCACCTTTTTTTTCTACCCATTTTTCCCAACCTGACACAAACTTTTTTATCCCCGAACTGAAAAACTCTGAGCTTAAAAGTAAAACAAAATCTGAAAACGCACTTTTCACTTGATCATAATTTTCAAGAAGTTGTCTAAATTCCTGAACAGGTGGTAATCTGTTGGATACAAGTCGTGAAAATATGGTGGGTGCGGAAGAACTTCGTAGCCCAGTTCTTTCGATTTTTGCACGGTATGTTTTGAAACATGGGGTCTTGCTGCTGCTCAGACTTTAAATGTCTGGAAACGGTGTCCCCAGCTGAAAACTTTGCAAACCAACGGCGAATGGTCCGTTCATTAACACTCCCTTCCCCAAACGCCTTTACGCAAATATTTCTAGCGGCCTCAGCTGCTGAATGGTCGAGTTTGAACTCGTACAAAAATATTACTCGAAAATCGCGTGTTTCCATGTTCATATTTGGAGGTATACTAAAAAGTATGTAATTGATTGGGAAGGTAATGTTTGTAATACAAAGGTAGAGGATTAGTAACTGTTTACTTTAAATATGTAAACATTCGGAAGAAAACAACAGAGACCTGCAAAATCCTTTATGTATTTCAGAAACTATTAAAACGGACATTTCATGTGAAACAACCCAATATTTTGAGCGCCATCCTGTACTCATCCCTGTCTAAACAATCTTGGTCTCTTAGCTCACTTGGTCTATATCATCCTTAACCTCAAGGCACGGACCTCTTCTTCAGTTTCTGATAGACTACAACCTATTTAGGATATTGAGATAACAACATTCTAGGACACGGCTCTGTAAGATCACGCTCAGTCGTAAGAATTTTTTCTTGATTTTTTAGTTACCTATTTTGTAGAGGCTGGTTGTGCCCAAGGGTCCCTACCCCAATGTCGCCCCACGACTGAGGTTATCTTGCCACTGTCGGAGTTCGAACCCAGGACCGGAGTAACAGTAGACTAGTGTTCTATCCATTGGATCTCCTTTTATTTTAAAAACATAAAAATTGCATACAAAAATATTTTTGCTCTTTTCTTTTAGTTGATGATCAAATTACATCGTTAATTTTATGAAATATAAAAAATAAAGGTACTTTAGAGGAAGACAATTTCAAATATATGCATTTAAGCACTGTCAGACTATTTCAATCAGAATGAAACCAGCCAGCATTATATGAAAGCCAATTAAATTTTACATCTTTTTTTATATTATCGTAATAAATCTGGTGCGGGCAACACACGAATTTCACTTGCCTCTGTTTTTAGAATCAATTAAAGAATTTTCAAATACAGTTAGAGGTAAAAATGAGTGAAACCAGTAAAGAATTAATTAAATGGAATTCCTATAGAAACATGTGCTTTATTAAAAAATATATTATATTATTATCTAAATAATATAACTTAGTTTTATGTTCATTTCATCACTCTCTATTAACTTCTAAAAGCTTGAGTATAAGGTAATATTTTTTCTAAAATCTTTAGATTCCAACGGTATATCATACATGTATATTGCTGTTGTTATGTTCCAAAAACGAAAAATTGCATTAAAAAAATATTTTTTTAGTTTTCTCCTTTAGTTGTCTTTCAAATGAGCACAACTTACATTTTTAGCTGTTATTTATCAATTCTAACAGCATAATATGGTTATTTTAATAGAATCTACAAAATGAAAGGTACGTCAGAGAAGAGAATTTAAAATATGGCATTTAAGCCCTGTCAGACAATTTTAATCAGAATGAAACCTACATAATATTAAACGCTATTAATCAAATTCGTTCAACTTGCATGTTTACCCGTTATTTATCAATGCTAATAAGATGATGTTTCAAACTTAGGTATTTTAGAGGAAGAAAATTTAAAATATCGGGATTTAAGCCTTGTCATACTATTTCAATCAGAATGGAATCTACATGATACTAGAGCCCACCAAATTTTACATCAATAAAGCGAGTTTAATCAAAATTCTTTGAGCCGTTTTAGAGAAAATCGTAAAAAGGTGCTAAATGTATGGTATAAAGTAGATCTTCCGGTCAGCTGGTTTTGATGGAAAAGATTCTGTAACATCTCGGGCGTATATTTGTCTTAAATATGAAATTTCACTTTCATAGGACTTTACGTTTTGCTCTTAACTTACCACACCACACCACACACACACCTTTTCGCGGGACATGGTAATTTGGACTCAGGGGCCCCTAAAACGTTATTTCCGTTGAAAACTGTAAATCCAAAATTTTCACTATCGCATTACTTACCCTTATTTCATATATAGGTAAGTGAAAGTAAAAGGAGCCAAATAATTTATATGACAGATTAACGTTTGCTGAGCCAGCTGGTAAAAATATAAAATATTTGGAATTTATCAATCATTATGTATTAAATAATATCACAACTGAAACGTGAAGTTACTGCAGAATATGATGTCGATAGTTTACGACGAACTCACTAAATTCCTAAAATACAAGAGATTTAACAACGTTCTAAATATTAATAACTCCATTCTATTTACGGAATGCATATAAAACATATTATTTATTTTTAATGACCTGAGATAGACCATATACGTTGCGAGCTATTTATAATTTAATTTATCAGCTTGAATATGCGATGAGATAGTTATTATTATTTAAATTTATTCCAATAGTTTTAGATTTATTTTCATACGACTTGAAATATGCATTAATCTATTTTCCGATTGACATTTATTGTTCCTTAGCTCGGGGCTATGTAAATATATACACATATACAATAAATACATACTGTATTACATACATATATATAATGTTAAGGAGTTGTATAATACATACAAAATAATTATTACAGCCGTCCTCCTACCTGATAGCTAATGGAATATTGAATAGGGGCTCCTGTTTATTATCATACCTTAATACATTTTCCGCATTCCCAACAAATATTCCTTATTTAAAAAATCTGGTGCGCGCAAAACACGACTTTCACTTACCTCGGTATTTAAAATCAATTCAAACATTTTTAAATACTTACTTTTTACTTTACTTTATAGACGTTCCATCAAGGGTTGCCTCCACCAGTCAGTGCAGAGCTCCAAGCGCTTCGGTCCAACCAATCATCTTCTTGCAGGCCTCGGCCAGCCATTTCTTCTTGGACTCCTTCAATCCACCTGCTTCTGGGGCGTCCAAGACCTCTCCTTCCTGGCGGAACCCAATCCAGGATTCTATTTGGCCAACATTCCTCATTCATTCTTTTAACATGCCCATACCATCTTAGGCGGCGTTCCCCGATCCTTTCATTCACTGATGTACACACCTCCATCCTCTGGCGAACAACTTCATTCCTAACTTTGTCCAGCCTGGTGACCCGTTTACACCTTCTCCAGAAATCCATCTCCACCGCTTGCACTCTCGAATACAAACGGGAGTTCATTGCCCATGTTTCTGAAGCGTATGTCAGGATAGACTCAACTATGTCTGAGAAATTTCGGCGTTTGTTCTCGGAAGATATCTCCGTATTCCAAAGAACTGGATGTAACATTCGGGTAGCCTTACGGGCCTGTTCCACCTCATTTCTCAGGTCTCAGACGACCCGGCAGCATCCAAATAAGACCCAAAATATTTCAAAACGTACACCTTTTTACAAGTTTCGCTGTCTACCAAAAGCGCACCAGTGTCATTATCGCCAATTGCCATGTACTCGGTCTTCTCAAAGTTAATTTTTAAGCCTGTCGCTTCATAGCAGGACTTCAGTGAGAATATCATCATTTCGAGCTATCTCGAAGGTCTATACCTTATACCTTCCGCCTCGCAAAAACGACCTGGTCATCCGCAAAAAACAAAGATACCAGCTGCTCGTCATCAATGAACGGGCCAACATCCCCACATTGCTCGTACCATGGCTTCACCGATTCGTGTAGGAATATCTTAAAAATGACTCTCGCACAAGATTTTTTTTCCTTATCTCATCTTACTGCTCCTTAATTCCTGACCTTCATTTGTTTCTGGGGATAATTAAGAAATTTATTGCAGCGATAACGCTGTTAAAACATTTCATTTTATTTTTTACTTCGAAGAGATTTCAGACTTTTTTTTTCGACAAGAACTTTTCAATTTGAATCAACAGCTTTTGAATTTAATTTCTTCGCCGACAGAAAGAGCAGAGGCTCCGTCCACTAGCGTCTAAAACCTGTGAAAAATTGTCGCTTTCACGACATTTTTTAAGAACTAGCTGCACCAAGCTTAACCCCTTTTTAAGGTTTCATTACACGGCGAGAGAACGGGATCACTTGTAGCTGGGTGGTTAGCATAACAGTCTCCTATGCCAAAGGTCACGGGCTCAAACCCGCAGGTGGTCTTAGGATTTTTTAATGGGAGTAAAAAATCCTTAGTTATGTCGTCCTTCGGAGGGGACGTTAAAAGGTGGTCCCGAGCCAAAAATTCAAGATATTTGGTGATAGTGAATTATCGTACTCTCTCACATACTTTCAACGTATAAATATCCATTTACCGTATTTTATATAAAACAAACGCGAAAAGGACTAATTTTACTATCTCAAAGGATATGCCCAATTTTCATATTTTAAGGATTGTTTTAATTTTTTTATTTTTTTATTCTAAGTTAAAGCCGCCATTATCGTTGAAAGGATTCTTAACAATTGACATATCTCGTAACTAGGATACGATTCAAAATGGAAGAAAAGCACCATTTTATACTCGATTATAAATATTGTATTTCTGAATTTTAGTTTGTTTATTTAAGGTCACTTTATGCTAACGTGGCTAATAGGACTATGCTACAGTGGCGGTCCTAAATTTTGTCTATGCAGGACGGCACACATCTAGCGATTGTTTTACTCGCATTAAAAAATCCTACGGCCACTTGCGGGTTTGAGATCGTGACCTTTGGCATAGAAGGATGTTATGCTGGTCAATATGCTACTGGTGAACAGATCCCTCAATGGGATCTGTAATTGTTTTTTCTTTTTTAAAAATTCGGATGCTCACATCACTCGTTTTTTCTTATCTATTTAAATTTCGCAGAATAAATAATAGTAAAAGTTTTACTAATACCTGACATCGCACAGGCTCGGGACCACCATTCACGTCCCCTTCGAAAGAACGCATAACTAAGGATTTTTTACTCCCATTAAAAAATCCTAAGGCCACCTGCGGGTTTGAACCCGGGACCTCTTGCATATGCTAACCACCATGCTACAGGTAACCCCTCTAAATTTTAATAATTCACAGACAAGGTGAGGATCCGAAATCCCAAATGTCATCGCACAGGCTCAGGCCTACCATTTTATACCCCCTCCGCATAACCAAGTACTTTTCTAATACCTTTAAGAAACTTCCAAGCCATCTGCGAGGTTTGGAAGTTGATCATAGAGCGCTGTTTATTTTGTGGTTTTGAACGAGTTTTGGAGGTTCCAGTAGCACCGCCCGTAGGTATCGAAGGCGGTTTTGGAATTTGACTCTGAGAAGAAGACCGAGGAGGCTGGAGAAAAGAGAGAAGGACGACCTTGCGGAAGAATGCAGATGGAAGCGGAGGCCAAGACCAGTAGCAGCTCGAGGTTCCGGTCCGGGCCACTAACTGCTAACTGCCATCAGCCAAAAAGGAGACTCGGAAGGTTGGCAGTTACATAATGAGCCAGTTATTCGCCTCAACTTCTTGTTGCTCTTCGCCTTCTTCCTTTTTGGCCATCTCTCGCTGAACCTCCATCATTTTATTACGACTTTCAGCTCCTCGCTTCGTCCAAAGGAAGATATATCGTGTCGGTGATGGCGGTGGAATCAATTCGCTACTTGTCGCTCTGATTCGCTTATGAGGGTCACGTGTAGAATAGTGGCTAGCATAACAGCCTTCTATACCCAAGGTTACGGGTTCAAATTTGCAGGTGCATCCTAAGAGCACTTTTAATGTGAATAAAAGTGCTTAGTTATGCCGTCCATCGGAGGGGACGTAAAAAGGTATTTCCGAGACTGAGAGATGTCAGGTGCTCGTTGTCACTCAACATTTTGCTGACACCTGTAAAAAAAATTACAATTTGCAAATGTACTAAAATCTGAGAAAACATGCCGTGGGCTGGCATAAGGGAGACAGCACCCAGTTGTGCAACCTCCTATCTCGTTAAGGGTCCCTGTCTTAATTAAACCTTGTCCATATCTACTCATTTCCATCTCTTCCTGATAATCTTCCGAGGCGCCTGAAAAGACGGTGTTCTCGAGAGCTGCTGATCAAATAAACATTGAAGTACTAACGTCGCACAGTGGGCTAAATCACCAATTTAGGTGGACAAAAGTCAAGTCAAAAGTCTGTAATGTTCCACTGCTTCAACTTTTTATTATTAGTTGGCTAGACCCTTAATACTAATATTTCCCACAATACCGTGTTTACAAATAAATAGTAAATGAATGAATCATTCTTGTTCACACAAGTGCCTAATAACCAACAGTGGGATTATTTTTATTCGATGGTAATTTATTCTGTTTAAGGTGTATTTAGAGCAAAGTCTTTTTGCTTTTATTTAACAATGGGCATTGCTACGACAGGTAAAACATTATATTTCCAAACTCGTTATTGAATATAAATTGCAATCTCACCTGTAGAGTTGATTTAGCAATTTGTAAATGTACGCCCTTATTCCATAACGAAAAACTATATAACCCCCAAGTTACCCCAAGGATTTGTTTCATCAATCCTTCTAGTTTTAGAAATTACGAAGAATTTTTGCGTTTTGGGTGATATATCATTTTTTTCAGACACAAAACTACGAATCAAAAATTTTACAATCTATAATTTCAAAAATTTCCTTAACCATATAAAATACATCTATTAGCAGATTTTAGCAACTCCGAGTCATAATTAGATTTTTTGTATTGTTTTTTCCGTATGGGACTTCAAACGTAAAATATAGGGTAAGTTTTAGATTTTAGCAAATAAATTTTGTTTGACCACTGTACGCTCGCTAATCTTGTCAAAAAATTAATAAGCTTTTATATATATTTTTCCGTTATCTGGGACCCCAACGGTTAAATATAGACAAGTTTCAGAGTTTTGTCCAACTAAATCGGTCATATTGCCCACTGTGCGCCGGGTAGATTCTTCCCAAGCCTATAATTAATGATGGAGTTTTGTTGACCGTTGAGAATATTAGATTAGGATGATGACCGCACCCCCAATCATCTTCCTCATTTAATAAGACTATAGTTATATAGTTAGTCTAGCCAATTCTCTGTGTATAGCTCACTTACTTACTGTATTATGTACAGTTATAAATTAAAAAAAAAATAAAAAAAATACCCAGCGAGTTAATAGTATTTGTTGGAAATACAATTCACGGAATACACAGAGAATACACCTGAACTCCTAATACCCATACTTCCCCGCTGACCCAGCACCCGGACAGCTGCGGGCGATTCGCCGAAGTGGAGGAGTACAGCTTGAGCTGAGCAATCTATCTGAGAACTGCGGCCAGGTGTCGCTCTGGGCTAATCCTCTCCAGGAATAGTAGAGAGTCTTCTTCACAATGAATAGCTTGAGTTTAATCAACTCCAACTCTATCAGAATTCCACTTGTCTATAAATGGATATAATATGGATAATAACGAAAACTTGATTATATTTTTACATTCGCTTAACTATATATGAAACTAGCTGTAACCCGCGGCTTTGCTCGCGAATATTTTATTTTGTCTATATTTATATTTGCATAAATGCGTTTATAAGTAGTAACTATAGAACAAATATGATAGAGCAGTTGTTTGGGGATGTGGTAACAAAGAAACTACCAATAAAACAAACTTATTTTCTTATTTTCTTATGGTGTGATTTCTTGGTGGCTGCACCCTCAACCAACTTCTTTACCATATAGTCAAAACGTTCAAAAACTACTCCATTATTATAAGACGTATACATTTTCAAAAAATATAAATATTATATTTTTAACAATAACATTTATCAAAGTTGCTTTCAATTGAAAATATTCCCACTCGTTGGATCAAAGTATATCAATCACATTTATTTTGCAAACATGACTATATACCACGATTACGTTACAGCTAAAATATATTCAGTAATTTTGGGTATGCCTACTTCTACTGGATCGCTATTGTATATTTAATAGAATTAAATGGCAACTTATATCATCATAACTCCTTTGCAATTTAAATGCGTATTTTCTTCAATTGTGGGTAAAGCCTTCTTCCAGAAAAAAAAAAAAAAAAAAAAACGTGTTTTTTTAAGGATCCAGAACTAAGCCCTTTTATGTTTTTTTTTTATTTGTTTTTTTTTTTAACGAATGATTAACACTTTAAATTATTTAAAAAAGATAATAATGATTGAACATGTGTCTACGGGAACTTACTAACAACACGTGGATGCGATGCTAAATATGCTTGAATATATTTCTTATAAATTGGAATAGTATCCTCGCCAATTAGTTTAGTTAAAATGATTTTGCTTCCAGATGGTTAAACATTTTTGATGGCCATTCAAATGAGTACTTATATTTTTTTCTGGAAACGTATAGTAATATGTATTTTACTATAAAAGGAAACTATAATGTGAATGTATATTTTCTCATCCTCGTCGCCAACTAATATGTATTTTATTATAACTGGAAACTGTAATGTGAATGTATATTATATAAATAAGAACGCATAGAAACAATCAACACACACTTATATTTGGATTAATAATCACATATGTGAATATATGTGAATGTTACTTACTGGGAACCAGTGTTGCCACAGTTAAACAAATTTTGTTTTACATTTTAGAAAAATATATTTTTCGACCATTTAGAATAATAATAAAAACTATCCTTCATTTAAGTTGGACCAAATAACAGATACTTACGAAGTCTGATCAAAGTCGGTTCATTAATTTCAGAGTTTAACCCGAACAAACATTGTGACACGAGATTTTTATATATATAGATATACAGTAAGGGGAAAGTATTACGATCTGGAAATTTATTTAATGCTATTTTTCACTGGACATACACGTTTTAGGGTCTCTTGAGTCCAAATGACTATATTCCGCAAAAATCCCTCTGTGTGTGGTTTTGCACAAAAACAAAAAAGTCGTATGTAACTGAAATTTCATATTTGACACAACTATAGGCTCGAGATGTTACAGCAAAATTTTCTTCAAAATCCGCTGACCGGAAAATCTACTTTACACCATGCATTTTGAACTTTTTTAAGATTTTTCAAAAACGGTTATGGTTGGAAGTCGGTTATGTAAAAAATATTATAATTTTGTCGACGTTTCGGCTCAAACTAGTGAGCCATGATCAGGACTACAAACATCAGAACAACAGAGATACATGTCAATATGATAATGAAAAATATTGAATCTAGTGACAAAATTTTTATTTATTTATTTTTTATTTATTTTATAGTAATTTACAACTGTACTAAAGAATACAATAAGTAAATATGTAGAATGAATATAAACAGTCATGAAAATGTCTTGAGAAAGAACCACCCAGTGGTAGCACTTCACTAACTATTTTAATACAGTAGGTCCCGAGGCCACCTTCTTTTCAGTCGCCTTGGAGGGTTATCAGGGATATCTGAGGAAGATAAATTACGGACAAGTGGGTTTGTATGGGCAGGGAGTTTAGAATGGAAAGAGGAGTATCTATCACGGGCTATGTCTGCAACAATTGGGATGTTTAGGTCATTATGGAGGAGTTGATTTGTGACAAAATAAGGAGCATTCAGGATTTTGCGAAGAATTTTGGATTGTAAGGACTGGATGCGGGAGGAATTAGGTGGTTTCGTAGAGCCCCAAAGCTCGATTCCATACGTCCAAATAGGTCTGATAATTGTGATGTAGATGAGTCTTTTGTAATATACTGGAAGTTTTGAACGTTTGTCTAGTAAGTGTTGTAGTAATCGATATCTTCGAGCAGTTTCTTGTCTTTTCAGTCTTGTGTGAGGATTCCAAGTAAGGCGCTTGTCAAGATGGAGACCTAGGTATCGGATTTGTTCTACAGAAGTAAGGGTAATGTTATTAAAGGATACTGGGGGGCAGGTAGTCATCGGTTTGCGACGAAGGGTAAAGGTGATTTGGTGGGATTTGTTTAGTGACAAAATTTAAAAATAAAAAACACAAATATACAAAAAGATTGTCTTTACAAATAATCACAAAAGATGTTGAATATTGGTTGTACATTGCTAACAGAAAATTATAAAAAGCAGAATCTGAGGTATATTAAGAAGTTATGTTAACTTATATAATTATTATACATAAAAAACTGTGCAAATTATCACAAAATGGTTTATTATTTCCAAATATCTATATTAGGGTATAACTGTTTATAAAGCTATTTATAGAAAGTTAACCAGAATGAAAAGCAATTAATATTGGAAGGAAAATGGTCTATGAAAACGCTATACCTCAGATATTTCTGAACCGATTTCAATAATTCTTTTTTCGCTTTTGTTGGAAATTTAATTTTTCGGATTAACTGGAAAAACGGATTTTTTGGTCCTGTAGTTCAAAGAAATTGCTTTGGAGCGATTGAAAAGTCTCGGACAGATTGAAAGAAAAGCCTCGGAAGGCGGCACAAACGGATTTTTTAAAATTCGTTTTGATGTTCTCTAAGTATCTCTAAACGTAAGCCCTCATATTTTGATAGTAGATGATTTTTTTTTAGGGGTGGATGATTTTTGTTAGGGGAGTAAAATCCTACCTGTACCTCCTCGTGGTGCCCCCCGGGTAGTGCTAACACAGGTGGTGGGGCAGGCAGGGCTCCTGGCCTAGTGAAGACAACCTGCCTAGGGGAAGGTAACCCCAAAATCAAATCCCCGGTCCTCCAGGTTGGGGGTTAGGATATGGGCCAGCACCTCAATTCCTTTAAAAATCACAACCGCTTTCAAACTTAGTAACAGAAAAAAGCCGGATGGATCTAATAGGAAAAGACTTAAGCTTCGGAAACGGACTAAACAATTCGGAACATTTGATAAAGTGCTCTCCGCAGAAGAGGCGAAGACGAGGAAGACCCCGCAAAACGTGGATAGAGAGTGTGAGGGAGGGGGTGGCGGCCAGAGGAGGGCTGCAGGGACAGGGAGCACTGGCGTTCGGAAATACTAAGTTTCGGGATGTGACGCAAGTTGCAAAGGTTCATTTTTTAGAATATTATAATTAACTTATTTATGACGCCTCTAGCCAAGTGGGTCAGTGGCGTTTACACTTCCATTTTATACTTTATTATGGTATATAATGAATAATAAACCATAACTATTGGGTTGTGTCACATGAAATGTCCGTTTTCAAGGTAAAGGATTTTTATTAAAAATACGGTATGAAAACAAGATAATTTTATTCGAAGTTTTTACCTTCTTTTTCTACACATTTTTCCCAACTTTTTTATCCCCGAACTGAAAAACCTGATCTTTTTGAAGTGAAACAAAATCTGAAAACGATCATCATTTTCACAAAGTTTTTCTTTGACGAAGTTGTCTTAATTCCTGAACAGATTGTAATTTGTTGGAGACAAGTCGGGAGAATATGGTGGGTGCGGAAGAACTTTGTAGCCCAGTTCTTTCAATTTTTGCACGGTATATTTTGAAACACGCCGCTCAGTGAGATCATGAGATACCCATTTATCGAGCTTTTTTACTTTCCCAATACACTTTAAATGTCTGGAAACGGTTGTCTATTACGAACGAAGGTCTTCCTCGGGACAAGTTTTCCAAGTCGGTATCCCCAGCTGAAAACTTAGCAAACCAACGGCGAATGGTCCGTTCATTAACACTCCCTTCCCGAAACGCCTTGCAAATATTTTCTAGCGGCCTCAGCTGCTGAATGGCCGAGTTTAAATTCGTACAAAAATATTACTCGAAAATCGCGTATTTCCATGTTCATATTTGGAGGTATACTAAAAAGTGGGTAATTGATTGGGAAGCTAATGTTTATAATACAAAGGTTGAGGATTAGTATTATTTCCTTAAATAATTCCCCAAAAAGTTTATTTATATATTTTAAAATGAAATATTGACGACTTTCTGTTACTGTATGTATGTATAACATATAGTCATGATCATGTACATTTCATCAGCTATTTCTATCGATTCTTATAGCAATAATATTAATCCCATTGAATTATAATGTTTATTTATATCCATTAAATACTTATATCCATGTTTCACAATTCGGGCATTTTAACTTTTTCTATGATAAAATATGTAATGATGAAAAACTAACCAACTTTTTGTTTACATCATGTGTTTTTCTTTTGTGTATACACAAGTTATATATACATATATATAATACAATTTTTAATATATTATTGTTTTATTTTTTAATCCAACTATACTCCCAATAAAAAAAAATTTCTTAGTTGTTGATTTCAAAGGTTCATAGCTTAGAACCTTATTGTGTAAAACCGCGGATGACGTTTGGACGAGCCACGCGCCTGCGTGCTGGAGGCTGACGGAGACATATTTAAATGAGCTGTCAAAGCGTAACATGTTAATTATCAGCTCTCACCTCCGCCTCTTTTTCCTTTTGGATCGGGCCTGGGAGCGACATTTAGGGTAGCTCTTAATCCGGGAGCCATCTCAACTCCTGACTTTTACAACCGGCGCCTCGGGCAATGTCATCTGTATTCATGGCACCAGTTTGAGTCTTTTTTACGGTCGTGTTTGTATTTGTTTATACGCCTTCCGTCAAACCGGTCCATTGTTAGTAGAGAATAAACTGCGGCATTAAGCAACCGAAAAAAAACAACATAAAAATCCCGATGTATAAATTAGCCTATGACTTCTAGAGTCAGGCCGTTCTATCATGGGTAACTTGTTTATTAAAGGATAATCATATATATATGAAATCCTATCGACTCGTCGTAGAGAAGTTTTGGCGAGGTAAGAGACTCTCCTGGACCTCGTCCTTAAAGTGGGTACCAAAAAATTGAGAGAACGGATCCTCATATGCACTAAACCCAACACCTTTTCTGGATTGTATTTGGGTGAGTAAAATAAAATGTAATTATAGGTGGAATAATCAGGAGTCAGTCTTTTTCTAAATATTTTTAATTTTGCCAACGTTTCGGCTCAAGCTTGTGAGCCATCATCAGGGCTACAAACGTCAGAACAAATGAGATACATATTAATATGATAATGATTTTTTTTTTTTTAATGTAGTGATAATGATGACATTTAAAATAAAACAGGAAATAGACCAACATACTTAAATGTTATGCACAACGCGGAATTGCGAGACTTGTATCCTCTGAATATAATTGATTTGATAGCATGGCGGAGACAAAGTGTAAAGTTGTGGGCGAGTCAAATGGACGAGTAAAGTTGTTGGGCTCGATGAGGAACGGATTCCGAGAAAGTTGGTATTCGCTGAACCGACTGGTAGGCGTCCGAAAGGCAGACCAAAGCGTCGATGGGAGGATTGTGTTAAAGCTGACCTCGGGGGCTTGGGCTTGAACGGTGAACATTGGACGAGTCTGTGTAGGCGGAATTTGGTGGTATCGGCATCGAACCTTCGGGTTCGTAAGGCCTATTATTGTTATTATTATAACTTAAATGTTATATATACAAATAATGATAATATGATAAACAATCTGATGATGACAAGCATAAAAACAAAACTTTAGATTTTAATATAGAAGTAAAAAATTATACATAAACGTACTATTACTAAGCCATGTCCAAGCATAAACTGAGGAAAACCATAAACATAGGTAGTATGGGGAGGGGTTCATGTAAAAACCCTGAAGGTTTTCCCCTCTAAATATAAATACTACAGCTTATCTTTGTTTTTAAAATTTTACAAAATTATACAATGGAAAAACAAAACAGAATATGTACAATAAGGCTCAACATTTTTAACAGAAAATTATCAACACTAGAATCTGAGTTTGTAATAAAATAAAATAAAACGAGAAGTGTTATAAATGAAAAGAAAAATATACAATAAATAAAATATAAATCATACAAGCAAATTATACGATACAATAAATTTAAGGAGACGGAAGATGTTGGCATACGAGGGAGAGATTATTTCTTTGTCTGTTTTATGATTGACGGGTACTCGATCTTTTTCCATATGGATGTGTATAGCTTCGGAGAAGCTAAATTAAAAATAATTAAAGAAAAGACTGACTCCTGATTATTCTACCTATTATATTGAGGATGTATAATCGACTATAGAAAATTAATTTTTTTTTTTTTTCCAACTTTTCGGCTCAAACTTGTGAGCCATCATCAGGGCTACAAACATCAGAACAAAAGAGATACATATTAATGTGATAATGAAAGTTTTTTGAATGTAGTGACAATGATAACATTTGAAATAAAACAGAAAATATACCAAAATATAATATTTACATATAATACTTACGTATGTTGGTATATTTTCTGTTTTATTTCAAATGTTATCATTGTCACAAACATAGAAAATTTTCATTATCATATTAATATGTATCTCTTTTGTTCTGATGTTTGTAGCCCTGATGATGGCTCTCAAGCTTGAGCCGAAACGTTGGAAAAATTTAAAAAAAATTTAAAAACTGACTGACTCCTGATTATTTCACCTATAATAGTTTCTACAGTCGACGATACATCTTCAACACAAATTAATTATCTTCATAGCAGCTGTGGGTTGTGTCTTTGATACTTCCCACAGTTGCAAGTACCCGTATTGCCTCAGGGTGATAAATAAATAGTTAATTGAGAGTAAAAATATAGAATTTCAGTTGAAAACAGTTTAGAGTTGCAGATTGCAATGGCTATCAGATAATATCCTGAAATGATTCATATGTTTGCCTTTGATATCTCCCGCTATGGGCTCCTTAAGCCTTAACTTCCTCTATCGTTCTTTCCTCCGCTACGTTCTGCCATTATCTTCTATAATGCAACAAAATTTGTTGATCCTAGGGTAAATTACTTGAGAAGTTAGTTGGGATGTTACCATCCAGTTGAGTGTCGACGCCCAGTAGGCAAAAATAGCCATTTACATATATATTGGGTTGTTTCACATGAAATGTCCGTTTTTATAGTTTCTGAAATTCATACAGGATTTTGCAGGTCTATGTTGTTTTCTTCCGAATGTTTACATATTCAAAGTAAACAGTTACTAATCCTCTACTTTTGTATTATAAACATTAGCTTCCCAATCAATTACCCACTTTTTATTATACCTCCAAATATGAACATGGAAACGCGATTATCGAGTAAAATTTTTGTACGGGTTTAAACTCGGCTATTCAGCAGCTGAGGCCGCTAGACATATTTGCAAGGCGTTTGGGGAAGGAAGTGATGATGAACGGACCATTCGCCGTTGGTTTGCTAAGTTTTCAGCTGGGGATACCGACTTGGAAAACTTGTCCCGAGGAAGACCTCCGTCCGTAATAGACAACGATGTCCTCAAACATACAGTAAAAGCAAACCCCGACCAAACAGTTAAAGGACTCGCAGCACAACTAAATGCAAGTGCATCTACCGTTTCCAGACATTTAAAGTGTATCGGGAAAGTAAAAAATCTGGTGCGGGCAACACACGACTTTCACTTACCTCGATTTTTAAAATCAATGAAAGAATTTTCAAATACAGTTAAAGATAAAAATACGTGAAACTATTAAGGAATTAATCAAATTGAATTTATATATAAACATGTGTTTTATTAAAAAATCTATTATATTATTATCTAAAATAATCAGTTAGTTTTATCTTCTTCTCATCACTCTCTATTAACTTCTAAAAGCTTGTGTATGAGATGATATTTTTTCTAAAATCTTTAGCTTTCCAACGGTATATCATACATGTATATTACTGCTCTTATGTTCAAAAACGAAAATTTCATTAAAAATATATTTTTTCTGTTTTCTCCTTTAGTTGGGTATCGAATTTATTCAATTTATATATTTACCTGTTTTTCATCAGCGCTAACAAGATAATCTAGTTATTATTATTGAATCTAAAAAATTAAAGGTACTTTAGAGGAAGAAAATTTAAAATATCGGCATTTAAGCCCTGTCAGACCATTTTTATCCAAATAAAACCTACATGATATTAAAGCCCATTTAATTTTACATCGATATAGCGAGTTTAATCAAAATCGTCGGAACCGTTTTTGAGAAAATCGAAAAAAGGTGCAAAATGCATGGTATAAAGTGCCTCTTCTGGTAAGCTCATTTTGATGAAAAAAGTTTTGTCACGTCTCGGGCGTATAGTTGTCTTAAATATGAAATTTCAGTTTCATAGGACTTACCGTTTCCGCCCGGGAGTTACCACACACACACACACAGACCTTTTTGCGGGACTTGGTTATTTGGACTCAGGGGACCCTAAAACGTGTATTTCCGTTGAAAACTGGAATTCGAAAATTTTCACGATCGCAATACTTTCCTTACTATATATAGTAAGTGAAAGTAAAAAGCTAGATACATGGGTACCTCATGATCTCACTGAGTGGCAGCAAGACCCCATGTTTCAAAACATACCGTCCAAAAATCGAAAGAACTGGGCTAGAAAGTTCTTCCGCACCCACCATATTCTCCCGACTTGTCTCCAACAGATTACCACCTGTTCAGGAATTTAGAAAACTTCGTCAAAGGAAAACTATTTGAAAATGATGATCAAGTGAAAAGTGAGTTTTTGTTTCACTTCAAATCTCAGAGTTTTTCAGTTCGGGAATAAAAAAGTTGTTGTCAGGTTGCGAAAAATGTGTAGAAAATGAAGGTAAATACTTCCGATAAAATTATCTTGTTTTCATATCGTATATTTAATAAAAATCCTTTACCTTGAAAACGGACATTTCATGTGACACTACCCAATATTTTACTATGTATAATACATGGTAAGGTAAAGTATTACGATCGTGAAAATTCCGAATTCCAGTTTTCAACGGAAATACACGTTTTAGGGTTCTCTGAGTCCAAATGACCAACTTTGAAAGAAAGAAAGAAAGTAAATTTTATTCTGGGACCTTCAGTCCCCTAAGAATAACAGAAAAGTACAAAACTTTGGCTTGTTTCTAGCACAGAAACAAAAACATAAAAGAAATATAAACTTAAGATATAATATTATTTAAAATAAGAATAAATAAAGTTAAATTAATAACTACGATTGCTTAGTATGCATATATGTTTATAATTATATAATCATTAATGTGTATAGATATATTACTATTGTGCTTCTTATGGTATAATAAGGTCACCGAGAAAAACAGAAGAAAGGAAGAGAAAGGTGAATATATATCTAAAACATTGTTTACATATTTGTTGTGGTCCTCATTTTAGAATGTGACATGACCACTATTCTAGCGTTTTGTTTACAATCAATCTGTAGATGGATGGTTGAGGAGATGAAGGAACAGTTTGCTTTTAAATGAGGTTAAAGAAGGTGCTTTGCGTATAGAGGTAGGTATGGAATTCCAGAACGATGTGGCACGCAAACTAAATGATTTTTTAAAGGATGATGTTTGATGAAAAGGAATATATAGGTTACTGGACTGGGATCTTGTATTAAACGAATGTACCGATGAACAAGGGATGAGTAGGTCAAGAATGTAGGATGGATTTTTGGTATTGAAAGTACGGAATAGAAAAACTCCCAAGAAATACTTTCGCCGGGAAACAGGATTGAGCCACTTCAACTCGGCATACCTGTCAGAAACGCTGGAGCGCCTAGGGACCCCGAAGATGCATCTAATGAAACATTTCATAAGTCAAACTTTTGTAAAAAAAAGTCTGTGTGTGTCTGTTCGATTGTATGTGGTAAATCTAGCTCGGAAACGAAAAGTCGCAAGAAACTGGATTATCAGATTTCACATAGATGTTACAGCAACTCTTTCACTTTAATCGGCGGACCGAAAGTGCTACTTTATATTTATGCATTTTCCATCTTTTTACTATTTTCTCTTAAACAGCTCTAATTCGCTATATCGATGTAAAATTTAATGGGCTTTTATATCATATAGGTTTCATTTTGATTGAAATAGTCTGACAGGGTTTAAATGCTGGTATTTTAAATTTTCTTCTTCTAAAATACCTTTAATATTGTAGGTTTTATAACGATAAATACATCATCTATTCACCAAAAAAAAAAAAAAAAAACACCTATTGAAGTTACCTATCTCTTTTCTAAGATCCTTATCCTGGACTTTTATAAACATAATAAAAAAAGAATTAGCGAAATAGGTCAAGCCGTTCATGCGTGATGCTATCAAGGAAAATGGGATTCATGTTTATACATATAGATAGAGAGATTATTATTACCTTAGAAAATTAAAAAAAATTACAACTAAAGTAACTTTTCTTATTTATAAGATCTTTCTCCTGCCTGTTATAAACACAACAAAAAAGAATTAGCAAAATTGGTCAAACCGTTTAAGCTTGATGCGGCCACCAATGGAAAAGGTGATTCATTTATATATATATATAAATGGTCAATTTAACGATTCTGGCTTCACAAATATTGTAAGTCTAGATAATATAAAATCATTTCCCAATGATTCCTCACGGACCCTTTGGGGTCTTTGGACCGCTAGTTGGCAACCACTACGCTATAGTGATGATTGATATTCAGAAAATATAAAATAACATAAAATGTAACTTTAAAAAATAAATTTGATAATTATCCTGCATTAAGGTAAAGAACAACGAAATGTATTAAGGCAGCAGTTTTTTTTTTTCTTCCTAAAAAAAATCCTTCATCTTTGCATATTCATCTTAAAATGATGTTCCTATTTATGATTTTAATTATCTCAAAAATAATTATTTTTTGTTTGTTTTCAGGTAAAGTGGTGCTTGCTTTTCTCAAGTTTACTATTATAAGATTCATTAGGAAGGTAAGTCATTTTTCTGATACCCATATGCTATATATACCCATACACCCTTGCTTCGCATCAGTGCAATTTAAATGAGGCATCATAATTTTTTCATAAAAAATTGTGCACATAACAAGCAAATATTATATTTATTTTATGATTTATTATATTATATATAAAGATTATATTTAATCATTGGCAGAAATCATAAACATAATGACCTTGAAGTAAATAAATAATAAATGTTGATTCATGGATTTATCACTTATATCTTGTTTGTAATATTGGAATGATGGAGGTTATGACAGTTTAATCGTGCAGGTTGTGTTCCTCAAAACAGTACTGTATGAAACTTCTTGTTAAAATAAATGAAAAGTTGTGATAATCTCTTTATGGATGGCCGCCATTTTGTAATCCACCTGTTTTGAGATGGCAGATTTGTATTTTTTGCTGTACCATGATAGATGCTTTGCATACTAAACATTTTGGTAAAATACTTTGCATTTTTCGTTGCTGGCTCACGGACTAGAAGGTTTGAGCGTATTTCCAGTAAGTGTTGAAGTAGTTGAAAACGTGTGGAAGTTTCTTGTCGTTTCAATCTTGTATGAGGATTCCAAGTAAGAAGTTTGTCAAGATGTTTGTTTCAGTGGCGCGACAGGCCGTGCAGCCCTGGGCCTCACGGTGTAATAATCTCCTGGCGTTTCACGATGTAATTTATAGTGTAGGGTCATCACTCCCTACGCCTAATTTTGTGAGTGGCGACCATTTGGCTGACGGGTCTCACATACCCGGGGGAGAGGCTGCGAGTGAATCCCCATTATATTACATCCTTATAAAAGCCCCGCCGGAGCTGGGAATCGAACTCGCAACCTGTAGCAGGAGAGACTAGCGCGGTATCCACTTAGCCACGGGCTCCCCCAAGATGTAGTCCTTGATATCGGATTTGATTAACAGGGACACCATATTTCAAGGTCACTGTTGTGTGATTGAAGGATTTGAGAGGTAACGTATGGGCCATTGTCTACTGATAACACACAAGTGTCATCAGCATAGGTAGAGAGGAAGGTAATAGAATGGTTTGGGATATCAGCTGTATAGAACATGTAAATACCACAACTGGTCCGAGAATACTGCCTTGAGGAACACCATCAAACTGATCACGAAGGGATGAATAGGAACTAGTATGTTTTAATTTAAAGGGTCTATCAGTGAGGTAGGACAGTCTTGGGGATTTTAAGAATTATTTCGGATTGTAAGGATTGGATGTATGAAAAACTTGACGGTTTGAAGCGTCGAAGCTGAATCGAAAGTGGCATCATGACGGAATTATAAATGAGCTTTTTCAAATAGTTTACTCAGAGAATTTTGGAGCTTTTTACTTTCACTTACTGTATATAGTAAGGGAAAGTATTGCGATCGTGAAAATTTTCGAATTCTAGTTTTCAACGGAAATACACGTTTTAGGGTCCCCTGAGTACAAATAACAATGTCCCGCAAAAAGGTCTGTGTGTGTGGTACCTCACGGGCGAAAACAATAAGTCCTATGAAACTGAAATTTCATATTTAAGACAAATATACGCCCGAGACGTTAAAAAACCTTTTTCATAAAAATGAGCCTACCAGAAGAGCCACTTTATACCATGCAGTTTGCACCTTTTTACGATTTTTCGAAAACAGTTCTGACGATTTTGATTAAACTCGCTATATCGATGTAAAATTTAATAGGCTTTAATATTATGTAGGTTTCATTCTGATTAAAATGGTGTGACAGGGCTTAATGACGATATTTTAAATGTTACTTCCTCTAAAGTACCTTTGATTTTGTAGATTCTATAAAAATAACCATATTATCTTGTTAACCATAAATAACAGCTAAATATTTAAGTTGTGCGAATTGAAAACACAACTAAAAGAGAAAACTAAAAACATATTTTTTTAATGCAATTTATTGTTTTTGAAGATATGAACAGTACTATACATGTATGATATACCGTTGAAAAACTAAAGATTTTAGAAAAAATATTATCCCATACACAAGCTTTTAGAAGTAATAGGAAGTGATGAAAAGCCGATGAAACTAACTTGATTATTTTAGATATTAGATCCTAGGTGGCCTGCTATAAAATAGTTAGCGAAAAGCTACCACTGGGTACTTCTTTTTCAAGACATTTTCACAACTTTTCTTCACTCTGCATTTATTTATTTATTTAAGGTCAATTTATGCTGCTGTGGCTAATCGGACGGTGCTACAGAGGGAAGTCCTAAATTTTGCCTTTCCAGGTTTTATTAGGATTGGGATCTTTAACGAGTAACTGACATCGCACATTTTTTACGTCCCTTCCGAAGGACGGCATAACTAAGGATTTTTTACTCCCATTAAATAATCCTAGGACCACCTGCGGGTTTGAACACGTGACCTTTGGTATAGGAGGCTGTTATGCTAGCCACCTTGCTACAAGTGATCCCTCTTTACTCATCGTATTTTATATTACAGTTTTAGTAAATCACAATAAATAAATAAAAAATATCATAGGCTATCTTCCGAGTTTAACGACAGCGCCATCTTGTGCATGTAAGCCTGTTATGCTAGCCACTACACTACAGGCGACTCCAATGTTGAGCAATCTGTACTGTTGAAATAATTAGACAAATTAGTCGGTACATGAGTAGTGTAGACAAGGACTATCAGACGTATTCTTAAGGACCTTCGATAAGTGAAGAAATATCAAAAGATGAGCCGTCCTTAAAATAAATGCACCCAGGACATTGCGACGAAGGAGATGCATTGAGGAAGAGACACCCACAGACCCTGACTGACAGAGCAGGTCCCGCTGGTGGCGCCACAGGCCATGCAGGAGCTCTATCCTCGCGGAATACCAACTCCGCTGCTTGTCATGCCGCCTCTGCCGTCTCAACAAAGTGGCTTCCTTAATGAGGATCATTAATAGAATAAACATATCTTCTCTGGTGGGCATATCCCTCCAGTCCCTCCGGCTGTCCGGTTCTAACCCTCCTGTCGTAGGATCGTTGTGCCAAAATAAAAAATATCGTTCAGACAATGGTTGACTGTGTGTATATATGAGAGAAGTTGGTTGAGGGTGCAGTCAATTCAACACACAATTAAGCGTAAACTTGCACCCAATAAATTAAGTTTCCGCTTAATTGTGTGTTAAATTGACTGCACTCTAAACCAACTCCTCTCATATCATACAACACTAATATTATATCTGTTTAATGCTATTAAATAATTGCACATTTAGGAACAATACATTATCACTCTTTATTGTTCCCACAATTAGAACAGCTGTTTTATTTAAACATATGTAGTTTGTTTCTTTAGTTAACGTCGTAGGATCGTTCAGACCACCGTAGTGCTCTTCCAGCCTCCATAAAGTGCTCATCTTACAATTGAGGCGGCCTCCTATAACAGATGTGTATTAGTATAAAATAGACACGTGGTCATAGAAATTGCATCGCTCAATAAAATAAAATGCTACTAGAAGGAATTAGTCCGAGTGGCGGTTGTTGAATGAAACAATTGAGTAGTTTCAACCATTTATTTTCTGCCAACGTTTCGACCCCCATTGTATATTGTATATTGTAGGCGAATGAAAACTGGTTTCAGAGGGGGTCAAAACCTTGGCAAAAAAAAAATCTAGTGCGGGCAACACACGACTTCCCCTTACCTCCGTTATTAAAATAGATTAAAGAATTTCCAGTTAGAGATAAAATATAGACAAAGTTAAAGATAAAAATCTGAAGCGGGCAACACACGACTTTTATTTACCTCCGTTTTTAGAATCGATTAAGGAATTTTCAAATACAGTTAGAGATAAAAATGAGTGAAACCATTACAGAATTAATTAAATGGAATTTCTATAGAAACATGTGTTTCATTAAAAAATCTATTATATTATTGTCTAAAATAATCACTTAGTTTTATCGGCTTTTCATCACTCTCTATTAAACTTTTGAAAGCATATGTATGAGATAATATTTTTTCTAAAATCTTTAGCTTTCCAATGGTATATTATACATGTATATTACTGTTCTTATGTTCAAAAACGAAAAATTGCATTAAAAAAATATTTTTTCTGTTTTCTCCTTTCGTTGGGTATCGAATTCATTCAATTTATACATTTACCTGTTTTTCATCAGTGGTAACAAGATAATATAGTTATTTTTATAGAATCAACAAAATTAAAGGTATTTTAGGGGAAGAAATGCTTATTAAAATATTGGCACCGTCGGAACAGTTTTTTTTTAGATAATCGAAAAAAGGTGCAAAATGCATGGTATAAAGTGGCCTCTTCTGGTAAGCTCATTTGATGAAAAAGGTTTTGCAACGTCTCGGGCGTATATTTGTCTTAAATATGAAATTTCAGTTTCATAGACTTACCTTTCCGCCCGGAGTTACCACACCACACAGACCTTTTTTCGGGACTTGGTCATTTGGACTCAGGGACCCTAAACGTGTATTTCCGTTGAAAACTGAAATTCGAAAATTTTCACGATTGCAATACTTTCCCTTATTATTATAGTAAGTGAAAGTAAAAAGTTTCCAAAATTAAACATAAGTGCATGTTTTAAAAAAAAATGCTGGTTACACAAAACATAATATTATATATTAAAAATTTAAGAATGGCGGTAAATTTGTGGGTTTCTAGGTATTTTTATATTTTATAAAAAAATATACATATATATATATTTTAATTTATTGATATTTACAACTGTAATAGTTAATACATCAAGTAAATAAACTGAGTGATAAAATGAAAAAGAAATGAACAGAAAATGCTCATTGGCAGTACTCCATTATCTACTCTAAACTAGAAGGTCTTCTTTTTAACGCCTCGGAGGATTGTCAGTAATGGAAGAGGAAGCAAGGATTGTAACAAGTTGGGTAGAGTGGGAGTGGAATTTGTCATGGAAGGAGTGACACCTGCTTCGGGCCAAATCAGGTACATAGGAGACATTAAGGTCTTTATAGAGTTTTTCGTACAAGTAATGTACATTAAGGATTGTCGCAAATTTTGGATTGTGAGGATTCAATACAAGGATTTTTGTTTATAAATCACAAGCTTAACTTGTAGTCCATTAGGCTTAACATGGTGATATAGATGAGCCGTTGTGTCTTTCCAGTAAGTGTTGAAATAATCGAAAATATTTTATTTAAAAAAAAAAAAAAATTAAAAATATTTTCGTAAAAAAAGAAATAAAATTTTCTATGTAGGGACATACAAATCACCTAGCGGTATGAAAAACACTTTAGGACCAAACCTCATCATACCTACCAATATACATTAAAAACATAATAATAATTATAACTATAATCGAGCCTTTTAGAAGGAGTGCGGCCACAAACACCTTGACATGAAATTTTTATATTTATATATATATATAATATATATATATATATATATATATATATATATAGCGCGTATATACAAGTTATATAAATTATAGCGAAGAGTAAGAGGAGACGGAGCGGCGGTGGTTTGGAATGCGGCGTCTTCTTTTGCATAGCCTGCTCCACATCCAAGGTTCTGATCGCCGGTGGTGTGTGTTGTTGTGTGTGGTGTAGTAGGTGAGTGTGCGTGTGCGTGTGTTTGTGCGTCTAGAGCGTCTAACGTACACTTAAGAAGTTTTATTAAAACTAGTTTATTGACCCAGGAACTTAAGATTTCCTATGATCTTTACAGGACGACGTTTAAGAAAAAACGTAACATGGGGTCACTAATAGCATATTGGCTCGCATAACAGCTTAACTTTTATGACATAATAGCATAACTTTTATGGCAAAACTCACGGTTCAAACCCTAATTTTTTTTTTTCGGAAGTAAAAAATTCTTAGTTATGCCTACCTTCGGAGAGGACCTAAAAAGGTGGTCCCGAGCCAGCGCGATGTCAGGTACACTTTAAAGATCCCTATCCTGATCAAACCTGGGTAGGAAAAATTATGCAAAAAAAGTAACTGAACGAAAGACCCCAGCCAGAAGATGGCTTTGGTGTTTCTTCCTGACTGAAAAAAACAATAGATCTTCGATATATCTATATTTTTTAATTAATTTTCTGAGTTATCAAATTTTCGACACGATAAACAACATTGCGAGACGTGTAACATTTTTTAAGGTAAAAATAACGTGATTTGTTTCTTTGAATCCGATATAACTCCGACTTAATTATGGGTAAGTAAAGTGGCCCTTAGCAACCCTTCCTAGTTAAACTTAAGAAAGTCTTATAGGTCTAGTTAACATTTCGATTGTTTGTTTCAGGAATACTTTTTTACTTTCACTTACTGTATATAGTAAGGGGAAGTATTGCGATCGTGAAAATTTTCGAATTCCAGTTTTCAACGGAAATACACGTTTCAGAGTCCTCTGAGTCCAAATAACCAAGTCTCGCAAAAAGATCTCTGTGTGTGTGGTAACTCCCGGGCGGAAACGCTAAGTCCTATGAAACTGAAATTTCATTTTAAGACAAATATACGCCCGAGACGTTACAAAACCTTTTTCATCAAAATGAGCTTACGAGAAGAGCCACTTTATACCATGCATTTTGCACGTTTTTTCGATTTTCTCAAAAACGGTTCCGACGATTTTGATTAAACTCGCTAAATCGATGTAAAATTTAATAGGCTTTAATATCATGTAGGTTTTATTCTGATTAAAATGGTCTGACAGTGCTTAAATACCGATATTTTAAATTTCTTCCTCTAAAGTACCTATAATTTTGTAGAACCAGTAAAAATAACTATATTATCTTGTTAACGCATTATGAAAAACAGGTAAATATATAAATTGAATAAATTCGATACCCAACTAAAGAAGAACACAGAAAAAATATTTTTTAATGCAATTTTTCGTTTTTGAACATAAGAGCAGTAATATACATAATGATATACCGTTGGAAAGCTAAAGATTTTAGAAAAAATATCATCTCATACACAAGCTTTTAAAAGTTAATAGAGAGTGATGAAATGAACACAAAACTAACTGATTATTTTAGATAATAATATAATAGATTTTTTAAATAAAACACATGTTTCTATATAAATTCAATTTAATTAATTCCTTAATAGTTTCACGTATTACTTGCACTTACTATATATTTTTATCTCTAACTGTTTTTGAAAATTCTGTCACTGAGTTTAAAAATGGAGGTAAGTGAAAGTCGTGTGTTGCCCGCACCAGATTTTTTGTTGTTTTTATGGTCACGTCTTTCTAGGCGGTCCAAGGAGTGTGGGTGAGAAATAATGCCAAAGGCCAAAGCCCTTTAGTTAAATATCGCAATACTTTACAAACAGGCGACTGAGCGTGATCCCGGCCTAATCACCTTGCACGGCCGTTTGGGTAAGAAACAGTTCGAACCTCTATATCAGGCCTTTCATAGGCTGTACAGCTACAGTTTTTTCCTTTCTTCAGTCCTATTCGAGAAAAGGAACGCTGATTCATTTGGAAACATTAAATTAGGTTTAAAAAAAGTTGTCTGATGTGGCAATGTGCTGGTGGCCGGATTGTGATTCAGGCTTTGTTCAAGTGAGTCACTATTTCCATCTCTGGCTTAGTCACTTCATTTCATGTTTTTTCATTTCACTTCGCAAACTGTATCCCATCTATTTTTACAAGATTATATTAACTGGCCCAAAAAACATAATTCTATGTTTTTATTCACAACTGCATTGTTGCCTTTTCACTGACTTTTCGTTTTTGCGCTATTCTTGCCCGACACACACTGACCCTTTTCGGGGACTTGTTATTTGGACTAAGGAGACCCTAAAACGTGTATTTCCGTTGAAAACTGGAATTCAAAATTTTCACGAATCGTTAATACTTTCCCTTAAAGTAAACCTGGATAGTGCAAATTCAAGACTCCGCGGACCGTACGATTAAGCACAGTAACATAAAGTGACGTTAAATGGATAACAAGAACAAGATTTGATAAAATATGCCAAGTTCTATTGCAAAACCTCATTCAATTAACTGTATAATATGGTACAGAAATTATGAAATTGACTTTAAAAAATTATATTTTATTGAAAAATTATGAATTGTAAAAATGAATTGACTGAAAAAATATGAATTTGACTGAAAATTATGAATTTACTAAAAATATGAATTCGATGAAAATATGAATTGACTAAAAATTTTGAATTTGACTGAAAACTATTATTCAGAAATGCTATCCCACGCTAACTTCAATCAAATATCTCGCTATTTTGATATACAAGATTTTTTTTTTTTTTGGATCTAAAACTAAAGGTTGATTATAAATTTCTTCGACGGTCTTTACGGATGTGAAACGTGCGCTGAAGGAATGAACAAAGGCTTAAGGTTTTCGAAAATAAGGTGCTGCGTAAAATATTTGGTGCGAAGAGAGATGAGCCACTGGGGAGTTTAGAAGTTGCACAGCGCGGAATCGCAGAGCTTGTACCCTGTAATATATGGTGTTGATAGCATCGCGGAGACTCAAATGGGCGAGTAAAGTTGTTGGGCCCATGAGGAGGGATTCCGAGAAAATTGGGATTCGCTGATCCGACTGATAGGCGTCCGAATGGTAGGCCGAAGCGTCGATGGGAGGATTGCGTTAAGGCTGATCTCGGGGGCTTGGGCTTGAACGGAGAAGATTGGACGAGTCTGTGTAGACTGAATTGGTGTATCGGCATCGAACCTTCGGGTTTGCTAAGTCTATTATTATTATTATTTTGTGGATTGATAATGGTTGACTGTGTGTGTATATATGGAGAGCCGTTAGTTGGGGGTGCAGACAAAACCCATGATTTAGCGGAAATTAAGTCCCCATGAATTAATTGTTATTGATTTGATTTTTGTTTGTTTTGTAAAGAATTATAATTGCGATTTGCTCGGGCGGGTTACACAGCAAACTAACAATATCAACGGGGATACTTATTTGGGGATATTTATTAGTTCTGAGATAGTTGTTATGCTACAGTGAGATTCCTAAATTTTGCCTATTCCCGGTTTAAATAGGAATAGGGATCTTTCACATGTACCTGACATCGCACATGGGACCACCATTTTAACGTCCCCTCCGAAGGACGGCATAACTAAGATTTTTTACTCGACTATAAAATCGTAGGGCCGCCTGCGGGTTTGTAACCGTGACCTTGGGTATAAAAATAAACAATCCTTGGATATGTCTTCCTTCTGAGGGTCCCGAGCCTATGCGATATCAGGTACTCGTTGAAGATCCCTATCCTAATTAAACCTCTGGATAGGCAAAATTTAGGACTCCCACTGTAGCATCGTCCGATTAGCCTCTACAGCTCAAAGTGACGTTAAATAAACAAACAACCAGAACTGGATTTTCACTTTGTAATAATTTTCTATGAATGTTCGTTAAACTCATGATGGTTAACAATGAAATCTGAATAATAGCGAAACTAAACCAATAGATTGAAATTTAAAGTTTACCCTCCAAGGGGACCTCTAAGAAACCACAATCTCTCGATCCCTTTCTAATATATATATATATATATATATATATATATATATATATATATATATATATATAATAATAATAATACTAGGCCTAATGAACCCTAAGGTTCAGTGCCGATACCTCTAAGTACTGCCTCCTCAGACTCTCCCAATGATCACCGTATCCTGTGCTATGCCAGGTACTAGATAAAGATTCCCATACTAATTAAACCTGTAAAAGCAAAATTTAGGACTCATGAAAGATAGTTATCATACTAGGCCTACAGTTGGGTGGCATACGAAGCCGAAGGTTGGATGCGGATACCAGCAAATACTGCCTCGTTCAAGCCCAAGCCCCCGAGGTTAGCTTTAACACAATCCTCCCATCGAAGCTTCGGCCTACCCCTCGTACACTATACCAGTCGGTTCAGCGAATACTAATTTTTTCGGAATTCGTTCCTTACTGAGACCAACAACTTTATTCGCCCATTTGAGTCTCCGTGAAGCTATCAATTCAATTATATTCACAGGGTACAAGCTCCGCAATTCCGCTTTGTGCAACCTTCTAAAATCGACTCTGGGCTCATCGCTCTTTAGGTCAAAATTTAGGTATTACCTATTTTTCGAAAGCCTTAAGATGTTGGTCGTCCTTTAAAGTAAGCGGTCATGTTTCACATTAATAAAGAACTGTCGGAAGAATCATAGTTTTATAAATTCTAACCTTTATGTTTTAGACAGAAGCCGCGAGGTAAATAATTTCGCAACTGAATAATAACACGTATTTTCCGTCTTTACCTGGGAGTTTATTTCCTCCTGGATTTCATTTTTTCTCGTTACCATTGAATATAAATACTTGAATCTCTCTACGTGTTCAAAGGTATGTCGCGAGGTTCCAGTATATATATGATATTGGTAAAAGATAAGATATTTAAAAAAAAAGTTTATAAAAACAAATAAGACAAAAATTGTTTTAGGGATATTAATCAGAGAACTTGGCATGGAGCACAATAACTGAATAATGATTGATCAATTGGATGATTAATCGATCCTGGCTAATTGTCGATAGCGATCGAGGAGGCGGTGGCCTCGCAGCTGCGCTATCTAACGGCCCATCTTAGAGTCATCTCGGCCTATCTGTCTGCTCTCTGTAATGCTGATAGTTAGCTATGTAATGGCGTGCAATGCGAACATCGCGGGGTATCAACGCTTCCTAGTCTGTCGCTAGCCACGGCGCGTCTCTGGCGAAGGGAGTGGATTCGTAAACCTTACGTCTCTCACTTATCTTCCTTGTGGAAATCGATTTCAGAACTTTTAAATAAAGCTAAAATCTAAAACACCACTACAAGCCATGATGGGTTTTGGACTAACATATAGAGATTGGTACTGTTTATAGGAGTACTATTGCTCTATAAGGAGGTGATTAGTAGGGGTGGGCATAATCGAATGATCGTCTTAATCGGATGGATGAACGGACTTCGATGATTTAAATAATCGAATGATCTCTGTTATATCTCTAAGTACATGTGTTAATATCGATTATTGGAACATATGTTATAAATATTATTAGAATGTGTGTTGAGGTTATTCATTGTTATTAAAATGTTCAAACCAAATAGTACGGTCTTTGATTCTTAAATATTAATGACATAACATTGGCGACGAGGATGGTTGACTTACACTTCTGAACTCGCGATGTCCGAACAACTTATCGAGTCGTTGGTGGCAGCTCTTCAACGGATTCAAGTCCGAGAAACTGCGGCTACAGAACAGTCCAAACACCAAGTTCACGGGCTTAATTTTCAACCTTTTGATGACCATGAGGAAACGTTCGATGCCTACGTTTTGCGGCTCGAGAACTTCTTGGCTTTAAAAGGACTTGATGGTGCAGATGAAGCCTCCAAAACCCGTAAATTACAAATTTTTATAAATAGCTTAAGTCCAAAAATATTCCAAACTTTAATTTCCTTAGCGGCACCTAGGAAGCCGCAAGATCTAGCTTATGAAGAAGCAATTAAGATTTTAAAAACACATCTGTGTCCTCAAGCCAGCAAAATAGCAGAACAACATCGATTTGTCCTTCGACATCAGAAGTCTGATGAAACAATCGGTCAATATGTTGCTAATCTGCGGCAAATTGCCAATAATTGTGACTTCACCTGTCAAAAGTGTCAGGAGTCCACAATGGACACTCATTTAAGAGCTCAATTTGTACGGGGGATTAGTGATAATGACATTAGAGAAAAAATATTACAGCAGGGGGAAAATATGACATTCCATGACGCTGTTAACTTAGCTCTTGCTACAGAGACTGTTAAACTAGAAAGTCAACAAATGAGAAGCTCACATTTAACTGTCAATAAAGTGAGCAAGGAGAAGAATCGATCACAGTACAGAGGGTCTCCCACAGTACAGGCTAGTTTTAGGGAGAAGCTGAAACAACTTCGGGGCTGTTGTTATCGATGCGGGAAGAAGAGTCATCGCAGCGTGGATTGTAATGCCAAGAAAACAAAATGCCGAGAATGTGGGAAAATCGGACACCTGGCCCGCGTATGCCTTAGCACCGAAAGGCAGGGAAAACGTAATCAGAACCATATAGACGTCATGTCATCAGCGGAGGACGTCTCGGAGATAAAAGAGAATTTTGAAGTTCATCAAAGTCGAGATGTATACGAAATTCATCAGTTTCAGGGACGGACCGATGGTAAAATGATGATCAATGTCATCATCGAAGGTAAGCATCTGGAACAAGAATTGGATACCGGTGCCGCCGTTACAACCATTTCGAAAAAGACTTTCGATAGATTACTCCCGGGCAAACAACTCCAACCTACTAACATAAAACTTTGAACATTCACCAACGAAATAATTAGACCAATAGGCGTCTGTCAGGTCAAGGTTCAATGTGAAGGCAAGAAAATCACAGGTAACTTAGTAGTTATTCCCCAATTAGTGGACTCTATCATGGGAAGGGACTGGATCCGGGAACTTCGAGTCAACTTAGCAGATATCCGGGCGGTTAAAACATGTCAACCACCTGAGTTAGAGTTAAATAAACTGTTATCTTCTTATTCAGATATATTTGCTAATAAGGTGGGGAAAATCTCTTATGCCACATGTACACTTAAATTAAAAGATAATGTAAAACCTATTTTTAAGAGGGCTAGACCAGTTCCTTACGCGCTTCTAGAACCTGTTGGTAACTGGTGACATTTCCTTGAAGCTAAGTCGGATTCTGATGCAGTATAGGAATGCACCTCATAGTATAACTAATATGAGTCCAGTTGAAATTATATTTGGGAGAAAAATCAAAACTCGCTTGGATCTGCTAAAAGAGTCAGACGAGGAGGCCAGCAGGGAAAATTTAGCGGCAAGGAATTTCGAAATAGGTGACCAGGTTCAAATAAGGAACTATGATGGGACCAGAAAATGGAACTTCGGTAAAGTTTCGGCCAAAGAAGGAAGTCTCCACTGTTGGATAGATGTAGAAGGCGCGAAAAGAGAAAGAAGACACGTCGATCAAATGCGCAAAACTGATATAAGTGGGACTTCACAAGAAAAAACTACAGTCCGTCTTTATGGTTGGCCATTTAAGGACCCACCGGAGAGAGGTGATGTCCGTCCAGATCGAGCACGAGATGAAGAGGGGAGAGATGATGTCCGTCTAGATCGAACGCAAGATAAGGAGGGGAGAGACGGATCTCTTATAACGTCAATCCGAGAAGAATGAAATTCACCGAAGACACCAGCTTTGGATCGTACGAGGAATAAAGAATGGAATGATGAGCACCCACCATTGAGGAGATCTACGAGGCAGCGCAGGCCACCGGACTGGTTTCGTATGTGAGGGAGCCGATTAGCGGAGGAGGACTGTTATATCTCTAAGTACATGTGTTAATATCGATTATTGGAACATATGTTATAAATATTATTAGAATGTGTATTGAGGTTATTCATTGTTATTAAAATGTTCAAACCAAATAGTACGTTCTTTGATTCTTAAATATTAATGACATAACAATCTCATAATCGGATGGATGAACGGACTTCGATGATTTGAATAATCGAATGATTGAAATAATCGAATGATCCGATAATCGTCATTCGATTATGCCCACCCCTAGAGATTAGTTCGAGATTACGCTCAGTTTTAAACTTTTTCCCTTAATATCTTGGTACTTTATTGGGATGGGTGTGCCCTAGAAGACCACTCCCTAACCCAGGGTCGCTCCACGGCTGAAATAACAGAATAAACAATATTCTGCCACAGCATTCCACTCCCTAGCGCATTACAGCCGCTTCTTCTGGTTTGTCTTGCTGAAGAAGTTCTTTCTTCTTGCGACTCGACCACTGAATCCTTCCCTTCTCAGAATATCTTTGACTGTTTTTGGTTGGACTTGAATCCCTTAATACCTATTTAATCTGAGGTGTCGGTAGTGTGAGGATTTACATAGAATTCAGCAGTTTTCTAGATCATCCTGCATGTGTTCGATCCTCCAAAGATTTTAACTCTCTATGTCTTTTTAGTACATACTATACAGTAGTATGTGGCTATATGCACAGATATGCAATTTTCTTATAGACGAGCCCTGCAAATCACGAGAAACGCGCAT
This sequence comes from Piezodorus guildinii, assembly GCA_023052935.1. Taxonomy (NCBI): domain Eukaryota; kingdom Metazoa; phylum Arthropoda; class Insecta; order Hemiptera; family Pentatomidae; genus Piezodorus; species Piezodorus guildinii. The sequence goes on along the minus strand of CM041292.1, from coordinate 1,077,269 downwards.
GTTGAAAAGAAATCAGTTTCCCTGGCCCAAGTAAAGTAAATACCGAACTATGATTTGATTACAGAGGTATGATTTATACATATAACTCTGGAGAGACGGTCATAGTACAACTAATAGGATTAATATTGAAACTGTATGGAATCTTTTATGACCTACCATTAACGAATAACATTCTGCCTCGTTTGATATTGATGATGAAATGAAAATATTTTTTTATCTAATATTAGTATTAATAATTTGTACATTAGGAAATTGTTAAGTTGAAAGTAAATAGCTATGCAAAATAAAAGCATGCTGTATGGAAACTTTTTTGAGTGAGTGTATATATTTTTTTTTTTGTTGGCGCGACAGGCCGTGCAGGCTCTTGGCCGCGTGGTGTATATTCTGTGGAGAATATACTCACGAAAGGAAAATTGTAAATATATATTACTATCCTTCTCTTCCGAAAAAAAAAACAACATACAAACAAGACTATGTGGTTATTTTTTTTGACCCTATGAAATTGATGTTTTTTTAAGATAAGGCTTTAACCTTTTTGAAGAACATGTAAAAATCAAATAGAACTTCCAGTCTGCCTTACTACGAACTACCACCTCTGCCTTTGCCTATGAGCATATTGGAGCGTCGATTAGTGAGCGAAGCTGCTGTGATGTGCGCACCACATTTTTAAAATTCGAGGCGAGGTGGAAGCCACCGGTGACGGCGTGCTGAGGATATTCCAAGGCTGGGCCGGCGCCAAGACTGCAAGATATGGTGCATCTAAATCATCCATCGATAATATATTTATATATTGTTATGTATTCAAGGGGGAGTATATGCATCGATATAGATATCGATATACCATATCAGGCGTAGTCCGGCCCCTCCTTCCTCCACTAAATAATATTATAATTCGGCTTTAGCAGTCGTCATAAATTTAAACCATCAAGTACGGATGCAAAAGAGAAGAAAGTAGATTGTAATCAATTAGAGGTGAGGTGCTTGTTGTTCGTGTAGGCGTCGTATGGTAAGTGGCAAGCAGCCTTTTCGTTGTACACTGTGATAGTAACAGGTAGCCACCTCACTATACACGTGATAGTAACAGGTAGCCATCTCGTTGTACACCGTGATAGCAGCAGGTAGCCATCTCGCTGTACACTGTGATAGTATGTGGCAGGTTGCCATCTCGTTGTACACCGTGATAGTAAGTAGCAGGTAGCCACCTCGCTGTATACCGTGATATTAACAGGTAGCCGTCTCGTTGTACACCGTAATAGTAACAGGTAGCCATCTCGTTGTACACCGTGATAGCAGCAGGTAGCCATCTCGCTGTACACTGTGATAGTATGTGGCAGGTTGCCATCTCGTTGTACACCGTGATAGTAAGTAGCAGGTAGCCACCTCGCTGTATACCGTGATATTAACAGGTAGCCGTCTCGTTGTACACCGTAATAGTAACAGGTAGCCATCACGTTGTACACCGTGATAGCAAGTGGCAGGTAGCCGACTCGTTGTACACTGTGATAGTATGTGACAGTAGCATCTCGTTGTACACCGTGATAGCATGTGGCAGGTAGCCGACTCGTTGTACACGGTGATAGTAAGTAGTTCTGCTAAAAATACTGGTACAAATTATAACAATTAGTTTCTATTTCTCATTCAGTCGGTTGACATGGAGTGGGGTGATAAGGAAAAAGGAGTATCTGTGGTCGCCTTACACGAAGTTGGAAAATGTAGGGCAGATATTTTCAACACTTTGAAACCTTTGGGCATCCGTATGTTCGGATCGTCCCCCGTGTGAGAACGACATATAGAATTAGAGGAGTGACGGCTCGAATCAGAAGAAATCCCAATGGAAAGCAATAAACCATGTCCCGGAAAACGGGAATCTCCGTCAGATCTATGTCTCGTTTTACAAAAAGTGACCTTAGGATGGATGCTTTTCAAAGAATGACAGGATAAAGGTTAACAACTTTCCTTAATAAAAATAAGAGTGGATAGATGCGAAGTGATCATTGGCTGTTAAATTAATAGCCTTCATCGAAAGATTTTGTTAAGCGATGAGAATATTTTTAGCTCCAAAGAAGCCCAGGAAGTCATTAGAAGAGTGGAAATATATTATCACCCTTACTCAGAGATTGTTTGGTGAGGAGTTTGCTTTGACGGCACCACAAAGTTACATTTTTGTGAAAAAAGAACAGCCGCTAAGAACTATCCGGACGATATTTTGGAACCTCTAAATGTATTCTGTTTGCTGGACGTCATTGGGTTATCCAGTTTACTAGGGTAGGTAAACTCAGCAGTGACAAAAGAACATACCATAGTTCATATCTGCCTGAGATAGGCCCTCAGGAAACCCTCTTCTCAACCCACTAGATTACAGGCTTCGGTCCGAACTAGAGGGGATGGTTTGCCACAGAGCAGACCCTAACTTGGAAAGCCACAACAATCTCTGGTCCGAGCTGTTGAGTGTTAAAAAGTGCAAGATTTGTAAAAAGAGATCGCTTAAATTAATATAAATTTGTTGTAAGCTCATAAACTTATGAACATATGTTATTGGGAAAGAGGGAGGTTATATTAGTTCAATGTTGCCAACGTCGCTCAGTATCTTACAATTTATATTATTTAATTAAATAGTCGCGATTTTAAAAACAATATTACGTATCAAACTGTATCTAAGTTATTAAAATAAATGGTAAGTTGTTTTAAATCTATTAGCTAATAATTTTATTGATTACTTCAACTTTTAAATTATATTCATACATTATTTTCATAATGAAGGGAGAATGGTTGACTGTAAGTGGGAGAAATTAGTTCAGGGTGCAGTCAAAAGAACACACGATTAAGATATGAACTTAACAAACTGGTGCCGACGTTTCGGTCTAAATTATAGGCCTTCTTCAGGGCGTTTGAAAGCATAGCGTCATAACAATGAAGCAGTAAGCATTAATGATTCAATCAATAATGATCGATCAACTCAATCTAACTAATCTTTTCTATTGTTTATACTGCAAATATTGTACGAATATGGTCTTACAGCCATATTATTATTGTCCATTGAGACAAATTTTAATATATCTAAATAAATATTTAATCTAATTGTGAATGGCTATCGATCCAAAATTGGACCCGGTCATGAAAGCTGCTGGATTTGCTATAGCTAGTCTAGCGATACAAGCGTTCATAACTTCACTCAGCTACTTACAACATTAAAATCCATCCAGGGATTCTTAAGGAGTCTTTGAGTCAAGAACCAGTCTGTGATTCAGAAGGGACAGATATTTTTCTCCGAACTGATCCTCTGACTCGATTTCTCGGGATAGCAAAACTATTTGGTTTAGGTTTGATAATTAAAATTAAATAATTAGTTTCTTAATACTTTTACTTAACCTTTAGGTACTACAATAATTTTAAAATGCATAACTACTACCATGGGTCATTTCTGACCCAACGTAATAAAAACAATTAAAAAAAGGCTAAGAAAGACTCAGAAATTATGGACAATGATATATTTTTGATAAATGAACTTATAAAAAAACAAATAGATAGTAAATAGATATTTCCAATATGTCACATAAAAAATTTAACTACAAAAGAAAAATTTAGAAAAAACAAATTTAGTTTTTACGTTTTTTTTTAAATTTGGTTATGAAAGTAGTTTTTTGCAGTAGTTGTTGGATTTTCTTAATCCTCACATGTTCCTCTTTATCCTGAAAAAATACAGAAATCAGTAAAGTCGACTACAAATGAGTTGCCTGAGGCTTATTTCGCCCTTCCCTAAAATTTGAAGTTGGAACTGACTCACCTTTGACAGGTGTTGCATACTCGTTTACAATCAGAATGTTTCTTGCAAACAGTTTTTGAGCATTCGTCACAGAAAGTGGAATGTTTTTGGTCTGAATTAGAGCACATATAACACCTTTTTCTTTTTTTATTTTGCGAACGAGTGGCTGCGGATGAGGAAGCTTGTTCCACATGAGGGCTTGATCCTACAATCTTTTCTACAATGCTTCTAATAACATGTCTTAGGTTGGGAATACAAAGTCTATTTTTCACATGGTTGGCCACCCATTCCTCGCCTAGTTTTGTTAAAAAGCCATATCGATCGAGTTTACTTTCCACCAGAACATTTTGGAGAATTATGTGGATGTTTATAACTAACTGTTCTGTAAAAATCGAATCACCATCACTGTTATTACTTAGTATGTCGACATTTTCATCATTGGCACCTTCTGGATCATTTTCACTATAATTACCATCCTTCAAAAATTCTGCCCAGTCTTTATAGTGCTTCCCTTCGACGTAGAAGCCTTTTTCTGTCATGATTAAAAAAAAAATTCGCTGACGGTTTTTGTTACGAAACTACTACTATGGGTCAAAAATTACCCAAAATATCTGATAAACCAAAAAGTAAACAACATTCAGTAACAGCTCAAAGCCAACTAACAGTTCACTTTGTAGTAGGAGAATACCTAAAATACCGTGGCGCTGTCTTTTGGAAATTTCACAAAACAAATAAATTATTGTTTTCGGTGGGTCACTTTTGACCCATGGTAGTGGTTAAAGGTTAATTACACTCGAGTCATCTGTGGTGTAGTGATTAGCATGACAAACTTATATTTACAAGGTCGCGGGCTCAAACCCGGACGATGGCAGTAGTATTTTTTAATGGTTTGAAATAAAATATTATAAATAATTAATTTTCCAATTGCCATATTTGATGCAAATAAATATTTTTATATGTCAAATGTTTGCTTTGTTTTGAATCTTTCAAGTTATAGCTATAATTTTTACTTCCCCTTACTGTATATGAAATAAATAGTAAGGGGAAGTATAGCTATGCAGAAATTCCAGTTTTCAACAAAAATGCACTTATTAGGGTCCGAATGACTTCCTGAGTCGAAATAACCAAGTCCCGCAATAAGGTCTGTATGTGTGTGTCTGTGGTAAGTCTAGTGTGAGAACGAGAACTCGTGTGTAACTGAACTTCCTTATTTAAGACGACTATACGCACGAAATGTTACAGCAACTGTTTCACTAAAATCGGCTGACCGGAAATCCTGCTTTATCCCATGCATTTCACACCTTTTTTACTGTTCAAATTATTTTAATCCAACAAACATATTTATTGATATCTACAACTGTATTTTAAAAAAAATACATCAAGTAAATGTGATGGTTACATAGAAAATGGTCATGAAATACATGTAGAGACACTACCCAGTGAAATATTCTAAACTAGAGGGTCTCCTGGCCATCTTCTTTTCAGACGCCTCGGAGGATTATCAGGGATCGATGAGGAAGCAGGGATTGGAACTAATCGATTGTAGTGGGAATGTCAGCGACATGTTAATTCATTTAACGTTACTTTATGCTACTGTGGCTAATCAGATTATACTACAGTGGGAGTTCTAAATTGTTCCATTGTACGTCCCCTCCAAAATACGGCATAAACATGGATTTATTATTTCCTTTGAAAATCCTAGAGCCACCTACCGGGTTTGAACCCGTAATAGAAAGCTGTCATGCTCGCCATTACACCATTGTTGACTCCGATTTGAAACATAAGTTTCATAAATCATAACATTTTAATTTTGTAGGATTATACCGCAAATATTAATATTGAATAATATAAGATTTATTATTAATTTTTTTTTTTTGTTGAGAGAAACAGTTCTTTATTAAGTAATATTACAATCAGTCCAATTTAGGACATTTTTATTAGCGATAAAGTACAACATTCATACTACATTCACACGATATATACAAAACAATAAATTTATATAATAATAACACAATATACATATATACAAAAGAAAATCAATAAAAATATTATACAAAAGAAAATCAATAAAAATATTAAACAAAAAAATCAATAAAAATATTATACAAAACAATGTCAATAAAAATATTATTCAATATTAATAAGATTGTTTTTATCACATGATCTTATTAAAAATTGTCATCCCTTCCCACCCCCTCCTCCTGATACTATCGTGAGAGTGCTTTGGCTTGCCTGCCTATACCATGATATAGCTATGCTGCTAACTAGCAGTCACTAGTATAGAAGTCGGTTAGCAGTACGAAGAACCAGAATAGCCCACCTCAGTAGCTGTAGCTCTATTCATTACGCAAGTGTCTCAAGGCCCTTCTGTAGCGGGTCAACTCACTCACCTATATGCATGTGTATGTATATATGTGTGTGATTATATATATATATGTGTATATATATATAATATACGTGTGTGTGTGTAATTATGTATATATACACATACTGCCCCTGAACCTTATCGCGCGACTTGCTCATTGCGACTCAGGAGACCCTAAAACACGTCTTTCCATTTAAAACTGAAATTTTTAAATTTTCGCAATAATTTTCCCTTACTATATATTTCACATATAAGTAAGGGAAACAAAAAAAAAGGTACTTCTCAAAAGTGTCACTTTATTTCTTGTATTTTACATACTTGCAATCTTGTAATGTTTATAGTTCGTCCATTAGGTGTTTGGTCCTGCGTGGCCTCGAAGGATCTATTAAAGGAGCTTCCTGATCCTTGTCCTTCGGAGATAGGGCTGTGCAGGAGGCAGGAGGCAGGATACGAGTCATCTTCAAGTGCCTTCTAGATAGTACCCTACACGTGGGCTTCCGTTTTAGGGCTCGTGGCTTCTAGGTCAGAGCAAAGGGGACACGTTTACTGCAGGAGTAAATCTAAGGCCCTTGCTAAACGGAGAGTGAAGAGCTAGGGTGAAATTAGTGAAAATAAAAAGACACAACTTTCCAGAAAATTGTGAAAATGATGAAAATCCATTGATAGTTCAAGAGATAGAGCCGGAAAAGCGAATGAAAATTCGGGGGAAAGCGATTATCTTATTAGGCTACGCGAATCATAGTAGGAAAATTTTGGAAATGGTGAAAACCCCTATGATTTGTTTACAACATACAGCCAGAAAATGAATGAAAATTAGCATAAAACTCTATGCTAATTTTCATTTCAAGGGAAATTTTGATGGTTTTTATATAGCAAAATTGTCTACAACACTTTAAATTTAAGAAAATGTATTAAGCCCATCACACTGTGATGATTAAAGTCCTTCATAAAGGTTGAGATAAGACTCGAGTGTTTTTCTGTGAAGCTAGAACGCTCAGAAGGCTCGATCCTCGACTCGAGTCGCGGAAGCTCGAGCCTTATAGCTTTATGGCTCAGCCCTTTTACAACACTAATACCGACTTGGAAAACTTGCCCCGAGGAAGACCTCCTTCAGTAATAGACAACGATGTACCCAAACATACAGTCGAAGGAAACCCCTACCAAACAGTTACAGGACTCTCAGCACAACTAAATGCAAGTTCATCTACCGTTTCCAGACATTTAAAGTGTATTGGGAAAGTAAAAAAGCTCGATAAATGGGTACCTCATGATCTCACTGAGCGGCAGCAAGACCCCATGTTTCAAAACATACCGTGCTAAAATTGAAAGAACTGGGCTACGAAGTTCTTCCGCACCCACCATATTCTCCCGACTTGTCTCTAACAGATTACCACCTGTTCAGGAGTTTAGACAACTTTGTCAAAGGAAAAGTTTTTGAAAATGATGATCCAGAGAAAAGTGCGTTTTAGATTTTGTTTACTTCAAAGCTCAGAGTTTTTCATTTCGGGGATAAAATATTTGGTGTCACTTTGAGAAAAATGTGTAGAAAAAGAAGGTAAATACTTCGAAAAAAATTATCTTGTTTTCATATCGTATTTTTAATAAAAATCCTTTACCTTGAAAACGGACACTTCATGTGACACAACCCAATAATATAGATGTATAATATACCGGTGGATATCTAAAGATTTTAGAAAAAATATTACCTAATATAAGGAATTGTAAAGGTTATTGGGATGAAAAGCCTATAAAACTAACTGATTGTTGTAAATGAAAAATCTGGTGCGGGCAACACACGACTTTCCCTTACCTCAATTTTTAAAATCAATGAAAGAATTATCAAAAACAGTTAGAGATAAAAATACTTGAAACTATTGAAGGAATAATTAATTAAATTGAATTTATATAGAAAAATGTGTTTTATTAAAAAATCTATTATATTATTATCTAAAATAATCACTTAGTTTTATGTTCATTTCATCACTCTCTATTAACTTTTAAAAGCTTGTTTATGAGATAATATTTTTTCTAAAATCTTTAGCTTTCCAACGGTATATCATACATGTATATTACTGCTCTTATGTTCAAAAACAAAAAATTGCAGTAAAAAAATATTTTTTCTGTTTTCTCCTTTAGTTGGGTATCGAATTTATTCAATTTATATATTTACCTGTTTTTCATCAGCGTTAACAAGATAATATAGTTATTTTTATTGAATCTACAAAATTAAAGGTACTTTAAGGGAAGAAAATTTAAAATATCGGAATTTAAGCCCTGTCAGACCATTTTAATCAGAATAAAACCTACACGATATAAAAGCTCATTAAGTTGTACATCGATATAGCGAGTTTAATCAAAATCGTCGGAACCGTTTTTGAGAAAATCGGAAAAAGGTGCAAAATGCATGGTATAAAGTGCCTCTTCTGGTAAGCTCATTTTGATGAAAAAAGTATGTCACGTCCCGGTCGTATAGTTGTCTTAAATATGAAATTTCTGTTTCATAGGACTTACCGTTTCCGCCCGGGAGTTAACACACACACACACAGACCTTTTTGCGGGACTTGGTTATTTGGACTCAGGGGACCCTAAAACGTATATTTCCATTGATAACTGGAATTCGAAAATTTTCACGATCGCAATACTTTCCCTTACTATATATAGTAAGTGAAAGTAATATTACAAATTATTTGATAAAACAGATATTTCTATTGAAATTCAATTTAAGTAATTCTTTACCAATTTATTTTAATTTCTTAATGTATTTAAAAATTATTTAATTGATTTTAACAATGAGGTAAGTGAAAGTCATTTGTCGCGTGCACCAAATTTTTTTCTGATAACTTGTTATTCTTACGCAAGCATCTGATGAAGACATTCAACTCACTTCGAAAGACAAAGGCATGGTTAAGCACCTTCAGACCAAACCTGAGCTTCAATAAAATAAATAATAAAAACAATCCAAAACTGTATATTTGCAGAGGGGATTAGCTTGCCGTTCGTAATGACGGAGCTTGGAAATGACCCCCCATTAGCGGTCGACTCGGTCAATACAATCCCCTGGCTAAATATATATATCTATTTACTATTTACCGGGTAGATATATAATTCACCTCTGCATTGCATTCCAACAAAACGACACTTTTATAGCCACAAATTATTGTCATCAGGCATCTTTCGATTACGCGATCTATATCGATTTGGATCCACGAGCTGTTTTTTTATGTCATTAGATTTTTCCTTTTAATGTGATTTCAGTTTCTCAAGCCCAGCTCCACACCAGTAAGACATGACAACTGTTTTATGTAATAGTAGTGGACTCTGCTAAAATTTGAATGGGCTGCCATTTATGTTTAAAAAATCTGGTGCGGGCAACACACGGACTTTCACTTACCTCCGTTTTTAAAATCAATGAAAGAATTTTCAAATACAGTTAGAGATAAAAATACGTGAAACTATTAAAGAATTAATTAAATTGAATTCTATAGAAACATGTGTTTTATTAAAAAATCTATTATATTATTATCTAAAATAATCAGTTAGTTTTATGTTCATTTCATCACTTTTTATTAACTTTTAAAAGCTTGTGTATGAGATAATATTTTTTTTCTAAATCTTTAGCTTTCCAACGGTATATCATACATGTATATTACTGCTCTTATGTTCAAAAACAATAAATTGCATCAAAAAAATATTTTTTCAGTTTTCTCCTTTAGTTGCTTTTCAAATTCCCTCAATTTTCATATTTAGCTGTTTTTCATCAGTGGTAACAGAATAATATAGTTATTTTTATAGAATCAACAAAATTGAACAAAATATTGTCATTAGGCCCTGTCAAACCATTCTAATCAGAATGAAATCTACATGATATTGAAGCCCATTCAATTTTACGTCGATATAGCGAGTTTAAACAAAATCGTCGGAACCGTTTTTGAGAAAATCGAAAAAAGGTGCAAAATGCATATCATAAAGTGGCTCTTCTGGTGAGCTTATTTTGACTACAAAGGTTTTGTAACGTCTCGGGCGTATATTTGTCTTAAATATGAAATTTCAGTTTCAAAGGACTTACCGTTTCCGCCCGGGAGTTACCTCACACACACACATAAACACACAGACCTTTTGCGGGACTTGGTTATTTGGACTCAGGGGACCCTAAAATGTGTATTTCCGTTGAAAACTGGAATTCGAAAATTTTCACGATCGCAATACTTTGCTTTACTATATATAATTAGTGATAGTAAAATATAAATAAAAAATAATTACATTTATTTATTTGCTATTTTAAAGTGAAGCACCGATTTAACTTTCACATATAATGAATACTTGATTACAATTTATGCATTCAAAATCTACAGAAATAACAACGGTTCCTATTTTATTCGTTTTATTACTATTTTATATTTCAAATGAACTATTTAAATTACATTTTAAAAGTTATATTAAGTTTATATTAGGAATCCCATTTAGTTTACAATGAGACAAATATTTTTATGAAATAGTATTGTGTACGCTGAGCTACCCGTGAAAGAACAGTAGTTTCAAGTAATAACTCAAATTTTGATGGTGGTTAGATATAAAAAATAGTGGACTGTATAGATTTAAAAAAATAAAAATAACGGAAGCAAACGACGATTCACAATACATTTATTAAACTAAAATACATATAAACAGAATAAGAAACAAAATTAAAATAATTATATACTTAAATAGCTGTAAAAAATATAGGATTCAAAATTAAACAGTTTTAAGAATGATAATTATGAAATTACGTAATTAGATGTTCCAATAATGGATCGGCCATATTCACGTAAAGATGTCCAGTTGAGTGTTGAAGAAAACGACCGCAGGGCGGCTTGAACTAAGACTTCTGGAGTGTTGAAGTTCCAAGGGGAACGTTGACAAGATGAAGAAATACGTTTGCAAACGTTCAAAAACTTCTTAAGAGGAGACTGGGGTAAAAAAAAAACTGAAACACGATCGTCTTCTGTCTTTCCCTTCTACTGTTTATCACTTTCGTTTCAAAAACTTTTTTAATTATATTTAATATCACTATTTTTAAAAACAAATATAACATAAATATGAATACAAAAAAATTGATTTTATAATAGATATCATCAAAATTATTAAGTTATCTATTTTCAATTTAACAGCCATGAAAAACCTTATCAGGCCATAACATATGGCGTGAAGAAGTATTATATTTGAAATAATTAATAGCAATGTTAGATTTATAATAATTTACCATTTTTGTTAACAACTTAGTTACAATTCGGTACGTAATATTGTTTCGAAATCTTGCGTATTAAATGGAAGAATATAACTTGCACGATTCTGCACATCTATTAATAACCTAACTAACCTATTAATTATAAATAACCTTCCCCTTTACCAATAATATATGTTCATAAGTTTACGGGATTACAACTTTATATTAACTTGTACGATTTATTTTATTGCATATTAATTTTTCTAAAATCTTGTGCTTTCCAAAGGTATATTAAATTTTGGTGTTCGTACTCGTTATTGTAAAAAAAATATTTTATTTATTCAAAAGTTACAAAATATCGATAATAACACTTTAAAAGACAATAATGACAATCTTGATAATAACAATATGGCTATACTAGGTCTGACATAGATTACGTACCGTAATTACTGCGAGGACTTGAAGAGAGTGATCCCTGGGAGAAGGGACAGGGTATATAAAGGTTAATAGGACTGCTGAATAAGATTCAAGGAATATGGTGTGATCTGCAGGTGCACTATGGCCTCATGGTGGCGTGACTCCTCCGTCCTTATGAGAGTGAAGCCCACTGAACTCTAAATTTAAGGATTTGGGACGGTTTGTCTATTCTGTAAATATTGAAACCAAGCTCTGGCTCTGCCATCAAAACATTCAGGTGGTTGAGGATGGGTACTTGGATTATCATTTGAAGGATTAGAACACAGTAATTTCAGTTTACAATACTGACGATAAAGATTATAACATAAAAGATATAAACATATTACATAAAATATATAAGAAATAAATTGGGATACAGTTATATCATAAGGTTCTAATTCTTCTATTTCTATATTACTTAAGTCTATTTGTTGTAATTCCTCAAAAGTAAAATTTGTTGATACAATAGTTTTATTATTAACAGAATGATAGGAAATAAAAGGAATATTTACATTGTCAACATAAGAAAGTGGTACATTTATATTTACAAATTTCTCATTTTCATTAAGATTAAGGAGGCTAGTAGATGGTAGATGATACATTTGTGTGTTTGTTACACTAGTTGTTACATTGGTAATATTAAAGGTTAAATATTGGTGTAATGTGGGTATAAGTTTGATTATAGGGTTTGTTCTTATTTCTACAGCTTTACAATCATTTAATTCTATATTCTTACATAATTCTAAAATACATTTGTCCTTAATCTCTATCATGTCTTTACAGTAATGATGATTATTGAATTTGATACAATTTCCATTGTAAAACGAATTTTTAAATCTAATGATTAGTTGTTCTTTAATCTTTAGAGTAATGACTTTATTATTCCTTGTAACTGGATATGACATAGCATAATAAGTTGTTTTTGGCAATGATTTCAAAGGGATTTTAATAAAATAATAAATTAATCCTGTATCTGATAGGGAACAAAATGTGGAGCTAAGTAACCAGTTTAATTCTACATTTTCTGTGATTGGTTCTCCGAACGGTATGTTTAATTGTTCTAGTTCTCTAGTCGTTAATATGCTTGGATGGGTAATTCCTAATTTACATTGTTCTAAGGAAAATTCTATATCATTTAATTGATTTTCTACTAAATCTAATACGGCTAATAAATCATGATACATTAACTTAGTAAGAGCTAAATCTGTAAAATTATTTATTTTTCTATACTATCCTTATATTTATTTAAAACAATTATTTCTTTATTAAGTTTAGATGTTAATTCTTTATTTAATCCTAATCTAACATTTTCATTATGCTCTATGTGATACATATTTCTCTCGATTTTATTTAAAATATTATCATACTTTTCTTTGTCATCGGCGTCCATATTGCCGGTGAGCCAACTAATAGCATTGCCTAGTCCGTTAATTAAACCTCTTTTTGATCGGTTATTCCGATTTATATTTACAATATGATTAATTTTTTCTAATATCTTGTTATATTTTTGTTCAATAATATTATGCAAAGTTTTATATTCATTACTAATTGTTAATACGTCAATGCTAATCTTAAGGGTTTGAATTTCTCTTGTTAAATTTGTAAGATTCTTATAATGTAAAAATGTGTACCAATCTTCAATTATAAAAGATGGATTAATTTGTACGATGGATGCTCCTGGTCCGTCAGATAAATCTTGTATTAGCAGGGTCTGTATCTGAACCGTAAGCGCTGCGATCAGAAGATACTTGAAACAATTCGTCGTCGAACTCAAAGTCATCTTGGCTGACTCCTGCAACATTAGACGTTTCTATTTCTTTTATGACATTCTCAATATCTTCATCAGTTATTTCTGGGTTTTTTTGACTTGTACTAGGTTTATTATTATTATTATTTGATTTCTTTTTCTTAGTGACTTTTTTCGGTCGTTTGACTTGATCAGGGTGGAGTTTTTTCTTTCTACCTTTATTTCTATTTTGAAATCTTTTATCAACATACTTTCCTTTTTCGTATTTAGGATCTATTTTCTTTTTCTGTTGTCTCTTTATATACACATCTTCCGGGATTTCTATGTCTTCTCTATTTTCATTTAACTTGCCTATTTTTCTCTCTTTATTTTGTTCTATACCTTTCTTAGTTATTTCGAAAAGCTGCTTCATTTTCCGATGGTACTCATGAACAAGATATTCTTTTATTTCCGGGGATTCATTATAAGTTTCATTAGTGATACCGAAAGTTATTTCGTTAGGGGTCATTTTAAGATCTTGATTAAGGGAATTATTATATGCTGTCGTTGCTTGCTCTAACTTATCTTCCTCTTTATCATCTTTGTTTTCTATGTTTATAAGTCTTAAAATTTCTAATAACGAAGAGCTTGCTCGATTAAGCAATCCAAGAGAGTTAGGGTGATTGGGGGTAGTATAATGTAATTCAATATTTAAGTAGTTTAGAAAATCTTTAAACAAGTTATTGTCGAATTCTCTTCCGTTGTCACATGATATTTTTTGGGGTTTTGGAAAATATGCTAAATATTTTTTCAATACTTTCATGCTTTCTATGGCATTATAACTCGTTGCGTAATAAGAAATATTCTTTTGGAAAAAGTATCTACTATTAAATAAATGTAATAATTACTCATGTGTAAGGTATCAATCATTAAATCTGTAAAGGGTTTCTCAGGTGTGGGAGTAATTTTAAATTTTTGTTTTATAGGTCTTCTATCGTATTTGCCTTTTCCACATGTGTCACATTTGTTTATAATTTCTGTGATATGATCTTTCATATTGGGCCAATAAAATTTGGTTTTCAAAACTAAATATGTTTCATTTATACCTCTGTGGCATGTCTTGGCGATATGATAATCAAGGATAAGTAATTTCTGGTCTTCCGTGTTCTTTACATCTGGCAATAGTTTATAATATCTTTTAATTCTATTTGTGGGAAATTTTTCTCTAATGAGTGATGCAACTTTATTAAATAATGCATTATACCAATTATTTTCACTTTCTATAGAATCTGATATGGGTGAGCAGTATATGCCGTAAGTTATATTTGGTCTTAAGATTTCTAAAAGTTTTTCTTCTATTTCAAAATCTTTTTCATGATAAGGCCAAGTAAATTCAATTGTTGTTCTTTGCTTATTATTGAATATTGTTTCGCGTTGAATTTTCGCGTGTCCCTTTTTTATTATTATTTGATTTTTCTCAACATTTACTGGTCTAGATTTATCATCAACTATTAAGATTCTGTTATCGGAGGATTATGTGGAGTGCTGCGTTGCTAAAGAAGATATATCATCTTGAATTATTTCTTGGTGTTCACCATTATTATTTTCTTCTATGTTTTCATCATTATTAATTCCTTCTAAGTTTTCATTGTTAGCTTCTTCTTGGGTTTCTTCTATTCCCATTTCTTGTAATAAATCTACGATTTCTTGTGAATAGTTATTAGGAGAATTTTCTGTATGAAAAATATCAAATTCTGGTTCTTTTAATTTCCTTTCTTCAATAGGGTAACGGGATAAATGATCGGCGACTTTATTAGCCTTTCCTTCAATGTATTTTATGTCATATTCTAAATCTTCTAACAATAATTTCCATCTAATTAATCTGGCGTTCTGTGTTTTACACGTTCTTAAATATTCTAAAGGTTTGTGATCTGAATATATGAAAAATTTTCTACCGTATAAGTAGGGTCGAAAATGATTGCAAGCCCAAATAATGGCTAAACATTCCTTTTCCGTTGTTGAGTAATTTTGTTCTGCTTTATTAAGTGTTCTGGATGCAAAACATACAGGGAGTTCTTTTCCATCTTTCTTCTGTGCTAATACTGCACCAATGGCGAAATTACTTGCGTCAGTTGTTAAGAAAAAGTCCTGATTGAAATCTGGAATTTGCAAAATGGGGCTACTACATACAAGTTGTTTCAATTTCTCAAAAGCGTTTTCATATAACTCTGGTTTGATTTCTTTTTGATCTTTTCGAAGACATCTCGTTAATGGGGAAGCTATCTTTGCGTAATTTGGTATCATTTTCCTATAGAAACCAGTTAATCCTAAAAAGCTTTTAATTTCTTTTTCATTTTTAGGGAGTTTAAAATCTTTTACTGCTTTTATCTTTTCTGGATTAGGTTCTATGCCGCGTTCGCTGATAATATGTCCGAGGAATAACAATTCTTTCTTGCAAAATTCTGTCTTATCGAGCTGAATCTTTAAGTTATGTTTTTCTAACTTTTTAAGAGTTTCTTCTAAATGTTTCCAATGATCTTTGTAATTTTCAGAAAAAATTATAATATCGTCCATATAGACTAAAACGTTAATAGAATCTGAAAAAATGATATTCATGGCTCTTTGAAACGTTGCTGGGGCATTACTGAGTCCAAATGGCATGCGAAGGAATTCAAAGTGGCCTTGATCTGTAGAAAATGCTGTTTTTGGGATAGAACTTTCTTCGACTTTTATTTGATGGAAGCCTGAGCAAAGGTCCATTGCTGTAAATATCGTCGCTTTTCCTAATTTGCCTAAAAGGTCTTCAATATTAGGAATGGGGAATTTATCCGGGGTTGTTTCTCGATTTAATTTCCTGTAATCAATCACCATTCGTATTTTTCTTTTTCCTGATGCGTCTGGCTTTTTCGGGACAATCCAAACGGGAGAATTGTAAGGGGAATTGCTGGGTCTTATTATTTTGGATTCTAACATCTTTTTAATTTCTTCCTTAATATTTTCTTTGAATTGGTGGGGATATCTGTAATTTTTCGAATATATCGGGTCTTCGGTTTTTGTTTTAATCTTATGCTCCAATAAATCAGTGGCTGAAAGGGGATCATTTTCAGTCTTAAATACTGATGGATATTTCGATAATAATTTAATTAAATTTGATTTTTCTTGAGGAGGTATATGGTCGGTTCTGATTAGTTGGGGAATTTGTTTTATTATTTCATGGTTTCCTTTTTTATTAGAATCTGTTAATTCTACTTCTTCTTTTTGCAAATAGTATAAAGGTAAATATATGGTTTCGTTAACTTTACTGTCGATTATTATATTTTGATCATAGATGCCAGGTTTAATTTTAATCTTATCATCTTCATAGTCAATAAAATATAGATTTTTATTTTGTTCTACTTTTATCTGATTTTCGCCTTCTTTCAAAACTAATTTTAAAACTTCGTCTTCCATAATAAAATCAAACTCTGTATAGCGAGTTTTTATTTTGTTGGTTTCGAAATCGATATTAAATTTCATTTCCCTCATTGTCTCATTTCCTAGTAGTATTTCGTAATTGGGACTGAAATTAAATAGATAAAATTTTATTTTTTCGGGGTTTTTAAGAAAATTATTTCTGCAATAAACTGAAATAGATTCCGTGCCAAGTTCTTCTCCGGTTGCTGTTTTTATTGTAAAATTTTCTTTTTCTCTTTCAACATCTGGTGGTACAATGTCTGGTCTTATATAATTCTTCCAAGATCCGGTATCAATAAGCCATTTACGATTCGCGTGGTCTTTAACATAAGGCAGTTGGCTTTTATTCTCTTCTTTTATGTGTTTTGATTGTCTGGCGGGCCTTTCTCTAAAAAAGAATTATTTGGATCTAATTTTTCTAATTTCTCTCTTAATTCTCTGATTTCTTGGTCTTTCGGGTCTTCTTGCTGAATTTGGAAATTAGGCTGTTTCGGTTTATTCCCGAATGCGCTAACTGTTCTCATGGATACAGTTGGATTTTCATCTTTCTTATTATTATTATAATTTTGATTCCGGTATCGACCTGAACCGTTGAAATACCTTTGTTGTTCTTGACGGGGCCATTGTTGGTAATAATTATTATTATTATTATTCTGCCGGTAGTCTTGTGGAGGTTCTTGTTGTCGATATTGATGCTCTTGTCTTTGATTATGTGGGTTATACGGGTTATTGGGATTTTGCCAATTATTAAATCGTTTGTGATGTTTTTTATCGAACTTTTTCTTATGGTCGAAGCCTCTTTTGTAATCATGTTCTCCGGGTCTTCTCATATTTCCCGAATTTATGAGGTCATCGAAGAGTAGATGGTTCTCATTCTGAATTAAATTTCTCAAATCATCTAATGTTCTTAACTTTTCTGCTTTAGTCATAAGATATGTTCTTATGTGAAGGGGCATGTTAGTGTAAAAAAAATAAAGAATACTTTTCTCTAATGCGCTAATAATTGTTTCTCTATTTGGTGTGTTTTTCTATCCGATGTTTAGAAATTATTAAAGTGCGGATCTTATCAATTCTTTGAAGGAAATCAAGAGGGTGTTCCTTATGATGTATTTTGTTATTAAATAATTCATGCGATAATTGTTCAATTGAGCGGCTGTCTCTGAAGGTTCTTTCGAGATAATTTAGTAATTCTTCAACACCAAGTGAAAATATTATGACAAAAAATAATAATAATGTTCCATGTAATAATCATGTCCATCCCACTGTATACCTTTTGTTTATTTATTGGTTTATTTTTTACTTATTTATGTATACATTTATTTTATATATGTATCTATTTCATTTGTTTCTGCACTTAATAAATTCTTAATGGTTTTACAATTCAATTTATTCCTATTTGTAATTATTTTACTATTTTGTATCAACTATATGATCTGTCAATGATTGTTACTTATTATTATTTTTTGTCATAATATTTTCACTTGGTTAATTTTAATGTCTTAATATATGTACAATAATTATTAAAACGTTGGTTGGGAGGTAGTCAGTTTTACTATATATAGTTTATACATTATTATTCTTACTATTGTATTATATTGTTTTTACTTCAACAATCTTGTTAAAACATCTTCTAATACCGTTATGATATTATTAATATTGTAGGTTTAATCTGAACACTTCCTTTTATGTTAATATTACAATTTTACTCATTGTTGTCAGATCCCGTCTAGAAATATGGTACGTATTTTCCATTTTACCCAACCTTTTGTACGTACTTTCCTATCTACCTGCCTATATTCCTTATGACCAAATTGAACCTAGTTTCCACTCACCTACCAGACGGTACGTATCTCCACTGTACTCCGTTTTGTTAATGGTTTTTATTTCATGTAATTTTTTCTTATATATTTGTACATTATCTTTAGTCATTATCTGGTCTGTTTAGCTCTCATTAGTATACCTTTATCATTGTAATTTAATTAATTGATTTCTTTACACATCTATTTTCTTTTATGTTATAATATTGACATTCTCTAGTGAAATTGTTAATTTTTTTTTTTTTTTTTAAATAGTATTTGTAATCTTATTTTAAATGTATCCTTTTTGTATCTTTTTAGCCCTGATGATGACCCACAATGGGGGTCGAAACGTTGGCAAACAATAAAATAGTTGAAACTATTCAGTTGTTTCATTTAATGACCGCCACTCGGACTAATTCCTTCAGTAATTCTCAACGGTCAACTAATTATATCCACAATTTTTGCAGGTTATTTTGACTCAGGGGTACTATTTCCGTTGAAATCAGGAATTCGAAAATGTTCACGATCGCTACACTTTTCCTTACTATATATTTCATATATAGGTAAGAGAAAGTAAAAATGCTAGCATTAACCCTGCTATTTGTTGTGTGAGGGACGCACCAGGTGTTTCCTTCCCCACCTCCCGGGATAATGTTTTAACGAGCGACAAACGGGTTGCAACTTAAAGGAATGCCAAAGCTTTTGTTTCTTTTTTCCTCGAACCTCGTTCCCACCTGGTCCGCGCTGCCTTTAACAGCTTGTCCCGTTTATTTCTATTCGTCTTCGCTATTGGTGTATTTCGGAGGATCCTCGAGCACGTTTTTGTGGGGAGATAGCTACTTAAAGGGGGGTGGTGGGAGGTTTATTTGAAGTTCTTTATTTTATTTATTGTTAGTATCCCTTACTCAATGTATCTGATGTACATTATCCTCCAAAAATTATGTTTCCGAAATCTCCTGTCGTACCTTTTCGACCTCAAAGCGACTGAATTCCCTTCGTCACCTATGAAACCCCAAAATCCTCTCTACTTCTCTAATGTTTCGACTGACTATTGCTGTACGGTATACAGTGTATATTCTTCCATTAAGTATTATATCCCTTTCAATTCTTTCCAGGGGGTTACCTGTAGCTTGGAGATTAGCATAACAGCCTCACATGCCAAAGGTCCCGGGTTCAAACCCGCAGGTGGCCCTAGGATTTTTTAATGGGAGTAAAATTCCCTTAGTTATGCCGTCCTTCGGAGGGGACGTTAAAAGATGGTCCCGAGCCTGTGCGATGTCAGGTACTCGTTAAAGATCTCTATCCTAATTAAACCTGGATTGTCGAAATTAAGGATTCCCACTATCGCCCCACATTAGCCTTAGCAGCATAAAGGGATGTTAAATAAATAAAAAAACAAACAACACTTCTTTCCAAGAAGTATTTTATTCACGTTTCATTCCAAAAATTGCTATATTCATGTTATTTTTTTAAAAAGTCTTGGACGCATCCGATCCTTCCAATCCAAAGTCCTCCGAACAATAGTTCATGCTCCTTATTACGTTACCAACTGTACCCTACACCACGACCTTTATATGCCATTTATTTTAGACCTGGCACCATCCAAATCCTCCAAATTCCATCAGAACCTTACTCATCATCCTAACCCTGTTGCACAATCCTTATACAGCTCCAACCACCCCTACAATCCTTCTCATAGATTGAAACGGCAGTGGCCGCGATACGTTTTGTATATATTTATACTGGAGTTCTTAGACAGATCAAATCCTCCACTCCATGTACTGTATGTTTACTCCGATTGCGCCATAACCCATCCTCCACTGGCTCACACCAGCGATGCGGCTGAGAGGCGCTGGAATCTCTTGGATCCCGCTTTTCCCTCCACAAGTGGAGTGAAGGGCCTTGTTTGGAGTTTCTATAGCATATTGTGTATAGTTATGATTGTGTGTATGATCTTTGTATTTATTTTAATTAAAGGTTTTTTTTTAATTGTTTTTTTCTTCTGTGTATATTATATATATAATATATATATATATATATATATATATATATATATATATATATATATATACATATATGGTTTTTATGTAATTTGACTTTTTCATTGTTTTTTGTACATACTGTATGAATTTGGTCTCATATCATTATTACAATTGTTCATTTTGAAAAAAATTGTAATATATCTATTTTTTTTTTGTATTCATATTTTATTGAATTTTACAACTGTATTAACAGAAATACAATAAGTAAAACTGTTGAATTAGAGTAAAGGGCGTGAAAGGCTTGTTAAGAAACTACCCAGCGGTAGAACTTCGATGTTTATTTAAGTAAGTAGATGCCGAGGCCATCTTCTTTTCAATCGCCTCGGAGGATTGTCAGGAATATGTGAGGTTGATAGGTTGCGGACAAGAGGATTTATATGGGCTGGGAGTTTGGAATTAAAAGTGGTATATCTGGTACGAGAAAGGTCTGCCACAAATGGGATATTAAGGTCGTTATGGATGATTTTATTTGTGACGAAATAAGGAGCATTTAGGATTTTGGATTGTAAGGATTGGATGCGGGAGGAATTAGATGGCTTAGTAAAGCCCCAAAGCTCGATTCCATATGTCCAGATAGGCCTGATGACAGTAATATAAATGAGCTCTTTGTAGTGAATTGGAAGTTTTTAATGTTTGTCTAGTAAGTGTTGTAGTAGTTGGTATCTACGGGCAGTTTCTTGTCGTTTTAGTCTCGTGTGAGGGTTCCATGTAAGACGTTTGTCAAGATGGAGTCCTAGGTATCGGATTTGTTCAACAGGTATGAGTCGGGTATTATTAAAGGATACAGTGGGGCAGGAGGTCATCGGTTTTCGACGAAGGGTAAAGGTAATTTGGTGGGATTTTTTACGATTTATTTTAATCCTCCAGTTATTACACCATTTCTCAATGGCTGTGATGTGGGACTGAAGGGTTTGGGATGCAGCGGTTGGATCATTATGGACGGATAACACACAAGTGTCATCCGCGTAAGTTTTGAGGACAGTGCTAGGAAGGAGTGGAATATCAGCTATATATACGGTATAAAGGATGGGACCTAGGATACTACCCTGAGGTACACCTGCAGAATGAGAAAATATGGAAGAATAGGAAAGATTATGATTTACTTTCAAGGTTCTATCAGTAAGGAAGGAACGGATTATCAGGAAGTATGTACCGGGAAGGAATTGACGGAGTTTATAAAGGAGTTCTGGGTGCCAGACTCGGTCGAACGCTTGTCCCACGTCGAGAAAAGCACCCGTGATATCTAAATAAATATAATAAAATAAAATAAAAAAGTCATGGAAAAGTGCAAACACAACATTTGGAAAAGTAAGTTGGTAACAGCAAGAATCTACTTTCGATTTTGATAAAAAAAGAATCAAGTAAATTGGTCCAGTAATAAATAAATGACAGATTTTGCGTTTCCTGTAAAATTGTTTAAAGTGGATAGTACCTTTTGGAAATCAACGTCTCACTTGTTTGTATCTATTTAATTTACCTTAAGATTGTAGAGCACCATTTTGTACATCCTGTATATGTTATTCCAAAGGGACACGTCCCAGGATAATAAAGAATTTATTTATTATTATTACATACACACGAATGGGAAATGAATGTTCCAAAAGCAGAAGATATACATAGATAGGTAATGGCTATAGGGAGATATGCTGCGGAGAGTCCTGTTTACGCAGCCTGAGAACGTGATGACAGAATTAGCCACAATTAGTACCAGAGCGTTCCTTCTTAATTCTCTCCATTGTCGGATTAATTATTCCTTTGCAGTTCTCTGATATTGTGCTCGTATTTTTCTCAATCAATGTCTAATATCTACATAGAAACCATTTATTATATCGTAATTCGACTTTATGATTATGTATTTAATGGAGGAACGAAATATATATTTTAAAAAAACTGGTACTCGCAACATCCGCCTTTTACTTCCCTCCGTAGTTATAATTAATTTAAGAATTTTTAAATACATTTAAGATGAAATTAAATTGTTAAAGAATAAATTAAAAAGAGTTTCAATAGAAACATGCGTTTTATTAAATAATCTATTATATTATTATTCACAACAATCAGTTAGTTTGTCGGCTTTTCATCACTCTCCATTAACTTTTACAATTTTGTATATTAGATAATATTTTTTATATTAATCTTATAATCTTCAGCTTTCCAACATCTGTATAACTGTTTGTTTGTTTATTTATTTAACGTCACTTTATGCTGTTGTTGCTAATCGGACGATGCTACAGTGGGAGTCCTAAATTTTGCCTATCCAGGTCTAATTAGGGTAGTGATCTTTAACGAGTACCTGACATCGCTCAGGCTCAGGACCACCTTTTATCGTCCCAGGGTTTTTTACACCCATTACTACCTGCTGGTTTGAACCCGGGGCTCTTTGGCATAGGAGGCGGTTATGCTAACCACCCAGCTACAAGTGATCCCGAAGCCTTTAAATTTAATTTTTTTTATTGGATTTGAAAGGTTCATTATTGAAAATAATAAAAGGAAATAAAGACGTAACATTAAGAAAGATGCATATAATATTAATAAGATATAATCACTGTCTTGTGAACTCCCTTTCTTTACATCAATTTTAATATAAAGATCATATGTTCTAATATTGGTTCCAACCTTATCCTTCGTGAGCTGTGACACATTTACTTCACTTATTTATTTATTTATTTTAATATTTAATACTTGTCATATATAGGTATATATATATATATATATATATATATATATATATATATATATATATATATATATGGGTATATAGGTAAGCGTAAGCAACAAACTGAACCGCACAGGCTTATCTCAAATCTGTTTGATTCTTTGAAAGCCATTACGTCAAAGAACGCACGAAAAAAAAATGTAAATATGAGAAGTAACCCGCGGAAGAGGGAGATAGGAACAAAAATGCCTAATCGTATTTACTCAGGTCTACGTCAGCAGTGCCATCGCAAAGTGTCCGGGCCTATTTACATTAAGTTAACGTCAAAGCTCCCACCGGCTTGAAAAATATCTCTTCGGTTTCCGGTTAAATTTGTTAAAAACTATCTCAAGATTTTTCATGTTGATAGTGGATAACACATGATTTTTTTTTTTACGAATTTTTTACAACTTAGTCGTTTCTCGTTCCTAAATTATTTTGCCATTTCTTTCGGTTGATCCAGCCTCCCTCTGGAAGACCACTGGCAGCCATAAACTTCCTCCACATCCTGTAACCATCTCTTCCTGGTTCTTCCTCTTTTTTTGCCTTTCTATTTATTATGGAAGAGCTCCAGCCATTATGGGTTGGTACTAGGGAATTGAATGATCGTCATAATCGGATGATCGGACTTCGATGATTTAAATAATCGAATGATTAGTATGCATTGTGAGAGACGATTTATGTGATGAGAAAAAAAAAATGGTCGTTTGATTATCCGAGCTCCTTATAATCCCTCGGTTATCGTTAAATAGTTCAGTTCGAATGATCATTCGCTTATCCAAACCGATATATCCGGTAATCGATTAGTTCGAATGATTGTAATAATCGAAACGTCATTCGATTATGCCCACCCCTAGTTGGTACAGTTAGGTCTTTTTGGCCATTGCTCCTCTGTTATTCTATGTACATGTCCAAACCATTTTAACTCCTTTTCTTCTTGGACATTCCGCCTAATAGTTTGGTTGGGAACATGCTGTAGTCTAGATATGGCCTCTAAAAGTCCATCTCCAATGATATTAGCCTTGCCTCCTCCTTTTTGGTAATCACCCATGTTTCTGCTGCATACAGCGTGACGCTTCCCAAAAAGGAATGGTATGGCCTTTTTTTTTGGTTTGTAGACTCACCTGCTTGCTCCATAAGACAGAATTCAGGGTTTCGATTGAGACGTTGATTTCCAAAAGGTACTTAAGAACATTTTTTTAGAAATTGATATTTTGACATATTTGTGTACTAATGGTTTAGTTCTATCTAAATCCGTCATCAGATTTTATCTAAAAACCATAGAAATCGTTTAAAAATGTATTTTAAATTCCATTTCATTCCAAAAGGTACTAAATCCACATTTCATTTCATTCCAAAAGGTACTAAATCCACATTTCATTTCATTCCAAAAGGTACTAAATCCACATTCCATTTCATTCCAAAAGGTACTAAATCCACATTTCATTTCATTCCAAAAGGTACTAAATCCACATTTCATTTCATTCCAAAAGGTACTAAATCCACATTTCATTTCATTCCAAAAGGTACTAAAAACATTTCCTTCCAACACGTACTATATCCTCGTAAACAATATATCTTTCTTTCCATTCTCAAAAGGTAATATATTTTCTACTGTAGGCAGAAGCACCTAACCCCGTAATATATCACCATTAATTTATTGTTTTGATCATTTTTTGCATTTTTATTGGTTCATTTAGCACGTCTTGAATCACCGCTATAAGTTTTAACAAAAAACTTTAACCTAATAATCAATTTTTAGGCCATTTTAAACAAACTTAATTACCTCGCTTCGGTTCTCTTAGGTTCGCAATTAAATTAGGTTTTTTCATAGTATTTCTTCTTGCAGCCACATAAATTTGATATAAAAACTTAAGAAACTCACATTATAATAGAATAATGGTATTTTATCCAGAAAATAGTTGGAATTAGCATTCCACGAACTTGCTAAATATGAGAGGAAAAACCGTGCCTGAACTAACTTAATAGTAGATTTTTTTGATTTTTTAATGCAAAATAAAAGCTGAAAAGTTATTTATTTATCAGACTATAGTCAAATATTGTTAACACGTAGTTAACAATAATAGATAAAGTTGCTAAATTCACACTAATAGTAAATAAAAGTTCAAAACAAACTTCATAATTACATACTTTCTTATTATAGTGCCATAAATAGATAAATTGTCCTTTGAATATTTACTTTCTTTATGAAGAATAGATAATCAATTTAATTAACCAACAAAGAAAGTGAGGATTCTTTAACGAGTACCTGACATCGCACAGGCTCGGAACCACCATTTAACGTCCCCTCCGAAGGATGGCATAACTGAGGATTTTTTACTCCCATTAAAAATCCTAGGGCCGCCCTCTATGCTATTTCTGAACTTATTTCAGTGATTCTTTTTCCGTTTTGTTGGAAATTCAATCTAATTAAAGAATATTCTATAATTTCTTATAAGTTGTGGTTTGATAACAAAAGATTAATTTTTTTTTTCTCTTTGTTCCTCGCGGATTAATTTCTTAATCTCGAAAATCTTTACGATTTTTTATTACAACTAGGTATTGTTATAATATTCATATCCACTCAAGTCTCAGTAAGACACTAATTTGTCTCAAATTGGCATAAATGTGAGAACAATAAATTCTCGAAACGTATTCTAAACAAAATTGCTTATTTACTGACTAAACCTCAAGATCCGTAGTTTTATATATATATATATATATATATATATATATATATATATATATATATATATATATATATATATACACAAACACACACACACGACTATGGTTGGCGTGGTGTTTGCTCACCTGTGCAGTGACTGCTAAGAACACGTCAGGACCCCTATCGCTGGCAAATGTTTGGATTGCCTGCGGATTTCCTCAATTACCTGATAGTGATCTATAAATAGACACTTGCATTCCTCATTTAAAGTAATATTCGGTGCGATGCGGCGGTGAGGGCTATGGTTTGGTAGCAGCTTTCCCATCTCACTTTTAACAAGTGCCAGATTCAGGGATGAATGGGGCTGTCTATAAACCTGGTTTCCAACGAGTGCTCCGCAGACGTCCATGTCTGGGGGATCAGCGGTGGGTCACAGAGAAATAATTTTAAATTTACTTGACGTTAAATATTTGTAAAATCTGGACTTTTAATAAGAATAACTCGCGCTATAGGGACCGATCGAACATTCAAAATGACATAGTTGCTAGTGATCTCTACCAGGTGGACTACTATTGCAAAATCACAATCTTAAAATTGCCCATTTTCTAACATTTCGAAAATAATGAACTCAAAGGCCAAATGGGACTTGACATAAAATAATGAAAAGTACTTGATGTCTTTATGAGTATTTGAATAAATACCTAACTTGTATAAGTTTTTTATTTTAGTTTATTTTCAACAAATCCCACCAAATAGCCTTTACCCTTCGTCGTAAACCAATGACTTCCTGCCCTACAGTATCCTTTAATGACTTTTACGAATTTTTTTTTTGGGTCGATTACAAAGAGTCATTGCTGAAAATAAAATAAACCAAAACCCTACAGCCATATTTCGGTTTCATCATTAGATTTTATTTTTTCAATGTTTCGCGGATTGGAGTAAAATCCTGGAGCCTGGTTCTTTCAGTTTCTTTTCCAACGTCCTGATAGGCAATTTCTAGTATTTTCCATTTTTTCAAATTATCCTTCTTTTTACTTTCACTTTTTTGTTTCTTAATCATAATTTTAAAGTTAGAATCGGTCATAATTACTCCGAGAGATTTGAGGTGTGATCAGGTCTGAAACAGGGTGACTCCCTTTCACTTGTTTTTTTTAATATAGCTTTAGAATATGTCATAGAAAAGGTGATGTGTACTGGGAAAGGTTTGAGTATGAGTGATAAAATTCCGGTTTTGGAGTATGCCGATGATTTGGTACTGCTAGGTGAAGACACGGAAACCATACAGCTAAATACAAGCGTGTTAATAAAAACCGGTAGAATTAGTGCTTGAAATAAATACTAATAAGATGAAACATATGATTAGTAGCAGAAACGGTGACGATCTTGGTTATATTGATGTATGAGGGCATACTTTTGAACACGTAGAGAAATTCAAGTACTTATGTTCAATGAGAACGAGGAAAAATGAAATCCAGGAAGAAATAAAGTCCCGGTTAAAGGTGGGAAATGCGTGTTATTATTCAGTTGCTAAATTACTTAGTTCGCGACTTCTGTCTAAAAACTTAAAGGTTAGAATTTATAAAACTATTATTCTTCCGACGGTTCTTTACAGATGTGAAACGTGGCCACTTACTTTGAAGGATGAACAACAGCTTAAGGTTTTCGAAAATAAGGTGCTGCGTAAAATATTTGGCCCGAAGAGAGATGAGGGCACTGGGGAGTTTAGAAGGTTGCACAACGCGGAACTTGTATCCTGTCAATATAATTGAGTTGATAGCATTGCGGAGAACAGTCGGGTAGGCGTCCGAAAGGCAGGCCGAAGCCTCGATAGGAGGATTTCGTTAGGCTGATCTTGGAGGCTTGGGCTTGAACTGTGATCATTGGACGAGTCTTAGTAGACAGAATTTGATGGTATCGGCATCGAACCTTGATCTCTAAATCATCCCAAAAGAATACTATTTTATAATAATGTTGATGTAATGAATATTAATTTGACTGGAAAAAAATAAAATAATTTTTCATAGTGCACCTTTTTTTGTGGAGCAACTTAGCTTGGGAGGTATAGCATGTCATTGCTTATACTTTCCGCAAATTTACAAATTTCATCAAAATCTATCCCAGGCTGGAAACCTTTGGACCTTACTACTTATATGACAAGTAAATGATTATAGAGTATAAAGTGAAGTATAGGCTTATAATGTTCACTGTGGTGTTGCAGGGTAGCTGTGAGGACAAGCTGCGGGAGTGTGAGTCGAGGAACCCGACGCGCGCGGTCTGTGGCTCGGACGGGAAGACCTACCCGACGAGATGTCACCTCCTCAGGGCCAGGTGTGCAGGTGAGCCTGCGCTACAGGTACTGCAAGTCGGCCCCTGCTCAGGTACTGTACTTCAATATATACATTGTATTGTGTAATGTTCTACATATCCTAGCATTAGATTGTGTCATAGAGAGGGTGAAGTGTAGTGAGAAAGGTTTAAATCGACTCTGAATATGAGAACGCTAAACCGTGGATAGACGCACCGAGTAAAGAGGAAGTCGAAATGGCGATAGGAAAATTAAAACTGCAGCTGCAGGAAATAATTAAATCACAAGTGAATAATCAAGGGATGCTGAAAAGCGGGCGTTTCCAAAATATATGTTTTAGTTAAAAAGATCTGGGAAAATGAAAAAATGCCCGAAGAATGGAAAGAATCAATACTTATTCCGATTCACAAAAAAGGACCGAGGACGGATTGTAACAACTATCGTGGGATCTCTCTTCTCCCAGTATGCTATAAAATATTCTCGTCAATACTAACTAGCCGATTTACGGAATAAGCTGATTAAATTATCGGAGACTACCAATGTGGTTTTAGGCGGAATCGTTCGCTATTGATCAAATATTTTCCTTACGTCAAATATTAGAGAAACATTGGTATACAACGGTGTAGTCCAACAACTTTATATCGATTTTAAAAAGGTTTATGATTCCATAGACCGTCAGAAGCTGTACAACATCATGATTGAACAGGAATACTTAGAAAGTTAGTAAACCTACTAGAGATGTGTTTATCGGAAAGATCATAAAGTTAGAATCGGTCATAATTACTCCGAGAGATTTGAGGTGCGATCGGGTTTTGTAGAATATGTCATAGAAAAGGTGACGTGTGCCTAGAAAGGTTTAAATCTAGGTAATAGAATTCCGGTTCTGAGATTCGCCGATGATTTGGTTCTGCTAGGTGAAGACACGGAAACCATACAGCTAAATACAAGTGTGTTAATGAAAACCGGTAAAGAAATAGGACTCGAATTAAATACCGATAAGACGAAATATATGATTAGTAGCAGAAACGGTGTCGATCTTGGTAATATTGATATATCAGGGCATACTTTTGAACATGTAAAGAAATTTAAGTATTTAGGTTCAATGATAACAAGAAAAAATGAAATCCAGGAAGAAATAAAGTCCCGGTTAAAGGTGGGAAATGCGTGTTATTAATCAGTTGCTAAATTACTTAACCCGCTACTTCTGTCTAAAACTTAGAAGTTAGAATTTATAAAACTATTATTCTTCCAGCGGTTCTTTGCGAATGTGAAACGTGGCCGCTTATTTTGAAGGATGAACAACGCCTTAAGGTTTTCGAAAACTTGCGTAAAATATTTGCTCCAAAGTGAGGTAGGTGTCCGAGAGGTGATCTTTGGTGACCACCAAATCTTGAAGTTTTGATCTTGATCTATGTAGGCAGTATTTACTGGTGTCGGCATCGAACCTTAGGGTTCGTTGGGGATATTATTATTATTATGTAATCCTAGGGGGCCGTGTGATCGTTGTTCTGCCATCTAAAATATTTTTAATGAATATTTTGGTTGTTAAATAAAAATTAACAAATGTATTGTAAGGGTTTGGGGTTGAGAAGTTGTGGCAAGGAGAGGAATGGAGGAATGATCAAGGATAAACAAAACAACATCCATTCATGTTCTGTATTCAATGCGTTTTATACGCCCTACATTTTGCCTTCCAAGATTATTTAGGATGAGTATCTTTAACAAGTGTCCGAAAGGTAGGCCGAAGCGTCGATGGGAGGATTGCGTTAAGGCTGATTTCGGGAGCTTGGGCTTGAACGGCGAACATTGAACGAGTCTGTGTAGACAGTACTTAGTGGTACCAATGGGTTCGGTCGGCCTATTATTATTATTATCTTTAACAAGTACCTTCTGGACCACCATTTTACGTTGCATCTCAAGGACGGCATAGGGTTGGATTTTTCACACCCTTCAAAAAATTCTAGGACCATGTATCAGATTCTACATCAAAGTAAAGTCCTACAGCCTGGTTATTTTTTCTTTATTTTCACTTCCTCTATTCTAAATAGTCGGAATCGCTCGACTATTTATCAAATATTTTCCTTACGTCAAATATTAGAGAAAAAGTTGGAATACAACGGTGTAGTCCATCAACTTCATATCGATTTTAAAAAGGCTAAAAATGGCCGAAAAAGAGTTTCGGTAGAGGTTATTTTGCACATGATACAGTGTAGGCCTTTAAAAATCTAAATATATACATAATATTTAGGATTTAGAGTGTCTGTTTGTTGGGAACAGCTAGTCTAGTACCTTTTGAAAAGCGAAGCTGGTGACGTTTCTATGATTTGCATCCTGCGACCAGTTCCCCAGAAGTGCGGAGGACACGACTCGAGGATATACGACCCCCCAGGGACTGAATGATTTACAGCTGAGAAGTGGAGTGCAAACTTCTTCGGCAGGGCGTATTGTTACTGCGAGCGGCCAGGCCAAGTGTCGTGTCTGGGGAAGACGGTGGGGAGACATCAGGATTTAGTGCCAAACATTCTATATAACTCTTTATCTAACTCAGAAAAATTTCAAATTCCTTTTTACTTTCTCTTAACTATATATGAAGTATGTAGTAAGAGAAAGTATTGCGATCGTGAAAATTTTTATAATTCCAGTTTTCAACGAAAATGCACGTTTTAGGGTCCCCTGAGTCCAAATAACCAAGTCCTGAGAAAAAGTATGTGTGTGGTAAATCGAACGCAAAAACGAAAAGTCCTATGAAACTGAAATTTCATATTTAAGACAAACTATACGCCGAGATGTTACAAAAACTTTCTCATCAAAATGAGCTTACCAGAAGAGGCACTTTATACCATGCATTTTGCAGCTTTGAACCATTTTCTCGATAAAGGCTTTAACGATTTTGATTAAATTTTCTATATCGATGTAAAATTTAATGGGCTTTAACATCATGCTGGTTTAATTCTCATTGGACAAGTATGACAGGCTTAAATGTCGATATTTTAAAATCTCTTCCTCTGAAGTATCTTTAATTCAATAAAAAAAATCTGGTGCGGGCATTACACGACTTTCAGTAATCTCCATTTTTAAAATCAATAAAAAAATTTTCAAATACAGTTAAAGAATAGAAAAAAAAAAAGTGAAACTATTAAAGAATTAATTAAATCGAATTTATATAGAAACATGTGTTTTATTAAAAAATCTATTATATTATTATCTAAAATAATCAGTTAGATTTATCTTCTTTTCATCACTCTCTATTAACTTTTAAAAGCTTGAGTATAAGATAATACTTTTTCTAAAATCTTTAGCTTTCCAACGGTATATCATACATGTATATTACTGTTCTTATGTTCAAAAACGAAAAATTGCATTAAAAAAATATTTTTTTCTGTTTTCCCTTTAGTTGGGTATCGAATTCATTCAATTTATATATTTACCTTTTTTTCATCAGTGGTAACAAGATAATATAGTTATTTTTATAGAATCAACAAAATTAAAGGTACTTTAGAGAAAGAAAATTTAAAATATGTCAGACCATTTTAATCCGAATGAAACCTAAATGATATTAAAGCCCAATAAAGTTTACATCGATATAGCGAGTTTAATTAAAAAAAGGTGGAAAATGCATAGTATAAAGTGGCTCTTCTGGTAAGTTCATTTTGATGAAAAAGGTTTTGTAACGTCTCGGGCGTATATTTGTCTTAAATATGAAATTTCAGTTTCATAGGACTTACCGTTTCCGCTCGGGAGTTACCACAGACACAAACCTTTTTGCGGGACTTGGTTATTTGGACTCAGGGGACCCTAAAATGTGTATTTCCGTTGAAAACTGGAATTCGAAAATTTTCACGATAGTAATACTTTCCCTTACTATATATAGTAAGTGAAGATATATTAAGGTTTCTAAAATACATCATATAATAAGAATATGTCATAGAGATAACATTGTACACTTTATCCGAAACTTCAGAACCATTTTTTTTTTTTTTTTAATCACTTATTTTTTAAGATATGTTTAGAGTTTTGGATTAAGTGAGCGCGATAAACAGGAAAACAATAAAATAAAAAAAATATCTGTATATTAAAGTTACAAATTATAATAGATTAAATTTCACCTTATCTCTGCTATTATTAAAATAGAGAAAAATCTAAAGATTAGCACTATATACCTATATATCTATAACTATATACCCTGATATAGTTATTTGGAAATGATAAACCATTGTGTTATAATTTGCAGCGTTTTTGGTATCCCTACCAATCGGTTTAGTGGTATCTACGTAACCTTGTAAAAGTTAGTTGTAAACCTCTGATAGTTTCAAGAACGGAACGTTTTACTACATTTTACAAGTTATGAAGATATAGATATCCATATGATAAGATGCCTAAGAAGTGAGAATCCCTCTAGGATTTAATATTCGGAAATCTTCCACTCCAGAGTTGGAATGTCGCTGTATGTTGATGTTAACACCTCCTGCGGCGAGATCTAGGAAGATAACGAGTCCCGGGAGTTCCGATGTCGGCTAATATTTCTGTGTTGTGTGTGTGTGTGTGTGTGGGTCACTGGCTACGGTACAATGTTACATTTGTTACTGGCTACGTTAAATTAAAACGCCCGAAAAGGACTAATTTTACTATTTCAAAGGATACGCTCGATTTTCATATTTTAAGGACTGTTTTAATTTTTGTTTTTTATTCTAAGTTGAAGACGCCACAAAAAATGTTATGTTATCTTCGAAAATAACCTAGCGACAAGCGTTTTTTATATATATATTATATATATATATATATAATATAGGCAAGATTTAAATTTTTAATTTCACTTACCTATAAATGAAAAGGAAAAGTATTGCGATCGTGAAAATTTTCGAATTCCAATTTTCAACGTTAATATAAAGTTTTAGGGTCCCCTGAGTCCAATGACCAAGTCCCGCAAAAAGGTATGTGTGCATGTGTGTGTGTGTGTGTGTGTGTGTGTGTGTGTGTGTGTGTGTGTGTAACTCCCGGGCGAAAACAACAAGTCCTATGAAAAATTTAATATTTAACACTATACGCCCAAGATGCTACAGAATCTTTTTTATCAAAATCAGCTGACCGGAAGATGTACTTTATACCATGCATTTTGCATTTTACGATTTTCTCAAAAACGGCTCTAACGATTTTGATTAAACCCCCTATATCGATGTAAAATTGAATGGGCTTTAATATCATGTAGGTTTAATTCTGATTGAAATAGTATGACAGGGCTTAAATGCCGATATTTTAAATTTTCTTTCTCTAAAGTACCTTTAATTTTATAGATTTCAAAAAACGTGGAACATCATCTTATTAGCATTGATAAATAACGGATAAATATGCAACTTGAACGAATTTAATAAACAACTAAAGGTGAAAAGGGCGAACATATTTTTTTATGCAATTTTTGTTTTTTTTGAACATAACTATATAAAATATAGATGTATAATATACCGTTGGATAGCTAAAGATTTTAGAAAAAATATTATCTGATACATGGAATTGTAAAGTGTAATGGAGAGTGATGAAATTCAAAATAATTAATTCTTTAACAATTTATTTGCAACTTTAAATGTGTTTAAAAATTCTTGAATTGATTTCAACAACGGAGGTAAGTGAAAGTCGTGTGTTGCGCGCACCAGATTTTTTAGTTTTAGGTGTATTTAAAAATTCTTAAAAACTAAGGATTATAACTGGCCGAAGAACACATCAAAACTAAACGCATTAATGATTACAATAAATATATACTCGTCTTTAAATGATCAAAAGAGAGAGAAAGCAAAAGTACAATACTATTTTAATATATATATATATATATATATATATATATATATATATATAAAATAAAAAAAATAGATCAAATAAAAATAAGAATTAAAATGATATGAAAATTGACTTTACTACCATTGATGTAAAGAAGTGTAGACATTTTTCAACACACTTTAATCGATACCTTCAAATATTTTTACATCTGGATGGGAAGCAACAAAGTGTTGAAAAAGGAGGGATTTGAATGAAGGAGCATGACGTATGTTTGATGGGAGAGTATTCCAGGGGACAGTGGGTTGGGCTGAATATTCATATGTTTTGGTTCTGTGGGATGCTGTATAGAGGTCGGAAGACGGGATCTGGTTTCCTGTGTGTGGTTTGTGGATTTAAATTTCAGGAGGATGTAGTAGGGGTTTAAAAGCTTAAAGAAAGGTTTAAATATGGGTGACAAGATTCCGGTTTTGGGGTATGCCGATGATCTGGTACTGCTAGGTGAAGACACGGAAACCATACAACTAAATACAAGTGTGTTAATAAAAACTGGTAAAGAAATAGGACTCGAATTAAATACCGATATGACGAAATATATGATTAGTAGCAGAAACGGTGGTGATTTTGGTGATGATATTGATGTATCAGGGCATACTTTTGAACACATAGAGAAATTCAAGTTTTTACGTTCAACGATAACAAGAAGAAATGAAATCCAGGAAGAAATGAAATCCAGGAAGAAATGAAGTTAAAGGTGGGAAATGCGTATTATTATTCAGTTGCTAAGTTACTTAGTTCGCGGCTTCTCTCTAAAAACGTAAAGGTTAGAATTTATAGAACTATTATTCTTCCGACGGTTCTTTACGGATGTAAAACGTGGCCGCTTACTTTGAAGGATGAACAACGGCTTAAGGTTTTCGAAAATAAGGTAATGCTTAAAATATTTGGTCCGAAGACAGATGAGGCTACTGAGGAGTTTAGAAGGTTGCACAACTCGGAATTGCGGAACTTGTATCCTATGAATATAATTGAGTTGATAGCATCGCGGAGACTCGAATGGGCGAGTAAAGTGGTTGGGCTCGGTGAGGAGTGGATTCCGAGAAAGTTGGTATTCGCTGAACCGACTGGTAGGCGTCCGAAAGGTAGGCCGAAGCGTCGATGGGAGGATTGCGTTAAGGCTGATCTCGGGTCTTGGGCTCGAACGATGAAAATTGAACGAGTCTTTGTAGCGGAATTTGGTGGTATCGGCATCGAACCTTTGGGATTGCTAAGCCTATTATTATTATTATAATTCCAAGTAATTTTTGTAGATAATAATTTATTTTGTTATAAAATTCAGGGACTTAAATGAACGACCGAGTTGAGGCTGCGAGGAAATTTGTTTTCGCTCCACTTCCCAAGACATATTAATTGACATTTAAATCCCGGTTAGATGAAACATTTTTGATGTCACTCTTAAGGTTGTTCCACGTCACATTTCGGGACGAGCGGTCTTCGACGACTCCGTTGAGGGACGGTTAATCGAGGTGACACCCGTCAGAGCATTATCAGATAATTAGGATCGGGAGAACAATGGAACGAGCGGAGAAAAAACAAAACAAAGAAACGGAGTTTGACGCCAACGAGTTTTAATTGATGGCTAATAAAGGTTGATAAGGTGGGAGCAGCTTGAGGTGTCTGTCTTCTTGGCAGCACTGTTGAAGGTCTGTCTACACCTTGATAGTATTCTTGGCAGCGCTGTCGAAGATCCGTCTACACCTTGATAGTATTCTTGGCAGCGCTGTTGAAGATCCGTCTACACCTTGATAGTATTCTTGGCAGCGCTGTCGAAGATCCCTACAGCTTGATAGTATTCTTGGCAGCGCTGTCGAAGATCCGTCTACACCTTGATAGTATTCTTGGCAGCGCTGTTAAAGATCCGTCTACACCTTGATAGTATTCTTGGCAGCACTGTTGAAGGTCTGTCTACACCTTGATAGTATTCTTGGCAGCGCTTTCGAAGATCCGTCTACACCTTGATAGTATGACAGCTAGGGGGGAGGGGGAGGGCAACCTAGGCATTTAAAATAATTCTTCGCGCTCTCTTGGTTAAAAAACTAATAATTTTTTTGCTTGCATTCAAAAATAACTGAGTTATTGAATTTTTTTTATTTTTTTTATTGGAATTGACAACTGTATAATGGAATACAAAAAGTAAATTTGAGTGTAATATAAAAAGGCATGAAACCCATGTAGAGAAGCTTCCCAATGGAAGCACTCTAAAAATATCCTAAACTAGAAGGTCTCGGAGTATTGTCAGGAATTGAAGAGGGAGGAAGGATTGAAACAAAAGGATTAGGGTGGGAATGGAGTTTGTCTTGAAAGGAATGGTTTCTAGATCGGGCAAACTCAGCAATATACGGAACATTAAGGTCTTTATGGATCAGTTTGTTCGTGACAAAGTAAGGAGCATTGAGGATTTTACGAAGGATTTTGGATTGTAGGGATTGGATACGGGAAGAATTTGATGACATAGTAGAGCCCCAAAGCTCTACTCCGTAAGTCCATATCGGCCTTGTGATAGTCATGTAGATGTGTATTTTGTAGTTAAGTGAAAAATTAGAACAATTGTCTAGTAAGTGTTGAAGTAGTCGAGCAGTTTCAGTCTTGTATGAGGGTTCCAAGTAAGGCGTTTGTCGAAGTGCAGAGTTATTGAATTAGAACACTTTTTAAAACTAATCGACGCCATTTTATAACTAATATTAACGTCTAGGTGTTAGGATCATCTTTGCATACTCTAGTTTGTTTTGCCAATTTTTTTAAAAAATGGCCCAGTAGTTTCGGAGAAAAGCCGCGGACAGTGGATAAACGGATTTTTTTTAAATTGTTTTTCTGGGTTCAACGTGTCTTGAAACGCAAGCCCTCAAATTTGAGAGGGGGTAGTTTTTATTCATTTTTTTTTTTTTTTTGTTTTGTTGGCCGATTTTAAAGGTTCTGCATTAAAAATAATAAACCAAATGCATTTATACTAGACTTATTTACTATTTATTTTTCTCTCCTAAAGATTTCCATTCTAATAATTCTCATAAATTTCCCGATTCAAGAAGATTGTTACATTGGGGTGCGGTCATCGAGAAATAACACTCTAATAAGACAAACTTACTTTAATTTATGTTCCGACGTTTCGGTCTTTATCAGGGCTGAGAAAATTATAGCTCCAAATTGTAATACTTTTATATTATTAATTCTACTTTTAACGTTGTTTTCTTCATGCTTTATGTTTATTTATTTTTATCTTGTTGTTTCGTACCCTTGGCCGAAACGCCACAACAACATCATCATGAAGCAACTAGCCCCTATCATCGTGTAGCGCACCTCAGAGAGCAGCTATCGCAATGGTGGCGCCAGTGCGCGCAGAGCAGGTCCGAACCTTGCGCAATATAGCTGTAATTGACTCGAGCAAATATTGGAGAAGTATGCATAAATTGTGGGGGGACAATTATATATCTCAAACAGGTTTCTTCTCGGCTCTCTTACGTCTATACAAATATATGCTAATGTCTAGAGGCCATTTGTAAGCAGGATATGTTCAATCTAAAAAAAAAATAAATAAATAAAAAAGGAATGTATAACTTATTATTATATTGGGGGAAAAAATAAAAGAAATTGGTGCGCGCAACACACGACTTTCACTTAAACAG
The DNA here is from genome assembly GCA_023052935.1 of Piezodorus guildinii. Lineage (NCBI taxonomy): Eukaryota > Metazoa > Arthropoda > Insecta > Hemiptera > Pentatomidae > Piezodorus > Piezodorus guildinii. The sequence continues at coordinate 1,039,348 of CM041292.1, read as the reverse complement.
GGAAAATTGGAAAAAGTCGGGGATTTTAAAAACATATGAAAAAGTCAGGAAATTAGTAGTTTGGTCAGGGAAAATGGTCCCTATTTAACATCGTTTCTTCTTCTCTCAGACAAAAGTTCCAATATGCCTACTTTTTGTGATGTTGCAAATATCATAAAGCGAGTTTTAAACCATCGTGTAGGGAGTAAACGATAATATGTCATTAGATATCTTAAATTTCAATTTCATAGGACACACACAACCAGACCTTTTTGCGGGACTTGGTCATTTGGATTCAGGAGACCCTAACACGTGTATTTCCCTTGAAAACTGGAATTTGAAAATTTTCACGAACGCAATACTTTCCATAACTATATATTTCATGTATAGGTAAGTGAAAGTTCATTCAGTGGCGCGACAAGCCGTGCAGGCCCTGGGCCTCGCGGTGTGATCTGGGAGATTACACTCGCGTTTCTCGATGCTATTTTTAGTGAAGGGTCATCACTCCCTACGACTAATTTTGTGAGTGGCCACCCTTTGGCTGACGGGTCTCACATACCCGGGGGAGAGGTTGTGAGTGAATCCCCATTTTCTTACATCCTTATAAAAGCCCTGGCGGGACTGGGATTCGAACTCAGAACCTGCAGCATGAGAGACTAGCGCGCTAGCCACTCAGCTACGGGCTCCCCCTAAAGTAAGTGAAAGTAATAACAATAATAATTACTCTCTCTGTGTAGCGCAGCCTCAACTCCTGAAATGAGATAGTAAGTAGCCGTATTGTTCATTGTAATAATAATTTTTAAAATAAGTTGATCTTTATATTCAAGTCACAACTTATAACAGATGTAATTCCACCTGAAATGAGTTATTATTGAAGATAGAGGTAAATCGAAAAGACTTTTAAGATCAAGACAACGGGATGAACAAAGAGAAGAAAAAAAAAAAACTCTGATGGTCAAGCTACAACTTATAAGAGATGTGGTTCCCTGATGACACGGTTATTATTGATGATTAAGATAAAATGTAAGGTGTTCTGGAATCAGGAAATTTTATTTTATTTTTTTTTAAATTTTACAATCGAAAGAAAAGTGCAGAATAGGAAATAGTAACGCAGTCTAGTTGGTATAAATGTTTTGTTTTTTCTCTTATCATTTTCAATAATGAACCTTTGTAATCGACCAAAACAAAAAAAATACCTCTCCTCTCCCTCCCCCCCCCCAAAAATCTGAGGACTTACGTTTTAAGATGCGTAGAATCTCAATAACGAATAAAAATCCGTTTCTCCTAATTAATAAATCAATAGCAAACATTTTCTACAAAATGAATAAAGAATGATTGAAATAGGTTCAGAACTAGCAGAGATATAGCGTTTTGGAATTAGCAGTGGGAATATGCCATTTTTCTTTTAATTATTTATTGCTTTTCATATTAGCCAATTGTCTATAAACAGTTTTATAAACAGTTAAATCCTAATATTGTTATTTGGAAGCAGTAAACCATTTTTTGTTACAATTTTCAGCTTTTTTGATCTCAACTATATTTAAAAATTCTTAAATTAATTTTAACAACGGAGGTAAGTGAAAGTCGTGTGTTGCGCGCACCAGATTTTTAATATTAACTTTCAAAATTTACTATTTGTGTTAATAATTATGTATCAAGTGAAGGCAGACAAATTGGACTCCCTCTGTTCATTGTATATTATTGTCAGGGGGCGAAATGTCCTAGAACAAAATTATTTTTCATTCATTCATTTGAAGAAGTGCGAAATACCCCGCCACCTACTTCAGCTGTGACCACCACTACCTGTTTGATCCTAACTACCCTGGCTCCGACCGCCGAGTGTGTAAGCTCTCTGTCCTGGGGTAGGTGCTCGGCTCCGAAGGGATCAAGGGATTGAGTACTCTAAGCTCTCTGGCGACATGAAAGAGAGGAGTCTGCAAGTCAGAGATCTCCTAGGAGGTTGAAAAAAAAAAAAACCTTAGCTCTACAACCCATTTATATGAGGAAGATGGTTGGGGTCGCGGTGATAAAAAAAATATAGAATTAACAAGTGGTACTTATTTTAATTGTATGTCAACGTTTCGGCCTACATTGTGGGCCTTCATCAGGGCTAAGAGAAACAAAATAACGACCTATACAATTAGAAGAAAAATAATAATAACTTGCGTACAATAATATAATGACAGTAATACAATATGGAAATAGGTATAAAATTAAATTAAATTGATAATAAGAAGGAAGTAATAGAATATGAAAGCAAACATAAAATTAAGATGATAATATTGCAATGAGAATATTATAAGACTATAAAGAGAAAATAAGCGAATAATTAAAAGTTTCTTTATTTATTAATTTCTATTTAAAGACTTGAAATATCCTCATTCTAATATTACGACCTTAATTTTATATTTGCTTTCATATTCTATTACTGTCAACTTATCGTTTTAATTTACTTTTAATTTAATTTAATATTTGTTACTTTCACGTTCCTATAAACGAAATACTCGTATATAGTAAGGGAAAGCATTAATAATAATAGACTTACCGAACCCGAAGAATTACATCCTAATACCGCCTACACAGACTCGTCCAATGTTCACCGTTCAAGCCCAAACCTTCTAGATCAGCCTTAACACAATCCTCCCATCGACGCTTTGGCCCACCTTCCGGACGCCTACCAGTCGGATCGGCGAATACCATCTTTCTCGGAATCCGTTCCTCACCGAGCCCAACAACTTTACTCGCCCATTTGAATCTCCGCGATGCTATCAACTCAATTATATTCACAGGGTACAAGATGAACAAGTTCCGCAAAAAGGTCTGTGTGTGTGTGTGTGTGTGTGTGTGTGTGTGTGTGTCTGTGTGTATGCAGCAACTTTTCCATCAATATCAGCTAACCAGAAGATCCACTTTATACCATGCATTTTGCACCTTTTTTACGATTTCCTCAAAAACTGCTCTAACTATTTTGATTAAACTCGCTATATCAATGTGAATTTTAATGGACTTTAATATGATTGAAATAGTCTGATAAGGCTTAATTCCCGACATTTTCAATTTTCTTTCTTTAAAATATCTTAAATTTTGTATATTTAAAAAGATAAACTATTTCATATTGTTATCATTGATAAACGACTAAATATGTAAGTTGGATGAATTTGATTATAAACTGAAAGGGAAAACAGTAAAAGTATGTTTTAATGTAATTTTTGTTTTTTTAATGTTTAGTACCGTAATATAATGTATAATATACTGGTGGAAAGCTGAAAATTCTAGAAAAAATATTATCATTATATTAATTATTATTATATTAAAAGCGACGGTTGAGAGCTACTAACCTTGATGTCGCATAATATATTCCTCAGTGGGCCGCAATAAAATATTTTATTGCTATTATTATTGCTTTGCCCGCGTGGAATGTTGATTTGGTAACTAGAAGTTAGGTCTGTAGTGCCAATGGAAAGCTTCAACAGATTGTTAAATATGTAGGCATAAGTTCTCAAGGCTTGGATTATCTATGATCTATCTCTCTTGGATCCAATGTAATGTGTTTAGGAGCAGATGACTATGTCAAAAAGTAGAATGTTTTTGTTAACTACTTCATTCTTTAACTAATCGTTTATAAATTATAATATTCTGTGCACAACTTTGTGGACGTAATTATCAATAAATAAATTAAATATCAATTAGGAGAAAGAAAAAACAACTCAGAGTAAGACTGTTTATTTATTTAACGTCACTTTATGCTACTATGGCTAATCGGACGATGCTACAGTGAGAGTCCTAAATTTTATTTAACCAAGTTTAATTAGGATAGGGATCTTTAACGAGTCAGGTCGCCCTGTATTGGACATTTAAAAAGTCCTAGGACCATCTGCCAGATTTGTTCCTTATTAGTCACGCTGAATAAAAATATTTTCAAGCAAAACATAAAAGCCTTGGTAGCTCCCGAGTGCCAAACCGCCACCCTCTGAGACTATAACCATCTGTTATTGCCTGGTTGCCGCCTGCTAACACTCCATCCTCCTGCAAATCACTTGCCGTATGAACAAGGTTAGTGCTTCAGCACCTACAGACCACACTCACGCTTCTCAGAAGACCCAGAAGACCAAACCTTAAGACCAAGAAGGTTCGGTTCCGGCTGGACGGAGAGATAATGTGCTTTGTTAGGTCACACCGAAGGCACACTTGACTCCACAACCACTTTCAAGAATTATACCTCATTATGAATAAATTAATATATATATATATATATATATATATATATATATATATATATATATATATACTAGATGTAACCCGCGGCTTTGCTCGCAAATATTTTACTTTGTCTTTATTTAAATTTGCATAAATGCGTTTATGAGTAGTAACTATAAAACCAATATGATGGAGCAGTTGTTTGGGGATGTGGGAACAAAGAAACTACCAATAAACCAAACTTATTTTTTTATTTTCTTACTGGTGTGTTTTCTTGGTGGCTTCACCCTCAACCAACTTCTTTACCATATAGTCATATATAAAACGGGCAACAACTACTCCATTATTATAAGACGTATAAATTTTCAAGAAATATAAATATTATATTTTTAACAATTACATTTATCAAAGTTGTTTTCAATTGAAAATGTTCCCATTCGTCGGATCAATGTATATCAATCACATTTATGTTGCAAACGTGACTATGTACCACGATTACGTTACAGCTAAAATATATCGAGTAATTTTGGGTATATAGGGTGCCTACTTCTATGGATAGCTATTGTATATTTAACAGAATGAAATGGCAACTTTTTAGACTAAAGTTAGAATTATGGTTGATGAGGAAAGTGATTTCGAAACAACTTAACCTATTACTATAATTAATCTCATATAACTATAAATATCTTGCTTCTAATATCGAGACACATTGGAAAAATATAACAAAAACTATACTTCATTATATTTGTTTGCTATAGTCGAATTCAATTTGATAAATAAAACAATTTAAATTTAAATTGCTACAAATTACGAATGTTGTAGATAGTGACTATGTTAAATGAGGTGATATAAAAAAAAACAACAGGTGAATAGCAATGCTGTTTATGATAAATAAAAGATTATTATTTCATGTCAGATATCAATTTTATTTACTCAATGTTACAATAACATAACAGTACGTAAGTAGCCACATCCAAATTATTCAATAACATCGTTTTATCTTTTAAACATAACCTTTGTATATCATCATAACTCCTTTGCAACTCATAACTCATAGCAAGTCATTCAAATAAGCACTTATAATTTTTTGGAAACGTATAGTAATATGTATTTTATTGTATTATAACTGGAAACTATAATGTGAATGTATATTTTATAAATAAGAACGCATAGAAACAATCAACACACACTTATATTTGAATTAATAATCACATATGTGAAGATATGGGAAGGTTACTTACTGGGACCCAGTGTTGCCACAGTTAAACAAATTTTGTTCTACGTTTTATAAAAATATATTTTTCAACCATTTAGAATAGTAATAAAAACTATCCTATCATTTAAGTTGGACCAAATAACAGATACTTACGAAGTTTGATCAAAGTCGGTTTAGTAATTTCGGAGTTTATCCGAACAAACATTGTGACACGAGATTTATATATATATTTTTTTTTTTTTTTAATCAATGCTCGCAAAACAATGGCGATAAGCCGTCTGTCGAGTTGCCACTTTTTTAAAACAATTTTGGCGATGATGATTATGATTAGATTTTAATTGTAGATGGAATAGTTGATTTATTGTTATTGATTGTAATAGTTTAATAATTAAAGTGCTGGACCAAAAATTGTCTGTACTTGAAAGATTTATTTAGGTATTAGATATCGTATGTCTATTAAATGTTAGGATGTCTTACCGACATCTTGGACGGGCGCATGTGCCATTTAAATATTTGAGATATCTAAAGATGGTCTTCTGATATTGAGGCAGTGGAGGATTGGTATGCCAGGCCTCACACCAGACGGCGCATGCCCAGGGCTGCCAATCTTCAATCCTCTGTATCTTGACTTTAATGGCCAATAAAATACTATTTTATGTTATTATTAATATTTATATCTATTGTCGACTATCAAGGATCCTCATATATAAATTCATGGTTAGCTGTTCTTCGACTTCCCTTAGGTGCCGGACAATATCACTCTTGCACCACGCTTGCAGAACGCTTCAGAACTTGCGATCTACTAGAGCAGTGGTTACCAAAAAAAATTGTTCGCGGATCCTTCATTTCTATGGCAAGGACCAACTAAATCCTAAAAAATTTGATACGGCCAACGCGCAACTTTCACTTACCTCCGTTAAGAATTTTCAAATACAGTTAGAGATAAAAATAAGTGACTCCATTTAAGAATTAATTAAATTAAATTCCTATTGAAACATGTGTCTTATTAAAATATTTGCAACACACCACTTTCACATACCTAGGCTTAAAATGAATTTAAAAGCTATTAAATATACTTCCATTTGAAAAAAAATCTGGTGCGGGCAACACACGACTTTCACTTACCTCCATTTTTAAAATCAATGAAAGAATTTTCAAATACAGTTAGAGATAAAAATACGTGAAATTATTAAGGAATTAATTAAATTTAATTTCTATAGAAACATGTGTTTGATTCAAAAATCTATTATATTATTATCTAAAATAATCAGTTAGTGTTATGTTCATTTCATCACTCTCTATTAACTTTTAAAAGCTTGTGTATGAGATGATAATATTTCTAAAATCTTTTGCTTTCCAACGGCATATCATACATGTATATTACTGCTCTTATGTTCAAAAACGAAAAATTGCATTAAAAAAATATTTTTTCTGTTTTCTTCTTTAGTTGGGTATCGAATTTATTCAATTTATATATTTAACAGTTTTTCATCAGCGTTAACAAGATAATCTAGTTATTATTATTGAATCTACAAAATTAAAGGTACTTTAGGGAAAGAAAATTTAAAATATCGGCATTTAAGCCCTGTCAGACCATTTTTATCTAAATAAAACCTACATGATATTAAAGCCCATTAAATTTTACATCGATATAGCGAGTTTAATCAAAATCGTCGGAACCGTTTTTGAGAAAATCGAAAAAAGGTGCAAAATGCATGGTATAAAGTGCCTCTTCTGGTAGGCTCATTTTGATGAAAAAAGTTTTGTCACGTCTCGGGCGTATAGATGTCTTAAATATGAAATTTCAGTTTCATAGGACTTACCGTTTCCGCCCGGGAGTTAGCACACACACACACCCCAGAACCTTTTTCGGGACTTGGTTATTTGGACTCAGGGGACCCTAAAACGTTATTTCCGTTGAAAACTGGAATTCGAAAATTTTCACGATCGTAATACTTCCCCTTACTATATTTAGTAAGTGAAAGTAAAAATTGAAGTTGATCTTAATAAATACGTGTATTAATTTTCGTTGGAAACAGATGATTTAAATCTATACTAATATTTTAAAGCTGAAGAGTTTGTTTGTTTGTTTATTTGAACGCGCTAATCTCAGAAACTACTGGTTCTAATTGAAAAATTCTTTTTTTGTTGGATTGTCCATTTATCGAGGAAGGTTATAGGCTATATAACATCACAATGCGACCAATAGGACCGAAGAATCAGTCGAAAATCTGGGAAAAACGGGGAAAATTCGGGAGAAAAAAAAACCTCGCTTCCCAATGATTCCAAATGATGTATCTTTTATTTTTAAATAATTCAATTTCCCGTTAATTTATATTTTTCCATTTAAACACGTAATAATAGATTTACGTCGAGATCGGGTTGCGGAGAAAATCATTATGTTCTGCCACAAGAAAATAAAACTAAAAATGTCATTTACGCGGAAGTACTTTAAAATATTTTTTTTTTTAAAACTTCTTAATAGCAATCATAATAACATAAATTGATGCAGACGAAGTCTCTTTAGAATATATCAAAGAAAAAGTGACATGTACTAAGAAGGTTTAAATTTGGATGATAAAATTCCGGTTCTGGGATATGCCGATGATTTGGTACTGCTAAAGAGAGATACGGAAACTAAACTACCTTAACTAAATACAAGTCCGTTAATAAAAACCGGTAAAGAAATAGGACTCGAAATAAATACCGAAAAGACAAATTATATGATTTGTAGCAGAGACGGTGGCGATCATAGTGATATTGATATATCAGGGTATACTTTTGAACACGTAGAGAAATTTAAGTATTTAGGTTCAATGATTACGAAAAAAAAATCCAGGAGGAAATAAAGTCCTGGTTAAACGCGGGAAATGCGTGTTATAATTCAGTTGCGAAATTACTTAGCTTCTTTCCAAAAACTTAACGGTTAGAATTTATAAAACTGTTATTCTTCCGACGGTGAAACGTGGCCGCTTACTTTGAAGGACGGACAACGGCTAAAGGTTTTAGAAAATAAGGTACTAAAATATTTGGTCCGAAGAGAGATGAGGCTACTGGGGAGTATAGAAGGTTACACAACGCGGAAATATTTATATCAATCTGTATTATTATCTATATTGTTAAGTCATGTTTTATTTCAAGAGTCATTTTCAACTTTAATCGTTATTACCTTGAAGCATATACATTTATAAATTTAAATAAATTAAAAAAATACTATTTCTTTTGATTTATTCGAGTATAATAATCAGAACTATTATTTTAAGCACATTTAGGTCTTTTATTAGCTGTATGTCTATATTTATAAAAAAAAGTACCACTCAATTTTCTGGTATCTAAAAAATTACTATGGTTGTGAGGCTAATATTTTCTCTGGAGGTTCGTCTTACGCCTGGATGTGCAATAAGGCAGGATTTGAAAATATTCGCCCAAAATGTGGTTGAACAACCTAAACGTAAAATTGTCTTAATCTGATATGTATCAGAAAAGGTACAAAGATTTTATAACAAATATATTTAAGCATATTACTGTTGTTATCTGTTGTTTAACGTCACTTTTATACTACTATGGCTTAATCGTGTGATGACTAATTTTTTCCTCGCCAAGTTTAGTAGGGTAGGTCTTACGAGTTCATGGAGTCGCAAAGGCTCGGGACCACCATTTTACGTCCCTCTTCGAAGGAGGGCATAACTAAGGTTGTTTTTTACTCTCATTAAAAAATCTTAAGGGCACCTGGCTGGTCACTACATACAGGTGACCGACCTTTTTAAGCATATTGGTTTCATATCTGTTTCGAGTGTAGGTTCCTATGAAAATATATTCAATTGTTATTTATTTTTTAAAAATTTTATTTTTTGTGACGATTATTTTTACATATTAAGTGATTATGGGTATAACCACTTCTACTGGTTTGCTATTGTAAATTTGACAGGAAGAAGTCAAGATCGGGCTTTAAATGATTACAAAGAGTAGCTGATAGTTGATATTATAGCCAATCTCACCATAAACGCACATAAATTAATACGAAATGCAATATTCGCGAGCAAAGCTGCGTGACACAGCTAGTTAAATAATATAACTATATTAAAGTATTATTCAGTAATAAGTTTATTCCCTAATCGTTACTATACATTTTTTTGTATCAGATATTTCTTCTAAACCTTTTCTCTTTCTAACGGTATATTTATGTCTATATTACTGTTCTTATTATCAAAAAAACATAAACTACATTAAATAGTTTTGCTCTTTTATCCTTTCGTTGGTCATCGAATTCGTCCAACTTGCATATTTAGCCGTCCTTTATTAATGTTATTAAGATGATATGGTCAATTTCATAAAAACTACAAAATTAGATGTAGTTTAGAGGAAGAAAATTTAAAATATCGGCATTTAAGCCCTGTGAGACTATATCAATCAGAATTAAACCGACATGATATTAAAGCGCGTCAAATTTTACACCGATATAGTGAGTTTAATCAAAATCGTCAGTGCCATTTTTGAGAAAATCGCAAATAGGTAGAATATGCATGGTATAAAGTGATCCTTCCGGTCAGCTGATTTTAATGAAAAAGCTGCTGTAACATCTCGGGCGTATAGTAGTCTTAAATATAAAATTTCAATTTCATAGGACTAACCGTTTTGGCGCTGAAAAGACACATACTAGGGGTGGGCATAATCGAATGATCGTCATAATCGGATGATCGAACTACGATTATTTAAATAATCGAATGATTAGTATGCATTGTGAGAGACGATATAATTTGTCATCGGAAAAAAATTATCCATTATATCCATATAAATGATGATTATTAATTCGAATGATTTAAATAATCGAATGATCAGATAATCGTGATTCGATTATTTCCACCCCTAACACACACACACACACACACACACAAGCACACACAGACCGTTGAAAACTGAAATACACATTTTTCCCAACGTGACACCAACTTTTTTATCCCCGAACTGAAAAACTCTGAGCTTTGAAGTGAAACAAAGTCTGAAAACGCACTTTTCACTTGATCATTATTTTCACAAAGTTTTCCTTTGACGAAGTTGTATAAATTCCTGAACAGGTGGTAATCTGTTGGAGACAAGTCGGGAGAATATGGTGGGTGCGGAAGAACTTCGTAGCCTAGTTCTTTCAATTTTTGCACGGTATGTTTTGAAACATGCCCCTAGTGAGATCATGAGGTACCCATGTATCGAGCTTTTTTATTTTCCCAATACACTTTAAATGTCTGGAAACGGTAGATGCACTTGCATTTAGTTGTGCTGAGAGTCCTTTAACTGTTTGGTAGGGGTTTCCTTCTACTGTATGTTTGAGGACATCGTTGTCTTTTACGGACGGAGGTCTTCCTCGGAGCAAGTTTTTCAAGTCGGTGTTCTCAGCTAAAACCAACGGCGAATGGTCCGTTCATTAACACTCCCTTCCCCAAACGCCTTGCAAATATTTCTAGCGGCCTCAGCTGCTAAATGGCCGAGTTTAAACACGTACAAAAATATTACTCGAAAATAGCCTGTTTCCATGCTCATATTTGGAGGTATACTAAAAAGTGGGTAATTGATTGGGAAGCTAATGTTTATAATACAAAGGTAGACGATTAGTAACTGTTTACTTTAAATATGAAAACATTCGGAAGAAAACAACAGAGACCTGCAAAACCCTTTATGTATTTCAGAAACTATAAAAACGGACATTTCATGTGAAACAACTCAATATAATTAACTAAAGTAGAAAATAAAAGAAATATATATGTATCCTTTTTTTTGGTGACCCTAAAAGATGGTGAAAACCCTGTCAAAATTTTCTTGTGATTAAGAAAGAGTTCGCCGATACCAAGTCGCGTTATCATTTTAATTTCTAGAGAAGAATATATGATTAACTGCTAAGGCTTTTCGCCTCCTTTGGGCCCCAGGAATCATGTTTTTTTTTTCTTTTCTCCTCAAGCCTGAATCTCACAACTACTATATCTACGAAATAGAAGGTATAATCCATCGAATGCTAAGTTTTCGTTAGTCGAGGACTTGGCGGTGGTCTGAGGACGGACGGCACGCCGGCTTAGACAATGGCGGGCTACGCCGAGTGAATAAGTTATACAAGCCGACCAACTGCCTTCGCAATATTGTAGGTCCGGCTATATCTCTCTGTGTGTCTGGTAGCAGCGTAAGTAGTTCTGTATGGAGGAGTTGGAGTACGGTACGGGAGTACAGGCCAGTATGTAGGACTAAGGAAACTAAATCTATACATCTCCAATCCATGAAGGCTCATAGGCTCAGTACATACTGTTTATTAGAGTAACTGGTGTGCAAGGAGGTGATAAGACCGAAACCATACCCAGCCGCCAGGCCTCTTCTTCCAATTTTCGGGTACCCACTTTGTAGAGGCTAGATGAGTTCCATGAATGCCTTACTAACCTTCGGTCGCCCCACGGCTGAAATAATAGAATAAATAATTATCCTGTTACAGCCGGCTTCGAACCCAGGACTGCAGTTGTCCGCTTTTGCCTTTTTCATCGGACAACGTAGCACCTCTGCTTGGAAAAAACATTTAGAAATTTATGTATTTAACTGCCAGCCATATGAATGTGAAATTGTTATTTAAACGTTTTTAGTTTCACTTACCTATAATGTATATATATTATTTCATATTCAGGTTACAAATTTCATATATTTAGGCACGTTGGTAACCTAGAATAATAGCATGGAAGCCGAAATAGAAAGGAAAATACTCTCTGCTAACCAGTGCTACTAAAGTCTGCGTAAACAACTATGTGACCATATCCTCTCCCGTCGGACCAAGATCCACCTCTACAAGACAATAATATAGTTCAGTACTAACATACGGCTCGGAAACCTGGACTCTAACTAAGAAGAGCGAACACGAAATATCCTCGTATTCGAGCGGAAAATCCTTCGGAGGATATTTGGAGGAGTTTTAGGAGATGGGACCTGGAGGAGACGTTCAAACCGGGAGATTTACGACCTATTTAATTACAGCTGATTTTAGTTCAGGTAATCAAGTTGGGCCGATTACGATGGGGAGATCATGTGGCACGCATGAGTGAAGAGAAACTGCCAAGAAAACTCCTCAAAAACTGTCTCTGCGAAAAAAGAAGACGGGGAAGACCGAAATGTAGATGGCCGAGTTAATAATAATAATAATATTGTAATTTATAACCTTAAGAGGCATAATAACTTGGCAAAAGTTATTATCATACCAAATGGTAGTAGACGAGGTTCCTTATTACCGATATGAACCAAAACGTCATTACTGATCACTTGATAGTGACACCCACAACAAGCCAGATGTAGTGGTTATGGATCAAAATGTAAAATGCGGCTGTCATCGATATGATGTCATCGCTGTCCTGAATGATGACAAAACTATTGCAGAGAAAATATCAAGATCTGTGCCAGGAACTACGTCAACTCTATAGGCTGGAGCATATCAGGGTATATCCGATAATTATTTCATGCAACAGTCTCATTCCAGACGACACCATTCTAGCAATTAAAAACTTAAAGCTGCCCAAAAAGGTTCTGGAAGGACAGAAAGCAGTTCTCCTCGGTACAGCCAGTATCAGAAAATTCTAAAATTTAACACTTAAATGAGCACACCTTAACTTCCTTTTGTTAATTTTTTTTTTTTTTTTTCATAACCACTCACATCTATCAACGTTTCGGGGTTGGTTCCCCATTCTCAAGACTGAAACAATTGTTTTAAAACTTTGATTAGTGAATAAAAATACATTATTTAAATATTTGTCTTTGAAAAATTATCTTCACCAATTTGTTCTAATTAATTTAAAACTCACTAATATTATTTACCTTATTTTTTTTAAAACATTTTCTCATATATAACCCATCACTTCACTTCATAGCTCACTGCTATTCGTCCACATGGGTGTTCATTGGCTTACTGTTTCTATTATTTTACAATTTTAAACTTTGTACTTTTCCAATATTCCTATGTAATCCTTGTGCTTTTTATTTATTTTTATTTCTATTAATTATATGTCCTAATTATGGTTCTTGGGCTATTGTTATATTTATTTTAAAATGTTACCTTATTTATGATGTCTGTGTAATGTGTTCCTAGGTTTTTTGTATCTGTTTTAAAATTTATTGTCCTGCTATTATTTTTGGTAATGTGGATCGCTTCTAGTAATTTTCTATTTCTATTATTTTGAGATGTGTCTAAAATTACTGTGTTTTCAAAGTTTTTATATTTTTACAATTGGATATATGTTGGGATATTATTCTAAAATTTAGTTTAGTATTTTTTGTCTAGCCCTTGAATTTGATCCGAGCAGGTAAATATTCTGGCAAAACAAGAAAATTTGCAATAAAAAGAAATAATAATATATATATATGCACATATGTAAGTAAGTATGTATGTTTGCTGCCTGAACTTAAGCAACCAACCTTAGCCAGTGATAAGGATCAGCTGTTTTAATAGACATTTATTTATATGAGTTACGGGAGGTTGCAAACGGTTATACTTCTGTTTAAAAGTGTTAGTTTCGTTCAGTTATATTGTTTGTCCTTTTACCAATTATTAAACTACGTGTAATTAAATTCCATTACATGTAATAATTGCATTATTTTGTCTATTTAGTTGTGTTTATGCTTAATTTAAATGAATGTATTTTTGTAACCCATTATAGAAAATCAAGTTTGAACAAGCTTATATATATATAAAGTGCAGTTAGAGCTAATTCTAAGTAAGAGGTCGATGTTTAAAGGAAGGTAGTTAATTACAGGGCTGGAGCAGTTTTTGCCCTCGTTGAGATAGTGAGGTAGTGGAGGGTCGTGAGACAACAAAAAGGTTAGCCCTCAGCTGAGAGCTGGCAGACAGGTCGGCTCCACTGTACCTCTACCGCTGTATCCATCCATCTCCAACCGCTCTTTCACTTTTTATGCCAACTTTTTTTCTTCCACGTTCTGGGAGAGAGGTTTGACATTCCCAGGATCCCCAGCGCGTGCGGCTTACACACCTGCACCCACCTGTCCTAGCCATCTCCATTTTACTCGGCCCATTTCCAGGCTACAGGTGAGAAAACAGGTAAAATATCCTCAGAGTTCTTGATCTTGTAAGAGTTCACCAAAGTAGCCGGAGAGTGACCAAGCATAATTTATTTTCAATAAATTCGGATAATAACATAAAATATTACTTTCTAAAAAATCCTATTACGACATTAAATATGGGGTCAACAGTAGCATAGTGGATAGTATAACATCCTTCAATGCCCTAGCTCGCGGATTCAAACCCGCAGGTGGCCTTTAACCTATTATACGATCTTTTAATAGCAGTAAAAAATCCTTAGTTATGCCGTCCTTTCGAGGAGAAGTAAAAAGGTGATCCCAAGCCTGTGCGATGTCAGGTACTCGTTAAAGATCCTTATTTTAATTAAACCTGGGTATAGGTAAAGTTTAGTAATATCACTGTAGCATTGTCCGATTAGCCACAGTAGCATAAAGTGACGTTAAATAAATAACAAACATCATTAAATATTATTTTTTAAAACAGATTAAAAACTCAATGATAATGTTATCAAAACAAACAAGTCTGCACATACGCATATGCACTGTGAAAACATGCTTCTTTAATGTTTAAACTCCATTAAAAAAAAAATTATACAATGTTTATAATAAAAGTTTAAAAATCTGATCGATTTTATGATCTCGCGCTCACGTATCGATTATTTTATACTCTTCAGATGAAATGAGAACACTTCAGGCAAATTATGCAGATTTTAAAACAATCGATACCCGAGCGCGCGATCTCAAAATCGATAGTACCGTGTGCTTCCAAGAGTATGAAAGCATAATAATAGAGCCCTATATCGATTTTATCCGAAGAGTCTAAAATAATCTATTCGTGAGTCCGGCCATCTTAATAATAATAACTGAACTTTATCGATTTTTTATGAAAAGTTTAAAATAATAGATGATATGCAAGAAAATATGGCCTAAACAAATTATTAATAGACCTCAAAATGGATGAGATCCTTACTTAATATGTGTTGGTAATATACTGAACGACTGTTAACAACAATAATATATAGTTAAATTTAAAGAATATTTTAAGTTGGTTTTATTAAATGTGATTTCATTTTCGTTGGAAACATATGATTTAGATTAAATAATGTAACTATATTAAATTGTTAATCAGTAATAAGTTTATTGTCCATTCCTCACTTTATATTACCTTTTACAACTTTTTGTTTCAAACAATATTTTTTCTAAAATCTTTCTCTTTCCAACGGTATATTATACGTCTATATCACTGTTCTTATTATAAAAAAAAAATTACATTTAAAAAATAGTTTTGCTCTTTTATCCTTTAGTTGATCATCAAATTCGTCCAACTTGAATATTTAGCCGTCCTTCATCAATGTCATTAAAATGGTATAGTTAATATCTTGGAATGTATAAAATTAAAGGTAGTTTAAAGGAAGAAAATTTAAAATATCGGCATTCAAACACTGCCTGACTATTTTAATCAGAATGGAATCTACATCATTAAAGACTGTTAAATTTAACATTCATATAGCGAGTTTAATCAAAAGCGTTAGAGTTGTTTTTGAGAAAATCGTAAAAAGGTGCAAAATACATTGTATAAAATAGGGGTGGGCATAATCGAATGACGATTATCGGATCATTCTATTATTTAAATCATTCGAATTAATCGATCATAGGCATAACAGGAATAAGATAATGAAACGACATTTTTTTTTTTTTTTTGCTCATCAGATAAATTTTGTGCACATTTGCACCTAGGCACGGCCAGCCCAGCTAACATTGAGACGGGAATGTTGGCATATTGCCTCTCAGAAAGCATATTAATCATTCGATAATTCGAATATGAAATCATTCAATTATTCAAATCATCGAAGTCCGATCATCCGATTATGGCGATCATTCGATTATGCCCACCCCTAGTATAAAGTGGCCCTTCTGGTTAGCCGATTTCGATTAAAAAGTTGCTGTAACATCTCGGGCGTACATTTGTCTCAAATATAAAATTTCATTTTCGTACACCTTTTCGTTTTCGTGCTGGACTTACCACAAACACAACATTTTGCTGGACTTGGTCATTTGGACTCAGGGGACCCACCCTAAAACGTGTATTTCAGTTGAAAACTGGAATTCGATAATTCTTACGATCGCAATACCTTATATTTCATATATGGGTATGTGAAAGTAAAAACGTTCATTACAGAGGAAAATAGAAAGTACTCAGGAGGAAAGCTGAGTAGATTTCGTACTTCGCAACGAGCATTATTTGAGTACAGTGATCAATAATTTTTTTTGTTTATTTGCCCATCGATGGTTGGCGGAAACCAAAAATCGCGACATAATTTTATGTTGATATATGTGTACAGAGATGGATTATTAACTCCTAAGGATCCGCTCTATCTAGAGATGTTGAAGAAGCTCGTGGACCCCAGAGGCCATAGCCCTTGGAGGAGAGGTGCCGCGCAGTCTGGAGGTGGGGTGCTCTCTCCACTACCTGAGCCTCTCGAAAGGGAAAAAAAAAACTGGGCGACCCTGTGCTCTCTACTAACTGTCTCTCTCTCCTCTATTATCTCTCTTATATACTTTTATATATATATATATATATATATATATATATATATATATATATTTATTTATTTATTTATACATTAGCTTTTGTAACAGAGCGAATAAAAAAAATTATTCTCCCATTTTAAAATTTGAAGGCTTGTGTTTCAAAATACGTACAGCCCGTTTAACTTACTAAAAAAAATCTATCTCTTTGCTGTACGAATAAATAAGTAGTTAAATACCTAAACTTTTATTTTTACTTTCACTTACTATACATAGTAAGGGGAAGTATTGCGATCGTGAAAATTTTCGAATTCCATTTTTCAACGGAAATACACATTTTAGGGTCCCCTGAGTCCAAATAACCAAGTCCCGCAAAAACGTCTGTGTGTGTGTGTGTGTGTGTGGTAACTCACGGGCGGAAACGGTAAGTCCTATGAAACTGAAATTTCATATTTAAGACAACTATACGCCCGAGACGTTACAAAACCTTTTTCATCAAAATGAGCTTACCAGAAGAGGCACTTTATACTATGCATTTTGCATCTTTTTTCGATCTTTTCGAAAACGGTTCCGACGATTTTGATTAAACTCGCTATATCGATGTAAAATTTAATGAGCTTTAATATCATGTAGGTTTCATTATGATTAAAATGGTCTGACAGGGCTTAAATGCCGATATTTTAAATTTTATTTCTCTAAAGTACCTTTAATTTTGTTGATTCTATAAAAATAACTATATTATCTTGTTACCACTGTTAAAAAACAGGTAAATCTATTAATTGAATGAATTCGATATCCAACTAAAGAAGAATACAGATAAAATATTTTTTAATGCAATTTTTCGTTTTTGAACATAAGAGCAGTAATATACATGTATGGTATACCGTTGGAAAGCTAAAGATTTTAGAAAAAATATCATCTCATACACAAGCTTTTAAAAGTTAATAGAGAGTGATGAAAAGAAGATAAAACTGACTGATTATTTTAGATAATAATATGATAGATTTTTTAATAAAACACATGTTCCTATGGAAATTCAATTTAATTAATTCATTAATAGTTTCACGTATTTTTATCTCTAACTTTATTTGAAAATTCTTTCATTGATTTTAAAAATGGGGGTAAGTGAAAGTCGTGTGTTGCCCGCACCAGATTTTTTTTAATTTAGTTTGATAGATCATTAAATTTTTAAAATGGGGGCTGATTAAAAGTGATTTAATTCAATAACTCAGTTATTTTTGGAAATAGAGAAAAAAATTATTAGTATTATAAAAAAAAAAACGCGAATTATTATAAAAACAGAGAAAAAAGAAAAAAAATTAAATTTTAACCGTAAATACGTCAATAACTCAATTATTTTTAAAGATAGAGAAAAATAGGTGGCGAGCTTTAGAACCACTAGTGTACGATAAACAAAAAAAAACAAGAAATTTCTTTAACCAATTTAACACGAAGTGGGAGACGGTCTGAGGTAACGGCGTGTAGGTAACTCATTTTTGATATAACTCGAGTTATCCAGTTTTTCACAACCGCCACAGAATTAAAATCTTGCCTGTATGTACGCTTGTAACTCTGTTATGTTCAAAGATAGAGTTTTTTTTTTTTTTTAATTTATTTGTTGATATTTACAACTGTATTGGTAAATACATCATGTAAATGAGCTGTGAGATAAAATACATGAAGAGGAAGCTGTGTATTGGCAGCACTCCACTAGGTAATCTGAACTAGAAGGTCTCGAAGCCATCTTCTTTTCAGACGTCTCGGAGGGTTGTCAGGAATGGAAGAGGAAGCAAGGATCGAAACTAGTGTGTTAGAGTAAGAGTGGAGTTTGTCATTGAAGGATTGATATCTGGTTCGTGCCAATTTAGCTACTTATGGAACATTAAGGTCTTTATGGATGAGCTTATTCGTGACAAAGTAAGGAGCGTGGAGGATTTTTCGAAGGATTTTGGATTGTAAGGGTCGAAGACGGGAAGAATTTAGTTGGTGGTGTAATAGTTTAGTAGAGCCCCAAAGCACAACTCCGTACGTCTTATGATGGTCATGTAGATGAGCCTTTTGTAGTCAAGTGGGAGGTTAGAGCGTTCTAGTAAGTGTTGAAGTAAGCGAAAGCGTCAGTTTCTTGTCGTTTCAGTCTAGTGTGCGGATTCTATCTTAGATGTTTGTCAAGTAGGAATCCTACGTATGGAAAAAAATTATCAGTGTTTTTTAACTAAAGACCGGCGAATATTTATAAAAAAAAGAGAAAACAAAATGAATGAATTGAAAATTTACCCATAAATATGCCCACAACTCATATGTTTTTAAGATATAGAGTTTTAGAAGTACGATAAACTGAAAAAAAAACAAAAACTATATATTTCTACAAAACTAAAAAAGAATCATTGAAATCGTTCAGAAAATACGGAGATATATCGTTTTGAAATTAACAGCGGTGATAGCCATTTTCTTATTGCTTTTCATATTAGTTAATTGTCTATAAACAGCATATACTCTAATATAGTTATTTAGAAATAATAAATCATTGTGTAATAATTTGCAGCGTTTTCAAATTTACAGTAGCACATTATGTACATATAGGCATAGCCATAATTACAAAATTCGTTGTGCTTTTGACATCTTTCCTGATTTTGATCAAATTTCCCTTTCGACATTTAATTACCTTTCAAATGAGTACTATATAATTATAACATTCCTCTACTTATACTATGAAGTGAAGTGCTATAACATATATAAAAAGACTTGTGATATACTATCGACCCTGCCTCCCTATCACTATCATAGTCTATCGAGGCTGAAGAGAGGACGCGATAGAAGGAGAGTGGAATGCCGGGGAGCGAGGTCTTCTGGCCTTTATTTAAGCCATTCTAAAACCTTAAGTCGTTGTCATTCACACTTATCTCCATCTCGTGGTGTGTTTATTTTATAGGTGCGTGTGTGTGTTTGTGTTGTGCTTAATGTATAACTGTGCGTGTAAATTCCAGCGGTTATTACGGCAGGCCGTATGTTATTAGTATATGAAGGTGGCTTTGAGTTATAATTAGTGAAATGCTGTTTATTAAATCATACACCCGATAAAAGGCTACATTTACTTATAAAGGAGACTAAAGAAAAATTTTTAAAATCATACTTAAATTGGTAATGTATAATAATTATCATCATTCCGATAATCCGGCCGGAGGACCAATTAATATTTTAGTACAGCAGTAAATTCAAAGAATAAATTTTTAAAAATATCCTATTATTCTTCCATTTAAATTATTATGTATGAAACAAATTAAATTATAGGCGTTTACGCATTTGAAATACTAACAAACTTTATTTAAATGAAGTTTTTCAGTGTATCTTTGACGGAATTCACGCGCTTAGAAGCTGCTTAGAAATGAATATTACGTGAGCGTTGGGCGTATCACTACCGGTTAAACTTCATAGCCTAAAATTAGAACTTGCACTGGGTCAAGATCCTCAGTCACATATCGTTCATGATATAGCGCAGTGGAGGTGGCGCAATCTGGTGGTTATAGCTCTAAACTACTGTTCTTCGGGTTCGTACAACGGCTTGGGCTGGATTAATTATTTATGATTTTATTTCAGCCTTGGTGCGAACCTAGCAGAGAACCCTCCGAGTGCTTATTGACTGAACGTGACACCTCCTTGCAAGTCCGTTAGTCTAGAAACCTACATCTACTGAGCTAAACATCCTTTATAGTTCGTAGAGGTTTCTTATCATGATATAACCCCTGAAATAAGACGGTCAGCAGCCAATTAAATAGCATCTAATAGTTGTTAATTCCGTACTTACCTCTCTCTTTTATACTTTTGCTCTAAAAGACTACTATTCCCCTTTCTTGCCCTCTTTCTCTATCTGGGTTCTTCCTTTACTCTATTAGAGCAGTAGTTACCAACAAAATATTTTCGCGAACCCCTTAATTCAACACTTCAATTGTAAGGACTCTCTAAATAGTAAAAATCGTCAATATATATAAATACATATATATATATATATATATATATATATATATATATATATATATATATATATACTTATTTATTTATTTCTAGAATTTGTAAATAGAGATGGTACTATGAACCTTTCTTCCTTTTTTTGTTTTATTCTTGTGTTATTTAATTGTAGTTATATATTGTTTTTGCATAATTTTTATGTCCCTCTATTCTTAAGGGACGTTGTCCCAGAATAAAGTTTCTTTTCTATTCTATATATATATATATATATATATATATACACACACTAGCGTTGCAAATGGCTTAAGGTAGAATTCCGCATGAAGATCTAGCGTCAACGCCTCATGTTGACTTCCAAACGCAGGAGAGTTGGTGCCGGATTAGGACACAGGCCAAAGCCAGGCGTTGAGATTCAGGAAGACGTAGAATCAGAATAGCATTTCTAGTCTCTCATAGGTTGTGAGTTCGAATCCCAGTCACGGCAGGGCTTTTATAATGATATAATTAATTGGGGATTCAGTCACAGCCTCTCTCCCGGGTATGTGATACCCGTCAGCCAAATGGTGGCCACTCACAAAATTAGGGATTGATGACCCAACACTACAACGTGCATCGAGAAACGTGAGTTTTTAATCTCCCAGGAGAATTCACCACGAGGCCCAGAGCCCACACGGCCTGTCGCGCCACTGGAAGAAGAAGAAAATCCAAAACTAATACGAAATATGTATTTATTCATAAACTCGTAACGAAATCAGATATTACATTCGTCTTTTTATTCCACCATTTTCAAAATGTTAAAAAATGGCCAATTTAATAATTACGATTATGCTGTAGCAGTCACTTGACAGTGATCCCTTTCAATTTTGTCTCTCAGGGTCTTTAATTTGTCCGATTACTTTGTTATTATTATCACAAGTCAAAACTTCACAAATATTTTACGTTAAGGTATTTTAGAATAAGATCCTGCTGGCTACTCCAGAGGTGTACGGCCACTACTTGGGAATCACTGTATTATAAGATCGCCATGTTGGGCGCTAAACACCGATAAAGGTCCTCTTTTAAAACGGTCATATTTAGTGTCAACAAATTAAAAGAGTTGTAAAAATAGTTTTTGTCGCATTGAAAAGCACTTAATATCTTATACTGAAAAGAGCATTCCTATTAGTGTTTGGCTTGAAAACAAAAAAAAGATGAAAACAGAGAACATTCTTGCAAAAGTCGATAGATATTGCTAGTGAAATTTAAAGGGCGTGATTTAAAAAGGGAGCAAGTATGGAACGTGTAGTTACCAGAAAATGCGCTAGAAACCGCTCGTGGAAGCGACAAACTTCTCAGATTTTAGACGCTGGTTTACACAGAGCCAAGGAACTTACAGATCTCGGGACTAGATGCCGAGCCAGGGGGACTAAGAATGTGGAAACTGGAAGCTAGACCTGAATCAGCTAAATGGGCCAACCGCTCTCGCTCGCTACAACTCTCTCCGCCAATGGAATTCGTCCACATTGTCCAACTTCCGAACCTTATTGGTCCGATAGTGGCCACGCCCCTTTGTCTATCTTCAGCCAGCCAATTTTTTTTTTTTTTTTTTTTTTTTTTTTTATTGAGATATATTACAATTTGTTTCTATATGAACATTAGTAATAGTGATATATGAACCCATTCACACAATATATGCAATGATAAAGTCAAATAAATAAAATATAATATATATACAAAATAAGAAAACAAACAACAACCTATAACTGAGATAAATACAAATAAATGATATATATAGAATTAAATAATAATAAATATAAAAACAAAACAAAACAAAACATTAACCTATAATTGAGATAAATAAAAGTTTGCAAATAAACAAGCATCATTCAAACAAACATAACTATATACAAAATATACAAGTGCTATAGAGGGACCCCAGACTGGGCTTTTCCCCCCACTTGTGGAGGAAAAAGCGGAATCCAAAAGATCCTAGACCCTCGCCCTCAGCCGCGTCACTGGTGTGAATCAGTGGAGGCCGAACTAGGGCGCAATAGCCACAAACATACATTACATGAGTGGAGGATCTGACCAGTGTCAGAACTCCAATTATAACGTTTACAATACGTCTCGCGGCCACTGCCGTTTCAATCTTCGAGGAGGATTGTAGGGATGGGTGGTGCTGGATAGGGATTGTGCTAGAGGGTTAGGATGATGAATAAGGTTCTGATGAAATTTGGAAAATTTGGATGGTACCAGGTCTAAAATAAACGGAATTTTAAGGTCGTGGTGTAGGGTAGAGTTGGTAACGTAATAAGGAGCATTAACTATTGTTCGGAGAACTTTGGATTGGAAGGATTGGATGCGTTTGATGTTAGAATGTTTAGCTGCTCCCCACAGTTCAAGTCCGTAGGTCCATATTGGTTTCAGTACTGTCTTGTATATTAGTAATTTGTTGTCAACTGTAAGATGAGATTTTCTGTTTAGTAGTCTGTATAACTGGCCGAATCTGCGGTTAAGTTCTTTTCTTTTAAGTCTTGTGTGTGGGTTCCACGTCAGTCTTTTGTCTAGTAAAAAGCCAAGATACCGGACTGTGTCAGAGGAAGGAAGCGGTAGGGAATTGAAATAAACCGTTGGACAGGATTTGCGTCGAAGAGTGAATGTGACGTGTGAGCACTTGTTTTCGTTCACCTTAATACGCCAAGCGTTACACCAGTCTTCGACAAGGGAAAGGTGATTTTGTAAATTAAGCGATGCTGCTTCAGGATCGGAATTGGATGACGAAATGGCGGTATCATCAGCAAATGTTGCCAGAAAGGTATCGGGATCGGTAGGGATATCGGCGGTGTAGAGGATGTAGAGGACGGGTCCCAAGACGCTGCCTTGAGGAACACCAGCCTCAACAATATAATGTTTGGAAAATTCTGAGCCACAGCGAACTCGGAAGGAGCGGTTTGATAGATAGGATCGGAGGACTAGGTATAAGGATTGGGGTAAATGGGTTTTGAGCTTAAAGAGCAATCCCGGGTGCCACACCCGGTCGAAAGCTTGAGATATGTCCAGAAAGGCACCCGAACAATACTCCTTGCACTCTAGGGCAGAGGAAATGTGGTCCACAACTCGGAGTCCTTGCTGAACCGTGGAATGTTGAGGACGAAATCCGAACTGATGTGAAGGAAAATTTTGAAATTTGGCTAAGATTCGTTTTAGTAGGAGCTTTTCGAAAAATTTTGAGAGGATCGGAAGTAGGCTGATAGGTCTGTAAGATGACGTGTTGTTAGAAGGTTTGCCTGGTTTTAGGAAAAGGATGATAGTTGAATGTTTCCATAAAAGAGGAAAATAGGTAGTGCGTAGGATACAGTTATAGAGATATGTAAGGAATGTAATGGCTTTAGGTGGAAGTTGTCTTAAGATTTGAGGAGTAAGGAGATCGTATCCAGGGGATTTACGGAGAGGAAGCTTTTTAAGAAGATATCTGACCTCAGAGGGATTAACTGCTTTAGGTGGTAAGGAAAGCGGTATTGGTGATATAAGGAACTCTTCAACTGCCGCCGTATGGGTAGGATTAAGCTCTAGATGAGGAGTAAAAACTTTGGAAAGGTGCTGTGCGAATTCCTCGGCCTTATCCTTGTCAGAAGCAGCCCAGGAACTATCACAGCGCCGGAGAGGATGGGAAATGGTGTGGGATTTTAGGATTCTCTTCGTGACATTCCAAAGGGAATTGTCACGAGTCGAGAGAGAGGAGAGGTAGGTATTGTAGGATTGGGAACGGAAGATCGCCAACTCCCGCTTTAATTTTCTACAAAAAAAGTTATAGGAGCGGCGATCCTCTGGGTGGCGGGTGCGTTGCCATAATGTTCTGGCTCGGCGTTTGCTGTTGATGAGGTCTGTCAGGTGTTGTGGTAAATGGCTTTTATAAGGAATTATTTGGGAGTACTTGGGAGAGGAGGCAGTCCAGGCAGCTTGTTGAATAGCGGTTGTAAAGGAATATACGGCGTCGTCAAGGTCATTTGGGGTTTTGAGAATCACTCTGAGGTCAATATCATTAGTGAGGATTTCGCGGAAGAGGTTCCAGTTGACAGGGCCTCTAATGAATGACGGTGGGATAGGTTTAGGAATAGGTGTTATGGATACATTTAGAATCAATGGACTATGATCAGAGGATAGTTCATCAAGGCGAGCTATGGAAAAATTAAGAGAGCCTAATCCGCTGTGGATGAAGAAGTCAAGGATGTCAGGATTACGGTTAGGATCTGTTGGCCAGTAGGTAGGAGAATCGGGAGGTAGGAGATGAAAGCGTCGGGAGTTGAGTGCAGACTGCAATGTCCGCCCACGAGAATTGGTGGTTCTAGAACCCCACTGTTGATTCTTGGCATTTAAGTCTGCACCCAAAATGAAGTGATTACCCAAGTAGTTGAGAAAGGATTCAAATTGGGCAGAGGAAATGGGATGTTTAGGAGGGCAGTATGCTGATGCGATGATAAGCGGAAAGGAAAATGTTTTGATAACAATGGAAGTTGCTTGTAGGTAATCGTGGACGGGAAGTGGGTGTAAGTGATGGGTGAGGGATCGGCGGACTATGACAGCAGTACCGGCATGGGCTTTGCCGTCTGGATGGTCTGTCCGGTATGTCGTGTATCCTGGTATTTTAAAGTACTGTTTAGTGGTTAGTCTAGTTTCAGTAATGAGTGCAACATCAATGTTTTTGTCTTGCAGTACGGCTGTAAGTTCGTCAGTGTGAGTTCTAACACCATTCGCATTCCAAAGGAGAATGGATAAGGAATTAGGTGTAGTCATTTATGGTTTTTTTAAGGCAGGAATGAGATTTGTTACGAGATTCGTAAGGAGTGATATTAGGGGCATAACAAGGGATTTAATTTCGGAGATAAAGGATGTCATCAAACTGGTAAGGTCTGTGGCATTTGAAGGAGGAGGGATATGAGAGATTTGTGGTTGATTAGGATTTTTAGGATTGGTTACATTTTGAGGAAGAGGTATATGTGGAATGGATTGAGGTACATTCTGTAGTTCCGGCAGGGCCACGGCTTCAGTACTTTGATTCCCACCTCCAAGTAGGTGGGCAAATGATACATTGGCATCAATAAGTTTTGAGGGTTCTCTTCTGTTTCTTACTTGTCTTGCTGTTTCATCCAGTACTTGAGGTTTTTGAAACCTGGTCCTCAGTTCCTTATAGATTTGGCATCCTTTATAGTTGGCTGGGTGGTCCTTGAGGCAATGAGCACATACAGCTGGTGTTGATTTTGCTTTTGTACACTCCACAGACTTGTGCTGTTCACCGCATTTCACGCATCGAGGTATGTGATGACAATAACTTTTAGTATGACCATATGCTTGACAGTTATGGCACTGAACTATCTCCTTCTTTATGTAAGGTTTTTCAACTCTTACGCTGGTATAGTATAATCTATTGAGGTCATAGATTTTTTCAACTCCTTCTTCAGCCAGCCAATGAAATTAATAAAGGTATCAACGCAATAATTATCCTTATTACATATTTTATATAAAGTAAAAAAAACAAAACATGGAAATGTATGAAGTATGACTGCTAAGGTTAGCGAATGAACTGTGTGCAGCATGATTAGCATAACAGCCTTCTATTCCCAAGGTCGCGGATTCAAACCCCAAGATTGTTTAACGGGAGTAAAAAATCCTTGATTGTGCAGTCCTTTGGAGGAGACCTAAAATGTTGGTTCCGAGCCTGTGCGATGTCAGGTGTCAGGTACTCGTTAAAGATCTCAATACTAATGTAGCCTGGATAGCTAGAAAGACTCCCAATGTAGCATCGTCCGAATAACCATAAAGTGACTGTATACGCTGAGCTATCCGTAGCAAAACAGTACTTTCAAGTGATTAATCAAATTTTAATGGTAGATCGATTAAAAAAAAAATTGTGGGCTGTATAGATTTAAAAAAATAAAATAATGAAAGCAAACGACGAATCACAATACATTTATTAGACTGAAATACATATAAACAAGATATGAAACTAAATTAACCTAATAAAATTGATATAAGAAAAGATAAAAAACAAAATTAACCTGATTATATACTTAAGCAGCTGTAAGAAAAATGTAGGAAAGAAAATAAACCTAATTAAATACTTGAAGTAATATAGGTGGAATAATCAGGAGCCAGTCTTTTTCTAATTTTTCCGATACTTCGGCAAAATTAGAAATATTTAGAAAAAGACTGACTCCTGTTATTCCACCTATAATAGTTTCTACGGTCGACTATACATCATCAATATAAATACTTAAAGATGAAAAAAATATAAATCAAAATTTACCTAACTAAACAGTTTTAAAAAATTAAATGTTCCAATAATGGTTAAAGATATTACATATTCACGTAAGCGAAGTCCTGTTAAGTGTCGAAGAAATTGACCGGAGGGCGGCTCGGCCATGTTCCAAGTGGAACGATGAGAAGAACAAGAAATACGTTAACAAACGTTCAGATTACGTTGAGAGGAAGATTTTGGTCTCTGTACGGCACAGCTTCACCGTTCAAACGCTAGCTTAATACTCGACTGGCTGTAGTCAGTAATAAAACATTTGAAGTACGATCGTCTTCTACTGACCTTTTTTACACGCACACACTGACCTTTTTGCGGGACTTGGTTATTTGGACTCTGGGGACCCTAAAATGTGTATTTCCTTTGAAAACTGGAATTCGAAAAATTTTACTATCGCAATATCTTCCCTTACTATATATAGTAAATGAAAGTAAAAAAGGGCGACTAATTTAATTCTTTCACAGATAGATCAATCTTTTGAAACAGTTATTAAGCATATTCCTACAAGACTGAATTTAAATGATACAAGGCAGGTCTATCAGAAAAAAAATGTACTATGTGTACGACCAAGTCATACAGTCTACAATCACATTCAAATGATGATGACATAATTCAAGATGGTATATCTCTTCAAGGTGATGATGTTTTACAATTAAATGAAACAATAAAATAACAAAACATGCATTCTAAACAAAATCTACTTGAACGAACGTATTCTTCTTTCCAACGAAATGCCTCTGCAAATCGAGGATTTAAAAAAAGTATCCACTCTATCGGCAATCCCTAGGAGTCCTAGGGGTGGGCATAATCGGATGATCTTCATAATCGAATGATCGGACTTCGATGATTTAAATAATCGAATGATCCAATCCTTAATATGCATTGTGAAAGATAATATGACAAAATTCCCCTTTCTATGATTCCTGAGCTGCCTATAAAAGCAAAAAAAAAAAAAAAAAAAAAAAAAAAAAAAAAGGAAATTCGGTGCCTTATAATCCCTCGATTATCGTTAAAAAATTCAGTTCAAATGATCATGCGTTTCTCCGAACCGATAATCGATTAATTCGAATGATCTGATAATGGTCATTCGATTATGCCCACCCCATCCTAGGCTAGGACTGTCCGAATTTTAATTTTTTATTAGGAATTTGTGAATCTCATTATATATATATTTATTGTACCATTGATATATGTAGCTACATGGAGCTAATGTAATGATGTTGATGTTGCAGATGAGCAGCCGTGCTTCGCGGAGCAGGAGGCGCGACGGGGCGAGAAGGGACTCGACTTCGTCCCGAAGTGCCTGCCGAGCGGGCAGTACGCTCCGGTGCAGTGCCACGAGGGTACGGGCTACTGCTGGTGTGTCAGTCCGCAGGGCAAGCCTCTCAGCAACACCTCTGTCAAGAACAGCACTCCAGTTTGTGTCGCACGTACTTATCTCTTCATCTCCTCTAGCTCTAAGTCTTCTTAACTTTATGTATTCCAGGTCAGCTTGTTTCTTTGTGGAGCGGAGGACAGGCAGGTCGCCTAGGAGGATAATCAGGGATGGTAGAGGGAGCGGGGTTTGAACTAATAGTCCCTGAGCCAGCAACGAAAAATGCAAACCATTATACAAAATTTTTTAGTATGTTTTATGCAAAGTATCTATCATGGTAAAGCAAAAAATTTGGTGCGGGCAACACACGATTTTCACTTACCTCGATTTTTAAAATCAATGAAAGAATGTTCAAATACAGTTAGAGATGAAAATACGTGAAACTATTAAGGAATTAATCAAATTGAATTTCTATAGAAACATGTGTTTCATTAAAAAATCTATTATATTATTATCTAAAATAATCAGTTAGTTTTATCTTCTTCTCATCACTCTCTATCAACTTCTAAAAGCTTGTGTATCAGATGATATTTTTTCTAAAATCTTTAGCTTTCCAACGGTATATCATACATGTATATTACTGCTCTTATGTTCAAAAACGAAAAATTGCATTAAAAAAGTATTTTTCTGTTTTCTCCTTTAGTTGGGTATCGAATTTATTCAATTTATATATTTACCTGTTTTTCATCAGCGTTAACAAGATAATCTAGTTATTATTATTGAATCTACAAAATTAAAGGTTAAAATATCGGCATTTAAGCCCTGACAGACCATTTTTATCCAAATAAAAACCTACATGATATTAAAGCCCATTAAATTATACATCGATATAGCGAATTTAATCAAAATCGTCGGAACCGTTTTCGAGAAAATCGAAAAAAGGTGCAAAATGCATGGTATAAAGTGCCTCTTCTGGTAGGCTCATTTTGATGAAAAAAGTTTTGTCACGTCTCGGGCGTATAGTTGTCTTAAATATGAAATTTCAGTTTCTTAGCACTTACCGTTTCCGCCCGGGAGTTACCACACACACACACACACACACACACACACACACACACACACACCTTTTTGCGGGACTTGGTTATTTAAACTCAGGGGACCCTAAAATGTGTATTTCCGTTGAAAACTGGAATTCAAAAATTTTCACGATCGCAATACTTTCCCTTACTATATATAGTAAGTGAAAGTAAAAATACACGTTTGCCAACTCAAAACGGATGGATTACAAAATGGCGGCCATTCAAAATGAGACTGATAAGACAAAATTTTGATTTATTGGACCACGTTTTTCCTTACGACCTCATAATACTTGGCGATAATACGAATCAAACGACGCTAGTCTGCTATCCACAGACGGGTGGGAAGGAGCTGCAGATGCGTTTTTTGGAGCAGAAATTCTGACCATGTAACTATTGCACTGACATTATGTCGGCGAATATTAGACCTACGTCTTTCTATTACTACTCAGATTGAAGCTAATTTTATGCCTCGTAAAGTAGTTTATTACCATTATATTGTCAGGAACAGTCGTTGCCATGATATCAACTAAATTTTTTTTTTTATCTTCAATTTTTTTTTATTCACACCTGTCAATAAATGTTGACAATCAGCGATAATATAATATATCAGTGATAAAGGAATTATAGTTGGCGTAGTAGACATGATGGAGAGAAGATGCCCAGCGGCACCTCTTTAGATTTAGCTTATAAGGTCCCACATCCAACTTCTTTTCAGTCTTGTGCGAGTATTATCCGGCATGTTACTAGTGGCGTTTTATACGGCGTGTGAGTTGTTGTGAAAACGTTTGTAGAGGGTCACCAAATTAATGACAAAAATAAAAGTTTATCGGTTTCTGTTTTTTTGTAAGAACTATATCTATATAACTATTAGTAAATGCAAACGTGTTTTACAACTCAAATTAAAGGTGTGCCACTGGTGTGAGCTACAATTCTCGCAGGTTTTAGACTCTACAAAAGGCTCATTTATCATAGAGCCAATCTGGTCTACCGGATTTTAGCTTTGGGACTTAACTATTGGGTTTTTTCACATGAAATGTCCGTTTTTATAGCTTCTGAAATACATAAAGGATTTTGCAGGTCTCTGTTGTTTTCTTCCGAATGTTTACATATTTAAAGTAAACAGTTACTAATCAATCCTTTACCTTTGTATTATAAACATTAGCTTCCCAATCAATTTCCCACTTTTTAGTATACCTCCACATATGAACATGGAAACACGCGATTTTCGAGTAACATTTTTGTACGAGTTTAAACTCGGCCATTCAGCAGCTGAGGCCGCTAGAAATATTTGCAAGGCGTTTGGGAAAGGGAGTGTTAATGAACGGACCATCCGCCATTGGTTTGCTAAGTTTTCAGCTGGGGATACCGATTTGGAACACTTGCCCCGAGGAAGACCTTCATCCGTAATACAACGATGTCCTCAAACATACAGTAGAAGGAAACCCCTACCAAACAGTTAAAGGACTCTCAGCACAACTAAATGCAAGTGCATCTACCGTTTCCAGACATTTAAAGTGTATTGGGAAAGTAAAAAAGCTCGATACATGGGTAACTCATGATCTCACTGAGCGGCGGCAAGACCCCCTGTTTCAAAACATACCGTGCAAAAATCGAAAGAACTGGGCTACGAAGTTCTTCCGCCCCCACCATATTCTCCCGACTTGTCTCCAACAGATTACCACCTGTTCAGGAATTTAAACAACTTCGTCAAAGGAAAACTTTTTGAAAATGATGATTAAGTGAAAAGAGCGTTTTCAGATTTTGTGTCACTTCAAAGCTCAGAGTTTTTCAGTTCGGAGATAAAAAAGTTGGTGTCATGTTGGGAAAAATGTGTAGAAAAAGAAGGTAAATACTTCGATAGAAAATTATCTTGTTTTCATATCGTATTTTTAATAAAAATACTTTACCCTGAAAATGGACATTTCATGTGACACAACCCAATACTTTGGAGAAAAGTAAAATGGTGGTCCCGAGCCTGTGTAATGTCAGGTATTCGTTAAAGACCCTATTCCAGTTAAACCTGGATAGGCAAAATTTAGGACTCGCATTGTAGCATCGTCTAATTAACCATAGTACCATAAAAGTGGCTAAAATACAATAAAAGTGAATAAAGAACAATTCAATAATACTGATGTATCTGAAACAGGAATTATTCCGCAATGTCACTTTTTTTGTGAGTGGGACATCGAAGCTCAACATTAGCACTCTGGTTGACTATACTACTGATAAGAAAGTGATACTGTGGAATAATTACCTCTGAAACTTCTATCCAACTTATCAAAAAATGTTTTTACTTTAATTTTTAATTTATTTCTGCATATGTTACCAAGTGGCTCTAGTACAGAATATACCTTATATATATTACAATACTTTTCTGTTCCATTTCTAATTATAATTGAAAACATTTGTTTTTAGACAAACAGCGCCGAGACCCAATGAGAAGAGAACACAAACATAGGAAAGGTAATTGTTTTTTTGTAAATTAGATAGCAAAAAAAAAAAAAAAATGTACAGAAAAACTATACAAAGCTTTATTTGAACGCAGCTTGCAGAAAAATAGACAGAACAAAATTAATTAACAACCTTGTGAGGATTTTTAAAGTCGAATTCACTAGGACTGATAAGGTTCCCGCAGGTGGTAAGTTTTCTTTTGTTTATTTAAAGTGGCATCAATTGTAGGATTGCAATTATAAATAAAATGAAAAAACTTGTCTGTAGGAAACGAAACCGAACTAGAAAAAATGGGAGTGGAGTGGAAATTTGGAACATTGGATATGAACTCTAATAAAAATCTCACATTAAATGAGTATCAAGAACTAAAAAAGCTAGTTCGAAAAGCTGTAAAACCTAAGAAGTGTTCTAAAAATTTCATTAACATTTGCGACAAAGACAAAGATGGTACTATCACTTATCAAGAATGGACAAATTGTCTGGTCAAAAAGCCGATTGGTAAGTTGAGTTATAGGTAAAGATAAAAAATAAAAATTAAAAAAAAAAAAAAAAAAAAACACCATTCCAATAAAATTCAAATTTCACTGTTTCTAAATTTATTTTACATTTACAGCCAAAAAATTTAAAGATAAGAAGAAGAAATCATCTTCAAAAGTTGGAAGCCCACATCTTAGCCCAGGTGAACAGAATTTTATTTAAAGATGAACATCAAAATTGATTTTCTCATTGAAATTAATAATACAGTAGGCTCCCAATTGTCTGCTTTCTTTCAAATTATAACATTTTTCAACTTACCAAAATTAATTTTCTTCTAATTTTAATAATATTAATAGTTGACTGCTGGGAAATTAGAAGGAAGTCTTAAGTCCAAGTAAACTTATCTTAATAATGTTCTGACGTTCCGGCCTAAATTTTATGTGTTTCTAAATATTCCTATGTTTATAAAGGGGGGAAAGCAATATTCTTTTATTCTCCTGGTTCCAAGTTTGGATCAGCTGTGGGCAGAATTATTTACTCTCTTATTTCAGCCATAGAGTGACCCTAGGGTAGGGAGTGGTCTCTTGGGGCACACCGAGCCTCTATAATGTTAAACAAAAATTAGGAGAACAAACAAGTCCACTGAGAGAAATCTCGGCCTAATCCCATCATTGCACCACTTCGTTGGTCGCGAAACATTACAAATCTCTCCAAGTACAGAATCCAAAAGGGAGCAGGATGGGTACTCACCCTTTTGGGTAAGCGTGTATTCGTATGAACACGCGTTGCCTAGTGTGTTACCTCAGAGGTGGTTGAAGAATGTAATCAAACCCTAAGTAATCTTGCATGTAACAATAAAACGAGCATCGAATGTGTACCTAGACACGCTGGAATTAGCAGCAATGAAAAAGCCGACTCAGACATTATTCCTATAACATTGGAACCCATATATGGTATTACCTTAAGCTCTGCCTTTAGGACTGTTCAACAAACCTACATAACTAAATTTAAACAACTCTGGTAAAACAAAGGATAGCAGATTAGATTTTTAGATTGCCTTAGTATTAATAGAAGCAAGTGCCTAATTGGTATTTGTAGGACCTCTCTTAAAACGATTCTGCTATCTATACTGGATACTGTAAACTCAACTATCACATGTTTAAGCTTGGACTTTCAAGCACTCCTCTGTGTAGCCCATGCAGGCAAGAAGATGAAACATTGCTGATGTGATAGGCTCTCAAGGCTGCGTTACAAACTTTTTGGTTTTGAACGCGCTGAGTATACATTAAGAAACGAGCTAATCAATTCAAACAGCCTTTTGAAGTTTACAATTGCAACTAAACTCATGTACTAACTGTACGACTTTTAACCTATGGTGCACAATAGACCTGATGACCCGCAATGTGGGTCGAAACATTGAATATTAAATAGTAGTTTTTTTTCACCCTTACCTAAAAGTTCCCTAGTACTGAGACTCCAATTCGTAATTATTTGGTTTCAAATTTTAGTCCTCTGTGGTTGCTAGGCAACGCGCTAACCCACTGAGCCGTCCCGCCCCCAACCACCCGAACCATCTCTTCCTTGATTAAATAGTTACGAGATCGCTTAGTGGTGCAGGGGGCGGTTTTAACTTGGTATTAATCCCTCCCCTTCACCGCCTAGCCCTAGTTATGTATGATGAGGTATCGGCATTGAATCTTTGAGTTTGTCCAGCCTATTATTATTAATGTTTTTGTTTTTTTATATTTTAGTCAGAATCCATTTTTTAAAAACTTTTTGTCTCATATGTGTCCAATTCTCAATCCCCAGTGATATTTAAGATAAAGTCCACCATATATTATCACATTAAAGTAAAGGCTATCAATTAAACAGCGGGTGACAAACGGTAATTATTATTTGACTTTTTCGTTTTTGTATAATTTACGATTCGATTTCCTCTTTGAGGGAGATAAACTATAATTTCGTTTTTCACAAAAAAAAAATTTAACATTTAACATTGTTGAGAGTCTACTGTATGTTTATTTTGGAAAGGACTTTTTGATTGGAGACCTCAATTAACATATTTCTTCCACTGCCTCTCCTCCCTCACCGATTTTATGGAATTGTAATAAATGGTGTTTCTCACTTTCTTCAGTGTTGTACTATGCAATTTCTCTATCTGAATCTGGTCATTTGTCAGTATTACTGAACAAAATACTTTCTTGGTATAAATTTATGTTTTTCTTGAACATTTCAATAAATATCAGCAGCCACTTTTAAAAAGACAAAAAAGAAAAACAAAATAATAACTAAAGAAAACTTATGCATTGTTGTAGGATTTGAATAATCATTGAATCCCTAATAACACCCCTGTTAATTCTTTATAATGCTTAGCAGCTTTTTTAACGCCTTCTATATTACTAATTACTAATCTCATTGGTATAACATTATGGTTAGTGTATTACTCATTTATTATTATTATTATGTAAGTTATATGATAAAGCATGCTTGTTATATATTAACATAGCTCTTAATGTTAAATCTAACTTAATGTTAGTAACTTCGCAAAACAACACCGTCTTAAAATGAATTGTCAAAAACATTACTCTCATATTTACTGTCACCATTAACTTCTAACCCTAAAACTTTTCACTCTTGTAATATCATTCAGTGCTTTAATTAACTTGTATATTTGAACCTCTGTGTATATATTAACCTCTATATTATAATGATCACACAAAAATTTGTAGAGAATCAAAAAATGGATATTTCTCAAATAAGAAATTTTTTTTTTAATATAAAATAGAAATTGCTTTTGTCTATCTGAGGAATTTAATGTTTCTTTGCAAAATTAGTTAATAGTTAATATCTTTGCTTCAGCTCTTTGCAATTTGCACCTTTACTCGATTCAGTTAGATACAAATTTTTCAGTTTCATGAACAAACCCTGCAGAAAAATTACAAATAAACAAGAACTTGACATTGTATAATTTGCTATTGCTTTGTTTCATATGAATTTTTTGTTTGTTTTTTACTATATAAGTGGCAAGAACATTGTTTAGAGTTTTGTAAAAGTAAACATATGAACAGGTTAATCTCTAGACTAAGTCCTCTTAATTATTATTTCAGGCAAACTGAAAAATACTGTAAGTAGTAACATAACCTGATTGCACACAAACAATATCCCTGTTTGAATATCAATTATTGGGTTGTTTCACATGAAATGTCCGTTTTTATAGTTTCTGAAATACATAAAGGATTTTGCAGGTCTCCGTTCTTTTCTTCCGAATGTTTACATATTTAAAGTAAACAGTTACTAATCCTTTACCTTTGTATTATAAACATTAGCTTCCCAATCAATTACCCACTTTTTAGTATACCTCCAAATATGAACATGGAAACGCGCGATTTTCGAGTAATATTTTTGCACGAGTTTAAACTCGGCCATTCAGCAGCTGAGGCCGCTAGAAATATTTGCATGGTGTTTGGGAAAGGGAGTGTT
Organism: Piezodorus guildinii; assembly: GCA_023052935.1. Lineage (NCBI taxonomy): Eukaryota > Metazoa > Arthropoda > Insecta > Hemiptera > Pentatomidae > Piezodorus > Piezodorus guildinii. Next base: position 1,003,325 of record CM041292.1, on the reverse strand, counting down.
AATGAACGGACCATTCGCCATTTGTTTGCTAAGTTTTTAGCTGGGGATACCGACTTGGAAAACTTGCCCCGATGAAGACCTCTGTCCGTAATAGGCAACGATGTCCTCAAACACACAGTAGAAGGAAACCCTACCAAACAGTTAAAGGACTCTCAGCACAACTAAATGTAAGTGCATCTACCATTTCCAGACATTTAAAGTGTATTGGGAAAGTAAAAAAGCTCGATACATGGGTACCTCATGATCTCACTGAGTGGCAGCAAGACCCCATGTTTCAAAACAAAAAAAAAAAAAAAAAAAAAAAAAAAAAAAAAAAAACCTGTACCACTACAACCCATGAAGGGTCTTAGGCTCAGTACATATAGAGATTCATACTGTTTCTAGGCCAACGGCAGTGCAATGAGGTGATTAGGCCTTAATCGCGCTCAGCCGCCAGGTTTTTCCCCAATTATTTTGGGTACCCACTTTATAGAGGCTGGTCTGCCCCGGGATGGTCTCCATACCCTAGGGTCGCTCCCCGACTGAATCAACAGAATAAATAATATTCTGCCACAGCCGGGATTCGAACCCAGGACCCGGAGCACAGCAGACTAGCGCTCTATCCACTAGACCACACCGCTCCCTAATGATGTTTCAAAACATACCGTGTTTCACATTACCGTGTTCCATGTTTCAAAACATACTGTCCAAAAATTGAAAGAACTGGGCTACGAAGTTCTTCCTCACCCACCATATTCTCCCGACTTGTCTCCAACAGATTACCGTCTGTTCAGGAATTTAGACAACTTCGTGAATGGAAAACTTTTTAAAAATGATGATCAAGTGAAAAGTGCGTTTTCAGATTTTGTTTCACTTGAAAGCTCAGAGTTTGTATCCAACAGATTACCACCTGTTGAGTAATTTAGAGAACTTCGTCAAAGGAAAACTTATGATCAAGTGAAAAGTGCGTTTTCAGATTTTGTTTCACTTTTAAGCTCAGAGTTTTTCAGTTCGGGGATAAAAAAGTTGGTGTCAGGTTGGGAAAAGTATGTAGAAAAAGAAGATAAATACTTCGAATAAAATTATCTTGTTTTCATATCATATTTTTAATAAAAATCCTTTACCTTGAAAACGGATATTTCATGTGACACAACCCAATACTTTTGTTGTAAGTTCTTTTGATGATTGGCAAGTACAAAGTGTATTATCAGCTCTCCTCATGAATACTTAGTATTTTCTCAGTTTTTTTTTTGATTATACACGCTGAATATTTTAGAATTATTTGTCATTATAATCTACCTAATACTCATCATAGTACTTTCACCTACCTGGCCCTGCCATAATTATTGTTACAAAGAAATATATACATATTTCAACTGAAAAATTAACTTTTTCAAAAAAAAAAATATCAGAAAATAGAATGTATATCTTTAGAGACTAAAACAAAAAAAAAAAAAGAAATGACTCAAAATGTTCCCCTTTATCCTTGACAAGGCACTTGATCTCCGTGACCAGTCATCGATAGCAGCAGAGGAAAGCACCCAACTGCTCAGACCAGAGATTGTTTTGAGGCTTTCCCAGTAAGGGTTTGCTCTGTGACATGCCATCCTATTCAGTTCGGACGAAAGCCCATATTCAAGTGGTTTTAGATCAGGGTTTTCTGAAGGCCAATCCTAGCTTGGAATATTCTTTCGCAGCCACTGCGGACTTGATCTGGCCTTGCGAGCTGGGACGGAATCCTACTGTATAACTCAATGACTTCCAGCAAACAGGGTATCATTTAGAGGGTTGATGGCATATTCCAAAGTATCCTCCTGATAGTTTAGAGAGCGTTTTTCACAAAAATGGAGGTATTTGGTGCTATCAAAGCAAACTCCTCACCAAACCATCACTGAGAAAGGGTGTTGATTCTAGCGCAGTTTTCACAAAAATGGAGGTATTTGGTGCTATCAAAGCAAACTCCTCACCAAACCATCACTGAGAAAGGGTGTTGATTCTAGCGCAGTTTTCACAAAAATGGAGGTATTTGGTGCTATCAAAGCAAACTCCTCACCAAACCATCACTGAGAAAGGGTGTTGATTCTAGCGCAGTTTTCACAAAAATGGAGGTATTTGGTGCTATCAAAGCAAACTCCTCACCAAACCATCACTGAGAAAGGGTGTTGATTCTAGCGCAGTTTACTTGCTTTACCTGCTTTCTCTTCAATTAGATATCTCATTTCATATTGAGTAGTAATCTACCGCTCGGCATTAATGTGAATGCTTTTAATTTCTTCTTTAGTTGTTTTTTCTATAATAATCAGTTCTGCTAATTTAAGATGAAAATCATATTCTTTTGAATTTTAACAGCCTCACCGAGCCACTATGTCGTGAGTATATAACATGATATAAAACCTGGTGATGGGAGGTCACCTTTGGTGTAGTGGCAAGTATAAAAGCCTTTTATGCCCGAGGGTGCAGATCCAAGTCCAGCAGATGGCTTTAGGAGTTTTTAAAGGGAGAAAAAATTCTTGGTTACACTGTCGTTAAAGATCGATATCCTCATTAAACCTGAATATGTAAAATTTAGGACTCCCGCTGTAGCATGAAGTAACGGAACGTTTAATGAATCAACAAACAAAAACTTGCAGTTAAGTGTGATGATAAGCAATAAATAAATTTTTACATTCCACAATTGATAAAGTAATATATGTTTTATAAATTTACGTGTGTAAGATTTTAGAGAAGTCTTGTTGAACTATCAGCTACATTTATACTAATGAAAAAATTATATTTTGAAGTTTGGCATACATCAACGATAAAACTCCTAAAAAAGTCAAACAATTATTAAGTAATGAACACTAATAGTAAGAATAATTTAATAATATAGCCACCTATATTATTAAATTAATTTTTTTTTAAACTAATACATATTTAAAAATCACTAATTCTCTATGAACTTTATAGGTACGTAACAGAGTAAATTAATTATAGGACAATTATTTTATTGAACATTTGATATAATATGTTAATTTAAATGATTGAAGTCGATTACGATTTCACTTATAAATAGAGACTGGATTTTCATGAAGTAAAAGGTCAAAAAGATTGCAGTAACAACCTCGAAATGTGCAATATCGGTCAGTTAAAATCTCGAATTGTGCAAATTAGTACAGCAAAATATAAAATTAAGGGTATATATACCTAAAAAAAATCATTAATATTGTCTCATTTATAATGTTGATAGGTAGAGATAGACGTGGCTTTAAAGTTACAGTTTTAAACTTTTTTACAGTCATAAATTAAAATTTAAATAAATTTATATGGAAGATGACCTTGAACTATAAAAGTTGTTTTCATGAGAAATTACTCACCTATAATTAAAAATTTAAAAAAATACACAAATCAATGTAAATAAAACATCTATATAAGACATTTTTTTAACTACACAAATTTATCTTAATCAATCACTTTCTTATAATAATGTTTATCTTTACTATGTTCTGTAGCCAAGACACTTGATGGTTATATTTTTCTAATTTATTATTATTATTATTACGACAAGAACAATTGTGGACCACACCTTTCAACTCTTTCGCTGACAGCGTGCTTTGATGTTTGCCCAGTACACCTCCATCCCCTAGCTGTGCCTCTCCTTACTCTCCTTCATCCAGAGCTGCACCTGTCTTCTTACTCGGTGGATTGTCCTCCAACCTCTTTTGCTTTACAATATTTCTAAACGGTGATCGGTGCTTGCTGTTGCTGTCGACTATTTCCAACCCTTAAAGATCCTTTGAAACTTTCCTTAACCACAGGGTCCTAACCTTAGTAGGATAAAATCTGACTGGTCACTCTGTTAGGAATCATCCTCGAAATGTGCCTGCAGAAGGTCAAGTGTCTCTTTCAAAATACATCCTTGATCTTCTCAGTGTAGCAATAGAGTTTGTGAAGGAATGGTTATGTCTGAACTTCGTATTTCATATTCGTAAATTTTTCTAATTTATTTATTTCACACATACTTGCCTAAGAGATACCATTATACAGTACTCTCATAAGAGCAGTGTTCAATTATTCCTCTGAACGTTTGAGAAGGAATACTGAGAAGAATTCATGGTCCAGTTTACGCTAATGTAACCTGGATTATTCAGGCAAAGTTGAATTAACTTGACTGTACAAGAACCCAAGTTAAAGTAGGCTTCAATTGGTGTGACACATTCTTGTTATGACCCTTTTTCTAGAGTGGTCCAAGGTGAAGAGATCTTTTGTACAAGAAAGATCCTTATCTGAAATGGATCAACATATTAGCAACGGATACAAGATACATCTTGTAAATCCAAAACTGAAGAGGAGGCTGGAAGACAAAACTCTTCAAGGACTGTAGCCCCACAGATAATGTTGATGCCAAGTCCTAATATAGATCCCTATCCTAATTAAACCTGGATAGGCAAAATTTAGGACTCCCACTGTAGCATCATCCGATTAGCCACAGCAGCATAAAGTGGCGTTAAATGAATAAACGAACCACCTTCTACCCACACTGAAATGCTTCAAAGTTAAGTTTTTATTTTTTTTTATTTCATTAGATAAGGCAAGTGAGTTGATTCCAGTGTTCCTCAGTGTCTGAAAATGCATTAAGGGTAATAATAGTTTATCAAATAACATTTTTGATATATTCGACTGTCTAACATTTTAATTTGATTTTAACGATGATATAATTCTTGACTTGAACTGATTTCTATTATATTGAAATATACCTATATTAAGATTATTTTCAAACCTAAGAGATCGAGGAGTAGAAGATTCAAAAGGATACCAGTGTTTGTAGTACTTGACAAAGAATAAGTTATTGTGTTTTGTTTTATAAGATAGTTCTAAAAGAAAAATATTAGGTTAAGATACTTCCCTACTACATTTAGATGCAGGAACGCCCTCACAACATCAAAAGTGACTGTGGTTAAATGCAATAGAGGTGTATATAAACTCAATAAGGTTTTTTCCAAAGCTGCCAAGAAGAAGAAGAATATTTTTATTTAGAAATCTATAATTTGCAGTTTTGTAAAATTAATTATTTTAAATGTTAGGAAAAAATTGACATCATAACATAATAACCTCCATAATTTACAATGATAAATACTTAATAAATAAAAAGAGATGTTAAACATAAAGTAAATAAAACTTTATATATCATAGGTAGAAATAATTGGGAGTCAGTTGAGTGAGAAATATGTTAATTTAGCCGACATTTCGGTTTAAACATCAGGGCATCCTATATAAGATATGACAAGTATAAACAATTTATACTCATGATGGCTCACTTGTTTGAGCCGAAACGTCGGAAAAATTAAAATATTTTTCACATAACTGACTCCCGATTATTTCCACAGTTGACCATACATCCTTAAAACTTTACATATATTACAAATAAAATTAACTGACAGAAATAAGTCATTGTACTAAAAATTATTCATTCAAAAGAATGTGTTTGGTACTGCTCATTTTAAACATGACATTGGAAATAGGTGATTTTTGAACGATCAATTTTTGAGTTTAAACTTCATCCACAGCCTATACAGCAAGGAATACTGATCAAATCTTTGATAGAGGAATTTCAAATGAAAGAACTATCCATTGTACGTTTTCTAAATTTTTTTCCCGTATTTACAATCTTAGGGAATCTATCCTGTGGACGCACCAATTTAGGATGAATATATCGAGTAAGCTGTTAAAGAAAATCCTTATTCATCAGTCAGAGATCTTGTGTCAGATAATGGCAAAAGTCAGTCGAAAATTTTTAACCATATCAAATTGATTGGAAAGGTGAAAAAGCATCAGTATTAGATAATTAAATTTAAATAAGTTGGAGGAGCTGTGCGAAAAGATGATCCCACATTCATATCCATGATATTCTTCCATTATATTATTTCTTTTTTGAGATCTTGTAGATTTATTTATAGCTTATATGTGAATAAAGTTGTGAGCGAGTGATTCAGGTATAAAAATGTTTTAGAAAACACAGACTTTTTCCTCAACTAGTGAATATAAACTCTGGAAAACTTGGATAGTCTGATATTTTTTTTTTTGTAATTTTTATTTATTTTCTGTTTGCTAATAATATACTATACTAAATGAGATTGTATGTAATCTAATCCTGTTATGTAATGGCATTGTAAATATTGTAAAATGACTTTATTAACAGTATTTTTAAGTTATTTAACTTAGATGTATAATATTCTAACGAGAAATAGGAAGTGATCGTAACAGATTAAGTAGACGGTTAATGTTTCAGGACTTCCTGGTCTTCTCAACGAGCGCCTTGCTCCCGTCGAAGAGGTAACGCCTGAGAAGAAGGATGAACCCGAAGGTAGGGCAGGACATTTTTTATTTTTATTTTAGAAGTAGTCAATAGTAGGTATCAAAAATAGTCAAAAATAGATCTCCATCAAGTCTTAAAGGAATTATAAAATAGAGGTACAAAACATATGTAAGAATAAATATTTGAAGACTAACATAAAAAAATAAAAGTAATGAATCAGTTGATATTATTTTAATTATATCTGCCTAGTCCTGCCATAAATATTGTTAGAAGGAAATATATACAAATTTCAACAGAAAAATTAACTTTTTCAAAAAATTTCAATTCAAAATGCCCTTCTTTTGCCTTGACACAGATTAAATGAGTATCTCCATGGTTGGTCATCAATAGCAACATACAGCACTTCTTAAGGAAAGCACCCAACTGTGCGGACCAAAGATTGTTTGAGGCTTTCCAAGTTTGGGTGTGCTCTGTGGAATGCCATCCTCTCCAGTTCGGACCAAAGCTGGTTATATAGTGGATTGTTATCATGGTTTCTACATGGCCAATCCGAGCCAGAGATTAATGCTGTAATGTTCTTTTGCAGCTCTGCTGAGTTGATCTGGCCTTGTGAGTTGGAGAGGAATCCTGCTGGAAAACCCAATGACTTCCAGCAAACAGAATATCATTTAGAGCCTTGATGACAGGTTCCAAAATATCATCCTGATAGTTTTGAGCATTTTCACAAAAATTGAGCTTTTGTGGTTCCATTAAAGCAAACGTCTCACCAAAACATTACTGACAAAGGGTGATGATATCTATCCGCTCTTCTAATGACTTCCTGGGCTTCTTTAGAGCTGCTTGTTCACACAGTAATTTAGGTGATAGCATTTTACTTGGGGGATCACTTGTAGTTGGGTGGCTAGCATAACAGCCTCCTATGCCAAAGGTCACAGGTTCAAACCTGCAGGTGGTCCTAGGATTTTTTAATGGGAGTAAAAAATCCTTAGTTATGCCGTTCTTCGGAGAAGATATGAAATAATGGTCCTGAGCCTGTGCGATGTCAGGTACTCGTTAAAGATCCCTATCCTAATTAAACCTGGATAGGCAAAATTTAAGACTCCCACTGTAGCATCGTCCGATTAGCCATAGTAGCATAAAGGGACATTAAATAAATAAACAAACCACATTTTACTTGGGTTGTAAACAAATTTCTCATTGCTAAAAAAAAAACACAAAAACAATTGGTGTAATGGCCATGAAGCACTTCACTCTATCCACTATAATTTGTTTTAGGGAAGTGGTTAGACTTTGTCATTCTTCGAAATGCACCCATTCTGATGTCACTTTATATTGTGCAAGACATTGATCTGACAGAATTTTCTATTTCCAGAGACACGATTTGTTGTTTTTTAATAGTATTATTTCTGATTTGAGCAGCCACTTCTCAGCCTGGATTTGTCTTTCTCACGGTGCAGTTTACATGAATGGAGTTTATGCTTGGCATGGCTCACTCATGCCCTGATGGTGGCTCACATGCTTGAGCCGAAACGTCGACAAAATTAAAACATTTTTAAACAACTGACTCCTGATTTTTTCTAGCTATGATAATTTCAATAGTTGACTATACTCTTGACATCCTCGTTACAATCTAATCATTTCGTAAATCTCTAAACAGATTAGCTTAAGGTATTCTATTTCTTATCGAGCTTCCTCTTCTCGATATGAAAATATCAAGACACTGATTCTTGTCAAAAAAATGTTACAAGAAATTGGACCATAAAGTTAATTTTTAAGGAAATTAAGTTTTTCACTATTTATAGACAATCATTCATGTAAATTCCTACTCATATCCGCCATTCTTCCTCTCTTTCCTCATTCAAATCCCAACTTTTCCAATACCTTTTATTATCCCAAAAATACGCTTAAAAACTGTGATATTTATGTCCCTGACATCACACTTTGAAAGAAAATATTTGTGTATTGTCTACATTTAGAAGTTGTTATCTATTAATTTATTTATTAATTCTGTTCAACACAATATTTTCTAAGAATTGTTTTATTTTTTCATTGTGTATATATATATATATATATATATATATATATATATATATACATTATATATATTTTTTTTTTTTTTTTTTTTTTGTAATCTGTAATTAATTCTGTTACTTCCGTCTGTTGGCCAGACATATATACCTCAACTGTAGAAACCTGTTATTCTTAGGGGACCCAGTCACAGAATAAAAATTATTTTCTATTCTATTCTAAATATTTTTGAGATAGTGAAAATTTTATATACAATCTGTTCCAGTGAGTGACTGCTTGACGGATCGGAAAAATGTCCTTGGCGAAATTACTGAAATCCACTTTGAGCTGTTTATTCCAGAGTGCACGCCGGACGGCAGGTATCAAAAGATCCAGTGCTACAGATCTACGGGTAACCTTCAAATTTTATTATATAATACTAATAGTGTTGATAAGAACTTTATAAAATTGCCATATAAAAATCGAAAAGGTATTAGATAATCTATTAATCACTGTACATGGTTAAACTTGCTTCATCTACTATTTTGTACAAGCTTGCTTGAAATCTGATACAGTAAGATAAGCTTGACATTACACTGGTTGCTATCACTTTAGCAGTTTATAAACGGCTGTGGTCATAGAAATTGCATCACTCAATAAAAAAAATGTTTCCAAAATTAAACATAACAACATGTTTTTAAAAAATGCTCTTTAACACAAAAAAAAAATCTGGTGCGGGCAACACACGACTTTCACTTACATCAATTTGAAAAATCAATGAAAGAATTTTCAAATAGAGTTAGAGTTAAAAATACGTGAAACTATTAAAGAATTAAATAAATTAAATTTCTATAGAAACATGTGTTTGATTCAAAAATCTATTATATTATTATCTAAAATAATCAGTTAGTTTTATGTTCATTTCATCACTCTCTATTAACTTTTAAAAGCTTGTGTATGAGATGATAATTTTTCTAAAATCTTTAGCTTTCCAATGGTATATCATACATGTATATTACTGCTCTTATGTTCAAAAATGAAAAATTGCATTAAAAAAATATTTTTTCTGTTTTCTCCTTTAGTTGGGTATCAAATTTATTCAATTTATATATTTACCAGTTTTTCATCAGCGTTAACAAGATAATCTAGAAATTATTATTGAATCTACAAAATTAAAGGTACTTTAGGGGAAGAAAATTTAAAATATCGGCATTTAAGCCCTGTCAGACCATTTTTATCTTAATAAAACCTACATGATATTAAAGCCCATTAAATTTTACATCGATATAGCGAGTTTAATCAAAATCGTCGGAACCGTTTTTGAGAAAATCGAAAAAAGGTGAAAAATGCATGATATAAAGTGCCTCTTCTGGTAGGCTCATTTTGATGAAAAAAGTTTTGTCACGTCTCGGGCGTATAGTTGTCTTAAATATGAAATATCAGTTTCATAGGACTTACCGTTTCCGCCCGGGAGTTACCACACACACACACACACAGACCTTTTTGCGGGACTTGGTTATTTGGACTCAGGGGACCCTAAAACGTGTATTTCCGTTGAAAACTGGAATTCGAAAATTTTCACGATCGCAATACTTCCCCTTACTATATATAGTAAGTGAAAGTAAAAATAATATTATGTTTCGGAAATTAAAAAAAAAAACACAATAAAAATCAACGAAAAAATATAGAAGTTCTCTCGTAATATGAATTATGATATTATTTTCAAAACTATGACCACTTTTTATTTGTGTCACCGCTGTTTTTCATGAAATTTGTCCACTCTATGTAATCTCACAATGTTAATTATTTCTTATAGCAAAATGCTGAAAATTTGACACAATTAAACATTTTATTTTGGTAGTAGTTATAAATACTTCCCAAGAACTAAGAAACTTTTTTCTTTTTTTTTAATTTGTTTATTTTATTAAGCATATGGTATAAATAAGTAAACAAAAACAAAAATATTCGATTGGATCAATTTCATTACCATAAAAATTATAGAATAGGTGATGCAATTTCTATGGCGACGATTGTAGTCAAGAAAGGTGTATAGATGCGACATAGTGTGAATTCCCATGTTGCGCTGGTGCTCAGTTGATTACTAGGTTCTTGTTCAAGTCTTTTACTATCCAAGAGTATTATTATTATTATTATTGGATTAGACCATTTGGAGATGACGATGGTTGACTAATTTGAAGCACATTTCAACTTCTTATTTGTTCTTCTCCTCTCCAAAGAAGCCTTCATCTGTTCAGAAAACCTCTGTTTTCATTCTAACGTCTACTTAATTCCCGTTCTTACCCTGATGTGTTCAACTTGGAAACAACCCTTCTTGACTTTTACTCCGAATATTTTTCTATTCACTATTTCTTCAATTCTGATTCCGCTCGTTCGAGATCTTGTTTTACTTCCTTAATCTAGGTTATAGCCGTTTTCATTTCAAACAGTTTTATCCAAGAGTATTATTATTATTATTATTATGTCTTTAGGGTGAGTCATAAATGTCTAGTAATATTGTGGAGCTGATACTTGACCTCGAGACGAAAAAAAAAGCGTTTATAAGACCCATAGTCTGATTCTCAATGGTTAGGAGGAAAGTCAAATTTTGAGATTTTTGCTGTTATCTGTTACCTGTTACCTAGGGTTTTCATCAGAAATAAGATCCATCCAGATAAAAAATCTTCTTTATTAAACAAAAAATACTCTGAGTTTTTCTACTTACCTAATTCTATTTGATTGACCAATGAAGGTATCTAGTGTTGCAACATTTAAAGCTAATTCAATAAGAAGTATTCAGGAAATTTATGACCCTAACAATAGAATAATAGGCAAACACTCGACTTTCACTTACCTCCATTATTTATATCAATTCAAGAATTTTTAAACAAATTTTAAAATTAAACAAAATAAATTTTTAAAGAATTATTTAAATTGGATTTTAATAGAAACATGTGTTTTATTAAATAATCTATTATATTATATATTCTTTCAACGTTCAACTTATATATTTACCTGTTTTTTTAAAATGCTAATAAGACGAAATGGTTCATTTTTTTTTAAATTACAAAATTAATGGTACTTTACAGGAAGAAAATTTGAAATATCAGCTTTTAAGAACTGCCAGACTATTTCAATCAGAAGAAAACCTGTATGATATTAAATCCCATTCAATTTTACATCCACATAGAGAGTTAAATCAAAATCGTTTGTGCCGTTTTTAAGAAAATTTAAACATGTGCGAAATTCATTGTATAAAGTGCTCTTCTGGTTAGCTTATTTTGATAAAAAAGTTTTTGTAACATCTCAGGGGTATATTTGTCTTGAATATGAAATTTCAGTTTCATAGGACTTTTCGTTTATTTGTGAGAGTTATCACACACAGACCTTTTTGCGGGACTTGTCATTTGGACTCAGAAGACCCTAAAACGTGTATTCCGCTGAAAACTGGAATTTGAAAATTTTCACGATCGCAATACTTTCCCTTACTATATATTTCATATATAGGTAAGTGAAAGTAATAATATCTGTTTGAAATGACCGAATATTCTTAGAAATGTTAAAATTTAATTTTCTGCATGACCTTGTGCGACACTTTCCTATTTTGAGGGTTTGACTTCTCAACCTTCTGGGAAATTTTCTCTTGTTTCATTTGGTACCACTCTGTGCATGCACATCAAGTAGATATATTTGAGTGGTTTGGATGAATACCGTGGATCTTGAGGGCGAGTGTCTGCTCCCACAATATGGCAAGGCATTTATGAGACAACTTAGATAATGTTATAGCTATTATAGCAGAGAGGAAAATTTTTAATCTGACATGATCAACTATGTTATATTCAATTTATTTATATGAATCCTTATTTACATTTGCTTAAAGGTTATTGTTGGTGCGTTAACGAGGATTCTGGAAAACCAATCCCAGGAACATCGCTCAAAGATCTGAATCCCAAGTGTGACGCCCTTCAGTTACCGATGAGGCCGATGAAAGGTATTCATCTTATTCAATCTTTAAACTTATTAAATTTCTAGGCCATCATCAGGCTTAAAATAAATCAGATATGTTTGCCCTAAGGCAGGCCAACTTGTTCAGACCAAAATGCTGTCTTTTATACAAAAACCTTTACATATTTTGTTTACTTTCACTTATTTCCTCATAAATTGTAATAAAATCAGTTTTAAAAACTGTATTTGTTCGTTTAGTTTATTTATTAAACCTCCTTTATACTACTGTGGCTAATCAGACAATGCTACAGTGAGAGTCCTAAATTTTTCCTATTCAGTTTAATTAGGATAGGGTCTTTAAAGAGTACCTGACATCGTGCAGGCTCGGGACCACCTTTTAACGTCCCCTCCGAAGGGTGGCATAACTAAGGATTTTTTACTCCCATTAAAAAATCCTAAGGCCACCTACGTGTTCGAGCCCGAGAACTTGGGCATACGAGGTTGTTATGCTAACCACCATGCTACAGGTGACTCCCCCCCCCTCAAAAAAAATGTATATGTATAATACAACATTTACTTACTTTCCTTTTTTTTAAAGTTAATATATGTATATATTGTTAATTAGTTCTTGACTGTTGATAATTTAAGTTATCTACTGGTCCTAAGGTTCAGTCAATAAATAAGCAATTTTATTTAGGCTATGTTTCGAGAATTTATAGTTCTCATATTCATGACCTAACAGTGGAAAAACATATAAATGAACTTATACATTTTATATGTATTTATAAAAAAAAAACCTGCACCATTACAACATATGAAGGGTCTTGGGCTCATAGATTAGAGATTTGTACTATTTCTAGGAGTAACAGTGCTCTGCAAGGAGGTTTTTAGGCCTTGATCATGCTCAGCTACCAGGTTTTCCCCCGATTTGGGTACCCACTTTGTAGAGGCTGGGTCTACCCAAGTGTCCACTCACAAAAATAGCCATAGGGAGTGATGACCCTACACAAGAACATATCCTTGAGAATAGTCGTGCGGAAATCTTAAGAAACCACAAGGCCTATCGTACCAGCTGGAAAAAAAATGCTGCAAATGTCTACACAATGGTTTATTATTTCAAAATTATTAGATTACCGCATAAATGTTTATAAAACTATTTACAGGCTGTTAACTAATATGAAAAACAATAAATAATTCAAAGAAAAATGATCTATCACTACTGCTAATTTCAAACCGATTTAACTTTGCTATTTCTGAACTGATTTCAATGATTCTTTTTTCATTGTATATGAACTTTAATTATAAATCAAATAACACTTACAGTAGAAAAATTTTGGCATTTATTTATTATTTCGGCCAAACAGATTTTTTTTTTTTTTATTGTTTTTTTGGGTTCTACGTATCATGGGAACTCAAGCCCTCATATTTTGAGGATTAATTTTTTTTTTTGCCGATCACAAAAGTTCATTATTGAATAATAAATAAATAAATGATAATAAACCAAAACATTTATACTAGACTTCTTTACTATTTATTTTTCTTTCCTTTCCGTTTTCATTCAAATAAAAATTCCTGATTCAAGAACATCGTTACATTGTTTCGCTACCATCAATAATAATCAAGTTATCAGGGAATCGCATCTCTTATAAGTTGTTCACTTGACCATGTAACATTAATTTTTTTTTTTAAATAGTTATTCGCGCTTTCTTAGTTCAAAAACTTAGTTTATTATTTAGGTTAAAAAATTTAGTTTATTTTTAAACTAATAAACCAAAAATCTATATAAAAAAATAATCACCACCCCAACTGTTAAAACTAGTTAGTGATACTTGCTGGATTTATATGTTTTGATTAATTTATGTATCTTTTATGATAAAATTTTATTAAAGGTTGTCCGGAGCAAAAGAAGAAATTGTTCCTGAAAGAATTGAGAGAGTTTTTCATCAAAACATATCCGAGGTAAAATAGTTATTTTTAATACATCTTTTTGATATTATTTTTTTATTTAATTGTCTGAGTAATTAGGTTTTATTGATTCTTTGTTACAGTAGTTCAGATCCAACGGAAGAACAGTTTGCGGTTTGGACCTTTCAGTTGATTGATACCAGCAAAAATAAGGTACAAATATGTTCAAATATTGCTAATATAAACATGTTTCTTTATTAATAGGAATTTTGCTTACTTTTGTTGATAGTATTGGGTTGTTTACATGAAATGTCTGTTTTTATAGTTTCTGAAATACATAAAGGATTATGCAGGTCTCTGTTGTTTTCTTCCGAATGTTTACATATTTTAAGTAAACAGTTACTAATCCTTTGTATTATAAACATTAGCTTCCCAATCAATTACCCACTTTTTAGTATACCTCCAAATATGAACATGGAAACACGCGATTTTCTAGTAATATTTTTGTACGAGTTTAAACTAAGTAAAGAAGCTCGATACATGGGTACCTCATGATCTCACTGAGCTGCAGCAAGACACCATTTTCAAAACATACCGTGCAAAAATTGAAAGAACTGGTCTACGAAGTTCTTCCGCACCCACATATTCTCCCGACTTGTCTCCACACAAACAGATTACCACATGTTCAGGAATTTAGACAACTTCTTCAAAGGAAAACTTTTTGAAAATGATAATCAAGTGAAAAGTGCGTTTTCAGATTTTGTTTCACTTCAAAGCTCAGAGTTTTTCAGTTTGGGGATAAAAAAGTTGGTGTCACGTGGGAAAAATGTGTTGAAAAAGAAGGTAAATACTTGGAATAAAATTATCTTGTTTTCATATCGTATTTTTAATAAAAATCCTTTACCTTGAAAACAGACATTTCATGTGACATAACCCAATAATTTGAATTTTAAATAACTGGTGCATGTAACACTTGAGTGTCACTTATATCTCTTATTTAAATAAAAAATCTGATGCAGGCAACAGACGACTTTCACTTACCTCGTCTACCGTTAAAATCAATGTAAGAACTAATCAATGAACCTTAATTTGAAAATCCTGAAGTTAATTTAAATAAAAAGTTTATTCAGTTTTGTTGGAAACATTTGATTTAGATTAAATAATAAAGCAATATCAAATTGTTACGTATTCTTATGATTATTAATTTTATGCCCTATTTGTTACTTCATATTACCTTTTACAACATTTAGTAAAAGATATTATTTTTTAAGAACTTTAGCTTTCTAATGGTATATAATACATATATGTTGCTGTTCTTAGTTTCAATAAAACAAAAATTACATTTAATAAATATTTCTTCTTTTTCTTCTTTTAGTTGGTTATCGAATTCGTTCAACTTTTATATTTAGCTGCTTTTTATAAATTCTAATAAGATGATATTGGTAATTTTTCTGAATATATAAAATTTAAGGTACTTTAGAGGAAGAAAGTTTAAAATATCAGCATTTAAGCCCTGTCAGACTATTTCAATAAGAATGAAACCTTCATGATATTAAAGCCTGTCCAATTTCACATCGATAATAATAATAATCAATATTGTTTTTGAGAAAATCGTAAAAAGGTGCAAAATGCATGGTATAAAATTGCTGAAAATTTTTTTAAAGACATTAAGGAGTTTTAAATGTTTAATTATTTAAAGATTATTAATAAATATTTCTCTGTTGCAGTTCTTGGAGAAAAAAGAAATGGGCCCTCTACGGACATTGCTCCTCTCATTCAGCCCAAACTTGAAAAGATGCGGAAAGAAGTTTGCGAGGTATTGCGACGTTAACCACGACAAGAAGATCAGTTTGACCGAGTGGGTCAACTGTCTCGATACTGAAAGATCTGCGGTCGGTTAGTATTTTTTTTTTCATCATTCTCAGCAATCTCCTTAAGTTTAAAGGAAGTATTGGTGAAGGTTATTTTATTTTAGTTTATGATAAAAAAATTATCAAATAGTTTTTTCACATATTTTTAGTCTTATTTTCCTCCAGCATGAAATAAGACTAGTCTGTGTAGTAGTCTGTGTAGTAGTCTGTGTAGTAGTCGCTAAAAGAAACAATTGAATAGTTTAACTATTTATTATCTTTCAACATTAGTAGATCCGTATTGTGGGTTATCATCAGTCATCATATATAATAGAGTTAGAGGATGTCGAAGTGTAAAACATAAAAATAGAAATAGATGGGTAAAATAATCGAGTAATTAAGTAAAGTATTTTAAGTAATTTTTACATATTGACATCCTCTAACTCAGTTCAATATTGTTTTTAATGTTATTATAATTTTTAATAATGCATATATACCTCTTTTATCTATAATAAAAATAATAGACCTACCGAATTGGAAGGTTTGGCACCAATAATACTAAATACAGCCGTTGGAAGAATAATAGTTTTATAAATACTAACCTTTAAGTTTTTAGACTGAAGCCGCGAGCTAAGTAATTTAGCAACTGAATACTAACACGCATTTCCCGCCTTTAGCCGGGACTTTATTTCCTCCTGTCTTTCATTTTTTCTTATTATAATTGAACCTAAATATTTAAATTTCTCTGTGTTCAAATATATGTCCTGATATATCAATATCACCAAGATCATCACAACTTCTGCTACTAATCATGTATTTCGTCATATCTGTATTTATTTTGAGCCCTATTTCTTTACCAGTTTTTATTAACGCACTTAATACACAGAAACTATACAACTAAATAATAGTTGTATAGTTTCCGTGTCTTTGCCAAGCAGTACTACCAAATCATCGGCGTATCCCAGAACCAGAATTTTATCACCCAGATTTAAACCTTTATTGGTACACGTCACCTTTTCTATGACATATTCTAATGCTAAATTAAATAAAATAAGTGAAAGAGAGTCACCTTGTTTCAAACTCGATCGTACCTCAAACCTCTTGGAGTAATTATGACTGATCCTAACTTTATAACCTCTTTTTTCTGTATTCTCTTTAATTGTTTTTTACATAGATATGTTACTATACACTCATTGTATTCCTTTTGTATCTTTTTTGCCGTGATGATGATCCATAATACAGACCTACAAATATTGGCAGACAATAAATAGTTTTAAATATTTAATTTTTTCTTTTGCTGATCCCAACCCAGATTAATTACTTCTTGTTATTCTCATCACTAAATTCATTATATCCATTTTAAAAGTAATAAAAGATTGTTTTTTAATTTTTTCCAGGGATGACAGTTACTCAAAGCCCTAAAAGGAAGGGCCCTAACCCGCTAGAAACGATCCTGATACCTGACGATTACGACTGACGACACATCAAATAAAAGTTTTGTAACAAAATCCAGCGACAGTCAGTACTAAGAACCATGAGGGCAAATCTCAATGCTCCTCTAGAGATTTTTAATTTATTTTTTTGTATGACAAACTGAAATTTCACTCATTTCGGTTTGTCATAACTGACTGTCGACACTTGGCAAGCATCGTATTGCTATCAATGTATAAATTTAAGCATAATTTATTTTTATATTACTTTCAGAAATGTGTGATAATTTGTACCTTGATCATTCGTATCAATGAGGATGGTGTAATTGAATAAATAAAAATAAAAATTAAACTATAATAAACAGAAATTAACTCTTGAATGTATAGACTTTTGTGATATATTTGATTCAGTGATAGGTCTAATAAGTAACTCATGTGTGTTAGATAAACACAAAAATGTATATAATTAATAACAATTTAAGTAAATACACGTAGTAAATATGGGATTAAGAGATGTAAACTTCAAATTGTAAATTTCTAACAGCTAATTGTTTTGTTTTTTAATTACGTCTTAGCTTAGTAGTTAAATATTGTAAAACTTTGTTATAATACTCTGCGATAGCCGAGAGAAAAAGATGATAATTATAGAAAATTAATTTTGCAATAAATAGACTGCTATTTAATATTATAATTAAGGAAAGCTACACAAAAAGCATTTCATACTATTTATCTGTTTCTTACCCAATCGTACCTTTCAGTGCCATGGCGCCATATTCATTTGTAACATTTTTCAAAATTTTTATAATAGTTTAGAGGAGTAAACAATAATTTAATACAATTTTTTTGTTTTAAACAGAGAGGTTCATATAAAATGTTGAGAATGAATACCTTTTTACTAATTGTCACCATACTAAAAATCGTCCATGCAATAGCTAGCTGTCAAATTCTAAAAATTTGAAAAAAAAAAAAAAATCAATAACAATCAATTAGTTAAAATTCTTTCTATTATACTTAAATTAATCCAAAAGAGAAGGCAATTTTTAGTTAACATTTTTTCTATAAGTAATTTTATGGGAAATAAAAAGTAAAATTCACGCAGACTAAAATGACTAATACTGTTTTACGAAACTATACGTCCATCCCACCCATTCCAACATATATTTCAAGGACATGTTCATATGTTCTACCTGTACACGCTATTGTTTACATTTGACGTATTTATACGACCCACTCAGTTAACAGGTTAAATAAAGAACAATATAAATGATAAATATTAAAATAAATGTAATAAAATGATAAAAAGAGTTTCGACTCTCTTGAAAATCTCTCATAGAGTCATCCCTGATTAGGCCTAAAATGTAGGCCACTAACCTCACCATCATAACAGCATTTAAGTGCTTTGAAACAGTCAAATATAAATTAAACATTCCTATCAACTAAGTTTGTCGATACAATCAGATTTATAATTTGAAAATTTAAAAAATATTGAAAGAAATCATATTGTTTTATGTCAAATCATATCTATACATATATTATATTGTGCAAAATCTGTTCCTTACAATGTGTAGCTTTTCGTAGGAAAAAGAATATTATATTTAGTTATAAATATCATATATATTAGTTATAAATATCACAAAATGGTTTTGTACATATAGTGCTGGTCAAAAGTTTGAGACGACCTATGGTTTACATCAATTAATCTATTCGAATTTTTTGGAACAATTTGGTGATCAGATTTTTCTCTTTGAGTATTATGTGGGTTGCACAGCACAATTCAACTCAATATTCATTCTTTTTAACCGTCTTGAATGAAAAAAAAATTAAAATTAACTGTACAATGAACATCTTACAACTTTAGCAGTCGAGAAATCAATAAATCAAACTAAGTATCCAATTTATCTTCTCTATTCCCCTTTGTGGATTATTATACTGTAAATAAAGCTCCAGACACACAAATCACATTGTTTATTCTTATTTCTTTTTATCACATTAGTATTTCAGTAATTAGATTTAATCAAATTATTTCTTGTTATTTACGATATTGACAAACCTTTCTTATACCTAATTAGCCAATTTGTTCATATCAAATAATAATAAGATAGCAGCTATATTTTATTAAGGTACTGATAGAGATAATTCATGATTTATTGATATAAACCATAGGTCGTCTCAAACATTTTATCGGCAGTGTATGTTTTTATATTATATTTGTATGTTATTATAAATGGAATTGTTATAACAAAGTTTTACTGTATATATTATATCATAAAATTATTTAATGGAGCATTCTTATCCACATTTCAAATCAATAGCGATGGTCTGTAATTATTTATGTTCACATGCTATGAACTTTTATATTATCCAAAATATCCTTCCATTTTTGGTACAATTATTTCAATAAACTATTTATAATATTTACCTTAATTATCAAATAATATTCTAATTAAAGTAAATAAAAATTAAGTTTTATTTAACTTCCAGAAGACTGTACTCAGCTGACTTTTATCCAGTTTTTGTTTGTTTTTATCTAATTTATATGTCACTATTAAGGCGGCGATACACGGTGAGAATCAGGGTATGTGTAGGTGAGGTAAAATCAAGTATAGCATGTGTTCATGAAAGTAGTAGGAGAGGGGGAAGGCTTAATTAAAAAATTAAAATTTGGATAATGACATCAAATATTAATATGAGAAAAATTCTATAATATTAAATATAATTTTTTTAAAAAGATAAAAAAACTGAATGATAAAGTTATATCAACACAAACAAGTGTAATATACACATCATGAAAACATGTTTTTAAATGTAGAAACTCGTTTTAAGAAATTAAACATTATTTAAAATATAAGGTAAAAATAATGAATGATGAAATAATATAGAAATTTTGGTAATTGAATATTTATCATACTATGTTGAAAGTATGTGATATTCACTTTCATCTACAAATCATGAATTTCCCTCACGTACACACACCCTAACTCTCACTGTGTATCGCCGCCTTTAGAGACAAGATTTTCATACCATAAACATTCTTAAAATATTTTAAATAAAATAATTCTCCAAAATTAAAATACCGTAAGAAATTAGTTTAAATGGCTAAGAAAAAATATAACTTTTCTTATAGTATAAATTATAAGATCTTAATATTAACAACCAAATTTCAGTATTTTAAATCACTGATGTTTGGACAAAAGGGCTGAAATTTTCATTTTTATGAAAATGAGGTTAAAGGAACTTCAAATAAACAATGGTTTATTTAAGTTTGTATTTTACTTTTAAGAATAGCCCACTATGAAATAATATATAATAATATAAAGTGATTCATGCATAAAGAAATACTTAAAGATTTAAATGATTTTTCAAAACTTTGGATAACCGTCCTGTAAACTTCAGATTATAAGGCTTAACACCTTTTTCCCAAACATCATTGAAATTGAATATAAACTTCATTGTATCTAATAAAATAGAAAACTTAATGGGATAATATTTTTTTAATAATATTTTACCAAAATTGACAAAATTTGGTTTTTAAAATTGTAGACCAATGTGCCTTTTTTTTCACTTGAAAATAGTATCCGTCCTTCGTCTCACAATCAAATAGTTCATTTAACATCATCAGATTTTTTTTTTTTTTCGTTTCTTTGTTTTATGTAATATTTATGTTTTGTTTTGTTTTTCACGAGGTTTAATTGTTCAATTTGATACATGAAAAACTACCTATCAGGTGGCCAACAAATTTTTTTTGTTTTAATTTTATCAACATTGCAAATAATTTTTATATTTCGTCTTATTTTTCTCAGGCATAAGAGTTAATAGGATTGAATTCTTTAAATATATATTCTTGGTAAGTTAATTTATATGAATTGTTTTTATCAAAGATCATAAAAAATTAAATTTTGAGAGAAAAAAAAAGGGCTTCATGTAATCCTACCTTTGGTTTTAGCATGTAAACATATAATTATCAAAAAAATAAATTGTAAAAAACAAGAGCTGTTGAATCATATTTCACCTGTGATTTTGTTGTTCTTTTACTGTTATTCAACAACAAAAATCAATTAATGTATTTATGTATGCAAAGAATAAAATAAACATGTAATAATTAGATCATGAAATTCAGATTGAATTTCAAAATTATTCATTAATGTAAATTAAACTGACTGTTCAATTAATGTATTATAACTTTTCTTATTGTTGTTCTTTGTAAAAAGTCTTCATTTTTTAAAAATATTTTGTTTATATTTATGTTGTATTTAATAAATTTTATGTTACCTACATTTTAAATTAAATGTTTAATTTGTAATTCTTTTTTTTATTATAATTTTTTTTAAAAGTGAATTATGAAGGTGAGGTATTAATGAAAAAAAAATCCTTTTCTGATTTATCTGTAAATGAAAGTCCACTCTTGATTATATGTGGAATTGAATGATTGGAATGGACGACCAAAATTTGATCACTTACAAGAAAAAAAAAATGCTTCAAATTCACACACGTTATTACAAATAACAATATTAGGGTATAACTGTTCATACCTGCTAATCTTTAAAATTTTTCTCTATCTTCAATAACGACCGAGTTTTGGTGGAATTACATCTATTATGATTTGTTACTTGAATATATAGGTCAACTTTTTTTATTTTCTGTTTATCGAACTTTAGTGAATCTAAAACTCTATAGATATTTTAATCTGTCTTCAAAAATAACCAAGCTATGGGTAAAATTTCAATTATTTTGTTTTCTCTTGTTTATAATTATTCAGTTTTTTAGTTAAAAACACTAATAATTTTTTTCTCTATCTTCAAAAATAACTGAGTTACTGAATTAAATCACTTTTAATCGGCCGCCATTTTAAAACTAACCAGCTGATATCAATGTCTAGGCATTAGGATCATCGTTGAATGGACTAGTATTTTTGTGGCGAATTTCAAAAAAATTGGTCCAGTGGTTTTTGAGAAATGCCACAGGGTGGGGTAAATTTTTTTTTTTTTTTTTTTTTTTTTTTTTTTTTTTTTTTTTTTTGTCAAATACAAAGATTCATTATTGAAAATAATAAACCAATAAGTTATAATAAGTAAAAAGCAGACTACAATGTCCTACAACACATCAAATACAATGAATAGCTGGGCATTGTTTTCACAATTTCACGGAGATACAGCCGTTCTAACTACAAGTACTTGCTTGTGTATCACAAATAAATAAATTCTACATTAAAGAGATATTTTCTGTTGGAAAGATTACTTTTCAGAACAAGTATTGAATGAGTTAACAAAAGAGGAAGGTACCTATTGAAAGAGAAAATTTGTTTAGAGTCTATATACGCACCTTAAATTGTTATAAAATATTATCTGTGCTTTTACTTTAACTTATCTATTTATGAAATATATATCAAAGGAAAGTATTCTTATCGTGAACATTTTTGAATTCCAGTTTTCAATGGTAATACACATTTTAGGTTCCCCTGAGCCTAAATGGGAGCGGTGTGGTCTAGTGGATAAAGCGCTAGTCTACTGTGCTCCGGGTCCTGGGGTGGCAGAATATTATTTATTCCGTTAATTCAGTTGGGAGGTGACCCTAGGGTATGGAGACCCTCCTGGGGCAGACCCACCCCAGCCTCTGTAAAGTGGGAACCCAAATTAATTGGGGAAAAACCGGTAGCTGAGCGCGATTAAGGCCTAATCACCTCATTGAACTGCCGTTGGCCTAGAAACAGTACGAATCTCTATATGTACTGAGCCCAAGACCCTTCATGGGTTGTAGTGGTAGAGGTTTTTTTTGTTTTTTTTTTAGCCTAAATGACCAAGTCCTGCAAAGAGGTGTGTCTGTGGTAAGTATAGCGCAAAAACGAAAAGTCGTATGAAACTGGAATTTCATATTTGAGACAACTATACGTCCGAGATGTTACAGTAACTGTTTTATCAAAATCAGCTAACCAGAAGAACCACCTTATACCATGCATGTTGCACCTTTTTAGGATTTTCTAAAAATTGACTCTAACGATTTTGATTATATTCGCTATATCGATGTGAAATTTGATGGGCTTTAATAAGATGATGATGTTTCATTCTGATTGAAATAGTCAGACATGGTTTAAATATCGATAGTTTAAATTTTCTTCCTTTGAAGTACCTATAATTTTGTAGATTTGAATTAATTAACCATACCATCCTGTTAGCATTGATAAAAAATGGGAAAAAAACACATAACCTGAACAAATTCTAAATCCAACGAAAGGAGAAAAGTGAAAAAATATTTTTTCATGCAATATTTCTGTTTCTGAACATAAAAACAGTAATATAGATGTATAATATACTGTCGGAAAGCTAAAGATTTTAGAAAAAATAACATCTTATACATAATATTGTAAAAGTTAACGGAGAGTGAAGAAAAGCCGGTAAAACAAACTGACTGTGGTAGATGATTATATAATAGATTATTTAATAAAACACATGTTTCTATTAAAATCCAATGTAAATAATTCTTTAACAATTTATTTTCATCTCTAAATGTGGTTAACAAATTCTTAAATTGATTCTAACAATGGAGGTAAGTGAAAGTTGTGTGTTGGGCTCACCAGATTTTTAAGTTACTTTGATTGAAAATGGAAGAATTAAAAAAAAATAATAAAAGTTTATAAACCATACTTGACAGTACATAGTGACTTCATTTTTATACTAGGTTTGCTCCCACAGGACTATTTTGCTGGCGAAGCATGCACAGTACAGGTTAGGAATAACCAGCGAAATAGTCGTTTGAGAATATTAGATATGGATAAAATAACGTGTATTAATGAAATCTATTTATTTTATTGATATGATTACAAACTTTATTATTTAATTGAATTAATCTTAAATCCATGACCAGGTTTCTGTTGTCATTTCAGCATTGAAGTTGGCTTAGGCAGTTCACTTCTCCCAATTTCCTTTAGGAAGGCCGAACTAAAATAAATGAAAATGATTAGGTTCCTTTAATTAAAATGATCCATTTCATTCAACTCATTTTATTTTCTTATTTTTTCTCCCTACGTTTCGGCCCTTTGCCATTCTCAAGGGATCTCTTTATATTCCATTATGCACTCTATATAATATATAAATATATATTTTGTCACAATTTAGTAAAATAAAATTAAAACTATTACAGGCTGACCAGCCCTGTCCTGGTTGTTATCAATCAAGCTAGAGCAAATGATAGAATCCTTGCAAATACATAGGATAGAAAAGCTGTGGTAAAATGGGGGAATTAAGATAAGAAGGGGGATGAAATGAGACTTCTTGGCATCATATTTAGCGGAATTTATCTGGAGGCATAAAATTAAAAATCAAGATTTATTCTGAGGTGAGAATGGTTGACTGTGTGTATATATAGGAGAGAAGTTGATTCCGGGTGCAGTCAAATAAACACTTAATTAAGTAGAAAACTTAATTTATTTAGGCCAAAACGTTGGCAAAAATGAATTAAGTTTTCTACTTTTTACTTTTCTGAATTTATAAATACACAGGAAGAAAGAAAGGTGGTCAGTAAAAAAGAAACAATTAAATAGCTTTTAACTATTTATTGTCTGCCGTTTGTACGTTCATCATCAAAGTGAAAATGTAGGCCGAAACTAAGAACATCCCTGTTTTGCTATGGTGAGGCTCTCAAAGTGGTGGACCAATTTCCTTGCATCATTACCAGATCTGGTGAATTACTTGAAGAAATTGGAAATAGAATTAATAAAGCAAATCAAATATATTCCCAGAACTGCAATAGCATAGTTGGCCATCAAAATGTTGAAAAAGAGAAGAAGCACGACATATACAAGGTCTACAAGTCTGCCTCCCAATGCTTACATATGGGAGTAAAAGCTGGATCATGCTTGACAAGCACATCAGTCAGATTAAAGGAGCTGAAATGAGATGTTGTCGCAGAGTGGTCGGGCAAAACAAAGAGGAATCGTGTGCGCAATACCAGAATAAGGGAGCAGCTGCAGGTGTTCTAACTAAAGACAGCTCCATCGAAAAAAGACAGCTTAAGTGGTTCGGCCATGTCTGTCGGATGGCCGAGGAATAGAAAGTCCAGAGGGGTCTATTAGGCTTCTATTAAGCCCGCCTGCTAGGAAGAAGACCCCATGGTCGTCCAAGAATTTTCTAAGAGGGTTATACCCAGAGGATAGGATCCAAAAGAGGGAAGACCGTTGTTCTAATTGAAGAGGGTCTGTCAAGACCGAAAAAGAATAGCTCCGATTGGTTGAGCCCTCTCCCCTAAATGGTACAAGAGAAGAATAAGAAAACTAAGAACAATGACCTAACATTGGTAGACATCAAATAGTTATAACTATTTAATTTGTTTCTTTTTACTGAACGCCGTCCAGACTAATTCTTCCTTTATCTCTCAATGGTCAACTATTAATATCCATTTATAACTATACTAAATGATAGAAGATATTTTTGTACCCAAATTAAATTATTGTTTATTATTTAAATAAATTTTTGAGTTCATAAATCTTATTGAACCAAGTAGGTTATTCGTTTATAATAGGATCAATTTTGCAAAAGCTAATTTGATGTGGTTCCTATAACAGACTAGAACTGTTGGGCCTTAGGTAATGAATGATATAACACAGAATACTGCAAGAAGGCAGATGAAACTGCCAATCATGTTTGCAGTTGTCCAGAGATTGCTAGGATACGGTTTTACCATTTTGGCAGCAACCGTATTATAGATCCCAAGTTGTATGAACTGATCAATTGTTACAGTTTGGTCAAATTTACCAAGGCAATAGGCCTGTATTAATAGGATAATGGACGGTCCAAAATAAGTCTGGTTGAGTATAAAGTACTCAAAACAATTAAAAATATAAAATGAACAAAAAAATTATTCATACAGATATTTTTGCAGAAAAATACTGTTTATAAATATATTGAATATAACATAACTGAAGGATTCGATTCTGCAATGACAACATTGTGTATGTATCTTCACAATTTTAGTTTCTAGAGTGCTGCCAAAACAATTAAATATATTATTATATTACTAATATATTTTACTAACATATTATTATATTATTAATATATTAAAAATATAATATATTTTTATAAAAATTACAGTTGAAAATTTCAATAAAATTGATTTAAAATAAAAAAACTATTTTAGTTTACTAATAATTTTAACAAGTAAAGAAAATTGGAAACCCATAAATCCCAACAAGACTATAAAAAAACTATGATACTGCCAATTCGGGTCAAAGATCTAATTAATCAAGTTTAACTTGCAAAGATGCATTAAATAGTAACGCTGTGGTCCATTTTGGTACTATCTTTCAGTTTTCATCATTTGGCTACTGTACAATACTTTTTTTGGCCATTGTAGATTATTTTGATTTACCTGATTCCAGTTCTTGATCTTGCAATCGGCCAATGAGTAAGCAATGTGGCATTCATCCTCATCATCATCATCATCAACTAAACAAAAGAAACGTGTTATTCTAATATTTTTAATGATTATTATCTATTTTACTTTCACTTACTATAAATAGTAAGAGAAAGTATTGCGATCGTGAAAATTTTCGAATTCCAGTTTTCAACGGAAATACACGTTTTAGGGTACCCTGAGTCCAAATAACCAAGTCCAGCAAAAAGGTCTGTGTGAGTGGTAACTCCCGACCGGAAACGAAAAGTCCTATGAAACTGAAATTTCATATTTAAGACAACTATACGCCCAAGATGTTACAAAAACTTTTTCATTACAATTGGCTAACCAGAAGAGCCACTTTATACCATGCATATTGCACCTTTTTATGATTTCCTCAAAAACGGTTCTGACGATTTTGATTAAAATTGCGATATGGATGTAAAATTTAATGGGCTTCAATATCATGTAGGTTTCATTCTGATTAAAATAGTCTGACAGGGCTTAAATGCCGATATTTTAAATTTTCTTCTTCTAAAGTACCTTTAATTTTGTAGATTCTATAAAAATAACTATATTATCTTGTTACCACTGATGAAAAACAGGTAAATATATAAATTGAATGAATTCGATAGACAACTAAAGGAAAAAACTGAAATAATATTTTTTTAATGCAATTTTTTGTTTTTGAACATAACAACAGTAATATACATGTGTAATATACCGTTGGAAAGCTAAAGATTTTAGAAAAAAATATCTAATAAACATGATTTTAAAAGTTAATAAAGAGTGATGAAAAGCCGATAAAACTAACTGATTATTTTAAATGATAATATAATTGATTTTTTAATAAAACACATGTTTCTATGGAAATTAATTAATTCTTTAATAGTTTCACTAATTTTATCTCTAACTGTATTTGAAAACTCTTTAATCTATTTTTAAAACGGAGGTAAGTGAAAGTCGTGTGTTGTCCGCACCAGATTTTTTACTTTCTATACATGAGGTATATATTAGTGGAAGTATCTGTCACCATCATGAAAATTTTCGAATTAAAGTTTTCAATTAGAAAACACATTTTAGGATCCTCTGATTCCAAATAATCAACTCTCGTAAAATGGTATGTGTGTGTGTTGTGTTGTGTGTTGTGTTTGGTGTGTACCACAAACAAAAAACTGAAATTACTTATCTAAAACAATTAACCTAGGATGTTATAGTATCTTTTTCAGCGAAAATTGACAAACCCAAACTGCCAATTTATACCATACATTTTAAAGATTTTTATTGGAAACGGTTTTAATGATTATGATTTGACTCTGCATATGAATGTATAGCTGAATGTGAGAATAGGGATCTGAAACGAGTACTTGACATTGCACAGGCTTGGGATTACCATTTTACGTCTACTCTGAAGGACGCCAAAACCAGGAATTTTTTTTCTCTATTTTTATTAATGCTAATAAGATGAAATGGTTAATGTTTTGAATCTACAAACTTAAAGATACATTAAACGAAAAAATGTTGGCAATTAAACCTTGTCAAACTATTTCAATGAGAATAAACATTTGAACTCAGAAGACCCTAGAATTATAAAATTTCATGATTACAATAGTTTCCCTTGCTAGACAGGGGGTCTCACAAATGTCTTATCATATCGTGAGCAGATAATAGACTTTAAGTGGAACAAGAAAGTACACATGACCCTTAATCCGATTCTCAAAGGTTAGAGAAGAAAATCAAATTTTGAGTTTTTACTATTATCCATGGTTTTCATCAGAAAACTCAAATACAGCTACTTGATGAGCTAGCTGTGAAGAAGGCTTAATTTCAATCCTTTGAAAGGATCGAAATTAAGAAGATGCGAGAACCAGACTAAGGAACCAGATGGAGTTCGGTTGGGAGAGCTGGACTTTGATAAAGACCTGGATGATCTTTGGCTGGACTTGAAGGTAGTCATACTGGAGTCAGCATCAAAGGTTTTTGGTGTGAAAAAGGTATCAGATAAGTGGAAGTGTTCAGATTGGTGGAGTGAGGATCTCAGGGTTGTTATCCGGGAAAAGAAGATCTTCTGGGAAAAGTTTTTCGGAGAAAGAAGCAGCAGCAACTATGATCTGTACAAAGGCGTGAGTTAAGATGGTGGTAAGAGAAGAAATAGGAAAGAGTTTGGCCAATCTATAAATAATAATAGGAGAATATCAAACTTTCCTGGAGGAAAATGAAAACCCTTCAAGGCAGAAAGCCCAAATAAATAAGAATATAAAGAACGAAAAAGAAGAGGTATTTTCTGGAGAGGTATCTGAGGAGAAAAAGGTCTTGGAGACTTGGTGTAGGTACTACACAAGACAGTTCAAGGCAATCATCCCAATGGGGAAGCCGCAATCGAAGATTAAGGGAATGAAGAGGAGGAGGTCGAAGGGGCCATTGCAAAGATGAAGACAGGGAAAGCAGCAGAGTGAGACAACATAGTCCCAGAATTTTTTAAATATGGAGGACCAGAGGTGATATGGACATTAGAAAAATTCTTCCAAAGAGTTTGGGAAGATGAAACAATCCCTCAGAACAATGTTATAGTCCCCATCCACAAGAAAATAAGGTCTAAGCGATTACTCGAACTACAGACCTACTTGCCTGTCTCCCATCTATATAAAGTGTATACGTATATTCTAGAGAGGCGGTTGAGGCCAATGGTGGAGCCTATTCTGCAGGAGGACTGAGAGCTTTTAGACATAACAGACAAACCCAGGATCAGATTTTCATTGTATATATCAATGAGATTGCATCAATTTGCAAAAGACGCACCTACCTATTCAAGTCCGTCTTTCTAGAGCAGAGAGATGGATCATGAATGAAAGGCTACTAAGTCATATCACTGCCTTGGAAATGAAGTTTCTTAGGAGAATTGTGGGGAAGACATGAAAAGACTATATCAGGAATGAAAGAGCTTAATGTAAGCTCTGTTCTGGAAGTCTTAGAAAAGAGGCAATCGGAATGGTACTGGAGTTTATGAATGGACCACCACCGTAACCGATTTAAATTATGAGGTATGACCTCTAGGAAGAAGTCCTAGAGGACGCCTAAGAACCTCCTATATCACCCACATGTAACAAACAGAGAGGCGTAGACTCTGGGTGTGATCAGAACCTTGCCAGGGCTGAGAGCACTCCCACAATGAAAGGCAAAAGGGTTGAAGAGAAAGAAGATGAGCACAGAAAACAAGCGGTACCACATTAACACATTCACGCAAGGGTGAATATCTACGTTTTTTCCCGTAAAGCAGTACTGTCTTAGCTGCTTACGCTTCATTGGGCGGGGGCCATACTGTTCCAAGTTCCAACCTGCTTAATGCCAGATCACAACAGTTCCAGGTTTCCCAATGCACTAAATGCGAGATTGCAACAGTTTTGACATACTTGTTTCTTGAGCGCACATTTCTTGCATCAAATATAAAGGTAGGTAAAATTATGAATAAATTATGAAATTTAAAATTTAAGAATATTCTTAAAGGAGTGTTATCAAAATTAAATTAACCGATAAGAGTCTTTTGAGGGAGGATGTTGAAAGTTATAAAATATAAAATAAACCCCTATGCTTGTTAATTCCTAAAAGATATAATGTTGATAAAAATGAAATAAACTTATTTTTATACGACTTATTTTCTGAAAACAAGTGACGCCTGTGATGCACGTTAAGCGCCTAGTTAAGCGGATAGTCAAGTGTGACCCACAAGGTCTTCATGCAGATAATTAAATTTTAATACTTCTAAAAACTTTCAGACATTTCAAGAAGCTATAACTCTTCTGTCGTTAGGTTTAAGATTTTAAATGAAAACTATGAATAACAGCAAACATTTTTTGCTTCCCTCCTTACATCCCTGATTGTCCAATGAAGATAGGTTTGTTTTGCACCAATTTAAAACTAATTAAATGAAAAAGTTTTTCTGAGATCTGGGAAAATTTAAACCCTAACAAAAGAGGAGTGATAGCTCCTTGAAATATCCAAAAATTCTTGGAAATATTAAAATTTAATTTTCTACATGACTTGTGCGACATTTACTTTCTAATTTTGAGGGTTTGACTTCTTAAACTTCTAGGATACTTCCTCTTCTTTCATTTGGTACCACTTGTTTTTCGTTACACGCACATCAAGTAGATAAATTAGAGCTTTTCAGATGAAAAGCATGGATAACAGAATAAACTCAAAATTTGATATTCCTCCCTAAATGTTATGAATCGGTCTATGGTCATATGTACTTTTTTGTTCGACTTAAAGTCTAGTATCTGCTCTCCCAGCTGATGAGACGTTTATGAGACACCCTGCATATTACATATATATGTAAGTGAAAGTAAAAAAGTGTGGTTTTTAATTATACCAAAAGAAAAATCTTAAGTTACTGCACTTCATAAGCACAACTAATGTTTTTCATGAAGAATACCTATATCGCGGCAGATCTGGACAATTTGGTGGACTTTGGCTTCATCTTCGCTGGGAACTCCTGAGGCTAGAATTTCTCCCAAGCGAGCCCAATCAATGGATTTATTAGTCAACTGAAATTCAATCATAATTAATAACATATATTTTTATTACTTTTACAATATTATATTAAATACACAGTGTATAGTATATACTTACAATTCCCATTGTTTCCAATACACAACTTATCCAGCACTTGAAAACAAAAAATTTAAAGACATTAGTAGACAGAAAATAAAAATATATATATGTATGGGAGAGAGGTTTTAGGGCAATTAAAGGATTATTACGCCTACAAATATAACATAAATATTGTTTTTGTAAAATTAAACTGAAGGTTAACAATTGAATGAAAGCGTATTGACCTAGATTTAAATTTATTTGTTCATCCTCACACAAGACTGAACAACAGTTAACTGCTTGAAGATACCGATTACTAAAATACTTAACAGACAAATGTACAAAACTTCCAATCTATTAAAAAAACTAATTTACATAACTATTATCAGACCTATTAGGATATATGAAATCAAGTTTTGGGGCTCTACTAAACCATTTAATTCCTTCCACATCCGTACACAAAAAATTCTCCTTATTTTGTCACAAATTAACTCCATAATGACCTCAACATCCCACTTGTTGCAGACCTAGCCTGTGATGGATATACTTCTTTTTGTTCCAGATTCCCTGCCCACACAAACCCACTTGTCCGTAACTTATCTTCCTCAGATATCCCTGATAACCCTCCAAGGCGACTGAAAAGAAGGTGGCCTCAGAACCTACTGCCTTAAAATAGTGAAGAGCAACCACTGGGTAGTTCTTTCCCAAGACATATTCAAAACTTATCTTCACTGTGCATATTTACTAATTATGTTTATATAATACTGTTGCGAATTACAATAAATAATTAAAAACATTTATTTTTCTTAGGGTGTGTTTCTAGACAATCAGGCACAACATACTTTATTACTAAATACTAAATAAATTTAAAAAAGTGAATACATAAAATGCTAACTAAACAAGAATATTCTTCAGCCTGACAGCTCACCTAAGATCCTTTCTCTAAAACAGCACAGGCACAACAACCCTTACCTGATATACCTGTCTTTGTTTGCAAAAAAAAAAAAAAAAACTTCCAAAATGGCTGCCATGTTTACAAACAAAAATATAAAATGGAGCTGTCAATTCCAAAATTATAGGTTTATTGTTTGGGGAGATGTGGATTTAAATATGACTGCTAGCCTGCCTAATACTTACATTGATTAATAATTATTATAATTATAATTAATTAATGTTTTGTATTAAAGAGGAAATATTACAATATAGATAGTGTTTGAAAAAAAATAACTTGTATCCTAAACCCAATGGAGACTTCCTCCAAAAGAATTTCATCCTACTTTAATCTCTCTCTCCTCTCCCCTCCCCATCTCACAAAATTCCTGTCAATGACCTTGGTTGACACCAAAAAAATGTCCAATTTCTTTAATATTATATGTGTGTGTGAGTTAACAGTAAACATCTGGTAAACAATATATGACATTTTTAAGAGCAATTATATAAAATTTGACAGAGACACTCTCGGTATGAACAAGCTAACACAACAAACTTCAAGGAGATGTCTCTTCTGACCAGCCAAGGACTAAGGAAGTCCAAGGGATTTATGGCCCAAATTTTTATGATCCCGGCATTGTACTATCTAGAAGACTCTATTTAATTATTGACTCATATAGACTACAAGTTGTGGCACATGTTCTTTTAAGAAAATTTAATAAGATGAGGAAGATAATCGGGGGTGCGATCATCAGAAAGAAACACACATTAAAAAGTAGCACTTATTTTAATTAAGTACTACTTTTTAATGTGTGTTTCTTTCTGATGACCGCACCCCCAACCTCTTCCTCATCTAATATTCTCTATGGTCAACTTAACTCCATCATTAAGAATATATAATAGTCTATATGAATTAGAAATGGATAGTGGTTATAATTAGTTGACCTTTGAGAATTACTGGAAGGAATTAGTCCGGGTGGCGGTCAGTCAATGAAACAACTAAATAGTTCCAACTATTTATTGCTTGCCAACGTTTAGACCCCCATCTGGGGACAAGCCTTGGGGGTCATCATCAGGATTAAAAAGATACAAAATAAATAGACTTTTTATAGCATTTAATTTAAAATATGGTGTAGAGTGTATTTTAATGTTTCCTATTTCATGTGAATTTTGATATCTTTGAACATTTTCTTTAGTCATAATTTGTTCTGTATAACAGTTTTATTATTATACTATAATTACAAATTACCATTGTAATTTAATTAATTGATTTCTTTACACATATATTTCATATTTCTTTTATATTTTGACATTCTCTAGCTCAATATACAATATTGTATTTAATGTTATTGAAAGTGTTTTAGCCCTGATGACCCACAATCTGTATTAGGTCTGTACCTACAAACGTTGGCAAGCAATAAATAGTTGAAACTATTTAGTTGTTCCATCGACTGACCGCCACCCGAACTAATTCCTTCCAGTAGAAATGGAATAAAGTCTTATAGATGCTTCAATTCTGATATTATAATATTTCATATTATCACTTTAAAAAAAATGTCATATGCTGTTTACTAGATGTTCACTATTAACCATATATCATAGGTAGAAATAATCAAGTCAGTCGTGTGAAAAATATTTTAACTTTGCCGACTTTTCGGTTCAAACATGTGATACATTCACCATTAGGACATCAGTGAGACATTTCAAACATAAGCGTTGTTGAAACTAAAATATTTTTATGATACTTTCAATACAGCCTCAATATTGTTAACTATATACATTTAAAAGGCAACAGAAATACAATATAGGTTAACAGGCACAATAATCTTTTCATTTACTACCCTAAAACTCTTCTTCTATATACACATGGTAAGCAGGAAACAGCTGATAAATAATATATATAATTTTTTTTTTTTTTTTTTTTTTTCACTTATCATTTTATTTACACCTGTAAAAAATATTACAATAAGCAAATGTGCTAAAATCTAGGGAAACATGGCATGGGCAGGCATGAGGGAGACAGCACCCAGTGGTGCATCCTCCTCACATTAAGCACATATATAATTTTTAAAGAGCAATTATTTGAAATTTCATATTTAGAATTATTCCATCTAGAACACTATTTCATTTCTAATCCCAATAGACTACCAGTTGAGGGTACATGTTCTTTCAAGAATATTTAAGTCTATATGAATCAGAAATTGAATACTCTTCTAGATAGAACAATTCCAACTATGAAATTTCATATAATCACTCTTAAAAAAAATCATATATTGTTTACCAGATGTTTAGGGTTAACCATACATATTTAAAATGTAACAGTAAAACAATACAGGCCTAATAATCTTTTCAATTACCACCACTAAAATTCCTGTCCTATCATCTACATATGGTGAGCAGGAAACAGCTGATAAATAATATAGGACATTTTTAAAGAGTAATTATTTTTTTAAATTTAATATCAGAACAAGTAAGTCTAAACAAAATAACAACTAGTTTATGTTTTTTTTTTTTTTGTTTTTTTACAGAATATTACAAGAACATTTGTCCTCAACTAGTAATCTATGTGAATTAGAATGTGAATAGAGTCTTGATACAATTCTCAGTCCTCGAATGTACACCACAGTCGAAGATATACCACTTTGATGTCTGCTGGTTCAGCTTTTACAAACTGACAGTGTCTATATCAAATTTCATATAATTAAATTTTAAAAAAAGTCATATATAGTTCATCAGATGTTTACTGTTAACCATATATACATTAATATGTTGTTAATAAAATGATCCTAAAGGGAAAATTATTAAGAACAAATTAAACTAAATTTAAATGTTTCAGGGTGTGTTTTAGACTATGAGGCACAACATACTTAATTAATAAATACTAATTAAACTTACAAAAATGAATTCATAGAATTTAGGCTAACAAAAACATTCTACAGCCTGGAGACTGGATCTTAATACATTCTAAAAACCAAAGCAGCCATTCTCCTTGATACTCTACTTAGGACAGTCGAAGCACAAAAACAATTTATAATCCTGTTTTTTCTTTGTTTACAATCAAACTCCCAAAATGGCTACCATGTTTGCAAACAAACATACAAAATGGACTGTCAATTCCCAGCAAGACATAAATATATTCATATGAAATTGTTTTAGATATATATAACTTTAAGGTGTATCCATATAATAAAATATATGGATGCAAACATAAAAATATAAGCCTGTGGTTATTTTTCAGACCTTCTTAAAGACATATATACACATCTATATATTTTTGTTGTGTTTATTTATTTTACATCACATTGTTTGCATCAACAAGTGCATAATTTGCACTACCATGCACTCAAATAATCACAACTTTAGCCTTATATGTGAAATGATTTATTTCGAAATTTACCCTTTTTCATACAATTATTTTTACTTGTGGTAGAATCAAAAGTAAAATTCTGTGTTATCTGGTAGTTATTATTGTTATATTTAACTTTTCTCTATATCTGACTATTAAAAATAGGTTTAAATATTTAGGTATCCCATAAGTATTTTCCTCGAGGAATATTTTGAAAGTAAGTCTCAACAATTTTGGAGACAAATAGTATTTAATGTGGCTTTCTGAGAGAAGGCAAAAGTTAATTGAACAGGTGGGTCCATATATAGCTTAGTAAGTGAACATTAAGCACTAAATATTGTCAGCTGATTTTGCATAAAAAAGAGAAGTAAGAAACTCACAGAACATCCTAATATAATACATGAAATATAAATTTATTATGTATTATTTATGTGTATGTAAAAGATGAAATAAGTGCCTACGTTTCGGTCTAAATTTCAGGCCTTCTTCAGGGCTATAAGACAAAAGATAACAACCAGTTGTAGATAGAGTACATACCATATAAAGATGATAAGTAAAATAAATTATACTGATAATTAGGAACAAATAAAACAGTGGTTATGATAATTAACAAATATTATAATAATTACAAACAAAAGGGCAAAAGAAAAATTTAATAAGAGGTTAATAATCAGATATGGAGTGAAAAAAAGAAGTTATAGTGAGAAAAAAAAAGGAGCTACATATATGTATTATTAATTGATTTTAATGTATTATTAATTGATATATTATACTTTCAGCTAAGAAATTGGTTGTGTATTTTTTTCAATCCTAAATAAGCATATCTTGTTTACATCAAGCATTTTGGAAAATCCAGAGTTTTTTTTCTATGTATTTTCTAGTTAACATATAACAACCCTAAAAAAGGTGACTAGTTTTTGTAGGCGAATGGAAACACGCCCTGATGGTGACTAGTTTTTGTTTACTTAATGATTTTTCATTTCAAAAGAATAGTAACACAACTCTATATGTAATTTGATAAGGGCCAATGACCTAGGAAAAATATTTAGAGGTTTGCAGAACAAAGTGAAGCCCACCTCTTGAGGCTGAGTTACACGGTGATAGAAGAGGTAGGTGAAAATTCGTGAATGCGTATTGAATCATTAAATATTATTTTTAAAAGAAAGATATGACAACTAAATGATAAAGTTAATATCAAATGAAATAATTGTAATATAAACATTATGAAAATATGTTTTTAAAATTTAGAAACAGCATTACCTTAACTTCCTCGTCCTCAGCAACTTGTATGTGATTCATGATATCCTTGATAGCATCTATAATAAGTATATAATTTAATGTTACGTATAAAATAAAAAATTGAAATGACAAATAATTTTTACTGCGGGACATTAAGTCCCCCAGGTATAATAAACAATCGACATCTTAAGTTTTTTCAGTCTAGTTTCACTTAAATGAATAACCAAATACATAAAAACACTGCAAATTACCAAATAATGGTATATTATTTATAAATAACTATATTAAGGTATAACTGTTTATATAGCTGTTGATAGGAAATTAAGTAATATGAAAAGCATTCAAACGAACATGCCATATCACTACTGCTAACTTCAAAACGATATATCTCGGCAAGTTCTGAACCAATTTCACTGATTCTTTTTTCATCAATTTAACTTGAATTATGGGCTTATATATAATATATATATATATAATATATATATATATATATAATATATATATATAAAATATAATTCAATTATTTTTCTTTTCTTTTTTATAATTAATAGTGGTGATCTGATTCTAAAACTCTATAGAATTATTTCTTCATCTTCGAAAATAACGGAGTTACAAGCATGTATATACTCAAGAATTCAATTAATTTTTTTTCATTGCGCTCTTTACTAATTCTAAAATTTTGTACGTTTTTGTACATCTCAAAAAAAAAACTGAGAAATGGACGTATGTAAGAGCAAAATTTAATTTTTTTTCTCCTTTTTTATAATTATTCGCAGTTTTTTGGTTAAAAAGCACTCATAATTTTTTTATATATTAAAAAATAACTGAGTTCTGGGCATGGATATGGGCAAGATTTTGAATTTTTTTCCTTTTTCTTTAATGTTTGTCTTGTTTATCGCGCTTTACTGATTCTAAAATATTTACATTTTTGTATATACATACATTTATATATTATATTAACATCTATATACTTGCATTTTTATATAAAGTACACATATTTCTCTATCTTCAAAAATAACTGAGTTATTAACGTTTTTGAGGATATAATAATAATAATAGGCTTAGCGAACCCGAAGGTTTGATGCCGATACCACCAAATTCCGCCTACACAGACTCGTCCAATGTTCACCATTCAAGCCCAAGCTCCCGAGATCAGCCTTAACGCAATCCTCCCATCTCCGCTTCGGCCTACCTTTCGGACGCCTACCAGTAGGATCAGCAAATACCAACTTTCTCGGAATCCGCTCGTCATCGAGCCCAACAACTTTACTCGCCCATTTGAGTCTCCGCGATGCAATCAGCTCAATTATATTCACAGGATGCAAGTTCCGCAATTCCGCGTTGTGCAACCTTCTAAACTCCCCAGTGGCCTCATCTCTGTTCGGACCAAATATTTTACGCAATACCTTATTTTCGAAAACCTTAAGCCGTTGTTCATCCTTCAAAGTAAGCGGCCACGTTTCACATCCGTAAAGAACCGTTGGAAGAATAATAGTTTTAAAAATTCTAATCTTTAAGTTTGTAGATAGAAGCCGCGAACTAAGTAACTTAGCAACTGAATAATAACACGCATTTCCCACCTTTAACCGGGACTTTATTTCTTCCTGGATTTCGTTTTTTCTAGTTATAATTGAACCTAAATACTTGAATTTCTCTACGTGTTCAAAAATATGACCTGATACATCAATATCACCAAGATCGACATCGTTTCTGCTACTAATCATATACTTCGTCTTATCGGTATTTATCTTATCGGTATTTTGAGGATATAATTTTATAATTTTCTTTCTTTATTTTTTCTGTTTTCTATCATTATTCGCAGTTATTGGTTAAAAACACTAACAATTTTTTTCTCTATCTTCAGAAATAACTGAGTTATAGAATTAAATCACTTTTAATCGGCCGACATTGAAAAACTAATGGGCTAATATCAACGCCTAGGTGTTAGGATAATCGTTGGATGCCCTAGTATTTGTGTGCCGAATTAAAAAAAAATTAATCCAGTAGTTTCGGAGAAATGGCGCGGAAGGCGTACGAAGGAGGGCGGACAAAAGGATTTTTTCGCGTTGTTGTTCGTTTATTTATTTAACGTCACTTTATGCTACTATGGCTACAATGGGAGTCCTAAATTTTGCCTATCCAGGTTTTATTAGTATAGGTATCTTTAACGAATACCTGACATCGCACAGATTCACCACCTTTTAACGTCCCCTTCGAAGGACGGCATAACTAAGGATTTTTTACTCCCACTAAAAAATCCTAAGGCAACCTACGGGTTTGAACCCGTGACCTTCGGCATAGGAGGATGTTATGCTAGCCACCCAGTTACAAGTGATCCCATAAATGGCTTTTATTTATTTTGTTATGGCTTTAATTATTTTTTTGTAATGCATCCGACTCACGAAAGAGTCACGAATCTCACTGTTCGATTCATTACAAAAATCTTAGTTATGCCGTCCTACGGAGGAGACGTAAAAAGATGGTCCCGAGCCTGTGCGATGTCAGGTACTCGTTAAAGATCCCTATCCTAATAAAACCTGGATAGGCAAAATTTAGGACTCCCACTGTAGCATAAAGTGACGTTAAACAAATGACGAATGCCTATGAAGCTTACATATGTTTTTAATGGAGATTCCTTTTTCAATTTATGTGTGTATATATATATATATATATATATATATATATATATATATAATATATATATATATATATATATAGTTACTGTAAGTATAGATGTTTAAATAATGAAAATATTTCTATTATATCCAATTAGCATTAATACATAAAATGGCATACCTTCAGTTATAGTGTGTTCCTTCGAGCATTTGACAACGGCTTGTTTTTTTATTTCATCAAAATCATCTGCTTCATGGATATGATCCTAAATAACAATAAATGACTTTTATTACTTAACATATATATTATTAAAAGTATATTTGTACTAACAAATAGATAGTTGTTAATTCTTCCTGATAAATTTATTATTACATAATCAGCAATCAAGAGTCAACGTTTCAGGGGTCCTCCTTCATTTTCAGAGCTCATTACAAACATTAACAAATTATCATATATATTATTACAAAAATAAATTTTCTTTATAATAATTAAAATTCAATGTTAAAAGAAATAACACTCTATTTACTTGACAACAATTTATGAGTTAAGTATACATCCATTTTATATAAACAACCAACATATTTAAACATGGTAATTATGAATAGTTAGTTTTATTATGAAATTCATACGTTTTGAAAATTAAAATCTCAATTTCTGACCGGTTTGTTCCCACATGGCTTTGGAATGAGGCTGATCATGCGCATTACATTTTTTCCGTTCTAATATGTCCTGATAAGAACGAAGCAACTGTATAGTCATTTAATTCTCCATAGCTCACGGGATAGATGCGTGATTACGAACTGAGAAGTTACCTGTAGCATGGTGGTTAGCATAACAGCCTCCTATGCCCAAGTTCCCGAGTTCAAACCCGCAGAAGGCCCTAGGATCTTAGCCTGTGCTATGTCAGGTACTCGTTAAAGATCGCTATCCTAATTAAACCTGTATGTGCTGGGCATGACCGATTCGTCCATCCTCCAAAGAAAAGCTGTTAAGGAACAGACCTTAATTATCCTAAGCCAATTATTATTAACATATTCTAAAACTTATTTTTTATTTAAAAGTATATTTTGGATTCCAAATAATAAAGTAAATTAGTCAACTAATTAGCCTTAAAATAGATTTAATAAAACCAGTACTAATCAATTAATTCACTATAGAATTAATATGACACCGGCTATAAGCGGGATCACTTGTAGCTGGGTGGCTAGCGTAACAGCCTCTCATGCCAAAGGTCACGGGTTCAAACCCGCAGGTGGTCCTAGGATTTTTTAATGGGAGTAAAAAATCCTTAGTTACGCTGTCCTTCGGAGGGGACGTTAAAAGGTGGTCCCGAGCCTGTGCGATGTCAGGTACTCGTTAAAGATCCCTATCCTAATAAAACCTGGACAGACTAAAATTTAGGACTCCCACTGTAGCATCGTCCGATTAGCCATAGTAGCATAAAGTGACGTTAAATAAATAAACAAACAAACCGGCTATAAGCCAAAAAAATTGCAATCATTAAAATTGTGCAGTATAAAAACAAGTGTCAATAACTGGATCGGCTATAGTGTACTAATATACACTTACTCCAAAACGTTTCCATACACTCATAAATAAATTCTTAGTTTTGAAAGCTGAGGTTGATTTCCTTCGCACTTTTGATCTTCGATCTGGCTCAAAAATATTAAATTTGGCTTCCTTAGAGAATATGACCCGTTCTCAGACATTTTAGGTTTATTTACAAACTCCCAATTAAATTACAGCCGCTTCTTCTGTTCTGTCTTACTGAAGAAGGACTTTCTTCTTGAGACTCGACCACTGTATCCTTTCCTTCTCGGAATAGTTTTGACTGTTTCTGTGTGGACTTGAATCCCATAGTACCTCTTCATTCTAATGGCCACTGAGGTGTCGGTAGTGTGAGGATTTGCGTGGACTTCAGCAAGGATGGCTCGCCCCTGGCAATTCTCCAGTCTCCTCTCTTCCAGCAGGTGTTCTATCCTCCAAAGATTTTAACTCTCTATGTCTAAATCAGTTTCCCAGGCCCAAGTAAAGTTAATACTGAACTAAGATTTGATTATCGAGATAAGATTTATACAGATAACACTGGAGAGACAGTCATAGTACAACAAATAGGGTTAATATTGAAAGTTTATGGAAACTTTTTTGACCGATCATTAAAAAAATGACATTCTGCCTCGTTTTATATTAATAATAAAATGAAAATAAATAAACATATTTTTTTATCTCATATTAGTATTAATAATTTGTACATTAGGAAATTGTTAAGTTAAAAATAAATAGCTATGCAAAATAAAAGGATGGTGTATGGAAACGTTTTTGAGTGAGTATACGTGGCTACTTTTCAGGATTAGCGCTTTTATTTGGCCCAAGAGATCACCTGTAGCAGAGTGGCTAACATAATAGCCTACTATGTCAGAGTCACGGGTTCAAACCAGCAGATGGTCCTAGGATTTTTTAATGGGAGTAAAAAATCCTTGGTTATGCCGTCCTTCGGAGAGGACGTTAAAAAGTGGTCCCGAGCCTGTGCGATGTCAGGTCCTCGTTAAAGATCCCTATCCTAATAAAACCTATGCAAAATTTAGGACTCCCGCTGTGTAGCATCGTCCGATTAGCCATAGTAGCATAAAGTGACGTTAAATAAATAAATATACAAACAAACATGTTTGGCCCAAGGTGTTTATATATCGAGTAATATGTAAACACCTATTGTTTGGCTTACTACTATAGGGTATAATCCTACAAGAGTTTGCGTTTTTACATTTAAAAACCTTTAGTTTACTAGCTACTAAGCTCAAGTGAAATAAAAAATTCTAGTGCGGGCAACACACGACTTTTACTTACATCCGTTGTTAAAATCGATTAAAGAATTTTCAAATACAGTTAGAGATAAAAATGAGTGAAAATAATAAAGAATTAATTTCTATTATATTATTATCTAAAATATTCAGTTAGTTTTATAGGTTTTTCATCGTTTTTTATTGACTATTAGATAATATTTTTCCTAAAATCTTTAGCTTTCCAACGGTATATTATAAATGTATATCACTGTTCAAAACCCGAATTTGCATTAAAAAATATTTTTGCAGTTTTTTTCTTTTAGTTGGATATTAAATTCGTTCAGCTTTTTTTAATCAATGGTATTGGGTTGTATCACATGAAATGTCCGTTTTCAAGGTAAAGGATTTTTATTAAACATACGATATGAAAATAAGATAATTTTATTCCAAGTATTTACCTTCTTTTTCTACACATTTTCCCAATGTGACATCAACTTTTTTATCTCCGAACTGAGAAACTCAGCTTTGCAGTGAAACAAAATCTGAAAACACACTTTTCACTTGATCATCATTTTCAAAAAGTTTTCCTTTGACGAAGTTGTCTAAATTCCTGAACAGGTGGCAATCTGTTGGAGACAAGTCGGGAGAATATGGTTGGTGCGGAAGAACTTCGTAGCCCAGTTCTTTCAATTTTTGCACGGTATGTTTTGAAACATGGGGTCTTGCTGCCGCTCAGTGAGATCATGAGGTACCAATGTATCGAGCTTTTTTACTTTCCCAATACACTTTAAATGTCTGGAAACGGTAGGTGCACTTGCATTTAGTTGTGCTGAGAGTCCTTTAACGGTATCCCCAGCTGAAAACTTAGCAAACCAACGGCGAATGGTCCGTTCGTTAACACTCCTTCCCCAAACGCCTTGCAAATATTTCTAGCGGCCTCAGCTGCTGAATGGCCGAGTTTAATCTCGTACAAAAATATTACTCGAAAATCGCGTGTTTCCATGTTCATATTTGGAGGTATACTAAAAAGTGGGTAATTGATTGGGAAGCTAATATTTATAATACAAAGGTAGAGGATTAGTAACTGTTTACTTTAAATATGTAAACATTCGGAAGAAAACAACAGAGAACTGCAAAATCCTTTATGTATTTCAGAAACTATAAAAACGGACATTTCATGTGAAACAACCCAATAATAAGATTATGTGGTTATTTTTATATAATCCAGAAAAGTAAAGGTACTTTAGAGGAAGAAAATTTAAACTATCGGCACTTAAGCCCTGTCAGACCATTTCAATCAGAATGACACCTACATGATATTAAAGCCCATTAAATGTTCGATATAGTGAGTTTAAATAAATAAATTCTTTATTATTCTGGGACAAGTCCCTTTAGAATAACATCTACATAACATGTAAATTGGACTTAAGAGTCTTAGAGAAATTAATTATTTATAAACAATTTGACTAGAACTAACAGAAAACAGACATATGCAAATATGTTGAAAATAGAATAAAATAGAGTCAATTACAATTTTGTTCTGACTGGATGGTCATGAGATGAATGAATAAGCGGGATTTGAATACAGGAAGAGAGTTGGAGTGACGGATAGAAAGAGGAATAGAATTCCATAGGATTGAGGATCGGATAAGGAACGATCTGTCAAAATGTGCAGATTGGTGGGCCGTTGTGTATAAATCTGAAGGCCTAGAGCGTGTACAGCGGGAATGGACAGAGGATTTGAATTGTAAAAGGTTGAAAATGTATGATGGACGCCGGGATTGAATAACTTGGTATAGGAATGATGCAAGGAAATACTTCCGACGATTGGAAGGATAAAGCCACTTCAACTCGCTATAAAATTCGGAGACGGAGGTGTATCTCGGGACCCCGAAGATAAATCGAACAAAGCAATTAATTAGGCGTTTTATTTTTACTTCGAGATCCCCAGAAACACAACCGTATACGGTACAGCAGTAGTCGAAGTGGGGGAATATTAAGAGGTAACGAGGAGCTTCCGGGTTTCATACGGGAATAGATGACGAAGGGAATTCAGTCGCTTTAAGGTGTAAAAGGTGCGGCGGGAAATTTCGGAAATATGGTTCTTGAAAGAGAGGGTTTGATCAAAGGTTACTCCCAGATTCCTGACGGTCGGATAAAACTTTATAGGGTTACCATTTAGGAAGAGGGTTGGGATATGTGGAACAGTTTTCAAGAAGTGATGGGATCCTATTACAATGGCCTTTGTTTTTTCAATATTTAGTTTTAGTTTGTTGACTACAGCCCAGTGACTTATTCGATCTAAGTCTTCTTGTAGTCTTTTTGTTGCTGGTAATAGGTCGGGAGGTGGGAAGGAAAGGTAAATTTGAAAATCGTCTGCATAGAGGTGGTATTTAGCGTGATTAATATGGAGAGGCAGGTCATTAATATAAATAGCAAATAGGGTAGGAGATAGAGACGACCCCTGTGGGACACCGCAGGAAAGGGGCAAGGTTGAGGATGGGGGCTGGTCTGGCACTACTACGTACTGAGAACGATCGGAGAGAAAGGATTGAAACCAGCGCAAAGCACTGTTGGATACTGGAAGATTTTGGAGTTTGGTAAGAAGGATGCTATGGTCAACGGTGTCAAACGCCTTT
Source organism: Piezodorus guildinii (assembly GCA_023052935.1). Taxonomy (NCBI): domain Eukaryota; kingdom Metazoa; phylum Arthropoda; class Insecta; order Hemiptera; family Pentatomidae; genus Piezodorus; species Piezodorus guildinii. Next base: position 958,399 of record CM041292.1, on the reverse strand, counting down.
GAGAAATCGAGAAGGATAAGAATTGTTATTTGTTGGCGATCAATGGCAGTTTGGAGGTCTTGTGTTATTTTAAGGAGAGCGGATTGGGTAGAATAACCAGATCGAAAACCGGATTGGAGAGGACTAAGAAGGGAGTTTTCTTCTAGGAAATTTGAGAGTTGGGTTTGAACAAGGCGTTCGAGCGGTTTTGAAAGATTGGAGAGAAGAGATATAGGACGGAAATCTTGCGGTGAGGTAGGATTTGGAACTTTATTTAGTGGTCGGACGAGGGCAGTTTTCCAGGAAGAAGGAAAAATTGAATTTTGTAGAGAGAAATTATATATATGATAGAGTATGGGTATGAGGGATGGGAGGCTGGAATTTATTAATTTTACAGGGATATTGTCAGGTCCATAGTCATTGGTATGGGATTTTGAGATTGTAGCAAGCAGCTCGTCGTATGAAACATGAGAAAAAAAGAAACTGTCAGGATTAAACCTTCGGTAAGTAATGTCAGGAGCTATTGAGGAATTAGAAGCTGAGGAGATGTAATGGTTATTGAGTTCGTCAGGCGTGATTTGGAAAGAACTAAGGTTATTGGATTCAGGGAAGGACAATTTACGAAGAATTTTCCATTTAGATCTAGAATCGGGAGCTTCGGAAAGGACAGAATGGATATGGAGAGATTTAGCACGTCGTACTGCGGATTGGGTTTCGTTTCGAAGTCTCTTGAAAGACGCATAATCATCTTGCTGACGAGTACGTCGAAATTTGCGTCTTGCCACTTCTCTTCTTTTCATCATTGTCTTTATTTCTGGGGTCAGCCAAGGCGCAGTAGGACGGCGTAAGGTTCTGGTTTTTAACGGAGCATGGGTGTCTAATATGGATCGTAGGTTTGAGGTGAGAAAGGAGACCTTAAGATCAATGGAGTTGTAGGAGTATAGATAGTCCCAGTGGATGGAGTCAAGATCAGGTTGAAGGGATACATGGGAAAGAAGGTCCAAATTGCGATATGATATAATTTTTGGTGTAAAGGATTTGACAGGTAGGTTATATGCGATATGGATAAGGTCGTGTGATGAAAGAAACGGAACGGGGTGCTGTGAGGAGGAAATAATTTTTGTAGGAGAATCAGAAATATGGAGGTCTAACCAGGTATCTGAGTGTTGTGTGTGGTGGGTAGGATAGTAAGGAACAAGATAAAGATTGAGGGAGTATATTAGATCTGTAAGGAAGGATTTGTCACTGGACTCAGATAACATATTAGTATTGAAGTCGCCAGAAATAATTATATTGTTATATGCTGAGACCAGTTGGACAAGGGAGGATTGGAAGAGGTCATCAAAGGGAACACGGGGAGGTCGGTAGATAACGGCGTATAGCAAGGGTGAGGAGATGGTTGAAATTTCAACAAACATATATTCTATGTGAGGTAAGGGATTATGAGGAGATATTAATAGGATTTTGGCTTTCAGGCTATCATGAATATACAGCCCGACTCCACCTCCCGGCGATCAGATCGGTCATGTCTGAGAAAGGAGTAATTTGGAAGGGAAACCTGAGAGGAGGGGATAAATGGTTTTAACCATGTTTCGGATACGGCTACTATGTGATAAAAATTGTCAAGGAAATATAGTTGGAATTCATCATAGTGGGCTAGGAGAGATTGTGCGTTGATGTGACAGGAAGTTAGGATATTAGTCATAATGTAAGGGTTGAGGGGGAAAGACTGAAAAGAGGATTAGGGTTGAAGGTAGGGATATAATAGTTTTTCATCCAGCACTCTATTTTACATTGAGAAAAAGTGGAACTGTAAATTACAGATATGTTTTTAAGCCAATACAAAGTATATATATATATATATATATATATATATATATATATATATATATATATATATATATATATATATATATACACATACACATACACACACACACACACATACATATACACACACATACATACACACATACACATACACATATATATACATACATATATATATTATATATATATATATATATATATATATATATATATATATATATATATATATATATATATACATATATATACAGATATATACATATATATATACTACACATACACACATACATACACACACATACACATATATATACATAAATCCAATAAAGGTTATATAACAGTCGAGAGAGAGAAAATAAAATAATAAAATAAAAACAATTAAAAGAAATACTAAGAAGAAAATAATACTGGATATTTAACAAACATATCCCAGTTTCTATTAAATGTGAATAACCACTGATGAAGCATAATAATAGATAGAAATGAAATTTGGTCCAGATATACAGATATATCTTCAAAATAAAGTAAATAAATACAATATCTTCTATCCAAAAAAAATAAAGTATTTTCCATTTTAAAATAAAATTTCTCAAACAATTAAAAATAATATAATAAAGGAAAAAATAAATAAATAAAAACCATTAAAAGAAACAGTGAGGAGAAAAAAAAAATACTGGATATTTAACAAACATATCCCAGTTTCTATTAAATGAGAATAACCACTGATGAAGCATAATAATAGATAAAAATGAAATTTGGTCCAGATATACAGATATATCTTCAAAATAAAGTAAATAAATAAAAGATCTTCTATCCAAAAAAATAAAGTATTTTCCATTTTAAAATAAAATTTCTCAAACAATAAAAAATAATATAATAAAGGAAAAAATAAATAAATAAAAACCATTAAAAGAAACAGTGAGAAGAAAAAAAATACACTGGATATTTAACAAACATATCCCAGTTTCTATTAAATGAGAATAACCACTGATGAAGCATAATAATAGATAAAAATGAAATTTGGTCCAGATATACAGATATATCTTCAAAATAAAGTAAATAAATAAAATATCTTCCATCCAAAAAAAATAATAATAATATAGTATTTTCTAATTTAAAAGTAAAGTTTCTCAAATAATCAAAAAATAATAATAAAAAAAGAAAACATAAAATAAAAACAATTAAAAGAAACAGTAAGAAGAGAAAAATATTGGATATTAACAAAAATATCATAGTTTCTTTTAAATGATAATAACCACTGATAAAATATAATAATAGATGAAAATGAGAATTGGTCCAGATATACAGATATATCTTCAATATAAAGTAAATAAATAAAATATCTTCCATCGAAAAGAATAAAATATTTTCCATTTTTAAATAGAATTTCTTAAATAATGAAAAAATAATATTAAAAAATAAAATGACATTCTTCTATTTAAAAAAAAATAGATACCTACATTGTTATTAATTATACTGATTAGAAAATAAACAAATACTAAGAATTCAAAATAAAAAAGTAAAATATTTACAATTATAAAAATATATACACATATATGCTTACACATACACACATATACGTAAGCACACATATGCATAGTAATAAAAAAATGATAATTTAGATGAGAAAATCTGAATTTAGAATAAACGTTATTTAAAAAAAAATAAAATGCAGACTTATAACACGTATGTAATTCGATTAGAAGAAAAAAATGGAGTATATATATTACAAAGATAGGAAGATTAAAGATATAAAGTGACCAAATTAACAAAATAAAATATATGCCTTTTAAATAACGAAAAAAAATAAACACAAATAATAATTCTTTCTTAAGTGAATAAAATAAAAGTCTTTCAAAATATTGGAAACTTGAAAAGAATTTTCAGATAAACTCATCCAAGTCTGAGGGTTTGTTTATAATATCAACCGCTGAGGCTAAACCACACATACTTAATATTGGCGGAAACCTTTTTCTGCCTGGCCAGCCAGTATAAGTGCCTGTTGGTGGCTGTCATTGCCTCGCTCACGTAGACGCGATGACTGTCGTTTTCATTCCATCCGAGGTGGCGCGTAGAAAAATCCCTTTTCACTTTTCTCTGTCTCACCAAGTCCTCTTTCACCGTCCGTCTGATGAAGCGAGCAATGATGGTCCCCGGGGTCCCAGGTTCCTTAGGCCTGAGGCGTACCGCGTGGTCCAGGTCTCCAGGGCTGAGCTGGACGCCCAGGCCCGCGCCGACGCTTAGTACAGTTCCCACGACGGTCTCACCCGGTCTTTCAGGGATTCCTCTGATTTCTATTGTATTGCTTAACTGATTTTGTTCAGCACTATTTACACGTCCTTCAAGATCGACTATTTTTTTTTTCAATGTTTGGTTTTCCAGTGTCAGTTTTTCAACCTGATTTTTTTGATGTTCTAGAAGACCTTCAATTTTTTGCAATCTTTCCATATTTTCGAAAGATAATTCTGAATGTTTTTCAAGCGTTTCCTTGATATCTTTTAATTCATCTATTGCTTGAAGTTTAGCCTTCATTCCTTTAATCTCTTCCGTCAGCGCCCTCAGCAGGTCCATCACGGAACTGGGCTCAGTATCTGGTGATGCCTGCGATGACGACTCACAGTCGGTACACACCCATTTTTTATGACCTTCTTGGTCCGCGGATTCTATTTTAATACATTTGGTGTGAAATACGTTTAGACAAATCGTACACGCCAAACGTAATTTGTCGTCTCGGCCGGCTGATTTGTTGCAAATTTTACAATTGACCATTTTGAATTTTTCTATAAGTTTTACGTAAAAGAATAATAAAATATTAAACGTAATAATAATAATAAACTGAGTGTATTTACGTAAAGCCTGCTAGTATTAGCGCAAGTAAACAGAACTATCCCCACTATCACTACACAATAACTCTGACTTCGTGAACACTTTACGAGTTTTTATTGCTATATTTATATGTAATAGCAACTATAGTTAATTATAATGTTACCTGGTTCAGTAAGTCGATAGTTAAGAAGAAATTTCACTGAAAACGTCCAAAATTTTCTGTTGAAATAAACAAAATAACAGGAGACACAACTAAGCACCTTATTCCACCAGAGATACTCTAAGACTGGAGTTTAATTTAAAGTTTAATCAAAATCGTTGCAGCCGTTTTTGAGAAAATCGTAGAAAGATGCAAAATGCATGGTATAAAATGGCTCTTCAGGTTAGCTGATTTTTATGAAAATGTCCCGTAATATTGGGTGTATAGTTGTATCTTATATAAAATTTAAGTTTCATATGACTTTTCGATTTCGCCCTGGAGTTACCACACACACAGACCTTTTTGTGGGACTTGGTCATTTGGACTCAGGGGACCCTAAACCGTGTATTTCCGTTGAAAACTGGAATTCGAAAATTTTCACGATCGCAATATTTTCTACTACTATATATATTTCACATATAGGTAAGTGAAAAGTAAAAATATAGCGTTTGTTCCCCGAATGAACTAGTAATTCATTCGATAGGGGGAAACAAAAATCGAATGGTCAAGTGATGGAATAAAAATTAATCTCATTTCCTGCCGCGCCAGCCTGCGCTTCTGAATTCCTTCCTTGAAGTAAAGCGTCTTTGCAACCTCTGGTCTACTCCTACATCGACCCTCCAATCCACCTAAAATTCTCAATATCGCAATTTTCACCTATAATAATAATATTATAATAATTGTTCCATACCTCAGCGGAAACTGGACCGCAACTCACTGCCATTACGATCGCCAACAAAGCGAATAGGGACTTCATTTTCAGAGGTGACTTGTAAATGATGATTGAGGAGAAAGAAGTCGACGGAGCGTAGATATACCAGCCGATCCCCACCCGCAGGATCCACCTGGTCAGGATTCATCTTTCTTTTGTCCTTGTTCCTTTATTATCCTTTATTCTCAGGTTTAAGGGAGATCACAGCTCCTTATCCTTTAATGCTATTTCTTGTCATTCATTGTCAAGCGATTCGCTAGATCCTAAGTCAAGGTTGTCAGTTAAATGTAAATAATAGACCTTAACGATACTGCACGAAATAAGTTATTGGGTTGTGTCACATGAAATGTCCGTTTTCAAGGTAAAGGATTTTTATTAAAAATACGATATGAAAACAAGATAATTTTATTCCAAGTATTTATCTTCTTTTTCTACACATTTTTCCCAACGTGACACCAACTTTTTTATCCCCAAATTGAAAAACTCTGAGATTTGAAGTGAAACAAAATCTGAAAACGCACTTTTCACTTGATCATCATTTTCAAAAAGTTTTTCTTTGACGAAGTTGTCTAAATTCCTGAACAGGTGGTAATCTGTTGGAGACAAGTCGGGAGAATATGGTGGGTGCGGAAGAACTTCGTAGCCCAGTTCTTTCAATTTTTGCACGGTATGTTTTGAAACATGGGGTCTTGCTGCCGCTCAGTGAGATCATGAAGTACCCATGTATCGAGCTTTTTTACTTTCCCAATTTTTATTTTACTATATATAGTAAGGCAAAGCATTGCGATCGTAAAATTTTCGAATTCCAGTTTTCAACGGAAATACACATTTTAGGGTCCTATGAGTCCAAATCACCAAGTCCCGCAAAAAGGTTGGTGTGTGTGTGTGTGTGTGTGGTAACTCCCGGACAGAAACGGTAAGTCCTATGAAACTGAAATTTCATATTTAAGACAAATATACGCCCGAGACGTCACAAAACCTTTTTCATCAAAATTAGCTTACCAGAAGAGCCACTTTATACCATGCATATCGTACCTTTTTTCGATTTTCTCGAAAACGGTTCCGACGATTTTGATTAAACTCGCTATATGGATGTAAAATCTAATGGGATTTAATATTATGTAGTTTTCATTCTGATTAAAATGGTCTAACAGGGCTTATATGCCGATATTTTAAATTTTCTTCTCCTAAAGTACCTTTAATTTTGTAGATTCTATAAAAATAACTAAATTATCTTGTTAGCATTGATAAATAACAGCTAAAATGTAAGCTGTGCGAATTTAAAAAACAACTAAAGAAGAAAACTGAAAAAAAAAATTTTAATGCAATATTTTTGTTTTTGAACATAAGAGCAGTAATATACATTTATGGTATACCGTTTGAATGCTAAAGATTTTAGAAAACATATTATCTCATACACAAGCTTTTAAAAGGTAATAGAGAGTGATGAAAAGCCGATAAAACTAACTGATTAGTTTACATAATAATGTAATATATTTTTTAATAAAATACATGTTTCTAGAGAAATTCCATCCAATTAATTCTTTAACGGTTTTACTCATCTTTATCTCTTACTCTACTTGAAAATTCTTTAATCGATTCTAAAAACCAAAGTAAGTGAAAGTCGTGTGTTGCCCGCACCAGATTTTTATTTTTGGCCCTAACCAGGTATCAATCCTTCCATGACAAACTCCACTCCCACTCTAACCCACAAGTTTTAATTCTAGCTTCCTCTTTCATTCCTGACAATCCTCCGAGGCGTCTGAAAAGAAGATGGCCTCGAGACCTTCTAGTTTAGATTACCAAATTGTGAGATTGTTACCTAGTTGTTTTAATCAATAAAGTTGTAAATAAATGAATAATAAATAACAATTAAAAAAAAACGTTTTATTTTGTTGTTATTAATTTATATGTACTAGTTTCTCGTATATTTCCATATACGGCATTATTCTCCGGGTTGTGAGTTCGAATCCTGTTCCGGAGAGGACTTTATCAAGGATTTAATTAAATGGATATTCACTCACAGCCTCTCCCCCGGGCATGTGAGACCCGCCAGCCAACTGGTGGCCACACACGAAAATAGAAGTAGAGAGTGATGATACCCTATTAAATTCATCGAGAAACGCTTATTACACGTAGCGGCCAAGAGTCCACACGGCCTGTCGCGCCACAAGAAAAAAAAAGGTTCCTTATACATGTCTCCACTTATACGCTTTAGTATAATTTAGTTTTTTGCTTAGTTTCTCATTATATTCTTGAATTATTTTCATAGCAATATTATCATCTTATTTTACTATTTGCTCCCATGATTTATTACCGTTATCTCACCATTTTACAGCTCACTTATTATTTTTTCTTTATTTAAAAAAAAAAAGTCGCTTGAGTTTGTTAACTTTCAACTTTGGTCACTTATAAATATGGTCACTTTTGTGTTAATGTGAAAACGATACGGTAAACGAGAGAACTAGCGTTTCCGTTGCATTGACGTCATCCAAAACATTTAGTTACTCCGTACCAGGGGTGGGCATAATCGAATGATCGGACTTCGATGATTTAAATAATCGAATGATTCCATAATGGAATGATCGAATGATTAATATGCATTCTGTAAGATAATTGGCACAATTCCCTTGTCTACGATTGCTGAGCTGGGATTATAATTTAAAAATTTAAAAAAGTCATTCAGTTATCCCAACCCCTTGTGACCCCTCGATTATTGTTATAAAATTCAGTTCGAATGATCATTCGTTTCTCCAGACCGATTAATCCGATAATCGATAAATTCGAATCATCGAAATAATAGAATGATCTGATAATCGTCATTCGATTATGCCCACCCCTACTTAAAAAAAAAATATTAAAAATTTTCCTGACTACTAAATAATCGCGTTGACTTTATGATCTCATCTGAGTTGATAATAGTTTCCATTGGCAAAAGGAATGGGTCTGAGCTGCTCAAACGGAACCTGGAGGGGCTGGGAACTCTTCGAGCACGACTACGTCACTAACATTCTCAAAGTGACGTCATAAATGACGGCTCGGGTTCTGCACACAAGAACTGCGCGCTCCAGCCAACGACACCTTTCTTCGCCACTATTTGTGGACCAATTGGCACAGCATCACGCCTCAAGACGGCGCCCGCCCAGAGGTGACGTCACCAAGGCCCGGAGACGCAGGGGACTACCATGCGGACCCCTGGGCCTACCGGAAGCAACCTTAGCCTCCCTCCGTCACAGAGCTTCATCCCGCACTCCCGACTTCCGAGTAGCTGGATTACAGGAAGCTGCCAAACCTCCCAGTCGATCGTCTATACTCACTACTCCCTCCATATCCAACAATTTTTATTCAGGTGGCATTTCTCCTTTTTTATCAATGATAAATATTCCTCTCATTATAAATATGAATTCTAACACCAAGAAAATACCCAGAATCTGTAAAAATAATTATTAAATTATTCTTCAAATGTAAGACTTCAGAAGATTGTTTTTAAAAAATGACTAGTTGAAAATTACTCCCATAATTTTTATTTTATGACAACACCTGTTATGTAGTGATTAGCATAACAGCCTTCTTTGCCCTATGACGCGGGTTCAAGCCCGTTAGATGGTCCTATGTTTTATTTATATGGAGTAAAATACCCTTAGTAATGCCGTACTTCGGAGGGGACGTAAAATAGTTGGTATCCAGCCTTTGCAATGTCAGTTTCTAGTCAAAATTTTCTATCTTAAATAAACCTGAATAGACAAAATTCAGGACGTAGGACTCAAGCATGGTCCAATTAGACACAGCAGAGTGAAATGACGTTAAATGAATAAACAACATTTAATATTTTATTTTTTATGAATTTTAAAATTTATTTAAATTTTTATACTTGATGAAAGTTTTGTGACGAGCTCACCAGTTTTATTTTACAGTATTTAAAATAATATGGCAAAAATTCCACACGATTTCTATTTATTGGGTTGTGTGAAACTGATAGCAGTGCTATCTGGGAGAAAGTTTGAAACTAATCATTGTAAACATCTCAAGTCAACTTCAATAATTCTATGAAATTTCCCTTTTTTTATTAATTACAAATATTAACATCTCTAAAAATTTTAATCCCAAACACCTGACGAAGAACCCCGACATATTTATAATTAATCATTAAATTATTCATTGATTATTTATCGATTGAGCCATTCATTATCATAATTTCCTCTATTAAAAAATTTATATTTTGAGATATTCATGGTCCAAAAATTAGAAATGCAATTTTGTTAAAAGGTACTAATTTCATTCTTCATCATACAAAAAAATTGTCTTCCATTAACGTACATATAATACTAATTCTAGATTTTAATACAACAAAAATTTAATATATTTATCCAGGAGTTACCAGTAGCATCGTGGTTAGCTTAACAGCCTCCTATGCCCAAGGTCCCGTGTTCAAACCAACAAAAGGTGGCCCTAGGATTTTTTAATGGCAGTAAAAATTCCTTAGTTATGCCATCCTTCGGAGGGGACGTTAAAAGGTCAGGTATTTGTTAAAGATCCCTATCTTAATAAAACCTGGATAGGCAAAATTGAGGACTCCCACTGTTGCATTGTCCGATTAGCCTCAGCAGCATAAAGGGACGTTAAATAAATAAACAATAAACATTTATCCAATAATAAATTAATGAGAGATTAGTTTTTATGTAGGAAATAGTGTTTCCTTTAAAATTTTCTCAAATTGATTCAATAACTGTTTTGGAAAAGTGATGTTTTGATTTTAAATGATTAGAAAATTGCTCTATAAAAAGAAATTTGTAGTAGATAACTTAATATCCCTTCCCATAGTTATTATTTGTTTAACATTTTTGGTCTTACTGATTGGATGTTTAAAATTATTGATCTTTTTTTGAATTAATAGAGTTCTTGTATTAATAAAAAGTTGTACATACATCTTCCTTTTGGTGATTATTACTTAGCTAAATATTTTATTAAAAAAAATTATTTTTAGTGCTGTCAAATCATTGAAACACAATACTTCTCAAGTTTTTTTTTTTTTTTAATATATCTTGTTCAAATTTATTAATAAATTATATGGTGTGCACAACAACTGTCTTTCCTTGTGAACTCCCTTGCTAAAATATAATTTCATGACATTTAAAGAAAGTCAAATTTAAAACAATAATTAAACAATTTTTAATGAAAACATTTATTTTTGACTGAATAATATATGATAACAACATAAATATAACATTCGATATGCACTTTTATATAACAATCAGCATTATTAGTAAATATTTTGTTATAAATGGAATTGAACTTCGATATCATTTTGTGTTGTAGATCTTGGCTAGGTAAATATTGCATAAAAGATGATGGAACTTGAGTTATTTTAGCTTTGAATGATTTTGGTTCTAATTCAAATAGCCTACTTCCCTCACCTATTTCTGAAAGCCATCCATCCAATTGGCTTACCCAATTAAACTAAATTATTTTAATCCTTGGAACAATGGACAAGATCAAATACAGTAGTAGTTTACAATTCATTTTAATGGCTGGTATGGATATAGAATGAAGATTCAGATTTTACACGAATTATAAATTTTACTATAAAGCTCTCCTCAGGCAGTAAAGTCTGTTACGTAATTGTTCAAATGTGGTTAGCACTTTTCCTCAGAGTTTAAATTAAAACTCTATCATAAATTTTCCAGCACAAATAGAATTACAGATGAATAATCAAAATATAAATTCAATGAAAGATCTTAAAACTTAGTTAAAGTTGTTGGAAGAGGCGGGGGTTCAACTATGGTGTACAGCCTTGCATAAAGCCTTCTCTGCCCAAGATCACAGATTGTCCTTAGGAAGGACGTAAAATGGTGGACTCCCACTGTAGCTACAGACGGCTACAGTAACATAAAATGAATTTAAATTAACAAACAAACTTAGTTGTTGGAAGAATAATAGAAAGTATCCTTGCTACTTTCTTTTTTAAATGGCCTAATTAGTGCTCGTACAACTTGAAATAGTTCTAAAAAACAATTGTAAACTGAATAAATGAATATTGATTGTTAATAAATTGACCATATGTTTACAATGGAGGATGAGGTGGTTAGGTTAGGTTAGGCAGTCAATGAATTATTGCAAAAAAAGTGAAAACTATTTATTGTAAAACCAAACTTTGTACGTCCACATTGAGGGTCTTTATCAGGGGTAAAGAGTAACATGGTACAATTAAGGGTTTGAGTAGAAACAATAAATAAATTAACATAGCAATGAAAAATTAAATTAATTAAATAAACAATAAACATTAATAATTATGATGTTGAATAGTGAAGAGAAAAGGAACAAACAAAAATAATAATAACAAAAACTAATGCATCTTCAATCTTCTTGAATGCAGTTCAACACACCGAATCAAAAACTAGAACAGCTGTCAACTTAGCTCTATAGATTTAAAGGAAATAGATTTAAAAGTCAAGCCGAGCAGAAAACATATAAAATATAAGAAAAAGAGGATGTGTTTCGCAACAAATTTTATGATACTACTGGAATTTTTTTAGATGGGGGTAGATTTGAAGACTAAATTTTCAATGATAAATTAACTGTAAGCAAGAAACTTGGAAACAAATTCTAACTGTTAAATTTGTCTTTAATTTACCTTTGTTTTTAATTGTGAAATGAATACAAGTTGGTTTAATAATAATTCAATGAGCCTGTTTCTTGGTTTCTGTAAATTTTCCTGGAATAGATTAGTTCCTTCCCGAAATCAACTTCTCAATTATCCAAAGAGACTTGAAACTCCTTGCCAAAGTTCATTGTTAGATCCTATCATATATTATTCAACTCAAATTGATTTACAGATACATAATAAAGTCAGGTAAAGATCTTAATAAGTAGTTCTTGGATGAAAAAGAGAAGATATCCTTACTATTTTCTTTGAAATTGACCCAAACAATGTTTTGTTGACTTGAAATGATATCCTAAATCAAAGCAATGCAATAAAAATATTTTTGGTTTATTATTTCAATAATGAACCTTTGTAATAGTAATTGTCATAACAAAAAATTATCCCCCCCTCCCTTCAAAATTTGAGAGCTTGCGTTTCAAGATGCGTAGACGCCGAATAAGGAATAAAAAAAATCTAATAAAAAAACAATACCAATTTTTTTTTGCTTTTAGTGATATTTTATATAGAGCTAAATTTCCTACAAAATGAAAAATAATCATTGAAATTGGTTAAGAACTAGCAGAGATATAGCATTATGAAATAATCAGTTAGTTGGAATATGCCATTTTACTTTGAATTATTTATTGCTTTTCATATTACTTAATTTCCTATCTACAGCTTTATAACAGTTATACCGTTATTTATTTAGTTATTTGGAAATAATAAACCATTGTGTAATAATTTGCAGCGTTTTTTTAAATATATTTTATTGATGTTTACGACTGTACTGCTAATAATTATAAAAATAAATGAGCAGGACCATAGAATTGTGGGCATGAAAGTCTCATGAACACACTACCCACTGGTAGCTCTAAAATCAAAAAATATTAACAAATAAATTTTGATTTGAATAAATAAATTATTATAATTTTTAATATTGTACATATTATTGTAAAATGGTTTATTGCCCGTATACATGAATAAATGATTGTGTCGTTTTTATTTATTTTTATCATTAGTTAGTCCCTGAATTAAAATATTGTTACGGCACTGCATTTAGATATAGATGTGCTGTGATAGAAAGGTATTAATTTTATATTCAAAATGTATAATTTATCTTGAATAAAGGATGATTTCAATTCGAAAAGTTGATACTTTCATAAAAGCTAGTGGCAATTCTTGATTGATTGACATCTGTTCTAATGTTACCTCTTTGGAGTGACCAAGGTAATTATGTCCTCTATGGCTTTCTCCGAACTAATATCGATATTACTAAATCGACTTTCAATGCATAATATTGATATTTAGAGGGGATAACGGTTTATATCTAAAGGCGATTTTATTTATTTGCCTGTTTTAACAAATTAAGAACTGATATTTGAGGTATTCTCTGAAAAACTTTAGACATAATTTTTTATTTTATTTTGGGTGAGTAGTTATGTTTTCTCTGTAAAGTACTACTGTTGTGATACAATATTTAAATACTTTTTTTATCAGGTCATTTCTGTTATCATTTTTGAAGTAATTAATATTATTATCTGACCATTGGGGAATTCAGATTGAAGTCTAGCTGAGAAATAAACAATGTAAATTAGTCTCAACCATTTATTGCCTTGCCAATGTTTTCATTCACTAAGACTTCATTAGGACTCATCATAGTACAGCAATATTTTCTTATCTCCTGTACCTTGATAAACCCTCATGACCTACAAACGGTTTAAAGCAATTTATAGTTTAAATTGTTTCATATTGTTTTTGTATGACTGCCATCTGGATCCTTATGCATTTTTTACAATTAATTGATTTGATGAATATAATTTTTAGCAATGAATATAGTTGGATTTAATCCTTGCACTTCATGTCAAGATCTAGTGGTTCATTAGAAGAATTATAAAGCATTATTTCAGTTTGATAACAAAATATTTTTGTATATTAAAGGTGTTAGTTATTTATGATCATCAACTATTACTGTATAAGTTGCCGAATCATATTTAATCATTTATTCAACATGTATTTTATTTATATCTTCTGGTGCATCTAATTCTGTCATATCTGAACTCATTGAAATGAATGATAATTCTGAATCTATTCGTAAATTTTTCTTTTTAATATTATGCATTTTACAGGTTAAAGGGATTCTTATTTTTATTGATTTTCAAAATTTATTGAAATATTTTATGTTTAATTTATTGTTTACGGTTGTCTAAAATCATATGTTAGAAATCCAAATAAATGTTTTGTTCACTAAAATAAATCCAGTGCTTTTAACAGCACATTATGAGATAATAATATAATTGATGGTTGTTGTTTATTTATTTAACGTCTCTTTATGCTACTATGGCTAATCGGACGATGCTACATTGGGAGTTATACATTTTGCCTATCCAGGTTTTATTAGGATAGGGATCTTTAACAAGTACCTGACATCGAAGAGGCTCGGGACCACCTTTTAACGTCCCCTCCGAAGGACGGCCTAACCAAGGGTTTTTTACTCCCATTAAAAAATCCTAGGACCATCTGCAAGTTTGAACCAGTGATCTCTGGCATAGGAGGCTGTTATGTTAGCCACCCTGCTACAGGTGATCCCTATAATTGATGATATTTTAATTGTTGCTAGTATTTTGTTTTGCGGAATTTTTTTTTTTTTTTTACTTTTGATATGATTAAAAATATACATTTTGTTTATAACCTATATTTGTTAAATAAATATTATTCACACTTTTACTATGAAAAGGCTACAACTAACTTTATATAACATATTGTTCTTAAGAGTTTTTAATCTGGAATTTAGGTCATCCTACATGATGATAGAGACTGTCAAATGAAAGCTGAAAGTGTGTGAAATTCACTGTCATGATGATGATCTACTATCAACATACTCATAATAATTATTTATTAACTTTATTGTGTATCACTTAATCATTACATTTGTTTAAACTTTTAATTTTATATGCACTAGAAAGAAATTTAAAAAAATAATCATGGTGCATTTAATAATAGTAATATAAAGTAAACTATATTGAGGTTGTATAGTCGACTGTAGAAACTAATATTGGTGGAAATAGTCTGGAGTCACCATTTTAACCCAAATGAAACCTAAATGATATTAAAGCCCATTAAATTTTACATCGATATTGCGAGTTTAATCAAAATCGTTGGAACCGTTTTCGAGAAAATCGAAAAAAGGTGCAATATGCATGGTTTAAAGTGGCTCTTTTGGTTAGCTCATTTTGATGAAAAAGGTTTTGTAACGTCTCGGGCGTATAGTTGTGTTAAATATGAAATTTCAGTTTCATAGGACTTACCGTTTCTGCCCGGGAGTTACACACACACACACACACACACACAGACCTTTTTTGTGGGACTTGGTTATTTGG
The DNA here is from genome assembly GCA_023052935.1 of Piezodorus guildinii. NCBI lineage: Eukaryota > Metazoa > Arthropoda > Insecta > Hemiptera > Pentatomidae > Piezodorus > Piezodorus guildinii. Next base: position 942,836 of record CM041292.1, on the reverse strand, counting down.
ACTCAGAGGATTCTAAAATGTGTATTTCCATTGAAAACTAGAATTCGAAAATTTTCACGATCGCAATACTTTCCCTTACTATATATAGTAAGCAAAAGTAAAAAAAATTTGAATGTAGTGACAATGATAACATTTAAGGTAAAACAGAAAATATACCAACATATTTAAGTATTATAGATACAAATAATGATAATATGATTCATATTATCAGTATTTGTATCTATAATATTTAAGAATGTTGGTATGTTTTCTGTTTTATTTTAAATGTTATCATTGTCACTACATTCAATTTTTTTTTTTTTCATTATCACATTAATATGTATCTTTTTAGTTCTGATGTTTGTAGCCCTGAAGATGGCTCACAAGCTTGAGCTGAAACATCGGCAAAATTAAAACATTTAAAAAAAGACTGACTCCTGATTATTTTCACCTATAGTAATGTAAAGTAATATAATTAAAAAGGAAGTACAACGATGTAAATGAAATCCATCGGCTCAAATGGATTTTTTAATTTCCAAATACACAGTAAATTTAAAAGAAAAATATTTGTAACACATCATATTAATATATCGTAGGATTATTTCAGTTTTTATTTTGAGGAGTTTATATTTGTTTTTGATGTTAATGTATAAAAAATCTGTTGCGTGGAATATACGACTTTTATTGACTTTCTTTGTTAAAATCAATTTAAGTATCTTTAAATTAGAAAGTTAGGGTTTAAAAAAGTTTGAAGAATTACATTGAGTTTTGATGGAAACATAATTTTTAGATTAAATAGTCAACAGTAGAAATTATTATTCACAACTACCAATTACCTAGATTTCATTGTAAAAATAATTAAATGAATTTGTTCAATAAAAGATTTGCTGAATATTTTTGATATGGTTTCAGTAACTGTTGTTGCAAACCATCGTCTTAATTTTAAGTTATATCCGACTTACAATAAACAATCTTCTGTTGTTAAAATAATGAACTAAAGATTTAGTGACCACAATTGAAATACGTTTTTAAAGAAAATCCCAGATAGTATTTGGCCCAAGCTCTAACGATTGACTATAGTCCACAAAATATTGTTTTAGATTGCTTATTTTAATTCTGTGCCGATGTTTCGGCCTACATTGTGGGCCTTCATCAGGGTGACTCAGATCTAAAGAAGTCATACTTCTTTTTTGTTCATCAAACCGTCTCAGAATCACCCTGATGAAGGCCCAAAATGTAGGCCGAAACGTGGGCACACAATTGAAATTAGCACTATGTTTTAATGAGTGTTTCTCTCTAATGACCGCACCCCCAACCATCTTCCTCATCAATTTCTTAACAGTCAACTAAACTCCATCATTAAAAATATTGTTTTTAGTGAATTACTAAAATTTATCAATGTAATATAGACACTTATTTACTATCTGTTACCACACACAATTTAATGAGAGTAAAATAAGGCATGGCTTTGCAAATATTTTTTGACCCTCAGGGGTCTCTCTCTAGTCCACTAGTTGGCAACCACTGACTTAATGAGCTGAATCAAAGACCTTCCAAGGGTTTTAGTAGTATAGGATTTTTTTATTACTATTATTTAATAATCATTTTAAATAAGGGAATGAACATTTAATTTATTCGCCAGTTGAAATGTCAAATCAAATAAGTATTTGATTTTGTTCCAGATCCCGCCACTGAAATGAACGCTGTGGAAGATCAGCTGGTCTATCCTGGTGAGCAATATGTGAAATTGATTCAATCTCGTTTCTAATAACTTTATTAAATTTCAGTTTTGATATAAAATTAATGTTCAAGTTAGTAAAATTGTCTACAAGGGGTAATGTAATGGCAATCTTATTTCATGCATCAACCGTTATAGATGATAAATTTAAGATTGTTAGGGACACAGCGCAAGTTTATAATATATTGATAAATAGGTGCGCTGTCTGTAGTACGCTGAAACTATTTTATTTTAGCAGCCCTATGTTTATGAAAGCTGTTTCTTGTATATTGGTAGCTATTTTATCTATCAGCAGGTATGATATTGGCAGTCTATAAGCAATAGAATAGAAATAGAAAATTACTAGAAGCAATATACATCACCAAACATAATAATCGAACAATAAATTACAAAACAGATACAAAAAACCTCGGAATACATTATACAGATATTATCAATAAAGTAAATTTATAAAATAATTATAGCAATAGTCCATAACCTTAATTAGAATATATAACTAATCAATTTAGTTTATTTATTTATTTTTATTTCTATCTGTTTATTTCATTTTATTTTTTGTTTTGTTTCTCTTTTTTTTTGTTTTCTATTCTTAGTTGTTTTTTTTGTTTTTTTTAATTTTTACCAATAATAAAAACAATTGGTGTACAAAATAAATTTTAGCAAATAATTAGCGCATTGTAATGGAGTTTCAATCAATGTTTTAAAACTTTGCAGATGTATTCTATACAAAGATTGATGTAAAAAAAAAAAAAAATAATAATAATAATAAGTAATGGAAATTTAAAAAAATTCATTATTAAAATTTCAAACCACCCTAAACTACAAATAATCAATTCAGCCAGAAATATTAGAAGCTATATACGTCACCGAAAATAATAATAGAACAATAAATTAAACATTATACAGACATTATCAATAAAGTAAATTTATAAAATAAATATTACAATAGTCCATAACCATAATTAGAATATATAATTAATAAACATCAAAATAAAAATAAATACTGAACATAGGGATTATATAGGAATATCAGAAGAATATACCATAGTACAAAGTATAAAATTATAAACAAAAGAAACAGTGAGCCAATAGGCATCATAAGGACAAAGAGCAGTAAGCTATGTAATGAAAAATATATGAACTGAGAATAACAAGTAAATATTGGGTTGTGTCACATGAAATGTCCGTTTTCAAGGTAAAGGATTTTTATTAAAAATATGATATGAAAACAAGATAATTTTATTCGAAGTATTTACCTTCTTTTTCTACACATTTTTCCCAACGTGACACCAAATTTTTTATCCCCGAACTGAAAAACTCTGAGCTTTGAAGTGAAACAAAATCTGAAAACGCACTTTTCACTTGATCATCATTTTCAAGAAGTTTTCCTTTGACGAAGTTGTCTAAATTCCTGAACAGGTGGTAATCTGTTGGAGACAAGTCGGGAGAATATGGTAGGTGCGGAAGAACTTCGTAGCCCAGTTCTTTCAATTTTTGCACCTATTGTTTTGAAACATGCCGCTCAGTGAGATCATGAGGTACCCATGTATTGAGCTTTTTTACTTTCCCAATACACTTTAAATGTCTGGAAACGGTAGATGCACTTGCATTTAGTTGTGCTGAGAGTCCTTTAATTGTTTGGTAGGGGTTTCCTTCTACTGTATGTTTGAGGACATCGTTGTCTATTACGGACGGAGGTCTTCCTCGGGGCAAGTTTTCCAAGTCGGTATCCCCAGCTGAAAACTTAGCAAACCAATGGCGAATGGTCCGTTCATTAACACTCCCTTCCCCAAAGGCCTTGCAAATATTTCTAGCGGCCTCAGCTGCTGAATGGACGAGTTTAAACTCATACAAAAATATTACTCAAAAATCGCGTGTTTCCATGTTCATGTTTGGAGGTATACTAAAAATATGATTGGGTAATTGATTGGGAAGCTAATGTTTATAATACAAAGGTAGAGGATTAGTAACTGTTTACTTTAAATATGTAAAAATTCGGAAGAAAACAACAGAGACCTGCAAAATCCTTTATGTATTTCAGAAACTATATAAACGGACATTTCATGTAAAACAACCCAATAATATATGAATATGTAATTAATATTGACAATTTAAATTAAAATGTATTAAGATAATTTTCAAAGATGTATGATCAAATAATGTAATTTTGCTAATTTAAACTACAAGAATTGTTTTTAGTCTTGAGAATGGGGACACAACTCCAAAATGTTGAAAAATAATGTGATGGAAAATGAAGAAAAATAAATTTTATTAATGAAAGTTATTGATTTCTTATTTAAATATATTTATACAGGTGTTCCAACTTGGGTTGCCTTGTCAAGTCAGACTTGACAAGGCAACCCTAGTTATTTAAATATGAAAATTTAAAAAAATATATTTTATTTTTCAAATAAAAAGATACTATTTATTTTATTATTTACACCAATTTTTGTTCTGTTAACTTGTTATTTTTTTAAAATCAGAAGTTTAATAAAATAAAATTAAGCTTCACAAATAATGTTGTGTTGGTTTATCTTATAAGTCTGTATTGGTTTCATCGGTACACATTGGTTTCAGGTAGAGACCCTGAGCAGTGTTGCCAGGTAGAAAGTAATTTAATTATTAATATTTGATTTTTACCTGCAACACTGGGATAACCAGCAAATTACCTGATGGACTGTGTAATGTTGCATAGTAACTATTGTGTTAGAAGTGGTGTGAGCTTTTAAAAAATTTTATTTTATTTTTCAAACAAAAATGTACTTTTTATTTTCTTATTTACTCCAATTTTTTGTTCCGTTAACTGGTTATTTTTTAAAATTAAAAGTCTAATAAAATAACGTTAGACTCTAAATTATAATTTTATGTGTTCCTAAAAATTTGTTTTAATCCTTTATTTTTAATATTATTTAATTATGTTGATAGGCGGCCATATTGATATGAAAGATGAAGAACTGTTCATCCCAGACGGAGGTGAGAGCTATTTCACGTATTATTATATTTCATTTTTTGTTATATTTTTAATTATATTTAATTCTTTTTTTTTTAATTTATAACTGGAGAATTAAAATAAATGCCAACAAATCCTACTAAATTACCTTTACCCTTCCCCATAAACCTATGACATCCTATATCCCTACTGTCTCCTTCAATAATGCTCCTCTTGTCTCGGTTGAACATATCCGATATCTAGGACTGCACCTTGACAAACGTCTCACTTGGAACCCTCATACAAGACTTAAACAAGTAACTGCTCGATGTTTTCGACTACTTCAACACTTACTAGACAAACGTTCTAATCTTCCACTTAACTACAAAAGACTCATCTACATGACTATCATAAGGCCAATATGGACTTACCGAGTAGAGCTTTGGGTCTCTACTAAACCGTCGAATTCTTCCCGTATCCAATCCCTACAATCCAAAATCCTCAATGCTCTTTACTTTGTCACGAATAAAATAATCCATAAAGACCTTAATGTTCCGTATAATGCTGATTTGGCCCGATCTAGATACCATTCCTTTCATGACAAACTCCATTACCAACCTAATCCTCTAGTTTCAATCCTTTCTTCCTCTTCAATTCCTGACAATCCTCCGAGGCGCCTGAAAAGGAGATGGCCCCGAGACATTCTAGTCTAGAATATTTTTAGAGTGCTTCCATTGGGAAGTTTCTCTACATGTGTTTCATGCCTTTTTATATTTCATTCCAATTTACTTGTTTTTATTCCATAATACAGTTGTAAATTCCACTAAATAAATTTTAAAAAAAAATTATAACAGTTGAATGTTGATTAATTTAATCTCTACACCTTCTCTTTTTTTTTTCTTTATTAAATTATTAATCTATTATAACATCTTTATTACAACGTCTACAAGGCCTTGCCTCGTCTTCAGCTACACACTAAAACAATATATATTATCGTGACGTTCTAAATTTATAATTATTGTTTGTTTGTTTATTTATTTAACATCACTTTATGTTACTGTGGCTAATCGGACGATGCTACAGTGGGAGTCCTAAATTTTGCCTATCCAGGTTTTATTAGGATTGGGATCTTTAACGAGAACCTGATATCGCACAGGCTTGGGACCACCTTTTAACGTCCCCTCCGAAGAACGGCTTAACTAAGGATTTTTACTCCCATTAAAAAATCCTAGGACCACCTGCGGGTTTGAACCCATGACCTTTGACATAGGAGGCTGTTATGCTAATCACCCAGCTACAAGTGATCCCCAATTTTTAATTATTATGTTACTTTTAAATTTATTTGAAACACTCTTTTTAAAAATCCTTATATTATTACCTTCCAAGATATGGTCATTAAAAGGAATGAGATAGCTCCAGAACAACAAATAGGGAAATTATGCTTTCAAAGTTGTTCTAAGCTTCCAGTATCTGGGAACAGCAATCAATGAAAAGATGGCAGGGGTAGCTAAAATAAGACGCAGGCTAGTAGCTGCCAACAAACCATATTTCATTATCCAATGACAGTTACATTGTTTGAATATTATGCATACAAAATGCTTAAATTGCGATTAAAAATGCGAGAGTTTGGGAAGAAGGGGTGAAAATTGATGCCAAATAAATAAAATACTAAAAAACATTTTCATGAAAAACAAACTAAAAATTTCTGGATAGGAACGCCTATTAACCGGGGAATGCCCTCCAAGATTACACGGAAGTAATTTCATATATTTTTTTTATGCTTTAAATAAATGAAAAGACAATAAATTATATACTTTTTCATTTATGTATATGTGGATGTACATATACTCCATATTGTTCACGTTTGATGTGTTTAAATGTCCTAGCCCGTTAGCAGGTAAAGGGCCTATAGCCACCAAATATACCTTACGCTGTTTTGGAGGAGTATGCTACAACAACCAGTTAGTTTTGTTCCCTTTTCATCACTCAATCACCTTTTACAACTTTTTGTATAAGATAGTTTTGTTTTTTCTAAAATCTTTAGCTTTTCAAGGGTATATGGTACGTCTATGTTACTATTCTTATGGCTAAAAGTTACATATTAAAAGCAGACTTTTAAGCCACGCTATGAAAATAAGAACATATAAATGCCTCATAGGGCCCATAGCGATTTATGTGTGTGGAACATAGAGGCTGAACTAGTCTGTTGCACTTAAGGTTGATCGCTTTGAGAGGATAATCCTGGGACACATTCTCTCACCTGTTAAGCAAAATGATACTTGGCGTATAAGCAGAAACGCGGGGCTCTACGATGAGTACTACTTTTCCGTTATTACTTTTCATCACTCTCTGTTAACTTTTACTATTTTGTGTATGAGATAATATTTTTCTAAAATCTTTGGCTTTCCAACGGTATATTATATATCTATATAACAAATAATATAAAAATGCAATAAAAATTTATTTTTTGCTATTTTCTCCTTTAGTTGGTTATCAAATTCATTCAACTTATATATTTATCAGTTTTTTATCGATGCTAAAAAGGTGATATAGCTATTTTAATAGAATATACAACATTAAAGGTACTTTAGAGGAAAAAAAATTAAAATATCGGCATTTAAGCCCTGTCAGACTATTTCAATCGGAATAAAACTTACATCATATTAAAGTCCATGCAATTTTACATTGATATAATAGGAAGTCTAATCAAAACCGTTAGAGCCGTTTTTTGAGAAAATCGTAAAAAAGTGTAAAGTGCATTGTATAGAGTGGCTATTCTGGTTAGTTGATTTTTTTCTTTAGTTTATTAGTTCAGTTTCATAAGATTTTTGTGGGACTTGGTTATTTGGACCCAGGGGATCCTAAAACATGTATTTCTGTTGAAAACTGTAATTAAAAAATTTTCAGGATACAATACTTTCCCTTAATGTATATTTCATATTGTTATAATATTTTAATTTTATAATGAGTAATGATAGATGATTAAGAATTTTTTCAAATTAATAATTCGCAGTCTTGGCTAACGTTAAAAACTATATTATCTTTGAAACATGTTACAATATATAAAATATAAACCTAATTTAACTTAAAACTATTAAAAGATTGAAAATATAAAAATTTTATTGTTTATCTTGTTTTATTCTTTTCTGTTGGTTCGTATTTCTTATTCTTCAATTTTCTTATATTCAATGTAGTAGTGCACTAATTTCTATGATGGCTTGAAATCATAGATGATTTGATGACTGGTTGGTGGCATAAGGTGTATTTCCAAAAACACTAACATGCGTCCATTCTTGTCCACGATCCATTGCCGGAAAACATGCCGTGTTCTTTCCACTCTACTGCGCATTTCGATTATTTTTTTTCTGATTTGCCGATCACTTCGCGCCTTCTTGATCTTCTTTCTTTATTATTTTTGCCTACTTTATATATCACAACATTATGTAGTTAAGAAAAAGTAAATATATATATATATAGGAGTGAATGACATAACCATTATATCAACAGTAAACTATACACCTTTATAATATAAGTCAATTAATAGTTGGACTTTGTTGCAGTTTTAACGGTCGTTATTGAAGAAGAGGAGAGGCCCAAAATTGATTACGGTAAGGATAAGATTAAATTGATGTAATCTTTACGATATTATTATATCATTGTTTGGTAAATGAAATTCAGTTATAATAATTAATTAAGTTTAGACTTTTCACAATGAAAGATCTATGAATGTTCCTATTGTAATAAATTAATTATTGCGAAATATACTTCCCATCTTTGGGCTAGATTAGGTGAGCCGTTTTTATTTTATTTCTTCTTTCTGTATTACCTGCTCCGCTCGGGTGCAATTTAAATGTGTTGTCAGTTATTTTTAAACATGCACTGTTTGACAGATTTTGAATTTACCACAGAACCCAAGAATCGTGAGATGATTTTATATTGAGATAGAAAAGAGAAAAAGAGACTTAAGAGCAAAATTATTCAATACTAACTTTCATGGATAACGTTAAATTTAAATGAATCAAATGGGTAATACAATAGAACAAACAAATTATGCCTTCTTACACCAGCTGTTATGCTCTGTACATAAAAAAAAAAAAAAAACAGGTCCTATTTTGTTTTATTATTATTTTATTTTAGAAATGAACTATTTAAAATACATATAAAAAGTTAAATTTAGTTTACATGAACTTTCCAGTTAGTTTAAAGTGAAACTTCTGTTTTCTTGAAATAACCTTTAAAGTAGAAACAAATAATAACAATGTCAGTTAATAACAACTTTGCATTTATTTTAAAGACTCACGATTTGGTACGCAATATTGTTTCTAATATCTTGCATATTGTATGGATGGTGATACGGTACGGTGGCAAAACTGAATCCCATAACCTACTTCATTACAAATAACATGTGGTTAAGTTTATGAGATTTTAATGACTTTCTGTCAACTTTAATCGCCCATCAACTTTTCTAAAATCTTGCGATTTCCAACGGTATGTTATACGTCTATGTTACTACTCATATTTCAGGAAAGATTTTTTGATGCCTTGATTACAGAATATTTAATTTTCCCATCTAAAGAAAAACTTAATTGCAATATTTTTTTACTTATAAACCTTCAGGAAAGAATGCCCTAAATAATAGTGAAAACCAAATCAAAATCCATCATGTGGTTTAGGTGGAGTTTGCGGAAACCAAAAATCGCGTTGTAATTTTATATATTGCTTATTTTTATCGAATGTACCTAATTAAAGTTACATTAGATGAAGAAAATTTAAAACTTGGCATTTAAGCCCTGTCAGACTATTTCAATCAGAATGAATCATACATCATATTAAAGCCCATTAAATTTTACATCGATATAGCGAGTTTAATCGAAATCGTTAGAGCCGTTTTTGATGAAAAAGTTTTTGTAACATCTCGGGTGTATAGTTGTCTTAAATATGAAATTTCAGTTTCATAGGACTTTTCGTTTCCGCCCGGGAGTTACAACACACACACACACACACACACACACACACACACAGACCTTTTTGCGGGACTTGGTTATTTGTATTCAGGGAACCCTAAAACTTGTTAAACCTTCTGAAAAGATGCCCTAAATAATAGTGAAAACCATATCAAAATCCATCATGTGGTTCAGGTGGAGTTTGTAGAAACCTAGAATCGGGTTATACTGTTATATATAGAGAGAAATATATGTATCCAGTAATAAACTTAATAAAATAGCAACTGCTGTTATTTCTGTAGTTTTTTAATGAATACATAGCAATCAAGTTTTCTTTATATAGGAAAATTAAATGTTCCCTCGTCTGTACTTTACATTAAAATAACAAACAAATAAACTTAACTCATTTTGATTTATGTTTTTCATTTCTGCCGTTGATTAAATATAATAATGAATAGACGTTATAAAATAAACATATTTTCTTGCTGATTGCACTTTTCGTTACTATTAACTAAAACTCCCAAAGCGATAAACTCTAAATCGTTTAGAGATTTTTTTAAACATAAATTACACCTCATTTTAACTGCAGCTGTGCCAAGCATGGGGCGGACCTAATTGTTAGGAACATCTACTAGTTTTATATATGTAGAGATTTTATATGTATTTCCTTTTATTTTGTTGTTTAAATTTTGGTGTATGTATTAACAGGTGAAAGTATCGATGTGAAGCAAGAAATAGAGGCGCTGGCTACAGGCGAAGGTGAGAAAGAGTTTAGTTTATTAAACATTCTGTCTTATACTTTATTCATTTTAATCTTGACCTGTTCGTTCATCAAATTTAATTATTTAGGTTATATGATAACTAGGCAAAAATGAAAGTGGTAAATGCGTGCTTTTATTCAGATGCAAATCTACTTGGCTTGCGGTTTCTGTAAAGAAACTTAAATGTGAGAATTCATAAGACTATTCTATTGAGTTGTTTCACATGAATTGTCCGTTTTTATAGTTTCTGAAATACATAAAGGATTTTGCAAGTCTCTCTTGTTTTCTTCCGAATGTTTACATATTTAAAGTAAACAGTTACTAATCCTCTACCTTTGTATTATAAACATTAGCTTACCAATCAATTACCCACTTTTTAGTATACCTTCAAATATGAACATGGAAACACGCGATTTTCGAGTAATATTTTTGTACGAGTTTAAATTTGGCCATTCAGCAGCTGAGGCCGCTAGAAATGATTGCAAGGCATTTGGGGAAGGAGTGTTAATGAACGGACCATTCGCCGTTGGTTTGCTAAGTTTTCAGCTGGGGATACCGACTTGGAAAACTTGCCTCGAGGAAGACCTCCGTCCATAATAGACAACGATGTCCTCAAACATACAGTAGAAGGAAACCCCTACCAAACAGTTAAAGGGCTCTCAGCACAACTAACTGCAAGTGCATCTACTGTTTCCAGACATTTAAAGTGTATTGGGAAAGTAAAAAATCTCGATACATGGGTACCTAATGATCTCATTGAGCAGCAGCAAGACCCCATGTTTCAAAACATACCGTGCAAAAATTGAAATAACTGGGCTAAGAAGTTTCCCACCATATTCTCCCGACTTGTCTCCAACAGATTACCATCTGTTCAGGAATTTGGACAACTTCGTCAAAGGAAAACTTTTTGAAAATGATGATCAAGTGAAAAGTGCGTTTTCAGATTTTGTTTCACTTCAAAGCTCAGAGTTTTTCAGTTCGGGGTTAAAAAAGTTGGTGTCACGTTGGGAAAAATGTGTAGAAAAAGAATGTAAATACTTCGAATAAAATTATCTTGTTTTCATATCGTATTTTTAATAAAAAATCCTTTTCCTTGAAAACGGAACAACCCATGTGACACAACCCAATATTGTTCTCACCACAGTTTGATATGGGTGTAGAATGTAGGGAGTAGAACATTGATAATGAAAAATGTCTTAAGGTTTTCAAGAATAAGGTTCTACATAAAATATTTGTTCCAAAGAGGGATGAGGCTGGTGGGGAATTCAGAAGGCTACACATAGCAGTTTTTTAAAGCTTGCACCAGTCAGTATAGTTAAGGCGATTATATTATTAGACTTAATTAAAAATTATCGTGAAATCTAGCTTTAGTGCTACTGTCGTGAGAGTGCTTTCATTTAGTTGTCTCTGTCATCGTGTAACATAAGGGCATGTTTTGGTTCAAAGTTCAGCTTACCACCACTAGATGGCAGCACTTGAGGGCTGTGCTTTCTTGAAGATGTATGATCTTGATATATTACCTATTTTAAGAGAAAGAGAAATGCTCGTTTCAGATGAAGGTGAGAGAAGAGAGAAACGCTTATTGTATTAAAGTTAGAGTATTAGTAGTGATAACACCAAATCTTTTTATAGAGTAATATAGATTGGATTATATAGGAAGCGGCAAAGTCTACTGGTTAGAGCACTTGTCTACTGTTCTCCAGGTCCTGGGTTCGAATCTCGGCTGAGGCAGAAATATTTATTGTATTATCTATACTAATATTATAAAGCTGAAGAGTTTGTTTGTTTGTTTGTGAAAAATTCTTTTTGCGTTGGATAGTCCATTCATCAAGGAAGGTTATAGGCTATATAACATCACGCTGCGACCAATAGGAGTGGGAAATGTGGAAAAAAACGGATGAAATTAACCTCGCATCCCGATAATTCCAAATGATTTACATTTTAATTTTAAAATAATTCAATTTCCCGTTAACTTATTTTTTGTTATAACAATTAATTAATCACAGGGGCCAACATTTAAACACGTAAGAATCGATTCACGTCAAAATTGGATTTAGGAGAAAATCAGCATGTTCTTCTGTCACAAGAAAATAAAATCAATAATATCATTTACGCAGAAGTACTTAAAAATATATTCTTTTAAAAACTTCTTACTAGCGATCATAATAACAGGAATGGACACAGATGAAGTCGCGGGCAACAGATAGTCTATACTAATATTATAAAGCTGAAGAGTTTGTTAGAACGCACTAATCAAAGAAACTAGGGATCACTTGTAGCTGGGTGGCTAGCGTAACAGCCTCCCATGCCAAAGGCCACGGGTTCAAATCCGCAGGTGGTCCTAGGATTTTTTAATGGGAGTAAAAAATCCTTAGTTACGCCGTCCTTCGGAGGGGACGTTAAAAGGTGGTCCCGAGCCTGTGCGATGTCAGGTACTCGTTAAAGATCCCTATCCTAATAAAACCTGGATAGGCAAAATTTAGGACTCCCACTGTAGCATCGTCCGATTAGCCATAGTAGCATAAAGTGACGTTAAATAAATAAACAAACAATCAAAGAAACTACCAGCTCGAATTGAAAAATTCTTTTTGTGTTGGATAGTCCATTTATCAAGGAAGGCTTTAAGTTACATAGCATCACGCTGCAAATCTGAAGCATTAGTGGAAAATGGGGATATTAACCTGGCATCCCAATGATTCCATATGATTTACCTTTTAATTTTAAAATAATTCCATTTTCCGTAAATTTATCTTATGCCGTAACAATTAATAAATCACAGGGGTAACATTTAAACACGTAGAAATCGATTTACGTCAAAACTTTTTCACACGGCCAACTATTTGCCGCTTTGTCAAGATCGGGTTGCGGAGAAAATCAGTATGTTCTTCTGCCAGAAGAAAATAAAACTAAAAATATCATTTACGCAGAAGTACTTTAAAATATATTCTTTTAAAAACTTCTTAATAGCGATCATAATAACAGACATTGACGCAGATGAAGTTGCGAGCAACAGCTAGTGGATATATAAAATAACTAGCTGTTGCTCGCGATTTCATCTGCATCAATGTCTGTTATTATGATCTTCTTGAATTGATAATTGATTTGAGATATCAGGCTTGTTGAGCATATGTTTGGTATGACAGTAGGTACTGGGACAGCTGGGACTTGAATAATGGTAGGGAATTCCAGAGAGTAATGAAGGTGGACAAGAAAGGAATGATCAGGTTTAGTAAGGTATGATCCTAGGAGATATTGTCTGCGGATAGAGGGAAGGAGCCACTTAACTCACTGTATAAATAGGGCACATGAGACCTCTTCGGTGTACCAAGGACAAACTTTAAAAATATGTTCATAATTCGCTTTGGCCTGTCCTCGAGCACAGTTGAGAAATGTAATGTCTGATTTTTTAAATCTTCAAGTTTAGGCAGGATCTAAATAAAGATCTTTCGAATCTGATTATCAGGGATAATTAAGATTAGATATAGTGACCTTGTTTTTCTATGTTTTTATATGGCATGTTATTGTAGAAATTATATTAATAACTCAAATGGGGTCACCTGTGGTGCAGCCTAGCATAACACCTTCTATGCCCAAGGCTGCAGGTTCATAACTTGGTAGGTGGCCTGAGGATTTTTTAATGGGAGTGAAAATTCTTAGTAATACCGTCCTTCGGAGGGAATGTAAAAAAGTGATCCAGAGCATGTGCTATGTCTGGTACTCATTAAAGATCCCTATCCTAATAAAACCTGGATAGGCAAAATTTAGGACTCCCACTGTAGCATCGTCCGATCAGCCATAGGAGCATAAAGTGATGTTAAATGAACAAACAGTAATAACCCAAATAGCATGATTTGAAAAAGATTGCAACTGCCCTCATAATAGTCCCTAAGCTTTTGCTGTTTGGTTTGGATCACATTTAGTGCCTAATTATCATGGAATTCATTCTTATATTTTGCAGATTCTAGCCATGCACCCTCGTACCTCCATTCTGAAGATTCAAGATCAGACATGGATTTAGCCCTTGACGACCAAGGCGTGTCTGCGGATGATGATGAGCTCAGTAGGGGAAGTGGCATGGAGAATGACCAAGGTTAGATATTTTTTATTTCTGAAATAGCATATTTTTCTTCTTTTGTCTACCTATTCAAACAGCCTAGTCCTGGAATGTCTAATTTGAGTCTCAGTTATTAACCCTGCAAAGAGAAATGTCATACTCTTCCCTCCCCTCAATGGACAGGATAACATCGAGGAGGGTGACAGGGCTAGGATAGAATAGAATCAATTTATGGTTTGTTAATGAGAATTACCCATACAGGCTGTATACATTTTGAAATATATATATATATATATATATATATATATATATATATCTAAAAGGATAATTTAATAGTATTTTTCAGTAGAGTAGGGATCAAAATTAAAATACATACAATAAAATAAAAAACATTTGTAGGGATCACGTGTGGTTTAGTGGGTAGTGTAACAGCCTTCTATGCCCAAGGTCATGGGTTTAAACCTGGCTGGTGGCACTAGGTTATATAATCCTTAGTTATGCCATCCTTCGGAGGGGACTTAAAAAAGGTGGTTCCCATCCTGTGCAATGTCAGGCACTTAAGATTAGATATTTGGAGTTCTACCAATGGGTAGTTTCTCCACAGGACAATCATGTGTCTTAATCTCAAATCTGTCCCATTTGCTTGTTGTATTTAATAAATACAGTTGTAAATTTCTCTGAATAAATAAAATTAAAAAAAAATAAATTAAAAAAAATATTAGATATATTGAACCTGTTATGGAATGGTTTTGTAAGGCATGTTATTGTAAAAACTCTATTAATAACCCAAATGGGGTCACCTGTGGTGCAGTCTAGCATAACATCTTATATGCCCAAGGTCACAGGTTCAAAACTTGGCAGGTGGCCTTAGGATTTTTTAAAGGGAGTAAAAATCCTTAGTTATTCTATCCTTCTGAGGGGACGTAAAAAGGTGATCCAGAGCCTATGCTATGTAAGGCGGTTTAAAGAGAAGCTGAATTGCAATGTGTTTTACTATTAAACCTTCAGGAAACAATCCCCTAAATGATAGTAAAAATTGTATAAAAATCCATCAAGTGGTTTAGGAGTTTGTGGAAACAAAAATTGTGTTTTCATTTTATACAATCCCCCATAGGGATTGGCTTGATGTGCTAAGATATATTTTGAATGTTAATTTATTGTTTCCAGATGGCGATGACAGCTGCGATAGAGGAGAGCCCCAGCAGTGTCCTCACTGCGATTATATATCTGCGGACTCCAGGAAAATGGACGTCCACATCACGGCACTTCACACGGACTACAATCCTTATCAGTGCCCTTATTGCGACTACAGACCCCTGAAGCCTGGGCACATGAAGAGGCACATCATGGCCCGCCACATGGACGAGAAGTCGCACCGCTGTCCCTACTGCGAGTACAGGTCGGTCCAATCGGGCCACATGCAGAGGCACATAAGGGCCCTGCATACAGGTGAGAAGCCCCATCAGTGCCCTCACTGCCTCCACAAAGCTATCACACCTTGTGCTCTCCAAAGGCATATAATGTCCCATCATACCCAAAAGCCTCATAACTGCCCGCAGTGCGATTTCAAATCCGTTACACCTCTAGAGTTGAAAAACCACATAATGGCCCTTCATACAGGAGAGAAGCCTCGTCAGTGCCCTTACTGCGATTACAAATCAGTGCAATCAGGAAGGATGAAAAGTCATATATTGGCCCGACATGCGGGAGAGAAGCCTCATCAGTGTCCCCACTGCGACTTCAAATCCGTGACACCTCAAATATTGAAAAACCATATTATGGCCCGTCACACAGGGGAAAAGCCTTACCAATGTCCCCACTGCGATCATAAATCGCTTCAAATCGGTAATTTGAAAAATCATATAATGGCGCGACATACTGGAGAGAAGCCTCATCAATGCCCTCACTGTGATTATAGATCGGTACAATCAGGAAGCATGAAGAGTCATATAATGGTCCATCATACAGGTGAGAAGCCTTATCACTGTCCTCATTGCCAGTTCAGATCTGTCGCGGCCAAGGAGTTGAAAAACCATATAATGGCTCGCCACACGGGTGAAAAGCCTCATCAATGTCCCCATTGCGACTTCAGGTCTGTTGCGCCTAAAGATTTGAAAAACCATATAATGTCTCGTCATACAGGGGAGAAGCCTTTTCATTGTCCACACTGTAGTTATAGAGCGGTAACATCTCAATGGTTGAAAAAACACGTAAGGGCCCGTCATGCGACTGTGAACTCTGTGGAGGTCTCTCGACCAGAACAGGATCCGGTCATACAACTTGAGAATTGAAGAAACAAACATATTGTAATATTGTATTTTTATAATAAATCCTTAAGGGAAAATTAATTAAACAATTTGAATTAATATGAGTTGGATTTCTACACAATCAGGCACAATGACTTAGTTTCTAGCTATAAAAAAGAGAATAAAATGCAGGCTAAGAGGTCTATCAATATCAGCAATCTGGAGGCAGGATATCAACATCAGCCCTCCTTTGGTCATTCCTCTTCAACCTCTTGTCGTCCAAATACAACCTTCTTCTTAGGCGACAAGCCGTGTAAGCCCTTGGTCTCATGGTGTAAACTCCTAGGAGATTACACTCATGTTTCTCGATGCATGTTGTAGTGTAGGGTCATCACTCCCTATGCCTAATATTGTGAGTGGCCACCATTTGGCTGACGGGTCTCACATACCCGGGAGAGGGACTGTGAGCGAATTCCCATTTAATTATATCCTTATAAAAGCCCTGCCGGGACTGGGATTCGAACTAACAACCTATAGCATGAGAGACTAGTGTGCTAGCCACTCAGCCACAGGCTCCCCTACTCTACACTAGCACCAGGGTCTTTAACTTCTGAGAATCGTAGCTGTAACCAGCGGTATCTAGTGCCTTTTTTAGTAACTAGGTGCTCCATGCTTGTCCTCTTTTTAAATTAAGGGTACGCTACACACTGAAGATTTAGCTGAAAATTCGTGAAAGCTAGGTATTTGGTTAACGTCATTGGTCCTTGTTGTTCTACTTGGATAGATGTGTTAAAGTCTTTTGTGATAAATAAATAAATAAAAACTAGTCACCTTTTTTTGGAAAAATAAAAGAAAAAAAAAGGCTGGATTTATCAAAATGCATGATGTAAATAAGAACTGTTAATTTGGAATTGAATAATAAATAACAAATGTATTAGCCAAAAGCAGAATGTTCATATTAAATAATTAATTCAATTGATAATTTTTTCTTCTTTTGCATAATCAATAAGCAATGTTTGTTGCCTGGAGTTGGTTAACTTTACTATATATGCCTTCTTTCCAAAATTGTTGAGACTAACTTCCAAAATGTTCACTAAGGAAAAATGTATAGGACACACTAATAATCCAACTTACTTTCAATAGTTATAAATAAAGTTAAATATAATTATTAGCTAATTTTACTTCTGATTTGAATACAAGAACAAATAACTGCGTAAAATAAGATGAATCTCCAAATAAATTGTATTTCATTTCACAGTTAACACATTCACGCTGGGGTAAAAATATCTATTTTTTTTTCGCTTGAGACTCGAATGCACTCCACCCCATGGAACAGTAAAGTGTGACACACATGTCTGTCACACCAGCATGAATGGTTTAAAGTAATTATTATTGAAATATATAAGATGTTTACGTTTAATAGGGCATGATATACAAATTATTAACTGATTTATGCCAACAATATGATCTATAAAAATTGGAAAAGTAAAAAAGCTCGATACATGGGTACCTCAAGATCTCACTAAGAGGCAGCAAGACCCCATATTAATTGAAAGAACTTGGCTACGAAGTTCTTCCGCACCCACCTTATTCTCCCGACTTGTCTCCAATATATCACCATCTGTTCAGGAATTTAGACAACTTCGTCAAAGGAAAACTTTTTGAAAATGATGATCAAGTGAAAAGTGCGTTTTCAGATTTTGTTTCACTTCAAAGCTCTTAGTTTTTCAGTTCGTGAATAAAAAAGTTGGCGTCACGTTGGGAAAAATGTGTAGAAAAAGAAGGTAAATATTTCGAATAAAATTATGTTGTTTTCGTATCGTATTTTTAATAAAAATCCTTTACCTTGAAAACGGACATTTCATGAGACACAGCCCAATATATTACTGTTCCCATGTTCAAAAACATTATACATCCATATAACGAGTTTAATCCAAATCATTTGAGCAGTTTTTGAGAAAATCGGAATTGCAAGAGAGACCTGTCAGAGTCGCTAAGGCCCAGGCTTCTCTGGCAGTCCCGAGGCCACCTATCAAAAGGTTTTCCCAGGTGTTGTCTGGTGGGAACCAGGGGACCCCCTCCTCCCTCTAGGGGTTGTAGAGGGAGGTTAAGCTGACCTCCGGTACTACTGGGTTGAAGTCGGCTGACAAAATCAGGTCCACTTTAATAGAGGTGGTTAAACCCCCCGATCTTAACTGGTATGTTGTTGGGTCCATGAGGAGAGACAAGACCATAAAGTTGAGCTTTGGCCCTGGTGAGGCCACTGAAAGGGTACTCAAGTCAAGAACCTTGGCTCAGGCTGGACTGGAGGCTAGTACTGTGGGGAAGTGCAGGTCGAGATTATGTATTTATGATGCACCAAGATCGTTTTGATAGGTGGCCTCAGGACCGCCTGTGAAGCCTGAGCCTCAGCGACCCTAACGGGTGTCTCTTTCAATTCCGATTTAATTTCAGACAGCTCCTGGCGGACGTTGTCAATATTACATGTAATATAAAGAACTCTGATGTTAATCTATTAATATCAATAAAACAAAAGTTTACTATACTACATACAGGTTTGCTAAAACTCTATGTTAACTTTCAAGGTAAATACACATTACTGTCAAGCATTTGACTAGTTACGAAGAGGGGAGTGTTATTCATGCAAAGCCACTCGAACCATAATCAATTCATGGTTCACTTAATAACCTAACTTCAAATACATTTTCAATTGCGTTGATGGTTTAGCAACTTGGTCCATTTGTGTGTCAAATTCAAGTATTTACCAATTAACGTTTCAGGTGGCATTTTAGCATGGCAGTGCTAATTGATAGGTCGTGGACATACATGTTACGTGGGTGAATCAAATATAAACGAGACTTTTTGTCCTGGAAGCCCAGTGAAGGTGCGGGAACGTTCCCCCGTTTAGAGTTGTTGGGTAGGGATGCCCCAGGAGTGGGGGAAGCAGGCGGGTGCATGCCCTCGAACTCACCAGTTACCGTTGAGACGATGTATCGATTTTCGATTGAAAATGTTTCAAACCTATTTTTATTTAAGGGAGTAAAGTGAAAGTTGTAAGCACCAGATTGTTTAAAATTGTATTTCGAAGTTAAAAAAAATCTGTTGCGTGCAACACACGACTTTCACTTACCACGCTTGTTAAAATCGATTTAAGAATTTTTAAATACCATTAGAGATGAAATTAGTTTAAAGTATTAATTAAATTGATTTTCGATAGAAACATGTGTTTTATTAAATAATCTATTGTGTTATTATCTAAAACAATCAATTAATTTTATCCGCTTTTTATCACTCTCTATTACATTTTACAACTTTGTGCATAAAATATTATTTGTTCTAAATTTTTTAGCTTTCCAACGGTATATTATACATATATATAAAACAGTACTTATCTTAAAAAAAAAACAAAAATTACATTTACAAAAACAAAATACTTTTACACTTTTATCTTTCAGTTTATTATCAAATTCATTCAACTTATATATTTAGCGGTTTTTTATCAATGCTAACAACATGAAATGGTTAATTTTTTCGAATGTACAAAATTGAAGATACTTCAGAGGAAGAAAATTTAAACTATCTGCATTTAAGCCCTGTCAGAATATTTCAATGAGAATGAAACCTACATCATATTAAAGCTCATTAAATTTTACATCGATATAGAAAGTTTTATCAAAATCATAGAGCCATTTTTGAGAAAATCGTAAAAACGTGCAAAATGCATGGTATAAAGTAGATCTTCCGGTCAGCTGATTTTGATGAAAATGATTCTGTAACATCTCGGACGTATAGTTGTCTTAAATATGAAATTTCAGTTTTATAGAACTTTTCACAGACATTTTTGCGGGACTTGGTCATTTGGACTCAGGAGACCCTAAAACTTGTATTTCCGTCAAAACTGGAATTCAAAAATTTTCACGATCGCAATACTTTCCCTTGCTATAGGTATAGGTAAAAGTAAAAGTAAAAAAAAACATGTATCTATACTTTAACAGCCGGATAATCATACATATGTAAAGAATAGTCACTTGTATACGGCCGCTTTTCTCTAATTTGTATTTGCCACCTTGCCGAAGAAGATGCCGGCTAGAAGTCATGATGGCAGCTCGGAGGTTCAACCTGAATGTTGCAGTTTGTTATTGTAAGTGTTTATAGAGTTTGTTTCAATTACTTGAAGAAGATATAAGGAGGCATGAATAAGGACTTTAAATGTTTCTTTTCTTACAGGTTTTTAAAAAGATAATGTAATTGTTTTGACCTTGTTTGTTACCCAAGAATAATAAACCATTATACTCACATATGTGAGTTTTCACCATGTACTTACCTTATACATAGCTTTTCGACTGAGTCATACATAGAAGCCCTAGAGGTGTTGATAAGCTTGTGGCGGATGCTACACACGCTCCCTCACAGATAACGCTAGCGGCGTCCATATGACTTACTGGCAAATATAAGAAGACGCTATATACTATAAAATTGTATATTGTTACTAATTAATGTCATTGTAAATATTTATACCTATATAACTTTTTTATGAGAATAAATAAAGCACTCAAGGTAATTTGACCTAGGGCCACGACCCTAGACTGCTGGCAAAGCTCTCACTGTTAATTATCGACATGGATGACTAACATCCCCAAGAGCTAGCTCAGCTCTTTAGATCACCAAACTGGTATTTCCCTAGGTCAGATTAACTCTGCCTTTGTATCATAATGAGGTCTATCTTTATTTCACTTCCTTCTTATACCTTCTAACCTACGCTACTGTCGTGCTACTACCACGCAGGGTGAATTCTTTCCTTATCCTCGCTACTGTTGTGCTACTACCACGCAGGGTGAATTCTCTCCCTATCCACACTACTGTCGTGCTACTACCACGCAGGGTGAATCTTCTCCTAACCCACACTACTGGCGTGCTTCTACCACACAGAGTGTAATCCGTTCTAACCAGTCCTCTCTGCTAATTCATTAAATGTCATCTCTATCAAACTCTTTTCCTTGCAGGAATACGCAATTGTCGAGACCTTCTGATACTGTTTCTTGTCCATTATAACAACCATTCCCCGACAAGCTAAATTAGACGCAGTGAAAGATTAAAAATGGAGAAATATGCATGATGGATACTTGAAAATGGCCCTTGAAGCCGAAATGTTGTAAAATATGAAAGTAAAATTAAACAACTTGTTTTGGAAACGGCCAAATATATAATGAATTTTACAAAAGGGCATTTTTTTAATGAAATAGATATTCTGACGAATTTGTATTCTAATATTTTTGTTGTATCCAAATCTGTCATCCCATTTCATCTGAAAAAAATAATGCAGTAATTTCTAACAAGTACTTATCATATAACACACTCAAAAATCATACAACATTTGTTGATTTTAATGCGAAAAGAATCAAATAAGTAGAATAATAACAAAGAAATGAGCGAGGATTTTGTATTTCCTAAAATGGATTTATTTTATAAAGTTTTTGGTGCCTGGTCACTCAGGCATCCTAGGAAATGAGCCACGCAAGGAGGGGTTCTGCTCAGCTACACCCCACACCTGAACCTGTCTGTGGAATTAGCCTCAGCAATGCTAAAGGTCTGATTAAGGCGGCTGCTGACAATAGATCCAGGCAATACTGGAGGGATACTGATAAGCAGCATCACTCTAAGATGTTTCTGGATGGACCCTGGAAAGAGAGAAGTTATACTCTACTCTCAATGGATAGGACAACTTTAAGGAGGGTAACAGGACTGTACACAGGACACTGTCAACTTAATAAGCATCTCCACAATATGGGTTTGGTGGCCTCACCGACCTGCAGATTCTGCAAGGAGGATGAAACTGCATTTTGTGTGATATGCAGTTGTCCAGAGATTGCCAGGATACTTTTTTACCACTTTGGTGTCAACCGTATCCCTGATCCCAAGTTGCGTGAACTGATTAATCCCCACAGATTAGTCAGATTCACCAAGGCGCTAGCCCTGTATTAACAGTAGATTGGATGGCGCACAATAAGCCTAATAAGGCTGCAGTGCATCAGATTAGCAGGAAAAAAAAAAAAAAAAAAACAAAAGTTTTTATAAAATCACAATACACTTTATTATTATCACACAATACTGTTTCATTACTTACAATATTTGTTATGGGGTAATTATACCTAAATGTCTTAACAGATAATAAATATAAAATGAATATAATGTTCAATTTATAAGAGTAATTAACACATTTAGAGTAAAATAATTAATGAAACATTTATTTTATTATAAGTATTCATAACATAACAATTAATTTTTAATAAAACAAATATAATAATTCTTCAAGTACAAAATGGCTCAGCTTAAACAGGTAAATATAATTCGATGAATATGAACAACAAAACAATATTTTATATTTTATAAACCGGTAAACTCAAGTAATTCAAGATAGTAGGCTAATGCATTTAGTATTACTATCAATTTCTAAAATTGTTAAGGGAACTCCCGTAACAGATTTTGAGTGGTGCCATCTAGCATGCAGCAATACATCTAAGGTAGTCCTAGGAGACTGGAATCTTCTGGAACCAACAAGAATGAAGAAGAAAGCGAATAGTGAGCACATGTGCCCATACCCGAGTGAAATACATCATTTCTAGAGAAGAATTCCTCAACATCATGGAGGAGTAAGAAGATAGGCTCGGGAAGAAAAGTAAGGATTCAAGAGGGGGCGGGGTGGCCCAGTGTGTTAGTGCGCGTTGCTGTGAGCATCGTTGCCTAGCAACAGATAACCGAAAAGTGAAAACCAAATAATTATGAGTTTGACTCTCGTGCTGGGGGATTTTATCTCGGCATATATCCTCCGCCCTCATCCCCTGGCCCGAGAGAACCCCCGTATAGCCTTCAAAGGCGAGGTAAGAATGGACAAAAAAAAAAAAGTAAGGATTCAAGAGGAGATACCGCCCCCAGAACTTAACCAGATATGTAAAGCAGTAATTAAAATTCAACTCACCTACAGTCAAAATTCCTAAAAAAGTAACCATAGTATCATTTTTGACAATAAAAACAGTTAATAACCAATAGGACCAATTATTCAAACACTTGATTCATTTTAACCAACTGGCCCTTTCAATAATTAATAAGTACCCAGGAAAGCCCCAGTTCTTATATCATAAACAATAATTTTAATGCCTTTCTTTACCTTCAAGATAAACAACTTTTATTCTGGTGAAACAATTTATTGGAGATAATACAAGTGAATTTGTAGGAAAAGAAATGGATTCAGGGCAAAAACATGGTTTGCTCATTCCAAAGCAAGCTTAGAAACTGGAGTGAACTTAATTTAACCATGGCTAGAGCAATAAAGAGGTATAAAATATTGTTAAAAATGTTTCAATCCCCAACTAAAGAAATTTTTTGGTCTTCAATAAAATAATTAGTATCATATTATATTTTCTAGTTCTAAAATTGCTATTTTAAAAAATATTCCAGAATATAAAGACCAGGCAGAGATTATTCATATGCTCTATTTCAAATCTGGCATCTCATAAAAATAGATTAAAATAATAAGGAAATGCTCTGATTTCTTCAACCTCCAAAACAAATACAGCTAAAATTTAATAACTTATCTTAATGGTAAAAACTTACAGGTTGTTAAAAAATCCAATTCATAGAATAGACTTCAAATTCTGCATAAAAAATTAAATTTTATGATACCTATTTGTTTTGTGACAATTTTATAAAAGTTCAAAATACGAGAATGATGTGGGTTTTAGAAAAATGTTTTGACCACCTGTGCTGGGGGAGGTGTTTTCCACAATTGAAAACAAATCTCTGATCCCGTGTCAAGCTGGTTTTAATGGAAAAAAAAAAATATATATATATATATCAAAATAAGGGAACTAATTAACTTAAAAACTTTGGAATTATAGGAAAAGTGCTGTTATTATAGGATGACGATTCCTATTAAAAACAAAAGAAGTTAAGTACTTGTAACGGTTGCACTGTCAATCACAACACGGAGGTTACACGACGGTTTTTCAGGTCTCTCAGTGTTGCCAGGTGGAAAGTAATTTAATTATTAATATTAGTTTTTTACCTGCAACACTGAGGTAACCAACCAATTACCTGCATTGTGTGCATCATGTGTACTGTGTTGTTTTGTGGTAAGATTGTTAAAAATATCGTGTGTGTGGACTTAAAAAAACATTTTTTTTTTAAATTTAGTTTATCATCAAGAAAAAGCTTATTTTTATTTCTTATTTTTCATCATTTTAATTGTGTTTTTAATCGTTTTTTTATTTAATTAAAGTAACTTTTTATTTCGAACTTTATTTATTTTATTATTATCCAACATCCATCAAGTACTAATATTTAATACAAAGTAACAATAATGTTGTATGAAAGAAATAGAAATGAACATTTCAAGAACAATACTCGAAACAAGAACTGACATTATTATGAAAAATAACACTATGGCATTGGCAATCAGTCAAATTATAATAACTAAAACAAATGAAAATTAAAGAGACAAACCGTTAACAGAACTCATTGTATTGAAAATTTGGTTCGGTTTACCGTACATATACAACTAAAACTTAAGATTAACTTACCCTTAAGAGCTCCAAAAATTCATTAAACATAGTTTATACACAACACAGAAACTCATAATTAAAAAAAATATATATAGACAATCTATCAATTAATGACAACAAATAAAATAACATTTACTCAATTTGGAGTAAATAATTTAAAGATGGAAAGAAAATATATTATTTATTAATAAAAAAATACAAGTTTTATTGTATTTCATTTCTTAATTCGAAGATTTATTATTATAATATTGGAGCAAACTATTTTAATCTGATTTGTTATACAAATAATTCACAAAGGAAAATATTTTTAAGGTGAATAAAAATTAATCTACGGCCATAAACTTACTAAAAAATACAAATTAATAATTAATTTTTTTTTTTAAATAATTCATTTTTCTAAATTGAGTGTTCTTCAATATAAAATAAAAACAAACAAAATTTGTTTCTGCTGTTATTTTTTAATCTTTTTAGCACATATTTTATTAAGACATAGTGGGCATTAAGGATGGTGTTGGGATCATACCAGACACCCAAGTTGTCAGTGGTAGACCTACTCTAGGCTCGGTCAACGCGATCAAGAAAAAGTACTATGCAAAAGCATGATGACAGGGATAGCTGAGAGGTTCAAGGTCCCCAAGGGATCACGTGGCTGTCTCTACAGTGACTATCTCTTGGAAAGAAGAGTGGTGCTGAAAGAGTTACGATAATAAAATCTCCATTGGGGTCCCTTCGGGGATACTTCGAGGGGTGACGACCAGAGTGCTCCAAGGCTCGAGCATCAATTAGAACAGGTTCTAACGGATGACCACTCTTATTAGAGAAATCATAGGTTAAAGGATGACCACTCTTATTAGAGAAATCATAGGTTAAAGGATGACCACTCTTATTAGAGAAATCATAGGTTAAAGGATGACCACTCTTATTAGAGAAATCATAGGTTAAAGGATGACCACTCTTATTAGAGAAATCATAGGTTAAAGGATGACCACTCTTATTAGAGAAATCATAGGTTAAAGGATGACCACTCTTATTAGAGAAATCATAGGTTAAAGGATGACCACTCTTATTAGAGAAATCATAGGTTAAAGGATGACCACTCTTATTAGAGAAATCATAGGTTAAAGGATGACCACTCTTATTAGAGAAATCATAGGTTAAAGGATGACCACTCTTATTAGAGAAATCATAGGTTAAAGGATGACCACTCTTATTAGAGAAATCATAGGTTAAAGGATGACCACTCTTATTAGAGAAATCATAGGTTAAAGGATGACCACTCTTATTAGAGAAATCATAGGTTAAAGGATGACCACTCTTATTAGAGAAATCATAGGTTAAAGGATGACCACTCTTATTAGAGAAATCATAGGTTAAAGGATGACCACTCTTATTAGAGAAATCATAGGTTAAAGGATGACCACTCTTATTAGAGAAATCATAGGTTAAAGGATGACCACTCTTATTAGAGAAATCATAGGTTAAAGGATGACCACTCTTATTAGAGAAATCATAGGTTAAAGGATGACCACTCTTATTAGAGAAATCATAGGTTAAAGGATGACCACTCTTATTAGAGAAATCATAGGTTAAAGGATGACCACTCTTATTAGAGAAATCATAGGTTAAAGGATGACCACTCTTATTAGAGAAATCATAGGTTAAAGGATGACCACTCTTATTAGAGAAATCATAGGTTAAAGGATGACCACTCTTATTAGAGAAATCATAGGTTAAAGGATGACCACTCTTATTAGAGAAATCATAGGTTAAAGGATGACCACTCTTATTAGAGAAATCATAGGTTAAAGGATGACCACTCTTATTAGAGAAATCATAGGTTAAAGGATGACCACTCTTATTAGAGAAATCATAGGTTAAAGGATGACCACTCTTATTAGAGAAATCATAGGTTAAAGGATGACCACTCTTATTAGAGAAATCATAGGTTAAAGGATGACCACTCTTATTAGAGAAATCATAGGTTAAAGGATGACCACTCTTATTAGAGAAATCATAGGTTAAAGGATGACCACTCTTATTAGAGAAATCATAGGTTAAAGGATGACCACTCTTATTAGAGAAATCATAGGTTAAAGGATGACCACTCTTATTAGAGAAATCATAGGTTAAAGGATGACCACTCTTATTAGAGAAATCATAGGTTAAAGGATGACCACTCTTATTAGAGAAATCATAGGTTAAAGGATGACCACTCTTATTAGAGAATCATGTTAAGGATGACCACCTTATTAGAGAAATCATAGGTTAAAGGATGACCACTCTTATTAGAGAAATCATAGGTTAAAGGATGACCACTCTTATTAGAGAAATCATAGGTTAAAGGATGACCACTCTTATTAGAGAAATCATAGGTTAAAGGATGACCACTCTTATTAGAGAAATCATAGGTTAAAGGATGACCACTCTTATTAGAGAAATCATAGGTTAAAGGATGACCACTCTTATTAGAGAAATCATAGGTTAAAGGATGACCACTCTTATTAGAGAAATCATAGGTTAAAGGATGACCACTCTTATTAGAGAAATCATAGGTTAAAGGATGACCACTCTTATTAGAGAAATCATAGGTTAAAGGATGACCACTCTTATTAGAGAAATCATAGGTTAAAGGATGACCACTCTTATTAGAGAAATCATAGGTTAAAGGATGACCACTCTTATTAGAGAAATCATAGGTTAAAGGATGACCACTCTTATTAGAGAAATCATAGGTTAAAGGATGACCACTCTTATTAGAGAAATCATAGGTTAAAGGATGACCACTCTTATTAGAGAAATCATAGGTTAAAGGATGACCACTCTTATTAGAGAAATCATAGGTTAAAGGATGACCACTCTTATTAGAGAAATCATAGGTTAAAGGATGACCACTCTTATTAGAGAAATCATAGGTTAAAGGATGACCACTCTTATTAGAGAAATCATAGGTTAAAGGATGACCACTCTTATTAGAGAAATCATAGGTTAAAGGATGACCACTCTTATTAGAGAAATCATAGGTTAAAGGATGACCACTCTTATTAGAGAAATCATAGGTTAAAGGATGACCACTCTTATTAGAGAAATCATAGGTTAAAGGATGACCACTCTTATTAGAGAAATCATAGGTTAAAGGATGACCACTCTTATTAGAGAAATCATAGGTTAAAGGATGACCACTCTTATTAAGAGAAATGACCATCTATTGAACAAGGTAAGGAACCACTCTTATTAGAGAAATCATAGGTTAAAGGATGACCACTCTTATTAGAGAAATCATAGGTTAAAGGATGACCACTCTTATTAGAGAAATCATAGGTTAAAGGATGACCACTCTTATTAGAGAAATCATAGGTTAAAGGATGACCACTCTTATTAGAGAAATCATAGGTTAAAGGATGACCACTCTTATTAGAGAAATCATAGGTTAAAGGATGACCACTCTTATTAGAGAAATCATAGGTTAAAGGATGACCACTCTTATTAGAGAAATCATAGGTTAAAGGATGACCACTCTTATTAGAGAAATCATAGGTTAAAGGATGACCACTCTTATTAGAGAAATCATAGGTTAAAGGATGACCACTCTTATTAGAGAAATCATAGGTTAAAGGATGACCACTCTTATTAGAGAAATCATAGGTTAAAGGATGACCACTCTTATTAGAGAAATCATAGGTTAAAGGATGACCACTCTTATTAGAGAAATCATAGGTTAAAGGATGACCACTCTTATTAGAGAAATCATAGGTTAAAGGATGACCACTCTTATTAGAGAAATCATAGGTTAAAGGATGACCACTCTTATTAGAGAAATCATAGTTAAAGGATGACCACTCTTATTAGAGAAATCATAGGTTAAAGGATGACCACTCTTATTAGAGAAATCATAGGTTAAAGGATGACCACTCTTATTAGAGAAATCATAGGTTAAAGGATGACCACTCTTATTAGAGAAATCATAGGTTAAAGGATGACCACTCTTATTAGAGAAATCATAGGTTAAAGGATGACCACTCTTATTAGAGAAATCATAGGTTAAAGGATGACCACTCTTATTAGAGAAATCATAGGTTAAAGGATGACCACTCTTATTAGAGAAATCATAGGTTAAAGGATGACCACTCTTATTAGAGAAATCATAGGTTAAAGGATGACCACTCTTATTAGAGAAATCATAGGTTAAAGGATGACCACTCTTATTAGAGAAATCATAGGTTAAAGGATGACCACTCTTATTAGAGAAATCATAGGTTAAAGGATGACCACTCTTATTAGAGAAATCATAGTTAAAGGATGACCACTCTTATTAGAGAAATCATAGGTTAAAGGATGACCACTCTTATTAGAGAAATCATAGGTTAAAGGATGACCACTCTTATTAGAGAAATCATAGGTTAAAGGATGACCACTCTTATTAGAGAAATCATAGGTTAAAGGATGACCACTCTTATTAGAGAAATCATAGGTTAAAGGATGACCACTCTTATTAGAGAAATCATAGGTTAAAGGATGACCACTCTTATTAGAGAAATCATAGGTTAAAGGATGACCACTCTTATTAGAGAAATCATAGGTTAAAGGATGACCACTCTTATTAGAGAAATCATAGGTTAAAGGATGACCACTCTTATTAGAGAAATCATAGGTTAAAGGATGACCACTCTTATTAGAGAAATCATAGGTTAAAGGATGACCACTCTTATTAGAGAAATCATAGGTTAAAGGATGACCACTCTTATTAGAGAAATCATAGGTTAAAGGATGACCACTCTTATTAGAGAAATCATAGGTTAAAGGATGACCACTCTTATTAGAGAAATCATAGGTTAAAGGATGACCACTCTTATTAGAGAAATCATAGGTTAAAGGATGACCACTCTTATTAGAGAAATCATAGGTTAAAGGATGACCACTCTTATTAGAGAAATCATAGGTTAAAGGATGACCACTCTTATTAGAGAAATCATAGGTTAAAGGATGACCACTCTTATTAGAGAAATCATAGGTTAAAGGATGACCACTCTTATTAGAGAAATCATAGGTTAAAGGATGACCACTCTTATTAGAGAAATCATAGGTTAAAGGATGACCACTCTTATTAGAGAAATCATAGGTTAAAGGATGACCACTCTTATTAGAGAAATCATAGGTTAAAGGATGACCACTCTTATTAGAGAAATCATAGGTTAAAGGATGACCACTCTTATTAGAGAAATCATAGGTTAAAGGATGACCACTCTTATTAGAGAAATCATAGGTTAAAGGATGACCACTCTTATTAGAGAAATCATAGGTTAAAGGATGACCACTCTTATTAGAGAAATCATAGGTTAAAGGATGACCACTCTTATTAGAGAAATCATAGGTTAAAGGATGACCACTCTTATTAGAGAAATCATAGGTTAAAGGATGACCACTCTTATTAGAGAAATCATAGGTTAAAGGATGACCACTCTTATTAGAGAAATCATAGGTTAAAGGATGACCACTCTTATTAGAGAAATCATAGGTTAAAGGATGACCACTCTTATTAGAGAAATCATAGGTTAAAGGATGACCACTCTTATTAGAGAAATCATAGGTTAAAGGATGACCACTCTTATTAGAGAAATCATAGGTTAAAGGATGACCACTCTTATTAGAGAAATCATAGGTTAAAGGATGACCACTCTTATTAGAGAAATCATAGGTTAAAGGATGACCACTCTTATTAGAGAAATCATAGGTTAAAGGATGACCACTCTTATTAGAGAAATCATAGGTTAAAGGATGACCACTCTTATTAGAGAAATCATAGGTTAAAGGATGACCACTCTTATTAGAGAAATCATAGGTTAAAGGATGACCACTCTTATTAGAGAAATCATAGTTAAAGGATGACCACTCTTATTAGAGAAATCATAGGTTAAAGGATGACCACTCTTATTAGAGAAATCATAGGTTAAAGGATGACCACTCTTATTAGAGAAATCATAGGTTAAAGGATGACCACTCTTATTAGAGAAATCATAGGTTAAAGGATGACCACTCTTATTAGAGAAATCATAGGTTAAAGGATGACCACTCTTATTAGAGAAATCATAGTAAAGGATGACCACTCTTATTAGAGAAATCATAGGTTAAAGGATGACACTCTTATTAGAGAAATCATGGTTAAAGGATGACCACTCTTATTAGAGAAATCATAGGTTAAAGGATGACCACTCTTATTAGAGAAATCATAGGTTAAAGGATGACCACTCTTATTAGAGAAATCATAGGTTAAAGGATGACCACTCTTATTAGAGAAATCATAGGTTAAAGGATGACCACTCTTATTAGAGAAATCATAGTTAAAGGATGACCACTCTTATAGAGAAATCATAGTTAAAGGATGACCACTCTTATTAGAGAAATCATAGGTTAAAGGATGACCACTCTATTAGAGAAATCATAGGTTAAAGGATGACCACTCTTATTAAGAAATCATAGGTTAAAGGATGACCACTCTTATTAGAGAAATCATAGGTTAAAGGATGACCACTCTTATTAGAGAAATCATAGGTTAAAGGATGACCATCTTATTAGAGAAATCATAGGTAAAGGATGACCACTCTTATTAGAGAAATCATAGGTTAAAGGATGACCACTGATACATCTAAAGAACAATTAAGAACTCTATAAGAAATCATAGTTAAAGATGACACTTATTGAGAAATCATAGTTAAAGGATGACACCTTATTAAAAATCATAGTTAAAGGATGACCACCTTATTAGAAATCTAGTAAAGAGACCACCTTATTGAGAACATAGGTTAAAGATGACCATCTTATTAAGAAATCATGTTAAAGATGACCACTCTTATTAGGAAATCATAGGTTAAAGATGACCACTTTTAGAGAAATCATAGGTTAAAGGAACCACCTATTAGAGAAATCATAGGTAAGGATACCATCTTATAGAGAAATCATAGTAAGGATGCCACTCTATTAGAGAAATCATAGGTTAAAGGATGACCACTCTTATAGAGAAATCATAGGTAAAGGATACACAGTAGTAAGACTTTTAATATGTAAAGATCCACCTTATTAGAAATAAGGTAGATGACCACTCTTATTAATCAAGTAAAGAGCATATTAGAATATAGTAAGATGACATTTAGAGAATCAGTTAAGATGACCCTATAGAAAATCGTTAAAGGATACCCCTAAGAACAGTAAAGTACATCTATAAGAAATCAATTAGGAACCACTTTTAGAATCTAGTAAGACATATAGAGATATAGTAAGGAGACCTATTAGAGAAAAGTAAAGATACACTCTATAATAATAAAGTAATAATAAGATGACCACTAAGAAGTAAGATGATAAGAAATTAGTAAGACTTATAGGAATATAAATCATTAAGAAATCTATTAGACTTTAAGACATAGAGATATAGAGAATTATAAGACCTTATAGAGAATCATAGTTAAGATACCACTCTTTAGAGAACAAGTAAGATGACCACTTATAGAACAAGTAAAGTGACACTTATTAGAATAGTAAGACCTTAGAAATTAAGATGACACATAAGAAATCATGTAAGATGACCACCTTATAAGAAGTTAAAGACCCTTAACATGTAAGGAACCACTTTAAGAAAAAGTTAAAACTTAAGATCTATAAGAAATCTTAGATCATAAAGGTAATATAAAGGATACCACTATAGAACTGAATGACCACTCTATAGAAAATAATAAGGATGACACTTTATAAATAGTAAGACATTAGAATCAAGTAAGATGCCATCTATAAGAAATCTAGGTTAAGTCCTCTTATAGAGAACAAGGTAAAGATGACATCTTATGAATCATTATTTTATTAGAGAATATAGTAAAGGATGACCATCTATTAGAGAATATAGTTAAGATACACTCTTATAGAATAGTAAAGACATTATAAATCAGTTAAGGACTTATTAGAATCAGGAAGGATGACCTATTAGAGAAATCTGTTAAGGGACCACCTTATTAGAGAAATTAGGTTAGTGAATTAAGAAATAAGGTTAAGTGACCATCTTATTAGAGAAATCATAGGTTAAAGGAACATTATTAGAGAAATCATAGTTAAAGGATGACACTCTTATTAAGAAATCATAGGTAAAGGATGACCACTCTTATTAGAGAAATCATAGGTAAAGATGACCACTTTATTAGAGAAATCATAGGTTAAAGGATAAATCTATTAAAAATCATTTAAGGAACATATTAAGAAATCATATAAAGAACATCTTATTAGAGAAATCATAGTTAAAGATGACCATCTATTAGAGAAATCATAGTTAAAGGATGACCACTTATTAGAGAAATCATAGGTTAAAGATGACCACTCTTAATAGGTAAAGATCTTTAAGAGAATCTATTAAGAAATCATATTAAAGAGACCACTTATTAGGAAATCTATTAAAAGGATGACACTTTATAGAAATCATAGTTAAGGATGACCACTCTTATTAGAGAAATATAGGTTAAAGGATGACCATCATTAAGAAATCATAGTTAAGGATGACCACCTTATTAGAGAAATCATAGTTAAAGGAAGGGACCCTTATTAGAAATCATAGGTTAAAGGATGACCACTCTTATTAGAGAAATATAAGGTTAAAGAACATTTAAGAGAACATAAGAAAGGTAACACCTATAGAGAAATAAGGTAAGATGACCACTTTATAGAGAAATCATGGAAAGGATGACCACCTATTAGAAAATCATAGGTTAAAGGATGACCACTCTTATAGAAAATATTAAAGGATGACCCTCTTAGAAAATAATTAAGATGACCACTCTTATTAGAGAAATCAAGGTTAAAGGATGAACTCTTATTAGAGAAACATAGGTTAAAGGATGACCACTTATTAAGAAATCATAGTTAAAGATACCACTTTATAGAAATCATAGGTTAAAGATGACCACTTTATTAGAGAAATCTAGGTTAAAGGAACCACTTTAAGAATCTAGGTTAAAGGATGACCACTTATAGAAATATAGTAAAGGATGACCACCTTATTAGAGAAATCATGTTAAAGGATGACCACTATTAAGAAATATAGGTTAAAGGATGAACTCTTATTAGAAATCATAGTTAAGAGACCACTCTTTAGAGAAATCATAGTTAAGAGACCATCTTATTAGAGAAATCTATTAAGATCCATTTAGAAATCTATTAAAGAAATCTTTAAGAATATTTAAAGGATCCACCTTATAGAATCATGTTAAGGAATCTATTAAGAAACAGTTAAAGAGACATATTAGGAAATCATATTAAAGATGACACTTAAAGAAACATATTAAGGAGACCATTTTAGAGAAATCATATTAAGAACATTATTAGAGAAATCATAGGTTAAAGGAGACCACTCTTATTAAGAAATCATAGGTTAAGGATGACCACTTATTAGAGAAATCATGGTTAAAGGATGACCACTCTTATAAGAAAATAGGTAAAGGACCACTCTATTAGAGAAATCATAGTTAAAGGATGACCACTCTTATTAAAACATAGTTAAATGACCACTTATTAGAAATAAGGTAAGATACAATTAGAAGAAACACTTTAAGAAATCTTATAGAGAACTATTAAGAAATCTATTAAGAACATTTATTAAGAACATTTATAGGAATCACTTTAAGGAAACATTAAGAGAATCTTTAAGAACAATTAGAGAAATCATAGGTTAAAGGATGACCACTCTTATTAGAGAAATCATAGGTTAAAGGATGACCACTCTTATTAAGAAATAAGGTTTAAAGGATACCACTCTTATTAGAGAAACCTAGGTAAAGGATGACCACTCTTATTAGAGAAATCATAGGTTAAAGGATGACCACTCTTATTAGAGAAATCATAGGTTAAAGGATGACCACTCTTATTAGAGAAATCATAGGTTAAAGGATGACCACTCTTATTAGGAAATCATAGGTTAAAGGATGACCACTCTTATTAGAGAAATCATAGGTTAAAGGATGACCACTCTTATTAGAGAAATCATAGGTTAAAGGATGACCACTCTTATTAGAGAAATCATAGGTTAAAGGATGACCACTCTTATTAGAGAAATCATAGGTTAAAGGATGACCACTCTTATTAGAGAAATCATAGGTTAAAGGATGACCACTCTTATTAGAGAAATCATAGGTTAAAGGATGACCACTCTATTAGAGAAATCATAGGTTAAAGGATGACCACTCTTATTAGAGAAATCATAGGTTAAAGGATGACCACTCTTATTAGAGAAATCATAGGTTAAAGGATGACCACTCTTATTAGAGAAATCATAGGTTAAAGGATGACCACTCTTATTAGAGAAATCATAGGTTAAAGGATGACCACTCTTATTAGAGAAATCATAGGTTAAAGGATGACCACTCTTATTAGAGAAATCATAGGTTAAAGGATGACCACTCTTATTAGAGAAATCATAGGTTAAAGGATGACCACTCTTATTAGAGAAATCATAGGTTAAAGGATGACCACTCTTATTAGAGAAATCATAGGTTAAAGGATGACCACTCTTATTAGAGAAATCATAGGTTAAAGGATGACCACTCTTATTAGAGAAATCATAGGTTAAAGGATGACCACTCTTATTAGAGAAATCATAGGTTAAAGGATGACCACTCTTATTAGAGAAATCATAGGTTAAAGGATGACCACTCTTAAATAGAAAATCATAGGTTAAGGATGACCACTCTTATTAGAGAAATCATAGGTTAAAGGATGACCACTCTATTAGAGAAATCATAGGTTAAAGGATGACCACTCTTATTAGAGAAATCATAGGTTAAAGGATGACCACTCTTATTAGAGAATCATAGGTTAAAGGATGACCACTCTTATTAGAGAAATCATAGGTTAAAGGATGACCACTCTTATTAGAGAATCATAGGTTAAAGGATGACCACTCTTATTAGAGAAATCATAGTTAAAGGATGACCACTCTTATTAGAGAAATCATAGGTTAAAGGATGACCACTCTATTAGAACAAGTAAAGAGACATATTAAGAAATCAAGTAAGGAGACCACCTATTAGAAACTAGGTAAAGACCACTTAGAGATCAAGTTAAAGATGACACTCTATAGAGAAAATAGTAAAGTGACCACTTTATAGAGAAATAAGTTAAGAGACATCTTATTAAGAAATCAGGTAAGAACCACTTAAGAATCAGTAAAGAGACCACTCTTAAGAAATCATAGTTAAAGGATGCCCTCTATTAAGAACATATAAAGAGACCACTCTTATAGAAAATAGAGGTGACCACTATTAAGAATCATAGTTAAAGGTGACCTCTTATTAAAACTAGTTAAAGTGACCACTATAAAATATAGGTTAAAGGAACCATCTTATTAAAATATAGGTAAGGATGACCACCTTTAAGAAATCTGTTAAAGATACCACTCTATTAAGAATCTAGTTAAAGGTGACATCTTAAAAATCTAGTAAAGGATGACCACCTTATAAAAAAAGTTAAGGATGACATATAAGAAATCATAGTTAAAGGATACACTCTTATAAGAAATCAGGTAAGATGACACTCTTATTGAATAAGTAAGGATACCCTTTATAACATAGTTAAGATGCCTTATTAAAACAAGTAAAGGAGACCCTTAGAGAAATCATAGTAAAGATGACCACTTATTAGAAAATATAGTTAAAGTGACCACTCTTAGAAAATCATGTTAGGTGATCTATTAAAAACTAGTAAGGATGACCACCTTATAGAAAATCTAGTAAAGGATACACTTATTAGAAACAAGTAAGGAGACCACTCTATTAGAGAAATCAAGGTTAAAGATACACTTATAGAAACAAGTTAAAGTACACTTATTAGAGAAATCAAGTAAAGTGACCCTATTGAGAAATAGTAAAGGATGACACTCTTATATCATAGGTAAAGAGACCACTCTTATTAAGAAATCATAGTTAAAGGATGACCTATAGAGAAATCATAGTAAGAGACCACTCTTATAGAAATCATAGTTAAGATGACCACTATTAAGAAATCAAGTTAAAGGATACACTTATTAAAAATCATAGTTAAAGAACCCTTATTGAAATCAAGTAAGGACCTCTTATTAGAGAATCATAGTAAAGGATGACACTCTTATTAAGAAATCAAGGTTAAAGGATACCACTCTTATTAGAGAATCAAGGTTAAAGGATGACCACTCTTATAGAGAAATCAGTTAAAGATGACACTCTTATTAGAAATCATAGGTTAAAGGATACCACTCTATTAGAAAATCATAGTTAAAGGATGACCACTCTATTAGAGAATCAAGTTAAAGGAGACCACCTTATTAAGAAATCATAGTAAAGATGACCACTCTTATTAAAAATCATAGGTAAAGGATGACACTCTTATAGAGAAATCATAGTTAAGGATGACCACTCTTATTAGAGAAATCATAGGTTAAAGGATACCACTCTTATTAGAGAAATCATAGGTAAAGGATGACCACTCTTATAGAAAATCATAGGTTAAAGATACCACTCTATAAGAAATCAAGTTAAAGGATGACCACCTTATAGAGAAATCATAGTTAAAGGATGACCACTCTTATAAGAAACATAGGTTAAAGTGACACCTTATTAGAGAAATCAAGGTTAAAGGATGACCACTCTATTAGAGAAATCATAGGTTAAGGATGACCACTCTATTAGAGAAATCAAGGTTAAAGGATACCACTCTTATAGAGAAATCATAGTTAAAGGATGACCACCTTATTAGAGAAATCATAGGTTAAAGATGACCACTCTATTAGAGAAATCATGGTTAAAGGATGCCACTCTTATTAAGAAATCATAGGTTAAAGGATGACCACTCTTATGAGAAATCATAGGTAAAGGAGACCACTCTTTTAGAGAAATCATAGGTTAAAGATACCACTCTATAAGAAATCAAGGTTAAGGATGACCACTCTTATAGAGAAATCATAGGTTAAAGGATACCACCTTATTAGAAAATCATAGTTAAAGGATGACCACTCTATTAGAGAAATCATAGGTTAAAGATGACACTCTATTAAGAAATCATAGGTTAAAGGATGACCACCTATTAAAAATCAAGTTAAAGATGACCACTCTTATTAGAGAAATCATAGTTAAAGATACCACCTTATAGAGAAATCAAGTTAAGGATGACCACTCTATTAGAGAAATCATAGGTTAAAGGATGACCACTCTTATTAGAAAATCATAGGTTAAAGATACCACTCTTATTAGAGAAATCATAGGTTAAAGATGACCATCTTATTAGAAAAATCATAGGTTAAAGGATGACCACTCTTATTAGAGAAATCATAGTTAAAGGATGACCACTCTTATTAGAGAAATCATAGTTAAAGGATGACCACTCTTATTAAGAAACATAGGTTAAAGATGACCACTCTATTAGAGAAATCATAGTTAAAGATACCACTCTTATTAAGAAATCATAGGTAAAGATGACCACTCTTATTAGAAATCATAGGTTAAAGGATGACCACTCTTATTAGAGAAATCATAGGTTAAAGGATGACCACTCTTATTAGAGAATCATAGTTAAAGGATGACACCTTATTAAGAAACATAGGTTAAAGGATGACCACTCTTATTAAGAAATCATAGGTTAAAGGATGACCACTCTTATTAGAGAAATCATAGTTAAAGGATGACACTCTTATTAGAGAAATCAGGTTAAAGATGACACTCTTATTAGAGAAATCATAGTTAAAGGAGACCACTCTTATAAAAATCATAGGTTAAAGGATGACCACTCTTATTAGAGAAATCATAGGTTAAAGGATCCACTCTTATTAGAGAAATCATAGGTTAAAGGATGACCACTCTTATTAGAGAAATCATAGTTAAAGATGACCACTCTATAGAGAAATCATAGGTTAAAGGATGACCACTCTTATTAGAGAAATCATAGGTTAAAGGATGACCACTCTTATTAGAGAAATCATAGGTTAAAGGATGACCACTCTTATTAGAGAAATCATAGGTTAAAGGATGACCACTCTTATTAGAGAAATCATAGGTTAAAGGATGACCACTCTTATTAGAGAAATCATAGGTTAAAGGATGACCACTCTTATTAGAGAAATCATAGGTTAAAGGATGACCACTCTTATTAGAGAAATCATAGGTTAAAGGATGACCACTCTTATTAGAGAAATCATAGGTTAAAGGATGACCACTCTTATTAGAGAAATCATAGGTTAAAGGATGACCACTCTTATTAGAGAAATCATAGGTTAAAGGATGACCACTCTTATTAGAGAAATCATAGGTTAAAGGATGACCACTCTTATTAGAGAAATCATAGGTTAAAGGATGACCACTCTTATTAGAGAAATCATAGGTTAAAGGATGACCACTCTTATTAGAGAAATCATAGGTTAAAGGATGACCACTCTTATTAGAGAAATCATAGGTTAAAGGATGACCACTCTTATTAGAGAAATCATAGGTTAAAGGATGACCACTCTTATTAGAGAAATCATAGGTTAAAGGATGACCACTCTTATTAGAGAAATCATAGGTTAAAGGATGACCACTCTTATTAGAGAAATCATAGGTTAAAGGATGACCACTCTTATTAGAGAAATCATAGGTTAAAGGATGACCACTCTTATTAGAGAAATCATAGGTTAAAGGATGACCACTCTTATTAGAGAAATCATAGGTTAAAGGATGACCACTCTTATTAGAGAAATCATAGGTTAAAGGATGACCACTCTTATTAGAGAAATCATAGGTTAAAGGATGACCACTCTTATTAGAGAAATCATAGGTTAAAGGATGACCACTCTTATTAGAGAAATCATAGGTTAAAGGATGACCACTCTTATTAGAGAAATCATAGGTTAAAGGATGACCACTCTTATTAGAGAAATCATAGGTTAAAGGATGACCACTCTTATTAGAGAAATCATAGGTTAAAGGATGACCACTCTTATTAGAGAAATCATAGGTTAAAGGATGACCACTCTTATTAGAGAAATCATAGGTTAAAGGATGACCACTCTTATTAGAGAAATCATAGGTTAAAGGATGACCACTCTTATTAGAGAAATCATAGGTTAAAGGATGACCACTCTTATTAGAGAAATCATAGGTTAAAGGATGACCACTCTTATTAGAGAAATCATAGGTTAAAGGATGACCACTCTTATTAGAGAAATCATAGGTTAAAGGATGACCACTCTTATTAGAGAAATCATAGGTTAAAGGATGACCACTCTTATTAGAGAAATCATAGGTTAAAGGATGACCACTCTTATTAGAGAAATCATAGGTTAAAGGATGACCACTCTTATTAGAGAAATCATAGGTTAAAGGATGACCACTCTTATTAGAGAAATCATAGGTTAAAGGATGACCACTCTTATTAGAGAAATCATAGGTTAAAGGATGACCACTCTTATTAGAGAAATCATAGGTTAAAGGATGACCACTCTTATTAGAGAAATCATAGGTTAAAGGATGACCACTCTTATTAGAGAAATCATAGGTTAAAGGATGACCACTCTTATTAGAGAAATCATAGGTTAAAGGATGACCACTCTTATTAGAGAAATCATAGGTTAAAGGATGACCACTCTTATTAGAGAAATCATAGGTTAAAGGATGACCACTCTTATTAGAGAAATCATAGGTTAAAGGATGACCACTCTTATTAGAGAAATCATAGGTTAAAGGATGACCACTCTTATTAGAGAAATCATAGGTTAAAGGATGACCACTCTTATTAGAGAAATCATAGGTTAAAGGATGACCACTCTTATTAGAGAAATCATAGGTTAAAGGATGACCACTCTTATTAGAGAAATCATAGGTTAAAGGATGACCACTCTTATTAGAGAAATCATAGGTTAATAACTGAGAATGGAACCACTCTTATTAGAGAAATCATAGGTTAAAGGATGACCACTCTTATTAGAGAAATCATAGGTTAAAGGATGACCACTCTTATTAGAGAAATCATAGGTTAAAGGATGACCACTCTTATTAGAGAAATCATAGGTTAAAGGATGACCACTCTTATTAGAGAAATCATAGGTTAAAGGATGACCACTCTTATTAGAGAAATCATAGGTTAAAGGATGACCACTCTTATTAGAGAAATCATAGGTTAAAGGATGACCACTCTTATTAGAGAAATCATAGGTTAAAGGATGACCACTCTTATTAGAGAAATCATAGGTTAAAGGATGACCACTCTTATTAGAGAAATCATAGGTTAAAGGATGACCACTCTTATTAGAGAAATCATAGGTTAAAGGATGACCACTCTTATTAGAGAAATCATAGGTTAAAGGATGACCACTCTTATTAGAGAAATCATAGGTTAAAGGATGACCACTCTTATTAGAGAAATCATAGGTTAAAGGATGACCACTCTTATTAGAGAAATCATAGGTTAAAGGATGACCACTCTTATTAGAGAAATCATAGGTTAAAGGATGACCACTCTTATTAGAGAAATCATAGGTTAAAGGATGACCACTCTTATTAGAGAAATCATAGGTTAAAGGATGACCACTCTTATTAGAGAAATCATAGGTTAAAGGATGACCACTCTTATTAGAGAAATCATAGGTTAAAGGATGACCACTCTTATTAGAGAAATCATAGGTTAAAGGATGACCACTCTTATTAGAGAAATCATAGGTTAAAGGATGACCACTCTTATTAGAGAAATCATAGGTTAAAGGATGACCACTCTTATTAGAGAAATCATAGGTTAAAGGATGACCACTCTTATTAGAGAAATCATAGGTTAAAGGATGACCACTCTTATTAGAGAAATCATAGGTTAAAGGATGACCACTCTTATTAGAGAAATCATAGGTTAAAGGATGACCACTCTTATTAGAGAAATCATAGGTTAAAGGATGACCACTCTTATTAGAGAAATCATAGGTTAAAGGATGACCACTCTTATTAGAGAAATCATAGGTTAAAGGATGACCACTCTTATTAGAGAAATCATAGGTTAAAGGATGACCACTCTTATTAGAGAAATCATAGGTTAAAGCCAAGTCGTAACGTTTCACAGGAAGGAATAAGTGGGACAGTACCTATAGGACAGTAGGTGCCAGAGCCCTCTGCTGGAGAGAACCTCTACGTTCCGCTGACTTGAGCATCCACTGTCTGGGGTAAGTGGGTGGCTTTGATTCGACCAGCTATAAGGTAGTATGCTATGCTGCATGAAGTGGTGCTAAACCGAAATGAAAGGGGACAGGAGGAGCGGCCATGTAGAAGGGAAATCTAAGGTCTGGACATGCTTGTCTGCAGAATCCACAGCGAATTCAAAGTTCAAGGATGAAGGTTTTAGTGCGGTAAAAATCCCACAGTCCCATTAGCAATGCGCCCTGCAGGACGGGCAACCTATGGAATGCCTATTAAAAGTTTCCAGTTATGTCTACAAATATACAAGTTTTTCATGGATGGCAAGAAGAAGAGGAGGCCAAAACAACGTTTATCCCGTTCCAGATAAGAACAAGAAACATCTATGGAAACAATTATATAGGAGAATCATGATGTTAGGAAAACTATATGTAGAAGTCAGAGCATGTAGAGTAGAGAAGAACGTAGACGTTCTCCAATGCAACACAAGCCAGGCACTGGGCCATATTGGAGCTCAATGTTGAGGTCAGGCAACATGCTCAAGTTGCGGTGGTGTTTAACATGTGAAGAGATGCAACAGCCAACAAGAGTGTGCAAACCGCACAAGGATTGAATATACGGGAACCAGT
The DNA here is from genome assembly GCA_023052935.1 of Piezodorus guildinii. NCBI lineage: Eukaryota > Metazoa > Arthropoda > Insecta > Hemiptera > Pentatomidae > Piezodorus > Piezodorus guildinii. Next base: position 899,858 of record CM041292.1, on the reverse strand, counting down.
TAATCCAACGAGGTGGAACGGATGCCTGGTATTGACGCAGGCATGGAGCCAATTAAGGCATGATACAAATATAGCAGTTTTTCATAAATGGCAAGAAGAGGAGGCCAAGAAAACGTTTATCCTGTTCCAGATAAGAACAAGAAACATCTATGTAAACAATTATAAGATAACAGTGGATCCTAAGTTATATAGCAGGATCATGATGTTAGGAAAACTATATGTAGAAGTCAGAGCATGTAGAGTAGAGAATAACGTAGACGTTCTCCAATGCAACACAAGTCAGGCACTGGGTCTGCTTAGGGTCACAAAGGCCTACAGAAAGGTGTCGCATGAGGCAGTGCAAGTGTTAGCCGGAGCGATGCCCCTGGACCTCGTCCTCAAGGAGGACTGGATTAAATACAATGTTAAGAGGCAGGGGTTTGAGGCGCTACCGGAGGGACTCCAGGAAAGAGCTCGCGAGACCCCAAATAAATGGAAAGAACTACTCAGGGAGGCCACTATAGAAGAATGGAATGGACGGTGGGTGACAAGTCAGAAAGGCGCCATGCTTAGGAAGTTCTTCCCCACCGTCCAAGGAAGACTGAAGGCAAAGTGGGTCCTCCCTGACTACTGGGTCTAGCAAATCCTAACAGGACATGGAGGGTTTTGGGGGAAACTACGCCAGCATGGCAAGGACATCGACCCCCTGTGCCCCACCTGTGGAGTTCCCGAAACGGCAGAGCACGTCGTTGTATCTTGCACTGCCATGGAGCGGCACCGTGCCAGGTTGTCGAGACAAACCGGAGTTTTCGCCCTTGCCGAGTCAGACTTCCCCCGTCTGATAGAAGAAGACGCATACCCATCCTTTAAGGATTTCGTATATGGGTGGAAAGAGGTGGTGGGCCATGATCACTTCACCCTAGGAATGCTAAGACCACCTGACCCTGGCGAGTCTTCAGAAGAAGAAGCAGAGGAGGCAGACTGAGACTGGACGGATGCGGCGGAACAGACCTGACTGGACTAGATAAATGACGCGGACCAGACGGATGCAACGGACAGGGAAAAGGTGTAACCCCATCACTAATGTGCGCACCTGCACACTGGGTTACACCATAGTAGCAGTTAAGGTGCAGCTTTGTTAAGGTACACACCCGTGCACCAGGCTGCACCACAGTTTTTATGTTATATTGAAATAAAGACAAAAAAAACAGAGATTAGGGGGCAGTAGCATGCGCGTACCCAGCGCACTACCCTACTGCTTCCAAACTCCGTATGCCAGAAATGGCGAGGCAGGGGTGGAAAAAAAAAAGTCAGGCACTGGGCCATATTGGAGCTCATTATAGAGGTCCAGCTACATGCTCAAAGTGCAGTGGTGCTTAACATGTGATGAAATGCAACAGCCAACAAGAGTGCGCAAACTGCACAAGGGTTGAATATACGGGAACCAATTAATCCAACGAGGTGGAACGGATGCCTGGTATTGATGCAGGAGCCGATTAAAGCATGATACAAATATACAAGCCAAGACAATGTTTGTCCCGTTCCAGATAAGAACAAGAAACATCTTGGCAGTATACGGGAACCAATTAATTAAATATAATTAAATAGTGGAAAGTAATGTGGGACTGGACTTCGAGTCCACGTGCAGCAATGCAAATAGAAGTTGCCAGTCAGAAATTATTAGGAAAAATTGAAGCTGAATAAAGATGGATCACAAAAAATGCAAATTGGGCAGAATTTAGAAACACATTAAATGAAGAAAGGGATAAGTCGGAAAAGTTTTCAATAAATGTGAAGGGCTTGGTGAACAAATGTGTTAAGAAAATTGAAAAATGGATTCTTAGAGCTGCATCAAAGACGATAAAGCTGTGCAGTTCCAAGATTTAAAAAAAGTAAAATGGTGGAATAGCATATTACAGGAAAAAAAGAGAGGGGTGTTAAGGATGAGAAAAGAGTGGAGAAGGGAGAAATGTGAAATTGAAAAATAGAGGTTGGAGCTTATGTGGAAAGTGATGAGAAGAGAATACAGAAATGAAATTGAAGTGGCAAGAAAGGACAGTTGGGAGAATTTTGTAAAAGAAGAGTTCCAGAAGGGACCATGGAAGATAGTGTACAAATTAGCAAAGGAAAAGATCAAACCAAGCAAGGTCTTTGTGACTCGAGGTGATGATCTGCAAGAATATTCTTCGCTGGAATCAGCCGAGAAATTACTAAAAAGATTGATTATTATATTATACAACAAGGTGAAGGAGAACATACAACAATGTTCGCGTAACATCTATGCTCAAGCATGTATGCTCAAATCAATCAATGTGCCACAAGCGGCCATCTTTTGTTATAAAAAACATATGGTAAGAAGAGAAGCTGAAGTACACGCTACACACCATTTACCTTCTTCCTTTTCTGAGTAAGCTGCGCTAAGGATGGAGTAGAGGAAGAAAAGGTAGTCCTAGGCTGGACGACAAGGGGAAGAAAGAAGAGATGAAACGAGAGAAACAACATATCAACCATACCAAGAAGTAATTATCTCGCCCACCTAAATGGTAACCCATAACCTAACCTGATTGTTCAAATACACCAATATTTTATCCCAACAGTTTTTCTTTCACTTATTAAATACAGTCCACTTGTTCTAGCTGCCACTTGGTCTAATCCTTATCATTCTTCATAATAATGGTTAGATCAAACAACGGCCAAACAATACCCAAACAAAACCACAAATAGATAGAGTGGAAGTAAAATCAGTGAGGAATTGAGCAAATGTAAAAATGGTAAAGCTCCAGGATGGGAAGGAATAATTATAGAACTTATTAAAGAAGGCTGGACTGAAATAAAAGTTGTATTAAGAAGATTATTTCAGGTATGCTTTGATAAAGGAGTCTTTCCTATAAGGTGGAAGAGAGGTAGGATAAAAGGAGTGGAAAAGGACTCAACAAAAGTTTAATCCTGTAGACCAATATGTCTATTGCCTGTAATAGGCAAAATGTTGGAAAGAGTTATTGTAAAAGAGTTAGAGGAAGTATTTATCAATGACATTGATAGAGATCAATATGGCTCTATGTCTAAAAGATCAACTGAGGATACTACGGAGAAAATAAAGGTGGAACAGAAAATAGGAAGGAAAAATTTGTCCTAGGAATCTTTATTGACATGGCAGCTGCCTTCGATAAGGTATGGTGGCCAAGTATTCTAAAAATCTTAAGAGATAAAAATATAAATAGATGATGCTACAGGATCTTGAAAGATTACCTGAGAAATAGAACAGTTGAAATTAAAGAAGGAAAGAGAAACGTAGAAAAGATGGTTAATAGAGGATGTCCTCAAGTCTCAGTATTGGGTCCACAAATGTGAAAAATTTCAATAAATAGACTACTGCAAGTGGAGAAAAATGTTGGATGGAAGATAATAGCTTTCGCAGATGATTGTGTTGCAATCATCTGGGGAGAAATTTAATCAGGACAATAAATGTGTTGATGTGCAGGACAAACAAGATGGAATTATATGCAGATAAAACAAAACTAATGTTTCTAAAAAGAAACATGAAGAGAGAACCAAGTATTACACTAAGTAACGTAAGTGTAAAGGCAACAAACATGGTTAAGTTAAGTACTTAGGGATGGAATGGGAAAGAGGTTGGAAGGTAAATCCTATATTGGAAATATAACGAATAAAGGAAATGAAGTCTTCAGAAAGTTAGTAAGAACAGTGAAGAACTCTTGGAATATCGATATTTATGACGCAATGTTGAAAATATATAAAAGGGTATATTTAGCCTAGTACTTTATGGAGTCAGTGCGTGGTATGAAAGGATACCAAGGAGTAAAGGTAGGTCAAAACTAGTAAGTGGCCAAAGAACAGTTGCATTAGCACTAACGGAAGCTAACAGAACAATATCGAGCAATGAACTAATGGTTATAGCTGGTATAGTAACACTAGATATAGAGGTAGAAGGAATTTGGATTAAACAAAAGTTTAGAAGAGGGGGAGTGGACAGATGGAGTGAAGTACAGTTAAACGAAATACAAATTGATTTGTGGCAGAAAAGATGGTAACTGGATCATAGGGTTTACAGCCCTCTACCACTGTGGTCCTTTAGGCACCCACCATAGGTCACAGCAGGATAGAAAAGCCATAGAGGCTCGGTGTGAGTGCTTTGCACTTCCAGTCTCGGGCTGGTTACCATTCCGGCCTTTAAGGTATTTATACCAAAATGGTACAACGGGGTGGTGCCATGGCTTCCAGCATAGCACTGTTGGGTGGTGGCCCGGGAGTGTTTTACACTGCCCAGTCGAATGACGTAGTTGTTGTGGTTAGATCCCACAGAAAGAGAGGGAGCCTGATAGTGGTTTATATCCCAGCCAAATTAAAGAATGCAGTAAACCCTCTTTTTAACGAACAAGGTTATAACGAACACCCGTTTATAACGAACTATCGTAGCCGTCCCTTGAAAAATGGATAGAAAACTATGCCCTCAAATTTAAACCCAACCTTGCAAATCGACTTTATCGACAGACTCCAAACATATCTTCACGATCATAATATGTATACTCAAAGTTTAAAATACAATCTCGAAAATAGACCAAGGAATGATTTTTAACTTATTATTCATGCTGATGTGAAACCCCCTACCGAGCATTGAGGTCGGTACAATGTGCCAATAGTAGATGAAGTAGCTGTTCTTTTGATAGACAAAGACTAAGGTCCCCGAGATATTGTGTTGAATGCGAGAGATGGTCAATTTCAATGAGTTTCTGAAATTCATAGATCATTTTCTTTGTTTCCCTTTGGAAATGACGGATGCTGTATAAATATTCGACAGCAGAACACTGCTGCTAGATGTAAAACTGTACCATTTAGGCGGTTTTATGCATTTAGACTTATGGTGAGAATAAATGACTTTAACAGCATACATTATTTTAAAGGATTATTCAACCAATATTGTGTTGATATGGCGGCAAAAATGATTTGTGAGAGGTTTGACTTCATCAAAAAAACGATTTGTGAGAGGTTCGACTTCATCAAAAAAAAAAAAAAAAAATTGAGAGCAGAAGAGTACATTCATTTAAGAGATGTGGTCAATGATGGCAATATAGACGCTTCTAATATTGTCCAGCACATTATATAGCCGTTGTCATTTACAGGATCCCCCAGATATATGATAAAAAGTCAAGATGCCATGACATACGTCAGGATGTTTGGAAGACCGAATCTTTTTATAACATTCAAAGGTAACTGCGAATGGCCAGAAATAAAAATTGAGTTATCACCCGATCAAAATTCTTATGACAGACATGATTTGGTTTCTAGAGTATTTCATTCAAAACTCAAGAAAATGATTGACCTATTAACAAAGAAAAATATCTTTGGAACATTGAAATGATGGGTTCTTTACATATTTAATAACTGATAAGAAATACTTATGGTTGTGGGGTTGGTTAGCCAGTCATGTGAGTGAGGTCTTGACCTCTTTGGAAAGATTTCCAGAATATGGGAATGATGCTCCTTATTTGAAATTGATTACTAATTCTAATGATAATGATCAATTCAATACTCCAACAATGAAAAAAGTGGCTGAAATAGCAAGACCAGTTGGTATAATCACAATAACAAAAACATTTGAAAACGTTTGAGTAGGATTCGAATTCAATGACAAGAAGGCCGCTAATGTAGCTGAGTCCAACATCTTCAAAGAGGGAGAGAAAGGTTAGTTCACTTGGACATTAAAGGCAGCAGATCATATCCTTCCTATCAAAATGAAGCTTTTTATAAGGTAATAAGGTATCAGGATGTTAGGAAATAAAAATTTCCAAGGAAAAAAATATTTTTGGACCATCAAAAGCCTTCGTTGACAGCATAGAATGGCAAAAAAGAGGTTTACCTGACGCCAGCATTTTACTATGGCTGGGTAATAAAGTTCAACTAGATTCTATAGATGCAATAATATCGGCTGAAATACCTGACAAACAACAAGATCCAATTCTTCATAATATTGTCATAAAAATATGATACATGGTCCATGCAGATTTCTTAATCCTGCATCAACATGTATGAAAGAAAACATTTCTTCTAAAAAGTACATTAGGCATTTTATTTCTGAAACACAAACCAGGGATGACGGTTACACAAATGTTACAAGTGCAGGTCTCCAGATAGTGGTGTAAACACAGCAATAATTTGTGTCAAAGGTACAGAAATGAGCGTGGATAAGAGAGGGGTTGTTCCCTATAATCCAGTGCTATCATGAAGTTACAATGCACACATTAACGTAGAGTTTTGTCAATCGATCAAAGCTATTAAGTACATCTGCAAGTATATTCATAAAGGTTCTGATCAACCTACATTTTTGTTACAAAATAATAACGATGAAGTAAAAAAATATCTAAATGGTCGCTGTATAAGTTCCTCGGAAGAATTTTCATATTCATGAACGTTTTCCGGCAGTAAGTTCATTTGGAAAATGGACAGAGTTAATTTTTAAAATAATGAAAATCTCCAGGATAGTGACAACAATCCTTCATAAACGACAATTACAGCATTCCTTGATCTTTGCAAAAGAGACATTTTGCAAAAACTTTTTTATATCACTAAGTACCCCAGAGTATTATATATGGGAAAGAAATTCATTTTCTCGATGAAGAGGTGGGCAAGATATTGAAGGATATTCCAGTATAAAAAAATACACAACTTTAGGCCGTGTCTACAACATTCATCCAACACAAACTGAATGTTATTATTTAAGAATGTTACTGCAATATGTTAGTGGTCCAATGTCGTTTGTTTGAACATCTAAGGAACGTTAATGGTGTTATTTTCCAAACTTATCAAGGTGCTTGCAAGGAATTAGGTTTACTGGAAGGAAATGAACATTGGCTAAATTCCATGTCAGATGATGCTGTCATGTCCGAGCAAGCCACAACATCAAGAGAATTATTTACCATCATCCTCATATTTTGCCAGCCATCTGACCCCTTAACAGTTATGGAATAAATTCCGTAATGATTTATGTGAAGATATATTAAATATAATGTATGATGAGAATCAGGATATGACATTAGCATATAGTGATGGTATATACAAGGTAGACTTATCATAATTGAAGATAAGATTCATGAAATTGGCAATAAATCATTAACTGATTTTGGGCTACCTGTACCAAAACGGAATAATTCACATAATAATTTGGATCCATTAGAAATAGCGTTGCAAAAGCCGTATGATGTAAATGAATTAAATGAGTATATTACTGAAAATGAACCAAAATTGGTTAATGACCAGGTGACGGCGTACAATCGTGTTATGCACAGTGTTCGTTTTAATGAAGGAAAAATATTTTTGTTGGATGCTCCAGGTGGAACCAGCAAGACTTTCATAACTAATCTGATAATAGCCAAAGTAAGGTCTCAAGGAAAACTAGCTTTGGCAGTAGCATCGTCAGGAACCACTGCAACTTTATTAGCAGGTGGACACACAGCTCAATCTACTTTTAAAGTGCCTCTACGGAAAGATAGTACGTGCTCTATTCGTAAAAATGGCCTTTTTGGAAAAGTTTTGTAAGACCTCACTTAAATAATCTGAGGTGAATGTACCATGATCCATAGAGTTCATGTAGAGGCTCTAGATAGGACTCTTAGAGATATTAGAAGTTGCGATAAAATCATGGTTAGGATTACTGTTATGTTTGCTGGGGATTTTTTGACTAAACTTTACCAGCAATAGTAAGGGGAAGTAGAGCGGACATTATAAAGTCTTACCTTAAAAGTTCCCCATTATGAAAGTTTGTTCAAACCTTAAAACTATCTACGAATATGAGAGCACATTTGCGGGAAAGTAGTACAAATTTTCCTTCAAAGTTACTTTAAATAAGAGACGGGAAAGTACCTTATTTTGAAAATAAAATTGAAATTGATTTCGAATTACCAGAAAAAGTGACTAGCATTGAGGATTTTATATCAACAGTTTACCCTAATAACGTTGAAATAGAAAATAAAGATTATCAATGGGTGTGTGAAAGGGCAATATTGGCGGTGAGAAACAGTAGCATTGACGGAATTAACGACCTAGATAATTAGATAAAATATGTCTATGGCATCCACTACCAGTCTGAAAAATATCTGATGCAGATTATATCAATAGGTATAAAAGGAACTTAAGCGATAAAGCTTTCATAGAGTCGTTTTCAAGGACTTATTATTCAACAAGTGATCTTCTGTTAATAATACTATTCAACTTGCAAGACCAATTAAAAGAGAATTATAGAGGAAGTGAGAGCTCTGGTGAGGGGCAGGGCGGCGGGAGGCAGGCCACTGCAATCGCAGCAGCTCAGAAGTAGAAGGCGCCTGCTGCGAGCCGCATCTACTTCCAGTGACTCAACAACAAGGCAACAAAAGCCCTGTGACTGCAAACTGGCTTGGGCTTCAAACTAGCTGTCGTACAAAATGGTAATACCACTTTGAGAAAAAATATAACTATTAGAATAACTAATTAATAGTAAGTCTACATCTTTAAAAAGGTTAGCACAGCTAAGAAATCGGGAAGCCATGGCTTCAGGGCTATTACAAGGATATTGGTTTAACTATTCAACTTTAAGAAGGGGTTATAATTACTTCAGTTTTTACATTATTGCCGCTCTCTAATTTATATTATCAGCACCTCTTCATGAGTCACGATCGGCATTGAGGCTTCTCCCCTCTATCGAGGAAAATTATATAAATTCTTTTTACAACTGCAAAAGTCATGTAGATTCAAGTCAGATCCTTCTTTCCATCTGGATGATGAGCAACACTTTTTTTCTTCAACTCTTGATGACATTGATAAGAATGTTTACCTGTACAGCAGGCTAATATTTGACTCATCATAATTCTATATTGTGCTGCTTGATAATCACATTGAGTACATTGATGAGTCCTCTCGCCTGTATGATTATAAATTATATGGTTTTTCACTTGTCTGGCTTTATAATCCGAAATATGACAGAACAAGACACGTTTTTCCATTTGTCCAGCTTCTATAGATTTATTATCAGACTAAGGGATTCTCACCTGCATGGCGGGCATTTATATGTTTTTTCACTCTTCCACGCCTGACTGATTTATAATCGCAGTGAGGACATTGATAAGGCTTATCATCCTCGTGAAGGTTCATTACATGAGTTTTAATATATTCAGGACGTACCGATTTATAATCGCAGTAAGGACATTGGTAAGGCCTCTCTCCGGTATGTGAGGCCATTATGTGAATTTTCATAATTCTAGGTACTACTGCTTTATAATCACAATGAGGGCATTGATACGGCTTCTCACCTGTGTGACGAGATATTATATGGTTTTTAATATTTTCAGGACGTACTGTTTTGAAATCGCAGTAAGGACATTTATTGGACTTGTCACCAACATGACGAGACAATACGTGCCTCCTCATTGTTACAGCATGCGTCGACTTATAGTCACAGTGAGGACACTGGTGAGGCCTTTCGCCTGTGTGGCGAGACATTATGTGAGTTCTCAAGTTTCCAGAATTAGATGATCTATATTCGCAGTGAGGACACTGATCGGGTTTCTCCCCTGTGTGGCGGGCCATTATATGGTTTTTCAACCCTTTAGCTGAAGTGAACTTGTGGCCACAATGAGAACAAACGTGAAAGTCCTCACTAGTATGACGAGACATAACATGCCTCTTCAAACTTCCAGAGTGTGCCGATTTATAATCACAGTGAGGACACTGATGAGGCTTCTGACCTGAATGGCGAGCCAATATATGGCCTTTCATGTGCCTAGATTGTAACGTTTTGTAATCACAATGAGGACATTGATGGTACTTCTCACCTGTGTGATGGGTTATTATATGGTTTTTCAACTCTTGAGGTGAAACAAACTTGTGATCACACTGAGGACATTCACGGCACTTCTGAGCGGAATGACGAGCCTGTATGTGCCTCTTCATTGATCCAGTGTGCCCACAACTATATTCGCAGTGAGGACATTGATGTTGGTGGCGACCATCCTTAACACCTGCAACCAATAAATTATCATTAACAAATAAAACATTTTCCACTGGCTCTTAGACCAACGACAGGGGAGAGAGGGGTGCTGTGATCCCTTGTGTTTGGTTTTTACCCTCCATCAGGGGGGCATGGGGTTCCTAATTGTAAATATTTTATGTGGATAAAGACTTCTACTAAAATGTTCATTTGTTAGTCAACTATATACTTATTTTATTGTAAATACATTATAATATACCCACTTATGTATTAATAAAATATATAAACATATTGTCCTACTCTATATATATATAACTTTTCCTTCCAAAACTCCTTATTTTAGGCCTTGTTCAGGGTGATTGTAGGAGTGAGAGCCCAACAATCATAAAATCTTCATAATTTCCCAATAGCACAATTTGTTGGTTTCAGTCTTTCGAGCTGTTACCATTCCTAATCACCTTTTATCTTCCTTCCTTGCCCTCTCGGCAGGTGTGGCCCAATTCAATCCTTCACTGCTGCCATCATTTATCTGCTGAAGACTTTCAGATCTACCGATCTTTCCCTCCTTCTGAGTTATTTGTAGCATTCGCCAAAATTCAGGAAGACCTTGATAGAATCAGTGTCTGGACAACCCTCAATAAACTAAGGCTGAATGCTATGAAAACTCAGGCCATCTTAATAGGTTCCAATTCCCTCCTCAGAGCCAATACTACATTTCCGAGACTAATCCTAAACGATCACCCAATCACCTTCAGTTCCACTGTCAAAAACCTAGGTATTACCATAGACCAAACCCTTTCCTGGAAACCCCACATTTCTCAAATTTCCAGACCAACTATAAGTACTCTTGAGTACTTTCATCACTCCCGTCATCTCCTCCCACTTCCCACCCGTAGGATGCTGATTTCCTCCCTTATTTATCCCCACTTCGACTATTGCTGTGTGGTATATGGAGGCCTCTTGACTGTACTTGATCTTCGGTCCCTTGAAGAGGTCGCCAGTGACCCACTTAAACAGTGAATTGAAGTGGCTCCTACCTTCCATACGCAGGCAATATTTTCTCAGATCATACCTCTACCAAGTCATTAAATCAAAGTCCTCCATACTTTTTAATAGATAGTTTTTTTAATGAAATATAAACCACTTTTTTCTTAATCTACTTCCTAAGCAAAAACCTGTTTCCGCATAACACACAAAAAAAGATTCGGTAAAAACGTTTGAAAAAAATAAAATTGTAGTTGTTATATTTCCTGCAGTGGTTATATTATATTGTGGTTTTTATATTTATATATTTCCTGATTTGAATTGAATCCATTGAAAACTAACAGAGCTTATGAAGCAAAAGAAGCTATTATTTCAAAAATACAAAACTTACCTTCATTACTTTTCTCCTCTACTTCAATTTCTTCGCTGAGGATATGACCACTTGAAGATATGTCGTTAGAATCTAAATCTTTCTCATCCTCCACAAAATCTGAATATGGACTTGAATCTCCTGGCTGAGGATATGAGAGAGCACCAGCTGAATCTAAAATAATAGGTCAAATTTATTAATGAAAATATGCATATCAAAAGTAAACTCAAGCTGAAAAGTGATCAAGTATACATTTTGGCACAACCTAAAGGTTTTCAATAGATTCATCATGATTAATTTCATTGTTTTATATTTTTGGTAATAAATTTTAATATTATCATCATTATTATTATTATAAAGCTTTCTATACATGAAATAGGATAGCTCATCTCGATAAAACTACTTTCCTGTATGAGTAAAAGCAGACCAGAGCTGATTTTTATTGCATTTTACTGATATATATTTTTATTAATATTAAATTTTATTTATTAAATAGTCTTTTAGGCGTTGATGACCTTGAGGTTTTACGCCTTATAGCCCTAACAAACAAACAATAGTCTAGTCTTCACATATTTTTACCCATTTTCAAAAAAAAACTTTATGAGCATATTTATGTGTAAAATTTCAATTTTTTTTAAATTATAATTATTTGCTTTTTAGTTAAAAAATATGGTGCAGGCAACACACGACTTTCACTTACCTCAACTGTTAAAATAAATTTAAAAACTATTAGATAGTAAACTTCACCAGCTGACATCAGCCGTGTTTGACAGCCTGTTAAAGGTAACAGGCACCTAACCACTGTAAAAGCGATCAGGATAAGCTATATACACTATACTCGAAGAGGAACTAGATGTTTCATAAGGTGCGATGATCATACCTTATACCATTAAGTATCTCGGTGTGGGATCCCAAGATCTAAACGGCCTGTACCGCCCCGCCAAAAGAAAAACATAACCTCAAGTTATGAGATAAAATATTCCTCACCTTCGTCTGAGTCCGACGTTTCTCGTTCTTGTTTCACATAAATTTCTTCTTTTATACAAGAGAGGATCCCTGCTAATATCAAAACAACAATTAAAATAAGAAAAATCTCATAGAAACATCAATAAGACCATAGAGCAATTCAATGAAAAGGCTTAATGAAAACGTATGTAATTATTAAAATCTCTAAAAAGGACAAACTTACAAGTTGAGTCAGTTTCAACAACCATTTCTTCTTTTATAGGACCATTCTGGTTACCTATACCTGAAAAAGTAAAAAAAATATATATATTAAAGTAAAATAACATATTAAAGATAGATGGTTTTATTTTATCATTCCAATACAACTTAATTTCTGGGGTGGTTCCACATGATGTAGGGGTTAGACTAACAGCATCCTATGCCCAAGATAGTGGGTTCAAACCCGGAAAAAAAGAAGAAAAAAAGTGTGTAATAGTATACAACTCAAAGCAAGGGGATAAATTATGTTGGAACACAGAATTAAGATCCATGATTATTCAGATTCCCGCAAGAGCAGAAACGCAATTAGTAATCGCTCTTGTAGGCGGCTGTGGGAACAGAACTATATACAATTAACCAAAACAACTAATAAATAAATATAACATAGAATGTTAGATTGTTTATTTATTCAATGTCACTTTATGCTACTGTGGCTAATCAGACGATGCTACAGCAGGATCCTAAATTTTGCCTATACAGGTTTAATTAAGATAGGGATCTTTAACGAGTACCTGACATCACACAAGCTCGGGACTACCTTTTTAGGTCCCCTCAGAAGGATGGTATAACCAAGGCTTTTTTTACTATCATTAAAAAATCCTAGGGTTACCTGCCGGCTTTTAAACTGGGCATAGAAGGCTGTTATGTTAGCCACAACTCCATAGACAACCCCCTATCTAATGATGGAATGTTTAATAATAAAGTAAACTACTTCTCACCTTCATCGAGAGCATCTAACGAGTCTCCTTCTTGCTTCACCTCAACAACTTCACCTGTTGGAATTTAAACAATATTTTAAATGAAAATATTTCATAACCAATAATACAATTGGAAACTTTATTGTTAGATTTAAAAAACAACAACAAGGTCTATGCAATAAATAGACTGAACTAAATGCAAAATCTTGTGCACGCAACACACAACTTTCACTTATCTCAGTTATAAAAATCAATTTAAGAACTTTGAAATGCAGTTAGTTGAAATAAGTTAAGAGAATTACATTGTTTCGATGGAAACATTTATTTTAAAATAACTAATAACTATGCAATATTTAATCAACAATAATCGTTTATTTTTATCTGCTTTTTATCATTACTTTCTACCTACTACAATGTAACAATCTAAGTAAGATAACTTTTTTTCTAAAATTATTAGCTATCCAATGGTAAATAATACAATCTATATTACTACATTTGGGGGGGGAGGGGAGGGAGGGGCAAAATATAATTATTTGGTTGTTAAATTTTATCATCTTGAATTTTACCCATTTTTATCGATTCTAACAACGTGAAAAGTTACATTTTTTGAACCTACAAAATTAAACGTACTTTAGAAAACGAAATTTTTAAATATCCGCGGCATTTAAGACATGTCACGCTATGCGAGTGGTTAAAAAAAAATCTGATACGCCCTTCCACACGACTTTCACTTACCTCCGTCGTTGAAATTTATTTAAGAATTTCATACACAGTTAGAGATGAAATAATTTTAAAGAATTAATAAAATTGAATTTCAATAGAAACATGTGTTTTATTAAATAATCTATTATATCATTATCTAAAACAATCAGTTCTTCAGTTATATTATCCTATTTTCATCACTTTCCTTTTACTTACATTACATTTTAGGGGATCACTTGTAGCTGGGTGGCTAGCGTAATAGCCTCCCATGCTAAAGGTCACGGGTTCAAACCCGCAGGTGGTCCTAGGATTTTTTAATGGGAGAAAAAATCCTTAGTTACGCCGTCCTTCGGAGGGGATGTTAAAAGGTGGTCCCGAGCCTGTGCGATGTCAGGTACTTGTTAAAGATCCCTATCCTAATAAAACCTGGATAGGCAAAATTTAGGACTCCCACTGTAGCATCGTCCGATTAGCCATAGTAGCATAATGTGACGTTAAATAAATAAACAACATTTTACAACTTAGTGTATGAGATAATATTTTGACTAATAATTTTAGCTTTCCAGAGGTGCATTATACATATATATTACAGTACTAATCTTTAAAAAAACAAAATTGCTTTTGCTCTTTTCTCTTTCAGTTGATTATCAACTTCATCCAACTTATATATTTGGCAGTTTTTTTTTATCAATCCTAACAACATTAAATGGTTAATTTTTTCGAATCTACAAAATTAAAGTTACTTAAAATGAAGAAAATTTAAACTATTGGCATTTAAGCCAATTTCAATCAGAATGAAACCTACATCATATTAAAGTCCATTAAATTGTACATCGATATATATCGAGTTTAATCAAAATCGTTAAAGGCGTTTTTCAGAAAATCGTAAAAATGTAAAAAATGCATGGCATAAAATGGCTAACTGATTTTGATGAAATAGTTGCTGTGACATCTCAGGGATAGAATAAGGAACGCTTCTAAAATATGAAATTTCAGTTTTTTACAACTTATCGTTTTTGCGCTAGACCAACACACAACAAACATACCACATACACAAGGAAACACAGACTTTTTTGTGGGACTAGGTTATTTGGATTTAGGGGACCCTAAAACTTGTATTTCCCTTGAAAACTAAAAATCGGAAATTTTCACAACCACGATACTTTCCCTTACTCTATATTTCATATCATGCTAAGTGAAAGTAAAAGTGGTATTAGGATAACTCAAAGCTTTATATCTATCCCCTAGGTCATGCCATCCCAGCAGCTGGTATTAAACACGGTAAGAATCATTTATGTTTTGAATCCATGACCTTTCATGGGTTGTAGTACAGAACTTTTACTTTCACTTATATATAAATGATATGTATTATTAAAATATTTATAAAAATCTTAAAATAAAAACTATTTTAACATATTGTGAAAAATATTAACATTATTAAATAGATTTATGGTATGGGTTTTCTTATCGTTCTTGAGATTTTTTCTAGGGATCATTGTTACTTATGCATCATCAGCACGCCATGAAACCCCTCCTTACCTCCCTTATCTAGAATCACCTCCAGTTAGGAGATTACACTCAGCATATTGCTTTTGTGATTTATTTATGTTTGAGTAAATTGTCTGTTATTACTTTAGTTTTGTTTTTCCAAATGAAGAGTAATAATTTGGGAATAGCCGAATACAGAAGAAAAGGCTATTAAATCATTAAATATCTGCAAAACCTTTTTTTTTTTTTTTTTTATTTTATATATAGTAATTTACAACTGTTCTAAAGAATACAATACGTAAATGTGTAGTATGAAAATAAAAAGTCATGAAAATGTCTTGAGAATGAACTACCCAGTGGTAGCACTTCACTAACTATTTTAAGACAGTAGGTCCCGAGGCCACCTTCTTTTCAGTCGCCTTGGAGGGTTATTAGGGATATCTGAGGAAGATAAGTTACAGACAAGTGGGTTTGTATAGGCAGGGAGTTTAGAATGGAAAGAGGAGTATCTATCACGGGCTATGTCTGCAACAAATGGGATGTTTAGGTCAGGATGGAGGAGTTGATTTGTGACAAAATAAGGAGCATTCAGGATTTTGGATTGTAAGGACTGAATGTGGGAGGAATTAGATGGTTTCGTACAGCCCCAAAGCTCGATTGCATATGTCCAAATAGGTCTGATAATTGTGATGTAAATGAGTCTTTTGTAATATACTGGACGTTTTGAACGTTTGTCTAGTATGTGTTGTAGTAATCGATATCTTCGAGCAGTTTCTTGTCGTTTCAGTCTTGTGTGAGGATTAAAAGTAAGGTGCTTGTCAAGATGGAGACCTAGGTATCGGATTTGTTCTACAGAAGTAAGGGTAATGTTATTAAAGGATACTGGGGGGCAGGAAGTCATCGGTTTGCAACGAAGGGTAATGGTGATTTGGTGGGATTTATTTTAATTCTCCAATTTTGACACCATTCTTCAATGGCTGTGATGTGGGACTGAAGGGTTTGGGATGCAGTAGTTGCATCATTATGGACGGATAACACACACATGTCATCAGCATAAGTATTGAGGACAGCGCAAAGATGAAGTGGAATGTCAGCTGTATAAAGGGAGTAGAGGATAGGTCCTAAGAAACTACCTTGAGGCACTCCAGCAGATAGGGAAAATGTGGACGAGTAGGAAAAGTTATGGAAAGAAAGACTCCAGTGCAGTACATTCCGCGCTCTAATGTGGAGGACACTACATCCACCACGCGGTGACATTGTTGTATTGTAGAATGAGATGTTCGAAATCCAAACTGGTGGTCAGGGATAACATGATTCATTTCTAGGATAGGATAATCTGCAAAACCGAGGAATAATTCCGATAATTAAATATTATTTAAAAGGACATGAAATGCAATGGAACAAAATAAAAAACAAATAAACTGAACCAATTCTACTTTCACTTACCTATATATAAAATATATAGTAAGGAGAAGTATTGCGATCTTGAAAATTTTCTAATTCCACTTTTAAATGGAAATACACGTTTTAGGGTCCCCTGAGTCTAAATGGCCAAGTCCCACAAAAAGGTCTGAGTGTGGTAACTCCCCCGCTTAAACAAAAAGTCCTATCAAACTGAAATTTCATATTTACGACAACTATACGTCTGAGATGTTACAAAAACTTTTTCATCAAAATCGGCTAACCAGAAGAGCCATTTTATACCATGCATTTTGCACCAAAAACGGCTCCAATGATTTTGTTTAAACTCTATATATCGATGTAAAATTTAATAGGCTTTAATATCATGTAGATTGAAATAGTCTGACAGGGTTTATATGCTGATATTTTAAATTTTTCTTCCTCTAAAGGACCTTCGATTTTGTAGATTTGAAAAAATAAGGCACATCATCTTATTAGCATTCTCACAAATAACGGCTAAATATGACAGTTGAGCGAATTTGATAAACAACTATAAAGGAGAAAAGTGCAAACGTTTTAGGGTTTTCTTGAGTCCAAATGACCAGGTCCCCCAAAAAGGTTTCTGTGTGTATCCATGTGTGTGGTAAGTCTAGCATAAAAATGAAAACTAGTAAACTACTCAAATTTCATATTTAAGACAACTAAATCCATATTAACTTACAAACATGATATTAAAAGTAATAATAAAACACACATCTTAATTAACTATTGAAGATCCAAGATTTAAGACAACTAAACGCCAGAGATTTTATAGCAACTTTTTCATCAAAATCAGCTAACCAGAAGAGCCACTTCATACCGTCTATTGAGCACCTTTTTACGATTTTGATTGACAGCTTAAACAATTTGGTTTTAACTCGCTATATCGTTGTTAAAATTATTGAGCTTCAATATCATGTAGGTTTCATTCTGATTGAAATAGTATAACAGTCTATTGAAATTCAATGTAATCAATTCTTTAACAGTTAATTTTTATGTCCAATTGTATCTAAAAATTCTTAAAAACAATTAAAATTGATTTTAACGACAAAGGTAAATAAAAGTTGTGTATTGTGCCAGATATTTAAAAATATTTTTGTAAGTTTATTATTGTATTTTAATATAGAGTTACATTAATGTTTCTACATTTATTGGTTTTGAAAATCTAAGTACTTACAAACATGATATTAAAAGTAATAATAAAACACACATCTGAATTAAATATTAAAGATCAAGATTTAACATTTATGTTCAAAAGTGAAAAATAAACTTTTTAGAAGGGATTTATTGTTTATTATATAGTACATATGTCCCACAAACATTAAAAAACTGGTATCAACTCAGTACTCTATGAAGTTAAATTAGATAGTTGACAGCAAAATAATTGAAAAACAAGTGAATTACAGACATGTTAAAATGAAACAGGTGAAACTAGGTAAAGTAGATGAGTAGAGGAATGAAAAATTATATATTTTTCTCAAATATGGACAGTAATAGATAGCAACAACAATAAAAATACTACAAAACTTTCAAACCATCTAAAGGTTTTATCCAAAACATTTCTTATAAACAATAGTGGTGGATTACAAATTAATTATGGATAATATGTAGCGCATTAGAAGGATAATCGCATCAATGTAACAGAAATTCAAAGATGTATTATAGACAAATAAATCTTTTATATTAATATTTAACAGAAAACAACTTACAGACAGGATTGACAGTACCCGCCATTAGTCACAGCTTTGATAAAGTAAGTTAAAACAGGGCACAACGATCATCATATCGTTCCAAATAATCGATTATCAATAAGTGAAAGGTATAATCGAAACATCTCGGTCCTAGTCAGAGAGATCATTCTTTCATTTTTTATTAGCCCCCCCCCCTCTAACATTCATAAAATTGCATATTTTTGTGTTACTTATGACTACTGATTTAAAAAAAAAGCCAACGTTCTCAGATGAAAACTCCTCGACAAGGAAAAAAAACGCTGCAAATTATTACACAATGGTTTATCATTTCCAAATAACAATATTAGGGTATAATTGTTTATATGAAAAGCGATAATTCAAAGGACCATATCATATCACTACCGCTGATTTCAACACGTAATATCTAAGCTAGTTTTTAACCAATTTCAATAATTTTTTTTTTTCATTTGGTCGAAAAATGAGTTCTCTATCAAATGGAACGAAAAGCAAAATATTTTTGTATTTATTTATTTATAAATCAGAAGAAAATTTTCTCTATTTTCAATAATAATCGATTTCGGGTGTAATTACATCTAGCATAATTTGTTACTTGAATATACATATGAATTTTTTTTTTCTGTTTATATTAAGTACATATGGATTTTTTTTTTTAGCTTTACTGATTCTAAAAATCTATACATACTTTTCTCTATCGTTAAAAATAACTGAATCATGAGCGTATTAATGTGTAAAATTTAAATTTTTTTTTCTTTTCTCTTTTATATAATTATTCGCGGTTCTTGGTTAACAAACACTGATACATTTTTTCTCGATCTTCAAAAATAATTTTCAAATCGCGCATGCGCCGCTCCAATATCCAGTATGCACCTGTCCACTAAAGATAGGATACCGATATCAAATACCGTGAACATTATCGATATCGGTGAAATATGGACACAAAAAAATCGATATTTATAATATCGTTATTTCAGTATTTTATTTAATTAAAATCATTGCAAATGAAATGAGTAAAGACATCTTAGATAAACTATGTCTAAGAAATTTACCTCTTATTGTATTGGGTTGATGCAAAATTAATGCAGGTTTTTAGTAGGTATTGTAAATACGCCATATCTTTACTTTAACCATATATATTTAATCAAAATAATTTCCATCTGAATCAATGCACTTTTGCCAACGTTCAACAAGCTTTCTTATTCCACCAGAAAAAAAATCCGAATCCCTGGACTCAATGAAATCACGAAAAGAATTTTCAATGTCGTCCTGGTTTTGAAAATTTTTCTCCCTCAAAAAGTTGTCCAGATGCCTGAAAAAGTGGAAGTCTGTAGGAGAGAGGTCAGGTGAATAAGGCGGATGTTGGAGAACTTCGTAGCCCAACTCGTGCAGTCGTCGAAGCGTTGGTTGTGCAACGTGTGGTCTGGCGTTATCGTGGAGCAGGATCGGCCCCTTCCGATTCATCAATGCTGGGCAAAGACGTTGCAATTTTTGAATTCCGAGTTCCGCCGCCATTTCTCGTGTGGTTTTGGTTGGGTCTTCTTCCACTTTTGACCTCAGCTGGTCGTTGTCCAGAGCAAGATGACGGCCCCGACCTTCCTTGTCTTCGAGGTCGAAATCTCCTCTGCGAAACTTCTGGAACCAACGCTGCACCGTGCACTCATTAATAGCCCCCTGACCCCACACTTCATTAATATTACGAGCCGTTTGCGCAGCGCTGCGCCCTAATTTAAATTCATAAAAATAAATTTGACGAAAATCGCACTTTGACACTTTCGATTCAAGACCTTTGAACACACTGAACAAAACGATTTTACTAAACAAATTCATGGTGAAAGAGAGGGTATTAGATAAGGTTTGTTTTGGTATAATAATGATCAATGTTAGGATTAGCTTTGTTTACACAATTGGAATTAAGATATTGCAATAGAGGAAACCTGCATTAATTTTGCATCAACCCAATAGATAGAAGACGAATAAAGTAAGTGACAACCAAGAGACAACTGACAGCAATAGCAATACGCAAACAATGGCGGCTATGCAAGTATAAGTTACTTAAATTGCCCTCATGCTCCCTCCATACTAGAACAAACTCCTTGGGTTTTAATAAGTATTTTGAATTTGGCGCCATAAGTCGGATGGAAGACACCTAGGATAAATATCTTAACCTTTATTTCTAAAGACGTGGGTAGTATGGTGGGGGTGATAGAATTTAGCGCCCAAAGTCGGGTGGAAGACAACTAAGCTCAACAATACCACTCTGGATAACCATAAACAGGGCTACTGATAAGAGAAGTGCAAACACCTTGATCTATGTGTGACACACCAACGTACATTCCAAAATATATCTCAAATAATGATTAATTTTAAACTAATAGAACTCAGTATACGAGGTTATGTATTTGAATTTTAACTTTTGATGATTTTTATATTTATTTGAAAAACAGATATTTATAACTGTATTAACAAAAAAATACATCAAATAAATGTGAAAATTGAGATATGGACATGATAGGCGTGAGAAGAAACTACCCACTAGTAGCCCTTCAAAGTTTATTCAGATAGGTTTGTCTCGAGGACATCGTCTTGTGAACCGCCTCGGAGGATGATCAGGAATATAAGGAGTGGGTTTGGGTGGACTGGTAATTTGGAGTGAAAGGCAGTATATCTAATTCGGACTAAGTCTGCAACTAGTGGGATATTCAGGTCTTTAAGAATTTTTTTGTTGGTGACAAAGTATGTTTCATACGGCCTAAGTATGGTGATATAAATTAGTTTTTTGTAGTAGTTGGGAAGTTTTGAACGTTTGTCAAGTAAATGTTGTAATAAACGATATCTGCGAGCTGTTTCTTGTTGTTTCAGTCTAGTGTGAGGATTCCAACTAAGTCGTCTATCAATATGCAATCCAAGGTACCGGATCTCTAAATAGATTGAGATAGATAAAACACTGGAAAGATGGATATATATTGAAACTTTTTTGACCTAAAATTAACAAAAGAAATTCTACCTCGCTTAATATTAATGTTGAAATGAAAATAAATGTATCTCTTTTTTAAAATCTAATATTAGTATAAATAATTTGTACATTGGGAAATTGTTTATTTAAAAATAAATAGCCCTGAAAAATAATAGCAAGCTGTATGGAAACTTTTTTGAGTGAGTGTAGATAGCACTACACAGTGAGAAAATAGGTAGGTAAAATATCGTTAGATTTGGTGAGAGTGAATTATCATACACTTTTTTACCAAAAAAAGGCGCTAGATAAATCATGAGATCCACAATTTTTCACCGGTTTTAGACGCTAGTATAACACTAACTCTACCTCCTTTAAAAGCTCCTGTCACACTAACTCTACCTCCTTTAAAAGCTCCTGTCACACTAACTCTAACTCCTTTAAAAGCTCCTGTCACACTAACCACTTTTAGCAGAACAACATTGTCTCTCCTCATGGATATGCTATTACTTGACTTTTGAAATGTCTACTTTAAGGTTAAAAGGAGGACATTACTGGAGCATTCCCCCAGAACTACCATGGCAGGCCTGGGATGTTCCCCCAGAACTACCATGGCAGGCCACTATGCGACTCTTCAGAGCTCCAGAATGCACTGACTTGTGATCACAATGAGGGCACTCATGAGGCCTCTCGCCTGTATGCCGAGACATTATGTGAATTTTCAAAGCCCCAGAATATACTGATTTATAATCGCAATAAGGACATTGATAAGGTTTTTCTCCTGTATGGCAGGCCATTATATGACTTTTCATAGCTCCAGACTGTACTGATTTATAGTCGCAGTGAGGGCATTGAAAGGTCTTCAGCCCTGTATGTCGGGCCATTATATGATTTTTCATGTCATAAGTAAACAGTGATTTATAATCACAATGAGGACATTGAAGAGGCTTCTCATCAGTATGATTGCTTATTATATGATATTAATGTAAAACCGTGTCCTAACAATCTCTGGACAACTGCATATCAAATGATAGGCAGTTTCATCTTCCTTCTAGCAGAATCTGCAAGTCGGTGAGGTCACCAAACCCATGTTATTAAGCTGACAGTGTCCTATCACCCTCCTCAGAGTTATCCTCTCAATAGCAACATCTTAGGATGATACTGCTTTCCAGTATCCCTCCAGTATAGCCTGGATCTATTGCCAGCACCCACGTTTATCAAACCTTTAGCATAGCTGAGGCTAATTCCACACACAGGTTTAGGTGTAGAAGGTAACTGAGCACAACCCCTACCTGCGAGGCTATCAGCTCTTTCATTGCCTAAAATGCCTGATTGACCAGGCACCCAATGGACTCGGACTTTATTCAGCAGGGAAAGCGTATTGAGATTTCTTTTGCCATTCCTCTACTGATTTGGACCGAGTCATATAGCTACCCAAAGTACTGACAGCAGCTTGACTATCGGTATAGATAGTTATAAGCCTGTCTCACATCCCTTTTTAAATTAGTGTTAGAGCACAGATATTTATCGCCATTACTTCAGCCTGAAAGACTGAAGTATGTTTGCCTAGAGAGATGGATATCATCTGGATTTGTCCATTCTCCATATTCCATTCCCTGAGCCTAACTCTGTCAGGGATCCGTCTGTGTAATAATTGACTCCATTGCACGGTCTGTGCGAGTCAGTCCTATTAATCCCTATGCAATAAAGTGTGTCCTTACATTTCTTTACCTGAAGATCAGAATGCGTGGCTAGCACCGAATCTTCATCAACCCTTCTGAACAAGTTACCATAACCCTGATATATTGGGTTGTGTCACATGAAATGCCCGTTTTCAAGGTAAAGGATTTTTATTAAAAATACGATATGAAAACAAGATAATTTTATTCCAAGTATTTACCTTCTTTTTCTCAACGTGACACCAACTTTTTTATCCCTGAACTGAAAAACTCTGAGCTTTGAAGTGAAACAAAATCTGAAAATGCACTTTTCACTTGATCATCATTTTCAAAAAGTTTTCCTTTGACGAAGTTTTCTAAATTCCTGAACAGGTGGTAATCTGTTGGAGACAAGTCGGGAGGATATGGTGGGTGCGGAAGAACTTCATAGCCCAGTTCTTTCAATTTATGCACGGTATGTTTTGAGACATGGGGTCTTGCTGCCACTCAGAGAGATCATGAGGTACCTATGTGTCGAGCTTTTTTACTTTCCCAATACACTTTAAATGTCTGGAAACGGTAGATGCACTTGCATTTAGTTGTGCTGAGAGTCCTTAAACTGTTTGGTAGGAGTTTCCTTCTACTGTTTGTTTGAGGACATCGTTGTCTATTACGGACGGAGGTCTTCCTCGGGGCAAGTTTTCCAAGTTGGTATCCCCAGCTGAAAACTTAGCGAACCAACGGCGAATGGTCCGTTCATTAACACTCTCTTCCCCAAACGCCTTGCAAAAATTTCTAGCGGCCTCAGCTGCTGAATGGCCGAGTTTAAACTCGTACAAAAATATTACTCGAAAATCGTGTGTTTCCATGTTCATATTTGGAGGTATACTAAAAAGTGGGTAATTGATTGGAAAGCTAATGTTTATAATACAAAGGTAGAGGATTAGTAACTGTTTATTTTAAATATGTAAAGATTCGGAAGAAAACAACAGAAGCCTGCAAAATTCTTTATGTATTTCAGAAACTATAAAAACGGACATTTCATGTGAAACAACCCAATACCAGGGAGTTAGATCTTGTTCCTAACTTAGAGAGCCTATAGGCTGAGCTAAGTGCTTGAGTTTCTACTGCTATGTGCAATGGTGTTAGGTTCAGTATAACTTCCATTGTAGCAGTTGAAATAGTATTCATAGCTCCAGTTATCATGAGGCATGCTAGTCTTTGCAAAATTGCAAGCTATAGCAGGTAAATTAAGGAGGATGGATGTTTTATCATATAAATAGGACAAATTAAAACTCTTAAATTTTTGCACCAAAAATGGTTCAACTGATGTATTAACAGAAAGAATAGCAAATGCATCTCCTTTTTCAAATTCTTGATCGTTTTGAAGTAATCGCTCATGACTTCTAAAAAAACCCTAAATTGATTATTTCTTAATAAGCTAGTACAAATAGGATTTTGATCCCTGCTCTCTGCCTGGAAGGCTGGACAATTCCACAAAGCGATGCCTTCAAATATCTAGGTGTTACTATAGATAAGAACGCATCAATAGATAGGGACATATCTAACAAGATTGTTAATAGAAAAAGGATTATCGGGATACTAAATGGAGTAGTATGGAATAAGAAGGTATCCCTCCAAACGAAAAAGAAGATATTCCACTCCTTCCTGGTTGGCACTACGCTGTATGGATCTTATGGATCTGTATGGATCTTGGACGGTGAAAAAATCCCAGCAAAAAAAATTATTATCCCTGGAGATGGATTTTCGGAGAAGAAGTTGTGCTGTGTCTCGGTTAGAAAAAATCTCCAATAATCAAATAAGGGAAAGAATGGAGGCCGAGCTCACCATTCTCGAAGAAATTCGTAGAAGAAGGCTGATGTGGTATGGGCACGTTATGAGAGTGGATGAAGCACGTTGGCCTCTTCAATTAATTGAATACTGCCCACCCAAGAGAAGAAAACGGGGAAGACCTCGGAAAAGATGGATGGAAGATGTAAAGGAGGATATGGCAGCCAGAGGTCTGACTGAGGACGACTGGAATGATCGAGATTATTGGAGAGGCGGTGTACTGAGGACCGGGATGAGACATCATTGCAGAACCCCGGAGAAAAAAACTATAGGATTTTGGCTGAAAAAAGTGGGGTAATTTGTATTTTTAGGAATGATTGTACTGATCTCCTCTTTGAAGACCCAAGTTTTCAAACTCGTAGACCTTTTACATTTTCTGTCATCTTGAAAAAAATACTAAAAAAGGGACTTTTTTCAGTTTTTTCTAAATAACTCACTTCCAGTACATTTCATAAAAATATTGTCATTCGTAATTTTAAAGACCATTAAATTTAATGCTAATTCCGTACTTAACATATTAAAGTAATTAAAAAAACTTCTAAGAGGCCGCAAAAATCTAATATACTAGGAAAAAACTGTAAAAATACAGTTATCTCAGAAATTTATCCCTAGTAACTTTAATTTGTTGGAGTTTACAGAGAAATGCATAAAAAACCATAGCAGATTAAATTTTCTATAAGAAATAAACAAAACATTTGTAAATACTGACAAAAATGGAGAAGAAACAATTTTAGATGATGTAAGCAGAAAACTTATAATTACAATTTTTGTCAAAATATGTTTGAATAAAATATTATCTTTATTCCATTATTATGCAATATACATAGTTATAGCTATAAATATAATAGTTGATATGAGTTTTGCAAATTTTTGGGGAAAACAATTTTTATTTAATTCTATAATCATTCTATTTAAAGTGTAAACATTTTTTTCACAAACCATTTTCAATTGCACATAAAATTGTTTTTTTTAATTTTTAATACTTTATATTAAATAATTAATAAAATAATATTTTATAAGTAGTAACAAATATAAATAATATAACGTATTTAATAACATGTATAAATAATATAACATAATTAACAATAAAAAAACAATGAAATTAAATGTTTCTTCATGGTTATCTATATACACAATTACACAAACATCTAGTGATAATATCAGTAAAGACAAATAACCCTACTAACATTTAGAATGAAACATTTAGGTACTCTTATTCTACAAAAAAATTTCCTTTATGTTTAATACATTATTGAAGGAACAAAATTATGATAATATGAAATAATGTTCTGATTCATTCAAAATAATGAAATAATGTTTTCATGGGTCCAGCATCCATAAGTGATGCTTTTCACTTGTAAGATGCGCCATTATGTGGCTTTTTATTTAGTCAGAAAAGATGATATATGATCACAGTGAGGACAGAACACTAGTGCGACTTCTCAACTTTATGACGGAACACAATATGCCTTCTCAAGTTTTCGTTACGTGCCGATTTATATTCACAATGAGGACACTCATGAGGCTTCTCACCTGTATGACGTTCCATTATGTGTTTTTTCAAGACACTGTTATAAAAGGATCTATGGTCACAGTAAGGACATCGATAAGGCTTCTCCTCATCTGTATGACGGACCGTTATGTGCTTTTTCATGTGCCCAGATTGCACTGATTTATAATCGCAATGAGGACACTGAAGAGGCTTTTCGTTTGTATGACGGGCCATAATATGCGTTTTCACATTTCCTAGTCGTGCTGATTTATAATCACAATGAGGGCATTGAAAAGGCTTTTCTCCTGTATGATTGGCAATTATATGTTTTTTTAATCCATTTATATACAATGACTTATGGTCACAGTGCGGGCACTGGTGGGGCTTCTCTCCTGTATGACGGGCCATTATATGTTTCTTTAAGTCACAAGTGAACAATGATCTATGATCACAATAAGGACATTGATGAGGTTTCGCACTCGTATGATGTGTCATTATGTGATATTTCACATGGGCATGACGTAATGATGTATAATCACAATGAGGACATTGAAGAGGCTTCTCGTCAGTATGATTGTGCATTATATGATATTTTATTTCTGCGATATAAAGTGATTTATAGTGACAGTGAGAACACTCATGTGGCTTCTCTCCTGTATGACGGGCCATTATATGCCTTTTCAAAGATGCAAGATGAGCTGTCTTAAACTCACAGTGAGGACATTGATAGAACTCTTGGCCTTTCTTGCAAATGATCTTGGCACCTATAAGCAATAAATTATTATAAAGAATAAAATAATAATATAAATTTGTAATTTTAAAAATGTTTTCAAACTAGAGTAATGTTTAGAACTAGGAGTGCTGGACCCTACCATATGACTATTGTAGGTAGTTTGTACCCTGCCCTATAACTGTTGTAGGTAGTATTTTCCAAGATGAAATTGAGGAGGCAGTGGTTGATAGCATCGGCATTGACTCATTGGGTTTGCTAAAATCTATCAACATTTAAAAACCAAAGTATCATTACGCACTTTTCTGGTCATCGCAGCATCTCAAAAATGGCTGTTAAGGAAACACGGCCCTTAACCCATTTCAAAATATGGCATCTTGCATGCTGCAATACAACCAAGCTCACACAGGGCCATCTGGCGGCATATGTAGGGGCTTGCACTGAGACCAGAATCCTCTGCGAGTGAGACAAGAGCAAGAAGGCCAGAAAGAAAAGCACATGCATCTACAGGCGCAAACATCTTCATCATATTTCACAAGTATCATCCTCATTCTAATGGAGGAGTAAAAGAATAGGCGCTGTCCGGCCCAGGAACGAAGGAATGAATCAAGAGGAGAGACCGCCCCACCCTTGCATCAGGCAGATATGTAATAATAGAAATAATTTAACCTAAATCAAATTTTAATTTCCTTGTAATTCTTAATATATTGTAATCTTATATCATATTATGTTCCCATTATATTCCATAATATATTTCATTTAAAATACAGTCCACTACATTGTTTTATCATCCAGCCTTATAAAAAATATTTAATATTAAGAGCACCTTGGAATGCCCCAGGTCTCAAAATATTTACAATGGCTATGGTTCTGAATCTGAAATTTTTCCTGGAGCTTTGTCTTAACAACTAGATGTGCAATAAGGCTGGGTTTAGAAAAAATCGTCATCTAAGAGCTTGAAAAAATATACACTTCCACAAACTTTTACAAAATTGGTTTTTGAATAGCTCAAACTCTATACGATCCTGAAAAATAATAAGTATTCATTTGAAAGATAACCAAAGGAAAGCAAGACCGTCTTAATCTGATCAGTATTAGCAAGGATACTCAATTAGCAAGGATACTAAATTAGCAAGGGTACTAAATTCATAACAAATATATTTAAGCATATTATGCTTTCAATTAGTATTCAAGTTATATCTGTAGGTTTTCATGAAAATACATTCAATTGTTATTGGATACTTAAAATGATTCTAAGCAACTAAAAACATTTAGCTATTAAAAAAGAATAAGAAATTATTTCTAAAATCTAAAAACACAGTAGTTTTGTTTTTTGTCAGACAAAAGGCTTCAATCACCAATTGGATTAATTCACAATTAAATTACAAAAGATTAGTAACAACTAACAATGATTATGTTTAAAAGCCAAAAGGTATCGAGAAATTACGGGTATGCCTACCTCATCCGGTGTGCTACAGTAAATTAGATAGAACACAAGTAGGATATGGTACTAAAATAATAGTTGAAAGAGTAACTGATTATCCGATAGCAAAGTAATACCAATTATATTTACTTTTAAATTTCAATCCAAACAAACTCAAATATATGTACGAGTATATATGTATAAGAGCCAGTCAATAAGTAGTTTACAATCCAGTATATATGTATAAGAGCTAGTCAATAAGTAGTTTACAATCCAGTATATATGTATAAGAGCCAGTCAATAAGTAGTTTACAATCCAGTATATATGTATAAGAGCTAGTCAATAAGTAGTTTACAATCCAGTATATATGTATAAGAGCCAGTCAATAAGTAGTTTACAATCCAGTATATATGTATAAGAGCCAGTCAATAAGTAGTTTACAATCCAGTATATATGTATAAGAGCCAGTCAATAAGTAGTTTACAATCCAGTATATATGTATAAGAGCCAGTCAATAAGTAGTTTACAATCCAGTATATATGTATAAGAGCCAGTCAATAAGTAGTTTACAATCCAGTATATATGTATAAGAGCCAGTCAATAAGTAGTTTACAATCCAGTATATATGTATAAGAGCCAGTCAATAAGTAGTTTACAATCCAGTATATATGTATAAGAGCCAGTCAATAAGTAGTTTACAATCCAGTATATATGTATAAGAGCCAGTCAATAAGTAGTTTACAATCCAGTATATATGTATAAGAGCCAGTCAATAAGTAGTTTACAATCCAGTATATATGTATAAGAGCCAGTCAATAAGTAGTTTACAATCCAGTATATATGTATAAGAACCAGTCAATAAGTAGTTTACAATCCAGTATATATGTATAAGAGCCAGTCAATAAGTAGTTTACAATCCAGTATATATGTATAAGAGCCAGTCAATAAGTAGTTTACAATCCAGTATATATGTATAAGAGCCAGTCAATAAGTAGTTTACAATCCAGTATATATGTATAAGAGCTAGTCAATAAGTAGTTTACAATCCAGTAGCTCTACAACTCTACAACCCATGGAGGGTCTTGGGCTCGGTACGAACAGAGATTCCTACTCTTCACTGTTTCATACCGTTTCTTTTTGCAATATTATTATTTGCATTACCAACTGTGAATGTGATATATTAAGTTTTTCATGATTTTCCTAATCAGGGTCCTACAAATAAACTGTGGATAATTTTTTGTAGGGGGCACCTGTGGTGTAGTGGTCAGCATAGCAGCAAAAAATTTCCTTTAGTGCCTTTAAGAAATGAACGTCTTTGTATGGACTGTTACAATTAGAATTACACTAGAATTATGCCCGAAAAGGACTAATATTACTATTTCAAAGGATATGCCCGATTTTCATCTTTTAAGGACTGTTTTAATTTTTGTTTTTTACTTTCACTTACTATAAATAGTAAGGGGAAGTATTGCGATCGTGAAAATTTTCGAATTCCAGTTTTCAACGGAAATACACGTTTTAGGGTCCCCCGAGTCCAAATAACCAATTCCCGCAAAAAGGTCTGTGTGTGTGTGTGTGTGGTAGCTCCCGGGCGGAAACGGTAAGTCCTATGAAACTGAAATTTCATATTTCAGACAACTATATGCCCGAGACGTGACAAAACTTTTTTCATCAAAATGAGCCTACCAGAAGAGGCACTTTATACCATGCATTTTGCACCTTTTTTCGATTTTCTCAAAAACGGTTCCGACGATTTTGATTAAACTCGCTATATCGATGTAAAATTTAATGGGCTTTAATATCATGTAGGTTTTATTTAGATAAAAATGGTCTGACAGGGCTTAAATGCCGATATTTTAAATTTTCTTCCCCTAAAGTACCTTTAATTTTGTAGATTCAATAATAATAACTTATTATCTTGTTAACGCTGATGAAAAACTGGTAAATATATAAATTGAATAAACTCGATACCCAACTAAAGGAGAAAACAGAAAAAATATTTTTTTAATGCAATTTTTCGTTTTTGAACATAAGAGCAGTAATATACATGTATGATATACCGTTGGAAAGCTAAAGATTTTAGAAAAATTATCATCTCATACACAAGCTTTTAAAAGTTAATAGAGAGTGATGAAAAGAAGATAAAACTAAGTGATTATTTTAGATAATAATATAATAGATTTTTTAATAAAACACATGTTTCTATATAAATTCAATTTAATTAATTCTTTAATAGTTTCACGTATTTTTATCTTTAAGTGTATTTGAAAATTCTTTCATTGAGTTTAAAAATGGTGGTAAGTGAAAGTCGTGTGTTGCCCGCACCAGATTTTTTCATTCTAAGTTAAAGTCGCCATTCTCGTTGAAAGGATTCTTAACAGTTGACATTTATTGTAACGGTTCAAAATGGAAGAGAACCTCCATTTTTGACTCAGTTCTCCTTTTAGAAGGATACAAATCAAAATAAATCACTAGTAACTAGGATTACCACACTAAAAAGGACACTTTTTAATATCGCAACTCTCTTCCCGATGCAAGAAGCGGTCCGAAATAACTGTCTATATTAGGGTGGGTGAGGCGGGTTACACCCGAAAAGGACTAATTTTACTATTGCATATTAGAATTTAATTGCCCTAATAGAATTTAATTAACTTTTTCAAGATAATTTAAACTCCATGTACATGTGCACAAGATTGAGAATTCCTCTAACAGAAAGTTATCCTCAAAGAGAAAGTTATCATTCCAAAAACAAATACTCACTTTTGTTGTTATTATTCTCGATTATATTTCCATAATCGTAAGAACATTCTAAACCTTTATTATCCTCCACAAAATCCAAATCTGAACTCGAATCTTCTGACTGCTTAATTAATGGAGCGTGGTTCGAATCTGTAAAATAATAGGCCATATTTTAGAGTAAATAATAAACTCGAACAAAGATAAGATCAAGTATTTATTCCAGAAAAAGCTTCAGGAGTATTATTTAATAAGTACTATATAAATATTAACAAGTATGGACAATGGTCTGATACAAATACATGAAAATGAAAGATAGTATAGCCAAGGTGGCAACAAAGTAGTTAGAGTTCATTCATTCATTATTGGCACAACAGACCCATAAAGCGGTCCCTGGCCAGCTTGACCACCCTTCCCTAGGCCTCACAGATACTCCCAGCTTTCTTCGGATCCTCACAGATGCTATCCTTCTGTCTTCGCTTTGGTCTTCCACAAGACTTTCTTCTATCGGGGCTTCCATAGTACTGTCCCCTCTTCACCCATTCTGATTACGTGGCCCAACCACCTAATTAGCTGTACTCTTACAAACTGGGAAGCAGTCAGGTCATTATAGAGTGTGGAGAGCTCAGTGTTTTTTTAAAGTCGAAACACACTATTCTCCTCTACAGGCCAATAAATACACCTTAGGTTCGTCCTTTCGAACCTGTCAATGCAGACAGCTGATTCTTTGCTAAAAGTCCGGGTTTTTGATGTATATGTTAACACGGGGCAGACGAGCGTTCTACACAGTCTGAGCTTGGTTGTGCGACTGAGAAATCTATTGGGTTGTTTCACACGAAATGTCCGTTTTTATAGTTTCTGAAATACAAAAGGATTTTGCAGGTTTTACATATTTACAGTAAACCGTTACTAATCCTCTACCTTTGTATTATAAACATTAGCTTCCCAATCAATTACCCACTTTTTAGTATACCTCCAAATATGAACATGGAAACACGCGATTTTCGAGTAATATTTTTGTACAAGTTTAAACTCAGCCATTCAGCAGCTGATGCTGCTAGAAATATTTGCAAGGCGTTTGGGGAAGGGAGTGTTAATGATGGCTTGCTAAGTTTTCAGCTGGGGATACCGACTTGGAAAACTTGCCCCGAGGAAGACCTCCGTCCATAACAGACAACGATGTCCTCAAACATACAGTAGAATGAAACCCCTACCAAACAGTTAAAGGACTCTTGGCACAACTAAATGCAAGTACATCTACTGTTTCCAGACATTTAAAGTGTATTGGGAAAGTAAAAAAGCTCGATACATGATCTCACTAAGCGGCAACAAGACCCCATGTTTCAAAACATACCTTGCAAAAATTGAAAGAACTGGGCTACGAAGTTCTTCCGCACCCACCATATTTTCCCGACTTGCTTCCAACATATTGCCAGCTATTCAGGAGATTAGACAACTTTGTCAAAGGAAAACTTTTTGAAAATGATGATCAAGTGAAAAGTGCGTTTTCAGATTTTGTTTCATTTCAAAGCTCAGAGTTTTTCAGTTCGGGAATAAAAAAGTTGGTGTCACATAGGGAAAAATGTGTAGAATAAGAAGGTAAATACTTCGAATAAAATTATTTTGTTTTCATATCGTATTTTTAATAAAAAATCCTTTACCTTGAAGATGGACATTTGATGTCACACAACCCAATACTTCTGAAAAGTTTAGATAGACTGAAATAGGATCGATTCGCTGTCATTATCCTGGGCTTTATTTCTCCTTCCTCATCCAAGGCAGCATCGAACATCGATTTGAAGTATTTAAAACTGTTGACACACGCTAATCTGTTGTTCCCAACTATGTAGGTATCTCTTCAGACTTTTGATGTCTTCCCAGTGTTTCCACATGCATTCTCGATGTTGCTTTTTTCTCTCTTAGGTCCATGCTTTTTCTGTTTTCAATTTAGATTTTTCTTAGAAGACATTTCTTTGATATTGTCATATGCGATTCCAACTTCTTCAAGGCCTTTATACACCTCATTGAACCAAGACCCTTTTGTTTTTTGCCCCTGAAAGAAGATAATCATGTGGTTGGTCAGTCTTGTAGGGTACATTCTTATCACATGTACATAAAAGGTAATTCCTCTATTGCGGATGGTATTGTGATCTTCTCTACATGGGCATATAATTCATCATTATGCTGCCTTCTGTATTCCCCATTCCCTTTGACTGGACCCAAGATCTTCCTCAAAAATTTTTTCTCTTTGGCCTCCAGCTTCTCAATCAGACCTTTTTTGTTCATTGACCTCCGGATGGATAACTGTGCAGTAATGCCTTAGCTTTGCATTGAAAGGTATAGATCTTTTATTTTATAAACCTTTGGTTAAATGGTATGCCATTTCCATTTTGTTCATTCATAGTGTAAAGACTTCTTCCTCTGACAAGTTTGGTGTTATCAGTTCTCCCAGATATTTGAACTTGTCTACTCATTGTGAGCTTTATGGATGCCATTAATGCATTTGGTTTTATAGCAGCTGTGGGTAGTATCTGCGGTATTGTTGTATTGCCTCAAGGCAGGGGAGGGTTATAAATAAATTAATAAATATTTAATACCATAAGTGTTTCTCACCTTCGTCTGAAAGGAACATTTCTCGTTCTTCTTTCACGTATATTTCTTCTTTTATACAAGTAAGCCCACCTGCTGAAATCAAATTAACAATTAAAACAGAGTACATACACTGTGTATTTCAATCAAAAGTCGCATGGTTTACATGAATCTCAAAATAATATTAAGAATAAGGAAGAAGAAGGATCTCAAAATAAATTAAGAATATTCGGAGATTATTGATGTTTGATTTCAGAAAATTTCCATACAACAACATTAATGCATAAACGGATCAATTCATTAATAAAGAATTTTGAAAAGTATTAATTAATTAATCAGAAGAAAAAATTAAATCCAGGAAGAAATAAAGTCTCAGTTAAAGGTGGGAAATGCGTGTTATTATTCAGTTGCTAAGTTACTTAGCTCACGGCTTCTATCTAAAAACTTAAAGGTTAGAATTTATAAAACTATTATTCTTCCGACGGTTCTTTACAGATGTGAAACGTGGTCGCTTACTTTGAAGGATGAACAACGGCTTAAGGTTTTCGAAAATAAAATACTGCGTAAAATATTTGGTCCAAAGAGAGATGAGGCCACTGGGGAGTTTAGAAGGTTGCACAATCTTCAAAAATTGTGGAACTTGTATCCTGTGAATATAATTGAGTTGATAGCATCGAAGACACTCAAATGGGCGTGTAAAGTGGTTGGGCTGGGTGAGGAATGGATTCCAAGAAAGTTGGTACTCACTGAACCGACTGGTAGGCATCCGAAAGGTAGGCCGAAGCATCGCTGGGAGGATTGGATTAAGGCTGATCTCGGGGGCTTGGGCTTGAATGGTGAACATTGGACGAGTCTGTGTAGGTGGTATTGGCATCGAACTTTCGGATTCGGTAAGCCTATTATTATTATATTAATTAATTAATCATAGCCTAAATAACTTATACCAATGAATACCTTCAAACCATGAACCGTGTCTCATGAAAAATGCGCTAGTATTCATTCCTTCGTAGAATTTCAAATGGTTTTGTTGCATAACAAAAAATATTCTTCACTAAATTTCTGATAAAGAAACTGTCAGTAAATTTTCGATTGTCGCTGTGAGATAGAGAAATAACCTCTATGGGACTTTGTTCTATATATAAATTATATCATATGTTCTGATTGATTATTGTTTGACTATTGGAATGTAACTACCAAAAATAAAGCTTTGTTATATTATGATTTTTTCATAAGTAATATATCCTTTAGTCACAACACCAACAGAGGTAAAAGCGTGTCAAAACATTTTGAGAGTGTACAAAGGTTACACAAGAAAGTCTCGATCCTTAACCAAAAGGCGCATCTATATCAACCCTCCCTTCCCCGCCCTCACCCCCCACCTCCTCTTCCCCTCTTGAATAGAATAACATTATTAAGGATGTCTGTGTAAATTTCAAAATTTAAATAAATCAGTAACTTACAACTTGATTCATTTTCGACACCTGTTTCCTCTTTTATGGTAACATCACAGTTACTTACACCTGAAAAGATTAAAAAAAAAAAATAATACGATAAATATACTCATATTGTTAAATAAAATAAGATTTCTTACTTTATTTTATTTTTACTTTCACTTACTACATATAGTAAGGGAAAGTATTGCGGTCGTGAAAATTTTCAAATTCCTGTTTTCAACGGAAATACACGTTTTAGGGTCCCCTGAGTCCAAATAATCAAGTCCCGAAAAAAGGTCTGTGTGTGGTGACTCCCAGGCGGAAACAAAAAGTCCTATGAAACTGAAAGTTCATATTTGAGACAACTATACGCCCGAGATGTTACAAAAACTTCTTCATCAAAATCCGCTGACCAGAAGAGCCACTTTATACCATGCATATTGCACCTTTTTATGATTTTCTCAAAAACGGTTCTGACGATTTTGATTAAACTCGCTATATCGATGTAAAATTCAATAGGCTTAAATATCATGTAGGTTTCATTCCGATTAAAATAGTCTGACAGGGCTTAAATGCCGATATCTTAAATTGTCTTCCTCTAAAGTACCTTTAGTTTTGTTTCTGTGTCTTCACCACCTAGCTGTACCAAATCATCGGCATACCCCAAGACCGGAATCTTGTCACCCATATTTAGACCTTTCTCGGTATTGGAAGGAAAAAGAAGAAATTTAAAGATTAGGGATTAAATGAAGATAAAAGATGTTTCTTGATCTCTTTAAAGGAAATGTTTTTAGTATGTTATCTAAGAACGATATATATAGGTGGAATTAATCGCGAGTCAGTTTTTTTTTTAAATATTTTAATTTTGCTATCGTTTCGGCTCAAGCTTGTGAGCCACCATCAGGGCATTACTGAGTCATGTCCAAACATAGAAGTAAGTAGTTTATGCTTGGATACGGCTCAGTAATGGAGACAGCACCCAGTGGTGCATCCTGCAGATATTCAAATATAACCTATTTTTCAGGTTAGGAGGTCCCTCATCCAACTCCTTTTCAGTCTACGCCGAGTTATGTGTGGTATGTTAGTTATAGCCATGTTTTGTACAAGTTTGTTTCTATGTCGATTAAGTTTGTCATGAAATTGTTTGTAAGTTAATCGTATGTGGTTTATTGTAGTTTGAATACGTAAGTCGGTATGAAGGGTATTGTTTGAAACTTATGGTGGTGAGTTCGTTGCAAGTCTTAAAAATTGAGATTGAAAAGTTTATATTTTTCGCATGTGTGTCCATATATTTGGTAAGCCTTGATTTTAATAAATAAGTGTATACATTACGTTTCTGTCAGGTGGATAATTTAGAACGTCTATGTAGTATTGAATATAATAGTCTAAGTTGAAAGTTAAGTGTTTCACGTTTTGTCTTGACGTGTGGGCCCCATGTCAATCTTTTGTCAAATATTAGTCCCAAGTACGTTACTGTATTTTATTGCAGTAAAGGGTGATTGTCAATGTAAACTGGAGGGCAGGTTCCGCGTCTAAGTGTAAATGTAACATGTAGTGACTTGTCATGGTTAATTTTTAACTTTTTTGTAACTTTTTAACACCAGTTTTTATGTTTTCCAAATGGTGTGGTAGTGTCATATTGGTTTGTATAGGGTCTGTGTTTCTTTCAATAAATGCAGTGTCATCAGCATATGTCGCAGTTAGGACGTGCTCCCATAATACCAAACATTTATGACACATTAAACCAAGAATTTTTCTTACCATAATCAATATCCGGTATCTCTTGTTTAATAAGAATTGTTGAATCTGCAACAAAGTCCAATAATTAGATAATTTAAAATGACAACCTCCATACATGAATTTGTTATACTTGAAGTTAATAAAATATTATTTTATAAAGGAAAATTTGTGAAGGATAAAAAAATTATCATCATAAATAAGAATAAATAAATAAATTAAAACTTTTAAAATCTAATGCGCAAAGACGATGGAGCTGCTTTTTTGTTTGTACTTGACTGCTAAGTATCTACAATTCACACTTCGCACCTTCTATTTTTGCAGATTCATAAAAAGCTATTTGTTTTTTTGATACACAATGTTTGATCATTATTATTAACTAGTCAACACCAGATTTTATTAATAAATATATTTGTTTTTTACTTTCACTTACCTATATATGAAATATACGAGGCATGTTTTTTAAGTAAAAAAGACATGCAAAGATATCGCAATAATTTTATTTTTACATAAAAGCTTGTATCTTAATCTACATTTCTACATAATTTCCATGAATTTTGAGGCACTTATCATAACAGGGCACCAGGGGGGTAAATGGGTAGGGCAACAGGAGGACTAGAGAGGGAGATTGGTGCGGGCATCTCCCCCACTCTTTGCGAATTTATCAAGCCATAGTGCCCTACCCACTGCTTGGTAAACCTCCAGTCCTCCCTATCCCTACCAACGCCTACTGTCACCTCCTCGTGGTGCCCCCCGGGGAGTCCGATGGGACTCGCGGACGACAGAGGCGGGGGTTTGTCACTCTGGTGACTACCCTATTAAGACACCCAAGCCAGGTGGAGGGCGCTCGAGCTGAGGCTGAATGGCAGGGGGTGTATAAAAATACACTGTTTCTTATCGACCCACTTGGGGCACCTGGCACACCCCATTTCAACTAAATGCCCGCTGCAGGGAGAGGGGGTTGTACCTGCAGTGTAATTACCCCCGTACTCGTGGGAACAAAAATGTCTCAAATAATCAAAAACTTTTCAGATAGCGAGGAGGAGGTGGAGGCGAAGGAGTTGTTGGAGTTGATGGCCGTGGAGGATTCTTCATCATCCTCATATGGCCGGTCGGGGACTCAACTGGACCCGTCGACTGCCAGTGTGCAGCAAGATGATGACGAAACCAGGAGCTCGTTAGCGACGCTCATGGACGAGGTAAGAGATCTCTCTGTTGCATCGGAGGGTGAACGGAGCTTGGGTGGGCCCATTGAGAGAACCCCCAAGCCCCAGGAGGTGAAGAAGCCCTCCGGTGCTCAGAGATGAAAATTTAAGAAATTGAGAGAGCAAGAGAGAGCTCAAACTGGGAATGATGCTGGACCTTCGGGACTCCT
The DNA here is from genome assembly GCA_023052935.1 of Piezodorus guildinii. NCBI lineage: Eukaryota > Metazoa > Arthropoda > Insecta > Hemiptera > Pentatomidae > Piezodorus > Piezodorus guildinii. Next base: position 861,313 of record CM041292.1, on the reverse strand, counting down.
GGAGAACCAAAGTCAGGCGGCTCAGACCGCCAGACTGTCGGGACTCTCGGATGACCGGAGTAAAGCTGTTCCTGGAACGAGCTCTGAGAAAAGACCTAGGACCTCACCCGGAACCTCTGCACCTATGGCAAAGAGGGCCAGGAGTGCGGCCCCTAATGTTATTTCATACGCTCTAGCTGCCAGGGGGAGTAAGGTAGCTATCATTCCCACTCGATACCCAGCTGATCAGCTCACCTGGGAGCAGAGTGAGGATGTTAAGAAACAGCTGATCGGCTTTGTCGATCAGCTAGAGGAAGGTGGCACCCAGGCTGAGTTTAGTGGGTTCAGCTTTAAGATGGGCGGCTGTGTGGTGGTTTGCGACAATCAGGAATCTAGAGACTGGTTGTCGGAAATCATAAAAAATATTAAACTTAGTGGGGGCCTAGCGCTCCGCATTGGTGACTTTGAGGAGCTCAAAAAGGCGGTCAGAGTCGGTGGCTTTTTCCCTGGGGAAAAGCTCACAGAGCAAACTTTCTGTAGGCGTATACGCATACAGAACTCTAGAATCCCTGAGGTGAACAGATGGTCACTAATGGGTGTAAAGGAGGAGAGGCACGGATTCTTCGCCCTGATGAGAATCCCGGAGTCTAGCCTTAGGTTCTTGGAAGAGCGAAACTGGCTGGTGACCTTTGGGATGGGCAAGATCCAACTCAGGTTGCTGGAGAAGAAGAGGCCACCCAAACCTGCAAAGGAAATGGCTAACAAGGTCTCATCTGTTGCCAGGGATGAGGGCAGGAAGACGGAGCCTGGTCATGACGGAGGAGCACCGCTCTCGATGAAGGAGAAAACTGCTTTGGTTTGCGGGGGTGGCCCTGTGGTGGGAGCTGGGGGGCCTGCCGATCCGGGTGTCTCTAATGTAAGAATCGGTGAAGGTACGGCGTCTCGGCTTCCATCTGGGGATGCCTCCTTGGCGGGATCCGGTGGGCCTGCCGATCCGGGTTCCTCTGCGGAGGGCCCCGGGGAAGGCACGGTCGGCCGGCGCCCGTCTGGAACTGGCTCTTCGGCGGGGTTCGGGGGGCATGCTGATCCAGATACCTCCACTGGGAGGACTAGTGAAGGCATGGCTCCTCGGCGACCGTACGGGGTTGGCACCTCGGTTGGATCCGGGGGGCCCGCTGATCCGGGTACCTCTGGGAGGACCGGTGATGGCGGCGTCCCTCGGCGCCCGCCGGGGTGTGACCCCCGCAAGACCAAAAAGCAGTAATGGTGTTGCGGTTGATGCAGATCAACCTGCATCACTGCATTGCGGCATGTGGTGCCCTACAGCAGTATGTAAGAGGTAAGAATATTGATATTATTCTAATACAAGAACCTTACCTTTTCAAAGACAGTGTAAAGGGGCTGGAGATGCGGGGTTACAGTGTAATAGCTGTACCCATGCGCTCCAGGACCTGTATACTGTACAAAAACAACCTAAAGATATTACCCTTGTGGCAATTCTGTTGCAGGTATCTGACAGCAGCAAAAGTGACCCTCCTTGAGGGTAATAACAGAAGGGAGATCACAGTTTGCGCCGTGTACCTTCCTTATGAAGAGGACATCCCCACTGAGGCTCTCAGAAGGCTAGTTGCCGGGATGGAAGGCGAAGGCGCCCTGATAGCATCATTGGACGCCAACGCTCACCACAGACTCTGGGGCAGTACAAATAACAACCAGAGAGGTGAGTCTCTATTAGAGTTTATCTTAAGCAATGATCTTGAAATCCACAACAAGGGCAATACTGCCACATTTGTCAACAAAAATAGATCAGAGGTCATTGACATAACACTAAGCACTAATTGTGCGAATGATTTCATTAAGGACTGGCATGTCTCTCTTGAGGAGTCATGTTCAGATCACAAATATATCAGATTTGACATAGATGTCAACGACATGTTTGAGACGGAGTACAGGAACCCCAAACTCACTGACTGGGGTTCCTACTGCACCCAACTCGAACAAGAAATAAGACAGTGTCCTAAATCAATTAGAGACAAATGGCAACTGGACTGCCTTAATGTATCACTTACTGAGGCAATAATGAAATCCTACACTGATAATAATAGAGTGTGTACTGTCAAGTCCAACAGGAACGTTACCTGGTGGAATAGTGAACTTGGCAAGCTGAGAGCTTCTACTAGGAAACTCTTCAATAAAGCCAAAAGTACAGGTAGTTGGAATGCCTATAAGCAAGCACTGACCGACTACAATAAAGCCATTAGGAAAGCTAAGAGAGGGGCATGGAGGAATTTTTGCAACGACATCAATGACACATCCTCTACTTTTAGAGTAAATAGAATCCTATCCAAGAGGCCGGGCCAGGGAGCTATGGGTGCCATCAGTGCGGAAGGGGGCCATACCGATTCAGAGATTGGCACCCTGAAGGCACTTGCTAGAGCACACTTCCCTGGCTGCGAGCTGATGGATGAGGAGCCAAACAATCCCACCTCGGAAAAAAATACTATTAACTCAGATAGGTGGGCAGAAGCTAACAGAATAGTCAATTCTGGGAGACTAGAATGGGCAGTTAAATCATTTGCCCCATTCAAATCAGCCAGCACTGATGGAATTTTTCCAGCTCTACTTCAAAAGGGCTTTGAGGTGCTGCGACCCCACCTCCTTGTTTTACTGAGAGGTAGCTTAGCACTTAACCACATACCTGATAGGTGGAATGTGGCTAAAGTACGATATATACCTAAACCTGGGAAGGCCTCCTATGACCATCCCAAGGCGTATAGGCCTATATGTCTGACATCTTTCCTATTGAAGACACTGGAAAAGATTATTGACAGACATATTAGAGACAATATACTGGCTGATAAACCACTACATAGTGCTCAATATGCTTATCAGCCTGGCAAATCCTGTGAGACTGCCTTACACTTCCTGGTCTCCAGGATTGAGAAAACTCTGATTAACAAAGATATTGTGGCAGGCATCTTTGTTGACATAGAGGGTGCCTTTGACCGAACTCCTTATGACACTATGGCATTAGCCTTAGAAAGGAGAGGAGTGGGAGGATTAATCTCCGGATGGATTAATGCCATGCTGGAGGGAAGGATGCTCACATCCGAACTGGGACACTCCAGATTGTGGATTAGACCGAGAGGAGGATGTCCGCAAGGGGGCGTGCCATCTCCACTTCTGTGGTGTCTGGTCGTCGACTCGTTGCTGACAATCCTGAGTAATGCAGGTTTCTATGCACAGGGATACGCTGATGATATCGCTGTGCTAATTGAAGGCAAGTTTCCGGAAACCATATCGGATCTGCTCAAAACAACCATGAAACTTCTTAGGGAATGGTGTCAGACGAATGTTCTAAGCATCAACCCTCAGAAGGTCAATCTCTGTATCTTCACTAACAAAAGAAATATAACCATCAGACCACCCCACCTTGGTGAGGCTGAGGTCAATATCTGTAGTGAAGTTAAACATCTAGGAATTACTCTTGATAGTAAATTAAAATGGAACAGCCACATTGATAAAACCTGACAAGGGCACTTAAGTGCCTCTTTGCATGTAAAGGGGCTGTTGGAAAAACATGGGGCCTCAAACCGAATGTGGTCCTCTGGATATATAAAACAGTTATAAGACCGATGGTCCTATATGCAGCTGTTGTGTGGTGGCATAAGGCAAATACATGTAAATCCTTGCTGCAGCTTGGGAAGCTGCAAAGACTGGCATGCCTTATGACAACCGGAGCTATGAGTACAACCCCGACTGCTGCAATGGAAGTTTTACTCAACCTAACACCATTACACATAGCAGTAGAAACTCAAGCACTTAACACAGCCTATAGGCTCTCTAAGTTAGGAACAAGATCCAGCTCTTTGGTTTACCGGGGCCATGGCAACTTGTTCAGAAGGATTGATGAAGATTCGGTGCTTGCCATGCATTCCGATCTTCAAGTAAAGAAATACAAGGACACACTTTACTGTGCAATGATTAACAGGACTGACTCGCACAAACCGTGCAATGGAGTCAACTGTTATACAGATGGATCCATGACAGAGCTAGGCTCAGGTGCTGGAATATGGAGAATGGATAAACCTGAGGAAGGGTTGTCCATTTCTCTTGGTAAGCATACCTCAGTCTTCCAGGCTGAAGTAATGGCTATCAATATCTGTGCTCAAACCTTAATTTCAGAAGGGATGAGAGACAGACAGATAACTATCCATACCGATAGTCAAGCTGCTATTGGAGCTTTGGGTAGTTATATAACACGGTCCAAACTAGTAGAGGAATGCAAAAACAATCTAAATATGCTTTCCCTGCTAAATAAAGTCCGGGTATATTGGGTGCCTGGTCACTCAGGCATCTTAGGGAATGAGAGGGCTGATAGCCTCGCGAGGAGGGGTTCTGCCCAGCTACCCCCCACACCTGAACCTGTGTGTGGAATTAGCCTCAGCAAAGCCAAAGGACTGATTAAGGCTGCTGCTGATAATAGATCCAGGCAATACTGGAGGGATACCGACAAGCAGCATCACTCCAAGATGTTTCTGGATGGACCCTGCAAAGAGAGAAGTCATATTCTACTCTCTATGGACAGGACAACCCTAAGGAGGGTAACAGGACTATATACTGGACACTGTCAACTTAATAAGCATCTCCACAATATGGGTTTGGTGGCCTCACCGACTTGCAGATTCTGCAAGAAGGAGGATGAAACTGCATTCCATTTGATATGCAGTTGCCCAGAGATTGCTAGGACACGGTTTTACCATTTTGGTGTCGACCATATCCCTGATCCCAAGTTGCGTGAACTGATTAACCCCCACAGGTTAGTCAGATTCACCAAGGCGTTAGCCCTGTATTAACAGTATATTGGACGGCGCACAATAAGCCTAAATTGGCTGCAGTGCATTGGATTAGACGGCAAAAAAAAAAAAAAAAAAAAAAAAAAAAAAAAAAAAAAACCAGGGCACCAGTTTTTGAATACCCTCCTCAAAAAATTCTGTCGCCTGACTTGTTAACCACTGCATCACAAATGTTTTGACTTCGTTATCGACTTAAAAAGACGTGGCAAGTTGAGTAAGGGTATCGTTTTGCTGTATGACAATGCCCGTCCACATGTGGCTAATCGGACCAAAGATCTCATCAAATCATTTAAATGGGAAACTCTAGATCATCCTCCATACAGCCCTGATCTGGCGCCCAGGGACTACCATTTGTTCCTGCGCTTGAAGAAACAGCTGGGCAGTCGGCGTCTTCAAGACAATAGCGAAGTCAAAACATTTGTGATGGAGTGGTTAACAAGTCAGGCGGCAGAATTTTTTGAGGAGGGTATTCAAAAACTGGTGCTGCGTTATGACAAGTGCCTCAAAATTCATGGAAATTATGTAGAAAAGTAGAACTGAATTTAACTATAAGGAAAGAACTGAAAAAATATTTTTTTAATGCACTTTTTTGTTTTTTAACTTAAGAACAGTAATATTGATGTATAATATACTGTTGGAAAGCTAAAGATTTTAGAAAAAATATTATCTTATACACAAGCTTGTAAAAGTAAATAAAGAGTGATGAAAAGCCAATAAAACTATTGTAACTGATTGTGTGTGAGTATGTGGTAAGTCCAGCGCGTAAACGAAAAATTGTATGGAACTGAAATTTCATATTTAAGACAACTATACGCCCGAGATGTTAATACAGATACGCGGACTCGTAATTATTTTATTCCAAACTTTAGGCCATCTGGTTGCTGGGCAACATGTGTAACGCCGAGTGACCCCTAAATAATAATACACTTAGCATAGACGATAGCACCACTTCAGCTGACACACTACACACTCACTGACCGCTACCCGTAGCCCAAGCCCCCAAGATGAGACTCTCTACAACCCCCACACCCACAGGAATCCCTCGTAACTCTACTTCAGTCAGCTGAGCCCTTGGAATTCCATTTTCACTAAGCCTGACAACTCAAAGTGCCACGATGCTACAACCTCCATTACACTAAATTGAATAGTCATTATCAAGGACAATAATCATCATCAGGGCTAAAAATATATAAAAAGTAATACAATTACAATAATATAAAATACAATATTTTATATACTATTGAGTTATAGAATGGCAATATTTAAAATGTAAAAAAGAAATAGACATGTAAATAAATCGATAAATTAAATTACAATGATTTTATTATACTAATATTGAGCCCACGGGTGGTCCTAGGATTTTTTAATGGGAGTAAAAAAATCCTTAGTTATGCCATCCTTTGGAGGGAACGTTAGAAGGTGGTCCCGAGCCTGTGCGATGTCAGGTACTCGTTAAAGATTCCTATCCTAATAAAACCTGGATAGGCAAAATTTAGGACTTCCACTGTAGCATCGTCCGATTAGCCACATTAGCATCACGTGATGTTAAATAAACAACAACAACAACTAATATCGAGGATGAATAGTTGACTGTTAAAAATTTCATAGGCAGAAATAATTAGGAAACAGACTAAAAATATTTTAATTGTGCCCACGTTTCGGCTCAAACTTCTGGGGGCATCTGTGAGCAAACATTAACTGAAAAGAGCCCACAAGTTTGAGCCTAAATGTCAGTATATTTAAAATATTTTTATACTGATTCCTCATTATTTCTTCCAATGGTTTTATACTAATAATACACTAAAGTCATTGTAATTTTTTTTTTTTTCTCTGTGGCGACAGGCCTTGTAGGCCCTTGGCCTCGTGGTATAGACTCCTGGGAGAATATACTCACATTTCTCGATGAAATGTATAGGGTAAGGTCATCACTCCTTACACCTATTTTTGCGATTTGCCACCAGTAGGCTGACGAGTCTCACTACCCAGGAGAGAAGGCTGTGATTGAGTCCCCATTAATTATATTCTTATAAAAGTCTCGCTGGGACTGGGACTCGAACTCACAACGCTGGTGTGGGGAACTAGAGCACTAGCCACTCAGCCACCGGCTCCCCTATGTAATCAATTTCTTTACACATCTATTTCTTTTTTATGTTTTAAATTTAGACATCCTCTAACTCAATAGTATATCAAATATAGTATTTAATGTTATTGTAATTGTATTCCTTTTGTATATTTTTAGCCCTGACAATGACTCACAATGGGGGTTGAAACATTGGCAAGCAATAAATAGTTGAAACTATTTATATTCGCAATTCAATCGCTTCTCTTAAACTCTTCTCAAGATTGCGTGATGCACTACCGTTTAAAGTTCGTCGGCTCCTTGTTTCTTCTCTCGTCTTCCCCCACTTTGACTATGGCTGCCTAGTTTTTGGTGGATTGTCTGGTGGACTTGAGATGAGATTGGAAAGGCTAATGAAATGTTTTATTAGATTCATCTTCGGAGTCCCCAGACGCACCAGCGTCGCCGACAAGTATGCCGAGTTGAAGTGGCTCAATTCAGTTTCTCGCCGACAGTATTTCCTGGGAGTATTCCTATTCCGCACTTTTAAAACCCAAAGTCCATCCTATATTCTTGACCTACTCATCCCTTGCTCATCAGTACATTCGTTTAACACAAGATCCCAACCCACTAACCTCTATTTGCCCTCTCATCGAACATCATTCTTAAAAAAATCTTTTAGTTTGCGTGCCACCTCTCTTTGGAATTCCATACCTACCTCTATACGCAAAGCTTCTTCCTTAACCTCGTTTAAAAACAAATTATTCCATCATCTCCTCAGTAATCAGTCTTCCGAATAATTGTATAAAAAATTAAGAATAATAGTCATATTTCAAGTTAACAAAAACTTTTTTTTTTTTTCTACGATTTTACGATATTAGTGTGAGGTTCAATCATAGTATCTCTGTATACACATGTTTTCAGTATTATATAGTCATACATGAATGTTCTATTGTCGTTGTATTTACTACACTATAAATAATGCAAGTAGTAGTCATATGTCGTTCAAGCAACAGTATTTACTATGTTTATATATAATATAAGTATAACCTTAAGTTTGTTTTTGTAATGTTTTTATTTTTAAGCCAGACATAATACTCATTCTTGTACTTTTTTTGTTATTCTTAGGGGACAGAAGTCCCAGAATAAAATTTATTTTTCTTCTTCTTCTTCTATTTAGTTGTTTCATTGACTGACTGCCACCTGGACTTAATCACTTAGTTTGGTTGATAAAATCACAAATAGATAATGTTAGGGAGTTGAAAAAGTTGTATTCTTCTTTGCGATGGCGCGACAGGCAGTGTAGCCCTTGGTTGCACGTTGTAATCTCACACTCGCGATTCTCGACGATATGTTGTTCTGTGGTGAGAAGAGGACCTTTCACTGACCTTCTTTACCTGAGGTTTGACTCTCTCAGTCTTCTAATGACCGTTGACTCCGAGATAAATAACCCTCGAACACCAGTGATTAAGTTTGTAATGGAAGACGCAGTAGAATTACGCTTCCGAAGTGCTTGTATTTTAATGAAGCGGGCATCTATGGGGTTAGGAACCCTGGGACAGCCTGACGTAGGTCGTCTCGAATGAATACCAGTCATCCTGTACCTTTTTATGAACCTTGAAACAGTAGAACAGTGAGTCCCAAGGGGATTCGCAATGTAATGCAATGATTTGCCTTCTTCATAGAGAGTGATGATTCTGACCGAATCATCATGACTTAAATGATTCATTGTGAATAAAATTAACTGTTTTAACTAGACTTAAGAGAAAAGGGAGAATAGACTTGATGCAAAAGAAAGATAAACATGGACTAAAAGGAAATTTGAAATGAATGAAACAAAATTTCATCGTTTGTTGGTAAACAGTGAATAAAAATGATATGTCTAATCCCTAAAATCTCTCATTTAAGAAATAATATTACTATAAATATAAACAAAGTCTAGATTAAGGTCAAAACTAAGAAAATCTCGAGAATTATGGATGTTGCAATACTTTTGACGTGAGGTGTAGTTCGAACGGAAAACATTTGGGTTTTGCCAACATCTTTTTAGTGTTGGAGGTTTTTACAGACTCTAACTCTATTGGTGTTGCTCAGATAAACATTTCGACAAGTTTCCTGATTAGAAATTTAATGGAAAATATTGTAAGTAATCCACATCTCACTAGTACCTACTAGTATTGGGATCACTTGTAGCTGGGTGGCAAGCGTAACAGCCTCCCATGCCAAAGGTCACGGGTTCAAACCCGCGGGTGGTCCTAGGATTTTTTAATGGGAGTAAAAAATCCTTAGTTACGCCGTCCTTCGGAGGGGACGTTAAAAGGTGGTCCCGAGCCTATGCGATGTCAGGTACTCGTTAAAGATTCCTATACTAATAAAACCTGGATAGGCAAAATTTAGGACTCCCACTGTAGCATCGTCCGATTAGCCATAGTTGCATAAAAGTGACATTAAACGAATAAACAAAACCTACTAGTATTTAATAGCTATATTGGTTATATAGGAAAAAGTTAACAATGTCTAAATGTACAAAGATGATTAAAAATATATTTTCTTCATACAGTATTTCTTCCTTACATATTATCCCCAACTTGATCAATCCGCAGACACAATTTCTGCCTATCTGGGAAAAGCAGTAAATTATATGTAGCCACATGCATCATCTATTGTTTTTCCCAGCGAAGGGAAAATACTAAAACCACATTTATTTAAGTGTTGTTTGCGGTGCAATGTTTATATCTCTAACGTTTATTTCCATTAAAAACACAAATTTAAAAATTTTCAGGATCACAGTACTTTTTTTTTACTATACATAGGTAAGTGAAAGAAAGGAAAGTAAAAATATACAAGATCTAACAACCTTATAATTATTCAAAATGTTTAAAATTTAACAACTTACACACAAGCTGGCCTTCATCTGCCATTTTATTTTTATTTTTTCACAGCAGCACCAGAATCAGATATATCTGAAAAATTAAACAGAACACATGATAAATATATGTTACATTACTTAGCTACAATAAATGTAAACATTTTACAATTGGGATATTGATCAATTATTACTGAATTATTATAAATTCAGTGGTCACCCAGAAATTTAAAAACAGGCATTTAATTATTTACATGATGTACTTATGTTAATACAGTTCTAAATTTCAAAAAAAAATAAAAAAAGATTTGTATATAATTTCTAAAAAACAACTCCAACTTAATTACAATGGGGAACTGCATAAATAATAAATATTAATCCTAAAATCAGTCAGAATACTGTCATTAAAAAATTGTGATGCTGTTTTTTCAAAAGGTAGTAAAGGACATTTATTCAAAGTTGATATTTTAACATATTTTTATAATGATCATTTAGTTTTACCCAAAATCCTTCATCTGAATTCATCAAAAGAACACATAGATCTTTTTAAAAAATGTTTGAAAATTGCAGATCTAAAAGATATTAATTACACAATTGATTTTCAGGCATGAACTATACGATATGGTTTCCAATAAATTTAAGAAAATATATCAAGAAACGATATTGCACAACTCAATTTACCCAAGTAGAAAATACAATACTAACAACTATTAATAAAAGTGATGTACCACCTTCTGAACAATTATTTAAATTATCTATGACACAAACAATGATTAGTTCCTTTGTAAAGCAAGCCCATAATCCGTCATACAATAATAATAAACTTTAAACAATAATAAAAACACTTCATTACAACAAATTATCTAAGATGACACACCTATTTACTTCAAAACAATGGTTATCTTAAACTGTGATAAGATTACAGGTCTGTTCCCTCCTCGATCAGAGATCCAGTCAGACATGCGCAGTACGTTTTCGATGTTCCAACAGGTCTCGGCCAGCAGTAAAAGTCAGAGGTTTATTCCAACACTACTTCCGGACACTTTGCTTGCAGGTGTGTTCGTTAAAGACAGTTTAATTTTAAAACACTGGTGCGCGCAACACACGACTTTCACTTACTTCCGTTGTTAAAATCAATTTAAGAATTTTTAAATACATTTAAAGATATAGATAAATTATTAAAGAATTAATTATTTTGAATTTCAATAGAAACATGTGTTTCATTAAATAATCTATTATATTTGTATCTACAAAAATCAGTTAGTTTTATCGGCTTTTCATCACTCTCTATTAACCTTTAAAATTCCGTATATTAGATAGTATTTTTTCTAAAATCGTTAGCTTTCCAACGGTATATTATACATCTATATTAATATTCTTGTGTTCAAAAACACAAAAATTGGATAAAAAAATTATGTCTGCACTTTTCTCCTTTAGTTGTTTATCAAATTCGCTCTACTTGCATATTTACCCATTATTTATCAATGCTAATAAGAAGATGCTCCAATTTTTTTTAAATATACAAAATTAAAGGTACTTCATAAAAAGAAAATTTTAACTATCGGCATTTAAGCCCTGTCAGACTATTTCAATAGGAATATAACTGAGATGATATTAAAGCCCATTAAATTTGACATCGATGTAGCGAGTTTAATTAAAATCGTCAGAACCGTTTTGGAGAAAATCATAAAAAGGTGAAAAATGCATGATATAAAGTGGCTCTTTTGGTAAGCCGATTTTGATGAAAAATTTGCAGTAACATATGAGGCATATAGTAGTCTTAAATACGAATTTTCAGTTTCGTACGATTTTGAGTTTTTGTGCTAGACTTACCCCACAGCCTTTTTTGCGGGACTTGGTTATTTGGATTAAGAGGACCCTGAAACGTGTATTTCCGGAATTCGGAAAATTTCACGATCGCAATACTTCCTTTACTCCATATGTCATATGTAGATAACTGAATGCAATACAACACACGTTTCTATTGAAACTCGATGTATAATTATTTTCATCTCTCAATGCATTTAAAAATTATTAAATTGATTTTACCAACGGAGTTAAGTGAAAGTCGAGTGTTGCGCGCACAAGATTTTTTTGTTTTAATTGCTGCCTTGCAGCAACCTGAAAAGCGGTTTAATCACGGTTATACGGATTGTCACCTGTAATAAAAAGTTGGTTATTTTATCACATGTCACAATCTTCCGGTAAAATGTTATATTATATTAGAAGAGTTTTCAATAAATGTTTACAATTTTCTAACCTTTTAGTTGATCGCTGAGGTTTGTTTATTGTTTATTTATTTAACTTCCCTTTATGCTACTATGGCTAATTGGATGATGCTACAATAGGAGTCCTAAATTTTGCCTATCAAGGTTTAATTAGGATAGGGATCTTTAAGGATTACCTGACTTCGCACAGGCTCCGGACCACCTCTTGCATCCCCTCTGAAGGACGGTATAACTAAGGATTTTTTACTCCTATTAAAAAATCTTAGGAACACTTGCGGGTTTGAACCCGTGACCTTTGGCATAGGAGGCTGTTATGTTAGCCACCCTGCTACAGGTGATCCCTGATCGCTGAGGTGTAAGGACCAGTCTACTGTTTTTCCACCTTACTCATGGAGAGTAGATGGTAACTAAGTGACCCTTCACACACCACACTCTCTGGCAAGTTCTTGTATAGATTGTTCTCTGCAGAACCTCATCAATATCCAGTAATCTTGAGTCTTTTTTTCCTTTTTAACATCCTATCTCCACTGCTAAATTTTTCAAACCAACTACCTTTCCCATTATATTTAATAATTTCAGGAGTATCTTCAGCAGCTGTCAAAATAGTTTTCCAATAATGCCTTAAAAATAAGAGAATTTTGTAGGACACTGTCATGCATCTTTATTTTATTTTTTTTTTGTAATTGATTTATTGCTATTTACAATTATATAATGATTGCTATGTTTTTAACCTGATGCTTTTCTAAGGCAGCGGTAGCTTCAAAAACTAGCTTACTTACTATATTTAGTCAATATATAAACTATATTTAATCATACCGTTGGATCTCCTTTCCAAAGGTATCGTGTTTACCAATCCAATAGGTGGCATGCAGGGTAAGATTAAAGTAAACAAGATTCAATTAATACGTTATTATAATTATTATCTTACATATATAAATTATATTAATACATTGCCTAGAACTTTGATTGAGAATACTGAGCGACATTTTACTACCTTTGTCATGAAATCCTTAACCGGCTGGCGAAGGTGAAAACAGTCTTAGGTCCCTTTTCTCGGCATCATCCTCCAGCTGCTCTCAGAACCCCGACGGCCACCTCCTCTTCTTGTAGATGGAACCCGACTTACTCTTCTTGAGGATTTAAACTTGACTAACTCTTCGGTTCTTCTCTCTCATCATCGTCACCTCGGTTGGGCCACTATGGGAAGTGCCCCGGTTGGCGGTATAGCCTTTGTGCTATTATTCTTATCTTTTCACCACTCTTAATATTCTTGTTGGCCGCCCCTGGGGGAAACTACCAGAGGTTTCTGGTACCGCTGGGGGGCCCATACCGATGGGAAATCTAGGGGGCTAGGTAAACACCTTTTGATGTTTTGCCGACAAAGGTTCGTTATCATTAATTGATTAATATTAAAATTATTTACTAATGAACTCCCCTCAGTATCCTCATTACATTACATGATATACATCTAGTAAATGAGATACAAGATACAAATGTCATGGATTCACATGTGGGGATAGATTCACATTGGCAGCTCTCCAAAGACTGTAAAACTAGGTCTCGGGGCCATCTTCTTTTCAGACACCTTGGAGGGCCCTTGTCCCTATCAGGGATTGTAGACGAAGCAAGGATTGAAAATAGTGGATTAGAGTGGGAATGGAGTTTGTCATGAAAGGAGTGGTACCTGGTTCGCACCAAATCAGCAACATAGGAAACGTTAAGGTCTTTATGGATGAGTTTATTTGTGAAAAAATAAGGAGCATTGAGGCTTTTTCGAAAGATTTTTGATTGGAGGGATTGGAGACAGGAAGAATTTGATGGTTTAGTAGAGCCCCAAATCTCTACTCTGTAAGTCCATATCGGTCTTATGATAGTCATGTAGATGAGCCTTTTGTACCTAAGTGGAAGGTTTGAGCGTTTGTCCAGTAAGTGTTGAAGTAGTCGAAAACGTCGGGCAGTTTCTTTTCTTTTCAGTCTTGTATGAGGGTGTATCATCTTTTAAAGCAATAATTAAACTGAAGCTTTTTGGGAACAAGTCAAATGGGATTAAATAAGCTTAGAGCAGTGGCTCTCAACCATCTATGTCCGCAGATAATGTTCAGGGTGTCCGCGAGATGTCACTGGAAAATAATTGTAATTACCTTAATGTAAGATTTTTGTGAAGCCTTGGATTTTAACAAGAATTAGACATAGATAATTTCTGATTTTCTAAGATTACGAAAATAATAATCTTAAAGGATAAATATGTCGCATGTGATAATGAACAATATTACATTTTTTTTATGAATAAAAGCTGACCCGGCAAACGTTGTTTTGCCATATAAATTATTTTTAGCAAATTTTTAGGGTAGAAAAAAACTAACTTATTGTAAGTGAGTAAGGATGTGGTTGGTATATGAGGCATGGAGGTGCTGTGAACGATGAGGGAATATAAAAATAACAAAACACCAAACATTAACTTTTTTAATTTATTCCTTAAAATTATAAATATCACTAATTAATTATGACAGAAACACAAACAATATCAATCACTTAATGCATTAGCGTGAACAATATTTTTGTTAGCCCATCTTCAGCTAACACAAACAAACTGGATGGCTTATCCACTCGAGAGCGTGTCACCTATAATTGTTTTGTGTGAAAAACATGAGTTATGCTGAGATAGTAAAATGATAATTATAAAGGTTACTACTACGCTTCATGCATAAACAATAATAATGGCCGAAAACTGTCGAGGGAGTGAGAGGGCTTATTGTCTGGGAGAAAGAGAAGACCGGCTTCGGTGCCATCCCTACTGTGTGCTGTTTGCTGGCTGAGCTGTGACAGTGGTAGGTCTGTCGGCGGGGGTAACTTACCAAGTCATAATTGATCAGTTATCGAGCGGGATGAAAAATATTAAATTAATAAAATGACTACTAAAAAATAGGGGTTGGTGGTAGAAGGGTGATAATTTAGGGTTGTGTGCATTTTTATTTTATGGAACATTATAAAAAAACAAAAAAAAATTTTTGTCCAAAAAATTAAAAAATAATATTAGGGGTGGACAACCTTTATCACTTAGGGGTATGAAAAATAGATGGTAGCCAATTCTAAGAGCTATTGAATATGCATATAAAAATCGGTCAAGCTGTTTCGGTGGAGTATAGTAACTAATATTGTGACACGAGAATTTTATATATTAGATTAGAAGAAATACCTATCTTGTATTAGATTAAAATTTTAGTAATTCATTGTTTCACATATGGAAGTAAACTCGTAGAGCCTGGTTCTTTTTTTTTTCATATCGATTACCCTATTTGGCTATTTATATCATACTGAGTTTTTGTAGCAGTGGTATTATGTATCAACTATATGTGATATGGTGTAGTCCACTACAAAACTAATTTTAGGTTCTTTTAAAAAAACAAGTAATCCATATATTTCACTCAACAATCTTTTTATTTATTTTATCTCTCTAATATTTCAGCCTTTTACCATTTCCAAGAATCCTTTAATCCTGTCTTTATTGCATATATAAATAGTCATATTATAAAAAATATACTTTATTAGGCTGAAACCACCCTTGCTCTCATAATACTCAGCCCTTGAACCTTTTATGTTGTAGTATACAGGTACACATTTTTAAAAATCTTAAACAGCTATATAACATGATAATATAATAATTAGGTAATAATTTATTTTTCATTTGCTGTTTCGATGACTTTACAAAAGATGACCCAATATAATGAGGAACTAGCAATCGCAGTTAGCATCAACTAATTCTGGGATTGGGGAAGGGAATGATTCTTAATTTATAGGAATTGTCCTTTTTTATAATTAAACTGCAAATCAAATTTAACACAGTTATCATAATTTATTTTTTATTATTATATTACAATATATTTTTTTACAATATAATATATACATTAGACATAATTATGGCAATTAAAACTCCACTAATTTAGGGAACAGTTTTTCCAACTATAGCGGAAAAAGATATCCATTTATTAAACATACTCATTAATTTTTTTTCTCCAAAATTTTTGACACATTTTAGCCCAGAAAAATATAATTACAAAGCATACATTTAAAAAAAAAAAAAAAAAAAAAAAAAAAAAAAAAAAAAAAAAAAAAAAAAAAAAAGAAATACAGACTTGTCTAGAATCTCTTTTACAATAAGTTTTCAGCAATTCAAATACATTGTATGAAGTTAATTTTTATTAAATAAGCTCATATAAAAAGCTGAAATTATTTATAATTGATAAAATAACAAACAGAATTGAAATTCCTAAACAACTTATAGGAACTATAAAAAAATTATTATTCAAGCAAAATATAATTTTAATGAAAATAGACTTATGATATTAACTTTATCATTAGCTATACATACATACATAAATGCTTAAATAATAAATAAACAAAAATAATTAATATAATTTATTTAGGCAAAATCTACGTCAAGCACAATTTTCTCTTCAAGGCCAGTTTTACAAAAATAAAAAGTCACATTCCGCCAGGCTATCGATAATGCATAAGATCCTAAGAGAATATACAAAAATCATAAATATTAATATTTACAGCTTTCAATAGAATTACAATCGATAAAGCAAAAGCTCCTATAACAAAAACACCATGTTTTAATATAAAAAAAAAAAAAATGGCATTTTATTTTGCTTACTATATTTATTGATAATCAGCAGATGATGATGGAGGATTTTTTAATAAGTAATTTTCTATTGTAACATTGTTATTTGTAAAAATATGCAATGTAATTTTAAAAAACAGTAAATTTTAAATAGTGTTATGCATATTAGTAGTGTATATTGTATTTTTAATTTTATTTTATTGCAGAAATCTTGAAATGGAAGAAACAGAAGAAAACCAAAACAGAAGAAATGTTTTCGACGTTATTTTATTACGGCTCGCTTTTTGTTAACTCTTTACTTATTGAATTTTGATACTTATTGAATTTTGATAATAATTGATTACTTACCAACATTCGACAAGAAAACAAAATCAACTGAATTTTTTTTACAGGAATGTTAGCTGTCATACTATGATGATAATGTTATACAAGTAAAAGTAGAACGAAAGTCAATTTTGAATGAGTGAATAAATGAAAGTTAAGAAAACAAAGTCTTGTAGAAATGGTTTCCGCTAAACAATATCTAAATAACAATGAATTCTTAATTATAAATAAATCTTGTAATTGCATGGAAGATTTTACAGACACAGAAAATATCACGACTAATATCACTCAACTACTGTAATGTCACAAATTTCAAAATTAATCTAATTTTTTTTTTTTTTAGTTTAACTTTTAATATCTTGTACTTAACAGCAAGACAAAATATTTGTAAAAAAATAAAATCCAAATATTTACTCAGATCAAAACTAAAATCTGAGATTTTATAATTTGGTGTTTGTAGATTAGATCTTTTATACATGTTTACGGCCAAATATTCTAAATCTTAAAAAGCTTCATAAAACAATCTCAATATCTAAAGCATATAGATACATTCTTTAGGCAACTTTTTTTTTTTTTATTTATTTATTTATTTTTTTTTTAATAAACTTCACATATCAATAAATATTCAAATCCAATGGAGGAAGAAATATAGAATGAGACAATACTTAACTTAACAAGAGGTCTAAGCCTATTTTTCTTTAAATACAAATTTTCCGATAAAATATATATATAAAGATAGAAGATTCTTATAAGATTAAATGATCGGGCAGCAATTGTTATCACATTATACAACTAACCGTAATACACATTACGAGCGACATGCTTCTCATATTTACGAATATCAAATTGGAAAATGATTGATTGTTAGCTTACAAATTATTAATTAGACTATATTGTATTGGACTCGTAACTGAATAATTGTTTACTGTATCCGTCACGTAATACATTCAATGGCGCGGTCTATGGTGTTTTGGCTATCACAGGCTGAGAGTCGTCTACAACAAAACAGATATCATTCATATTAGGGAGTCCCATGAGTATTTACCTTTATGAATATTTTGAAAGTAAGTCTCAACAATCGAGAAGTTGATTTCCGAGAGGTACTACATCCATCTTAGTTAATCTAACACGAAAGGCAAAAATCCTCTCATTCATTTTTGGTTTATAATTTTCAATAATTAACCTTTCTTATCGAACAAAAAAAAAAAAAAATTATCCTAACCAACATAAAATTTGAGTGCGATAAAAAAACAAAGAGTTGATCTGCATATTCAAGTAACAAATTATAAAAGATGTAATTCCACCAAAAATCGGTTATTATTGAAGAGGGAGAAAAAAAAAATGTTATATGGTCAAGAAACAACTTGTAAGAGATGTGATTCTCTGATAACTCGGTTATTATTGATGATAGAGAAAAAATGTAAGGTGTTCTGGAATCAGGAAATTTTACTTGAATGATAATCAAAAGAAAAGAAAAGGAAATAGTAACGCAGTCTAGTATAAATGCTTTTGGTTTATTATTTTCAATAATCAACATTTGTAATCGACAAAAATAAAAAAATCACACCCCTCCCCCTCATAATATGAGATTTACATTTCAAGGTGTGTGCAGAATCCTTGAAATGTAAAGTAAAAAAAAGTCCGTTTGTCCTAATTAATAAATAAATAAATACCAAAAATTGTTTGCTTTTAGTGTTATTTGATGGAGAATTAAATGTCCTACAAAATAAATAAATAATCATTGAAATTAGTTAAGAACTAGCAGAGATATAGCGTTTTGAAATCAGGTAGTGATATGTTATATCAACAGTTACATGTTATATCAACAGCTATATAAACAGTTAAACCCTGATATTGTTATTTGGAAATAATAAACCATTGTGAAGCACTCTTTGATCTCCAAATATTGAATATACTTGATTCATCCACCGTACTTTGCGGAGAGAAAACTCTCAACAAGGACCTACAAAAGCTGAATCTTTGTGGACTATTTTCTTATCTTTTTTTTTTAATGTGCATCCAAACCATCCCTCCCATCATATCCATTTCACAATCAACCAGTATATGAACTACGGGGACCATTTATGATAAGATGGTACAGGTGCTTGGATATCGTAGCTTTGGAAGCCTTAAAAGATGCTTTTCTTAACTTAGTGGAAAAGGCTGCACAAATGGAGCTAACTATTAACCAAGAAAAAACTAAGTATATGAGGGCTGGTCAAGGAACCAATTTAGGATTTGGGCTCAATAGTTGGTAATTCTAATAAGATAAGTCTTGAGATCGGCCAACGAACACGGAAGGCCAATTGCTGCTATTTTGACCTCAGAAAGCACCTTAGCAGTAAGGTCTTGTCTTGTCAGATCAATTGCCTTCTTTATAAAACACACCAGTTTTGACATATGCTTTGGAGACGTGGCTCTTAACTGATTCAAAAGAGAGGATTTTGAAAGGAAGATTTTGCGCCGTATTTTTAGACCTATTAAGGAAGAGAACCAATGAAGGAGGTGTAATAACCAGGAGGTTAATGAACTATTTGGGGAAGCCAACCTTGTTTGTTTTATAAAGTGTGGTAGACTAACGTGGTCAGGCCACATTGCAAGGATAGATGAGGAATAAATTCCCAAAAAATTACTCATTCAAAATCTGAACCAGTCGAGAGGAAGAGGAAGGCTAAGGCTGAGTCGGGAAGGCGCAATCATGAAGGATTGTCAGGACCCTAGTGAGAGTGGCTGAAGAGGTCCGAGCCGTCTGGTGAAGCCTCATTGAGGAGTTCATGGTCCGTATCAGGATGTAGTGCCATTGGAAGAAGAATAATACATCAAAATATCAAGCTCATAAAAAAGAATCCCTTTAATACCTTTTCCGTATAGAACATTATTAGGCTTCCAATTAAGTGATGGAAGAATGTAATAGAGACGAATGGTTCATATATAATTACGACATAAACATCATAAAAAGAAAAAAACTTATGGGACACCATTAATATACCCAAAAATAAGTGTAGTTTTCATTAGAAATGTAACCTGCAGGACGAGTATGAATTGAATAAAGAGTCGGAAAAACTTGGAAAAGAAAATGCATGTGAGACCAGAAAGATATCAGATCATCAAAGAATCAATCCAATATTTAGGAAACAATGAATGAATCCAATTAATGAATTAATCCAATGGTTAGGAAACAATTTCATTAATTAGAAATGTTTACAGAATATAGTTTCATTGAAGAATACAGAGGAGGAAGGATTGTTGAATTCAATTAGTAAAAAACTTCTTTTTTTTCTCAAAACATCAGATTCTTAATTGAAGAACGATAAAAAAAAAATTATTCATACAAGTAGCATTTTTTCAAAATTGTATTAATTACAATTATTATTGCCAGTAAATATTATGAGAGGCAAATGCTTTTTCTAACGTTAATTAACAAAATAAACATGAATCTGTTGAGGATAATCATCGCTTAATAAAAATGAAAAAGAAAAAGATCACTTTTTCAGCCTTATATACTGTCACCTTGTTCAGTAACAAAAGTTTCTTCTTTTTAAAAAACAACCAATAATTACTTTAAAAAATAGAATAAAAATAATAATAAAAAAAAATTTGTGATATAGATGTTTCAAATCAAACACTATATAAGATGAACTACAACAAATTTTTATAAATACATTTAAAAAAAACAAAAACAGAAAAAACTAAAATTAAAAACAGATCAATTAATTTTACAGTTTGCACTAAGCCTCTTTTAGAATGCATTTAATTATATTTTCATATTTGTACCAAGAATGACTAGCCAAAAATTCAGTCATTTACAAAAAAAAAAAAAAAAAAAAAAAAAAAAAGAAAGAATAATGTGATGATTCCGAAACAAAATTTTGATCTAAAACTAGCGATTTGGAGGAAGTTAACAAAAGAAGAGCATTGTTGTTTATCTTATTGCAAGATCAATATTTGCACTTCATCAATTGAGGCCATCATTTACAAAAGTTACTTTCATTTTAGGTTACTTTATGGCAAATGCTATTTTTGTATAAAAATCTAGAATGGTTTATTTATTATATTAATAACTATTATTTATGGTCAGGAATATTTGTTGGAATAATTATAGGTTGAAATAATCAGAATTCAGTCTTTTGTTAAATATTTTAATTTTGCCGATGTTTCAGCTCAAGCTTGAGAGCCACCCACCATCAGGGCTACAAACATCAGAACAAAAGAGATACATATTAATGTGATAATGAAAATTTTTTTAATGCAGTGACAATAATAACATTAGAAAAAAAAAAACAGAAAATATACCAACATACTTAATTAATATAAGTATAAATTAAATTTAATAGTGACAATGATAACATTTAAAAAAAAAAAACCAGAAAATATACCAACATACTTAAATAATTTAAGTATAAATTAAATTTAAGTATGTTGGTATATTTTCTGTTTTATTTTAAATGTTATCATTGTCACTACATGAAAAAAAATTTCATTATCACATTAATATGTATGTCTTTTGTTCTGATGTTTGTAGCCCCGATAATGGCTCACAAGATTAAGCCGAAACATCGGCAAAATTAACATATTTAACAAAAGACTGACTCCCGATTATCTCCACCTATAATAGTTTCTACAGTCGACTATACATCCTTGAGTTGTTAGAATAAAATTGATAAATACTCTCAGTACAACTTTTGGAAAAAACAGCTATTTTCAAATGAGTTTTGAAAGGATATCTATTTATTTATTTTTTTGTTTTTATTGAATTGTGAAGACCGATTTTGATATGTCAAAATATCAATTTAAAAAAAAAAAAAAAAATTTGCCTTTGTAGCTTTTGGAAATGACCGCCTCAGTTGTTGATAACAACAATAACAAAAAGTAGTAACAATAATAACAAGAAGAGTTATTATCCTTTGCACTACTCGTATCACATTAGTAATAAAATATTTCCAGTTTTCAATATTTATTCAAAATAAAAACAATATCTACTTTAATCATCGTCGTCGTCTTCGTCTTTCAGTTCCTGTAACTTCTTCTTCGCCATAAGATATTCATTATAGTGCGCTTTTCTTTTCATTTCAAACTGCCTCTTCTTCTCTGAAATTATAAAAAGAAAAAAAAAAAATGTAACCGTCAATATTTTTACAAACAAATAACCATAATTTATATAATCAATACATTTTCATTTTGGTTTATTATTTTTAACAAAAATAATAATAATAATGGATTAAAAAAAAAAAAAAAAATTACCCTCTTTAAAATTTGAGGGTTTATGTTTCAAGATGCGCAGAACCCAAATACAAATAAAAAAAAAAAAATTTTGTTTATGCGCCGGGAAAAAGAAAAGAAAAAAATTGAAATCTTATCAATAAATACACCCACATAACAAGTTTATTCTTGAAGATAGAGAAAAATATGTATAGAGTTTTAGAATCTGTAAAAAGTGATAATAATTCCACCAAAAAAATTACCCACAATGGGGTGCGAAACGTTGGCAAAAAATAAACTGTTGAAACTTTTCAATTGTTTCATTCACCGACCACCACCCGAACTAACTCCTTTTAGTAAAAAATAATATTATTATTAAATAACAATAATGTCATGACATTTTTTTAAACATTAATTAAAATTAAGAATAAATAATAATAAAATACCCTTCTCTTCCGGAGTGAGATCCTCTTCGCCGGCGGAATCTTCTTCCATTAATGGTAACTCTCTCCTTGGTTTTTCCGACTCCTCCTGCATTCTAAACATTAATATAAAAAGTAAATATACAGGTAAGTGAATGTAAAAATTATTACTTAATTACTTTATTATTTCCTAAAAATTATGTTATCATATTATATAGCTACATAGACTATTAAGTTATGAGAAGGACGAGATGATTCGGATGGCGGTCATTATTATTGTGTGTGTGTCTTCAGTAGGGCTGCTTCCTTGAGGTTAGGTTAGGAAGCTCATTGAGGTAAACGTTCTTCTTGCACTAATTATATTTTTCCATTATTTATTGATAATAATCTTAGCCAGTTTCAGTTTCGTTCCCATTCATTAAAGCCCAAGCTGGCCAAAAGTATTGGGTTGTGTCACATGAAATGTCCGTTTTCAAGGTAAAGGATTTTTATTAAAAATACGATATGAAAACAAGATAATTTTATTCCAAGTATTTACCTTCTTTTTCTACACATTTTTCCCAACGTGACACCAACTTTTTTATCCCCAAACTGAAAAACTCTGAGCTTTGAAGTGAAACAAAATCTGAAAACGCACTTTTCACTTGATCATCAGTTTCAAAAAGTTTTCCTTTGACGAAGTTGTCTAAATTCCTGAACAGGTGGTAATCTGTTGGAGACAAGTCGGGAGAATATGGTGGGTGCGGAAGAACCTCGTAGCCCAGTTCTTTCAATTTTTGCACAGTATGTTTTGAAACATGGGGTCTTGCAAAATATACTTTCTGGGAGGATATACTTACTGGCTAGCGCGCTAATCTCTCATACTACAGGTTCTGAGTTCAAATCCCAGTCCCAGCGGGGCTTTTATAAGGATGTAAAAAAATGGGGATTCACTCACAGCCTCTTCCCCGGGTATGTGAGACCCGTCAGCCAAAGGGCAGCCACTCACAAAATTAGTCGTAGGGAGTGATGACCCTACACTAAAAATTGCATCGTGAAACGTGAGTGTAAACTCGCTGGAGCTTACACCACGAGGCCCAGGGCCTATGCGGCCTGTCGCGCCACTGGAAGAAGAAGAAGATGTTTTGAAACATGGGGTCTTTCTGCCGCTCTGTGAGATCATGAGGTACCCATGTATCGAGCTTTTTTACTTTCCCAATATACTTTAAATGTCTGGAAATGGTAGATGCACTTGCATTTAGTTGTGATGACAGTCCTTTAACTGTTTGGTGGGGGTTTCCTTCTACTGTATGTTTGAGGACATCGTTGTCTATTACAGACGGAGGTCTTCCTCGGGGCAAGTTTTTCAAGTCGGTATCCCCAGCTTAAAACTTAGCAAATCAACGGCGAATGGTTGGTCATTAACACTCCCTTCCCCAAACGCCTTGCAAATATTTCTAGTGGCCTCAGCTGCTGAATGGCCGAGTTTGAACTCGTACAAAAATATTACTCGAAAACCGCGTGCTTCCATGTTCATATTTGGAGGTATACTAAAAAAAAGGGTAATTGATTGGAAAACTAATGTTTATAATACAAAGGTAGAGGATTAGTAACTGTTTACTTTAAATATGTAAACATTTGGGCTGGGTGGCTAGCGTAACAGCCTCCCATGCTAAAGGTCACGGGTTCAAACCCGCAGGTGGTCCTAGGATTTTTTAATGGGAGTAAAAAATCCTTAGTTACGCCGTCCTTCGGAGGGGACGTTAAAAGGTGGTCCCGAGCCTGTGCGATGTCAGGTACTCGTTAAAGATCCCTATCCTAATAAAACCTGGATAGGCAAAATTTAGGACTCCCACTGTAGCATCGTCCGATTAGCCATAGTAGCATAAAGTGACGTTAAATAAATAAATAAATAATGTAAACATTTGGAAGAAAACAACAGAGACCTGCAAAATCCTTTGTGTATTTCAGAGACTATAAAAACGAACATTTCATGTAAAACAACCCAATACTAAAATTTATCCTAAAGGTAATAATTCCAGTTTTTGACAAAAATACATGTTTTCTGTCATTACATGTTTCAGGATCTCCCGAGTCCAAATAACCCAGTCTCGCAAGTAAAATTCGTGTGTTGCGTGCGCCAGATTTTTTATACATTGTAATAATTTTTGTTTTAATATGCTAAAAGAAATAAAGGCAATTATTTATCTATCTTTTCTATACAACAGGGATAATCAAACGCGGACAGACATATTTTAATTTTATAATGTATTCTAATAAATACATCAGATTTTAAGTAATTTTTTCTGTAAATTACTTAGTTAATTCTTTATTAAAAATAATATAACAAAATTATATTTGACTGAAGCAAGTAAATTTACGCCCTAGAAAAATGAAATACAATATTTATTACTTGTAAGACTATTTTTAAAATTCTTATTCTGTTTTTTTGATAAAATGCCAAAATTCCTTAGTGGCCATTTTTTTAGAGAGAAATTTATTAAAATTATTTTTCCTCAGTTGCATGAGATGGGAACAGCTAAACAAAAACTTGGATTTCAGATTTATTTACTTGTCATTGTAATAAATAAAAAAAATTATAGGAAAAATCCAGACACAATAAAATAAACCAAATGAATTTCACAGCAAACTGAGTTTTATCTTTTAAAATCTATTTTAGATGTCTTCACAATGTAAGGGCTCCCAGAGAGAGGGAAGTGAAAGCTGAACGAATACTGCCACGATAGAAGCAGAGAGTGGAAAAGGCTTCAGTATTTTCAATAAAGCTTAAGTGGCAAAGTTATATCAAAACAAACAGTTTTTGTAAACACATTATGAAAACCTGTTATTAGAATCCAGAAACACAATTTTTATAACATTAAATTAGTCGAATCCTGGCTATGACAGAATATTATTTATACTGTTAATTCAGCCGGGGGGCTACCCTAGAGTATGAAGACCCTCCTGGGGCAGAACCAGCCTCTTTAAAGTGGTTACCCCAAATAGGGGAAAAAACCTGGCGGCTGAGCGTGATCGAGGCGTAATCACCTCATTGCACAGCCCTTGAATTAGAAACAGTACAAATCTCTATATGTACTGACCCCAAGACCCTTCATGGGTTGCAGAGGTAGATTTTTTTTTTTTTTTTTTTTTTTTATATTTAAGTCACAAAGTAGAAGAGATATAACCTCCCCAAAAACTCGGTTACTACTGAAGGTAATAAAAAATCAAAAATATTTATGAGATGAAGTTACCGCATAGTTCAAATTAATAAATAAAATAATACCAAAAATTTGAAATTAGCACTGGTGATATAGTATATTACTGTTCTTATGTTCAAAAACAAAAAATTACATTAAAAATATTTTTTTTCTGTTTTCTCCTTTAGATAGGTATCGAATTCATTCAATTTAAATATTTACCTGTTTTTCATCAGTAGTAACAAGATAATATAGTAATTTTTATAGAATCAACAAAATTAAAGGTACTTTAAAGGAAGAAAATTTAAAATATCGGCATTTAAGCCCTGTCAGACCATTTTAATCAGAATGAAACCTACATGATATTAAAGCCCATTAAATTTTACATCGATATAGAGAGTTTAATCAAAATCGTCGGAACCGTTAATGAGAAAATTATAAAAAGGTGCAAAATGCATGGTATAAAGTGGCTCTTCTGGTAAGCTCATTTTGATGAAAAAAGTTTTGAAACGTCTCGGGCGTATATTTGTCTTAAATATGAAATTTCAGTTTCATAGGACTTACCGTTTCCGCCCGGGAGTTACCACACACGGACACACACACACACACACACACACACACAATCCTTTTAGCAGGACTTGGTTATTTGGACTCACGGGACCCTAAAATGTGTATTTCAGTTGAAAACTGGAATTCGAAAATTTTTACAATCACAATACTTTCCCTTACTATATATAGTAAGTGAAAGTAAAAATTAAATGTTCTATATAAAAAAAGTTACATTAAAACAATTAAAGTTTTATTAAAATATGATTATTATGTACTTATTTTAAGTAGTGTAGCGAGTACACGTGGATTACTAATCTCAAGGTCCTAGGTTTGAACCCGACTGTGCAAGATAATTATTAACTCAATTCTTTCAGCCAAGGGAAGACCCATAGGTAGGGAGAGACCCTAATGTGCCTCACCAAGCCTGTACAGGGTGGAAAAACTGACGGCTAAGTGGGATCTCATCCTAATGACCTCCTTGTACAGCCGTTGGTCAGGGAACAGTATCAATACTTAGATCTACTCAACTCAAGGCTTTTCACAGGATTTTTTGTACTATTAATGGAGTAACATGTTTTAAATGCTATTTTTTTGGCCAACTGCCTTTCTACAGCAGTAGTTTCACATCTATTACATATATTTATACCTTGTATGTAAATAAAATTATTAAAAAACTTTTTACACAGATGAAATTTTCCCAATTCAATATGATAATATGATGCTATGCAGAGAAACAAGTAAAATAATTGTTAAATTATAATTGTAATAAATGTTTACCACTTTAAACTTTCATTAGGCTGTCTCTATCATTGTTTTGAATTCACTTAATTGATAATAACTTTGTATAGAGAAATTCAATTGATACCAGATCTTATATAATTATATAATTAGCACGCAAGCAAAAATAACACAAATGGTCAGAACTAGAAATCAAAATCCTAGTAATAATAATAGTACCTTTTTGCGAGGTCATCAGGATCGACACCAACTGCATCAGGAACGTCCCTTTCGTAAGGTGTTTTAGGCTCGTCTATTTTCATATGTCCGTAGTCCTTACCCGGAGGATGCAATGTTTCAAGAATATTCATTTCATCGAATGTAGTTTCTTTCGAATTTTTTGAACTTTTCCTTGACCTAAAAATAATTTAAAAAGAGTTGAAGTCTCAAAAATTACAGAGCAAAATAGATAAAGAACTTTTTTTTATTTTACTAGAAATAGTTTCTACATAAAGATAAAGAAAAAATATTGTTTTTAATATCAAGTATTGTTAAAAGTGCTTGAATCCAGTAAGTGATAACAAGCTTGACAGGGCTATTCAGCCTGTAATAGTTTTTTAAAATTTGTCAAAATGTATTTTTTATAAATGTGCAATATGAAAGAATATTAGAGGTATGTAAAATGTCTTATAGCAATGTAAAAACTAATGTTTATCTTTTAATTTTTAAATAAATGATGTTTATAGATCCCTTGAAAATGGCAAACACCGAAACATAGAAGAATGAAGGAAAAAATGAAAAAAATGCTGAATGAAAATGGATCAATTTAATTAAAAAAGAACCTAACAATAGATAAAGAACTTTTTTTATTTTATTAGAAATAGTTTGCCAGTGCGAAATTCGCATGTCAAAGTTCAGTAAAATATTTACAGAAATGGGCAAAATACAAATCATAACTAGTTACCTTGCAACAAATGCTAAGAAATAAGAAGGGACACAGAAAATACAACATTGAAATATTTCGTTTCAATATGAATTCTTATCTTCATTCTTTGAAATATACATCACATGCTTACGTTCTTGTCATATAGGGTATGCACAGTGTATATTAACTAATACTGATAAAAAATTCTATTTTTGAAACCATTTTAAGTGCACCTACAGTTTCTAAACAAAATTATCTTGATAGTGATACCGTACTTTTGTTAATTGATTCAATACTTGGCTTTACAAAGGATCCTTTCCAACATGTAACATATACTTGATGATGTTAAGTAAAATTTATTTAATTGTGATACAAAAGTAAGAGTTATAGTGTGATTAGCTGTCTTTTAGTGAAGTTCTGATAGCCTAATCACAGTACCTGAGCCCCATAAGACAATATATTCGCTAGGGATCCAGTTTTGACACTTTGGGTATTAAGATAAAATTAATTAAATTTGAATATCTACCCTCCAGGAGCATCAGGTGCTTCGAAACTGGATGAAGACTTGAGTATTCCTTTCGGTGGTTTCATTTTAAGGTTATCGGAGGGGTCGGAGCTTCTTCCAGCCATCACCTTATTCATTTCTTCTTAATATTCTCATCAAAGGCTTCTTGATGTCTGTCAAATCTTTGAGCGGTTTCCACAAATAACCATAACCCGGACTTATAAACAATAACACTCGCACAGATGGTTTCGCAACACTCAATACAGAGCTTCCGCGATATCATTAAAACACATCGCTTTATCAAAGGCGAATATTTCACAAATTTTAAAATTTATTTATACTTAAATTCTGTTTTATATTAGCAAATGTAACCTTACTTAAAAATTATTAAAGGCAATATTAATTTTATTTTTGAGACAGCCTGTTCTCGACAACCCGGTCGTCGGAAGGCGAGGAGGTTACAATACTGGTTACTTTTGTTGTGATGTTTATTTTTTAGAGTTGGTTTTAATAATAACTGGAAATTGTATGACTGTTAGAGATGTACAAAATTTGATTATTCCAATTATTTCATTTTATTTTTTATGAGAGCGTGAACGAAAATATGAAGTTCGCTGAACACTTGGCTGCTCATATTACTCCTGAATGGAGAAAGCAATATATTAACTATGAGGTATTTCTAGTTGTCATGTTTGATAACAATTATGACATTGTTGATTTATATCGCTTTTCTAATCTTAGCATTTTGTTACTTGTTTTCAAATTAATTTACTTAGTAAAATATGAGTAATACTTCTCCTTTACTTTTTTAATATCCCATACTCACATTAAGTTATCTGATCTTTTTCTTTTTTTGTTTCACATTAGAACATTCTTTTTAAATGGCTTGAATGAAAATGTTGAACATTTGAAATTAAACAGTTACACATTGGTCAGCTTTGCTCCAATCAAAGATGATTTCTATGGAGACAATACAAAATTAATAATGTGATTTGTTATCAAAGATTTCCTTAATCATTTAAAAAATTTAAATTGTTGATAGCTTAACTTATGGGATAGCAAATATTTAAATAATGATCTTAAATGTCTTAATGATTAAACAATTAAAAATAGTTGTTTTTATCCTTCCAAACCCATTTCTCTATGATTTTGTTGAAACCATTTTATTGTCGAGGTTTTGATATTTTCCTTTACTATTCCTTAATTTTCCATTTGCAATTTAATTTGTTTAAAATATTCCAATTTAATATAGTATATTATATTAATTTAGTATATTAGCCTTTCATCCTTGATGTACTAAATATTTATATCATAACATAAATATTTTATTATGAATACCAATGGTTAGTTGACTGTTAGGACAATTGGATCAAAAATATCTCCTCCACCCATACCCCTCCCCCCTCCCAAAGTTACCAATATTTTGAACCTTGGCCTAATTTTTGAACCTTTTCCTCTACCCCATCCCAAATCATCACCCATCTTATCACTCAGAGATGGAACAAAATTTTTGGAATAACTTAAAAAAAGATGGTCTGGGTGGTGGTCCAGAAAGAAAATAATGAAATAGTCTTAACTTTTTATGAAGGAAATATAGAGAATAAGAATTGTAAAACTTGATGTGCCTCTTTTAATCCATTAAAAAGACTAGTGTTGGGAAAAACACAAGACCCTGTAAAGTAGACAAAAACAGAGAGAGGCGAGGCAGGTATAGAAATAACTGCACTTCCGTCGACAGCGTCACCTTTTCCAAACCATAAGTAGCTTATTTGGTCCATTAGTGGTGTTTATTCCTTCACTCTCTGTACATAATTTATTAATTCATTTTCAATATGAGTACCGTATTGTTCAATTTCACTGAAATACCTTTTATGATATGAGACATAACTGCTCCTCGTGCATTTGTTCTTTTTGTGCTGGGAATTTTTACATCTCATCACCACGCGGAAACAAACAATATATCGGTTATATAAAATTATTTTTCTCATGCATGAGTTAAAAAGTGCAGTATTGCATTTCCACACCACTATCTCAGAGTCACCTGTGATGTAGTGCCAAGCATAACAGCCTTCTCTTCCCAAGGGCACAGGTTCAAACCCAGCAGCTGGCCCTTGGGTTACAATGGGAGTAAAAATTCCTTGGTGATACCATACAAAACTTAAAATTGTGGTCCCGAGCCTGTGCGAAGTACCTACCTTAATTCAATGTGTGCAGCCAAAATTTAGGAGTCCCACTGGGGTACTTATTTACATAAAATAAGTAAATTGAAGTTAATATAAAAAAAGTATTTGTTCATCAATAAATCTTCTTTGTACAAGAAATTGATAGCTTTAATAACTCAGACATCTTTAGATAATCATAGGTGTATAACTTTCTTTTAATCTATTTACGTAAAAAAAAAACTAAAATTTAAGAAATTGTGAGTATGGTGCCACATATTTGACATTTGAATGAAGCTTCCTTTGTAATGAGGCAATGTTATATCTCACTTGTGTGATTGATTCTTAGCGATGTAGGACTACTTAATTCTCTGTAGCAGCTGGGAATGTAGGTGCTTGCAGCTCAGAATTAGTTTTATTTATAAGTACAGGCCCTATATTGATTAAGAATCTAAGATACATTTTCAAGAAATATTCGCAACAAATAAACAAACAATTTTAAAAAATTTTATATAAAAAGATATTCAAAATAGTGATTGTAATTTATTTGAAAAGAGATTTAAAATTTAATAGTAATTTAGAAAAATTCCTTTTCAATCCCAAATTATATGATAACTATATAATTTTCCAATTATCCACAGAACTGTAAAATGTCATTAAATAATAAACAAAGCAACACTATCTTCTAACCAGCACATTAGAACTTTTTGAAGATAATGTAGATCAACAAAAAATGAAATTTTAATCTTTGTTTACAAAAATGGCTACTTTTTATGTTGTTAGGAGATAAGGTTTTCCAGAGACAGCTTGACAACTTTCAATTCTCCATTGAAAGTCTTATGTTGCACACACCTAATTTTTTTGTTATTGAATGATTGTAGTAAATAGTTTTTATATATTTAATTATTTCAGGAAATGAAAGCAATGCTATACGCTGCTTCTGAGCAATCACCATCTGCTGAAGTTGTCGAACCAGAAGTTTTGAAAAGGTATAAAGCCAAGTTTGATGAAAAATTCTTTCATTATTGTGATAAAGAACTCAAAAAAATAAACACTTTTTATTCAGGTATTATCCTTTTGTCTAATATCTTTAATCTATATTATGTGCTTTAGTTTTTTTAAGTTTTAATTTTATCTTTACAGAAAAATTAGCTGAAGCTACCAGAAAATATGGTAACTTGAAGAGTGAATTGAGCGAAGCTTTAGAAAATGAGTACAAAGGAAGAAGGGGATTTTTCAGAAATCCTCCAAAACTCCTTCAGAAAAATGACGTTCCCGCTCGGAAACTGCAGGAGCTCAAGCTGGCGTTTAGCGAGTTTTATCTGAGTTTAATTTTACTCCAAAATTATCAAAATCTCAACTTCACAGGATTTAGAAAAATTATGAAGAAACATGATAAGGTGATGTTTTGTGAAAATGAAAATTTATGGTTATTATAAGAAATTTATTGGAGGATAAGATGGTTGGGGTCTCGGTCGATGGATGAAAACTATTTCTTGTTAAACCAATGCATTTGTAGGTCCACTTTTTTTTTTTTTTTTTTTTTTTGACACTGTTCTATAAATTTATTTCTCTATATAAACCTGAGTCTTTTTTATTTTATCTGTACCAATTATTTATTTCTGAAAGAGTAATTTATCTAGGGTATTAGAATATTCTAAAAGCTCCAAATATAAACAATAATGATAGTTTAATATTCAATTTGTTGGAATAATTGAATTTAGAGGGTTGTGAGTTCCTTCCCAGTCTAGGAAGGACTTTTTCAAGCATTTAATTAAATGGGACTCACAGCCTCTCCCCCAAGGATGTGAGAACCGTCAATCAACTCTTAGCCACTCCCGAAAATAGGCTTTGGGAGTGATAACTGACTCTACCTTATGAAATTTTATTGAGAAACAACAAATGTACATGACCTGTCGGGCCACCGAAATGAATGAATAAATTAAACAATAATGCAGGGATCACTTGTAGCTGGATGGCTAGCATACAGCTTCCTATGCCAAAGGTCACGGGTTCAATCCCGCAGGTAGTCCTAGGATTTTTTAATGGGAGTAAAAAATCCTTAGTTATGCCGTCCTTCGGAGTGGACGTTAAAAGGTGGTCCCAAGCCTGTGCGATGTCAGGTACTCGTTAAAGATCCCTATCATAATAAAATCTGAATAGGCAAAATTTAGGACTCCCACTGTAGCATCGTCTGATTAGCCATAGTAGCATAAAGTGACGTTAAATAAATAAACAAACAAATAATAATGTTGTCATTAAATGCAGACTCTACGGACGGTCAATAGACCATGTAGTGCGTCTGATTTTAGGTTTTAAAAGAATCCAAAAATGTTATTTTATTTTGTAATTTATAAAATTTGTGTTTTAATTTTGAAAAATAAAAAAGACTTTCCTATCTACATCTCTAAATTTCCTTAAGGATAACTTAAAGTGGTTGAGCCAGGTACTTTTATAACCACCTCATTCCTCCCTCCAAATTATTTTTAAAAAAGACCTGTACATCTACAACTTATGAAGGGTCTTGGGCTCAGTACATATAGAGATTAGTACTTTTTCTAATTCAACGGCTGTGCAATGAGGTGATTACACCTTGATCATGCTCAGCTGTCAGTTTTTTCCCCAATTTTGGGTACCCACTTTGAGGAGGCTGGGTATGCTTCAAGAGGATATCCTTTACGACTAAGTTGTATCAGGTTCATTATTATCAATGACAAGTTCTGCGTTTCTTGAAATCCAGGAGGTATTAGTTAGGTATCCTCTCTTATGCATACAATTTATATTGTCTAGCAACACCTGTAATAATATTACAAGATATGGCTGTATTCTAAAAACACTGCAAATTATTACACAATGGTTTATTATTTCCAAAAAACAATATTAGAGAATAACTGTTTATATAGCTGTTTCAGCTACTAATCTTTTTCAATTTTCTGTTTATCGCTCTTTACTGATTCTAAAACTCTATACATATCTTTTGCTATCTTCAAAAATAACTGAGTTATGGGTGTATTTATAAATAAAATTTCAATTTTTTTTTTTGTTTGTTACTTTTTCCCTTTTCTTTTATAATTATTCACGTTTTATTGGTTAAAAAAACACTAATAAACTTTTTCCTTATCTTAAGAAATGACCGAGTTATTGAATTAAATCACTTTTAATTGGCCGCCATTTTAAAAGTAATTAGGTGATATCAACATCTAGGTGTTAGAATCATTGTTGCATGCTCTATTATTTTTGTGGCAAATTTCAAAAAAATTGGTCCTATTGTTCCGAAGGAAAGCTGTGGACGTCGGACAAATGTTTTTTTTTTTCGAATCTTGAAATGTAAGCCCTAAAATTTTAAGGGGAAGATAATTTTTTTCTTTTGTTCAATTACAAAGGTTCATTGTTGAAAATAATAAACCAACTGTGAAAACTATTTATTGTGGAACCAATGTTTGTAGGTCCATATTGTTCCATTGTTACGAGGTACAATGTATGGATTTAAAGAGAAATAATTAATGGATTAGTTTTAATAATAAACCACCAATAGTTTCGAAGAAATGCAACGGACAGTGGACAAACGATTTTTTTTTTTTTTTCGTTATTTATATTCTACTTATTTTGAAATGTAAGCCCTTTAGAATTTTTTTTTTTTTTTTTTTTTGTCGATTACAAAGGTTCATTATTGAAAATAATAAACCAAAAGTAACTGGTGTGGCTAAAGTAATAAAGATCTTTAACATTATAACTTGTTATTTTTTAGCCCTGGTGATGGCCTACAAAAAGTTGTTTTTTTAAAGTGTTTTTAAACATATTTACTGATATTTACAACTGTATTATTATATACAACAAGTAAATGTGATGGACATAGTAAACTGACATGGAATACATGTAGAGATACTACCCATTGGTTGCACTCTAAAAGTATTCTAAACTAGAAAGTCTTGGAACCATCTTCATTTCAGATGCCTCAGAGGATTACCAGGAATCGAAGAGGATGATAGGATGGAAACTAGTGGGTTAGTGTGAGAATGGAGTTTTTCATGGAATGATTGATACCTGGTTCGGGCTAATTCAGTAACATATGGAACATTGAGGTCTTTATGGATGAGTTCATTCATGACAATGTAAGGAGTGTTGAGGATTTTGGATTGTGAGGAAAGGATTGGATGCGGTTTAGTATAGCCCCTTATCTATACTCCGCCTACAAAAAGTTGCTTTAGTAATTAATAGTTTTGTTATCATTCATTTAACGCTAGTCCAACCATCTCATCTATGATTATATACTTGCGGTCAACTATTCATTATTATAAATTATTGATGATATATTTTTTTCCTTTTCAGCTGTTACACGTGGATTTTGGTATGCGTTGGCATAACGACAACGTGACAACTTCTCATTTCTACACTAATAAAGACATTGATCGCTTGATCCACGACACGGAGAACACCGTGACTAACGATCTGGAAGGCGGTGACAGGCAGAAGGCGATGAAGAGGTTGAGAGTGCCCCCGCTGGGAGAGAAGCAGAGCCCTTGGACCACATTCAAGGTCGGCCTCTTCTCGGGCTCGTTCATCGTTCTCTTGATTGCGGTCATCTTATCAGGTCCTTAATATTTATCTTTCTTTTATATTGTTACTTTCACTTGCCTAAATATGAAATATATTATAATCTGCTTATTTAAAAAAAATTATATTCATCATGATGAATAAATTTAATTAATACACTAGTTAATAATAATAATAAATAAATTCTTTATTATTCTGGGATATGTCCCTTTATAATAAAATTTACAGAATCTACAAAAAGGGCTTTAGAGTCTTAGAGTAAATTAAATAAGTATAAACAAGTTAATAATTACTGGTATAAAATAGACATTATTCTATGAGAAAATAACAACAAAAAAATAATATATAAAAAAGCTTATATACAATTCTATTGAGCCTGGGTATTCATTAAGTGATCGAATATACGTGATTTGAAGGTAGGAAGAGAATTGGAGTGACGGATGGTAGGAGGGATAGAATTCCATAGGATTGAGGATCGGATAAGAAAGGATCTGTCGAAATGTGCAGTTCGATGGGCCATACTGTATAAATCTGAAGGCCAGAATAGCGTGTATAACGTGAATGGACAGAGGATTTGAGTTACTTAATTAAAATAAATTTACTCTCAGGGTATGGGTTCTTGACTATCAGGCATAATTTAGATTTACTTTTTATTTATAACTATACCTTACAATAATCAATAATAAAACAATATGTAACGAGGCTAACAAAGATTCTTGATATTCGTGGAGCAGCAGATCCTCTTCCTTTCTGGTCCAAACCCCAACTCAGACTCACCTTTTTTCTACCTGCCCTATTACCTAGGGTTTGTCCCTTGCATCCGAAATGGATGATATGTTTGGAAACAACCATCTAAATAGGAGCTGTTATTTAAATTTTACTTTTTTATCTTATTGTTAGCCTTCCTAACATAATATTTAAATAATACATATAAATAAATAATTATATAATTTATAAAAAAAAAAAAAAAAATGGGTATATTACATTTCTCCCCAATCCTAGGTAAAAAAAAAAAATATTTTGGAAAGAAATATATATATATTTTTTTCAAATTTATCATTTTTTAAAACATACTCAATAAACCTTTTTAGTTACAATATTTAAATATTTTTAACACCTTATCTATAAATAGTTAATATACAATATTTCAGCATTTATTTGACATTGAAAAATAAATTTAAACTACCTATGTACCAACTAAATATTTAAGGATGATATACACAAAAGAAATACGTTTAGTCTACATACAATTAGGAACATATTAAAACTAATATGATGCATTTATTTCCATTAAATACCTAATTTTTACTAACCCATCAATGTCCTTATGAAAAAAAATAATTTAGAAAAAAAACATTAACAAAATAACAGGATAACAACTTAAAAATTAACTTTTATCTAGACACCAATGAGATATGGTTCTGCATTATTTAAGACTGAGCAATAAAAGGCATGAATAATGAATTTAAAAAATAATTAGATCAGCTGTTAAAAATTGTATAACCTAAAATTCTAATGATGATAATGATTTCTTGAAAATGCTAGTATTATATAAATTGATGCCTGATTATTCATCTTATAATTAGATAAAAATAATAATGGAGCTTCAATGTTGTTGCAGGTTGTGCATACCTCCCGGCCAAGGGTGACTGGAAAGTGCCTTTGAGGCTATTCCGATGCCCGCTCCTTCTCGTAGAGTTTATGTTTCTCATGGGCATCAACGTTTATGGTTGGAGGTCTTCGGGCGTTAACCACGTTCTTATCTTCGAACTGGATCCTAGGAATCATCTCTCGGAGCAACACATCATGGAGATGTCATGCATATTCGGAGTCATATGGGCCCTCAGCGTTCTTTCATTTATATACTCCGATGTTCTCGGCGTACCCGCATTTGTAAATCCTTTAGCACTTCTTCTAGTCATGGCTGCGTTTCTTTTCAATCCGACCAAAACTTTGAGGCACGAGGCAAGATTTTGGGTTTTGCGTGTCTTAGTAAGTCATTTCATTTTTCTGTAATTATAATTTCAGGGTGATTTTTTTCATTTATAGGCCATTAGTGTAAAACTGTTTCAGCCACTTGTTTATATGATATATAAATGATGTCGGCTAACTATAATATCACTACCGATACTATAGTTAGCCGACTGACAATTTCCATTACAAAATCTTGTAATATTGCATTCAAAAGGTCAGGAAACTTTAAATATCGAAATGAACACCGATCAGTTCCTTGGTGGAATCCTGAACTAACTAACTTAAGAAAACAGACCAATCGACTTAGGAAAATCTATCAACGGACCAAAATAGACGAGGAACTAAGAGAATTAAGGAAAATGGAGTACCTGAATAGTAAGCAGATGTATAGGAAGCTACTTAAAAATTCCAAAATTAAATCATGGAGAGAATATGCTAATACATCAAACGCTTGGCAATGGCCTTATAAATTTGCGGCTAATAAGCTAAAATCTCCTAGCTTATTGACGACTATCCAAACTGAATTAGGTTTCACAACAGACACTAAACAAACACTGTCT
The DNA here is from genome assembly GCA_023052935.1 of Piezodorus guildinii. Taxonomy (NCBI): domain Eukaryota; kingdom Metazoa; phylum Arthropoda; class Insecta; order Hemiptera; family Pentatomidae; genus Piezodorus; species Piezodorus guildinii. The sequence goes on along the minus strand of CM041292.1, from coordinate 823,634 downwards.
CAGCTGCTAACTAAAATAATACAAGAAGATACTGTAAGTACTGACTGCGAGGAACATAGACGACTCAGAACTGAAGTACTAACCCCACCTGATACAGATGATGACGTTGACATCCGCGATTTTGAGGTTATCCAAATTATTAGAGAATTAAATGATAAGAAAGCCTCTGGAATTGACAAAATTGATTCTCGTGTAATGAAAAAAATAGCTGACACTTTTCCTAAATTGTTACCTAGCCTTTATAAAATGTTGTTTGCAAGAAAAGAATTTCCGAAAAGTTGGAAATTAGGGAAGTTAACTTTAATTCCAAAATCGAATTCATACTCTCTCAGACCATTAAGTATACTTTCGGTAATGAGCAGGGTTTTTGAAAAAATATTAAAAAACAGATTAATGCATCACCTCACCACCAACAACACACTTAACCAACAACAGTACGGATTTCGGCCCCAATCAGGAACTGACGACGCTCTTAGCGACCTGACTGAATACATCTCAAGTACACTACGGCAAAACAGCAATCTATTAGTCGTATCTTTAGATATCACTGGTGCCTTCGATAACGCTTGGTGGCCTGCAATCCTTAATAATCTTAAAGCATATGACTGCCCGAGAAACTTGTACCAAATTATTCAAAATTACTTTTCTGACAGAAAACTTGCCATTCAGACAAATTTTTATTATGTTGAAAAGAAACTAACTTTAGGAACTCCTCAAGGTTCAGCACTATCACCAATACTCTGGAACGTTTTACTTAATACAGTATTTGATATAGACTTACAGAAAAACACTAAATTAATAGCATATGCTGACGATTTGTTATTACTTATAAAACGACGAGATTTTGACAAATTACAGACTGTAGCGAACCTAACACTGTCAAAGCTTACACATTGGACTAGACGCAACAAACTAAATTTTAATACAGAAAAAACCAAATACATAATTTTTTCCAAAAAAAGAACAGTCCCAGATTTAGATATTCGACTCAATTCAGTAAGAATAACCCAATGCGACAATTTACAATACTTAGGCCTACTTTTTGACAGAAAACTGAATTGGAACAGACATATGGACAAACTTTATGAGGACACTCTACGTATTATAAATGGACTGTCAATAGCCGCTAAAGCTACATGGGGCCTTAGATCGGAAATATTAAAAGTCATTTATGAAGGCGCTGTACTTCCTAAGATGCTCTACGCGGTACACGTCTGGCACCCAGCTGTACTTCGTAAGAAAAATCTGATGAAGTTACAGAGGCTTCAAAGGTTGATTTCGATCAAAATATGCAAGGGCTACCGTACGCTATCATATGAGGCCGCGATACTATTAGCAGGACTGTTACCTATCCAACTGAAAATTGAAGAACGAACAATTTTATTTAATATTATTAGACATAAGACAGGCTACAAAGACATACCGATGGATAAAATTGAAAGATTAACAGACTGCAAGTTCTGGCTGCACCCAGCAACTACTTTATGGACAACGCGACAATGTACTACTTTTATTACCGAGAACACTGACGTTTACACTGACGGAAGTAAGTACAGCGATAATGTTGGTTGTGCGTGGTGGTTCCAAACTACAGCTGGTATAAATGTCCAACATCAATACAAGTTAGAATCGTACTGTTCTAACAACCAAGCTGAAAAATTCGCTGTACTGAAAGTGACAGAGTACATGACAAATGAACCTAGGCAAACCAACGAACGTATCACTATACATACAGACAACAAAACTTTAATTGACTCCATCAACAATGTACACATACATGACCATTTGACAGACCAAATTAGGCAAAACGTATTGCATCTTAAACAGATGGGGAAAAGAGTAACTCTAAAGTGGGTAAAGGCGCATGCAGGGATCGAGGGCAACGAACGGGCAGATCTACTAGCCAAAGAAGCTGCTTCCAGTAATATGTTACCTTCCTACGATAAAGCACCTCTGTCCTATGTCAGGAGGGACATGACATCTGATTTTGTTGCAAGATGGGACCAGATGTGGGTGACTTCTACCAAGTCTCCAAGTTTACACAGATTTATACCAAACATAACATTACACGACTATGCATCTGTACACAGTAATGATTATAAACTAACACAACTAATCACAGAACACGGAAACACAAAACATTATCTCAAACGATTTAACATAATACAAACAGACTTATGTGACGAAGACGGACAAATTCAAAATTTTAAACATATACTTTATGACTGCAAAATTTTTGACAGACAAAGATTTCATTTAATTAAAAATATAATACTTAAAAATGGAAACTGGCCAGAGACGGAACAAAATTTATTCTCTAAATTCAAGACAGACTTACTTAAATTCATTAAAGGCATTGACTTTGAATCACTGACTAAAGACGGGCAGCGTAGGTAATTCTTTTCTGTTGACAAACATTTTATTTTAAATTTGTTATGATAGTTACTTTATTTATTTTGTTCTATTGCATTTGAAACATTATTCTGTAATAATTGTTAATGTAATACTACTTTCATATGTAAATTAATATAATCATATTATCATTCATGTAGTATACCATTAAGGTATGGAACATGATGTTATAATAAACGGTCCTTATGTGGGGTTACCATGTAAGGAAAAAAGAAAAAAAAAAAAAAAAAAAAAATAATATATATATATATATATATATATATATATATATATATATATATATTCATATTCATAGTCCCCTTAGTCCAAGAGAATTAAATTATGATTTAAAGGAGAACAGTTATATCTCCGATAGATACGGCCTGGGACTCATCAAATCAATAATCAAAATTAGAGGACAACTTCTGTACTCTAATTGTAATGTTACAAGGGCGGAAGAAGTACATTATTGTAGTTTATGTAATAGTAAATACATAGAGGATATGTACCATTATGTAGAGGTCTGCTCTGTGTTATCAGAAATAAGGATGCATTGGCTTAGTGGGGCAGTATTGTCCAAACAGGAATACATAAGTTACCTAAACAGTGAAAATTGAGTAGCATTGTATAATTATCATGTAAGGGCCTGGAAATATAGATATTTACTTATATCAGAATTCAATATTTAAAGAAAGGGCGAAAAATGGGAAAACAAATGTTCAGTTAGTTTTATGTTATTACTATTATTTATATAATATTTGTAAAGAATATTTTGCTAAGGCGCGCTATTCTGCAGATGGACTAAAGTCTATGCTAGTGTGCAATATATATATATGTATTGTAAATTTATGTATGTAAATTTAATCAATAAAACACATTATTATTATTAATATTATTATTCCGATTAAAACTAAAGATTTTAGAAACAAAAATTATCCAATACACAAGAGCTTTTAAAAGTCAATAGAGAGTGATGAAATGAACATAAAACTAACTGATTATTTTAGATAATAATATAATAGATTTTTTAATAAAACACATGTTTCGTTAGAAATTCAATTTAATTAATTCTTTAATAGTTTCACTAATTTTTATCTCTAACTGTATTTGAAAATTCTTTAATTGATTTTAACAACGGGGGTAAGTGAAAGTCGTGTGTTGCCCGCACCAGATTTTTTACTTTAAAACAACACATTTTCTTATGGTTTTAAATTTTGTTATCTGTATCATTGTATTGCTAATATTAAATTGGTTCAATTTGTTGGTGGTTTATTTCAGTTTCGGATCATGCTTTCCCCGATGTTCTACGTTAACTTTGCCGACTTCTGGCTGGCTGATCAACTGACTAGCCTCATACCAGCCTTTGTCGACTTGGTCTTCTTCATCTGCTACTACTCAAGGATCGAGGACTGGAACGTAGCCACCGGTATTTTATTTTATTTATTTATTTTTTACTGAGTTGATTACACTCTATCAGGATAACATGATACATTTTGACTTTCACTTACCTATACATGAAATATACGATAATTATTGTGATTGCGAAAATTTTAGTATTTCAGTTTTCCTGGAAATGCATGTTTTAAGGTCCTCTGAGTTCAAATGACTAAGATTCCCAGTAAAAGTCTCTGTGTTTGGGGCAAGTCCAGCACATAAACGATAAGTCCTATGAAACTGAAATTTCATAAGACAACTATACGCTCAAAATGTTACAGCAACTTTTTCATCAAAATCGGCTAACCAGAAGAGCCACTTTATACCATGCATTTTGCAACTTTTTACAATTTTCCCAAAAATGACTTTAACGATTTTGATTAAACTTGCTATATTCATGTAAAATTTAAATGTAGGTTTCATTCTGATTGAAATAGTCTGACAGTGCTTAAATGCCGATATTTTAAATTGTCTTCCTCTAAACTACCTTTAATTTTGTACATTCCAAAAAATTAACCATATCATCTTAATGAAATTGATGAAGGACAGCTAAATAAACAATTTGGACGAATTTGATGACCAACGAAAGGATAAAAGAGCAAAACTATTTGTTTAATGTAATTTTTCTTGTTTTGATAATAAGAACAGTAATGTATACATATAATATATGGTAGGAAAGAGAAAGATTTAAAAAATATATAATCTGATATACAAAGTTGATATAAAGTGACGAACAGGGAATAAACTTATAACTGATTAGCAATTTAATGTAGTTATATTATTTAATCTAAATCACATGTTAACAACTAAAATTAATACATGTTTTAATAAAATCAATTAAAATATTTTTCAGAATGAAGTATATTTAATAGTTTTTAAATTGATTTTAACAGTCGAGGTAAGTGAAAGTCGTGTGTTGCCCGCATCAGATTTTTTTTTTATATACAAGAGACAAAAGAAATATTTTTAAATAACTACTGGAAGGAATTAGTCCGGGTGGCGGTCATTAAATGAAACAACTAAATAGTTTCAACTATTTTATTGTTTGCCAACGTTTCGACCCCCTTTGTGGGTCATCATCAGGGCGCATGGTGGGAGAATGGAAACACTTGAGTTTCCATTCTCCCACCATGCGCCCTGATGATGACCCACAAAGGGGGTCGAAACGTTGGCAAACAATAAAATAGTTGAAACTATTTAGTTGTTTCATTTAATGACCGCCACCCGGACTAATTCCTTCCAGTAATTCTCAACGGTCAACTAATTACATCCACAATTTTTAAATAACATTTTGTTATTTGGGTTTCAGATTCTCAGGTGTGCCTGCTCTGGAACTGGCAGTACGTGAGGTTCTTCGTCGCTTGTATGCCCGCTTGGTTCCGTTTCGCGCAGTGCTTGCGACGCTATCGAGACACCAAGGAGGGTTTCCCCCACTTAGCCAATGCAGCCAAATACGCAACGTCGTTCTTCGTTTTAACCTTTTCTCACTTATATCAGGCTACCAACAGTGAGTATCTAAACAGTTTTCTCCTCACTTTTTGACGTACTTCGTGAGACATACAGTACACATACTTCACACATAAATATTAAATTATTATATTTTTTGCTGACGTTTGGCATAAGTTTTAGTTCTTCATGAGGGCTAAGAATTGTGGAATTGCTTCCCACTCTTCTTAGTTCTTGGAGGCTTAATGGGGACCTTAATCATTGCCTAACAGCCCGTCCCAGCTGGTGCCAGGCGTGTTCAATGGGTTTCTGGCGGGCCACTTGAGGGTCTGGATTTCATCCTCATCCAAGTATAGCTTACAATATTCGCCCTAGGAGAGCGGGCATCGTCATGCATTAGGACTGACAGAAATCCATTTTTACTTTCACTTACCTATACATTTAATTTTTTAATTAGAGTTTTCACCAGAAATACATGTTTTAGGGTCCCCTGAGTCCAAATGACCAAGTCCCACAAAAATGTGTGTGAGTGTCCGTATGTGCTAAGTCTAAAACTTAAAGCCGTACGAAACTGAAATTTCATCCTGAACATGTTCACACTGGCATGATAGTATATAGGTGGGCCACACTTGACTGTTCTGTGGGGTGGTGTGACACATCATTGGGTCACATTTGACTATTCCGTGGGGTCGAGTGCATTCAAGGCCTGGAACTTTTATCTTGCAATAAACACATTCAAACATGCAGTGTTGCCCTGCCTCAAGCGAAATACGTAGATATTTTCCCCGGTGTGAACGTGTTATGACAACTTTTTCATTGAAATCATCCAACCAGAAGAGACATTTTCATTTTGCACCTTTTTACGATTTTCTCAAAAACAGCTCTAACGATTTTGATTAAACTCATTATATTGATGTCAAATTTAATGGGCTTTAATATCATGTAGGTTTCATTCTGATTGAAATAGTCTGATGGGGCTTTAATGCAGATATTTTAAATTTTCTTCCTCTAATGTATCTTTAATTTCTTAGATTCTATAAAAATAACTATATTATCTTGTTACCATTGATAATTAACAACTAAATATGCACGTTGAGCGAATTTGATAAAAAACTTAAGAAGAAAACTGAACAAATATTTTGTTATGCATTTTTTGTGTTTTTGAACACAACAATAGTAATATAGATGTATAATGTACCATTGGATAGCTAAAGATTTTAGAAAAAATATTATCTGATTCACGGAATAGTAAAGAGTAATTGAGAGTGATGAAAAGCCAATAAAATTAACTGTTTTCGGGTTCCCGAAAAGGAAAATTCATGTTGACGGTGCTGCAACCTGGCGGCTTGTCGATGAAGAACAGATTGCCAATTTTTTTTTTCAACATATAAACAGTAATATAGACATATAATATACCGTTTGAAAAAGAAAGACTTTAGAAAATATATTATCTTATACACAAGCTTGTAAAATTAAATAAAGAGTGATAAAAAGCTGATAAAACTAACTGATTATTTTAGATAATAATATAATAGAGTTTTTAATAAAACACATATTTCTATATTAATTCAATTTAATTAATTCTTTAATGGTTTCACTCATTTTTATCTCTAACTATATTTGGAAATTCTTTAATCGATTTTAAGAACGGAGGTAAGTGAAAGTCATGTGTTGCCTGCACCAGATTTTTTTAAAATGAAATTCTTCATATTTTTTTGTTAGGTGCGAGAATCAGTCCTAAAGTACATTTCATACCACTAGGTTATTCGGGTGTCCCTGAACAGAATTTTTTTTTTTTAGTTTGCACATATAAATATACCTATAACTCGAAATGCTTACCCACCTTTCTCCACACTCACATTTTTTAATCACAATTTTAGTATTTTTGTATGAACAATATCTAAATAATTTATATGTTGTTCGTATTACGATTGATGTGCAAAAAATTTGTTCGTATTAATCTTAGTGATCTATATTACTATTGTTATGTTCAAAAACACAAAAATATTTGTTCAGTTTTCTCCTTTAGTTGTTTATCAAATTTGCTATGTCATAAATTAATATTAATTAGGTTAAATGATATTCAAAAGATTCAACATAAAAAAAAATCTATACATTCAATACTTTTTTAAGGCGAAGGAGGTGATTAGACTAAGATCACGCTCGGCAGCCAGGTTTGTCCTCCGACTTTTTGGTACCCACTTTATAGAGGCTGGGTGTGCCCAAGTAGGACCTTTTCCTCACCAAGGCTATAATAAATATTTATTCTACCAAAGCCCTGTCCACGGGACCTTAGCACTCATATAATTTAAGACAGGAAATCGATATCAAGTAGATTAAATAATATTACAAATTTTCAAAATTAGTACGTGGGTGAATCAAATATAAACGAGACTTTTTGTCCTGGAAGCCCAGTGAAGGTGTGGGAACGTTCCCGCGTTTAGAGGTGTTGGGTAGGTATGCCAGGAGTGGGGGAAGCAGGCCAGTTACCGTCATGACGATGTCTGAGCAGGATGTATCCCCCTCGATTGCGCAATGTATTATCATCAAATTTCTTGCTGCTGAAGGTGTAAAACCGGCTGAAATCTTGAGAAGGTTGTCTGTACAGTTCGGAGAAGAGACACTTTCTCGTGCCAGAGTGTTTGCATGGCATAAATAGTTTGTGGAGGGTAGTGATCGTGTTCAGAATGAAAGCCATAACAGCAGACCCCGCTCCAGCATCACAGACAGCAGACAACATCAGCCGTGTTCGACTGCTTATTGAAGGTAACAGACGTCTAACCACCAGTGCCATTGCAAGTGAGGTTGGGATAAGCTATGGAAGCACATTTTCCATACTCACAGAGGAGCTAGGGTTTTGTAAGGTGTGTGCCAGGTGGGTTCCTCGACTTCTCACAGCTGAGCAGAAGCTGAACCATTTGCAGGTCTGTGAAGGTATTCTTGCAAGATTTCAGGCTGAGGGAGCCTCATTTCTCACTCACATTATCACCTGTGATGAAACTTGGGTGCACCATTACACCCCTGAATCAAAACAAGCGAGTATGGAGTGGAGACTGAAAGGGGAATCTGGACCAGTGAAAGCCAAGTCACGGCTGTCAGCTGGGAAGGTTTTGGCTTCCCTGTTTTTTGACCAGCGTGGCTTGCTGCATCTTGATTTTTTTCATGAACGCAGGACTATCAATGCCGCATACTACTGCGACATTTTGAATGAAGTCAGACTTGCATATCGCCGCAAAAGAAGGAATCTACCGATGAGAGAAGTGATTCTTCTTCAGGACAATGCTCGCCCGCATACTGCGGCCTTGAAGAGAGAAAAATTGGAGCAACTGGGCTGGGAGACGCTGGAACACCCTCCCTACAGTCCAGACTTATCACCATGTGACTTTCACCTGTTTGGCCCACTCAAGGAAGCTTTGGGAAGTCAGAGATTCGTCAGTGATGATGAGGTTGAAGCCTACGTGCTCAATTGGCTGAACCACTACCTACTTCATTCTATGAGCACGGGATTGGAAACTTACCTATGCGCTGGAAAAATGTATTTCCAAATCAAGAGACTATGTAGAAAAATGAGGTGTACTTTTCTTTGTGTTCAAAGTAAAAATTAAAAAATAAGTCTCGTTTATATTTGATTCACCCACATATTTATTTAAAATAAGTGAGGTCTCTTGTGCGTCCATGTTAAGGCCTTCTACCAGAGGTGTGAAAAATTAAGATAACAATAAATAAAAGATAATAATAAAATAAAAGCAATATAATATTAAATTGACAATCAATTATCAATTATTATTACTTTCACTTATCTATGTCATCATGAAAATTTATTAATTCCAGTTTTCAATGAAAATACATGTTTTAGGGTCCTCTAAGTGAAAATAACTAAGCCACGCAAAAAGACCTGTGTGTCTGTTTGTCCGTGTGTGTAAATATGGTAAGTCTAGCGTGAAAACTAGAAAAGTTGTACGAAACTGAAAATTCATATTTATGACAACTAATATATTCCCAAGATAAATATATGCCCCCAAGATAACATATATATGCCCCCAAGATAACATATATATGCCAAAGATATAACACATATATGCCCAAGATATAACAGCAAATTTTCCCTAAAATAGTTTGACCAGAAGAGAAACTTTATACCATGCACTTTGGAACTTTTTACAATTTTCTCAAAAAAGCCTAGAACAATTTTGATGAAACTCGCCATATTGATGTAAAATTCAATGAGCAATCATATATTATGTAGGTTTCATTCTGATTGAAATAGCCTGATGGGGATTAATGCCATTATTTTAAATTTTCTTCCTCAAAAGTTTTTTAATTTCAAAGATTCAGAAGAATAACACATATCATCTTATTAACATTGATAAAAAAAAAATGGGTAATTATAGAAGTTGAAAGAATTATAAATCTAACTCTGGAAAAAAAGAGCAAAAAAATGTATTTTTTTATTGTGTTTTTGATCATAAGAACATTAATTTATTCAACTCCAAGTTTTTTTTTTAAATAATTCTTAAATTGATTTTAACAGCTGAGGTAAATGAAAGTCATTCGTAGCTCGCACCCGATATTTTGCTTGTTCTTAATTTTTTTGTTATGATTTGTACTTAGATAATTACTTAATGTTTTTATTTTTATTTGAAGAATTAGAATATAAATCTTTCACAAAAAGTCATTTAGTAAAATAATAACTGTTTAAGTTAATGTTATTTGAGGGGAGCGGCGTGGTCTAGTGTATTGAGTGCTAGTCTACTGTGCTCTGGGTCCTGGGTTCGAATCCCGGTTATGGCTGAATATTATTTATACTGTTATTTCAGCTGGCAGGCGACCCTAGGGTATGAAGACCCTCCTGGGGCAGACCCAGCCTCTATAAAGTGGGTACCCAAAAATGGGGAAAAACCTAGCGTGATCTCAGCCGAATCCCCTTATTGCACAGCCGTTGGCCTAGAAACAGTACGAATCTTTATATATACTGAGTCCAAGACCCTTCATGGAGTGTTGTGGCACAACTTTTTTTTTTTTAATTTAAAGAATGCACTCTAAACCAACTTCAACAGTAATTTATTCTAGATTAAACAACCTTGATCCTTATTAAGTATTTCTTTTTTCTTTTTTTTAGAAAGTTCGAACATTTCTGAAAACCCATACTTCTACCTTTGGATCTTCGCTTCAATAATCAGTACCTGCTACGCTTACACGTGGGATATCAAAATGGATTGGGGTTTGTTCGATAGGAAAGAAGGCGAGAATAAGTTTCTCAGGGAAGAAGTCGTCTATTCTTCAAATGTTAGTCATTTTTTTTTAAATGCTTCAGAATTAGTTTTATATAAAATATTTCTTTAAATATTGTTGATGGACTTGACTTGCAGATTTATTATTACTTTGCAATCGTTGAAGACTTGGCGCTGAGGTTTGGCTGGGTCTTGTCGATATCTCTCACGGAAATGGGATACATTCACGGCGAATTGATGGTTTCCATTCTTTCACCGCTTGAAGTCTTTAGGTAACATTTTTTTCTTCGATATTTAATAACAGTATGTTGTAAAAGATAAATATTTTCATAAGTGGATAAGATAAGATAAGATAAGCCTTTATTTACACATATTTACATCTTTGTTGATACATAAATTTTATATATATTTATTTTTATTTTAAAACACTTTTAATAATTTATATAAATAAAAATGAAACAATGTTTGACCAAATATTGTATTCAATTTTTTAAAATAAAATTTACTAATATCTTTTTAATAAAATTGCAAAAAAAAAAAACGTGTTTAAATAATACTTTTATGTTTAAATTGTTTAAATAAATAAAAATTTTCTACTGGTGTGTAGGCCTCTTCTGAAGGAAGAATTGTCTTGATCGACGACCAGCCATACCTTCTGGCTTAGCAGTTCACTGCTTGTTTTTCAATTTCTTGGCATTTTAATTCCCAATATTTTCGATCTTCTGTTTTCCTGTGCCAAGATTTTCCTTCTTGTTTTTTATTTTCGCCTGACCATCTCTTGAGTTGCCCTCCTTGCTTACGTTGCTTTCCGAGAAGTGTCCATTTGGTAACTGCCTTGTTCCACCTGGGGTCCTTTATTCGCATTAAATGCCCAATCCATTCCCATTTTAGCTTCCTTATACAGCCCACAGCATCCCTCACCAAAGTGGCCTCTCTCAGAGTAGTATTTTTTACTCTATGTTTTAAATTAACATTCGTCATGCTCTCTATAGTTGGCGGTCAATAAATGGTTATAAAAAATATTGGAAACTATTTATTGTGATATCAACATTTGTAGGTTCGCATTGTGGGTCTTCATGAGTGCTAAAAAGTAACTAGGAACGTGCATAGGCCATTGGTTCCAACCTTATTCAAAATTTCTAATTTAGTAACTATCATTATATTTTCTTTGACAATAGATTTAGATTTTAACCTAATAGCACAATAGAACCCTTATTTTCAAATGCAGTCCACATTCATTTATAAACAACCAGCCCTCACAATTATTAATAATGTTTAAAAGTACCTTAGAATGCAATGCCCCAGGTCCCGAAACATTAACATAAGTATTTACTAGCTATAACCCACAGCTTTGCTCGCGAATATTTTATTTTGTCTTTATTTAAATTTGCATAAATGCGTAGTAACTATAAAACGTATATAATGGAGCAGTTGTTTGGGGATGTAGTAACAAAGAAACTACCTATAAAACATACTTATTTTATTTTTTCCTTACTGGTGTATTTTCTTGGTGGCTGCACCCTCAACCAACTTCCTTACCATATAGTCAAGACGGTCTACAACTACTCCATTATTATAAGACATATATATTTTTTACAAATTTATCAAAGTTGTTTTCAAGTGAAAATATTCCCATTTGTTGGATCAATGTATATCAATTACATTTATGTTGCAAACGTGACTATATACCACGATTACTTTACAGCTAAAATATATTGAATAATTTTGGGTATGTCTACTTCTACTGGACCGCTATTATATATTTAACAGAATAAAATGGCAACTTATTAGACTAAAGATAGAATTATGGTTGATGAGCAAAGTGATTTAAAAACAACTTAACCTATTACTGTAGTTAATTTAATATCTTGTTCAGGCACATTGAAAAAATAGAACAAAACTACACTTCATTATCTTTGTTTGCGGTTTGGTGAATTCAATTTGATAAATAAAATAATTTAAATTAAAATTGTTACAAATTACGAAAGATGTTGATAGTGACTATGTTGAGTGAGGTTAAATAAAAAAAATACAGGTTAATAACAATGACCTACTCTGTTTATGATAAATAAAAGATTATTATTTCATGTCAGATATCAATTTTATTTACTCAATGTTACAATTAAATACCAGTACCAAGTAGCCACATCCAAATTATTCAATAACACCGTTTTATCTTTTAAACATAACCGTTGTATATCATCGTAACTCCTCTGCAACTCACAAATAATTCCATTCATTCAAATGAGTATTTATAATTTTTCTGGAAACGTATTATAATATGTATTTTATTATAACTGGAACCTATGGAGTGAATGTGTATTTTATAAATAATAATGCATTGAATTAATAACCACATATGTGAAGATATGGGAAGGTTACTTACTGGGAACCAGTGTTGCCACAGTTAAACAAATTTTGTTTTACGTTTTAGAAAAATATATTTTTCGACCATTTAGAATAGTAATAAAAACTATCCTATCATTTAAGTTGGACCAAATAACAGATACTTACGAAGTTTGATCAAAGTCGGTTCAGTAATTTCAGAGTTTATCGCGAACAAACATTGATATATATAGATATGTATTGAATAGAGGAATGACAGATTGATAGGATCCTTGAAAATGGCCTAAGATGGCTGAAACGTTACAAAGATATAAAAAATAAATAAGTTGTTGAGTGAAAAATGTGTGTCATTTGTTTGTTTTTAAAAGAACCTATAATTGTTAAATAATATTACTGTTTTTTCCTTGTTTTTTTTTAGGAGATTCGTCTGGAATTTTTTTCGCCTCGAAAATGAACATTTGAACAATTGTGGTAAGTTCCGAGCCGTGCGAGACATTTCAGTGGCTCCTATGGATTCTTCCGATCAAGGGATGATCCTGCGCATGATGGACTCGGAGGACGGTATCACCAATAGGCACAAGAAGAGGCCGAAGAAGAAAGAGAGCAAACCGCTGCTGGACCCAGACGAGTCGACCGATGACCCCGATAACATGGTCTAAAAGATAACTTGGTCCTGGCATTTTATTTAACCTTTTCAAAGAGAAAGCGAGTGGTGAGCGGTGGGAAATGACTTTGAGTGTGTTGAGGCTGTTAGTGGATTGTGCCTTACTGTTACTTAGTACGCGGCACCTCTATTTTAATTTTGAATATCGAGAGAGAGAGAATCGTTGGATCTGATCCAATTACCTTTTGCCATTGATAATTACCGGTTATTTAGTAGTCATCATAATCATTTTTTTAAGACTTGCTAATTTTAATGTTTAAATGTCAAAAGGCATTATTTATTTTTGTGAATGTTGTGTCAACCGTATTTTATTCAGTAAAAATCTCGATTTTTGTATTATTTTTTTTTTTTTATACGTTAGGACTTGAAATTTTTATTTATTTAAAAAGTTGTGTAGTCTAGTCGGTGCATTTTTTTTTTTTTTCCTTTTAATTGGTAAATTTAAATATAATTATTGGTTTTATTTTTTGGATGATGAGCCTTGTGATTTAAAATTAAAACAGGGTAATGGAAGTAGGAATTAGGTAAATGCTGAAAGGTTATCTAAAGGATTATCAATTGTTAGTTTTTAAGAAAAAACTTTCTTCCAAAGAAATATTGATTATCTATTTATGTTTTTATAATTTTAAAAAATATTTATTTATTTTCTGTTTTAAAATATCCCTTTCAATATTTTATATTGAATTAGTCATTGTTAACTATTTGTAGTCCCACGTCGCTAGTTATTACCTTGTTTATAGTAAGTAAAATGGTTTAACGTATACTTACGTTTATTGCCTCACGAATCTCGTTTGTATCTGTGACTAGCTATCAGTATTAATAATTTCCATGTTTATCGCCGGGTAGTATTTTTAATTAATTATCACTTAATACTGCATTCATTACTTAATTGGAACAATAATTAGTAACGTTGATCTCTTGTAGTTATTTTTATTTTTAATGTAAATTAAATATCTTATTCGATGAGCTTTAATTTTTAAAACCTATCTTTATGATGTTACTTGTATTTTATTCGTTTTACCTCTTGTAACTTGTTTGTTTGTTTAAATTTAATATTTTGCTTGTTCTCAATGTTTCTTTTTGTTATGATTTGTACTTAGATATTTACTTAATGTTTTTATTTTTATTTTTATTTGAAGAATTAGAATATAAATCTTTCACAAAAAGTCATTTAGTAAAATAATAACTGTTTAAGTTAATGTTATTTTTTGATATGAGACCTGACTTATTTTAAATAAATATTAATTTTGAAAATTTGTAATATTATTTAATCTAATTGATATCGATTTCCTGTCTTGAATTATATGAGTGCTATGGTCCCATGGACGGGGCTTTGGTAGGATAAATATTTATTCTGTTATTTTATCCCTGTTGAGGAAGGTCCTACTTGGGCACACCCAGCCTCTATAAAGTGGGTAACTAAAAGTCCGAAGAAAAACCTGACGGCTGAGGTATGATTTCTGTACAATCACCTTCCTTGGCTTTAAAAAAGTACAAAGCTCAAACTGTGCTGAACCCAAGACCTTCTGAATATACAGGTTTTTTGTTATTAACCCACTTAATGTTAATTTATGGCAAAGTTTATAAGAGGAGATCTGGGACCACTGATGGTTGAGCCACTGGAAGAAGAAGTATACCAATTTACTTTCTTTGAATCAAAGTAAAACTTTGCTTAAACATCAATCAGTTTTTACTTTCAATTACATATTTATCAAATATATAGTAAGGGAAAGTATTGCGCTTGTAAACATTTTCTATTCCTGTTTTCGACAAAAATACACATTTTAGGTTCCCCTGAGTCCAAATTACCAAGTACTGTAAAAATGTGTGTGTGTGTGTGTGTGTGTGTGCGCGCGCGCGCGCGCTTGCATGCGTTTGTGGTAAGTCTAGTACAAAAACAAAAAGTAGTATACAACTGAAATTTCATATTTAAGACAACTGCGAGGCATGTTTTTTAAGTAAGTACCATTTTGGAATTTAAAAAAAAAAAACGTGCAAAGATATCGCAATAATTTTATTTTTACATGAAAGCCTGTACCTTAATCTACTTGTCTACATAATTTCCATGAATTTTCTTCATTGTATACGTTGTTTACTGAGTGTTTAAAATGCCTCCGACAATCGTGAGTCCCGCTGATTGTGAAGTACGGGCTGTTATACGATTTCTTAGTGCTAAAGGCGTAAAACCGATCGATATCCATCGTGAGATCGTTGAAGTTTACGGACAAAACATTATGAGTGATGGAATGGTAAGGAAATGGGTGAGAGCATTTAAATGTGCATGATGAAGAACGGAATGGGCGTCCGTATTGCTAGTGGAGTTTCTGCCTCGTAATGAGACAATCAATGCAGTGTCTTATTGTGAGCCATTGAAAAATCTGTGTCGAGCAATCCAGAACAAAAGACGTGGCAAGTTGAGGAAGGGTTTAGTTTTGATGTATGACGATGCCAGTCCACATGTGGCTAATCGGACCAAAGATCTCACCAAATCATTTAAATGGGAAAATCTAGATCATCCTCCATACAGCCCTGATCTGGCGCCCAGCGACTACCATTTGTTCCTGCACTTGAAGAAATACCTTGGTGGTCGGCGTCTTCAAGACGATAATGAAGTCAAAACATTTGTGATGCAGTGGTTAACAAGTCAGGCGGCAGAATTTGTTGAGGAGGGTATTCAAAAACTGGTGCCGCGTTATGACAAGTGCCTCAAAATTCATGGAAATTATGTAGAAAAGTAGTTTAAGGTACAGGCTTTCATGTAAAAATAAAATTATTGCGATATATTTGCACGTCTTTTTTTAATTCCAAAACGGTACTTAATAAACATGCCTCGTATATGCCCGAGATGTCACATCAACTTTTTCACTAAAATCAGCTGACCGAAAGTGCTATTTTAATCATTCAGTGTGTTAGTATTGATACTAAACAGGTGAATATATTATGTATAAAGAAATTTGATAGTCATGTATAATCAACTGAAGGAGAAACCAAAAAATATTTTTCCTCTTATATTTTAAATCGTCTTCCTCTTAAGTACCTTTAATTTTTGGAAAAAATATTATCTGATATGGGGAGTTGTAAAAGGTAAAGCAAAGTTAAAAATAGGACATAAAATTATTGCTGATGATTATGCGAAACAATTTTATATTGCTCTATTACTTAATCCAAATTATGTTTCCAATTAAAATGAATAATCTTTTACTTTCACTTACGATATATAGTAAGGGAAAAAAATTGCGATCGTGAAAATTTCCGAATTCCAGTTTTCAACAGAAATACACGTTTTAGGGTACCCTGAGTCCAAATAACCAAGTCCCGCAAAAAGGTCGTGTGTGTGGGTCCACACACAGATGTGGTAACTCCCGGGCGGAAAAGAAAAGTCCTATGAATCTGAAATTTCATATTTAACACAACTATACACCCGAGATGCAACTTTTCCATCAAAATCAGCTGACCAGAAGAGGCACTTTATACCATGCATTTTGCACCTTTTTACGATTTACTCAAAAATAGCTCTTACAATTTTGATTAAACTTTATACATCGATGTAAAATTTGATAGGCTTTAATTTGACGTAGGTTTCATTCTGATTGAAAGAGTAGGACACAACTAAAATGCCGATATTTTAAATTTTCTTCCTTTGAGGTACCTTTAATTATATAGATTTCAAAAAAATTGGAACATCTTATTAGCATTGATAAATAACAACTAAATAGGAGTGAAGAATCAGCCACCCAACTACAAGTGATCCCATGTAATTTTCTTTATTAGTTGTTATAACAATTATCCTAATAGGATTAGCCGTTTCCATGATAGTAACCATGATAATGTTTGGAAAGAGTAGTATCTCGTTTTCCACAAAAATGTTTTTTGTAATACCTCTATATCGTTGAATATTAGACATATACACGTCTGTTACTACTCAAATGAAAGCTTATTAAATACTCGATGATTCACTTTATAACGATTATCCTCCTGGCCTTTCCATGATAGCAACCATAATTATGTCAGAAAAAGTGATATTTCGTGGTATTCCCTTTTTGAATGGCCGCCATTTTGTAATCCACCCGTTTGGAGTTGGCAGACGTGTATTTTTTGCTTTACCATGATAGGTGCTTTGCATAAAACATACTAAAAATCTTGGTAAAATGGATTTCAATTTTTCGTTACTGGTATAAAGATGTACTGCGCATGCTGCGCCGACCCGCTTTAAAAAACGGGCGATGAGGGAATATTATAGGTCAACTTTCTGTTTGATACACAGGATGGCAGCACATATGCCGATAAAAATAACTAATCATTTATAATAGTAATTATTATTATAAATTATTATTTATTTAATATGAAACTAATAAAATTATAGTATTTTACAGAATTATGATAAAATATTATTAATCAAAAAATAAAAAACGAATTATGTTTTATCATTTTATATTATTCTAAGTTATTTATCATTAAAATTTATTATTCTGAATTATAAAAATAATGATTTTTTTATTATTACAATATATTATTATAAAATGGATGACAAAGTGTTATCTTGCAGCTGTTGTGAAATGTTGTGGCCCTGAACGAGAGCAGTGATATCAGCCGCCATATTCGCTCTAGCATTCACTCTTTCTCTGTCATCGAACCTCGTGGCCTCTTCCTCGTTTTCCATCTCGACAATTTACTGTGTTGTTTGATTTTTGACCTGTTTGGAAATTATTCTTGAAGAAATATGTCTCACCACATCAAGGACGCTGTAAGTTTTTATTCAACTCTTATATGAATTTTCATTCGTAGCTGTTTTTTTTTTCTCTCCCCGGTTTGGATTAAAACCAATTATTAAACCACATCATTTTATTTAAAAGAGGTGTATTCAGGGTTATTTTTTAACTAATCGTAGTGATTCTACACATTTTTGTTCTATAAATTATGTTATTTTTTAATTCAACGGCGTTTGAGGTTAATTTTTACAGTGTATCAAACCTGTCTTACGTATTTATCTAGTTATATACTTAATTCATAAGGAAACATTCTAGTGATATGTTGTTGATTTTAAAATGTAAATTATAACGTTATTGATTTAAACATCTAATATAAGGTTTTAATTACTCTTGGCATTGGTTAGTCAGTAGAATGTTATTCAATAGGAATGGTGCAATAGTCTGATTCACTTCTCAGAGGAATTCCCATTGTCATGTATTTGTTTTCTCGATTCTCTTATTAATTGTATTACAAGTCAGATTATTATTAGTAGTTTTGTATGAATGCATTAATTTGAAATTTTTCAACTTCTAACCTCCCAAAAAATGCCTCTCTTAATTAATGTTAATTCTATAGGCTGACTTGGAGACCAAGTTGAAGGAAGCAGGAGATAATTTGGTTGTGATTGATTTCCACGCAACATGGTGTGGACCTTGCCGTAAAATTGGACCAAAATATGAGGTAATTAAATCATAAAATTTAAACTTAATTCATTATTGTTGTTAAATTTTAAAGTTAAAGCTTATTTAAACTTAATTATGCTTAGGAATTTGCCGCTGCTTATCCCGATGTCATGTTCCTCAAAGTTGATGTCGATGAATGCGAAGACATTGCTGCTCAATATGAAATATCAGTGATGCCCACATTTATTTTTCTCAAGAATGGTAAAAAGGTGTGTATGATAAATTTTCAAATCCGTTTTAATCCACTTAACAATTTTAATAGTCACCGTAGGGTCCCATATTTGATTTAGAGTCTTATCTAATTTGTTGATTATCTTTAAGTGTAATATGTCATTGATAATGATGTTGTGTAATCTATATTATTAAAGTTTTCAAATTTCCATCTTTCTTGTGTTGTAGGTTAATCTATTGCATTTCATTGTGTTTATTCATTATATCATTATGTATATATATTTTTTTTTTCTGTTTTGTTCTCATAGATTGAGGCATTTTCCGGCGGAAACGAGGATAAGCTTAAGGATGTGATCTGTCAACTCAAATGAGCCAATTAAATTTTTTTTACCAGTATTAAATGCTTGAAAGTTTAACGCAAAACTATTTAAAATATAAATTTTTACATGTTATGTTACTGGATTGATGTCTATATTTTAAATATATAAATTAAGATTAAATCTATTTCGAATATAATTTCCCGGCGTAGTCAAAATGTTTCTTCTTATATTCGTCCATTCCAAAAGATGAAATCATACTTATGAATTTTATTCTTCTCTGTTGTAATGTTTATGTTAATATTGTTTATTTAAATGAAATTATGTTTTTATTGGAGTACTTTCAAGTATATTTTCATAAAACTAAGTCCTGAGAAAGTTAGGAGCTTAGTTGATTTCTGGTTCATGGATTAGATATTTTTATTTTTAATATGAATTTGTAGCTCTATAAGTTATCGCATTTGTTTTAACTCACTGTCACTTTAGTTATTGTATTGTTAAATTCTGGTGTTATCTGTTACCTTTAACTAGTTTGCCTAGATTATGCATTTAAGAAGTTTTCTGCTCCCATTTAACGAGGAACAGAGACGATAAATATGGAAGTTGGTTTGATATTAGTTGTAATATTCTTCATTTTTATATATTTTATATATATTTTGAAATGTAAAAATAAGTGTATCAGGTTTATAATGGCGGTTTGTTCTATGAAATTAATATGCAGCATATTAAGAAAGAATTAAAAAAGAAAAAAAAAACAGCACTACACATAAATATTTTATGAATAAACATTGAAAGAATCTTCAAATCTATTATTTTTATATTTATTTTTCCTTTGTACCACTTATTGTTTTTGTTTATCTTGTAATATTTCCAATTTCTGGTTTTGTATCAGCTCTATTTTTTAACCGAACTCGAGAAAAAAATTCACTTTAACTTAAATATGAAGTTTATTAGCCTTAATTGATTTTGATGATACCTAAACCTAATCCTTCAAAAAATATTTTCTCCAAAAGGCTGCCACTGGTCTATTATTAAATGTTGAATATAAATTGAAGTTGATTGTATGTAAATGACACAGTATGAGATGGAAGTCGTAGAATGATTACATAAATATTGAACTTGAAAATCTTCAGGGCTATAAAGTAAATTAGATAATAAATGAAAAAATAAATTTCATGAGAAGATTAAAAGGATTATTTACTCTATGGTTTATTAGTTTTCCATTTTTCACTTCTCACTATTTTATTGAGGATAATATCTATTCATACAATTTCAGTTATCCATTTTACATCATTTTTCTAACTTTGGTACTTAATTCAAAAAGAGAGGTTCCCAAATGTATCTCATCTACTTTGATAATATTTTAAGTAAAACTAGACATTTAACCATTGCATTTAGCAAAATATGGGCCTATGGTCTTTAGAACTCTCAGGAAAATCGGAGGGTTTGTGCGCGAAAAGCATATTTTATTTAATATCTCTGGTTCTAGTGAAAATATTAAAATCTGGTGACAACACACACCTTTCACTTACCTCCGTTTTTAGAATCAATTAAAAAAAAATTCAAATACAGTTAGAGATAAAAATGAGTTGAAACCATTAAAGAATTAATTAAATGGAATTTCTTTAGAAACATGTGTTTTATTTAAAAATTCTAAAATAATCACTTAATTTTGTAGGCTTTTATCACTCTATTAAATTAACAAAATCTGGTGCGGGCAACACACGACTTTCACTTGCTGCCATTTTTAAAATCAATAAAAGAATTTTCAAAAACAGTTGGAGATAAAAATACGTGAAACTATTAGGGAATTAATTAAATTGAAGAAACATGTGTTTTATTAAAAAATCGATTATATTATTATCTAAAATAATATAAGTTAGTTTTATGTTCATTTCATCACTCTCTATTAACTTTTAAAAGCTTGAGTATAAGATAATATTTTTTCTAAAATCTTTAGCTTTCCATCGGTATATCATACATGAATATTACAGTTCGTGTGTTAGAAAATGAAAAATTGCATTAAAAAAATATTTTTTCTGCTTTCTCCTTTAGTTGGGTATCGAATTCATTCAGTTTATATATTTACTTGTTTTTCATCAGTGGTAAGAAGGTAATATAGTTATTTTTATAGAATCAACAAAATTAAAGGTACTTTAGTTAAAGAAAATTTAAAATATCGGCATTTAAGCCCTATCAGACCATTCTATTCAGAATGAAACCTAAATTATATTATAGCCCATTAAATTTTACATCGATATAGCGAGTTTAATCAAAGTCGTTAGAGCCGTTTTCGAGAAAATCGTAAAAAGGTGCAAAATGCATGGTATAAAGTGCCTCTTCTGGTAAGCTCATATTGATGAAAAATGTTTTGTCACGTCTCGGGCGTATAGTTGTATTAAATATGAAATTTCAGTTTCATAGGACTTACCGTTTCCGCCCGAGAGTTAACCACTGACACACATAGACCTTTTAGCGGGGCTTGGTTATTTGGACCCAGGGGACCCTAAAATGTGTATTTCCGTTGAAAACTGGAATTCGAAAATTTTCACGTTCGCAATACTTCCCCTTACTATATATAGTATGTGAAGGTAAAAATGTTATCGAAATCGGTCAGACACATTTGGGATCTGATAGTTGCTTGTTAGTTACTATTTAGCACTGAAGATAAAGACACTCCTATTTATTGTACATTATTCTTAGCGAATTACATGTCCCAGAATGAAATTATATTTCATGTTCGGGCTTTGATGACCAAGCTGTTTTACGTCCTAAAACCAAACATACAAATTATATTTCGTTTTATATATTTATTGATGTCATCAAAATAAACTGTTTGTTACAAAGACCCTTATTCAAGTAAATTACATCATCAATTTTCTAGAAGTGGGCAGGAAAAAACAAGCAGCCCCTCTTTCACTTACCTGTATGAAATATATAGTAAGAGAAAGTTATTAAGGTTTTCGAAAATAAGGTACTGCGTAAAATATTTGGTCCGAAGAGAGATGAGGCCACTGGGGAGTTTAGAAGGTTGCACAACGCAGAATCGCAGAACTTGTATCCTGTGAATATAATTGAGTTGATAGCATCGCGGAGACTCAAATGGACGATTAAAGTTGTTGGGCTCTGTGAGGAGCGGATTCCGAGAAAGTTGGTATTCGCTGATCCGACTAGTAGGCGTCCGAAAGGTAGGCCGAGGCGTCGATGGGAGGATTGCGTTAAGGCTGATCTCGGGGGCTTGGGCTTGAACGGTGAACATTGGACGAGTCGGTGTAGGCGGAATTTGGTGGTATCGGCATCGAACCTTCGGGTTCGCTAAGCCTATTATTATTATAGTAAGAGAAAGTATTAAGATCGTGAAAATTTTTTAATTCCAGTTTTTTTCCGGAAATACACGTTTTAGGATCCCCTGTGTCCAAATAAACAAGTCCCGCAAAAAAGGGCTGTGTGTGTGTGTTGTAAGTCTAGCGCAAAAATTAATCCGTATGAAACTGAAATTTCATATTTAAGACAACTAACCCCCGAATGTTACAGCAACTTTTTCATCAAAATCAGCTTACCAGAAGAGCCACTTTATACTATGCATTTTGCACCTATCTACGATTTTCTAAAAATCGGCTCTAACGATTTCGATCAAATTCACTTGATCGATGTAAAATTTAAAGGGCTTTAATATGATGTAGGTTTCATTCTGATTGAAATAGTCTGACAAGGCTTAAATGCCGATATTTTAAATTTTCTTCCTCTAAACTACTTTCAATTTTGTACATTCCAAAAGATTGCCCATATCATCTTAATGAAATTGATGAAGGACGGCTAAATATACATGTTGAATGTATTTGATGACCAACTAAAGGATAAAAGTGCAAAAATATTAATGTGATTTTTGTTTTATTTTTATATTAAGAACAGTAATATAGACGTATAATATACCGTTGGAAAGCGAAAATTTTTAGAAAGAAATATTATCTTATACGTACTATTGTAAAAGTTAACGGAAAGTGATGAAAAGCCAATAAAACAAACTGATTGTCGTAGATAATAATATAATAGATTATTCAATAAAACACATGTTTCTATTTAAATCCAATTTAATTATTTCTTTAACAATATATTTTCGTTTATAAATTTGTTTAAAAATTCTTGAATTAATATAAACAATGGAGGTAAGTGAAAGTCGTGTGTTGCGTGCACCAGATTTCATCTCTAACCGTATTTTAAAATTCTTTATTGATTTTAAGAGGTCACCTTCTATGCTAAACGTTCCGGGTTCAAACCCGCAGGTGGTCCTTGGATTTTTTAATGGGATTACAAAATTCTTATTTATGCCGTCCTTCGGAGGGGACGTTAAAAGGAGGTCCCGAGCTTGTACGATGACAGGTACTCGTTAAAGATCCCTATCCTAATTAAACCTGGATAGGCAAAATTTAGGACTACCACTGTAGCATCGTCCGATTAGCCATAGTTGTAAAATAGTGACGTTAAACAAAGAAACAAATTGATTTTAACAACAGAGGTAAGCAGAAGTCTTGTGTTGCGCGCACCAGATTTTTACCAGTATATTCTATACTTGATCTTATGATGTATTTTAACGGCAGACTTCCGCCCACCTTGGAAATACTTAAATAGCATTGAGAGTTGGATCAATAACTCTACTCAAGTTCTCCTTCCTCTCCACCATAAATCATTAGCGAACATTTTAACATAAGTAACTAAAATATTTATTGCCAATCAAATTACTTTCGTAATCCATTGTCAATTCTTACTCAAGACCATGAAAATTACCTTCATAAAAAAGCTGAATTTTATTGCATAACAGTTTGAAATTAGCTGCAAGCAGTTTCAGTATTCAACATAGCCTCGTCTATCAGGGTTTCAATGATTATTAAAACGTTTCCAAGTATAATGATATCATTTAGATATGTTTTTTGGATAAAATTATAAGAGTGAGAAAACGTTGCAAATTATTACACAATGGTTTATTATTTCCAAATAATTATTTTAGGATATAACAATTTACGTAGCTGCTTAGGAGATTAACTAATTAATTAAAACAGGTACAGTATCAATAAATAATTCCAAGGAAAATAGCCAATGACCACTGCTAATTTCAAAACGCTATAACTCTGCTAGTTCTGAACCGATTTCAATGATTTCACCGATTCTTCATCTCTATACGGGTCAATCCATTCCATATCGTCCTTACCTTATAGACCTTGCCGCTCGACATTTTGGATTTTCAGAATTTTTTGACCAGTTATTCCCTGTCCTTCGTGAATATAAATCCGTAATTAAAAAAAAATTCGGCCCAATACTTTTAGTATTGCAAACGTTTTAAGTCAGCTCCGCGTGCAAAAACATGTAATGGGAAAATCAATTCCCCCAAAAAGGTCTGTGTGTGTGTACGTGTGTGGTAACTCTAGCGCAAAAACGAAAAGTCGTACAGAACTGAAAATTCATATTTAAGACAACTATACGCCCGAGACGTTACAAAACCTTTTTCATCAAAATGAGCTTACCAGAAGATCCACTTTATACCGTGTATTTTGCACCTTTTTTCGATTTTCTCGAAAACGGTCCCGATGATTTTGATCAAACTCACCATATCGATGTAAAATTAAATGGGCTTTAATATCATTTAGGTTTTATTCTGATAAAAATAGTCTGACAGAGCTTAAATGCCGATATTTTAAATTTTCTTTCTCTAAAGTACCTTTAATTTTGTAGATTCTATAAAATTAATTATATTATCTTGTTACCATTGATAATTAACAGCTAAATATTCACGTTGAGCGAATTTGATAAAAAAATAAAGGAGAAAAATGAAAACAATATTTTTTTTAATGCAATTTTTTGTTTTTGAAAATAAGAATAGTAATATAGATGTATAATATATACCGTTGGAAAGCTAAAGATTTTTGGAAAAATATTATCTGATTCACGGACTTTTAAAGGTTAATGGAGAGTGATGAAAAGCCGATAAAACTAACTTTTTTTTGGGTTCCCGAAAAGGAAAATTCATGGTGCTGCAACCTGGAGGCTTGTCAATGAAGCCCAGCGGACCAATTTTGTTTTTGAACATAAGAACAGTAATATAGACGTATAATAAACCGTTTGAAAGAGAAAGACTTTAGAAAATATATTATCTTATACACAAGCTTGTAAAATTGAATAAAGATTGATAAAAAGCCGATAAAACTAACTGATTATTTTAGATAATAACTAGCTGTAACCCACGGCTTTGCTCGCGAATATTTTATTTTGTCTTTATTTAAATTTGCATAAACGCGTTTATGAGTAGTAACTATAAAACAAATATGATGGAGCAGTTGTTTGGAGATGTGGTCACTAAGAAAATACCAATAAAACAAACTTATTTTATTATTTTCCTAATGGTGTGTTTTCTTGGTGGCTTCACCCTCAGCCAACTTCTTTACCATATAGTCATATATAAAACGGGCAACAACTACTCCATTATTATAGGACGTATACATTTTCAAGAAATATATATATTATATTTTTAACAATTACATTTATCAAAGTTGTTTTCAATTGAAAATGTCCCCATTCATTGGATCAATGTATATCAATCACATTTATGTTGCAAACGTGACTATATACCCGATTACTTTATAGCTAAAATATATTGAGTAATTTTGGGTATGCCTACTTCTACTGGATCGCTATTGTATATTTAACAGAACTAAATGGTAACTTATTAGACTAAAGTTAGAATTATGGTTGATGAGGAAAGTGATTTAAAAACATTACTATAATTAATCTAATATAACTATAAATATTTTGTTTTTATTATCGAGACACATTGAAAAAATAGAACAAAAACTACACTTCTTTATCTTTGTTTGCGGTTTGGTGAATTCAATTTGATAAATAAAATAATTTAAATTAAAATCGCTACAAATTACGAAAGATATTGATAGTGACTAATCAATTTATTAAATTTTACAATCTTTTGTATGAGATAATACTTTTTTCTAAAATCTTTAGCTTTCCAACGGTATATTATTTGAAATATAAATAAGCCTCAACAGCTGTGGCGCACAAACATAACAAAATGCGTAATTTATCCCCCACTCCTTTCATAAAACAGTTGCGAGTATATCAGGAGTCGACAGATGGGGGAAGGAGTAAAATCTGGTGCGGGCAAAACACGACTTTCACTTAACTCCGTTTTTATAATCGATTAAAGAATTTTCAAATACAGTGAGAGATAAAAATTAGTGAAAAGGGGTCACCCATAGCGTAGTAGCTAGCATAACAGCTTTCTATGCCAAAGGTCGCGCGTTCAAAACCGCGGGTGGCCCTAGGATTTTTTAATGGGAGTAAAAAATCCTTAGTTATGCCGTCCTTCGGAGGGGACGTTAAAAGGTGGTCCCGAGCCTGTGCGATGTCAGGTACTCGTTAAAGATCCCTATTCTAATAAAACCTGGATAGACAAAATGTAGGACTCCCACCTTAGCATCGTCCGATTAGCCATAGTTGCATAAAAATGATGTTAAACGAATAAAAAAAATTAGTGAAACCATTAAAGAATTAATTAAGTTGAATTAATATAGAAACATCTGTTTTATTAAGAACTCTTAATCTTTTATTTATATCTATTTATTTATATTATTTATTTTTATATATATATTTATTTATCTATATATATTATATCTATATATTTATATTTATCTATATCTATATTAATTATTATCTAAAACAATCAGTTAGTTTTATCGGCTTTTTACCACTCTTTATTCAATTTTAAAAGCTTGTGTATTAGATAATATTTTTTCTAAAATCTTTCTCTTTCCAAAGGTATATTATACGTCTATATTACTGTTTTTATGTCCAAAAACCAAAAATTGCATTAAAAAAAACATTTTTTAAGTTGTCTCCTTTAGTTGTTTATCAAATTCACTCAACTTATTTAGCTTTAATTAACAATGCCAACAAGATAGTATAGTTATTTTTATAGAATATACAAAATTAATGGTACTTTAGAGGAAGAAAATTTAAAATATCGGCATTTAAGACCTGCCAGACCATTTTAATCAGAATGAAACTTAAATGATATTGAGGACCATTAAATTTTACATCGATATAGCGAGTTTAATCAAAATCGCCCGGGAGTTACCACACACACACTAACACACAGACATTTTTGCGGGACTTGGTTATTTGAACTCAGGAGACCCTAAAAAGTGTATTTCCGTTGAAAACTAGAATTAGAAAATATTCACGATCGCAATACTTCCCCTTACTATATATAGTAAGTTAGTTTTATCGGTTTAATCTATTTATTAAATTTTACAATCTTTTGTATGAGATAATACTTTTTTCTAGAATCTATATCTTTCCAACGGTATATTATACATTTATATTACTGAAATATTTTTTCAGTTTTTTCCTTTAGTTGGGAAGATGTTAATAGTGGCTATGTTGAATGAGGTTGTATAAAATAAATACAGGTGAATAGCAATGAACTGCTCTGTTTATGATAAATAAAAGATTATTATTTCATGTCAGATATCAATTTTATTTACTCAATGTTACAATTACATACCAGTACGTAAGTAGCCACATCCAAATTATTCAATAACATCGTTTTATCTTTTAAACATAACCTTTGTATATCATCATAACTCCTTTGCAACTCATAACTCATTACAAGTCATTCGAATGAGTGCTAATATTTTTTCTGGAAACGTATAATATTATGTATTTTATTATAAATGGAAACTATAATGTAAATGTATATTTTATAAGTAAGAACTCATAGAAACAATCAACACACACTTATATTTGAATTAATAATCACGATCGCAATACTTCCCCTTACTATATATAGTAAGTTAGTTTTATCGGTTTAATCTATATAGTGGTCATTTTCAGTTTAATCTATATAGTAGTTTTCAACGGAAATACACGTTTTAGGGTCTTCTGAGTTCAAATAACCAAGTCCCGCAAAAATGTCTGTGTGTTTGTGTGTGTGGTAACTCCCGGGCGATTTTGATCAAACTCGCTATATCGATGGCAATACTTTCACTTACCTATATATTCCATATATATAGGTAAGTGAAAGTAAAAAACGATGCAAATAACCAAATAGTGCGAAAAGGTCTGTATGTGGCAAGTTTAACATGAAAACGAAAAGTCGTACCAAACTGAAATTCAACATTTTAGACAAATATACGAGTGTTTTAAATATACTTTTCACCTAAATCGGCTGGCCGGAAGTTCTACTTTATAACATGAATTTTGTACCCTTTTACAATTTTCTCAAAAAAGGCTGTAACGAATTAGATTATTTTCAATTTTTTTTTTCTATAATCTTCAGTTTTCCAATGGTATATTATACATCTATATTACTATTCTTAAAATGGAGGAAAAAAATAATTACCCCCAACCACAAAAAAAAAAAAAAAAAAAAAAAAAAAAAAAAAAAAAAAAAAAAAAAAAAAAAAAAAAGGGTACTCTTTTTTGCGTTATCAAATTTGTCCAACTTAATATTTTGGTGGAGTTTTTTTCAAGCATAATAAGACGATATGTTTATTTTTCTTAAATCTACAAAATTAAAGGTATTTTAGAGGAAGGAAATTTGAAATATAAGCATTAGAGCTCTAACATACTATTTCAATCATAAAACGCTACAAATTGTCATAAAATGGTTTATTATTTCCAAATATTTATATTATGGTATAACTGTTTTTATGGCTGTTTACGAGTTCTTTTTTAATTTTGTTGGAAATTGAAAACTACTGACATGGGATGTAATAATAATAAGAACCGAATTTTGGGAGAATTGCTTCTATTGTAATTTGTGATTGATTGATGATCTATTATAGTAGTATAGTAAGTTGTTGGGTTGCCGTGAGTCGATTCTGGACCAGATAGGTCCTCCAGGGCACACCCAGCCCCTATAAATTGGGTACCCGAACCGAAATCGCTCCCTCCGATTGGCCTGTTACAGTAAGGATCATTACTATGTAATGAACCCACATCCATTTTGTAAATAGTTGGTTTTTTGTTTAATATTTTAAGTTTGGTTTTGATAAATTGGCTAAAATAGTACAGACTTTCCTCCATCGGAACAATCTGCCTTTACGATTTGTGCAATCATTTCCGGGATTTGGAAAGCTTTCGTAGGACCAAGGCCACGCTGATTATTGCTACACGCAAACCACGAAGGAGTGAGGTCATGATATTGTGGCCGACGCCAATTTAAGTAGTTTCTTGGCTAGAAATGTAAAATTATATTGTAATATTTTGCCTCTGCGAAATAAGTTCGGAAATATTTAAAAGAAGACATTATCATTAAATGTGAGGTACGCAATTTAGATAGAAAAATCTGGTGCTCGCAACAAAGGCTTTCTTTGCATCCGTTGTTATAATCAATAAAAGAACATTTATAGATGAAAATAAATTGTTAAAGAATTAATCACTTTCAGTTTCAATAGAAACATGTGTTTTATGAAATAACCTATTATATTATTATCTACGACGACCAGTTTGTTTTATCGGCTTTTAATTACTCTCCGTTAACTTTTACAATTTCGTGTATAGCATAATATTTTTACTAAAATCCTTAGCTTTCCAACGGTATATTGTACATCTCTATTGTTGTTTTTGTGTTCAAAAACACAAAAATTGCATTAAAAAAATATGTTTGCACTTTCCCCTGTTTGGTGTTTATCGAATCCGTTCAACTTATATATTTATCCATTTTATATCAATGCTAAAAATAGGAAGAATAGTTAATGTTTCGCCATTTACGCCCTGCCCTACTGTTTCAATCAGAATGAAAATTATATAATATTAATTAAATATTTCATCCAACTAGGTAGTTTAATCAAAATCGTTAGAGTTGTTTTTGACAAAATCGTAAAAAAGGTGCAAAATGCATGGTATAAAGTGGTGGTTCTGGTGAGCCGATTTTAATAAAAAAAAAAAGTGCTGTAACATCTCGGGGGTATAGTTGCCCTAATATGAAATTTCAGTTTCATAGGACTTTCAGTTTCCGCCCGGGAGTTACCACACACACACACACACACACACACACACAGACCTTTTTGCGGGACTTGGTTATTTGGACTCAGGGGACCCTAAAATGAGTATTTCCGTTGAAAACTGGAATTCGAAAATTTTCACGATCGCAATACTTTCAACTAAAGTAAGTATTTTATTATGAAAGAAAATATTCAATAGAGTACCTTAGTTTTGACAAGAGTTTGTTTCTTTGAACGCGCTAATTTCAGAAAATACTAATTCTAATTGAAAAATTCGTTTTGTGTTTGATAGTCCATTTATCGAGGAAGGCTTTAGGCTATATAACATCATGCTGCGACCTATAGGATTGAAGAATCAGTGGGAAATCTGAAGAAAAAAAAACTGGGAAATTTAACCTCTTATCCCAGTGATTCCAAATGATTTAATTTTTAAAATAATTCAATATCTCGTTATGTTATCTTTTGCGCTAATAATAATTGAAACACTGGGGCAACCATTTAAATACGTAGGAATCGATTTACTTCAAGACTGCTTTTCACACGACCAACTATATGTCGTGTTGTCAAGATCGGGTTGCGGAGAAAATCTGTATGTTCTTCTGCCACAAGAAAATAAAACTAAAAATATCATTTACACAGAAGTACTTTAAAATATATTCATTTAAAAACTTCTTAATAGCAATCATAATAACAGAAATTGACACTGACGAAGTCGCGGGCAACAGCTAGTCATTTATACAACTTGTAAGTAAGAAATCGTGAGCAAGAAACGTTTTTTTGTAAAGGTATATTATACGTCTATATTTTACTATTGTTGTACTTGGGGAAAAAAAAAAAACTCTTTTCTCCTTCAGGTTGTTATTAAATTGATGCATGTATATTTGTCCGCTTTTAATCAATTCTAATAAGGGTTATATAATGATGGAGTTTTTGTTGACCGTTGAGAAATTAGATAAGGAAGATTTTTGGGGTGTGGTCATTAAATAGAAACACACATTAAAACAAGTGCTATTTTAATTATGTGCCGACGTTTCGGCCTACATTGTGGGCCTTCATCAGGGCTAAAAGAAACAAGATAACCAATGTAATTATAGACTTAATAATGCGTTAGGTATAGAATAATAATATGGTGACAGTAATATAATATGGGAACATAAATAAAATTGAATGTAAAATGATAATAAGATGACAGTTATAAAGTAATGTAAATAAACAAAATTAAGATGATAGTTATAAAGTATGGATAATATTTATAAAAATAATTAATAAGATGATAGTTGTACAGTATGGAAGTAAACAGAATTAAGATGATCATATTGTTATGAGAATATATAAAGAGAGTAAGCAAATGAAAAAATGACAAAAGAACAATATGTGAACAATTAAAATTTTGAATCTGAACAATTTTGAAGTGATATTTGACGGTAATATATTAAATACATACTTAAGAACATAGGTAATATATAAAAAATAACATAGTCATTAGAAAAGAGAAACAATATGAATGATTTTTTATTATTTTTATAACTGTCATCCATACTTTATAACTATCATCTTAATTTTGTTTATTTACATACTTTATAACTGTCATCTTAGTATCATTTTACATTCAATTTTATTTATGTTCCCATATTATATTACTGTCACCATATTATTATTCTATACCTAACGCATTATTAAGTCTATAATTAATTACATTGGTTATCCTGTTTCTTTTAGCCCTGATGAAGGCCCACAATGTAGGCCGAAACGTCGGCACATAATTAAAATAGCACTTGTTTTAAATGTGTGCTTCTATTTTATGACCGCACCCCTAACCATCTTTCTCATCTAATAAGGGTTAATGTTTTCGAATCTACAAAATCATAGGTACTTTAGACGAACACACTTTAAAATATCGGCATTTAGGCACAGCCAGACAATTTCGATGAGAATGAAACTAACATGATATGGAAGTCCGAAAGTGGTCTTAATTGAACAAACAAAAACATTTCATCTTTCGTTATAATCACAAGTTAAACTGTTTAGTATTCGATAAACGATATGACGCAACTGGTCCCAACACTAATGAATAATCAAAATTGTGTAATGAGCGCTCCAGATTTTGAAAATCACGCTTATCATTCTAAAGATAGCGGTGGATCGCTAATGACGATAGCTCGAGCTCCAACACTTGATAACGAGTGGCAGTGGCTCAGCGCTGATGTGGGTGGTGACGTAATTAGTCGTAACTAGTCATGGTGAGTGGTGTCTAGAACCTGTGAGCATTGTCGCTATATACAGCGGCATCTAGCGGCTTTTTGGGGGAACTAGGTTCTTCAAGCTTGCACTCTCGTTAAAGCTGCGCTGCGCGGGGAGTTGTTAATAGTGAATTATCATAAACTCTCACATACTTTCAACGTATGATAACAAATATTTAATTACCGAATTTTCTCTAAAACTTCATCATTTACTTTTACTTTCACTTACCTATGTATGAAATATATATTATGGAAAAGTATTGCCATCGTGAAAGTTTTCTAATTCCAGTTTTCAACGGAAAAACACGTTTTAGGGCACCAGTCGAAATAGCCAAGTCCCGAAAAAAAATTCTGTGTAAAACTGTTGTAAAGGTGTATAAAACTGAAATTCCACATTTTAAGAGCGTCTATGCCCGAAATGTTACAGCTTTTTCATCATAATCGGCTAATCAGAAGAGCCACTTTATAACATGCATTTTGCACCATTTTACGATTTTCTCAAAAACGGCTCTAACGATTTTGATTAAACTCACTATATCGATGTAAAATTTGATGGGCTTTAATATCATATAAGTTTCGTTCTGATTGAAATAGTCTGATAGGGCTTAAATGCCAAATGTTTAAATTGTCTTCCTCTAAACTACCTTTAATTTTGTACATTCCAAAAGATTAACCATATTATCTTAATGGCACTGATGAAGGACCGCTAAATATCAAAGTTGGACGACTTTGATGACCAACGAAAGGATAAAAGAGTAAAACTATTTTTTTAATGTAATTTTTTTTTTTATATTAAGAACAGTAATATAGACGTGTTAAGAATTGAAATAGTCTTATGTTTATATCTTTCTATTTGTAATTGTATTTGTTTTATTTTGTGATTTATTATGTGCAAGCGCGACAATCATTTGTTTTATTCTAGTTGAATCAGCTGTTAAGTGACCGCTGGGCAGAGGGGCATTCTGGGATTGTGAGAGAGAGATAATGGAGTCACACGCGAGTGTAGACGGTGTTTAATTAAGTTGGTCGTCGCTGGATGTCGCATATTTTTCGTATAATCGCTACTCGCACATCATCATAGTAGATTGTCTCAGAATTGTCGCATAGAGTAGGAGTCGCAGGAGAGAAAGGAACATCGCAGACGGGAGAGGGAAGGAAGTCATCACGGATAGAAAGCATCACCACCTCGCACACTGTAAACAATTAATATAAGCTTGTTCATGTTCTCTCTGTTATTATTTCATTTATTTACCCTCAACAAAATTACACGAATTGACAGATAATTCAGCTATTCACACAACGACCGGGTTGAGGCTGCGAGCAAACGCGTTAGTCGCCCCTCTTCCCAACAAGACGTATAATATCCCGTTGGAAAGAGCAGGGTTTAAAAAATATATTAATTGATACACAAAGTTGTAAAAGATTATATAAAGTGAGGAATAAGGAATAAACTTATTACTGATCAAAAATTTAATATAGTTATATAATTTAATCTAAATCATATGTTTCCTACGAAAGTGAATACAAGTGTTATTAAAATAAACTTCAAATATTTTTCAAATTGAAGTATATTTAATAGTTTTTAAATTGATTTTAACATTCGAGGTAAGTGAAAGTCGTGTGTTGCCCGCACCAGATTTTTTCTGCCCCTTTAGTTTAGGCAACTATATATTTCATTTCGGATTCGTTTTCACCGAAAATAAACGTACCTGAGTCCACATGAGCTCCATGAACGTGTGTTGCACGCACCAGATTTTTTACTTTCACATAACTATAAATGAAAAATATAGTATGGGAAAGTATTGAGTTCGTGAGAATTTGAGTTTTTCAATAAGATAATGGTTTTTTTTTTCTAAAATTTTTAGCTTTCCAACGGTATATTATACATCCATATTATTGTTTTTATGTTAATTTCATATAAAATTATTTCAATGATAATAAGATGATGTGGTTATTTTTATAGAATCTTCATAATCAAAGGTATTTTAGAGGAATGAGATTTAAAATATCGACATTTAATCCCAGTTAGACTGTTTCAATCAGAATGAAACTTATATATTATTAAAATCTATTAAATTTTACATCGATATAGCGAGTTTATTAAAAATCGATAGTGCCGTTTTCGAGAAAATCGTAATAAGAATGATGCCACGTACCCTATATTATATAATTATATAATGGTTGATAAAAACCCAATGTTGACTTCCAACAATTATTTCTATTAAAGAGGCGAATCGAAGCTTGTGTGATGGCAGCACCAGATTACTTCCTCACACTTTCTATTGAACAATTTCAGCTCACATTAATTTTAGAAGATTAATCTCCCTTCAAGATGTTTTATCATTAATAATTCTTCGGAATTCAATGTTTCACTGTAGTACAAAAACCAAAAATGTAGTACGCATCATCCAATTGAGACTCGTCAGATATGACGCAACTTATGAAGCGTTCCTATTCGAAGTTCGTTCCCACTCCAATACTTCCAGAATTTCCTCATTCGTCAGGTTCGAAGAAGGCGCCAGCTCATACAAAATACCGCAGGGATCTCTGGAACCTGGAAAGTCCTACTTCTCTCCACGATTTAGAGGCTGACACCGCTTGTTTACACGGTGATAGTAAATCTAGTCTTGTTGAAATTTGTTTTTTAATTTAATAATTTTAAATTTTTACTTTTACTTACTATATATAGTAAGGGGAACTATTGCGATCGTGAAAATTTTCGAATTCCAGTTTTCAACGGAAATACACGTTTTAGGGTCTCCTGAGTCCAATAACCAAGTCCCGCAAAAATGTGTGTGTGTGTTAACTCTCGGGCGGAAACGGTAAGTCCTATGAAACTGAAATTTCATATTTAAGACAAATATACGCCCGAGACGTGACAAAACTTTTTTCATCAAAATGAGCTTACCAGAAGAGGCACTTTATACCTTGCATTTTGCACCTTTTTTCGATTTTCTCGAAAATGGTTCCGACGATTTTGATTAAACTCGCTATATCGATGTAAAATTTAATGGACTTTAATATCATGTAGGTTTCATTCTGATTAAAATGGTCTGACAGGGCTTAAATGCCGATATTTTAAATTTTCTTCTTCTAAAGTACCTTTAATTTTGTATATTTTATTAAAAAAAACATATTATCTATTTAACATTGATAAATAACAGCTAAATATGCAAGTTGAGCAAATTTGAAAAGCAACTAAAGGAGAAAACTAAAAAAATATTTTTTTTAATGCAGTTTTTCGTTTTTGAACATAAGAACAGTAATATACATGTGTAATATACCATTGGAAAGCTAAAGATTTCAGAAAAAAATATTATCTAATACACAAGAGCTTGTAAAAGTCAATAGAGAGTGATGAAATGAACATAAAACTAACTGATTATTTTAGATAATAATATAATAGATTTTTTAATGAAACACATTTTTTATATAAATTCAATTTAATTAATTCTTTAAAAATTTCACGTATATTTATCTACTATAGCTGTATTTGAAAATTCTTTCATTGATTTTAAAAATGGAGGTAAGTGAAAGTCGTGTGTTGCCCGCACCAGTCTACTTTGCTGCGGGTCCTGGGTTCGAATCCCTGCTCCGACAGAATATTATTTATTCTGTTAATTCGGCCGGAGGGCGATCCTGGGTTATGGACCCTTCCAGGCTCAATCAAGTGGGTAACCAAAAATAGGGAAAAACCCGGTCGAATCACCTCATTGCACGGCCGTTGGCCTAGAAACAATACGAATCTCTACATGTTCTGAGCCCAAAACTCTTCATGGGTTGTAGTGATACAGGCTTTTTTTTTTTTTTTTTTTTAAATTTAGTACTGATGATAAATGCAAACCTAGAAATGTTGACATGGATGTTAATGAAACTTGGTATAAAACAAAAATCTGATCAACAACTACTTTAGTTTATGAGATATGCGATTTCAATTTCTTAGAACTTTTCGTTTGCGTGCAAGAAATAACGCCCACAAACCTTTTCTCGGGATTTGGACGTTTGGACTCAAAGGTTTATAAAACGCGATTTTGAACATTTTAACAATCGTAATAACCCCGGCTTTGCTTGCGAATATTTCATTTTGTCTTTATTTAAATTTGCATAAATGCGTTTATGAGTGCTAACTATAAAACGCAAAAACCAATTAACCTATTACTATAATAAATCTAATACAACTATAAACATCTTGTTTATAATATCGAGACACATTGAAAAAATAGAACAAAAAATATGGTGCGGGCAACACTTACCTCCATTTTTAGAATCGGTTAGAGAATTTTCAAATACAGTAAGAGATATAAATTAGTTAAACCATTAAAGAATTAAATAAATTAAATTTATATAGAAACGCTTGTTTTATTAAAAAATCTATTATATTATTATCTAAAATAATCACTAAGTTTTATCGGTTTAATCTATTTATTAAATTTCACAATCTTTTGTATGAGATAATACTTTTTTCTAAAATCTTTAGCTTTCCAATGGTATATTATACATTTATATTACTGAAATATTTTTTCAGTTTTTTCCTTTAGTTGAGAAGATGTTAATAGTGGCTATGTTGAATGAGGTTATATAAAATAAATACAGGTGAATAGCAATGAGCTACTCTGTTTATGATAAATAAAAGATTATTATTTCATGTCAGATATCAATTTTATTTACTCAATGTTACAATTACATACCAGTACGTAAGTAGCCACATCCAAATTATTCAATAACATCGTTTTGTCTTTTAAACATAACCTTTGTATATCATCATAACTATTTTGCTACTCTTAACTCTTTGCAAGTCATTCAAATGAGTACTTATAATTTTTCTGGAAACGTATAGTAATATGTATTTTATTATAAATGGAAACTATAATGTGTATGTACATTTTATAAATAAGAACGCATAGAAACAATCAACACACTTATATTTGAATTAATAATCACATATGTGAAGATATGGGAAGGTTACTTACTGGGAACCAGTGTTGCCACAGTTAAACAAATTTTGTTTTACGTTTTATAAAAATATATTTTTCAACCATTTCGAATAGTAATAAAAACTATCCTATCATTTAAGTTGGACTAAATAACAGATACTAACGAAGTTTGATCAAAGTCGGTTCAGTAATTTCAGAGTTTATCGCGAACAAACATTGTAACACGAGATTTTTATATATATAGATATGAAGGTACGTGAAAGAAAAATCATTTATTATAATTTAACAGTTGAGGTTATTAATCTAGTTTTCAATAATGAAATGATTTTTCCGGCATCTAGAAATTTTTTTTTTCCCCAGATGCTTTTATAATATGGATGTGTAAAGGAAGATATATTGGGTTGATGCAAAATTAATGCAGGTTTTTAGTAGGTATTGTAAATACGCCATATCTTTACTTTAACCATATATATTTAATCAAAATAATTTCCATCTGAATCAATGCACTTTTGCCAACGTTCAACAAGCTTTCTTATTCCACCAGAAAAAAAATCCGAATCCCTGGACTCAATGAAATCACGAAAAGAATTTTCAATGTCGTCCTGGTTTTGAAAATTTTTCTCCCTCAAAAAGTTGTCCAGATGCCTGAAAAAGTGGAAGTCTGTAGGAGAGAGGTCAGGTGAATAAGGCGGATGTTGGAGAACTTCGTAGCCCAACTCGTGCAGTCGTCGAAGCGTTGGTTGTGCAACGTGTGGTCTGGCGTTATCGTGGTGCAGGATCGGCCCCTTCCGATTCATCAATGCTGGGCAAAGACGTTGCAATTTTTGAGTTCCGAGTTCCGCCGCCATTTCTCGTGTGGTTTTGGTT
This sequence comes from Piezodorus guildinii, assembly GCA_023052935.1. Lineage (NCBI taxonomy): Eukaryota > Metazoa > Arthropoda > Insecta > Hemiptera > Pentatomidae > Piezodorus > Piezodorus guildinii. The sequence goes on along the minus strand of CM041292.1, from coordinate 785,149 downwards.
GAGTCTTCTTCCACTTTTGACCTCAGCTGGTCGTTGTCCAGAGCAAGATGACGGCCCCGACCTTCCTTGTCTTCGAGGTCGAAATCTCCTCTGCGAAACTTCTGGAACCAACGCTGCACCGTGCACTCATTAATAGCCCCCTGACCCCACACTTCATTAATATTACGAGCCGTTTGCGCAGCGCTGCGCCCTAATTTAAAATCGTAAAAATAAATTTGACGAAAATCGCACTTTGACATTTTCGATTCAAGACCTTTGAACACACTGAACAAAACGATTTTACTAAACAAATTCATGGTGAAAGAGAGGGTATTAGATAAGGTTTGTTTTGGTATAATAATGATCAATGTTAGGATTAGCTTTGTTTACACAATTGGAATTAAGATATTGCAATAGAGGAAACCTGCATTAATTTTGCATCAACCCAATATTTTCTTATATTACAACAAAATTAGTAAATGGGATTTCATCAGGTGTATACAGAAACTTATATATTTCATTACGCACAAGTAATGGCAGTGTCATTAAAACCCATCTTGTTTAATATTCTTTAAGTTGTGGTCAAGGCCAGATTTTTTCTGTACTCATTCAGAATATTATCGTGGGCTAAATAAATGATAAAAATGACTTTTTTTTACTATTGTAGTGCGTATTGAGTTTGAAAGGAAACCAGAACGAAAATGAAATGTTGCAAGTAGCTGTAGTACGATGTAATTATAATAACGCGATTAATTTTCGCTTTAAATTCGAAACTTATTCTAAGGTTAGGTTTGGAGATTCAGCCGTCAAGTGTAAAATTTTAGATATCCGAAATTAAATAAGTAAAACATATTTGGCAAATAATGTATTTATCAAAAGTGAAAAGAAAATGATTTTTATAGAACATTGAAAAAAAAAATCTGGTGCGGGCAACACACGACTTTCACTTACCTTCATTTCTAAAATCAATGAAAGAATTTTCAAATACAGTTAGAGATAAAAATACGTGAAACTATTTAAGAATTAATTAAATTGAATTTAAATAGAAACATGTGTTTTATTAAAAAATCTATTATATTATTATCTTAAATAATCAGTTAGTTTTACCTTCTTTTCACCACACTCTATTAACTTTTAAAGCTTGAGTATGAGATAATATTTTTTCTAAAATCTTTAGCTTTCCAACGGTATATCATACATGTATATAACTGTTCTTATGTTCAAAAACAATTAATTGCATTAAAAAAATATTTTTTCTGTTTTCTCCTTGAGTTAGGTATCGAATTCATTCAGTTTATATATTTACCTGTTTTTCATCATTGGTAACAAGATAATATAGTTATTTTTTATAAAACAACGAAATTAAAGGTACTTTAGAGAAAGAAAATTTAAAATATGTCAGACCATTTTATTCCCTATGAAACCTGAATGATATTAAAGCCTAATACATTTTGCATCGATATAGCGAATTTAATCAAAATCGTCGGAACCGTTTTCAAGAAAATCGAAAAAAGATGCAAAATGCACAGTATAAAGTGGCTCTTCTGATAATCTCATTTTGATGAAAATGTTTTTTTTTACGTCTCGAGCGTATATTTGTCTTAAATATGAAATTTCAGTTTCATAGGACTTCGACTTCGTTTTCGCCCGGGAGTTACCACACACACCCACACACCTCTTTGCGGGACTTGGTTATTTGGACTCAGGGGACCCTAAAACGTGTATTTCCGTTGAAAACTGGAATTAGAAAATTTTCACGATCGCAATACTTTCCCTTACTATATATAGTAAGTGGAAGTAAAAATGAGAAAATATTTTTTCTCGCCTTTAAACACTGCCGTTTCTTGTATGATATAATCATATAATATAATTCAATTGAAAAAATATAGCAATTAATACGCTTTGAAATTAAAAGATATATAAAAATACCGTGAGAACGATAATTTATAGGGCACATGTTGCTTATCGTTGATAAGAAAGAATTGATTAGGTAGCAAGATTATCGGTTATCGCTTTGGTTTGAGTGGTTAATATTTATTGTGGATATCCGTTCAGGTATAGCTTTCAGGTAGTATTTTTTTTACGGGAAGTCGTATTGCAACTGAAATTTCAATTTTCCGAATTAGATATGTTCCACAGAAACAACATAGAGCCACTTTATACCATGCCTGGTCCTAGGATTTTTTAATGGGAGTAAAAAATTTAGTTATGCCGTCCTTCGGAGGGGACGTTAAAAGGTGGTCCCGAGCCTGTGCGATGTCAGGTACTCGTATATCAAATTCGTAATTTAAATCATGTTCGTTTGTTTGTTTAGTTATTTAACGTCACTTTATGCTACTATAAAGTGTGTTCATTGTTGTTTATTTTTTTATTTAACGTCACTGTATGCTACTATGGCTAATCGGACGATGCTACAGTGGGAGTCCTAAATTTTAATCTATCCAGGTTTTATTAGGATAGGGATCTTTAACGAGTACCTGATATCGCACAGGCTCGGGACCACCCTTTAACGTCCCCTCAGAAGGACGGCGTGACTAAGGAGGACACTAACTAGTAGTACTTATTTTTGATTGTGTGCCGAAGTTTCAGCCAACATTGTGGGCCTTCATCAAGGATGCTGATTCTGAGAAGGTGTCTCAAGAAGTGCTTGAGTCAGCATCCTTGATGACGGCCCACAATGTAGGCCGAAACGTCGGCACACAATTAAAAATAAGTACTACTAGTTAGGGTGTGTGATTTTGATGACCTAAACTCCCAACCATCTTCCTCATCAAATTTTATGTAGGTTTTATTTTCTTTAAAATACTCTGACAAGGCTTAAACCCAGCTATTTTTAAAATTTCTTCCCCTAAAATAGCTTAAATTTTGTTGGTTAGAATTAATTAACCATTTCAGCTTGTTAGCATTCATACAAAATGTGTGAAAATGAAATATGAAAGAATTCGGTAACTAACTGAAGGAAAAAAGAGCAAAATTATATTTTCAGGTTATTTTTTTTTTCCCGAACATTAGAAAAGTAATATAGATGTACAATATACCATTCAAAAGCTAAGGATTTTTAGAAAAATTGTTATCTCATACAAAGCTGTAGAATATATTGGAGAGTGACGAATAGAGCATGAAGTGGAGTGATTGTCCTAGATAATAATTTGTAATTGTTAAATGATTTAATCTCAAGTGAATTGTTTCCATTGAAACAAGTTGTGAACGTCTTGTGTTGCGCGCACCAGATTTTAAAAAAATATAATTTTACGAACTGGCAAGGAGAGGATCACCAATGTTTCTCACCAATTTTGATGAAATTTTTTTTGGTGAAACTAGACAGTAAACCATTAGACTATGCAAAATATTGGACTGTTTCAAATGAAATGTGAAACATTAGCTTCCCAATCAATTACCCACTCTTTAGTATACCTCCAAATATGAACATGTAAACACGCGATTTTCGAGTAATATTTTTGTACGAATTTAAACTCGGCCATTCAGCTGCTGAGGCCGCTAGAAATATTTGCAAGGCGTTTGGGGAAGAGAGTGTTAATGAACGGACCATTCGCCGTTGGTTTGCTAAGTTTTCAGCTGGGAATACCGACTTGGAAAACTTGCCCTGTCCGTAATAGACAACGATGTCCTCAAACATACAGTAGAAGGAAACCCCTACCAAACAGTTAAAGGACTCTCAGCACTAACTAAATGCAAGTGCATCAACCGTTTCCAGACATTTAAAGTGTATTAGGCAAGTAAAAAAGCTCGATACATGGGTACCTCATGATCTCACTGAGTGGCAGCAAGACCCTATGTTTCAAAACATACACAAGATTACCACCTGTTCAGGAATTTAGACAACTTCGTCAAAGGAAAACTTTTTGAAAATGATGATCAAGTTTTCAGATTTTGTTTCACTTCAAAGATCAGAGTTTTTCAATTCGGGAATAAAAAAGTTGGTGTCACGTTGAGAAAAAGAAGGTAAATACTTCGAATAAAATTATCTTGTTTTCATATCGTATTTTTAATAATAATCCTTTGCCTTGAAAACTGACATTTCATGTGACACAATATTTGCACCATTTTACAATTTTATTAAAAAACGGCTCTTACGATTTTGATTAAACTGTATTTATCGATGTAAAATTTAATAGGCTTTAATGTGATTGAAATAGCCTGACAGGGCCAAAATGCCGATATTTTAAATTTTCTTCCTCTAAACTACCTTTAATTTAGTATATTTAAAAAAAGTTGTCATATTATCTTATTAGTATTGCTAAAAACCAGTTAAATATACAAGTTCAACGAATTTTGTAATTAAATATACCTTTAATTGTGTACATTCCAAAAGATTGACCAAATCATCTTAATGACATTGATGAGGGACGGCTAAGTATACAAGATGGACGAATTTGATGACCAACTAAAGGATAAATGAGCAAAAAAATGTTTGTATGTAATTTTTGGTTTTTTGATGATAAGAAGGTAGTATATATAGACGTATAATATACCGTTGGAAAGAGAAACATTTTAGAAAAAATATCATCTGATACACAAAGTTGTAAAAGGTTATGTAAAGTGACGAATGGGGTATAAACTTATTACTGATTAACAATTTAATAAAAATAATGTTTCAAATTAAGGTATATACAATAGTTTTTAAATTGATTTTAATAGTCGAGGTAAGTGAAAGTCGTGTGTTGCCCGCACCAGATTTTTCTTCCTTCTCTAGAACCAGAGATATTAAATAACATGTGTTTTTCTTCCTCTGGAGCGTTGGCCCCTAATATTTTACAGAGCCTAATGGTTTTATATCTATTTTACCTTAAAAATATATCATCTGAATCGGTGGGGCACGTTTGGGGTTTAAGCGATAAATAAAAACGAAAAGAATTTAGAGAAATCGATTGTTGGAGAGGGTGAATAGAGAAGAGAGAGAAGATCGAAATAGGTTAATATCGATTTTTGACCAAGGCCGAGTCGATATTAATAAGGCCTCCCCAATTACCTAATTACCCTACAGTTTCCACCATACAGTAATAGATTCTTCGATTCCTTTTGCTCAACCAAAAATGGAACAGCTACGTATCTTAATTATATTAATTTAGATCAGATTAGATTTGTCGTTATTTGAGTAAGCCTTGTCAAATTTAGGTGGTCTATTTCGACTTTAGAGACCTTGAAATGTTAATTTCCGCTAGTATTTCACGTAGCTGATAGTGAAAGTAAAAAATCTAGTGCTCGCAACACACGACTTTCACTTACCTCCATTATTTATATCAATTCAAGAGTTTTTAAACAAATGTATAAACGAAAATATATTGTTTAAGAAATAATTAAATTAAGGTTGAAGAGAAATATGTATATTATATTATTATCAACAACAATCAGTTAGTTTTATCGGCTTTTCATCACCCTCCGTTAACTATTAGAATTTTGTGTATATGGTAGTATTTTTCTAAAATCTTTAGCTTTCCAACGGTATATTATACATCTATATTTCTGTTTTAATGCTTAAAAAAAAAACACGAATCGCATAGAAAAATATGTTTGCACTTTTCTCTTTTAGTTGTTTATCAAATTCGTTCAACTTGCGTATTTAGCCGTTATTTATTATTACTGACAATTATATGACCGTATTTTTTTTAAATGTAGAAAATTTAAGGTACTTTAGAGGAAGAAATTTTAAAATATCGGCATTAAAGCCCTGTCAGGTCATTTTAATCAGAAGGAAACTTACATGATATTGAAGCCCATTAAATGTTACATCTATATAGTGAGTTAAATCAAAATCTTTAGATCCGTTTTTGAGAAAATACTAAAAAGGGACAAAGTGTAAGGTATAAAAGTGCGTCTCTGATTCGCCGATATTGAAAAAGTTTCCTTAACATCTCTAATGTATAATTGTCTTAAATATGAAATTTAAGTTTCGTACGACATTTTGTTTTCGTGCTAGACTTACCTCTCCCCTCACACACAGAGGTATTTGTGCGAATTGATTGTTTAGACTCAGTGCACTTTAGAACGTGATGTCCGGTGAAAAATAGAATTATAAAATTTTCACGATTGCAATACTTACCCTTACTGTATATTTCACATATAGGGAAGTGAAAGTAATTATCGACCCTTATATTGATCTAAAAATTTATGAAAATATGTTATATTTTCTTTTTTGTCATATTCATATATTTTGCCTGATTATAACTAAAATATTAAGTTTAGTAATAATAAAAGGAAGCTGGGATGAGTCGGCTGAATAGCGAAGGAGTGTGAGACCATCGAAGGAATAAGGAAAATGGGACTAAAAATACACAATCAGGAGGAAGAGGTACAGTGAAAAGATTTCTCCGAAAGGAATTTCCTTTACCGTTTACGCACATCTTTCCAGTTTATAATTACAAGAGGCTAGATTACAAGTTCGTATCATTTCCAATGCTTTATTTATGCTTGCTCCAGGGTTCGTGTGGTAAGTTAGGATTAAAGGAGTTATGAATGTTTTAAGAAAAGAAATGAGTGTAAGATAGCCATAATTAAATTAAAAGGAGTTTTGAAAATGTTTATTGTTACTTGTTGATAATTTTTACAATTGAGACGTTGATTTCCAAAAGGTACTATATCCATTCTTGGATATTTTACAAGAAGCGCAAAAATCTCTCATTACTTTATTATTAAACTTACTTATTTCATTTCGTTCGTATTAAAATATAGATTTTTTTTTTTCGTCAGGAATTTCTTCAATATGAAGGTTTCCTCACCCAAACTCCTGCCCCAACAGGTCTTTCCATCTCTACCGGTCCATCACGTCTTCCTCCGACAGCCCCCTACCAGCCATACTCTCCACCACTCTATCCTAGGGGTCTTCCTCTCATTCTTCTGCCATCTGCCTCCCAATCCATAACTATTTTAGGTAAGCGATTGTCCCCCTTTTGTTTCACATGGCCGTACCTCCTTAGTCTCCTTTCTTCCATCACCTCAAGAATGTTGTTCTTTATTTCAAGTGCTTCTCTTATAGTGACATTTTTCACCCTTTCGATTCTCGATATCCTTGCCGCTCTCCTCCAAAAATCTATCTCTACAGAAAGAAATTTTTTCCCCTGGGCTATGATGAGGGGCCATGTCTCGAACCATACAACATTATGCTCTCTACCAAAGCTTTGCATATGAGCTTCTTCGTTTTTATCATTATATTGCTGCTCCAGATTATATTTTCTATATTAATAACAATATTTTTTATTTTTATTGAAATTCACATCTGTACATTATTATACAACAACTAATATGCTTATTTATGATAAAATACATGAAAAAAAACATAAAGAGAAACTTCCCATTGGCAGCACTCTTTAGTAGTGATCCTAAACAAGAAGATCTCGGAGCCATCTTCTTTTCAGGAATTGAAGAGGAAGTAAGGATTGAAACTAATGGGTTAGAGTGGATGGGAGTGGAGTTTTTCATGGAAGGAGTGATACCTGGTACGGGCCAAATCAGCAACATATGGAACATTAAGGTCTTTGTGAATGATTTTATTTGTGAGTAAGTAAGGAGCGTTAAGGATTTTGGATTGTAAGGATTAAATACGGGAAGAATTGGATGGTTTGGTACAGCCCCAGAGCTCAACTCCGTAGGTCCATATAGGCCTTATGATTGTCATGTGAATGAGTCTTTTGTAGTAAAGTGGAAGGTTAGAGCGTCTGTCTAGTAATTGTTGGAGTAGCCGAAATCGGCGAGCAGTTTCTTGTCTTTATCTCGTCTTGTATGCGTATTCCGTGTAAGACGTTTGTCAATCAGGAGTCCGCTAAATAGCGAATCTGCTCAACCGGGACAAGCGGAATATCATTAAAGGGCAGGATGTCATAGGTTTTCGACGAAGAGTAAAGGTAATTTGTTGGGATTTATTGCAATTGATTTTAATTCTAGAATTCTGACACCTCAAGGTCTCTGATGTGGAATTGGAGAGTTTGAGAGGCATTATACAATTGCCTCGTAGGCAATACATGCTGCACAGATAGAAAGGAATGGGTTTGGATATCAGCTGTATAGACTGTGAAAGGATGGGTCCTAGGATACTGCCTTGAGGAACATCAGCAGACTGGGTGAAAAGAGATGAATAGGAACTATTGTGGTTTATTTTGAAGGATCTGTCAGAGAGGTAGGACTGGATGATTAGGAAGTATGTTGGATGGAGGAATTTACGGAGTTTGTACAGCAGTCCTGGGTGCCAGACTCGGTCAAAGGAACACTGCTTTAAATTCGTGGAACTAAATGTTTTTGTATGATTTGGAACGAAAATAAATGCGTAATTAGTACCTTAAGAAAAAAATTGCATTTCTAAATCGCGTTTTTAAAGGACATGATTGCTCATTAGATAAAATCAAATAGTAAATTTAGATAAAAACTAAATGATAACAATAAGAATGCAAATATCTCAAAATATCAATTTCGTAAAGAATGTCCTTTAGTACCTTTTGGAAATCAAGTCACAATATACGACACTAAATGCTAATAAAATTTTGTTATATCTTAATAAAAAATGTTATATTCAATATATATATATATATATATATATATATATATATATATATATATATATATATATATATATATATTCAACGTCACTTTATGCTACTGTGGTTAATCGGACGATGCTACAGTGGGAATCCTCAATTTTCCCTATCCAAGTTTAATTAGAAAAGGGATCTTCAACGAGTACTTGACATCGCACAGACTCGGAGTACCTTTTTACGACTCCTCCGAAGGACGGCATAACTAAGGATTTTTTACTCCCTGTGGCCATCGGCAGGTTTGAACCTGGTACCTTGGATATAGAAGGCTCCTATGTTAACCACTACAATACAGGTAAACCCCATTTATGGAAAATTATTTAGATTGTTGTGATTAATAAAATAACTGTAATTAATATTTATTTATATTACAAATGACCCTCAAGACTTGATAACAAATCCTATTTGGTCAGTGAACAATTTAAAAGAGATGCATGTAAAAGTACAGAGTTATTGGCAGCATTGATTAAAATTAAAGTTTACAATTTGTATTTTTTTTAAAGAACAGTTCTATCCTTTTTATATTCACTTTGTCCAAGTTGTTTAAAAATTCAGCTTCTTCCTCTTGTTTAATGTCCTGTTCTCTTTTGTATTTTTTGCACCTGAAAACTAAGTGTCGCGGGTCTTCTGGCTGTCCGCAGACTTCACATTTTCCATCTTTTTTTATTTTCATAAGAGCAAGATGCTTGTAAGTACACCCGTGGTTAGTCCTCAGTCTTACAATACGTACGATACTCGCTCTTGTAAGTTGCTGATGCCTAGCAAACCATGGAACAAGGCTCACAGTAGGTTGTACCTTATAGAAGTCTCTCCCTTTTGATTTGACTCCCAGTCATACCTATCTTGCCATTCTCTTATTTCTTCTTTCCTTAAGTGTCTTAGGAGATCCTTCATGGGTACCTTGGCGTTCTCTTTCAATGGTTGCGTTGTCCCAGCAGCTCATTTCCAGATAATCCTACGTGACTTGGAATCCATTCAAATTTGTAGTGGTTGTTGTCGGAGATTATGGAGTTGATTATTTCAATTATTAAATATGAAGTAATTTTTCTGCTATTGATTGTTTTTAGTAGCTTACAAGAGGAGGTGGAGTCTGTGTAATTAATATTATAATATATAATTAATGATTTCGATAGTATAACATCGATCCTCTCAGGGACAACATCGATCCATTGATAATCTGATACATAGTCAAGTTCCAATGTTTTTTTCTTATAGAGTTATATGTTTTATGTTATGTGTTTACATGTAGAGTTACATATAAAATCTGTATATAAACACCTTAAGTGAAGTTTATGATAATTCTGTTTTGATAAAAGTTGAATTTCTGGGAATTATAAAAAAAAAAAAAAAAAAATTGTACATACATTTTATTATTTATTGTGAGTATTTGTGCTTGTTATTGATGTGTTTGTAAAGATTTGGTCCTCTGGGCCGGATGACCACCAAAATATGTTGGGGCAAGGGGCTTTTCTAAATTGAAAAACAAACCTTTCCCCGTAAGACTGTTGGGTGGTAAAAATAAGAATGGTGAGAAAGATGAAAACTTGCCAGCTGTGTGCTTCCTTCACTTCGGCTTCATAAGATTTTGTCAATTTCTTGAATACAAGTTATTTCACAAAAAAAGTTGATGTAATATTGTTTTTCTGGTTTTAAAAAAAAATCACAATAATACGTTCACTCACTCTAGTGTAACATATGTTTTTTAACAATTAAATCCCACGCACATTATAAAAACAAAAGAACATATGTTATATTGAGAACAAATAATAAAATTATAATCAATTGTAAATTTGGGCTTGAACAACCGCTATGCTGACCAGCTTAGAAATAAATCATATAACTATGATAAGAGACATGTTATAAAAATTGACTAGTCAAGAGTAAATTATTATTTAACATTTGTCCTAAAAATGTTCTGTGAACGAAATTGTAATATAACTTAAGAGATTGCCTACAAAAGTCTGTATTATGTTATGTTAATGAAAATAATAAATTGTAACGCCCTATTCTTTATTATATATATTCTTGTTTCACATAACTATGTATGAAATATATATAAGAAATTGGAAAGTACTGCAATTGCAATTGTAATAATAATAATAATAGGCATAGTGAACCCGAAGGTTCGATGCCGATACCACCAAATTCCGCCTACACAGACTCGTCCAATGTTCACCGTTCAAGCCCAAGCCCCCAAGATCAGCCTTAACGCAATCCTCCCATCAACGCTTCGGCCTACCTTTCGGACGCCTACCAGTCGGATCAGCGAATACCAACTTTCTCGGAATCCGCTCCTCATCGAGCCCAACAACTTGAGTTGTTGATTTGAGTCTATTTGTATCGAGTATTGAGTATCCTCTGCGTCCAAACGATCCATAAAAAAAAAAAAAATTAAGACAAGTGTATATCTGGGATGTCACAGCAACATTTCCATCGAAATTAACAGACCTGGAGCGCCATTACTCAAAACGTGCCATTACCATACCGTCCTCAAAAATGGCTCTCGCTATAAACTCGCTATATCTGTGTAAAATTTATTAATGTAGGTCTCATTCTGATTGAATTAGTCTGACAGAGATGGTGATATTTTAAATTTTGATTAATCTTAGTATCTTTAATTTTGTAGATTCAAACAAATAAACAATTTCATCTTATTGACATTGTTAAAAACGGGTAAACATACTATTTAAATGAATAAGATAACCAATTGAAGGATAAAAGAACAAATATTTGTTTATTCCTATGATAAGAGTGGTAATATAGATGTATACCTCCAAATTTATCTATCCTTCTAATCTATCTATATATTCTACCAAATCTATCTACCCTTCCCTCCCTCCGAGTTATTAGTAGATTTTGCCAGTATTCAGGAAGACCTAGGTGGAATTAGTGCTTGTGCTGAATAACTCAAGTCTCAATCCTACGTAAACTCAGACCATCCTTATCGGTTCCAACTTCCTTATCCAATCTATCACCACCGTTCCTCCGCTTTTGCTTAGTGATCATCCTGTTACGGTCAGAAGGACAATGGCAGGTAAACCACGGTTACCCCAACAGCCAAGAGGGGCCAGACTTTCCTTGAGGCTTCTGGGACCTTCTGGACAATTCTGGAAGTGCCTAGAACGACCTATTCGCCTCCCTGCATTTACCTGCCCACCTCCCTTTTTCCAGACTCTTCTATAATGATATAAATATAGGTCTGCAAGGCCTGAGAGAGGCAGTCTTAATCTTGCTCAAGTTGATGTATCAGTGAACCGCGACAGTGTTGTACAACTGTGTGTGTTAGTCTTGTGATAACCGGTCGGTGCGAAATTAGAGAACTGTAGGTTATAATTTCTTGTTGTAAGTTTTAGAATAGTTCTAGTAGATTGTATAAATTCATGTAAGTAGTTAAGCTGTTAGGAATCTCTGATTTTATTTGTAGAGACTTTAGTAGTTAAATGGAAATAGGTCTAGGTTAAATCTTAAGATAATTATTGTATTTATACATTTAATTAAGGTAATAAATATTTGTATTTTGTAAATTGAGAGTAGTTTATTTTCCACACCCAGTAGCCCGCAACAATCCTATTATTTTTAGTTCCTCTGTCAAAAATTGGCTTCATCATTGACCAAAACCTATCATGGAAATCCCAAATTTCTTTTGGATCGATTAGTACCTTGAAATTATTCCACCGATCCCACCATCTCTATTCCTCCCACAATCCAACCGTAAACTCCTAGTTTCATCACTCATTTTCCCTCACTTTGACTACGATTGTGTAACATATGGTGGCATCCCGTAGGTGCTCGAGGACAGATTGAGAAGGGTCATGAATTGCTTTTTAAGTTTGTGTTGGGTACCTCCTCTATGACGAGTTAAAATAGCTATCCCCTACCTTTCGAAGACAATATTTCCTTGGATCATTCCCCTATCAAATTATTAACTCCCACCACTCATTTTACGCCTACAGCCTCCTGGTATTCAAATGCTCAATTCATTCCCAACAAACAACATCTTCCCGCCTGACCTCCACATCCCTTTCCATCGAACCAAATATATGATTGCTCCTTTTTAGCCCGATCTACTTACTTTTGGAACAATCTTCCTTCAAATATCCGTCATGCTCTATCTCTGTCCTTATTTAAAACCCTTCTCTTTCAATACTTTCTTTCTTTCCATTCAGATGTAAGCTAATTTTATTATGCCAACTAATGTGAGGTAAATTCACTTTTAATGAGATATAAAAGTTAAATTTTATGTTTATTCTTCTTTTTCATTTTTAGAACGTGTAAGTAAAGATTTCACTATGACTTTTATTTATTTTATTCTTCTTTATTTTGCTATTTAAAACTTAATTGTATGTATTTACCATTATCATAATTGTTTTGGGAGCATTTATAATTTTTATTTTGTTTAAAATTGGTATTCTTAAGGGACCTTGTCCCAGAATAAAATTTCTTGTTCTCTTCTTTAATATTCAATAGGAACGTTTGGGATAACAGTTATCTCATGTACAGGGTTCTATAAGGAATGGAGAATGTTGAAAAAAACTTGTTATTGTTGTACATAAAAATTTCAATTATCAGATTATTTAATCTAAAATATATGTGTATACGCTGGGCTATCCGTGAAAGAACAATACTTCCAAGTGACAACTCAAAATTGAGGGTGGTTCTATTGAAATAAATTAGTGGACTGTATAGATTTAAAAATAAAAAAAATAATGAAAGCAGACGACGAATCACAATACATTTAATAGACTAAAATACATATCAACAAGATAAGAAACAAATTAACGTAATAATATTTATATATGAAAAAATTAACCTAATTATATGATTAAACACCTGTAACAAAATGTAGAAAACAAAATAAACCTTATTAAAATATTGAAGAAAATAGGAGAAACAAACTTAACTTAATTAAATGCTTAAAGATGTAAAAAATAGTTATCAAAATTAAACAGTTTCTTGAACAATAATTAAGAAATTAAATGTTCCATTAATAGATAGGCTATATTCACGTGAAAAAGTCCAGTTGAGTATTGTAGAAAATCACCGCAGGTCGGCTTGGACGAAGTTCTCAGGTATGTTAAAAATGATCGCAGAGCAGCTTTTCCAAGTTCCAAGGGGAACGATGAGAAAATGAAGAGCTTCGTTTGCAAACGTACAGAGTATGAGAGCAGACTCGGGTCTAAGGCACATCTACCCTTTAGACCCTAGTCCTAAGACCCCCTGCCACTAGGCAGTAATAAAAACAATTGAAGTACGATCTTCTTCTCTTTCTTTCTCTTCTATTCAAAACTTGTAATTATATTTAAAATAACTATTTTTAAAAAAGATAAAAAATAAAGATTAATACAAATATATTAATAATCAATCAATAGTAAATCTATTGATAAATATCATAAACATTATACAGTTTTCTTTTTTTTCCATTAAACAGTCATGAAACCTCATCAGGCCATAACATATGGCGTGAACAATATGTTTAAGTGAAAGTCATGTGTTGCACGCACCAGATGTTTTTAAATTATTTTCTTGTCTTTTTTAGTTTCTCTGTTGGTTGGTTTTTTTTTCACCTACAACAAAAGTAATTATTTTTACAAATTAATTCAGGTTCCTACATATCACCCTGTTAAGGAGTATCCCTCCCTGTATAATAAGGATTGGAGATTGTGTATTTAAAAAAAATAAAGTTGAAAAATTAAAAAAAAAAAATTGTTAACAAAGTGGAGTTATTGTAATCCATTATCAATGGAGCGGTACCAAAAGGTACTCTATCCATTTTAGGAAATTTTACTAGAAGTGCAAATTTCTACTTATTTAGATATTAATTTATTATTAAACTAATGGTAAATTGAAGTGCTGCTACCTAGCGTGCAGCAATACAATTAAACGCACTAAGGCCATCTAGTGGCATCTTGAGGTACTGTATTTAAATCCAGATACTTTCATTTAACAAGCCATCCCTCACAATTACTTATCATGCTGGAACGTCCCAGATCTCGATGCATTAACAACCAATTTATTTAATTTAATATTAAAATTTAGAATGATTTGGCACAAAATTCATGTGTCATTAGTACCTTTTCAAAATAATTGCAGTTTTTAATGATTTGACTGTTCTTCAGATGAATGGGAGATTTTAATAAAATTAGAGATTATAATAGAAATATGTTGAAATATATATCCCAGAAAAACAAAAATAAATAATACATTGTTCACTTGGGATCAAATAATTAACTTGAACATTTTTTTTTGAGATTCTGTCTCTCAGTTTCAAATTAGTTTAAAAAAATAGGCATGCATTTTTAAGATTTACTGCTTTTGAGTAAATTCAGGCATTTGATATGAAATATTAGAGAATTTGCATTAGTAAAATGTGAAGTGATCAATGCCATTGTTTAGAGGTTTTTAATTAATATAAATTGCAGGGATGCTGCAGCAGTCACAATCTGTGATTTAGTATACATTTTGTGTTTAGCAACATTCAAATTAAGAAGAAACTGGGAGTAGACAACATTAAACGTACAAAAATATAAACATAACAGAACTTAAAAACATTTAACCACAAGAATTATTTTAGCCCTGAATTAGAAATGTTTAGCAGATTATATAAAAATCAAAATTTAGGAAATGAAGATGAAAAGTAAGTACAATGAAGGAAAAAAAAAACTATTAAAATACAAAATATCAACAAAACTTTTTTTTTTTTTAAATAAATAAAATTTTTATTATCCTGGGACGTGTCCCTTTAGAATAAAAAATACAGAATTTACAAAAAGGTACTTTGGAGTCTTAGAGAAAATTAAATATATGTTAACAAGTTAATAATTACTTATATAAAATAGACATATTCAAATGAGAAGAAAAAAAAAACAACGACAAAATAAAAAATAAATAACTTATTTACAAATCTATCGAGCCTGGATATTCATTAAGTGATTAAATATGCGGGATTTGAAGGTTGAAAGACAGTTGGAGTGACGGATGGAAGGAGGGATAGAATTCCATAGGATTGAAGATCGAATGAGAAAGGATCTGTCGAAATGTGCAGTTCTGTGGGCCGTACTGTATAAATCCGAAGGCCTGGAGCGTGTAGAACGAGGATGGACAGAGGATTTGAATTGTAGGAGGTCAAAAATGTATGATGGGCTATTTTTCTTGTACCTATAATTTTTTTAAATAAATAAATGCCTGCCTATTTAAATATATAACTGCCTGGAAGGCAATGTTCTTGTTTGATAACTTGGTCATGGTATCAGCAAGATCTTTTAATGCCACACTGTGTAACCCTGTTTTGATAGAATGCCCACACTCAGTGAAGAAAGGTGTGGGTTCAAATATATCTTTTTCTATTATAATGGGTGCCACATTATTTTTTTAAATTTAAATAACGCGGACCACTACTGGGAACCATTGTTTTAGATGAAATGGAACGGCAGATTTATCTCCCCAGTTGGGAAGGAGCGCCTGAGATATTACCTCTTTGGCATGAGACCCCATGCGACCTCGCTGTTCTCCTGAAGTTGAGTTTCGTGTTATCATGTAGGTTACAAAAGTTTATTCGTTTTGTTAGGAAGTTGATTCGTTTACACGCCTGTGAGATGATGGCCTAGAGCCGTGCTTGGAGAACCTCAGCAACAGAACAATTATGTGAAGGGGTGGAAATTGTCGGGCGAATCCGCCAATAACCATTTGATCAGACTGGAAGAATGGCAGGGGTCGAAGACCCACCGGTTCTGGAAGGATTCATTTGTCCCATTTGCAAGAGCGATCTTGGGGATGCCACCAAGTTGCTGTCACATTTCGAGGATGTACATTCTGAGGAACAAGATTTTATAAAATCCTTCAAGGGTAAATCATATCATACCATATTGCCATTGTTAGTTTGGTCTTATCACTTGTCAGATAGTGGAATCATTCATTGAGCTTTAACCTACGCCAAAACTTTTGTATTTTAGTTACATAACTCATTATATCTTACATACTAAATCTAATATGAAGATTTAGATTGGTTTGGTCTTATCACTTTTCATATATTGGAATCAGCTGTCTAAATTTTCTTGGGTTGTAGTTGAATTAGTCACTGACCTCTTTTTATACCTAATTCAATATTATAAGTTTTACATTTCTTTATTTCCTGATAGACTGTATAGGTGTTTAAATATCAATTGATACTGTTTTAACAGGTGACAGAGTGGAGGTATAGTCTTAGAAAAAAGACAATATCTTTAAATTTTTCTCAAGAATTGAGTAATTAAGATAAATTTAAATATAATAAATGGTTGATGAGGTTATTTTAATGTTGAAACGATTAAAATTTAATAAAACAGTATAAGGAAGGAAATATTTTTAAAACAATAGAGAAATAAATATATGAAATGACTTAAACCTATAAAGTAAAATTTTTTTCAATTATCAAATATAAGTCAAATATCAGTGTTGATAACAACAGTCTTTGCCAACCCAATTCCATCCCCAAAGGCCCAGAGATCCTCCTACTTATTCCTTGGCCTTCTGCTCCTCAGCAACACCTTTGTTAAGAATCCATTCTTAAAAAAATTTAATGAATGAATGAATTCTTTACTAAGCATAAGGGATCACTTGTAGCTGGGTGGCTAGCATAACAGCCTCCTATGCCAAAGGTCACGGGTTCAAACCGGGTGGTCCTATGATTTTTTAATGGGAGTAAAAAATCCTTAGTTATGCCGTCCTTCGGAGGGGACGTTAAAAGGTGGTCCCGAGGCTGTGTGATGTCAGGTCCTCGTTAAAGATCCCTATCCTAATAAAACCTGGATACGCAAAATTTAGGACTCCCACTGTAGCATCGTCCGATTAGCCATAAATAGCATAAAGTGACGATAAATTAAAAAACTAAGCCTAGTAAATTTGCATACCCATATATGAGTCCTTGTGATTATATAATTTACTTTACTCTTCATTTACACTGGAGGGGTTCAAGCTCTGTTTTTTTTGTAATGCTAACAAGATGATTTAATCCATGTCAGACTATTTCAATCAAAATGAAACGTACATGATATTAAAGCCCGTCCAGTTTTACATCAATATAGGGAGTTTAATCGAAATCTTTTGAGCCGTTTTTGAGAAAATCGTAAAAAGGTGCTAAATGCATGGTAAAAGTAGATCTTCGGTCTGCTGATTTTGGTGAAAAAGATTCTGTAACATCCCGGAACTATAGTTGTCTCAAATATGAAATTTCAGTTTCATAGGACTTTTCGGTTTCACCCGGGAGTTACCACACACAGACATACACACACACACAGACCTTTTTGCGGGACTTAGTCATTTGGACTCAGGAGACCCTATAATGTGTATATCTGTCGAAAACTGGAAATAGAAAATTTTCACAATCGCAATACTTTCCCTTACTATATATAGTAAGTGAAAGTAGAAATCAAATAAGAAAATTACAATTTAAGGAGGCAAAACATGTTGAAATATAAGAGGGAGATTATTTCCCCGGTTTTATGGTTGACAGGTACCATATCTTTTTCTATATGAATGTTTATAGCTTTAGAGTTGGCAAAATTAAAATATTCGTAAATGATTGACTCCCGATTATTTTACTATGATAATTTAATAGTCTAGTTTACATACTTTATATTTGTTGTTTTGGATAGATCTTTACGACAAGGCCAAGAAAAAGATCCTGAAACAAGACAGCCTGCCTTCGGCCAGTGGAAACAATTTCGCCACACGTCAACTCCCAGTTTGGATTACAGCCATGAACCCCAAGAAATCGGTAAGCTATTAATACTTCAATATTTTATTTAAAATGTTGATTTATAATACATAATACATTTCGTGGGAAAGGGAGGAAGAGAGGAGCGAGAAAATGGACTGAGGAGGAGGTGAGAGGAACAGTCCAGGAGGATGGGGGAGTATTAGAGGAGGTGGGAGTGTGGGAAATGTGAGGAGAAATCAGTAATGGTATTTGCATGGTCCTTGCAGGCTGACTAAAAAATAGTTAATTCATAAAATATAAAAGTTAATGATAAAATCTTATAGAATTATAATTAATGATTAGATTAACATTGAATTCTTTAAGAAATAAAAATAAAATAATTCAATTAAACAGTAAATGGAACAAGTTGATATAACCATGTTCAACAATGTTAAATGCCCGTATTTAAAAGACCGAAGTTTAGTTCATAAATATATTATAGGTGGAAATAATCAGGAGTAAGTCTTTTTTTTAAATATTTTAATTTTGCCGATGTTTCGGCTCAAGCTTGTGATCCATCATCGGGGCTACAAACATCAGAACAAAAGAGATAAAATAATAAAACAGAATATATTCCAACGTTCTTAAATATTTTAAATTTTACCATTGTCACTACATTAAAAAAAATTTTTTTTTCATTACCACATTAATATGTATCTCTTTTGTTCTGATGTTTGTAGCCCTGATGATGGCTCGCAAGCTTGAGCCGAAACATCGGTAAAATTAAAATATTAAAAAAAAAGACTGACTCCTGATTATTTCCACCTATAATCGTTTCTACAGTCGGCTATACATCCTCAATATAGTTCATAAGTACAAAAAAATTACTATTTTAATTTTTAAAATATGCAAAATAACTTAAGGTGGGTAGGTTTAATTTCACCTAGAACTGCCTCAAGTCTGAAATTTTATAATAAAGAAAGATAATATTGTATATTTTACTTTTACATTGTCAGGCGCTATGCGGAGCCGGAAAAAAAAATTTGACGCAATAAGGGACGAGCGCATGCAGAGGCTGGCTGTGCCTACCAACCAGCTCATCATCCGATTGGGCAAGCTCCTTGACAACATGCCCACTGATCCTCTCAAGAGAAAAGGTATAGTAACTGTCTGTATAAAAACTGTTTGTGTCAACATACGAGTATAGTGATTGTTAGTGTTCAAGGTATAGTCATTTTTTACTTAATAATAATACCTTTATTTTCATACTCTTGAGTATCTTATAGGCACAAAACTTTATTCCACTGCACCACATCATCATCATCTGGCGCGACAACTCGTCACCGAGTCTGGGCCGCCCCCAGTTGGCTCTATCTTGCGCAGCATTTCTCCAGTCCGTATCGCCGAATAAGATCCTAGCATCTTCTGTGACAGCATCCATCCACCTCAGGTTAGGCCTCCCCACTCTTCTTCGGAGAGGATCTTCTTGGGGATCGACATATCCTCCATTCTTGCTACATGGCCTGCCCATCTGAGTCTCCCAACCTTGGCAACCTTGACATCTGGGCTGTTGAGGAGGTTGTAAAGTTCTTGGTTAGTACCTCTTCTCCATGCTTCACCTACTTTTACGGGCCCATAGATCTTTTGTAGGATCGTACGCTCAAATATCTGAAGCCTTTTCTAATCAGCTTTTGTTATGACCCAAGTCTCTGAACCATATAACAACACTCGTTGCACTAAAGTTTTATTAAGAATTATTTTTGTTTTCTTCGAGTGGAATTTGCTGCCAAACTGCTTCTTTAAACTGAAGTAGCATCTATTAGCAGCATTAATTTTCCTTCGAATTTCCTGCAAAATATCATTTTGCTCGTTAATTTCAGTTCCCAAGTAAACGAAGCTGTCAACACATTTGAACTTGAACTGGCCACTTCGAGGTATTCTTTTCTTCCTTCTTTCCCTCCTATGCGCATGTTCTTAGTCTTTCCCGCATTGACTCGAAGCCCAACTTTTTGGCTGCAGCCTCCAATGCAAGGAATGCTTCCCTGAGTGATTTTTCCGATCTTGCTATGATGTCAAGGTCGTCTAATCACTGACCGCCACCCGGACTAATTCCTTTTAATAAATCATTGTGTGATAGAGTAGCATTTTTTTGTTATTGTCGGACTATTTCTAAGGAAATCATTGTCGACATTATAATGTTGTTTATGATTAATTTCTTTATTATCGCAGCACACGAGCAGGAGGTAGTATCCTGGCTGGACGGAGAGGCAGTCGACCGCTGCCCTAACTGCGCCTCTGCGTTCTATCTGGCGCGCAGGAAGCACCACTGCAGGCTCTGCGGCGGCATCATGTGCAGTCACTGCAGCCACTTCATGTCTCTCGTAACTGCAAGTCAGTTAGCTTAGCTTATCTTATCTTTATTAATAAAGCTATTGATGGTTTCTTAATTTAAATGGTTGTTTATAATTTTTTTTTAGAATCTATGATCATTAACAATAATTTAGCCACGTGGCATTCTAATTATTCAATTCTGCAGTAGATCCAATATACACAGAAACAAAGGATGTTCACGTTCAAATGTATGATCCAAAAAAAAAAAAAAATCTTATTTTTTTGTATGACTTTTTACATATTAATTTAATAGAAAAAGTTTTTAAGTAGTAATAAAATTGTTTAGTATAATTTTCAGCATATAATGAATATGAGATGTTTCTAATGTCACAATATGAGATGTTGTAATGTCACAATAGAAATAAGGAATGAAGTATGATCATTTAATCATCTTTCTGTATATAATATTAATTCAAATGTTTTTGGCTATCATTGCAGGAAAGATCCTCGATCGGCCGGCAGAAGAGATACCCGCAGGGCAGACGGAACAGAACCTAAGGCTCTGCGTCCATTGCATCAGCGTAAGTAGTCTCATTCCAATTTCCAATCTCTACTTTGCCAGCTAAATGTACATTAAGATAGATGTTTATCAGCTGTTGGAAGCTAATTTATATTAAGACAGATGTTTATCAGCTGTTGGAAGCTAATTTATATTAAGATAGATGTTTATCAGCTGTTGGAAGCTAATTTATATTAAGACAGATGTTTATCAGCTGTTGGAGGTGCGGGAGGAGAAGCGAGAGAGTCGCAACGCCAAAGCCATCATCAGCCAGTTCTACCAGCGCCTCACCGAGTACAAGCAGCAAGCCGAAGTCCTGAGGGAGCAATACCTCAAGATGTCCACTTCTCTCACGTATGTTTCTCTATTTAAAAAAAAGAAGAGTTTTTTTTATTATTCTTTGACCAAGTCCCTTTAGAATAAAAGTAATTAAATAAATATAAACAAGTTAACTAAAACTAATAGAAAAAAACTAAGTATAAATGCCATAACTAAGTATTTTTTACTCCCATAAAAAAATCCTAGATCCACCTGCGGTTTTGAACCCGTGACCTTATTCTTATAATTTTTTAATGAAGAGGACAAATTGGTGACTTGTATAGTGAATTGTTTTTATAAAAAAAACTAATGGAAATGATATATGGTTTCAGGAACGGAGAATCTATCTACAGCTTGGACGAAGCCCAGGCTATCAAATTGAACCTACTCAAGTTGGCAGAAAACATTGATGCTTTGAGGTATTTTGTTATATAATACTATTATTAGTATTTATAAAGTTTACTTTCACTTTCCTATATATAAAATATATAGTAAGGGAAAGTATTGCGATTGTGAAAATTTGAGAATTTTCTAATTCCAGTTTTCACCGAAAATATACATTTTAGGGTCCCCTGAGTCCAAATGACCATGTCCCGCAAAAAGGTTTATTTGTATGTGTGGTAAGTCAAGCGTGAAAACGAAAAGTCGTATGGAACTGAAATTTCATATTTAAGAGAATAATATGCCCGAGATGTTACAGTAACTTTTTCATGAAAATTAGCTAACCAGAAGAGCCATTTTATTTTGTATTTTGCACCATTTTTCCTCCTTCAAAAATGGCTAACGATTTTAAATAAACTCAATATAACGATAACAAATTTAATGGGCTTTAATTTCATATAGGTGTTATTCTGATTGAAATAGTCTGACATGGCTTAAATACTGATATTTTAAGTTTTCTTCTCGTAAAGTATCTTTCATTTTGTATATTTGTAAAAATTTACCATATCATCATTAAAAATTACCATTGATATAAAATGGCTTAATATACAAGTTGAACTAATTTGATAATGATCTAAAGCAAAAATATTTTTTAATATAATTTTTGTTTTTTTGAAGATAAAAACAGTAATATAGATGTATAATATACCATTGGAAAGGTAAAGATTTAAGGAAAAGTATTATCTTATACACAAAGTTATAAAATGTAATTTAGAGTGCTGAAAAGCGGATAAAACTAGCTGATTGTTGTATAGACAAATATTGATTTATTATTATTATTATAAATAATATTTTTATCTAAAACATGCGTTTCCAGTGAAACTAAATATATTTCTTTAAACTTTTTTGAACTATATTTATTAGTTCTTAAATTGATTTTAACATCTGAGGTAAGTGAAAGTCGTGTGTTACCTGGACCAGATTATTATTCTGATTTTTTAAAATTTATGTTCGACATTTTGACACTCTGCTAAAATATAACTTTGTATGCTGGACTAGCTCGAAGATAGCAGTGCTGGGGAAAGGTACGGAGAGCCCACCGCAGGGACAGGCCCTTCGGCTGCAGAACATGGTGCGAGCTGCGGCGGCCGCCTACCTCAAGGCCCATCTCCTCAGCCTTCCTGCGCTCCCGACGGAGGAGCAGTTCATCCACGCACAGAACAAAAGGAGGTCATTATCAATATCTTTTATCTTATCAAGCATTGTTATCTCTCATTAAGGTTATGAACAACTTTGATCACTTAACTGCATTTCTAACCTGGCTCGTCTCTTTTCTATTATCAAGCCGATAAATACTACGACTTACCATTCAGGCTTTGATTTTGGACAAAATTAATATTTTGACTTGTTGGGTTGTAAAATACAGACGTCGTCATGGAAATTGCATCACTCAATAAAAAAAAATGTTTCCAAAATAAATCATAACCTCATTTTTTAAAAAAATGCTGATTACATAAAAAAAATAAAAATATTATATATTGAAAATTAAAGAAAAGCACATAAAAAACATGTAAGTTTATGTTCTCTTGTTAATCGAATTATAACATTAATTTCCAAAACTATGACCACTGTTGATTTGTATCTCCAATGTTTTCAATGAAAATTGTTTCACTTTCTGTAATCTCACAATGTTAATTATATTGAGGATGTATAGTCGACTGTATAAACTATTATAGGTGGAATCAGGAATCAGTCTTTTTATAAATATTTTAATTTTGCCAGTGTTTCATTACTGAGCCATGTCCAAGCATAAACTGCATTTTATGCTTTGATTTGCCTGGAGTTTATGCTTGGACATGGCTCAGTAATGCCCTGATGATGGCTCACAAGCTTAAGCCGAAATGTCAGCAAAATTAAAATATTTAAAAAAAAGACTGACTCATGATTATTCCACCTACAACACAATGTTAATTGTTTCTAATATCAAAATGCTTAAAATTCTACTTCATTAAATTTTTTATTCTGTTAGTATTTAAAACTACTAACGAAGATATAAGAAACATATTTTTTTAAAATTTCTTTATTTTATTAAGCCTATGATATAAATAAGTAGAGTAAAACATAAATATTCGATTAGATCAAATTCGTTACAAAATTAAGGCATAGGTAATGCAATTTTTATGACCATGACTGTAAGTTTGTAGATTTTTCAAAATTTCAATTTAATCCTCTCTCTGTTTATAAAACCATGTTTACTTGGTCAATAGGATTTGTTAAGGTGGTTTTACATCAGTTTCAACCGAGATCCCTTATCTTTAAGTGGTATTTTGCTTGCTCAAATGGAAGAGAAAAAAATGCATTTTTTTCATTTAATGATTTTTCATTTCTGAAAAGAAAAATCCGCTGCACAGGTGGTGGTTAACAAAATTTGTAGTTTGTATGGCGACGATGCCTTAGAAATTGTGACTTGGAAGACGCAAAGTGCTTAGGTCATCCTTCAACTGTTGATCATGGCCAAATTCATGCATTGGTCACAGACAATCATCACTCTACAACACGGGACATCGCAGAAATGCTTAAAATATCTCATGAAATTGTCTCAAATCATTTGGGGCTATGGGATGTGTTTCTCAAAGAGATATATGGGTTCCTCACAATTTGACAGAATGGAATTTGTTGGACTGCATTTCCATTAGCGATTCCCTTCTGAAACGCAGTGTTAATGATCCATTTTTAAAGAAGTTGATAACTGGTGATGTAAAGTGGGTTCTGTACAATAATATTGAGAGGAAAAAGTCCTGAGGAAAACAAAGTGACAATTCTAAAAGCAGGATTGCATCCTAAAAAAGTTATACTGTGCATTTGGGGGGATTGAAAATGGATCCTTTGTTTTGAGCACTTCCCGCCCAACCAGACCATTAATTCTGCTGTATACTGTGCCCAGTGGAACAATTAAAGACAGCGGTAGAGCAGAAGGGTCCACCAGCATTGGTTAATTGCAAAAGCATAGTTTTACATTATGATAACGCCTGTCCTCACCTGTCTTTGCAGACCTGTCAGAAGTTATTGGAGTTTGGATGGGATGTGATCCCTCACCCATCCTATTTACCAGATTTAAAATTATTTCGGGCCCTTCCAAACTCTCTTAATGGGAAACACTTTAATTTGCTCGAGGACTTCAAAAACACATAGAGGAGTCCATTGCGCCAAAATCTAAGAAGTTCTGCGAGGATGGAATTTAAACATTACACAAAAGATGGTAACATGTAATAGATCCAAATGAATCATATATAATTAATTTGCTATTATTTTTTTTTCATTCTTATATTTTTTCAAATATTCATTCTTAATTTCTATTAGCTTAATGCTACAAGTCAACTTTGTGATGACTATTGGCTGAATGGATATTTTAGTTTTGTACATTTTGCAGTTTTTCTCAAGAAACTCAGGCTCTAATTATAATACACTAGCTTACTCGACAGATATTGTTCTACCTTAACTGTAAATATTACTATCTGGCATGGCAATAAAGAACCCTTAGATGATATAATTTGACCCCGAATCTACAAAGGTAAATAGATGTTATATAGGATATTGCATAGTGTAGTGGTTGTCGACTAGTCGTCCTTGACTTTTAATAATAATAACAAAAGGATATGGACAAATTCAACATTTGTAATTGCTAATGATCACTGACATGTGACTGCTACTGCACAATTACTCACATTAATTTGGTCATTTTCCAACATTTGGAACAGACGGATGTAGCTTGGCATGAGATAATAGACCATATTTCATTTCATTATGAGTATTTGAATAAGTATCTATCTTGTATTACTTTTGAGTTTTAGTAATTCAATGTTTTGCAATGTGATGTAAACTTAATGCTGGTGCTACACCATTCTGATTCTCTTATCTTGATTCCTGAAGCTTAGCGCTGGCTTTGGCTTTGCCTCCTTATGCGACGCTACCCTGTCCTGTAATTGGAAGTGAACATGCTTCTGACGCTACGTCCTCATGCAAAATCCCACCTTTAGCCACTTGCAACGCCTATGAAGGGGTCCGCAAAACATTTTTGTTGGGAAACGCTGTTCTAGTGAATTATTTATTCTCAAAATACTTTGTTAGCACTTTTATTTCCCCATGAACTTTTTTTTAATACCCTCACTTCTGGCTGCTTTAAGTGATTCCCGGAGCTGCCAAAGTATTTGCATCAGGCACATGGTGGTAAAAGTTTTTTTAAGTATAATTATCTTGAAAGTTGGCATAAAACTTTCTTTTTAATATCTTTGATTATGTGAATTAATTTCTTGATGATTATTTGTTTGATAGAGAAGTGATCAATGCTCGGATTCACGAAGAGAAGAAACGGCAGTCGAGGCTCAGCAATCACGTCAACAACGTCAAGTCGGGGCCGTCGTTACCGAAGCAGACATCTGAGTCTGTGAGTATATTTTTCTTTTGAGGTTATATCTAGAGTTATTAGGGATCGTTAAACCACTCATATTATATTCATCACATTATCTCAAATATGACTCTGGTTGTCAAGTTATAAATTTTAACTAATGTTCCAATATCCGTCTAGATGTGCAATAAGTCTGGGCTTGGGAAAAATTCATCTTGTAAGTGGTTTTAAAAAACAAAAAAAAAGTTTCTAAAGCCTATACAAAAAGGTTTTGTACGAATATCTAAAAAATTACTCATCTCCTGGAATATTTTATGCACTCATTTGAAATTTTTTTATTTTTTTTATTATTTATTTAAAAGAAATTTACAACTGTATTACAATACAATAAAATAAAAAAACCTGTACCACTACAACCCATGAAGAGTCTTGGGCTCAGTACATGGAGAGATTCATACTGTTTATAGGAGTTACAGTGGTGTGCAAGGAGGTGATTTGGCCTAGATCACGCTTAGCCGCAGGTTTCCCCATTTTTGGGTACCCACTTTATAGAGGCTGGGTGTGCCCCAGGAGGGTCTCCATACCCCAGGATCGACCCCCGGCTGAAACAATAGAATAAATAATATTCAATAAAATACATTATGTAAATGTGTTGATTGATTAAGTGGGCGTAATACAGGCATGTGAAGAAACTACCCATAATTTCATAATGAATTAAATTTAATTCATAATGAATTAAGTCCTGATTATCAGGATAGATGGGAATGAGAGTTCGCGGACGAGTGGGTTGGAGTGGACAGGTAATTTAAAATAAAAGGAGGTATATCTATTTCAGACTAGATCTGAGATGGGATATTTTGGTCTTTATGAATTATTTTATTGGTGACAAAGTAAGGGGCATTTAGGATCTTTCGGAGGATTATGGATTGCAAGGATTGAATGCGGGAAGAATTGGATGGTTTGGTGGATCCCATATAAATTAATTTTTTGTGGTATGTGGAAAGTTTTGATCGTTTGTCCAGTAAGTGATGTAGTAAGCTGTATCTACGAGCTGTCTCTTGTCGTTTCAGTCTAGTGTGAGGATTCCAAGTAAGACGTTTGTCTAGATGAGTCCTAGGTACCGGATCTGTTCAACAACTGAAGTGAGTGGAATATTGCTAAAGGATATAGTGGGACGGCGGACATAGGTTATTTGAAAGGCAAGTTTTTAAAAACATGAAAGCTAACTCATCTTTTTTTAAAATCATCTTAGTCTTAGTGTTTACAAAAATAGTAAATATATAATGAGTATTAAAGCGTATTAGTCTTTGTACTTGTATTTGGCTTTGTATACAGGTATTTTATGAAGTATACCACAAAAAAAAAATTGAATAGTTATTGGTCTTAAATAATGACTTTAAGAGCTTTTAAAAACATTTCACAACTAAGACATAAAAGATCTCATTTCTTAAACTTAAAAAATGTGAATTATTTTTAATTAAAAATCATCACCCACAAATGTGGGATTAATTCGCATTAATCCCAATCTTGCAAAAGAGTTGTGATGATATACAATGATTTTATTTGAATCCTGAAACTTATTCAATAATTATGGCTTTCTTTTGAGTGTTTATTCATTTAACGTCACTTTATGCTGCTGTGGCTAATCGGGCGATGCTGCAGCGGGAGTCCTAAATTTTAGTCTATCCAGGTTTAATTAGGATAGGGATCTTTAAGAAGTACATGGCATCACACAGACATCGGAACTACCATTTTACATCCCCTCTGAAGAATCATTATAATTATCATTATAACCTACAATTTTTTTAATGGATGTAATATTGGTTGTATGATTGTTTATAATATTAATTATAAATATGATTTGTTGCAGACCGTAAGCCTCGGACAAGGCTGGGTTCCCGAGAAGACTAAAGTTAACGAGTATGACGATCCCCTGATAGAACAGATCAACATCATCAGGAGCTATATCAAGGAGGCAAAGTAATTATATACATTTATTTATATATATTACAATTATCATTATATTCTAGTATCTAGAAATAGTTAAAATACAAAACAGAATTTCATTTAAATGTTAGTAGCAAATTGTTAATTATTCATCATGTTTCGATTCATAACTCTTTTCAAAATGGAATGGATAATTTTTATTCTTCATCTAAGGATCATTCCGTTTAAAAATATTATAATGACTCTTTTAATTTTTTTTGTTTAAGTTGACATTGAAATGATTCTAAACAAAGAATGCTGCAAATTATTACACAATGGTTTATTATTTCTAAGTTTTCCTAAGTTCAAATGACCAAGTCCCTGCAAAATAATGAGTGTTTGTCTATTTGATAAGCCTAGCCCAAAAACTAAAATACAAAATTGTACATTTTAAAACTTATTATTATTGTTATAAAACTTATTTTATAATTAATAGAAATAATAAAAAATATTTAATTTTAGAGCTGCGCACAAATATGACGAAGTCGCAAGTTTAGAAGAAAATCTTCAAGAGCTGAAAAAGGAATTCTGGAAAAAACAGACTCAAGAAGAATTGGCCAAGTGAGTTATTTAGCAAATAATATTTATATAATGAGAAAAAACCTGTACCTCAACAACTCATGAAGGGTCTTGGGCTAAGTGCATATAGAGATTCGTACTGTTTATAGGAGTAACAGTGCTCTGCAAGTGCAAGGAGGTGATTAGGTCGAGATCAAGCTCAGGTTTTTTTCCCAATGTTAGGTGCCCACTTTATCGAGGCTGGGTCTGCCCCAGGATTGTCTCCATACCCCAGGGTCACCCCTTGGCTGAAATAACAGAATAAATAATATTCTGCCTTTGCCGGGATCAGAACCCAGGACCCAGAGAACAGTAGACCAGTACTCCATCCACTTGACTATGCCGTTCTCCATATCATCAGAAATATTAGTTAAAAATATAACATCTCTTGGCTAAAATCAAAGAGATATAAATATTTGAGACTCTAAACAAAACACAGGCTTCCAAGTAGAGTTACCATCCTTTTGTTGATGGATTCAATATTCTGCCTGAGAAAGTAATCTTTCCAAGAGGAAAGATATATTTGTTGATGATTATGCCAATTTTATATATTTCTAATTGAAAAGTAACAACTTGGAGTGGTTGATTGATTGTACCTCTGTTGAGTGATTTAAGTGATCTAATTGCTTGTGTTCACTGACAGGACAGATTGTTTGTCAGAAACATTCCATAAAGTTAGAATCGGGCATAATTACTTTGAGAGATTTGAGGTGCGATCGGTTTTGAAACAGGGTGACTCCCTTTTACCTGTGTTATTTAATATAGCTTTAGAATATGTCATTGAAAAGGTGATGTGTACCAAGAAAGGTTTAAATATGGGTGACAAGATTCTGGATTTGGGGTATGCCGATGATTTGGTACTGCTAGGTGAAGACACGGAAACCATACAACTAAATACAAGTGTGTTTATAAAAACCGGTAAAGAAATAGGACTCGAATTAAATACCGATAAGACAAAATATATGATTAGTAGCAGAAACGGTGGCGATCTTGGTGATATTGATGTATCAGGGCATACTTTTGAACACGTAGAGAAATTTGAGTATTTAGGTTCAATAATATCAACTCCAATAAATCCCACCAGATTACCTTTACCCTTCGTCGTAAACCTATGACATCCTGCCCTACAGTGTCTTTTAATGATATTCCGCTTGTCCCTGTTGAACAGATCCGTTATTTAGGCCTCCTGCTTGACAAACGTCTTACATGGAATCCGCATACAAGACTGAAAAGACAAGAGACTGCTCGCCGATTTCGGTTACTTCAACATTTACTTGACAGACGCTCTAACCTTTCTCTTTACTACAAAAGACTAATTTACATGACAATCATAAGGCCTATCTGGACTTACGGAGTTGAGCTTTGGGGCTCTACTAAACCATCAAACTCTTCCCGTATCCAATCCTTACAATCCAAAATCCTTCGCAAAATCCTTAACGCTCCTTACTTTGTCACCAACAAAATCATCCACAAAGACCTTAATGTTCCACATGTTGCTGATTTGGCCTGTACCAGGTATCACTCCTTCCATGAAAAACTCCACTCCCACTCTAATCCACTAGTTTCAATCCTTGCTTCCACTTCAATTCCTGACAATCCGCCGAGGCGTCTGAAAAGAAGATGGCCTCGAGACCTTCTTGTGTAGATTTACTACTAGAGTGCTGCCAATGGGCAGTTTCTCTTCATGTTTTTTTTTCATGTGTATTATCATTTTAGCCTATTTACTTGATGTATGTACATACAGTTGTAAATTTCAATAAATGAATTAAAAAAAAAAAAAAAAAAAAAAAGGTTCAATAATAACAAGAAAAAATGAAATCCAGGAAGAAATAAAGTCCTTATTAAAGGTGGGAAATGCGTGTTATTATTCAGTTGCTAAGTTACTTAGTTCGCCGCTTCCGTCTAAAAACATAAAGGTTAGAATTTATAAAACTATTATTCTTCCGACGGTTCTTTACGGATGTGAAACGTGGCCGCTTACTTTGAAGGACGAACAACGGCTTAAGGTTTTCGAAAATAAGGTACTGCATACATTTTTTGGTCCGAAGAAGGATGAGGCCTCTGGGGAGTTCAGAAGGTTGCACAATGCGGCATTGCGGAACTTGTATCCTGTGAATATAATTTAGTTGATAGCATCGCGGAGACTCAAATGAGCGAGAAAAATTGGTGGGCTCGATGAGGAACGGAGTCCGAGAAAGTTGGTATTCGCTGATCTGACTGGTAGGTGTCCGAAAGGTAGGCCGAAGTGTCGATTGGAGGATTGCGTTAAGGCTGATCTCGGGGGCTTGGGCTTGAACGGTGAACATTGGACGAGTCTGTGTAGGCGGAATTTGGTGGTATCTGAATCGAACCTTTGGGTTTGGTAGGGTCTATTGTTATTATTATTATTATTACTGACAGGTCTCTGGCTACTGCACAATCACAACCTTAAAATTTCTGACGTAATGAGCTTAATGTACAGAAGATGTATTATGTATTGCAGAAGATAATGAATAATATTGATTGGTCGATATTAAAGTGCAAGTGCTAAATTTTGCTTATCTTGATTTAATTAGGATGGGGATCTTTGAGTACTCTTGAGGTACTATGAAGGTACCTTGAGGCTATGTCAGGACATAGCACTGGACGGAGACCACCATTTTATGTTCCCTTTGAGGGACAGCTTAGCGACGGATTTTTCACTTCCTTTAAATCCTAGTACCATCTGGCAGGTTTAACATTAAATTTTAGTTATTCAATGTTTGAAGTAAACTCCTTGAGCTATTTTTTTTTCCCCTTCATTTCCATTTCTCCGACTAGGCCATTTCTAGAATATAGAGTTTCGGGAGAGGTATTTTGCACGGAATGTTCTTTGTGGTATATCTCACTAAAAATCAAAATATATATCTAATGTTCAGGATTTTGGGGGTCCTTTTCATTAAAATAATTGTATGAAGGGGTCCATGAAAAATTTTGTTGGAAACCACTGTGCCAAGAAGAACTCTTGAATCACTCACGACTCCATCTTTCCACAACAGTTTGGGTGTTCTGGTGCCTCTTTGTCTATAGACTTGCTCAGACATGAGTCTCTTGTGAACGCTCTGTTCTAACACCCTGGCCCAGCTCACGTAAGCCTCCTGATGCGGACAACTCTCATAATGTGTAGAGCTTGAGGTTTTTTCTCCACTTCCAGTCCTCACTTACTTTCAATGGACCCTAGTTAACTGCAGAATCTTTCCTTTAAAAAAAAAAGAATAGTCATTGCTCCTCTAACTTTGAGATGGTCCAAGCCTCAGTGTCGCAAGGCAGGCCGAATCAGGGTTTTTAACCTTATTTTTGCTATGCTTGAGGAGGTAGTGGCTTCTAAAAAGGTGTCCTAATCCAAAGCAACATTTGTTGGCCAGCATCATTCTTCTTCTTATCTCGGCTGTCATGTTATTATTCCCGTTTATCTATGAGCCAAGATAGAATAATTCATTAATCTTTTCAAAGCTGTAGGATCCTGTATAATCCATTCCTTCTGACCAACCCTCTGACTCTGACACCATGAATTTGGTCTTCTCTTCATTAATATATAGACTCAGCCACCTTGCTGAGGCCTCTAGGGCTAAAAATGGATCCTTGGTCGTCTGAAATGATCGTCCCACAATGTCAATGTCATTCGGCAAAGGCCAGGATCTGGACAGTTCTATTGAAGATGGAGCCAGTCACCAGTATGCCAGACTCTCTGACCACCTTTTTTCAATGAAAGATTAAAGAGATGTCATGCTAAAGCATCACCCTGCCTCACCCCTCTTCTCGGAACAAATGCCTCTGAGATTCCTCCTTGGATACCAACCAGGCATTCCACATGGCCATGTCCACCAACCAGGCATTCCACATGGCCATGTCCACCAACCAGAGATTCTACACCTGTCATTGTCAGTTTTGTGAGTCGGATAAACTTCCTGGTTATATTGAGCTCTTCCATCGCCTTGTATAATGCCTATCTATTGAGACTATCATAGATCATAGCCGCTTTAAAGCCTACGAACAGGTGGTATGTTGGTACTTGATATTCTTTGCCTTTCTCGAGTATTTGCCTTAAAGAGAATATTTGACCTGTGGTTGATTTACACCCCCAAAAATTGGACTGATTCGGACCAAGCTCACGTTCTGCACAATGTCTAAACTTACTTGTCATATATTAGCATTATTCATTAATTTTTTCTTTATTATTGCCTACTCAGGTCCGGAGAATCGAGTGAAGGAGCGAGCTTGAGTAGCTTCGATGAAGTGAGGCAGAGCGATTCCAGCCATTAGAAATTCCAGCATCAAATTAAAGAAATATCTTGTTATATTAAAATATTCAAAGTCTCTTTATCATTTCTCGATAGATTTCTTCTGTTAATAAAATTATGTTATCCCAAAGAGATTGTGTTTTATATTTAGAGAAATATATATTTAAAATTTATATAATTTGTATTGATGTAAATATATTTATTCCTTAGGCAATTTTATAACTAGTCGATTCGATTTCTTTTTGTAAATAGGTTTTTTACAGTTCACATTTCTGCCTTAATACGATTAAAGATAAAAGTAATATTAAAATGAAAGTGTGCTAGCGATGTTAAAACGTTCAACATTCAAATGATATTCTTGTACATTATATCAACGCTCAGATCATCGATTACATTTATTTTTTGTTCTTTATTTATTTTTGTTATTACTAATACGATTGAAAAGTCTCGTTATGGTATGGTTACCAGAGGACTTCTTTATTTATCAGTTTAATTATTGTATTACAAACTAATAAACAGTGAATTAAAATGGTCTTGTATCTTTTTTTCCCCCTTTTATATTATGGTAAATACACAAAAATTGTGATAAAAATGCTGTAAATTATTAAGTAATGGTTTATTATTTGCAAATATTTATATTAATAGGAACATATACAGAAATAATTATATGCATGTCAAATGAGGTATCTTGCTATTGGTGCCTAGTCATGGACGTAGGAAACGAAAATCCGCAAATTATTACACAATGGTTTATTATTTCCAAATAACAATATTAGGGTATAACTGTTTATATACCTGTTGATAGGCAATCAACTAATATGAAAAGCAATAATTCAAAGCATCATGGCATATCACTACCGCTGATTTCAAAACGCTATATCTCTGCTATTTCTTAACCAATTTCATTAATTATTTTTTTTTGTTGCTCTATGGGATAGAAATAACATCAGAAAATTATTGGTATTTATTTATTTATTAATTTGGACAAACAAATATTTTAAAATTTGTTATTTGGGTTCTACGCATCTTAAAACATGAACCTTCAAATTTTGAGGGGAATATTTTGTTTTTGGTTGATTATAAAGGTTCATTATTGAAAATAATAAACCAAAACAAAATTAGTTTTCAGGATAAAACGTGTAGTTGAGAGATATACTGTATTTATTTCAAAACACGTAGTTAATTTTCAAATTAAGATTTTTATAAACTGTGTTTGAACAAAATTAACTAATATTTACGACCAACTTGGTCCACCTAACAAAAATAAAAAATAAACTCTTGTGTTAAATATAAATATCACGTCAGTTTTTATCACATTACTAGCTGGTATTTAAGGCCTATCAAATTATTTCAAGTTGGATGAAACTTGAATGATTGAGAATGATTTTAATCAAAATCCTTCAATCCATGTTTGAGGAAAATGTGTGAAACCCATGATTTTGGTAAAAAATTGTCTGTAACATCCCAGAGACTATCTTCAATTTAGATTTCTACAACTTTTTCTACTTGGTAATTCGGATTCAGGGGATCATAAATGTGTCTTTGCTTTAAAAAATCAAATTCTAAAATTTTCATAAGCGCAATACTTGTCTTTACCATACGTGGAAGTAATAAATAATACATTTCCTTGATAGTGAAAATATGCGACCACTTTATATTAAATCTTTAATTTCAGTTCTGTGCAACTTTTTACTTTCACTTACCTATATATGAAATATATAGTAAGGGAAAGTATTGCGATCGTGGAAATTTTTTAATTCCAGTTTTCGATGGAAATACATGTTTTAGGGTCTCCTGAGTCCAAATGGCCAAGTTCCGCAAAAAGGTCTGTGTATGTGTGGTAACTCCCGGGCGAAAACGATAAGTCCTATGAAACTGATATTTCATATTTAAGACAACTATTGGGTTGATGCAAAATTAATGCAGGTTTTTAGTAGGTATTGTAAATACGCCATATCTTTACTTTAACCATATATATTTAATCAAAATAATTTCCATCTGAATCAATGCACTTTTGCCAACGTTCAACAAGCTTTCTTATTCCACCAGAAAAAAAATCCGAATCCCTGGACTCAATGAAATCACGAAAAGAATTTTCAATGTCGTCCTGGTTTTGAAAATTTTTCTTCCTCAAAAAGTTGTCCAGATGCCTGAAAAAGTGGAAGTCTGTAGGAGAGAGGTCAGGTGAATAAGGCGGATGTTGGAGAACTTCGTAGCCCAACTCGTGCAGTCGTCGAAGCGTTGGTTGTGCAACGTGTGGTCTGGCGTTATCGTGGAGCAGGATCGGCCCCTTCCGATTCATCAATGCTGGGCAAAGACGTTGCGATTTTTGAGTTCCGAGTTCCGCCGCCATTTCTCGTGTGGTTTTGGTTGGGTCTTCTTCCACTTTTGACCTCAGCTGGTCGTTGTCCAGAGCAAGATGACGGCCCCGACCTTCCTTGTCTTCGAGGTCGAAATCTCCTCTGCGAAACTTCTGGAACCAACGCTGCACCGTGCACTCATTAATAGCCCCCTGACCCCACACTTCATTAATATTACGAGCCGTTTGCGCAGCGCTGCGCCCTAATTTAAATTCGTAAAAATAAATTTGACGAAAATCGCACTTTGACATTTTCGATTCAAGACCTTTGAACACACTGAACAAAACGATTTTACTAAACAAATTCATGGTGAAAGAGAGGGTATTAGATAAGGTTTGTTTTGGTATAATAATGATCAATGTTAGGATTAGCTTTGTTTACACAATTGGAATTAAGATATTGCAATAGAGGAAACCTGCATTAATTTCGCATCAACCCAATATATGCGCGAGATGTTACAAAATCTTTTTCATCAAAATCAGCTGTCCAGAAGATCTACTTTATACCATGCATTTAGCACCTTTTTACGATTTTCTCAAAAACGGCTCGAACGATTTTGATTAAACTCCCTATATCGATGTAAAATTTAATGGGCTTTAATACGATGTAGGTTTCTTTCTGTTTAAAATAGTACGAAAGGGCTTAAATGCCGATATTTTAAATTTTCTTCCTTTAAAGTACCTTTAATTTTGTAGATTCTATAAAAATAACCATATTATCTTGTTAGCATTCATAAATAACAGCTAAATATGCAAGTTGAGCGAATTCGATGAACAACTAAAGGAGAAAACCGAAGAAAGATTTTGTTAATGCAATTTTTTGTTTTTGAACATAAGGATAGTAATATAGATGTATAATATACCAGTGGAAAGCTGAAGATTTAAAAAAAAAAATCATCTTATACACAAGCTTGTAAAAGTTAAAAAAGAGTGATGAAAAACCCAATGAACCTAACTGATTATGTTATATAATAATATAATAGAGTTTTTAATGAAACACATGTTTCTATATTAATTCAATTTAATTAATTCTTTAATGGTTTCATTCATTTTTATCTCTTACTGTACTTGGAAATTCTTTAATCGATTTAAAAACGGAGGGGAGGTAAGTGTAAGTCGTTTGTTGCCTCCCGCACCAGATTTTTGTTTTTGGAGTAGGTATAAAACATTCACACAATTTTGCAAGTATCTTTAAACCTTAAAACAAAAAATAAGATTGACTATTACTCAAGGGAACAAATTCAGGAAAAAAAAGAAGAGATAACAATTGTTTATGAATAACATTTATATATTGTTCGTCACAAGAAATAACAACAATAACATTGGAAGTACATAGAACATATTCATCATATAAGCATTTTATAAAAAATAAATAAAACTAATTAAAAAATAACACATTAAAAAGTTATTACAAAGTAATCTCCATATTATTGTTGAGTATTTTGAATAAAAGAATTAGATCAAAGCAGTTTTAGAAAGACATTTTCTTTGGTTTGATAAAACGTCATTATTATTATTATTATGTATGTTAAGTAAATTAAATGTTTTAATTTTTAAAAAATGTAAAGAGCACGCCACACGATGATAGAGGCAGCCAAGTGAAAGGGTAAGATGAGTCACTTTCGTGATAGTAGTCCACTTTCATCCTCTCCGAAATAAATATTAGAGGGTGTCCCTTTTATATTGTAGAGTGTATTCAATTAATATTTTGCAAGTTGGGCTCAACAATTGAGACGCTGATTGCAAAAGACACCAATATTCACCATTATTCACCACAACGTGAATAAAAAGGAAGTGCAAAAAGGTTTCTGAATAACTTTTTATTAAATCAATTCCTTTCACCTCAAAATGCATAATTTTTTTTTTACTATATTAATAACATTATTTTTACCTTATGGGAAGAACTGTTGTAGTTTGATTTGGACCTAAATTAAATGTGTTATTAATACCTTATTGAAATAACTGCGTTTCTTAAATATGTTTTTAAAGCTCTTAAATGCTCTTTACTCTAGATGAGATTTAATGACTGACTAGGATCCAATTAATCATGAGAATACAAATATGTTAAATTATCAATTTCCGTATAAAATGTACTTTTAAAAAATCGTCTCAATTTCGGAAAGAGGGTGAAATGAGGCTTCCTCTGAGATGGAAGAAGTTAATTGGGCAGATGGGTTCATATATAGCACAGTAAGTCAACCATAGACAATAAATATTGTCAGGGAGAAGTTAATTTCGGGTGCAGTTATCAAAACACTTAAATAAGTATAAAACTTAATTTATTTGTGCCAATTCACTCAAGCCCAGAATATCTGTGACCTCTTACCATAAATTAGACATTGGAGTGCTACCAATGGGTAGGTTCTTTACAAGACTATTTTGAGTTCTAACCATATATCAAGCCTATTTACTTGTTTATTGATTTAATAACAGTTGTAAATTTATTTAAATAAATAAATTTTAAAAAAAGTGCCTAAATTTTAGGCCTTCTTTGGGGGGATTGAAGAAGTGAGATCATAAAAATGATTGAGATGAACAATGAGGAAGATCGCTACATTCAATAACAAATATTATCTAAGAGGTCACTTTTGGCATAGTAGTTAGCAACAGCTTTCTACGCCCAAGGTCGCGGCTTCAAACCGGACAGGTGACCCTAGGATTTTTGATGAGACGCCCTTCGGAGGGTACATAAAATGGTAGTCCCGAGTCTATGCAATGTCAGATACTCGTTAAAGATCTGTATCCTAATAAAACCAAAATTGAGGACTATTAGGAAAATTTAGGACTCCCAGCATAGCATCGTCGGATTAGCTACAGTAGCATAAAAGTTATGTTAAATGAATAAACAAACAAATATTGTCTATTGATTTTGCAGAAGAAAATAAAAAAAAGAAAAAGTTTATGGGACACCCAA
This sequence comes from Piezodorus guildinii, assembly GCA_023052935.1. Lineage (NCBI taxonomy): Eukaryota > Metazoa > Arthropoda > Insecta > Hemiptera > Pentatomidae > Piezodorus > Piezodorus guildinii. Next base: position 746,884 of record CM041292.1, on the reverse strand, counting down.
ATACTAAATTTTCAATGTAAGTTAATCTTTTATCATAAACAATATTTAATTTTCTTAAATACTGTTTCTAGAATAAAAAACAAACATGGTTTCATAATGTGTATACAAAAAATGATATAACACTTTAAAAAAAAGTAATATTTGATATTATCCAACCTTATTAAATATACAATTTCCTCATACCCTGCTACTGTCATGAGACTACTATCAGGGAAGTGAGAATATCATTATGTGGCGTGACCTTCGAAAGGAGATTACGTCTCAACTAAATGTTATTTAGTGCTTAATAAGTGAATACATTTATTACACGACAAATATTGTTTATACTGAAACATTTAAATAACTATAAAGGCTACATTTATTAATTTATATGTTTATGATCCATATATATTAATGTAAATATACATATATAATATTTTTTGTGATGTCTAAAACAGGCAAGGAATACTATCTTCTATAAAATCTAATAATATAAAAATAAAATTAAAAAAATATATATATAATAAATAAACCATATCCTGAAAGTAAAATTGAAATACAATAATACAACAATAAAAAAACAATTCTATAAATATTTAAAATAATAAATAAATGAAAAATTTAACCCTGGATCCCTTTTGAGAGCCTAAAGGGCTCACGGGCGATCACTTACTAATGAGTCAAGGACATTCAATTCATAATTCTCATTCGTCACCTGTTGGAGGTGTTATGAATGAAATGAATACAAATCACCTTCAATCCAAGCACTTCACTTCAATATTCCATTTGGAGTGATCACCAGTGGCTCCCTCGACATAACTAACCGTCCCTAAATAAACTACCCAACTAACAGTTTACAATCGATAAATATGATTTATCATGATGCGCATTTATACATCTAAAGCAGGCCTGAGTGAGACATTTCTTAAAAATGCTAAAATGTTACCAAGTGCTCTTCGTAACATCTAAAAAACTGATATCGTCAAGTAGATATGAAAACAAATATAGTGGATTTAATTAGTTGACCATTGAGAATTACTAAAAGGAATTAGTCCTAGTGGCAGTCGGTGAATGAAACAATTGAGTAGTTACAACCATTTAGTTTTTGCCAATGTTGAGTTTTTCCCATTGTGGGTCAACATCAGGGCGTATTGTAAACTAGTTTCCATTCACATATAATACGCCCTTATGATGACCACAAGGGGGGTTGAAATGCCAGCAAAAACTAAATGGTTGTAACTACTCAATTGTTTCATTTACTGACTGCCACAAGGACTAATTCCTTTTAGAAAACAAATATAGTTTTTGATATAAAAAATTAAAAATTTGAGTGCCCATTATATGTTCAAAACTTTCCTCAGCTCAAAATCAATCAAAATAATGCCTCATTCAAGTATGCTTTAAGTGTAGAATGTTCCTCAAATTTGATTATATATTTTTTATTTTTCAATTCGCTGTTTTATATTTAAGCTCAGTATCAATATTTATATTTAACGTGATATAATTTATTTACAAATGGAAAACATACGATTATATTATTATTGAGCAAATTTATGATATGAATAAAAAATTAACAATGATATAAATAATAAATATTACAATATTTCAGCAGCTGTATAATTTCAATAAAAATTAATAATCCTGCTAAAACTTATTTAATTTAATAAATTTAAAAAAAAAATTAAAAGGTTAAGTGGTTATTGTTATATTTGATTAAGGTTATCAACACCTTGATATTTCATTTCTGTATTTTAATCGAGAAGTTTCAAACTCACCATTAAGGTCGGACTGCTGCTCAGTGTCCCTTTATTTCAACTGATTCATAATGGAGAAGAGGCGGGTCCGAAATGTGACAGTAGAAATAAAATATGAAGGTATAGATAATCTTACTCAATATAAATGAACAGTTTGATTTTATTTAAATCAGATGCTTTTTGTGCGTGTATACCCGATAATTATTGTGCCTAATACAATCACAAACCCATGTCGGTGGAAAAATATCACCAAGAATTACATATATACCTATGGTATTTGCTCGATTATGGGTTATGTATTATTCTGAAATTTTTTAACATTTGCCTAGATATGATTTAGTTTTGATCTAGAAAAATTGAGTTTGATTGAAATCATGGTTTCAGTCAAAAAATTTTTATTTGTGATTCTACAAGACAGAAAGGGTCTTAGGTTGAAAACTTTAGAGATTACTTGTAGGTACCGGAAGTCAATAGGCCTAGACCATGCTCACCACTCAGGTTTTTCCCTAATTTTTGGATACCCTTTTATAGAGGCAGAGATCAATAAAGAGGTTTAAGGCCGCACCACACGGTGAGAAAACAGGCATGTGTAAGTGAGGTGAAATATTGTGAGAGCGAGATCTTGTGAGAGTTCACGAAAGTAGCGGGAGAGGTGGAAGGCTTATCTTTAAAAAATAAATTCGGATAGTAACATCAAATATTACTTTTTGAAAATACTATAATACATTAAATATTATTTTTAAAAAAATATAAAAAAACTAAATGATAAAGCTGTATAAAAAGAAACAAGTGTAATATACACATCATGAAAACATTTTTTTTTTTTTTTTTTTTGTAGAAACTCCATTTTAAGAAATTAAACATTATTTATAATAAAAGTATATAAAAAAAATAAATAAAAAAAATAATAAATGATGAAGTAATGTAGAAAATTCGGTAATTGAATATTTATTATAATACATTGAAAGTCTGTGAGAGTGTATGATATTCACTCTCACCAAATCTCACGATATTTCACCTCACCCTAACCTATCTGTACTCTCACCGTGTAGCACTGCCATTAATGTTAAGTGAAAATCGAATTCAACTTTATTTATGACCAAGAATAAATTATATTCAAACAGGTTTTGATAGACAGATACCACGAAAACACCTCAGACAACTGGCACAGCAAACAAACATACAGCACCTCAACACAGAACACAATGAAGTTTGTTTTATTGGGCCTCATATCAAATCGAACAATAATATAACATTACCCTTCCTATCATTTTAAGTACTTTCTTAGAAAAATCCTTTCTCTTCCAAGTTCTCCGATCCCAACGTCCATCGTACATCTGAAATATATTTTCATTAAAATCCTCAGTCCACTCCCGCAACACTCGTTCACGGCCTTCAGACCTGTATATAATGCCTCATCGAACCGCAGCTTTCGACAGATCTTTCCTTATCCTTTCCTCCCCTATATGGAATTATATTCCTTCTTACATCCGTCATTCCAATACTCTTCCGACTTTCAAATCCCATTCATTCAAACACTTTCAAATATTGTCTATCCAATTCTCAAATAACCCCAATTGTTTTGCAAATTTGAATATGTATCTTATTTAACACATTTTCATTAGCATTATAAATTTATTTTAATCAGCACCAAATATATGAACTTTGTTTTTATTCCTGTCTATTTTGTTTTCTAAATTATTATAAGAAGCTACTTGTTAGTTTATTAGAATTATTATTCATTTTCTTTGTTATTTCTGTTGTTTTAACTCTGAGATACTGAAGTTCCAATTTAATTTTTTCTGTAATAATATTCTGAAGGGACTAGTCCCAGAATAAAAAAAAATCTGGTGCGCACAACACACGACTTTTATTTACCTCCATTATTTATATCAATCAAGAATTTTTAAACAAATTTATAAACGAAAATAAATTGTTAAAGAATTATTTAAATCGGATATTAATGAAACATTGTTTTATTAAAAAATCTATTATATTATTTTCTAAAATAATCAGTTAGTTTTATCGGCTTTTCATCACTCTTTATTCACTTTTACAAGCTTGTGTATAAGATAATATTTTTTCTAAAATCTTTAGCTTTCCAACAGTATATTGTTATTATTATTGTTCTTAAGTTCAAAAATAAAAAGTTGCATTAAAAAAATATTTTTTCAGTTTTTTCCTTTAGTTGAATACCGAATTCGTTCAACTTACATATCTATTATTTATCAATCGTAAGAAGATGATATGGTTATTTTGTATAGAATCTAAAAAATTAAAGGTACTTGAAAATTTAAAATATCGGCATTTAAGCCCTGTCAGACTATTTCAATCAGAATGAAACCTACGTGATATTGAAGCCCATTAAATTTGACAACGACATAGCGAGTTTAATCAACATCGTTAGAGCTGTTTTTGAGAAAATCGTAAAAAGGTGCAAAATGCGTGGTATAAAGTGGCTCTTCTGGTTATTTGATGAAAAAGATTTTGACGTCTGGGCATATAGTTGTCTTAAATATGAAATTTCGTTTCATAGGACTAACCATTTACGCGCGGGAGTTAACACACACACAGATCTTTTTGCGGGACTTGGTCATTTGGACTAATGCACTAAAAGTGTATTTCCATTGAAAACTGTAATTTGAAAATTGTTGGAATATATTTCATATATAGGTAGGTAAGTGAAAGTAAAAATAAATAAATAATTTAAAAAGATGCATTCATCATTCATGATTGACCGACTAATCGAGCAAATACTGTAAACAAATATATAAAACATTAACAAAATTGGAAAGTTTAAAAACAATATTAACAAGCACTAATTATAAACATTAAACATTAAGAAAAATTGGGACAAAGAGGTATTAAATATACATTCAATATTTTACCAAAGCACTATAAACATTAAAAACATAAAATTGGAAAAGGTATTAATATACATCAGAATTTACCAAGCACTAAAATCTCTCACCGACCAATTTATTCGATTCCTTTCATATTCAAATCAATTGTTTTTTTAATATGTTTATAAAGCTATTTATAAGTTATCAAAAGAATTGTTTTTAGTTAATAAATTGGAATAGAATTAAATGTATACTCAATAATTTTTAGAAAATGTGTTTTAAAGATGGGTGATTTTTAGTCGAATTAATTATTTCTATTAAAGAGAATAATTAGGAATACAAATATGACAAAATATCATAAAAATATTTTACAGTACCTTTTGGAAATCAGGGTCTCAATCGAGACGTTTATATGTCAATTTTTTTTTTTGCAAAAATTTATATTTTGATATATTTGAATTCTAAAAATTTAGTTTTACCAAAATCTTCAATTTGATTTTATCTAATGAACACTCATGTCCTTTAAAAAGACAAATTATAAATGCTATAATATTCTAAAGGTACTAATTACACTTTTAGTTTCTTTCCAAATCGTACTGAAACATATTATTCCATAAATTAAATAAGGTCTTATAAACCATAATAGTTAAATAATAATAATAATATAACCATAATAGTTTTTAAAAATTCTAGATTCTAATAATAATAATATAGTAACAGAGGGTTTTTGCGCTTCCTGTAAAGTTTCCTAGAGTGGATATAGAACCTTTTGGAAATCATCGTCTCAATTCCTATTAAAGCCATCAATAAAATGGCCAATAGATTTTATGAGAGTACATCATCACTGAGATCATAACCCTATCAAGCTTAGAGGTTAACGAAACACATCTCAAGTCAAATCAGAGACACGGAAGCATTCAATTCTAAAAAATTAGTTGCCACAAAATGTTTGAGACATGGAAGCCTTCAATTCTAACAAATTAGTTGCCACAAAAACTTTAAATACTAACATCAAAGGGAGACAAAATTTGGACAAGACGTTATGACAAAAACACAAGAACAATATTATGGGTTAAATTCGGTCGAACAGAGCATTATCAATAGCTAGCCATCTCTAGCACTCATTCCTGCTAATTAAAGTGGTCAGTATCAATAGTGGAATTTCTATTCCTTGAGATTGTTATAACCATTAATGATAATTAGAATATAGCTGTCTGTACTTGTTATACCTACAGATACAGTTGGCACTAGAGACAGCAAGCCCTGTCTACAGATACAGTTGGCGGTAGAGACAGCAAGTCCTGCCTACAGATATAGATGGCGGTAGACACAGCCTACAAATAATGCACTATTCGACCGAAGAGATAACTCATTTTCTAACATCAAACATCAAATCCTAAACTTTGAATACATTAAGAAGCAAGTTGTGAGGTGGGACATATCAAAGCGACTAACGGGACCTGAAGTTATCCAGCGCTCGTTCTAATTCACATATCATATAATATTATAATATATATATATATAAATATTTATATCTCGCCGAGGTCTTCCATCGATTCCAAATTCTCTTCATCATCATCATCATCATCGTCATCTTCATCTTCGTCATTCAGTTCCAACATCTGTCGAAATAAAACAAAATTTAACAAAGGACCGACACAAAATTAATTCAAAATTGAATTGAAATAAAAAATAAATACCTGAAGGGAATCGGTGGCTTTGAAAAGCTCGGTCAAGCCGGTGAGGTCCTCCAGGTATTTGGTAGACTTGAACACATTATCTAGGAATTCCGTTTTGTTTTCTGAATATGACTTTTCAACCTAAATATAAAAAAAATAAATAATATAATAATAACTTTAAGAAGAACTAATTAAAATTACTGTAGTAAAATTAGTAAGTTATTCAGAGGCTTAAAAAATAGTAATATCTTAGCATTCATCTGAAATGAAATTTTATTAATATTTTGCACAAAAAGGACTAATTTTACTATTTCAAAGGATATGCCTGATTTTAATATTTAAGGACTGTTTTAACACGTTCATGCTGGGGGAATATCAACATTTTTTTGGTGTGAGGCTGGGCAACACTGTAGTTTTTACGTGTTTAATGTGAGATCTCAACAGTTCCAGGCTTCGAATGCACTCCATGGAATAGTCAAGTGTGACCCACAGGTGGGTCACCCCCGTACGAACGTGTTAATATTTTATTTTTTAAGTTCAAGTCACTATTCTTGTTTAAAGAATTCCATACAAATTACATATATTGTAACTACGATATGATTCAAATGGAGGATCACTTGTAGCTGGGTGGCTAATATAACAGCCTCCTATGCCAAAGGTCATGGTTCAAACCCACAGGTGGTCCTAGGATTTTTTAATGGGAGTAAAAAATCCTTAGTTATGCCGTCCTTTTGAGGAGACTTTAAAAGATGGTCCCGAGCCAGTGCGATGTCAGGTACTCGTTAAAGACCCTATCCTAATAAAACCTGGATAGGCAAAATTTAGGATTCCACTGTAGCATCGTCCTAGCCATAGCTGCATAAAGTGACGTTAAATAAATAAAAAAGATTCAAATGGAAGAGAACCACCATTCTTGACTGGATTCTCCTTTTAAAAGGATAGGAATCGAAATATTCCAGTAGTGACTAGATGACTAGGATTTTTTGGGGGCGGGGTGGCCGAGCGTGTTAGCGCGTTGCTGTGAGCATGTGTTGCCTAGCAACAGATAATCGAAAAAAATTAAAACCAAATAATTACGAGTTCGACTCTCGTGCTGGGGGATTTTATCTCGGTATACATTCCCCGCCCTCACCCCCTGGCCTGAGAGGCCCCCGTATAGCCTTCAAAGGCGAGGTAGGGGTGGACAAAAAAAAAAAAAAAAAAAAAAATTAAATATAGTAGAAACAATAATAGTTAAAGAGTACTTACGATTGGAGAGCAAGCAATGCATTGAGAAAATGATACCGTAGAAGGAAGGATGTGATTGAAGTGGGAAATGAACCCTCGGATAGAATGTGGAACGCCTCCGAGGGCAGTCTCTTCACCAGAACCAGCGCCACCTCTAAAAGAAAATGTATTAATTAAACTATTATATATAATGAACTAGTGGACCTGCCCCTGCTCCACACAGTACAATTTAAATGAGCTGCCATTTAAATTTAAAAACTCGCTGCCAGACCGATTTAGAGTTTATCGCTTTAGAGTTTTAGTTTATCGTAACGAAAAGAGCAATCAGCGCATATTCATTATTATACGAGGCATGTTTTTTAAGTAAGTACCGTTTCGGAATTAAAAAAGATGTGCAAAGATATCGCAATCATTTTATTTTACATGAAAGCCTGTACTTTAATATACTTTTCTACATGATTTCCATGAATTTTGAGGCACTTGTCATAACGCCGCCTGACTTGTTAACCACTTTTTTAGACCAAATTGTTACTGTGACGAAACATGGGTGGCCTACCTCACACCAGAATCAAAACAACAATCCATGGAATGGGGACATTCATCATCACCCAAAAGAGTGAAGTTTAAGCAAACAATTTCTGACCGGAAAATCATGTGCACAGAAAAGAAGTATTTCTGCCTCGTAATGAGACAATCAATGGAGCGTCTTATTGTGAGACATTGAAAAATCTGCGTCATGCAATCCAGAACAAAAGACGTGGCAAGTTGAGTAAGGGTATCGTTTTGCTGCATGACAATGCCCGTCCACATGTGGCTAATCGAACCAAAGATCTCATCAAATCATTTAAATGGGAAACTCTAGATCATCCTCCATACAGTCCTGATCTGGCGCCCAGTGACTACCATTTGTTCCTGTACTTGAAGAAACACCTGGGCGGTCGGCTGTCTTAAAGACGATAACGAAGTCAAAAGATTTGTGATGCAGTGGTCAACAAGTCAGACGGCAGAATTTTTTGAGGAGTGTATTCAAAAACTGGTGCCGCATTATGATAAGTGCCTCAAAATTTATGGAAATTATATAGAAAAGTAGATTAAGGTATAAGCTTTCATGTAAAAATAGAATTATTGCGACATCTTTGCACGTCTTTTTTTAATTCTAAAACGGTACTTACATAAAAAACATGCCTCGTATTTAATCATCGGCAGATTTGAAAAACATAAATCAAAATTAGTTAACTTTATTTTTTTGCTATTTTTTTTTTTTTTTTTTTTTATTTATTTATTTAAAGAAATTTACAACTGTATTAAATAAATACAACAAGTAAATAGGTTTTATATATGATTAGTACACATGATAGTCCTGAGAAGAAACTACCCATTGGTAGCACTCCAATGTCTTATGTTAGAAGGTCTCTTGGCCATCTTCTTTTAAGGCGCCTCGGTGTGTTGTCGGGAATAGATATGGAGGAGAGGTCACGGATAAGCGGGTTTGAGTGGGCAGGGAGTTTGGAATGAAAAGAGGTATATCTGTAACGGGCCAAGTCTTCAACTAATGGGATATTTAGGTCTTTATGGATGATTTTATTAGTAACGAAGTAAGGAGCATTGAGGATTTTACGAAGGATTTTGGACTGCAAGGATTGGATGCGAGAGGAATTTGATGGTTTAGTAGACCCCCATAGCTCAATGCCATAGGTCCAAATAGGCCTGATAATTGTGATATAAATGAGTTTTTTGTAGTAAGTAGGAAGTTTTGAGCGTTTGTCAAGTAAGTGTTGTAGTAATCTGTATCTACGAGCAGTTTCCTGTCGTTTCAGTCTAGTATGAGGATTCCATGTTAGGCATTTGTCGAGGTGGAGTCCTAAGTACTGAATCTGTTCAACAGGAGGATATTGTTAAAGGATACGGTGGGGCAGGAAGTCATAGGCTTACGACGTAGAGTGAAGGTGATTTGATGGGATTTATTAGGATTTATTTTGATTCTCCAGTTTTGACACCATTCTTCAATGGCTGATAGATGGTTCTGTAGGATTTGTGATGCAGTAACAGGATCATTATTCACAGATAACACACATGTGTCATCGGCGTAGGAAGTAAGGATAGTGCTAGGATGGGAGGGAATATCAGCTGTATACACCGTGTAAAGGATCGGACCCAGGATACTACCTTGCGGTACACCGGCTGATTGAGTGAATATGGATGAGTAACAAAGGTTATGGTTAACTTTGAAGGTTCTATCAGAGAGATAGGAACGAATTAATAGGAAGTACGCTGGAGAGAGGAATTGATGGAGCTTGTATAGCAGACATGGATGCCAAACTCGATCAAAAGCCTGTTCCACGTCGAGAAAGGCTCCAGTGCAATACTTTCCGCGCTCCAATGTGGAAGATATGACATCCACCACACGGTGACACTGTTGTATAATGGAATGGGATGTCCGAAATCCAAACTGGTGGTCAGGAATCACGTGGTTGGATTCGAGGATTGGGTATAAACGTTTGAGGAGAAGTTTTTCGAGAATTTTGCCCAGAATGGGCAAGAGGGAGATAGGACGGTAAGAGGATGGATATTCAAGAGGCTTTTTTGGTTTAGGTATCATTTTGATAATGGACAGTTTCCAGTGGTCTGGAAAATAGGTAGAACGGAGAGTAGCATTATATATATGGGTGAGGAATAATATGGCTTTTCTGGGGAGCTGTTTTAGGATGTGGGATGTAATGAGATCATGGCCAGGAGCTTTTTCGGAAGGTAAATTTTGAATTATGTTGATGACTTCTGATGGATGAAAGGCCTTAGGAGGAAGGGTCATTTGGAGAGGAACAGTGAGTTCTGCTTCAACACGGTTGATATGGATTTTATTAAGGATGTCAGGGTGTGGGACAAACGTTTTGGAAAGGTGTTCTCCGAACAGCTGAGATTTTTCATCATCGGATCTTGTCCAGGATTTTGAGTCGGTGAGGAGTGGATGATTAAAGGTTTTGTATTTCAGTAGTTTTGCGGTTGTTATCCATAATGATTTGTCTGTTGTACTTAAGTTTTCTGTGAAGTTTTGAAAGTTTTGAATTTTGAGTTTTCTTATTTCTGTCTTGAGTTTGTTCGTCAGTTTAATGTAAATGGTTTTATCCGAAGGGTATCGTGTTCGATGCCACTTCGCTCTTGCTCGGCGTTTTTCAGTTAGTAATAGTCGAATATAATATGGCAGGTTGGTTTCGTGTGCCTTCCTGTTTGTATATTGTAATTTGTTGGTCTGTATGGCAGTTTCTATTGATTTGTTAAGTTCTTCAATGGCAGAGTCTATGTCTTGTTTAGTTTTTAACAAAATTTTCAAGTCCAGATTGTTCTCTAAGTCATATCGAAAATTGTCCCAGTTGACTTGTCCTTTAATCAGGGAAGGTAAAGGAGGCTTATGAATAGGATTGGAATGCAGTTGAAGCAGAACCGGGCTATGATCAGAGGAGAGGTCATCTAAGGATTTGATTGTAGATTGGGTGGAGGAGATTTGGGAAGTAATGAAAATATCAAGGATGTCAGGACGTTTTTTATGAGATGTAGGCCAGTACGTAGGGTTCTGGGGTGACAAAATGGAATAACTATTGGAGGTTGTGACTCTGGAAAGGATCCTGCCACGAGTATTGGACGTTCGGCATCCCCACCGTTGGTCTTTGGCGTTGTAATCTCCTCCAGCAATGAAGCGCGGACCAAGAGATTGGAATAAGGATTCAAGGTGGTGAATGGAGAGTGAATTACCGGGAGGGCAGTATACAGCTGAGATAGTCATATTAAATGGGTGGGAAGATAAGGTAATAGAGGTTGATTGAATGGTGTCAGATGGAGAAGAAGGAAGCATGGAATGAGGAATGGATTTATGGATGAGGATACATGAGCCAGCGTGAGATGTGTTGTCTGGGTGATCTGATCGGTATGTGATGTAGTCACGTATGTAAAAGTGCGAGCGTGTAGTGAAATGGGTTTCAGTCACAAGTGCAATGTCTATGGTATTGTCGTGTAGGAATATGTCCAGTTCGTCACGGTGATTCAGTAAACCATTTGCATTCCACAAAAGAATGGCTAGGAAGTTTTTATTCATTGCGGGATATGGAAAGGAACTTCAGATAGGAGTCTGGTAAGGAGTGTGATGAGAGGTCTTATGGTATTTTGAAGATCCAAAAGGAAGGATGACAGGATTGATGTAATGTCGGATGTATTTTGTGAAGGATACGAATAGACGGAAGCTTGGTTGACTGAAGGATTATAGTGTCTAGGTAAAGATTGGGTACTCCGTCGAGGTTGTTGAGGAGGTTCCATGTTTGACGGAGCTGTTGCTGTTGGTATTGCTTGAGGAGTAGGCTGCAAAGGAGAGGAAAGTTTAGGACTGATCTGGGGTGGTAACTTGACCCTTAAGACGGTTTTGGTAGGTAAATCGTTTTTAGGAGTATTTTGGAGGGGTTGGGACGTCTGAGGCTGTAGACGGGAAATCTGAGGTTGGTGATAGGATGGTTGAAGCTGGGGATGGTTATAGGATAGTTGAGGCTGAAGAGGATGGGCTGGTTTAGGCTGAAGAGGATGGGCTGGTTGAGGCAGAAAATGGGTGTTAGAGGAAGCTTCTGGTTCCTGTTGATTGTCCATCTCTTTCCTGGTGACATCGGAGAACGAATTAGTCTTGATGTTGGAGGTCGTGGGACGTGTGTTTTCGTTGGAGAAAGGGTTTCCAGAGGTAGCTCGTTCATGCTTCGCTGAAGGAGCTGGGTTTTGGTATCCAACAGCATTGGTTTGTGATTTAAATGCAGTATTTATATGTCTTCGGCGCTGCATGGTTTTATAAACCGTACAACCCTTATAATTAGCTGGGTGCCCTTCACCACATAGTGCACATATTGCTGGCATATCTCTCGGCTTCTGGCATGTATTGGTCGCATGCGGTCCAGCACATTTGACACATCTGTCTTGGTGGTGACAATAGGCTTTTGTGTGACCGAGGGTTTGGCACTTGGCGCATTGTACTATGTCCACTCTCTGCTTCGGCTCTTCGAATCTTATGCAGGAATATACTAGTCTATTGACTCGAAATATGTCGCTATTGTTGGCTGCTGGTTCCAGGTCGACAAAAAAAAGAGGTAGTGGATATTTTACTACTGGGTGCAGTACATTAGTGATTTGTCTAGCATTGTGGCCCAGCTCTTCTAGGTCCTGCTTGATGGCTGAAGTGGAAGTAGTAGAGTGAAGTCCCCTCAGAACAACCCTGTACGACTTATCTTCCTTAAGCTGGTAGCAATGAAAGTCAAATTTTTTTTCTGTCAAGTGTGTGACTAATTTTTTATAATGATCTTTGTTGGTCGTATTTATTTTTATGTCTTTTAACCGGGAAAAGCATTTGAAATTAGTTTGCCCGATTAATTGCGATATTTCATTGGCGAAGGCTACAAAGTTGGTGACGTGAGCAACAAAGATTGGTGGTGGTTCAGGCTCTGAATGACTTGGTTTTGTGTCTTCAGTTTGGATATTTGAGAGGGCTGAAAATTTATTGCTGACAGGAATTGTAGGTGTGACTTGTTCGGCTGTGGTGGTTTCATGTGATGGACCAGGTAAGTTGACAATGGATTTGCTCCGAGTGATAGTTTGTTTTTTACTGTTTTTATTTTTTTTCTTGTTAGGAGATCCACCAGATCCCCCAGGAACAATATTACGTTGACGTTTCTGAAGTGTTCTTCTTTTTAAATACTGGGAGTCAGTTTCGTTGACTTCTGAAAAAGTCGTTTCCTCTTCCGTCTCCATCCCCGAAGATTCACCCATTTTATAAAAAGAGAGAGAGAGAAAAAAAAAAAAAAAAAAAAAAAAAAATATATATATATATATATATATATATATATATATATATATATATATATATATATATATATATATATATATATATATATATATATGGATTTAGTAAAATAAAAAAAATAAAATAAAATTGAACTTCTTGAGTTTAAAAATTATTTACATAAACAGATAAAGAAAATAAACAAGTCATTTTATAACAAAGGAGAAGAGAAAAAAAAAATTTATGCTATATAAAAATAAATGAAATAATATAAATAAATTAATAAAAATTATTACAATTAATAAGAGAGAAAGGAAAAAAAAAAAAGTTTAGAGTCTATGGGCTACGAACTCGTGACAATGAGAACTCAGAGCGCCGGTGGCCGTGCACAGAACAACTGAGCTATCGACAAGTTGATAAGAGAGCTGCTACTGCTTAATGATGGCCAGTGCCGAGCAGGAAGCGGGACAGGACCCGTCTACCACGTGGAGACCTGCCAGCTCCTAGCGTGCACTAATAATCACAGTTATTAGGTCTATTAAATGCTCTCACCTAACAAATGTAGTTCTAACGTGTTCTCAATCACAAACATTCATTGTTTATAAGCGTTGACAACAAAAACATTAGTTAATACTAAGACTATCACAGGACAAACCGAGAGCGATATTAAGGTATAACTTCAGTTGTCGCCATGACACCTCAACTCCCTTTTTAGCTATTTTAAAGTGAAACACCAACAATGGAAAATTTAATTGCTTCATATAATGAAAACTTAATTGCTATGGATGTATTAAAAAAACTACAGAAATAATAAAGGTTCCTATTTACAATAGTTATTTTTCAAATGAACTATTTAAAATACATCTTAAAAGTTAAATTAAGTTTCCATAGGAATCACATTACTATTTACTGTGAAGCATCTGTTTTCATTAAATAGTATTCAATTTGAAATAATTAATAACAATGTTACTTAATATATTTATAACAACTTTCCATTTATGATAAAAACTTGATTACGATTCGGTATGTAATATTGTTTCTATAATCTTGGGTATAAGATGGAAGAATATAACTTCTACAATACTGTATAGTGGCAACACTGAATCTCATAACCTACTTACAAACATTTTTCAAATCAACACCTCATCGATCGATTAAATTTTAACTAAATTATTTATTTGCTAGGCAGTCGCCTCATATTTACCTATCTGGATGCTGGAGGATTGACATAAAGAGCTCGACCGCCAGCGCCGACGCTATGTTGGACACGCCTGGTCGCGTTACTGTGCACTGCTGGTCCAGGGTCCTGTCTTCCATTGACTAGAACACAACCATCTGTGTAGAATACTTTGTTTGAGTTATATCGTTCAATATGTCATCTTTTCAACATGACATTCTTCATTCAACGGAAGGTAATTCCATAGTAAGAATTGATATCCTAACACCACCTGAGACAGGACTATTATTAATTTTATTATCTCTGCAATGGGGTATTGAGTTTTTATTAAGTGGATACTCAAAAATTGAGGGAATAACCTGGTGGAAGTTGATAAAAAAAAGTTTCCAAAATTAAACAACTGCATGTTTTTAAAAAATACTGCCTACATAAAAAAGTAATATTATACAGTAATATTAGAAGTTAAGTTCTCTCGTAAAATAAATTATTGGGTTGCTTCACATGAAATGTCCGTTTTTATAGTTTCTGAAATGCATAAAGGATTTTGCAGGTCTCTGTTGTTTTCTTCCGAATGTTTACATATTTAAAGTAAACAGTTACTAATCCTCTACCTTGGTATTATAAACATTAGTTTCCCAATCAATTACCCACTTTTTAGTATACCCCAAATATGAACATGGAAACACGCGATTTTCGAGTAATATTTTTGTACGAGTTTAAACTTGGCCAATCAGCAGCTGAGGCCGCTAGAAATATTTGCAAGGCATTTGGGGAAGGGAGTGTTAATGAACGGACCATTCGCTGTTGGTTTGCTAAGTTTTCAGCTGGGGATATCGACTTGGAAAACTTGCCCCGAGGAAGACCTCCGTCCGTAATAGACAACGATGTCCTCAAACATACAGTAGAAGGAAACCCCTACCAAACAGTTAAAGGACTCTAAAGCACAACTAAATGCAAGTGTATCTACCGTTGGGAAAGTAAAAAAGTTCGATACATGGGTACTTCATGTTCTCACTGAGCGGCAGCAAGACCCCATGTTTCAAAACATACCGTGCAAAAATTGAAAGAACTGGACTACGAAGTTCTTCCGCACCCACCATATTATCCCGACTTATCTCCAACAGATTACCACCTGTTCAGGAATTTAGACAACTTCGTCAAAGGAAAACTTTTTGAAAATGATGATCAAGTGAAAAGTGCGTTTTCAGATTTTGTTTCACTTCAAAGCTCAGAGTTTTTCAGTTCGGGGATAAAAAAGTTGGTGTCACGTTGGGAAAAATGTGTAGAAAAAGAAGATAAATACTTCGAATAAAATTATCTTGTTTTCATATCGTATTTTTAATAAAAATCCTTTACCTTGAAAATGGACATTTCATGTGACACAACTCAATACAATTATATACAAAACTAAAATTACCTATAACCCGAAAAGAGTAAATAACTCACATTTCCGGGAGCAGTGACATCGTTGCAGAAGTAGCAGCCCAGCTTATCACCATTATCTTTGCGCTGACCGTGCCTCATCACCAGGTACGTGTCGTATCCTAGCGCCGCGGTGATCGCTAGCTGTAAGCAACAATTTCAAGACCAAATGTTAGGTATACTAATAACTTAAGTAATATAAGTAATAAACTAGTCATATATAGCTAATATAATAAAACAAAAGATTAACTTCATGAATTCAGTTTGATCCTTTTCCAATCAATATTATATTTTGTAATCAATTCCAATATTTAAATACAAATAAAAAAAATTTAGATAAATTGAACGATTAAATATTTATGATTTCTAAGTTACCTTTTGAAGAACGGAGCAGATGATGGTGGGCAGCCACCGGCTCTCTCTAGAGTCCGTCAGGAGGAACACAACATCGTGTTCTTCGATCAGTTCGTGCAGTTTTATTGCATTTTCAATAGTGGCACTATAATGGCCAGGCATTGGAATTTCTAAAGTAACACCAGTTGAATTCTTACAACAAGAAAAGACAATTGTATAGGTTATAATATTTATAATCTTCCCTAAATATCTAAATTAAAATTATATACAAGGATACTTTAAAGATGCTTACTATCGTTGGGAGGATGGCTTTGAGGGCTGCGGCGGCTGCTTCCGCTTTCATCTTCCCGCCTGAGCCCAGGTCACAGTCGCCGTAGTTGAACAGAGACTGCCGCACAGGGTTTGAGAAGGAAACGCGACCGTTGTCTATGAATGTGACATGCCTCACGCCCCAAG
Organism: Piezodorus guildinii; assembly: GCA_023052935.1. Classification (NCBI taxonomy): domain Eukaryota; kingdom Metazoa; phylum Arthropoda; class Insecta; order Hemiptera; family Pentatomidae; genus Piezodorus; species Piezodorus guildinii. Next base: position 730,190 of record CM041292.1, on the reverse strand, counting down.
CCTGACAAATATATAAATAATAATTTAAATAATCAGGAAGAACATAGAGTTTATCTCAAATCAGACTGTCACGGAAATAAATGATCTCTTTCAATGCCGACTCCTGTAAGTATAAATTGCACAAACAGAAGTCATGTCCAGCCTGCGATGAGGAGCCATTGGAACATTGTATATAAATTTCTATTACCTTGTTGTCTCCTTTACTATCAAAATAGAGGATGTTCCATATCTGAACATATTTCTTCTTTGAATATTGATCAGCCTTAATGGCTATCAAAGTAATCATTTATATTTGAAACTGTAATAGTATATAATGATATAATTATAGTCAGAGTTCAGTTATTCAAACTATCATATATCTAACTGTTCATAATTCTACACTTGGTATAAGGTAAGTATTGTAATGATGACAAATTTTCCAAATAGAGTCAGCCATAATAAATCTGCAGATTTTAGAGTCCTTAAAGTTTAAATATCACTTTTTAGACCATCTGTGTCAGTCGTTTTGATTTTATTATAATTTTTTTGTCCACAGGTCTATGTACCACAAAAGAGCGACCAATGGTATCAGCTGAATTTCTTTTGTTGTCTCCTTTTCTCATAGACTGTAGCATTCTGAAAAGTTTACACTAGTGGCCAGAGTTAAGAAAGACAAGAACTCACAATAAGATTGCGGGCGACGGAGCAGCCAAGGGTGCCGGCCCTAACAGCAGGCAGCGCTGGGACTTGATCACGTCCAGGTCCAGCTCCGGAACCAGACGCCACTTCATAAGCTTCAGGTTGAGATCGGCGCTCGAATCTGCGACTCTGCCAAAACAGAAAAAGGTTCATTTCCATCAACAGCCATTCAGAGGATAGCTTCTATACAGCTGTAATCACAATCTTATTTCATATGATATCAATACTATTCATAATTATTTTTCAAGATAATTCATCATAAAGCAAATAAAGAAAATTAGAAAAGTAAAAAGCTTAAAAGTTAGGTTCCACACATATCCAACAACAATAAAAAAAATAAAAAAATCTGGTGCGGGCAACACACTACTTTCACTTACCTCTGTTTTTAAAATCGATTAGAGAATTTTCAAATATGAGTGAAACCATTAAATAATTACTTAAATGGAATTTCTATAGAAACATGTGTTTTATTAAAAAATCTATTATAATTTTATCTAAAATAATCAGTTAGTTTTATCGGCTTTTCATCACTCTCTATTAACTTTTAAAAGCTCGTGTATGAGATAATATTTTTTTCCAAAATCTTTAGCTTTCCAACGGTATATCATACATGTATATCATTGTTCTTATGTTCAAAAACAAAAAAATTCATTAAAAATATATTTTTTCAGTTTTTTCCTTTAGTTAGATATCGAATTCGTTCAACTTATATATTTATGTGTTTTTCATCGGTGGTAACAAGATAATATATTTATTTTTATAAAACCTACGAAATTTAAGGTACTTTACAGGAAAAGCACGTAAAATATCAGCATTTAGGCCCTGTCAGACCATTTTAATCAGAATGAAAACTACATGATATTAAAGCCCATTAAATTTTACATCGATATAGTGAGTTTAATCAAAATCTATAAATGGTATAAAGTGGCTCTTCTGGTAAGGTCATTTTGATGAAAAAGGTTTTGTAATGTCTCGGGCGTATATTTGTCTTAAATATGAAATTTCAGTTTCATAGGACTTACTGTTTCCGCCCCGGAGTTACCACACACACACAGACCTTTTTGCAGGACTTGGTTATTTGGACTCAGGGGACCCTAAAACGAGTATTTCCGTTGAAAATTTTAGAATTAGAAAATTTTCATGATCGCAATACTTTCCCTTACTATACATAGTAAGTGAAAGTAAAACAGCGTAATGAACCTTGTCATACAATGGTTTGCCAAAACAAAAATGACCATTCTCTGTCCAGAATTATTACTTGTGATGAAAATTAGATACTTCACGAGAACAGTAGACAAACTGGACATTGACTTGACAAAGGAGAAGCAGCAGCACTGCAGCCGAATTGTATTGTAACCAAATTAATGCAACGCAACAAAAATTGACAATAAACAATTCATCTTTGGTCAATCAGAAGGGTTTCATTTAGTTGTATGACAACACCCATCCACATTTCTCACGTATGATGTCACAAAGACTATTGGAGCTTAAGTATGAAACTCTACCACATCCCCCCAGCTCTCCAGACTTCTTGCCTATGGATTATCTTTTTTTTTTAAATGATACCTAGACCAATACTTACGTGACAACAAATTTAATGGACACAGGGAATTAAAAAAAGCATTTTTGGAGTTGATAAACTCTTAAGAAAAGAAAGTGTATTCCGAGGGAATGGAAAATTTGCCAATGTTAGCAGAAATGTTTTGATAGCAGGAAGATTTTCGAGGATTTATTTTCTGTTCAATCCAATAACATTAGAAAATAGAAAATACAATAATAAGAATATGTTACGTTTCAATTTTTTGCTGCATAAATGATCTATAGTGGGTCAAAATTTAGAATACATAATAATATGAGGAGTCCACTGAGTGGATTGAAATGGAAATGCAGGATGACTTGGATTAGCCATCCCTGTAGTAAATGACACAATCTGGTTTGTAATACTAGGCCTGTTATTGAGTGGTTTTCTAGAGCTATACGGCATGTTATTACAAAAACCAAACTAACATATAAGATGACATGATTCAACAAGGATGGCGAGTAGCCCTATCAATTATAGATGAAGAGATGATCAACTAAAGGTACCTGACAGGATCGAGATCGTTCTGGAGGTTGACGCAGCGAGGCCCGAACTTGTCCCTCTTGTTCTTCTCCCACCCAATCCACTTCTCCTCGTCCTTCTGGACCTCCTCCTCGTTGGACTGCTCCTCGTCGATGGACACGCTGAGCACCGAGCTCGTCTCAAAAGGGGCTCCGATCCTCAGGCAGATCACGTCGATCGGCCAAATGTCCTTACTGAAGGATAATATTTATTTTAATATACCCGATTATGTATAAAAAATATATATATATATATATATATATATATATATATATATATATATATATACTTATATTTATTTATTATTGAAATATTTAAATATTACGTAGGGCAGCCTAACAACTTGATTGAAATCAAAATTAGAATTGACAGCTCCAATTTGGATGTTTGTTTGTAAAAATGGCATCCATTTTGGAATTTAGATGCTAGGGAACAAAGGAAAAAGCAAGGAAAAAAAAATTAGTTTGGTTTGGACTGTTGAAGAGGAAGGTCCAAAGGAAGACCTGCAGATCAAGAAAGATTGTTAACCTGCCTGTTATAATATTATAATTTGTAAGTTAGATTATAATTAGATATTAAATGAAAAAATGTGCCTGATTTTCAGAGAGCAATACCCTGAGTAAATACATTTTAATAATACATTAAAACCACTAGAACCATCTCATTCTTCATTATAAACACACATGGTCAACTACGCTAGCGATAAAAAAACCCGGTGCACCTAGATTTTAGCAAATATCTTTTTGTTAAACCAAAATTAACCTCCCAATTTTTTTCTTAGCATAGTATATTCTATATGCTTTACATTTTTAGACTTTAACTAAACCAAAAAAATGTGTCCTCAATACCAGGTATTCCCTCCTCTGGCTCTGATGACTGCTTCAATCCTCCCAGGCATACTTTGGTTGAGGATAGCTACCCGTTCCTGGGGTATGCCCCCCACTCTTCCACTAGCACCATCCTGAGGTCCTGTAGGGTAGCTGGAGGGAGCACCCTGATCCTAGCCTCCTCGTGTAAAGTCTCGTCTCCAGGTACCTTTGAACGGCCCTTCGAACCGTTGTTTCTGGTAGACCTAATGTCCTGGTCACTTAACGCTGACTTCTACCTTTGTCCACCAATGCAGTTATTCTGACAACTGTCGTCGCTTGTAAACCATTTTATTAAAAGAAAATTAAAACGAAAAGCACTTTATGAAGGAAAACGTTAACATTAAAGTCGCATTATTAACTGATGCAGTCTTGCTTATGAATGCTTATCTGTTCATTGTTTACTACGGAGGATTATTAACATAATATTGATGTGAAATGTGTTAATTTTAGATAAGAAATGAAAAATAGATGCTAGGAGGCGTTATACCCTCGTCAAGATACATTTATTCGTAAAAATCTAGCCGATTTTTTTTATCGCTAATGTTAATACATTGTTGAATTGATATTGAAGTATAGAGGATAACAATAAGAAGCATAGATTACCATTTGTAGGCAAGAAGAGTGAGAATGTTGCGCAGCGGCCAGCCGGGATAGTCCTTGTCTGAGCTTGGATCAAGGAAGCAGATATACATACCCTTAATGGAAGCTATAATACAAATATAAAGAAATAATAAAACAAAATACACCACTCAAATATACAGTTGTCATAGAAATTGCATCACCTAATAAAACTTATACTTTTTCCATAAATAATACATGGTACACAAATGATGGGGAGGGGGAGGGAGTGGGGAGAAATATGGTGTGAGCTAAACACAGCTTCCCTTACCTCATTTATTGAAATTTTTTAAAACTATTGAGTAAATTTTGTGTTGAAGAAGTGAATGTAGAAGAATTATATTATTTTGTTGGAAACATTTATTATATTAAAACAATATAACGATAGCATTATCTTCTAATTGGTCATTTGGACTCAGGAGACACTAAAAACATGTATTCCCGTTAAAAATGGGATTAAAAAATTTTCATGGTCGCAATACTTTTTCTGACTATATTTCTTAGACAGATAAGCGAACATATAAAATAAATTATAATATAAAATTTACAAAACTGATTTTAGTTGAATGTGCCTTGGCTATTTAGCTTAAAGATCTTCCAACTTGATCACAATATTTTAATATTTATTCTGTTTATGACAGTTTCCTAATTAAAGATTTAATTTGGGCAGTAAATAAAACTTAACTGAGAAACATATTTTTAGTGTCCTTGTTATCTAAATAAGTAAAAAAAACATTCAATGGGTTCAACACTATCATGAAAAGAACTAAAAGAAATATGTGATGTGATTTCCAAGTGGATGACTATATAATAGAAATAAGCTGCTTACACTTATTCTGGAGGCCGATGTACTCTTTCAACGTCATGCACTTTAACTTATCACTTCCCCTTATCACCGCAAAGACGCTTTTGTTCTCGTCCGTCAGCTCCTGATGGGATACCAAGAGATTGTCTATCTGAAATGAAGAGGGTTTTCAAAAGGGATTAATTAAATGTTAAAACAAAATACTTTGAGATAAAGATGGCAACTGCACTAGTTACCTGCTCATCGGTGAAGACACTGTTCAGCGGCTCGGGCTTAGTGAGGAGCTTGAAGCTGAGAGACGACAAGGCGGGGAACCCAAACCAATAAATAAACTCAAACGTCTTCAAGTTCTGCAAGTTTGAATACAATTACGGTTTGATAACACTTTATATTTATTTATTATTAATTAAATTGTATTAAATAAATCCAACAATTAAATGTGAAGTATGAACACATGAAAGGAAAATGGCTTATCAAAGAACTACCCATTCAATTACTATTATAAGTTACTAGGTCCTGGAGCCATCTTCTTTTCAATTATCTCAGAGGGTTATTAGGAATTTGTGAGTAATATAGTTTAAGGACAAGATATTTTTGTACACTAGGGCAGATTTGTACTAAAATAATTTATCTTGTTTCATAGAAATTAAGTTTATAGTTTATTATGTCCCATATGATTTGGCCCGAACCAGGTATAAATCCTTCCATGACAAACTCCACTCCCACTCTAACCCACTAGTTTCAATCCTTGCTTTCTCTTCCATTCCTGACAATCCTCCGAGGCGTCTGTAAAGAAGATGGCCTCGAGACATTCTAGTTTAGATTATCTAGTGGAGTGTTGCCAATGGGCAAATTCTCTTCATGTATATTATCTAATTTTCAGCTAATTTACTTGATATATTTACTAATACAGTTCTAAATTTCAATAAATAAATAAAATAGTTTATTAAGTATATTCATCAATTCAATATATCTATAAATCTTTGGATACTTATACACTCTTACATATACATATATTTATAATATAATATAATTAATAAATGCGTAAGCAAACTAAAAATAACTCTACATTAACAACATTTTTTTATTTTTTATTTTGTAGATTTCTAGGTAATGCAACAATAAAAATATAATATGATGATACTTACAGCAAAGGTTATAAGAACAAACTTAGTGAGAAGGCTGGGGTTTTCAATTGCCTTTCCACTGTCGATATCTTTTTTAATTAGTTTGCCATATTTTTCAATTATTTCATTCTTATTACTGTCCTTCAACTTTGTAGCGGAATTAAAATTTATCAAATACCCTGTAGCGCTTAAAAATGGAGTATTATAATTCAAACGCTTGTCACAAAGGTATTTTATTGTCGTGAACTGGTTTTTTCCCAACTGAGATTCATACTCTCTAGAATACAAAAAAAAAACTGGATATTGAGTTACGATTCTTAATAAAATGAAAAATAATTTTTATATCAAGACATTAAAATAGGTCTGAAGAGACATACGACACTATTAACAGGGAAGCCTTATTTGTGGCTATGGGAGAGTTGGGAGTACCAGATAAACCCATCAGGCTGACCAGGGGTACCTTTGTGCTCAACGAATGCCGAGTTAAGACACTGAGTGGATCCTCAGGTCCTCTTGAAGTAAATAATGGATTAAGGCAAGGAGATCCATTACCTCTGCGTCTATTTAATATTGTTCTTCATGCTATTGTGAAGCGAGATAAGCTAGACCCAGGAGAAACCATCTACACTAAGACGACCCAGATAATGGCATACGCAGATGATGTGCTGGTCATTGGAAGATCTCTAGCTAGTGTGAGAGGTGAGTTCACTAGGTTTGATATAGAAGCGAGGTGTGTGGGTCTTAGAGTCAATGAGTGGAAAAACAAAGTAATGGCATGCAGGAGGAAGAAGCACGTGCAGCCTCAACGTACATCTGTCATCAGGGATTACACGCTTGAAGTGGTCAACAATTTTAGCTACCTCGGATCCAGATGTAAATAAGAATGAGGAGATGAGAGCTAGATTGGTGGCTGGGAATAAAGTATATCACGTTTCTCGATGCATTTTGTAGTGTAGGGTCATCACTCCCTATGCCTAATTTTGTGAGTGGCCATCATTTGGCTGACGGGTCTCACATACCTTGGGGAGAGGCTGTGAGTTAATCCCCATTTAATCACATCCTTATTAAAGCCCCACCGGGACTGGGATTCGAACTCACAACCTTTAACATGAGAGACTAGCGCGCTAGCCACTCAGCCCCGGGCTCCCCCCAGAAAGTATATTTTGCTCTTATGAAACTTTTTAAAAGTAGATTGCTGAGCTGGACCACTAAAACTAGGCTGTACAAGACGACGCTTGTTAGACCAGTGATAACATATGGATCTGAGACATGGATGTTTAACAAAACTGCTTTTGATAAAATGTACTGATTCAAAAGAAAATATCTTAGATGGATCTTCGGACCAGATCAAGAGTCAGGAAGATAGAGAATAAGGACAAATAAGGCATTATATCGTCTTTATCAAGAATTAGCAGCGTCCAAGTTTGTAAAGATCCAGGATCTTAAATGGCTGGGCCATGTCCACAGGACGGAAGATACAAGGGCAGCCAAAAGACAGTACATGCACGACCCAGATGGAGTGTGATCGAGAGGAAGATCTAAGACCAGATGGTGGGACAACGTAAGCGGTGACCACCGAAGGTTTGGAATAAGCATAACCATGGCAGAAGAAGAGCTCAGTGGGAAAGGATGGTTGAGCAGGCCAAGGACAGCTATATGCATGCGCCTGTTGTGCCAATAGAGGAAGAAGAAAATAGCTTCTCTAAGAATAATAAATAGAGTACATCTTTATGTAAAACAAGTAAATAATAAAATAATAAAGTCTTTGATGAAATAACACAATAAAAATAAAATAAATCAACAAAAAATTAAATATAGTTACATATTTATTTAAATTTGCATTATAATTAAGATGTTGATTTCTAAAATGGGGCGAATAGGAACAGTGGGGTGAATGGGAACAAAACTTCGTTCTGTTAACCCAAAAGTTGTGTTAAAGCCACCTACTTTAACATATAGGAATTAATGTTGTTACTGGTTGGCCACTCTGTAAATAATTCAATTATATGATTTTGTTTTGTTGGTAGTACTTAGGACTTATCAGTTGTTCTTCTTCCTCCAGAAGCGTGATGCTTTAGAACTTTTTTAGAATATAAGAGACCTAATTTCTAGAATATAAGTGATTAAAGTGACCTAATTTCTATTTTAAAAAGATTTCATTTAGAAAAATTAATTTAATAAGCATATTAAACTGTTCTCATTCACCCCACATGTTGTAAATGGGAACACAATAACATTTTCAATGTTGTTCCTATTCACCCCTACTGTAGGGTGAATAGGAACAGAAATTTTTTTTTTTTTTTTTAGTACAATTCAAAAACACACACCCAGTAAATATGTAACAGAGAGGATGTGGACCTAAGATTTGATGTATTGTTCAATTAATTGAGATAAAAAATAAATTTGTTATATTGCTCAAGATACCATAGAGTGTTCCTATTCGCCCCATTTTACGGTACTGTATCCATTTTAAGAAATTTTACAGGAAGCTTTTTATTTATTTGGGTATTTTTGCATTAAAATCCAGAAATATTTTTTAATTAAATTAACAACTTCATTTTGGCATAACAGAAGGAAATATTTTAATATAATTGAGAAATGAAATTAAATGTGAATTTAGTGGTCACCTATACCGTAGTGGTTAGCATAACTGCCTTCTGTGCCCTAGCTCACGGGTTCAAACCTGGTAGACGGCCATAGGATTTCTTAATGGAAGTAAAATATCCTTGGTTATTTTAAAATGGTGGTTCTAAGCCTGTGGAAAGTCAGGTACTCGTTAAAGATACGGCAAAATTTAGGATTCCCACCATAGCATCATCTGATAAGGCACTATAGAATAAAGTGACTTTTAATGAAGAAATAAAGAAATCAGTAGGTTGTGATATTGTGTTTTGGGTCGCCAACTCACTTTATCAGTTCACTGTTTATATTTTTGGTTGTTTGTTTATTTAATCGCACAGGCTCAGAACCATCTTTCTACATCCCCTCCGCAGGACGGCATAACTAAGGATTTTTTACCCCTATAAAAAAATCCTAGGACCACCTGCAGGTTTGAACCCATGACATCTGGCATAGGGCTGTTATGCTGGCCGCCCTGCTACAGGTGATCCCATATATTGTTGGTATTTTTATTCAGGATATACAGTAAAGTACTAATTTCAGTGGACTAAGTAAAAATAGCATTAGGAACCCAATACAAACATTAAATAATATGGCACATGGGATTTTTATACAGTGATAAAGTTCAATAATTATTTTGATTTATCATCAAAATTGGTCTTGAATTTTCATTTAATAATAATTTCCATTGAATTTCTGCTGAACTCAATAAAATTAGCAAGTTAATATGAATAATAAGAAACAAACCCCTTCAATATCTCAAAAGCCAAACTTTAGGTTCTTTTGAGCCTATACGCTCCTAGGAAATATATTTTAATACTAATATAATATTAATAATACAAGTCCTTAGGGCATATATAACATATAATATATTTATTATACATATTTATAATATAAGCGATAAGCGTGTTCCTTGCCTGCAGCTGAATTATAGGAACCCACTAATCAATTTAAATGTTAAAACTTGTGCAGTATAAAATGTCCTTAAGGAATGGAAAATAAAGTCACCAAGTAGGAGTTGAGACGTTGATTTCCAGAAGGTACTATATCCATTCTAGGAAATTTTATAGGGCACGTGAAAGTCTCTAATTACCATATCCAACACCTTATAAACCAGCTGATTTAATTCTTTCCTCATTAAAATCTAGAATTGTTTTTTTTACTATATTAATAACACTATATTAAAGTGATGAAATGAACTGTTTAAGTATGATTTGGAACAAAAAATAAATGTGTAATTAGTATACTAAGAAATCAATAGCATTTATAAATTGTGTTATTAAAGTACTCGAGGGTCTGTTAGATACAAGCAAATTTAAGATTTAGATAAAACTAAATGAGAAGAATATAAATATGTAAAAATATCAATTTCGTAAAAAATGTCCTTTAGAACCTTTTGGAAATCAACGTCTCAAATTGTCTTTGGTAACTAGAATAAAGCCACTCTTGATTAGAATATCAGTGTTAGATGTGAATATCTGGGGAAGCCCTAAATAAATCTTACAAAGCAGTTCTTTAGTCTTTTTGTCCACCTTATTCACTACAAACATTCATAATCTGTGCGGTGTAGTATCTTTCAAGTTCACACAAATCCTGGTAATTGAAAGTTTTACCTTCAACAATAGAACTGTGAAATTTTAAGGCGGCAAGAAGTTATTAGATACCTGTTGAATGATGTGCAGTCAACTATCAAACTACAAGAGTTAGGCTGTAAATAAAAGCCTCTGATTTCTCTTTCCTTTTCTTGTAATCGGTCTTCGTCGAGTTTCAACTGATAAAGCTTGTGCCAAAAAGAGGAGTCGATGATGGAATTAAAACTGATATATTTCAAAGAATTGTCCCCTTCCATTCTTGAGATATATGCTATAAGCACCGGTGATTATTGTGCTGTTGACACAAAACAGGAATATCAACAAGTAGGGCCCAGCAAGGTTATAATACCTTCGCAAAGAGCTCCAACTGTCATCTTATCGAAACTTTATGATGGAAAGAAACATTAAAGTTTTTATTAAATGAAACCGTGTTCATTAAAATATAATTTACAAAAAATACATATACACGTATTCTCTTAAACACTTTGGCAATGAAAAACCCTGCATATTATTGCACAATGGTTTACTATATTCAAATAACTATATTATAGTATAAGTGTTTATAGGCAATTAACTGATATGAAAAGCAATAAATAATTTAAAGGGAAATGGCATATCAGCATTGGTAATTTAAAAACGCTATATCTTTACCAGTTCTGAACTAATGTCAATGATTATTTTTTCGTTTTGTAGAAAATTTATTTTCAATGAAATTATTTTTCTTTTATTTTTTCTTGTTTTGTAATTAATAGCGGTTTATTGATTCTAAAACTCTATTGATTTTTTTCTCTATGAAGTTACAAACGTACACACAGGCAAGATTTACTTTTTGTTTTATTTTTTTTTAATTATTCGCGGTTTTTGGTTCAAAAAACACAAATAAACATTTTCTCCCTTTTCAAAAATAACTGAGTTATTGAATTTAATCACTTTTAATCGGCCAGCACTTTAAAAATAAGCAGCTTAAATCAAAGTCTAGGAGTTAGGATCATCGTTTTGGCAGTTTTTTTGTGGTGAATTAAAAAAAAATAGGTCCAGTAGTTTAGTTAGTAGGCGCTAATGGCGGACAAAAGGATTTGTTTTTTGTTCGTTATTTGGGTTCTACGTTTCTTGAAACGTAAGCCCTCAAATTTTGTGGGGGTGGAGGGAATTTTTGTTGCTTTTTTTTTTAGTCTATTTCAAAAGTTCATTATAGAAAATAATAAACCAAAGTATGTTTATTAAGGTCTGCGTATAGTTGTTCAAATAACTTTTATTTGTGTTTAATTAAATCCATGAAATGCGTTGATAACAATAATGTATCTATATTGAAAGGTTGATTCCAACATTACAATAGGTCTGTTACCACGTTGCTTATTTTATTTATTTATTTTTTTTTTAGCGATAAGGCAGAGTATGAGCATTATATTTTTTTCGTATTGTTCGAGACATGTTGGAAAGAAAAAATATAATGCGCATGTTATTCCTTATCTCTAAGCAAGGAGGAAACAGACTTTAGGTAAATTCCCTCCAAGCTTAGAAATCGGCCAGGACATACACAGTACATTTTTTCGTTCTAACACGTTCGCACTAAAAATTAAGGAGTCAGACATGTGTTGTAACTAGGGGATCAGTCAGGTTTTTGAATCAGATACTTTGTACCTAATACTGAAAATTATCGTAGTTTATACAGACATAATGTACTTGATACTGAGAAGTATCTGATACACGTAGTTGATGCCGACAAAATGTATGCCAGATACAGATACTATATCAGACAGATACTCGAGTTGATACTATAATGGCCCGGCCACACTTAGCGGATTGGAAAGGTGAGGAAAGGAAAGAAGAATTTTTCAATCAAATCCAAATAACGTCATTTACATAGAATCCCATTAGAATTGCTAAAGGGTGGCCACACTTAGCGGAGTGGGAAGGCAATTGCCAGTCTACTCCGATGGCAATTGTACAGGGGAGAATCCGAAAGACGTATTTCCTTTTCCCGCCTTTCCAATCCACGTAGTTTCGCCGTGAAACGGAGGGTAATGTGGACTCCGATGGTTTTCGGTAGACCTCGGCCGTTCTCGTGCGTGTTCGGTTCCCCCTACATCCCAATTCGTGCTTACTACTAATTGTTGTCGTTTTCCGTTGTTACTATTGTTTTAACCTGTCCCGAGATGGAAGAAGAAGTCATTTTAACAGTTGAAAAGTATAAAGAGCTGTATAATCCTGGATCCTGGAACTGTATGACAAAATCTTCTGCTACTCATTGTAATTCATTAAAAGAAATAAAATTAAAAAGTAAATACACGCTTATACAACGTAACATTCGCAACAATCAATGAACGTTTCCTCATTGAGTTAGAAGTTAGAGAGGGTTACCCGTCAGGGAGGTATGTGGGGATAGGAAATTTCCCTTCCTCTCCGCTGAGTGTGGTCACCTCAAAAAACCGTCTTTTCTTTCTTCGCCTTTCCACTCCGCTAAGTGTGGCCGGGCCTTTACTGAGCCATGGGAGTTAATACGAAGTAGCCAGTGATTCATCGTCTTATCAGATACGCACTAAAATTGAGAAATACGTTTAATTCAATATTTTCACCCTCTCTGATTTAGAGCCTATTTACCTTACTTCACAGTAATTTTTAGATTTTATTCAAGAAAATAAACATTGCATTAGTCCAAGTAAGACGAATTTGTTTTAGTGGCTTAATATAAAGAACAAGTAATTAGTAAGACAAAGAGCTAGATAGAGAGATAGCGTCATCACCTCATCAGATATGAAAAGAAGTGATGAATCAAGCCAGCAATCGAGAAGATAGGAGTTGAGGGTTTAGTGTGGGCCTAAGACTATGTACTTTATGATTCTGTTAGGTCTTATGTAATTATTTAGTCAGGAAATAGATAATTTTAAAAATCTTTGTATTTAAAAACAGTTGAATAAAATAAATAAATACAGAGTAAAACATACAGAAAACATAACGGTTTATTATTTCCAAATAACAATTTTTTTTTTTTCATAACCCCAATTTAGTTACATGTTTTGCCAAAATGGTTTCTGAATAATTTCCTTTTACTGTATCTAGATGCATTTTAAGGATATTTCTGTTAATAGATTATGTTTTTGAAGTGCTATCACCGATTTGCTATTCCTCTTGGTGGTGGGGATCACTTCAATCTTGACATCTCTACCCTTAAGCTAATCTTAAACCCTACCTTACAGTATGTTGCCACCTCTGAGTAGCTGGTGTAACCTTAAGCCTACTAAAAACTGGGTTTGAAAGCACTTCTAAGGAATTATAAAAGTTATGTCTTCTTTTCGCAAAGAATTCTGTAACTTTAGGAATATTATTAAATAGCAAATGAAGTCTTTCTGCCTTTTCTTTTTCAAAGGTAGTTCTTGCATTTTTCTTTAAAACGCCATTTTGGGATTGCTGTAGCTTCTTTCTTGAAATTTCTGAACAATGGGTTTGTAACGGTGCTCCGTATAATAGAGAAGGTCTGATCACAATTTTGTAAATTAGAAGTTTCAATCTGAAACTTAGATTCGGAGTTTGAAAGAGGTGGTTAAATTTGTAGGTTTTCTGTCTTACTTTTGATAATTTGGTAACGATATGATTGTTAAATTTTAAATGTCTGTCAAGTTTCATACCCAAGTAGATAATGTTTCTAGATATTTTCAATTTGAAATTTAGTCGGCAGTTTCTTCTTAAGAAACTATTGTCGACTAATACGGTAAGATTGCGACTATCGAGAAAAGAACGGATGATAGAGTACAGCTGTTCCGAGCATTGCAGTGTTCTTACTATATTAGGGTATACTTTTTATATAGCTGTTTATAGGCAATTAAGTAATATGAAAAGCAATAAATAATGCAAAGGAAAACGGAATATCACCACTGCTAATTTCTAAACGCTATATCTCTGCTAGTTCTGAACCAATTTTTTTTTCTTTTCTTTTTTTTCTCGTTCTTTAGTGATTCTAAAACTCTATATAGATATATCTTTAAAAATTAACTGAGCTATAAGTATATTTATGGATAAAATTTCAATTATTTCCTTTAATTTTTTCTACTAATTTTTCATATTTTTTTGGTTGACCAGCTGATATCAACGTCTAGGTGTTAGGATCATCGTAGTATGGATTAGTATTTTTGTGGCGAATTTAAAAAAAATGGTCAAGTAGTTTCGGAGAAATAGCGTGGACGACGAACAAATAGATTTTTTTAATTTGTTATTTGGGTTCTACGTATCTTGAAAAGTAAGCCCTCACATTGTTTTGGGCGATTACAAAGTTCCATTATTGAAAATAATAAATCAAATCTTCCAAGATAAAATTATTTCGTAAAATAGCTAATATTCCGATAAGTTGGTAGCCAATGTACCAAACTGTATGCTGTTGTGGCTTAACGGACGATGCTACAGTGGGAGTCCTAAATTTTGCCTGGAGATAGGGTTATGAAACGAGGACTTGACATAGCACAGGCTCGGGACCTCCTTTTAACGTCCCCTCCGAAGGACTAAGGATTTTTTACTCCCATAAAAAAACCCTGCTGGTTTGACCCATGATCTTTGACATAGAAGGCTGTTATGCTAGCTATTATGCTACAGAGGACCCCAAAACATCTGTTAAAGTGATGAATGTCACTGCTATCTATCCATTGCTATAGCTATGCTATACCTCCACAACCATGCATGTTAGCAAACACAGTTATATAACCATTTTTAAAGTCCTTAATTTTGTACAGAATAATATTTTCGACAAAGATAATACTTGTTGAGATATTCAGTTGTTTATTTATTTTTCCTTATTCTCCCCTTTTCCCCAACAATAAACGACGCCGAAAACTATGGAACTTTTTAACATTGAAAAACGCTGCATATTATCACAAAATGGATTATTATTTCCAAATAACTATATTGGGGTATAACTGTTTATATAGCTCTTGATAGGCAATTAAGTAATATGAAAAGCAATAATTCAAAGCACCATTTTTGGCTAAAATACAATAAAGAATTTTTTCTCTAACTTCGAAAATAACGTAGTTACAAGCGTATATATAAGCCAGATTTCAATTTTTTTTTTTTTTTTTATCGCGTTTTACTGATTCTAAAACTCTATCCATACTTTTTCCTCTCGTCAAAAATAACCGAGTTATGAGCGTATTTATGTGTAAAATTTCATTTTTCTTTTCTTTTCTTTTTTCTTCTTTATATAATTATTCACAGTTTTTTAGTAAAAAAAACACAAGTAAATTTGTTCCCTTTCTTCAAAAATAACTGTGTTAAATGAAATGAAATAACTGAATTAAATCGCTTTTAATCGGCCACCATTTTAAACATAAGCAGCTGATATCAACATCTAGTAGTTTCGGAGACCAAAATTCTTAGAGCCACCTGCCAAGTTTTAACCCGAGATCTTGGGCATAGAAGGTTGTTATGCTAGTCACTATACCACAGGTGACCCCCTCGCTAGTTTCATAATAGTTTCTTGACCGCGAACCGTCTCATTCTTGATTAATGTTCCATATGTAGCAAAGTGAAAGTAATAAAAACTTTGTTAGCCACCCTTGGAGCGATTTGGCAGGCCATTACCAGAGGATATAATAGGAGTTAAATAGCCATTGAGAGAAGGCAGGTAGGCCGGGGTCCATTGTCAACTCTCTCCTCTCTAATCTTCTCCTACCTCTATGCAATCACCTCCTACCTCTTTGTCTTTCATACATTTTAATATTTTGGGTCCTCCATTGTTCCAGGTACCAGCTTGCAGTACGAGCAAAAAACCGAACCACTCAGCTCCAATCTTGGTCCTCATCTAATTTGTTTTTTTTTCTTTTCTTGTCGTTTAAGGCCAATCTGTTCTAATACATCATCCATGGGTCCGGCCATTAATAAATATCCCCAGGACAACCTGCAGGTGACTTTGATGGTAGGGAAATTGGCGCATTTATTTTAACATCAGGAGGAAATATCGCCAATTGGTATCATTAGAGTTGTATTAAAGTTATAGCGCTACTTTCAGGGATTTAATCTTAAACGAGTGTTTTGTTTTATTATTTTCAATAATAGACCTTTGTAATGGAATAAAATAAAATTCAGGCTGTCATAGGGACTGCCGATAGAAGTGAAACTTTTTATTTTAATTCGCGATTTGTTCTGGAATTTCCTTGGAAAAAATAGTATGTTTCTTTAACGTGTTGCTGATAATTTAACAATGTACACCGTTTCACACAAAACAAAGATTTATTTTATACAATGTGTATAACCCCTTTATAGCCTTCTTTCTAACAGCCAATTCAACCATATGTTTTTATCAATTGATAACAATTATCAAAAAACTATATCATTCTAAGGAAGGTAATATTTGGTTTGCCAATGCGCCTAAAATAAATTAATAATTAGAAAAATAATAGTAAGAAAAATAATGAATAATTAAACTGAAGACAATATTTGAAAATTTGGAGAAATTAAATTTATATAAAAATCAATGCTGCATTACTTAACCTCTTCGGCATCATGCTACATTTCTAAAATTAGATTATGTTGAGAATGCATATTTTGTTATTATTGTTTCATTTAATTGTAAAACAGCATCACCTTGTAGAGATGTATCATCTTGAATCTGAATTTGACTGTAGACTGTATGAGTTGGTCGCACACATTGCACTTTTTTTTTGTTGGACCTGCCATTTGTATCATGGAACTTCGGACATTTAAATATTTTCATGCAAAGTGATGTTTTAATAATATTTAAAAATATTGATATTTTAGTGTAAAGGTAATTGATATATTCATGATATTAACTTTTTATACAGTAAGAGGTAAGTTCTAAGTCATAGTAAATCCATGGTAGACATGGTGTCTTTACTCATTTTATTTGCAACTCATTTTAATTCAATTAAATACTGAAATAATGATATTATAAATATCGATATTTTTGATCCGGTATTACACCGATAATGTTTATATATTAATTTATCAGTCTGTTTCAAGGATATTTCTATACCTACTTGGAAAGAAGTACGAGACTAGAAAGGAAAGAACTGAAAAAACGATATGGGCTGTTATACAGGCTTGATAAACGATCAAAATTATCCCTGAACACCAAAATTACTATCTACAATGTACTTATCAAAGAAACCCTTATGGACATATGGGGTAGAACTATGGGGCTCTGCCAAAATCTCATACATACAAAGAATCCACTCTTTCCAACCCAAAATTGAGGAAGCTCCATTCTGTGTGACAAACGAATTACTCCACAAGATCTTGGACTTTCACACATATAATGCTACAAAACATTTAAAATTTCAACAACAGACTGACTTAAAACATGAACCTATCGCCCTAATAACTGAAACCATCGCTAATCCGTGCAAACCACACGGACTAATTTTGAGTTAGTGGCCTAAACATTCACCGAATTAATCATTCGGAAGTTAACATATTTGCTTATTGCAAATAAGGGATATTTTTAAAGTCTTTATTTGGGTTCTCCGTATCTTAGGTTTTAACATCACCTCACATTATAAAGGGTGAGAAGAGCGATATTTATTTATTTATTTTTTTTTTTTTTTGTCGATTTCAAAGGTTCATTATAGAAAATAATTATCGCCCTAAAACACCTTACCTACCTACTTTCCTATAGAAAATAATACACCAAAACAAATAAAATTTGGTTAAAAACATCGCATTTTATGTCTGAAAGCTTTTCATTCGGATGATAATGATATGCAAGCTGAAATTCATCACAGGTTAATGTGCGCAAATAAATGTTATTTTGGACTTGAAGTATTTCAGGAGTATTTGATCATTTCAGGGGGAGCGGCGTGGTCTAGTGGATAGAGCGCCGATCTGCTGTGCTCTGGGTCCTGGGTTCGAATCCCGGCTGTGACAGAATATTATTTATTCTGTTAATTCAGTCGAAGGGCGACCCCAGGGTTTGGAGACCCACCTGGGGCAGACCCAGCCTCTATAAAGTGGGTACCCAAATAAATTGGGGAAAAACCTGGCGGCTGAGCGCGATTAAGGCCTAATCACCTCATTGCACTGCCGTTGGACTTGAAACAGTACGAATCTCTATATATGAACTGAGCCCAAGACCCTCCATGGGTTTTAGTGGTACAGGTTTTTTACAGGAAGTATTTCAGGAGCAGGATCATTTCTCAAAACACAAAGGCGCAACTGTACAAGACGCTGGTAAGACCGGTTCTCACATATGCCTCCGAATGGTGGACATTACCGAGTTCACAGGAAGCCCTTCTCCTCAGGTTCCAAAGATTAATATCAAGGAGAATTTATAGCTCGATGGAATCTGGAGGATAAGGACGAATGGTGAGTTAACAAGCCTTTAAAAGAGCCCATGCATGGTAAGTGTCATCGAAGTAGGACAGTTTAGTAGAACGGCCCAGGATCAAATACACAGGACGGTTCTTGAGGAAACCATTTATGGGATAAGGGGAGTGAGAAGAGCTCGGCAGGGATGGATTGATGTAGTGGCAGCAGTGGATTGTAGTGCGGTGGCAACCAACAGAGGTCCAACCTGCAGGAGTTAATTATAGGGGAGAAGTTGGTTCCGGGTGCACTAAAATAAACACTTAATTAAGTAGAAAACTTATTAATAAAGTTTATTTTGCCCACGTTTCGGGCTAAATTTCAGGGCGATTGAAGGAGGGAGAGCAACAATGACGAATCATTCAATCGTCTCGTTCCGGTCATAATAGCTTTGACCTTTATTGATGTGTCTTTATAAATATTTAAATATACAATACATTTATTACAGAAATATGATTAGAAGAAAATAATAAGACAATTTAGTCTATGAGCCAACCACAAAAAATGCAACCCATGTCACCAACATTTTTAGTATGTTTATGCACAGCATCTACCATGGTAAAGCAAAAAATACACGTCTGCCAATTCAAAACGGGTGGATAACAAAATGGCGGTCATTCCAAAAGGGTGTTTCACGAAATATCACTCTTTTCTAACATAATTATAGTTACTATCATGGAAACGGCTCATCCTATCAAAATAATTGTTATAATAATTGATATAGAAAATTGAATCACCTTTAATTTGAGTTGTGACGTCTGTATGACAAATATTAATAGAGATATGTTTCTTACAGAAAAACCGGACACCGAGAAATTTCTTATTGTTTTTATTAATTGGGTTAATATCATGCCAACGGCTGTTCCTAACAATATAATGGTAATAAACTACTTTACGAGGCATAAAATTAGCTCTAATTTGAGAAGTAATAGGAATCCGGTCTGATACTTAGGGACCTAAGGTCAGTGCAATGGTTTGTTTGTTTATTTAACGTCACTTTAAACTCCATTCCCACTCTAACACTATAGTTTCAGTCCTTGCTTCCTCTTCGATTCCTGATAATCATTCCAGGCGTCTGAAAAGAAGATGGGCCCGAGACCTTTTTAGACTCTTAGAGTGCCATTGACAGATTTTATAAGGATAGGAGTCTTAAACGAGTACCTGACATCGCACAGGCTCAGGACCAACTTTTTACGTCTCCTCCGTATGACGGCATAGCTAAGGATTTTTTACTCCCATTAAAAAATCCTAGGACCACCTGCGGGTTTGAACCCGTGACCTTTGGCATAGAAGGCTGTTAGGCTTGCCACCAAGCTATTGGTTATCCCTCAGTGCAATGGTTACATGGGTCCCTAAAAACGGCTTCCCACCCTCCTGTAAATGGCAGACTAGCGTCGTTTGATACGTGTTATCCCTAGTCTTATGAGGTCGAAAGGAAAATGTTGGTCAAATGAATCAGAATTTCGTCCATTTTTGAATGGCTGCCATTTTGTAATCCACCCGTTTTTGGCTTGCAGACGTGTATTTTTTGCTTACCATGATAGATACTTTGCATAAAACATACTAAAAACTTCGGTAAAATGGGTTGAATTTTTACTTTCCCTTACTATATATAGTAAGGGGAAGTATTGCGATCGTGAAAATTTTCGAATTCTAGTTTTCAACGGAAATACACATTTTAGGGTCCCCTGAGTCCAAATAACCAAGTCCCGCAGAAAGGTCTGTGTGTGTGTGTGGTAACTCCCGGGCGGAAACGATAAGTCCTATGAAACTAAAATTTAATATTTAAGACAAATATACGCCCGAGACGTTACAAAACCTTTTTCATCAAAATGAGCTTACCAGAAGAGCCACTTTGTACCATGCATTTTGCACCTTTTTTCGATTTTCTCGAAAACGGTTCCGAAAATTACAGTAATATAGACGTATAATATACCGTTGGAAAGAGAAAGATTTTAGAAAATATATTATCTCATACACAAGCTTGTAAAAGTTAATAAAGATTCATAAAAATCCGATAAAACTAAGTGATTTTTCTAGATAAAAATATAATAGAGTTTTTAATAAAATACACGTTTCTATATTAATTTAATTTAATTAATTCTTTAATGGTTTCACTCATTTTTATTTCTCACTTATTTGAAAATTCTTTAATCGATTTTCAAAACGGAGGTAAGTGAAAGTCCTGTGTTGCCCGCACCAGATTTTTTGGTTCAGGCTCACGTACTAATTAGAACAAAACAATTATAAGTGACTAATCGATTATAACAAAGAGGTATAATCTCTATAACGAGTTAAGCTTGTTGATAAGATCTATCCTCTTACTTACCACTGTATTGCTAACACTAACCTCTCTAGCTAAGACTATGAAGGGCATGATATAGAGGAGGCCTGGATACAGAAGAGAAGACTCCACTAATTCGGGACGCACGGCCCCGCCACAAAGAAGTCTCACTTTTTGCCGCGCGCCTGAGGGAATCTAGTCTTCCGTTAGTCAAAGATATCCTCCTCCAGCTTATATTGTCCAGTATATTAACATCTCTCCATCCTGCAGCACCTTTTTGGGGAATATTTTATCTAGGGAGTTCTCTTTTTGAGGGGGGAAAGGTTGAAAGTGAAACCATCCGGACTTCAATTTACTAAAATATATACTAGTAACTATTACTGATTTATATTGAGGATGTATAGTCGACTGTAGAAACTATTATAGGTGGAATAATCAGGAATCAGTCATTTTTTGAAAATTAATAATCATAAGAAATAATCTCTCCCTCGTATGCCAACATCTTCATGTTAGCTTTCCAGCGGTATATCATACATGTATATTACTGTTCTTATGTTCAAAAAGAAAAAATTGCATACAAAATATATTTTTTCCGTTTTCTCCTTTAGTTGGGTATCGAATTCATTCAATTTATATATTTACCTGTTTTTTATCAGTTGTAACATGATAATATAATTATTTTTAAGGAATCAACTAAATTAAAGGTACTTTAGGGGAAGAAAATTTAAAATATCGGCATTTAAGCCCTGTCAGACCATTTTAATCCAAATGAAACATAAATGATATTAAAGCCCATTAAATTTTACATCGATATAGCGAGTTTTATATAAATCATCGGAACCGTTTTTGAGAAAATCGAAAAAAAGTTCAAAATGCATGGAATAAAGTGACTCTTCTGGTAAGCTCATTTTGATGAAAAAAGTTTTGTAACGTCTCGGACGTATAGTTGTCTTAAATATGAAATTTCAGTTTCATAGGACTTACCGTTTCCGCCCGGGAGTTACCACACACAGAGATTTTTTTGAGGGACTTGGTTATTTGGACTCAGGGGACCCTAAAACGTGTATTTCCGTTGAAAACTGGAGTTGTCACCATCGCAATACTTCCCCTTACTATATATAGTAAGTGAAAGTAAAACGAGTGTATATAATTATTCACGGTTTTTTACTTTCACTTACTTTATATAGAAAGGGGAAGTTTTGCGATCGTGAAAATTTTCGAATTCCAGTTTTCAACGGAAATACACGTTTTAGGGTCCCCTGAGTCCAAATAACCAAGTCCCGCAAAAACGTCTGTGTGTGGTAACTCCCGGGAGGAAACGCTAAGTCCTATGAAACTGAAATTTCATATTTAAGACAACTATACGCCCGAGACGTGACAAAACTTTTTTCATCAAAATGAGCTTACCAGAAGAGGCACTTTATACCATACAATTTACACCTTTTTTCAATTTTCTCGAAAACGGTTCCGACGAGTTTGATTAAAGTGGCTATATCGATGTAAAATTTAATGGGCTTTAATATCATGTAGGTTTTATTTGGATAAAAATGGTCTGACAGGGCTTAAATGCCGATATTTTAAATTTTCTTCCCCTAAAGTACCTTTAATTTTGTAGATTCAATAATAATAACTAGATTATCTTGTTAACGCTGATGAAAAACAGGTAAATATATTAATTGAATAAACTCGATACCCAACTAAAGGAGAAAACAGAAAAAAATATTTTTTTAATGCAATTTTTCGTTTTTGAACATAAGAGCAGTAATATACATGTATGATATACCTTTGGAAAGCTAAAGATTTTAGAAAAATATTATCTTATACTCAAGCTTTTAAAAGTTAATAGAGAGTGATGAAAAGCCGATAAAACTAACTGATTATTTTAGATAATAATATAATAGATTTTTTAATAAAACACATGTTTCTATATAAATTCAATTTAATTAATTCTTTAATGGTTTACTCATTTTTATCTTTAACTGTATTTGAAAATTCTGTAATTGATTTTTAAAACGGTGGTAAGTGGAAGTCGTACGTTGCCCGCACAGATTTTAGAAAAAATATCATCTCATACACAAGCTTTTAAAAGTTAATAGAGAGTGATGAAATGAACATAAAACTAACTGATTATTTTAGATAATAATATAATAGATTTTTAAATTTTTTTTTTTTTTTTTTAATTTCTTTATTTCCAGATCGGCTACATGAGCCATACATGGTTTTTTTAAAAATAAATTATTACAACTGGTAACAATGGAAAGAGTGGGGGTATAGTCTCATACACGAGACACCCCTAACGATAATAGATTTATAATTATTCCTAAGAATTGAAAAATGAATTAAATTGATAACAGAACAAATGAATAAAATACAAATAAAAGAAAAAAAAATTAAAAAAAATAATAAGATATAAATTAAAAGTTATATATAAAGAAAAAAAAAAAAAAAATAAGAATGATATAATTAAAATAAACCAACGAGATTAAATAATATAAGACTTATGAACCTAAATAATAATATTTACAACAAGATGTCTTGTAGAAGCCTGGGTTTGAGCCTGCGAGATGAAGTTGGAACTCCTATGTTATAGGCCACTGCACCGCTAACTGCTGGTAGCTGGGAGTGGTATTTTCTAAAGCGGTTATTGATAAAATTTTCAATGTATTCAATATGTAGCTCGC
The DNA here is from genome assembly GCA_023052935.1 of Piezodorus guildinii. NCBI lineage: Eukaryota > Metazoa > Arthropoda > Insecta > Hemiptera > Pentatomidae > Piezodorus > Piezodorus guildinii. The sequence goes on along the minus strand of CM041292.1, from coordinate 706,509 downwards.
GGTGTAGTTGACTATTTCTAATGAACCATGGGGCATCTACGGCTATTCTTAATATTTTGTTTTGGAATACTTGTAATTTTTTTCTCTTCGTTGAGGAAGCAGCTCCCCACACTTCACAACCATACATAAGTAGTGGCCTTAATATAGTTTTATAAAGAAGAATTGTTGTTTCGGGTTTGAGATTTGATTTTCTATTGAGGATCGGGTACAGCATTGCCAGTCTTGCATAGGTCTGGGTAAGTTTGATGTTAATGTGGTGGTTCCAAGTGAGGCGGCGATCGAGGTGAACCCCAAGATATTTCACTGCTTCGTCAGCAGGGATCCATGGTAGCTTATTACCGTTGAGGATTAGTTCAGGTGGATCTGATGGTCGTCTTAATGTAAATATTTTCGATTTACATTTTTGTATATTTAGACTTATCTTCCATTTGGTGAGATATTTTTCTAAGTCTGTGAGGTGGCTTTGGAGGGTATTACGGGCAATAGCTATATCTTCATGCTGAGAAAAGACTGCCGTATCATCAGCAAACATGGCAATCGAGGTATCCGTTGACTGAATGATGTCATGGAGGTAAAGGTTGAAGAGGATGGGAGAAAGAACAGAACCTTGCGGAGTACCGGCTTGGATGGGTCTGATAGAGGAGATGGAGTTGTTTATTCTCACTGTAAATGATCGACTGCTGAGGAATGAGAGGAGGATGTTGTAGAGGTATTTTGGAGTACCGATTTGTTTCAGTTTATACAACAGTCCGCTATGCCAAACTTTGTCGAATGCCTGTTCAAAATCGAGAAATGTAACTAGAGTATGTTTTTTCCTTTCATAACCATTAACTATAGATTCTGCAAGTCTAGATAGTTGGTGAGAAGTGGAGTGAGCAAGCTGAAAGCCGAATTGAAATTCCGGAATGATATTGTTAGACTGTAAGAAGGATGAAAGGCGACTATTTATAACTGACTCCAGTAATTTCCCCAATATAGGTAAAAGACTTATGGGCCTGTAGCTGTTAACTTGATTTGCTTTTTTGCCTGGCTTGTGAACAGCAATTAGTACCGCTTTCTTCCAGGAATCAGGAAAATATCCGATGCGTAAGCAACTATTGAATATTGTAGTGATTAAGACAATAGCTTTTCTGGGTAATTTTTTAAGAGCAATAGATGGAATCAAGTCATGTCCTGGACTTTTCTTTGTTTTGAGTCTGAAAATCAGTTCTTTTATTTCTCTAGGAGTCGTAAATTTCAGCGGTAGTTCAGCTGTGAGGAACTGTAACTGTAAAAACTCAGTGATGTACTTATAACTCTCTGGATCTCTTCTTGTCGAACAATTTTCGCATTCTGTGTCGGAGAATGTTCTTTCAAAATAGTCAGCAAAGGCTTCGGCTTTTTCTTGGTCACTGGAGATAAATGTGCTGTCTTCTATTAAGCTGGGGATGGTGTCTTGTTTCTTCAAAAGGCGCTTAGTTGCCTTCCAGAGAGATTGGTCTCGAGGGTCCAGATCTGCGACATATTGTTTGTATTTAGAAAGCGTTAGTTCGTCCAGTTCCTGTTTGACAACGCGTCTGAGATAATTCCATTTACGTTTGTCTATTGGATTTCTATTTCGCATCCACCGTCTTCTTATAATATTTTTTTCCCTTATTTTGGACAGAATGGAATTCGGTATGCTGTTTTTGAATAACTTTTTTTTGAAACGGAATGTATGAATAGTTGATTCTATTACACAATTTGCTATTAATTTTGTTAGATGATCTATGGTTACATCAATTTCTTGACGGTTTGAAAGATTGTTCTTAAGAAAAACGTTGTGGAATATTAAGTTTTTGTACCTGTCCCAGTCAATTATTCCTCTAATAAGAGAATTTTTAGATGGTATTTCTTGAACATTGGTGGAAAAATAAATTAATACGGGGATATGATCCGAATTTAGAGCAGATATTGTTTGGCATGATGTTGGTAAATTTATATTCTTAGATAAAACAATATCTAAAATATCAGGTATACAACCATTTCTAAAAAATGTAGGTTCCGTAGGTGCTATAATTTGTATATTATGCTTAGAAGTGATGTCTAGCAATTTACTACCGTTTTGATTTGTTTTCCGACACCCCCAGAAGATATGTTTACTGTTCATATCACCTATTAGTAGAGCTTGTTCTCTATCAGGCAATAATTTTAAAATTTCATCTTCTCGAAGTTTCTTGTTAGGTGGTTTGTAAGCAGCTGTAATAATAGTACTGGGTGATGAGTTTAATCGAATCGAGATGGCTTCGATATTAGCTAATTCGGGAAGAATATTTTCGGAAAAGCTAATATTATTTTTTATTATAAGTGCCACTCCTCCTGAAGGTGTTGAACTATTTCTGTCTTTCCTCAGAGTTTTATAGCCAGGTATATGAAATTTAATGTTTGTAGAAAGATGTGTTTCGGTTATGCAGGCTATATCAATAGAATAAGTTTCGAGAAAAATTCTAAATTCACTCTTTTGTGAAAAAATGCCGTAGGCATTCCAATTTAAAATTTTTAATTTCTTTAATTCACAAGCCATAAGAGATAATTAAAGAAAGTGGCTTTAAAGAAATAACGTAATATATGTAGGAAAATATAAATACAATAGGAGTATAAATACAATAACAAGCGGGGAAGAATAGTATTAGCAGTGGATAGGCTAATGTTTACATTAAGGCCCATTTGTAAAGAAAGACGTAACTAGTGAGCTTAGCTGGGACATTATTTGTGATAGGTACGGTTTAATAGCGTCTATAATGATTTTAGTGATTGTCGTTAAAATGTTTTCACTGTTAACTTCGGGAGTCGGTTTTTGTTGTGGTTGTGGAGCTCGATCTGGTGATAAGACGGATGAATAAGTGACAGTTCCTGTAGCCCTTCTAGCTGGCTTTGTTGTAGTTACTTTATTATTTGTGCTACTATTAATTTCTTCAACAGGTGAGCTGATTTTATTTTTAATTAATTGATAATATGAGCATCCTTTATAATTAGCTGCATGCGCCTGTTTACAATTGACACAATACGGCTTATCTGTAAATTTTAGAGGGCATTTTGAAAAGTGGTGTTTTTCTTTACATTTTACGCATCTAGGTTCTAGACGACAATAATTTTTTGTATGACCGTACCTTTGACAGTTGGTACACATAGCTATATCGTTGTTTTTGTTTTTAGGTTCTACGGTAATAAGGGCATGAAAAATATTATCAAGTTTAAAAATATCTTTAGCTTTTTCGTTATTTACTAAAGTGACGGAACAGAGTGGGGTGGGTATTTTATCCTTATTTAGGATTCTAGAAACGTGTAAAACATCAAAATGTTTTGCGATTAATTCAGCCTTCAATTCGTCATCTTTAATAGAATAGGGCACCTTTCTTATAACAACATTTAAATTTTTATTTGTTTCGATAGAGAAAGTGTGGTATTGAATTTTTTCTTCATCGTAATATTTTGTCATTGTTTTAAAATCTTCCGCTGTAGTAAGCATAATTTTAGTATTGTTGCCGGATAGTGTAGTAAACGGACTTAAGCAAAGTGCATTAAGATCATTTAAAAGAAGTTTGTGGTTGTTGGCATTATGCAAAAATATCGGGGGAATTCTGATTGTTTTCGTGGGATATCTCTATTTTCGCCATCTTGGACACTTTTTTGGCTAACTGCAGTGGGATTATGAGACGATAATTCCTGTTCGCTTAGTAACTGAAATCGATTACTCACTTTTAGTGGTGAAATTTCTTGATAATATTTTCCCATCTTTTTAACTGGAGAAAGGTTAGGTGGAGTCCCTTCGTAATTACGTTTTTTAGATGTCAATTCTTCTTTAACTTGTTCATCGAGTTCGGGAGAACTTTGTTGAGAACAGAGTGGCGTTACTCCTTCCTCATCGCCCTTTGTCATTAATTAATGCGGTAAATTAACTCATTAAGTAAATGACAATTAAAATTATAGAAATAAGAGAAAAATAAAAAAAATTAAAAATAGAAAACTATGAACATAAAAATCTGGGTTTAAAGTCCACTGCACTACTAGGAAGAACCGCACTCTATAAAAGCTAGAGGCCAACTGCAGATTTTTTAATGAAACACATGTTTCTATAGAAATTTAATTTGATTAATTCCTTGTTTGTTTGTTTATTTATTTAACGTCCCTTTATGCTACTATGGCTAATCGGACGATGCTACAGTGGGAGTCCTAAATTTTGTCTATCCAGGTTTTATTAGGATAGGGATCTTTAACGAGTACCTGACATCGCACAGGCTCGGAACCACCTTTTAACGTCCCCTCCGAAGGACGGCGTAACTAAGGATTTTTTACTCCCATTAAAAAATCCTAGGACCACCTGCGGGTTTGAACCCGTGACCTTTAGCATGGGAGGCTGTTACGCTAGCCACCCAGCTACAAGTGATCCCCTGATTAATTCCTTAATAGTTTCACGTATTTTTATCTTTAACTGTATTTGAAAATTTTTTCATTGATTTTAAAAATGGAGGTAAGTGAAAGTCATGTGTTGCCCGCACCAGATTTTTGGAAGCTCTACTACCATTTTTCTTTATCTTTAAAAATAACTGAGCTACTGAATTAAATCCTATTAAAGCCGCGGACGGAGGACAAACGGATTTTTTATACGATTTTCACCCATCTTGAAACGTAAGCCATCAAATTTTGAGGGGGAAGGGTAATTTTTACTTTCACTTACTATATATAGTAAGGGGAAGTATTGCGATCGTGACAATTTTTCAATTCCAGTTTTCAACGGAAATCCACGTTTTAGGGTCCTTTGAGTCCAAATAACTAAGTCCCGCAAAAAGGTCTGTGTATGTGGTAACTCCCGGGCAGAAACAGTAAGTCCTATGAAACTGAAATTTTTTGGTTTCTTTTTTTTCTGACGATTTTGGTTAAACTCGCTATATCGATGTAAAAGTCAATAGGCTTTAATATCATTTAGGTTTCAATCAATTGATTAAAATAGTCTGACAGGGCTTAAAAGCCGATATTTTAAATTTTCTTCCGCTAAAGTACCTTCAATTTTGTTGATTCTTTAAAAATAACTTAATTATCTTGTTACCACTGATGAAAAAAAGATAAATATATAAATTGAATGAATTCGATACCCAACTTAAGGAGAAAACTGAAAAAAATATATTTTGTATGTAATTTTTTCTTTTTGAACATAAGAACAGTAATATACATGTATGATATACCGTTGGAAAGCTAAAGATTTTAGAAACAATATTATCTGATACACAAGCTTTTAAAAGTTAGTAGAGAGTGATGAAAATAGGATGAAACTAACTGATTATTTTAGATAATAACATAGTAGATTTTTTAATAAAACGCATGTTTCTATAGAAATTCCATTTAATGATACTTTAATGGTTTCACTCATTTTTATCTCTGTATTTCAAAATTTTTTAATTGATTCTAAAAACGGAGGTAAGTCAAAGTCGTGTGTTTCCCGCACCAGATTTTTTTATTTATCTTTTGTTCGACTAAAGAGATTCATTATTGAAAATGATGAAGTTTTATTATAGAAAACTAGCCCGCGACTTTGTCAGCGTCTATTTCTGTTATTATGATCGCTATTAAGAAGTTTTAAAAAAATATATTTTAAAGTTCTTCTGCGTAAATGATATTTTTAGTTTTTTTATTGTGGCAGAAGAACATACTGATCTTCTGCGCAATCCGATCTTGACAATGCGACATTTAGTTGGACGTGTGTAAAGCAGTCTTGACGTAAATAGATTTCTAAGTGTTTAAATGTTTACCCCTGTGATTTATTAATTGTTACGGCAAAAGATAACGGGAAATTGAATTTTTTTAAAATTAGAAGCTAAATCATTTTGAATCATCGGGATGCGAGATAATGTTCGCCGTTTTTTACAGATTTTTCTCTGATTCTGCAGCGTGATGTTATTTAGCCTAAAACCTTCCTTGATAAATGGAGTATTCAACACGAAACTAATTTTTCAATACGAACCAGTAGTTTCTGTGATTAGCGCGTTCAAACAAACAAAACAAACTCTTCAACTTTATAATATTAGTATATAGATAAGGTGACTGAATATTTCTTATAATACGTTGAATCTACGTGGGATTGTATTATCATCCACTATCACCGACCTCTCATCACAAAAAATTTTATATTAGACTTTCACCAACTCTCGCCGTGTATCGCAGCCTACTACCTGCCCCAGACCGACCTCCCCCTGCAGGGCTGTTGGCCTCCCCCACACCCCGCAGAGAGCCCCTGCTTTGAGGCTTTTGTTTCATCGCCGCTAATGGATGGGCGTGGCGGAGGAGCGATGGAGCGATCGAGAGAGATGTCAGAAGTACACTCAGCATCAGGTTCCACAGGCTCAGGTCACAGCCCAGGCACCACCCTACCAGGAACCTGGAATCCTGTAAAGGGAAATCTTCCTAAATCTAAAGATAGTGTGTACAAGGTATATTGATATTATATATGTCAGCCCTTGTTTATACTGGAAGAGACTTACAAGGAGAGTTACCTGACTGCAAAGTGACAATTAACAACGCGCTACACGGTGAGAATACAGAAGGTGTAGGTGAGGTGAAATTCGGCGAGGGTGAATTATCTTACACTCTCACATACTTTCAACGTATTATATTGGGTTGTGTCACATGAAATGTCCATTTTCAAGGTAAAGGATTTTTATTAAAAATACGATATGAAAAAAAGATAATTTTAATCGAAGTATTTGTCTTCTTTTTCTAGACATTTTTCCAGCGTGACACAAACTTTTTTATCCCCGAACTGAAAAAATCTGAGCTTTGAAGTGAAACAAAATCTGAAAATGCACTTTTCACTTGATCATCATTTTCAAAAAGTTTTCCTTTGACGAAGGTGTCTAAATTCCTGAACAGGTGGTAATCTGTTGGAGACAAGTCGGGATAATATGGTGGGTGCGGAAGAACTTCGAAGGCCAGTTCTTTCAATTTTTGCACGGTATGTTTTGAAACATGGGGTCTTGCTGCTGCTCAGTGAGATCATGAGGTCCCCGTGTATCGAGCTTTTTTACTTTCCCAATACACTTTAAATGTCTGGAAACGGTAGATGCACTTGCATTTAGTTGTGCTGAGAGTCCTTTAAACTGTTTGGTAGGGGTTTCCTTCTACTGGCGAATGGTCTGTTCATTAGCATTCCCTTCCCCAAACGCCTTGCAAATATTTCTAGCGGCCTCAGCTGCTGAATGGCCGAGTTTAAACTCGTACAAAAAAATTACTCGATAATCGCGTGTTTCCATGTTCATATTTGGAGGTATACTAAAAAGTGGGTAATTGATTGGGAAGTTAATGTTTATAATACAAAGGTAGACAGAGGATTAGTAACTATTTACTTTAAATATGTAAACATTCGGAAGAAAACAACAGAGATTTGCAAAATCCTTTATGTATTTCAGAAACTATAAAAATGGACATTTCATGTGAAACAACTCAATAATAAATATTCCGTTACGAATTTTCTATATTACTTCATATTTCTCTTTTTTTCCCCGTTTATTATAAATAATGTTTAATTTCTTAAAATGAAGTTTCTACCAAACAGAACTCCTAGACCAAAGTTGGCTTCATTATTGCCAATAACATCAATTTACTGACAGCACGATCTGGCGTTGACGGTTTCTTCAGGATTTAAGAAGTTGTAGCGCAATAAAGCCAATGAAGTTGAACAAACAGTGACCGCCACCTAATTGGATGAGCTTAGACTCTAGAAAACTCTATTCTATTTCTACTTCATATAGGCAACTACGTAGTAAGGGCCGGATGAATTTTCTAAAAGACGGCTGTACAGGAAAATAAATCTATTTATTCTGCGGCGGTGAAAAAAGTATGTACGCATGTTTGCTTGCGTGTATATTTACACTTGCGAAGGGAGATAGTATATATATTATTGTTGATTTTTTTCTCGACTGTTGATAATTTAAGTTATCTATGGGTCGTTTGGTTCAGTCCATATTATTGACCTTTAGAACATAGTCCTTTTTTGTACATGAATTTTCAAAAGTAGCAAAAACTCGTTTTTCGAGAAGTTTACACGAAAATATCTCAAAAGGGACTGAGTGAAAAATTATGAAACTGATACAAATTACACATCTAAAATGTGTGTAGGAGTAACATATTTTTTTTTTATTTATTCGTACATATTACAATTTGTCATAACAGACAATAATAATAGTGCTACAGGATCTCATTCATACAATATTTACAAAATATAAACAACAGAAAAGTCAAATTACATAAAATGAAATCAAAATAAATAAACGTATACCATAACAGAATTTGTAGACAAAATAAATGAAGTTAACAAATAAATAAACAAAACATGTCACATTCATACCTATGTACAATATTTACAATCAGCTCGGGAACCCCGGACGGGGCTTGTCCCCCCACTTGTGGAAGGACAAGCAGAGCCCAAAGGATCCCAGCGCCTCCCTCTCAGCCGCATCACTGGTGAGTGGTCAGTGGGAGCTGAGTGAGGGCGCCACAGCCACAATCACACCGCACATGAGAGGAGAATCTGACCAGTGTCAGAACTCCAGCAAATGTATTGACAAAACATCTCGGAGCCACTGTAGTTTTATCCTAAGCTTAGAATTAGCTTATAAAATTCTCTTCGCTGTTAAAATAACGTTTCCTTAAAAATTATATATACACTCCACCATTGCTCCCACCATTTGTACGCAGATGATATCCAGATCTACCTATCCTTCTTCCCCACTGAGACAGTAGCATTTTCCAAGATTCAGGAGGACCTGAATAGAGTCAGCGCCTGGGACAATCTGAATAAACTTAAGCTAAATGCCACGAAGAAGCAAGCATTAGTAATATGTTTCAATTCGCTCATCAAATCTAATACCAACTTTCCAAGTCTAATCCTTAATTATGGCCCAATTACCTTCAGTTCCACTGTCAAAAACCTAGACATTACCATCGACCAAACTCTTTCCTGTAAAGCCCATTTTGCCCAAATCTCCCGAAGAACATTAGTACTTTTAAACTTTTCCATCGCTAACGTCATGTTCTTCCCCAATCCACTCGTAAGCTCCTTGTTTCCTCACTCATTTTCCCCCACTTTGACTATTGTTGTGTGGTGTATGACGGCCTCCCGGCTGTGCTTGGGGACATACTAAAGCGCATTATGAACATTTTCTTAAGATTTGTCTTCGGTACTTCTGGGATGTCAAGGAGAGCCCGTGGCTGAGTGGCTAGCGCGCTAGTCTCCCATGCTACAGGTTGCGAGTTCGAATCCCATCCCCGGCGGGGCTTTTATAAGGATATAATTAAATGGAGGATTCACTCACAGCCTCTCCCTCGGGTATGTGAGACCCGTCAGTCAAATGGTGGCTACTCACAAAATTAGGTGAAGGGAGTGATGACCCTACACTATATATAAATTACAACGTGTGTAAACTCCCAGTTGATTACACCGCGAGGCCCACGGCCTGTCGCGCCACTGGAAAAAAAAACTTCAGGGATGTCTCATGTTACCCACTTATACGGTGTGTGGCTCCTTCATTCCACCCGCAGACAATATTTCCTTGGATCATACCTCTACCAAACTATTAACTCCCAACGTCCTTCCTATATCCACAGTCTCCTTCAATTTAAATCCTCACTCCACTCTCTTGGAACTAGATCCCGACATTCTGACCTTCACGTCCTACCCAAAGAACCAAAACTTTTGATCGTTCTTTTATTTTTCGCTCTACTACACTCTGGAATTCTCTACCAACCCATATCCGCCATGCCGCTTCTTTATCCTCATTCAAATTCCAATTTTTCCTATGCCTTCTGTCATCCCAAATAGACGATCAGCAAATGTGATATGTAGAAATCAACATTGAATGTATGAAGATTACTTATTTTTAATTTTATTAAAATAAGATTTCATTTTTCAGAAGACAAACTTTAAAAGATATGTATTTTTTCTAAATTTCTTTGTTATTTTTTTCTGTATTGTATTTCTCTTTACTTTACCATTGTAAATAATAAATAATCATGTTTATTTTGTCTGTTGGGCCAGACATATTATATATTTCAATTGTACATAGCTGTTATTCTCAGGGGACCTAGTCCCAGAATAAAATTTGTTTCTATTCTATTATATTCTATATATCTATATATATAACCGGAGTTAGTAGTTTTGATAGATATAATAACTGAGTTACCACATTTCCTTTAAGACAAGACGTGGGAGGTGACAGAGGAACTACTGGGTGGCCTGTGGACGATTATGGACCTGTAGTGGTCAGTTTGGCGCCACTGCACGTGTGTAATGTGCCCACAGGCTGTCGTGTCGGCGGGGTTCTTGTCGTCCTGGTCACTGCTCTTCCAATATATATATATATATAATATTGTAACTCATTGTAAGCCAAAGAGGTAGGAATTGTTTAGTCGGTTACATACTACTAACTTTCAATTACCTCTCATGTTGAAATCGATTTTTAAAACATTTTAATAAATTAATAGATTAATGAAAGAATATAATGCACGAAATAAACGTCCTTCACATACTTCCGTTATGATAATCCATTTAAGAACTTATTAATGAACTTACGAGTTAAAAGATGTAAAAATATTAGTTTGATTTTCGATGGAAATTCTTATTTTTACTGCATTTCAAATTCAACAATAATTATACAACAGAAATTATTACCCACAACAACAACCAATTTTTTTCCTTTTTTTGCCACTCTCCATTACTTTATATCATTTTGTACTCGTATATTAGATAAGCTAAAACCTTTAGCTTCCTATGGTATATTATACATCGATATTACAGTTTTATTTGCGAGAAAAAACAAATATATAAATATTTCTGCTCTTTTTCTTTTCTAGTTGGCTATTGCATTATTTTATATTACCCATGTTTTATCAATTTTAACATCTGGAAATGTTTAATTAATTATTTCTAATCAACAAAACCAAAGGTACATAAGAGAAAAGAATATCGATAATTTAGCCTTTAAGTAAGCCCTATCCCTTTAAACACTAACGACATGCACATGATATTATAAAGACCATTTAACTTTGCATGGTGGGGTCACCCATAGCGTAGTTGCTAGCATAACAGCTTTCTATGCCATAGGTCCCAGGTTCAAACCTGCAGGTGGCCCTAGGATTTTTTAATGGGAGTAAAAAATCCTTAGTTATGCCGTCCTTCGGAGGGGACGTTAAAGGTGGTCCCGAGCCTGTGCGATGTCAGGTACTCGTTAAAGATCCCTATCCTAATAAAACCTGGATAGGCAAAATTTAGGACTCCCATTGTGGCATCGTCCGATTAGCCATAGTAGCATAAAGTGACGTTAAACGAATAAACAAAACAAACAAACTTTGCATGGTCTCCAGTCCACACCCATATTTATTATTCGCGCGTGAATATGTTTATTCGTTTAACGTTATGGTTAATCGGACAATGCTACTGTGGGAGTCCTAAATTTTGCCCATCCAGGTTTTATTAGGGTAGGGATCTTCAACGAGTACCTGATATCGCACTGTCTAAGAACCACAATTTGACGTCCCCTCCGAAGGACGGTGACCGACCCCCCTTGGATTGCAACCTTGCATATTTCAAATAAGCATAATTAATGGAAATAAAACATTGTGTCACAATTTGCATTTTTTTAAAAGTATATAATCTAGGGTAAGACTTATATAAGCGAAGTTACTATCGACATTTTGTCCACTTTCCCCTTGGTTTCCTATTTGTCCTAAATTACTATTACTAAGAAAACAATCATAATGTATTTTAGCTTTTACAATCAGGTTGAATACATGCAAATCTTTATATTTTTTTTTGGTCAAATAATAATATGATGTACTTTGTAATAGAAGAGAAGTAGAAAATACATTTCATTTCCTCGCTTCATGCTCAATTTTGAGTGAAATTAGAATAATGTGCTTCGGAAAGAACTATCTAAACGTTGACGAAGTAATTTACTGCCATAACAATCAAAACTGGATAGCTGTGTATAATTATTGTTAACTAGCATGGCCTTATTGATACAAACTTATAAAAGGATTTAATCATACTTAAAACTTGTCATATATATTAGTAATTGTTTATTGTTATGGCTTTGTTGTTTTGAGCCTGGCGAAGAAATAGTAGATTTAGGGAGTGAGATTTGTTTTTACTTATATTGTTAATATATATTTATAAAAGAAAGTGCCATTTCACTCGATTTTTTGGTCATCGCAGTTTCTCAAAAACGATTATGGATGTGAAGTTGAAACTTTTCCTGGAGGTTCGTCTTACCGTCTAGATGTGCAATAAGGCTGGGGTTTGGGAAAACTCGTCCTCTAAGTGATTTAAATAAATATTTTTCCAAGACGTAAAACAAAATTGGTTTTCGAATAACTAAAAAACTATAAGTACTCATTTTAATGACAATCAAATTTCTAACTACCTTGAAGCAAAATCGTCTTGATCTCATCAGTAATAACAAAGATACTAAAATACTTATAACAAATATATTTAGTTATATTTCGTTTCATAGCCATGTTTCGTGTGTAGGTTTCTATCAAATTCATATATTTTATTGTTGTTGGTTTTTTAAAATGATCAATAGGCAGAAAAAGGTTTAAGTTTTGAAAAGATAATAGAACTTAGTTCCGAGTCCTAAAAAAAAAAAAAAAAAAATGCGAACTTATTCAGGTGGATGAGTATATTCCCGAGTGGAAAAAATACACATTTATGCTACATAGAAATTACGATGTTAGAGAATGATAATGTTTTAGAGCCTGACATTTCTGCTTTAAAACATTACCATTCTTTAGATAATCACTGTATGGATAATCCCTACTTGCTACTGCTATGTTATTGTAGATTAAACTGAATAAAATTGATATCTGACAATCAAAAATAATCATTTATTTGTCGTACATAACATAGTTAAAAGTTTAACTCACTGCTATCTCAGGTATATTTATATATGAATAACCTCACCTAACAAAGTTATTATCAACAGCTTTCTTAATTCGCAGCAATTAAAATAAAAAATGAAATAGTCACGTGCAAAGCCGCGAGGTACAGCTAGTCTTGTATAAATTGTAAAATTGTAAGTTCTATTATTTTTTTTTTTTTTTTATAAATTGTGTATTTTTAAATGTTATATTTTTGTTGTAATATGCTGAAATTTAAAAAAAAAAACAGTTATCTATCTAACAATCTATCTTCTATCAAATCCTTCATCTTTTATAATTTCTTGCATTATACAAACAATGAGATAGAGATTTCCTGAAAGTATATTGCTGGTTTTGCTCCTGGCTGATCTGGAATGGGATGGTAATTTGCTAGAGAGAAAGAAGAAAGAAGGCTGGCTGAGATAATGACTCGTGTTTTTGCCTACGAAGAGCGGAGGAGAGGTAGGCGTGGTCCCAAAGAGGTAGGCAGTAGCAATTACCTTTCTTCTTCCTACTTAGGGCTCCGGTTTAGCTCTTTGGTTCCAGGACCATCATCAAGGGCTCCTTCATCTCCTTACAGTTCCTCTCATTCATGGCTCCCAATTCTATATTTACTGTTGCGATATTTTTCTGATCTGTCAATTTGTTATTTATTTTCAAAATAAATAGTACAAATTATTTCACAATAGTTTATTATTTAAATAAATAATATATAATGAGTTTCCAGTCACATTTTTCAACCCATTGTTTTAATGACAATTAATATTAAGATTTAGTTTGAAAACGTGAAATTTTAAAACTAGTGTTTTAAAAAAAATGAAGAAAAAATATTTATTAAGATTAAGTTTTTCATTTAATTCAGCGCATGCTCGAACTTTGACGAACCAGCGATCTTCTTTGTTTATTCGTTTAACGCCACTTTATGCTGCTTTGGCTAATCGGACGATGCTACAGTGGGAGTCTTAAATTTTGCCTATCCAGGTTTTATTAGGATAGGGATCTTTAACGAGTGCCTGACATCGCTCAGAATCAGGACTACCTTTTAACGTCCCCTCCGAAGGACGGTATAACTAAGGATTTTTTACGCCCATTAAAAATCATAGGGCCACCCGCAGGTTTGAACCCTCAGCGATCTTGAATCAGTGTTCCATCGTTCCCATGCATGGCTGAAGTTCTCTTTCCATGAGAAATTAAAGTATTATATGAGGTAATCAAATGTATTCTCAGAAACTAACTCAACATAGTGTGACCATATAGGATTTGGTGTCAAGTCTTGACGGTCACTTGTATATACAAAAAAAAACCCAAAAAACATGGTGTAGTGAGACCTTATGAAAAAGATTTGTTCCAACATGATGATTTTGCTATTAACTAACTGCCTGATTGCATAACCTGTACTACTCTAGAGCTGTTGTGTTTGTTTATTTATTTAACATCACTTCATGCAACTATGGCTAATTAGATAATGCTAGAGTGGGAGTGCTAAATTTTGGCTATCCAGGTTTAATTAGGATAGTGATCTTTAAGTATCGCACATGATGGGCAGCATAACTGATTCTTTACTCCTAGGGCCACCTGTAGATTTGAACTTGGAACCTTGGCAGGCCACTACACTACAGGTGACCCCTGAGCTATTGTATTAACATAAACATGTTCTATGTAGAAAGGAAGTAACAAAAAATAAAACTGAAAATTAAAACCAAAATACTTTATTCTAAAATAGCTTCATTGACAATTCACTTTTCATACTTTATTCCAATAATTATATCACATTTTACATATTCCCCTACAAAGAAATATTATATTCTAACTTTTATGGCATTTCATTTTAAAGTTTGCTGCAAAATGTACATAGCTTAAACGAAAACAAATATTAATTATAAGGTTAACAAAATAATGTTTCTCTAGTGTTACACTTCTAACTTTCGTCGACTTATTAAAAAAAATTTGAAGGGTTTTAATATATATACAATAAAATTATTTATGAGATCAACAATTTAAAAAAAATAAAATAAAATGGTACATCTTCCTTTATACACTTTATATACATCAAATAATGATTACTAACAAAATATATGAAATTCTTTACTTCACAAACCGACTATATGAGAGGGAAACGTAGTTAATAAAAGAGAGAAAAACAAAACAATAACTATAAGCGATCAAATTATTAACTATAAAATAAAAACCATTTTTAAGAAAAGAAATAATGCTTTGGGATTAAAGAAAAATACAATTTTACAAATAAAGAAGTTAATTTGGCACAGGGAATTCACACGAGGATAAAACTAAGATGTGTTAGAATAAAAGAATAAAAGAAGTTAATAACGGAGTAAATGTAATTAACATTTTAGTAAAATGTAACAAAAATATTTTAGTTTACAGAGGGATACATAAATCTACTCTTCCCAGTCATATGCAACTAATAATTTTCTTATTAACAAACCAAATCTAATCTCCAATATACAAATATACATATTTATAATTAATAATAATAACATTATAAAATAAAGGAAATAATACTTAAACAACAGAGTAGCAATAAAGTTGGTAGCTTTTTTATTTTTATTTTATCAACTTTTTAGAAACTTAATTTCAAAAAATGCTGTTTGATTTTATTTTTCATTATTGCACCTTATTTAATGTTATATACAAAAATACAATATTTATACATAAATTTATGTTACATATATACAATATAAAAGTTAATTATATTCATAAAAAAGGTTATCTCGCTGGTTTTCTTAAAAAAAAGAAATTTATAGCGATTACAAATATAATATAACTTTAAATATCTCATATAACAAATTGAAATATTTGATTTATTATAAAAATAGATAAATTCTCTATTCTTTACCTGCTCACACATTTTATCAATTTAATGGCACAAAACACCAAAGTGAGCTCATTGACATTATTATTACAACAATATGTTCAATGGTACAATAATAATGGAGATATTATTGTTGCCATCCGATCGCAAGGCTTATCACAGTAACATATGAACTTATTCATTGTCGGTCAAAAATAGATTCTAACAAATGTTATCTATCTCATTAAGATGTAAACAAGATATCTTAATCAGAATTATACATATAATAAAGTAAAGAAGAAAAAAATTGTTACATTTTTTAAACAGTCAATTAGTCAAGAATGACAAGTTTGGTAAAAAAGACAGTTATAGGTTTTCTGAATTATAAAAAACTGTAATGAACAATCAGTCTAATCCAATGACTCCACTCCAAATGGAACATGGAACCAACCTTCAGTGGAGTGATTGGAGTTGCTATAGCAGGAAGACAGAGACAGGCAAGTGAATGTTTGATAGTCTGTAAATCAAGTTACTGACAGTGAATTGTAAATATATACTTAAAATTTGCATTTCTAGATTCAAAAAGCATGCCTTCATGATAGGTATTTAGCAACTGTTGACAGGTAACAGATAACAGGTAACTTTGTCATTAAATAGCTTCTATTAAAAGTGATGATGCCTAACCTTCACCCGCCTGTCACTATCACCGAGTAGCGAACCAAAACATTAGCTTGAGGTCGTCAGATATAGATATAGATATAGATATGGTGGACGCGCAGGTCACGACGCTAAGAGGCAGTGGGCAGCGTCGCGCACGGCGGCCTGCCGCACCAGGGCGTGCCACTCGCTGTGCCTCGGCGCGCAGACCAGGACGAGCCTACCCAGCTTGCGCCTCGCCATGATGACCATCTCGCCCTCGCCGTGGGCCGCACCGCAGTGCCGCGCCACGCCGATCATCGCTCGGTCCGTCACTTCGTTCTCACCGCCCCACTCCAAGCCGGAGCTCCGCAACCTCTTCGTCTCCTTCACCACGATCTCCGAGAGGTCCCCTTCCTCTTCCACAGGCTGCACTCGCTGGATGATACCTCGGGTTACTGAAAGGTAAACAGAGAACGAGGTTAATTATTTGGTTGTTTACATGTCGAGTCTTATTTGTACTTGAAGCGATTATAAGGTGGTAGGTAACATAGCGGGCAACCGTATAGCTCAGGAGCCAGGTACATGGTACATACATCTAGAAATACTTTTAAAAGTTTTTTTTATTACAAAAAAAGCATTTCTAACGGTCCAAACACTCTCAATAAGCATCTAACTAATTTGATGAAGTGACCAATTACATCCGATTTCCTAGCCCATCGAACATAGGATTAGTTTTTATTTTAACTAGTCTGTTATGTCTCAAAAATTACGAAAATACATTTCTTAGAAACTCTTACTATTCACCGGCAGAAGAGCAAACGTCCAGCGAAACCATGTGGTCGTTGGCGGCCTATACTTCAAGATGGCTCTTGGTGTGACTATTTCAGTTCGAATTTACTTAAAATAAGACTGGAGTGAGTTAATAATTATTATATTATGTAATGTAATTGCGAGATTATACGATTTTGTAAATTTTCAGATATTAATTTTGTTTTTAATGTAAAAGATCTAGGATTTTGTTATTCCTTCTACTATGAGTAAAGAAATATACAAAACTCCAATACGAAAATATTTAAGGTAATAATAAAAGATTAATTTGATGAGGCTGATTGAGGATTCTAAAGCCTTGAAATTTTAGGTCTACAAGAAATGCATTTTTGTAATTACTATGGTAGAAAGAAATGTTTAAAAATATTTCTAGATGTATGTTGGACGAGGTAGTCGACCCTGCGCCTGGCTCCTGAATTAGTACTCGTCAATACTTGAACAATACGGTCATTTCATGGGTGACGATAGAATAATCAATGCTGCGATAAGTAAAAATAAGATATAAGATAATTAATAAATAAAATGTAGACTTACCTATCTCGCTGGTGCAATAGGCGTGGATCATCTCGTCCTTAGTGCACGGCCTGCATTCTGTCAACAAAACATACAGGTATTATTAAATGCGTTACATAGAGGTAGAAAAACTTATAATAATAATACGTTATATTAAATTAGTTTTACTTGAAGGTATTTGAATTTTATACTTTATATTCTGTATGAAAGAACATATCAGGTAAATTTGTTGATATTTAATGGATAATTGAAAAAAAAACTATATCCAAATATTTAAAAAGAATTAAGAATCATAAAAAAATTATGCTGCAAAGTATCATATACGTGTACAAAAGGGCTTATTATTTGTAGATAATAATATTATATAACGCAATTATATAACATGAACAACAATCAATTTTTCCAAGAAACGTACTAGCAACACTGTTAACTTTTTATCACTTGCTTAGATAGTTTTTAAATTCTGACGAATGTGAGATATCGATTCCTAATAAAACCATATTGCTGTTCAATATACTTTAAACGCTACCCGTGAAAGCTGTGTTTTTCCAAGTTCTCATCGAGGTTGGAAAAAAGTAATGGATTGTATTGAAGAAGATAGCTGTAGAAGGTAGCTGACCACAGAAGAGGGATATACCACAAGAAACGATCCAAAGCCATCAGCTCTAACCAAAACATGGGATAGAATCACGTATTCCAGGATATGGCTTTTATTGAATGCCAACCAACGGGTCTTCAATAATCTTGAGGTTTCGAAGGAAATAGTAAAATAATCGATATAGTGTAGGTTACCTACTCAATCTTCACTCGATAACACTTTTTTTTTTTTTTTTTTTTTTACATGGATAGTATTCTCAGTTTTTCTTGACACACTTTGATGTAACGTTTTTGACATGATCTAGCATTATTGGTGTTACTCTATTAGAAAATTTCAGACGTCAACAGTTTGCAATTCAGAAATTTAATTAAAAATATTTTTTGTTATTTAACTTTTGTCTACACTAGAGCTGGACGTAGAGTTGAGGAGCTGTATCGGTTTCAACGAAAAAAGTTTTCTTTACCTTCTATACTTGATCAATGCGCCCGCCCGCAAATTACTTTTTACATTTTCCCCCTGAGTGACAAAATCAGTAGATTATAGATATACATATGCGAGACGTGATCTATTGTTTTTCAAAGTCAGCGAGAAATAGTAAATCTATTCTAATTTGTAAGTAATACTTCATTTGATGGTACAATGCTCATTGTAACAGAAGTAGATGAAGCGATTATGCGACCCCGGGACAGATTTCTGATGGAATACGATAAATCAACAACGATTTTTATTGAGTAAAATTACAATCTGTTCCAATTTGGACATCAATAGTAGTGCTGAAAGATATCATACATACTACATTCATACAATATTTACACGGCATAAAATTACAATAAAATATGTACACAATAATGAATCAATACAATAAAGTCAAGAGATCACTCATACCTATATACACACACACACATCACATTGAGTGGAGAATCTAGGCAGTGCTTGAACTTCAATATATACATATTTACAAAAGGTCGCGGGGCCACTGCCGTTTCAATGTTCTAGGTGGGTTGTATGGATGAGTGGAGCTGGATAGGAATTGAGCTAGAGGATTAGGATGATGAATGAGGTTCTGGTGGAATTTGGAAAATTTGGATGGGGTTAGGTCTGAAATTAATGGAACATTAAGGTCGTGGTGCAAGGTATAGTTGGAGACATAATAAGAAGAAGAAGAAGGAGACATAATAATTACACCAATAGCGAACTATCTATAGGACATATAAGTAGAGCGGATGTAAGTTACCTTCGTTGGGGTCGTAGACCTTCCCCTTGGGCAGGGGCTGGAGGTCGTAGGAGAACTCGGCGAGCGGCCTCTGGCTGGCCGGGTCCAGGCTAGTCGCTTCCACGTAGAGTGCCGCCTGTCCACCGCGGCTCTGGAAGCACCTGAAAGCAAGGAGGAGAGGAAGGCGTGAGTGTGGGGTCTGTGGGGGGTGTGGGTCTGCTGTCAGTGGCGAGGGCTAAGAGGGTGAGAGGGCTTACCTCATGTGGGTGGTCGTGTTGGGCTCGTAGAGCTTGACCAAGGAGCGGAGGTCCTCGAGGTAGATGGTGGCGGCCAGTCCTGGCGAGGGGCGGAGGCAGGCCCGGAAGTGGCGGTTGTTGAGGCGCAGGATGACCCTCAGCGCCCCTTCCGGGTAGGACCAGCTGACCCGGCCCCCCCCGCACCGCAGGTACACAGCTCGCACGCCCCGCTTCTCTTCTCCGCTCAGTCCGCTGCAACCCAAGGAAAGGCAATATTAATATAAATCCTTACATTAATCAATAAAATTAGATGAATCACAATCACTCAGCAATCTAAAGGCTAACACAGCAAAAGCTCATACATAATCAACACAATTAGATGAATCACAATCACATCAGCAATCTAAAGGCTAACGGAGCAAAAGCTCATATTGCAGTTCTGAAAATAAAACTAAATATAAAAATATTGTTTTTAAAAACATATTAATTGATATTTACAACTGTATTAAGAAATGAATCTAGCAAACGTGATGGAAATGCAATACAATGACATGAATTACATAGACATTATCCATGAGCAGTACTCCAATAGGAATTCTAAATCAGAAGGTCCCGCGGTAATCTTCTCAAACGCCTCGGAGGATTATCATGGATTGAATAAGATAGGGCACAGGGAACATTAAGGTCGTTATGGATGAATTCATTCGTGACCCATGTAAGGAGATATGAGGATTTTACTATTTTGGACTAGATTCGAGAGGACTTTGATGGTTTGGCAGAGCTCCGTTGCTAGCGTCCAGATAGATCTTATAATAGTCATGTACGTGAGGTTTTTGTAGTTGAGAGGAAGGTTTGACTGTCTGTCTAGTAAGTGTTGAAGTGGTCGGAAACGGCGAGCGGTTCCTTGTCGTTTAAGTATTGTATGAGGATTCCAAGTTAGGCGTTTGTCAAGGAGTCCTACGTATCGGATCTGTTCAACAGGAACTAGTTCAATGATATTACAGGATACTATTTGGGAGGAAGTTATACGGATTTAATTGAATTTATTTGTATCCTCTAGTTCTGACATCATACTTCTAGGTCTCTAATGTGCGTTTGAAGAGTATGTGAGGCAAGGTGACATCAGCTCAGGTATAAAAATTGAAAAAAAATGTAGTATTACGATATAAAAGGCTTATTTTCCACATGTATTGATAAGTACTATTGATTTTCGAAAGTGATAATGGCTCTCAGTTAAAAACGTATCCGAGAATACAAAATAAATCTATTTGGAGTTGGAGCGATGTTTTTAATATTGGACTTAACTGTCATTTGAGAGCGAAATTTCAAAATAAAACGATAGTTGTGACCGTACCGATTTTAGTTCGATTATATTTTGATAAATAGCCCCTCAGATGATCTGAAAGAGGCCTCGTGTAGAGGGAGAGAACGAACAAGTTAAAATTCACTCTTGTGTAAAAGTCATCTTGACATTAAGGCCTAGTACATGAGAAAATGCTACAATAGTTGGACGTCGGACTATTAATCTCTCCGAATTATCCAGAAATAGCATGTGTGAGAGAACTCTGCAGATAAATGCAATGGATAGATCGTCTTTAGTCGTAAAATTTGTAATTTAGTCCAAATAGAACAAAATGTACAAGTTTATAGTATTCAGAGGAACTAAAGATTCGAAAAAATAACTTTTGTGGAGAATATTCGAGGGAATTGAAAGTTCTTAGTGAGACCATTTAAAGTTTCCTAAAATGGATAAGTTGGCTCATCACCTCCATCGAGCAGTTGGGGCACGTCTTGATGTGTTCTGTGAGGTCACCGATGGAGATGTCTCACCCGAACGGGGAACAATAACGGGGAGGAAACACGTGAGTAGGATAGCCGATGAGGCGAGATCGTGGAAATTACCGGAGGATATGGTGCGAAAAGGTAATGACTGGTGTAAGAACAATCGTCTGAGGCTAAGAACAATGGCTGCACTTTACGACTCTCTTCAAGAGTTTGTTGATTCGAAAACATTTAACATTTCTCCAAGTTAGCATGGATGTAAAATCTGGTGCGGGCGACATACGACTTTCTTTCGCCTCGCTTGGTAATAAGATAAATTTTAGAATTTTTAAATAAAGTGAAATTTGATAAATTCAGCTGCAATCGGAAAATATGATCTATGCAATTACTTTAATGTATGCCCTACTCTGCATTTTACATTACCTTACACAACTTTGTACATAAGATAAAGTTTTTTCTAAATTCTATATTTATAAAAGAAAGTGACATTTTCTGGTCATCGCAGTTTCTCAAAAACGACTATAGTTGCAAAGTTGAAATTTCTCCTGGATGTTCGTCTGGCCGTCTAGGTGTGCAATAAGGCTGGGTTTGGGAAAATTCATCCTCTAAGTGATTTAAAAAAATATTTGTCTAAAACGTAAAACGAAATTGGCTATCGAATATCTCAAAAACTATACGCATCCTCAAAAACTATAAGTACTCATTTGAATGACAATCAACTTTCTAACTACCTGGAAGCAAAATCGTCTTAATCTGATCAGTAATAGCATAGATACTAAAATACTTATAACAAATATATTTAGGCATATTTCGTTTCATAGCCATGTTTCGTGTTTAGATTTGTATCCAATCCATATGTTTCATTGTCGTTGGTTTTTTAAAATGATCAATAGGCTGAAAAAGGTTAAAGTTTTGTAAAGATAATAGAACTTAGTTATGAAACCTAAAAAAAATGCGAGCTTATTCAGGTGGAAGAGTATACTTCTGAGTAGAAAAAATACGCATTTATGTTACATAGAAATTACGATGTTATAGAATGATAATGTTTTAGAGCCTGACATTTCTGCTTCAGTTTTGAAAAAATAATATAACTTAGTTCTGAATCCTAAAAACAAATGCGAGCTTATTCAGTTGGAAGGGTAGAACCCCGAGTGGAAAAAAATACGCATTTATGCCACATAGAAGTTACGATGGTATAGAATAATAATGTTTTGAAGCAAAAATGTCAGTATTAGATAATCACGGGTATGGCTACTTGCTACTGGTATGTTATTGTAGATTAAACTGAATAAAATTGATATCTGACAATCAACAATAATCATTTATTGGTCATACATAGACATAGTTAAAATTTTAAATCACTGTTATCTCGGGTATATTTATATTGTATAACCCCACCTAACACAAAACTTTCTTAATTTAAATTTTTAACATTTAAAAAAAATAAAATAGTCGTGTGCAAAGCCGCGAGGTACAGCTAGTACATCTGTATTACTATAACTGTAACGAGGTACATCTGTATTACTATGCTTATTTACAGACAGAATCCTATTTTACCAGTTTTTAATTACTGCTAACAAAAATAAAGCTTTTTAGATGAAGAAATTAAGATAATTCAGCCTTTTAATTCAAATCGTTAGAGCTGTTTAGGTGCATAGTATAAATTAGTTCTTCTGGTTTGAAGGATTGGCCAAAAATGTTGCTATAACATGCCAGGCTTATACTTGTCTTAAACTTTGAATTTCATTTCAATTTTTCATTTTTTGGGGACCTAAAAACAAATATATTTAAATGCTAAATTGGAGAGTAATGATAAGGACATAGACTTCAGTGAACCAAAGCTCATAATTTATTTGCTGTACTGAAATTGTGGAGTTAGGACAAGATTGCTGAACCATATTTTCCCCTTCATGCTAAGAAGTACCTTGAGCTGGAAACACAACACCTATTCAATGCTAATGAGGGTGCTAAATATGCCGAGAGAGTAGACTGCACCATACAGAGTTACACGCGGCCCATACAGATCGCACCATCTTCCAGGTTGGCATTCAGTTCTCGGCGCGACCTTCCACCGGCCTTGGAGTCCAGAACCAGGAACTGGCTCGAGTTCTCTTAGTCACGATGTCAATACACTTGAAGCAGTTCTTCAAAACTTAGCTCCAGCAGATAGATAGTTTATTGGCTATTTGACCACGGACTTTGGTCCATTTGGTGTCGGCAGATGTTAGTATTAAATGACATACACCGTATTTATTTAATCCACCCCATCAGTATTTAGCATATTTTCTAAGGAGGATTGATCACTGTTTTGAAAAATATAATATCCCAGGTAATACGAGGCATGTTTTTTAAGTAAGTACCGTTTCGGAATTAAAAAAATACGTGCAAAGATATCACAATAATTTTATTTTTGCATGAAAGCCTGTACCTTAATCTACTTTTCTACATAATTTCCATGAATTTTGAGGCACTAGTCATAACGCGGCACCAGTTTTTGAATACCCTCCTCAAAAAATTCTGCCGCCGGACTTGTCAACCACTGCATCACAAATGTTTTGACTTCGTTATCGTCTTGAAGACGCCGAGCGCCCAGGTGTTTCTTCACCTTCATTGTGGTACCGCTCAAGGAAAGTCAATGCACTGCCTAAACGTTGGGTTTTGTGCAAATCCGTCAACATTTTTGAAACCCAGCGTGAACAAAATTTCCGGTAATTCAAGTTCTCGGTCACAATGCGATACAAAACACTACGAGAATATTGATGATAGAAATTGTAAAGCGTCTGTTTCCTCTCACCTTTTCGTCCACTTTCTGCACCAAATCTCCATTACCGACCGAAGGACGCCCACTTCGTTCTTCATCATGCACATTTTTGCGGCCATCTTTAAATGCTCTCACCGATTTCCTTACCATTCCATCACTCATACTGTTTTGTCCGTAAACTTCAACGATCTCACGATGAATACCGATCGGTTTTACGCCTTTAGCACTAAGAAATCGTATAACAGCCCGTACTTCACAATCAGCGGGACTCACGATTGTCTCAGTAAACAACGTATACAATGAAGAAAATTCATGGAAATTATGTAGAAAAGTAGATTAAGGTACAGGCTTTCATGTAAAAATAAAATTATTGCGATATCTTTGCACATCTTTTTTTAATTCCAAAATGGTACTTACTTAAAAAACATGCCTCGTATTCCCTGTCAATACTGAGTGTAGGACATTGCAATAACGTGTGTTCTAAGTTTTCGGTATGTTCTTGACAAGATCTGGATTCTTCCCCTGTTTTTAAAATTAGAGTAGTATTCTTAAGAAACAGTTTAAACTTTTCATAATCTAAAACGGCTAAGGAGGCTCAGTTTATATATAATTAAATAATCTTGTGGCTGAGGCCTGTTAAAGTTACAAATAGTTCAGTAAAGTGGATTGTATTTAGAGGTGAAAGCTCCATCAATGTCTATGGAGTAGAGACGATTCTTTAATTTTTCGATAATTTAGTCTTATTCGTGAGTAAATAACTTGGTTTTAGTTCTTCGAAAAGATCTTCTTCAATATAATTATTTGCTGCTAATTGATTCTATTAAAACATAGAACTGTCTCTCTTTTGTGTATCTAAGTTAATGGGTCAGACAAGGCATTTGCGTGGCAGTCGATTTTCAAGCATTGAAAGAAGCTTAATACACAAAACAATAACTGTAGGTAGAAATAATCCGGAGTCAGTCTTCAGCCATAATCAGGGCATTACTGAGCCATGTCCAAGCATAACTAACTTGGATTAACTCAGTTTATGCTTGGACATGGCTAAGTAATGCCATGATGATGGCTCAAAAACTTGAGCCGAAACGTCGGCAAAATTAAAATATTAAAAACGGACTGACTCCTGATTATTTCTACCTACAATAATTTCTACAGCCGACTATACTCTTGACATCCTCAACAAAATAATAACATTCTTCAAAATGTTAAATTTTAAAGGAGTCTAGATTCTAAATCGAACAATATAATTGCAGTACATTTGGGTCAGATATATAAAATACTTTAAAAATTCAGACGGTATCTCCTCTGTCTTCCAGCTAATTTAACTGAGCTGTATTATATATAACATCAAAGCTCTTTAAAGTTTATTTATTGCTTTCTGACGCTTACATGGCGGAAAATGTTTAGTAGCGCGACCTAAGGATGTTATTCGAAGGCGCCAAAGATTGAGCCCGCCCTGAAGTTAATGTTGTGGAGGCGACATTCCAGGGCCCGGAGGGACACTCCAATCTGAGAGGAGTCGCGTGTCGACGACAGGCGGAGCGAAACGGAAGTGGCCCACTGCCTCCTTTATGCCCTCCACGGCCATCAGGATAGCAATTACCTCTTTGTTTAGGTAGTCCTCCACCGATCGGCTCCTTCCTCTCCCACAGCCCTCATTCACAAACTCCTTCTTCGCTAATTATTTCGTGTGATTGCCCGAATTAGAGCAGTAAAGTGGTCCATTGGTTAGGGCAAGGGGTTAATGTATAACTAGTTGTCCTTATAAAGGGGGTAACCAACTGTCCGCAGAAACAGTACGATTCACTATATATTGGGTTGTTTTACATGAAATGTCCGTTTTTATAGTTTCTGAAATACATAAAGGATTTTTCAGGTCTCCGTTCTTTTCTTCCAAATGTTTACATATTTTAAGTAAACAGTTACTAATCCTCTACCTTTGTATTATAAACATTAGCTTCCCAATCAATTACCCACTTTTTAGTATACCTTCAAATATGAACATGGAAACACGCGATTTTAGAGTAATATTTTTGTAAGAGTTTAAACTCGGCCATTCAGCAGCTGAGGCCGATATAAATATTTGCAAGGCGTTTGGGGAAGGGAGTGCTAATGAACGGACCATTCGCCAGTAGAAGGAAACCCCTACCAAACAGTTAAAGGACTCTCAGCACAACTAAATGCAAGTGTATCTACCGTTTCCAGACATTTAAAGTGTATTGGGAAAGTAAAAAAGCTCGATACATGGGTACCTCATGATCTCACTGAGCGAAAGCAAGACCCCATGTTTCAAAACATACCGGGCAAAAATTGAGAGAACTGGGCTACGAAGTTCTTCCGCACTCAGCATATTCTCCCGACTTATCTCCAACAGATTACCACCTGTTCAGGAATTTAGACAACTTCGTTAAAGGAAAACTTTTTGGAAATGATGATCATGTGAAAAGTGCGTTTTCAGATTGTGTTTCACTTCAAAGCTCAGAGTTTTTCAGTTCGGGGATAAAAAAGTTAGTGTCAGGTTGGGAAAAATGTGTAGAAAAACAAAGGTAAATAAAGGTAGTATACTATAGGGACAGCTATAATTTTACTCATAGTACAAAATAAATAATTTAATTGATGAACATTTTAGCTGGGGTCACCTGTAGCGCAGTGGCTAACATAATAGCATTATATGCCCCAGGCCGAGGATTTAAACCCGACAGATGTCCATGCCTTCCTTCGGAATCGAGCCCTGTGCGATCCCATGTACTTGTTGGAGATTCCTATCCTAATTTAACCTGGATAGACAAAATCAAGCGCTCCCACTGTAGCATCGTCCGATTAGCCACAGTAGCATAAAGTAACGTTTAAAATAATTAGATAAGTAAACAAAAAATGTATAAATATTAATAAGCTAATTATTTTTATGTACACGTTCGTTCCTCAAAGCTAAAACTGCATCTAAAGCACAGCTCTTAGTTGAATAGCTAATTTTATTATTATCAACAATCTAAGAATGTTCAAAGACGAGCCAGAACCCTTAGTACATTGTCCCAGAACTACAGGGAGAGAGAACCACCGAGCTATGTTTAATGTATCAACTGCAGGATAAAGGATCCTGGGACTGAATATACAAGGACCTAGGAGCTAGTGCTAAGGAGCTGCCTACTCCACTCCTATATGGACTGGTTCATGTATAGTGGTCGGGTCGATGGCCTAACCTACAGCTCTCTCTCGAGAGCCAACAATCAGTCTGTAGGCTTTAGTATGTACAGTATTATAAATAATGTCTCAAAAGAAACTTTATAGTTGAAAAGAACCTCTCTGTTTTTTACTTCATTTTGGTTTATTGTTTTCAAAAATGCACCTTTGAAATCTAACAAAAAAAAAAAATGAAAAAATGACCCCTACCTCGTCAAAATTTGAGGGCTTACGTTTCAAAATATGTAGAACCCGAAAATGAATAAAAAAACAAACAAAAACAAAAAAACGGGTTGCACGCCGTCCCTCGTATTTTATTTTGGAAATTGACTACGTCATACATTTGTCCGCTTAGTGTTTTACATATTTCAAAGAAACATATTTTTTAGGGGTTGAAGTTATTAGACTAAGAAGGAATAAAAAAGAAAAGAGACAAGGGATATTTCCAGATTACGAGGCTAATACATGAATCATGTAGTACTCATTGCTCCATTTAAAATAATATATATTTTATTGATTTTTACAACTGTAAATCCAATATATACAACAAGAAAAAGAGCTAAATTACAAATATAGGCGTGAAAAAGCTACCCAGTGGTCTCGAGGCCACTGGCTTTTCAGGTGCCTCGGAGTACTATCAGGAAGAGATGGAGGCGAGATTTACGGAGAAGAGGGTTTGTGTGGGCCTCAAGTTTGGAATTAAAGGAGGTGTATGGAGTTTGGGCTGAGTTTGCAAGTAGTGGGATGTTTAGGTCTCTAAGGATGGGTTTAATAGTAAGATAGTAAGGACTATTCATGATTTTGGATCGCAAGGACTGGATGAGGGGAGTATTTCA
The DNA here is from genome assembly GCA_023052935.1 of Piezodorus guildinii. Lineage (NCBI taxonomy): Eukaryota > Metazoa > Arthropoda > Insecta > Hemiptera > Pentatomidae > Piezodorus > Piezodorus guildinii. Next base: position 678,190 of record CM041292.1, on the reverse strand, counting down.
TGGTTTAGTGGATCCCCCTCCATAGCTCATTGCCGTATGTCCAAATAGTGGTTATATAAATGTGTATTGTGTATTATTGATCATTTGTCGAGTAAGTGTCGTATTAGACGGTATCTGCGAACAGCTTCTTGTATGAGGACTCCAAATAAGACGTTTGCCAAAATGGAGTTCTAGGTATCGTATTTGTTCTAATTGAGTGGCGTATGGTTAAAGGATACAATAGGGCATGGCTGCGTGAGGTTTACGAAGTAGATTAAAGGTGATTTGATGGGATTATTTTGAAGTAAACAAGTTTAAAAAACTACAGGATGGAGGGTTGGAGGAGAGAGAGAGAGAGAGAGATGAAACTGGGCGAGGACATCCAGGACGCTCTCATTGGGGCTTCTTCACTCCATCAATTATTAATGAGAAGGAACTTGTATCTTCGCCAAGGTAAAAACCAGCAACATTATCAAGTTTTTTCTTCATCGATAAAAGATTAATGACAACTAAACAGGAAGATGGGATGAAGTTCATTAGAGCACGAAAATACGGAACTCGTTTGACCTTGATTTATAGAACTCTTCCACACATTTGTACTAATTGAAATCATTTACATAAAATTAACTTCTAGGCGATTTATAAATATTTTTATTGTATTACTTCTTATGAACACTCTATCATTAGATGCTTCTTATAATCGGTACGTCAGCAATCTCTAGTGTCGGTTTAGCTAACTATATCCCCTTAATTTATTTAAAAAAATATTTTTAATATGATTATGTGCGAAATATTTTAGAGAAATTTTCACCCCCGAATTTGTGTAACGCATGAAAAAATAAATATAAATATATAGGTATTAAAGAAAAAAAAACATTTCTAAAGACAGTAGGCAGTATCGATTCTGTGTTAAAGCAACCCAATTCTGTAGGGCAGCACGACTTAACAAATAAATAAAGAGTTTTCTCTACTATTTCAAAATAAAAAAATAAAATAAAATAAAATAAATAAATAAATACATATATATATATATATATATATATATATATATATATATATATATATATATATATATATAATATTATCAATATCATCCAAGACACGTAAAAACCAATTATAGACTTTTTTTTTCTTTAAGTCGCCATAAATATGTGTTACTGAGATATTTCAAACTTAGCAGTAATCATATTATTCTCCATACACTGACATTATAACTGATCGACATTTCTTCAGTTACTGGTAATAAAAATATGAAACATTTTAATTTTGAAATGCATTAGGACGTACGCACGATTTTTATTAGGGGTGAGCGAAGCAGTTAAAAAATGTATCGATTAACAGTTGGCTGCCAAGAGAGATCAAAATATTTTTTTTTTTTAAAACAATGCATGCATGTGTATATACATATATCATATATATATACAACACCTTTCATCCTAATATATTATGCTATTTATTAAAACTTTATTTTCCCAGTCCCAACAATTTTTATCCTTATATATATATATATATATACCCACACACATAAAACTACTTGGGAATAATAAACCATGGAGTAACAATTTTAAACTTTTTTTTCTAATAACAACCCTAATTAACTATTAACTTATTTTATACGATTTCAATTATTTTGTGTTTTAAAAATTATTTGGAAAAAATAAGCAAACTCAAAACTATCTCAGTAGTTGAGTTTAAAGCAGCAATATTAGCATATGTTAGCTAAAGAGGTCAGAGATACAAAGAGGTCGGAGTGAAGGGTCGTTCCCGAAGGAACCGTTCTAATGGAACCTTTGTCTTGTCGGCTTAAGGGGCTTAGGCCTTGTCTACTCCGCTCCTTCTCTTAAGTACCAACTTTTTTAGTTGATTCCACTCTGGTATGAGATAAAAACCAGGCTCTGTTAGAATTCAGGTAAGTTCCCAAAGATGACTTTAAAACCCTATTTAAGAATTAGGGGTGAGTGAGAGAGGAGACATCTATGGCTGTAGTTCCAATAAAAAAAACGCTGCAAATTATTACACAATGGTTAATTATTTCCAAATAAAAATATTATAATATAACTGTTTCTATAGCTGTTGATAGGCAATTAAGTTAATGATTAGCAATAATTAAGAGGATAATATTATATCAGTACCACTGATTTCATAACGCAATATCTCAACTAGTTGTTAACCAATTTCAATAATTCTTTTTTTTTTTATTTTGTCAAAAATTTTACTCCCTGTCAGATGGCACTAAAATCAAATTGGTATTTATTTAATTATTAATCAGGAGAAAAGGATTTCGAGGTCTAGTATCTGCTCCTACAATATATTTATGAGACAGCCTATATATTTCGTAAAAAGGTAGGTTAAAGTAAAAGCTAAGATTGTTTCGTATAAATTTGATAATTCGGAATTTTACTTTTTAAACCGAAACACTTTTTCCCCTATGGTGCAATTTAATTTTGCCGTTGATTCTAAAACATTTGGAGAGAGAAGACGTCAGCAGAACGCCAGACTGGAAGAGAATAGACAATAGACGGGACGACCCTACATGGCGCGCGCCTCTTTTAGATAGATCAAGCTAAGGCTTTCGGCTCAGTCATCAACTCACTCAAGGTCTGCTCTGGGCCTCCGTTCTTCCTAGCATTCTATTATTTAGGAACCAGATGTCAACAAGGCATTTTTATAATTCAATATCAGCAGTTTGCAATTCATCTGTCATTCATTAGCATCTCCAGAAAAATTGTACAAAAAAAAACTGCAAAGTATTAATCAACGGTTTATTATAACCATACAATAGTATGTATATGAAATATATAATCTTGATATAAACATTAAATATCTTGCTTGTTATCATTTGACGTAGCTTCGTAGGCGATAACTTATTATTTGAATAAGAGTTTTCCAAGAGCTAAATAAAAATATCTGGTACGCGCAACACATGACTTTCACTAACCTCCGTTATGAAAATCAATTTAAGAATTTTTAAATATACTGACAAAAACAAATAATTAATTTCATTTAGTTTCAATAGAAACATGTGTTTTTTAAAAATAATCTATTATATTATTAGCAACAAAAATCAGTTTGTGTATAAGATAATATTATTACTAAAACCTTTAGCTTTCTAATGCCATATTATATCTTACTATTCTTAGGTTCAGAAAAAAAAAATTACCTAAAAATGATTTTTTTTTTTTCTCCAATAGTTGGTTATCGAATTCGTTAGACTAGTACATTTAGCCGGTTTTTATCAGTACTAGTAAAATGGTATGGTTAATTCTTTGGAATCTGAAGAATTAAAAGTACTTTAGAGAAAGAAAATGAGAAAAAATCGACGTTTAAGCCCTGTCATACTATTTCAATCAGAATGAAACCTACATGATATTAAAGCCCATTCAATTTTACATCAATATCGCGAGTTTAATCGTAAAAAGTTGTCAAAATGCATGGTATAAAGTAGTTCATCAGGTTAACCGATTTTATTGTAAAAGTTTCTGCAACATATCGGTCGTATAGTTGTCTTAAATATGAAATTTCAGTTTTGTAAGACTATTCTTTTTCGTGATAGACTAACCACGCACACTCATTTTCAGGTAACCTGGTAAGTCAAATAGGTAATAATAATAGGTAAGTGAAAGTAAAAACAGCAAAATATTACTAAATGGTTCATTATTACCAAATAATTTTATGTATGTCAAATATATAAGGTTGATATACAAACCAAATTTCTTGTTTGACATCATATTACATATCTACGTTGACAATAACTTATCAATTGAATCCGGATTAGATGTTTTATAGTGTGTAAATTTTTCGAAGAGCTAAATAAAAAACGAAGCAGGAAAGGAAGTGAACTTTTTTTCCGCAACTGAAATTATTCTGAATTGTTTCATTTCCCGTATAATGCATCTTCTATGTTTAGGATCGTTATCACTAAGGAGCATATTAAATGTGCACACAGAGCTGTGGTGCTCGGTTACCGGCTGTGGGAGAAATTGTTTGTTCTGTTATTCCGACCGTTTGGAGATCTTCGTCCAGTCTTGATAAAATGGGTAACCAAAATTTCGGAGGAAAACCTGATTCCTTTCATTAATCAACTCCTTACACAGCCCTTCGTCTAGAAACAGTAAAACCGGAGTCTCTATGTATACACCCTTAATGGGTTGCAGTGGTACAGTTTTTTTTATTTTCAATTTTCATAATAAGCCAAAATAGAGTCAACAACAATTATAAAACAACTTTCTCTCCTAATTAAAATTTGAGAAGAACCTTGAGGAAAGAACTGTGTCAAAATTTTACTAATTATTCTTGACAGCCTTCAAACTTCGTCTTGAACGTCCCATATCCTTCCAGTTTATACAAATGACGGTGTCCTAATTTTTGTCTATCCAGGTTTAATTATGATTGGGATCTTCAACGAGTTCCTGACTTCGCAGAGGTTCGGGAGCACTTTCTTACGTTTCCTCCGAAGGATGGGTCAACCAAGGAGTTTTTATTTTCATTAAAAACCTAGAGCCATCTTTATCAGTCCCTTAAACCCAAAAAATAAGCGAACAAAAACTTGAGGGCTGAGCGTGATGTAATAATAATAATAATAATAAATTCTTTATTTATTCTGGGACAAGTCCCTTCGGAATAATGTTACAGACAAATTAAATTAGAGCTTCAATGTCTTAGGGTAAAATTATTTATTTTATATTATATATATATATATATATATATATATATATATATATATATATATATATATATATAATAAAATAAATAAATAAAAAGCAACAGAAATTACAAAGAAAATGAATAATAGTTATAAATTCATGTAATGACTTCCATACAGACCACCCGAATCCCTATAGTGACTTAACTTAGACTGTAGAGCAACAGGTTTTTTATACACAATTTGAAACCCGGTGTAGACTATGAGCACTGTCATGATAGCGAATATCCTATAAAATACAGGATGATAGTTACTACCTACCATATTGTCCTTAAATAACTAATTCAAGATTGGAAGATACTTTGAAATAGTAATTGAAGTACCTCTTCCTACAGGGTGTGGAGATTCCAAGAGACCCCGTCACCGGTTTTTGTGAGGGGTTCATTGTCTGCCGTGGACGCACCCTTCCTAGACACCAGGAGATAATTTGGAAAGTAAACCGGAGGAGAAAAAAGTGGTTTAGTAATTGTTTAGGCCGGGCACAATGGGCACGCACTGTCAGGCACGTGGCCCCATCAGCCTCTTTCTTTTTGTTTAGTCTCACAGGGAAATTATTTCCAAGAATTTACATGAAAAATAATCGAGAAAGCATAACGCCATTAATAATCCGGCGGAGAAATCAAATGAAAAAGGAAACTTCAATTAAATATTTACTTTGTCTGAGGGACAACGATTCCATCAAATCCCTCCAAAATATGAAAGACTTTCGAAAAATAAGAATATAATTTAATTTTGATAATCTCTTTTTCAGATTAAACTATACGGACACGAATATAGACTTATAAAACGACATGTCAGCTGAAATGCCAGTCAGAAGAAGGCTGAAGAGAAGCTGGATGAGAGACCTCCTCTACCTAAATCAAAGCCAAGGCTAGAGATACTGCTGGGCACTTTCCTTCCCCATGCCTGTCATATCTCTGTTAGGTTTTATACAGCACATTTTCTAATTGTCAGATAGCCATTGTGCCATGTGCAAATAGAGAAATATGAAGAAAACAATAACTATGTCGTATCTTTTTAAATATTGGCTAAATTGTAATCATTCTAAATACCTTTGGTAAGTTTACGTATTACCGTATCGTACAAACACTAATAACAATTTTATTAGTGTTTGTAAATAAAAAATCGCGAATAATTTCAAAAAAAGAGTAAAAAAAATACACAAAAGCACGTCCATAACTCAGTTATTTTTGAAGTTTTAGATTCTGAAAAGCGCGATAAATAAAAAAATAAAAAATTGCTCTATATAAAAAATTAAGTCATGAATTATAGTATAGATGTAATTCCAACAAAACTCGATTACTATTGAAGATGAAGAAAAATGTAAAAGACAAAGAGTTATAGACCATATAAACAGTTATATACTCTAACTGTAATAGTTATCTGGAAACGATAAACCATTGTGCAATAATTTGCTATGGTAATTTGTTTTCATGTATTTAAGACTGTGACAACACAAATGATACTGTGATAATATTGTTCTTTTGAAGAGACTGATTGAATTAACTTAATTCAAGGGGCTATCTTTGGTATAGTGCCTAGCATAATAGCAGCCTATGCCCAGTTCGCGAGTTCGAACACGGCAGATGGCCTTAGTACTATATTAAAGGAGTAAAACACCCTTGGTTATGCCGTCCTTCGAAGGGGACGTAATATGATGTTCCCGAGCCCATGCGATATCCCTCGTTAAATATTATAATTCTGGAAGTTATAGAACCCTCTTTGGACTATTCCTACGAGCCTGAAGTAGAGAAAAGGAGACGATGACGAGACCAGATTGTGATGGTAAGAGGAGATAGAAGAGGAGACAGCTTGCTGGTGTGACAATAAGGATCATTACCCCGGAGCACCTGCGGCACAAGATGAAGAAAGAAGTCTGCTCTATCTTCTTCGTCCTCTCATTTGGAACTCTAGGGCGGATGCAACCTCTGCTTTTTGTAGGCCTTTTTCTTAATAGGGGCATCACTCACTTACACACACACACACACACATATATATATATATGTAGAGGGAGGGAGAGAATTGAGAGAGTTGTTTGTATCTATTTTCGATGCCTGAAGGTATTTCACAGGTTTGGATCGAAACGTTGGCAGAATAAAACCATTTTTATTGGACTTTCTAATTTTCATTTCTTCCTATTACAATTTATGCTTATTAAGTTTTTCTATGGACGGGAAACTTCAATTTTTTTTTTTTTTTGTCATAACGTCGTCAAAAAACATTTTCGGAATAATAGTAATATACAGTTGTAATACACCGTTGGAAAGCTCAACATTTTAGAAAATTTGATATGCCATATACGCAGTCGTAAAAGTGTTTTTTTATTTTTATATTATTTCATGACATGTTTCGATAAGGTTCACGGAGAGGAGATATGCAAACATTGTGACTAAGATACAATCAAAATGAGACTCGACAATCGGGCACACACACACTGAGGCAGACAGGTAGCTGGTACAGGTACAGGTAGAGGTAAAGCAGGAAGCAGAGGCTCCAATAACAGGCCTCCTTAGCTTCCCAATAGCTTAGAGATCTCAACTACTTCTCAATTGTATTTACTCATCTTTCAGGAAATTTTCTTTCTAATATTACTCTTTTTTGCTCAAGATGAAGAATTGTTGAAGACTTTTCATAAAAAGTTGAAAAGTGCCGCCGTGAATCTGCTTCCAGGAGGAGGAGAACAGCCATTACAGAAAGTTGACCATTTTCGGAAAGACCGGTTCTTTTAGTTATTTTTTTCCAAAGGCGTCCGACCCCGTTTCAAAAATTATTGAAATCTCTTAATTTATTCCTTTGGGTCAGGAAAAAAAAAGTTAAAATATTTAATGGGCAATAATAAGAAACAAGTAAATAAAATTGACGTTTTAACGGTTTCAAAAATTCATTTAAATTTTAAACATTTAATTAACTCTTCAGAAGGCAGTGCTTAACTAAAATATAAAATATATATAAAAATATCGATTAAAGTTTAGTTTGATTTTTTGACATGAGTATGCGTTTTGGCTTTATATTTAAAAGTCTATAAGTATAAAGGCAGTTTTTAAAAATCTGGTGCGGGAAACACACGACTTTCACTTACCTCCATTTTTAAAATCAATAAAAGAATTTTCAACAGTTAGAATTTCTATAGAAACATGTGTTTTATTAAAAAATCTATTATATTATTATCTAAAACAATCACTTTGTTTTATCGGCTTTTCATCACTCTCTATTAACGTTTAAAAGCTTATGTATGAGATAATATTTTTTCTAAAATCTCAAGCTTTCCAACGGTATATCATACTTTTGTATTACTGTTCTTATGTTTAAAAACGAAAAATTACATTAACATTTTTTTTTCTGTTTTCTCCTTTAGTTGGGTATCAAATTCATTTAATTTATATATTTATTTGTTTTTCATCGGCGGTAACAAGATAATATAGTTATTTTTATAGAATCAACAAAATTAAAGGTACTTTAGAGAGAGAAAATTTAAAACATCGGCATTTAAGACCATTTTAATCAGAATGAAACCAACATGATATTAAAGCCCATTAAATTTTACCTCGATATAGCGAGTTTATATTATTATATTATGTGGTGGCAGACTAGTGTCATTTGATTCCTAATTTTACTTAGCATTATTAAAAGGTCAAAAGGAAAATCGTGGTCAAATGAGTCAGAATTTTATCTTTTTAGTCCCATTTTGAATACATAATAAATATTTTGATAAAATGAGTTTCCTTTTTGCTTGCTGGCTTACGAACTATAGGGCGGTGGTCAGTGACTAGGGCTGTGTAAGTAGGGGTGGTTCCTGGTGTCGGGGTTCACCAAGGTCTACTTAAGCACTTTCATGAACCAAATCGATTTAGTGAAATATATTCTACCACAAGTAAGTATTTCATCACCATTTCTAGATAATTATCATATTATAACATTCCTTAAACCGGTTCTAATAAAAAATGAAATCGGACCGTTCCAGAAATATTACATCACTCAGAAAGAGGAGGTTTTTTTTATTTATGTAAATATTTAAGGAGCTGGTGATTGATTATGGAAATGTTCTCCTCTTTTCGTCAACGATCGCACTCAACTCATTATTCAGGAGGGAAATAACGAGGGGGGACCGGTCTGGGGAAGGCGATTTGGGAATGTAATTAGTCCTTCTGGGGAGAATACATTAGCCACAAGTAGAAATGTAATTATAGGTTCCATAGCCTTTGGAAGCGGAGCGGTTATCATGAGGTAATGATGTCACTGATGGAACAGTTACTGCAGAGTACTCGTTCCTCTAACCGAGTGTAAAGGAGCAGTTAATGTACCCTAACCGGTCCTGTGCCAAACCGTGACATCTTCAACTGACAAGTAAATGTCCGTTTTTATAGTTTCTGAAATACATAAAGGATTTTGCAGGTCTCTGTTGTTTTCTTCCGAATGTTTACATATTTAAAATAAACAGTTACTAATCCTCTACCTTTGCATTATAAACATTAGCTTCCCAATAAATTACCCACTTTTTAGTATACCTCCAAATATGAACATGGAAACACGCGATTTTCGAGTAATATTTTTGTACGAGTTTAAACTCGGCCATTCAGCAGCTTAGGCCGCTAGAAATATTTGCAAAGGCGTTTGGGGAAGGGAATGCTAATGAACGGACCATTCGACAGTAGAAGGAAACCCCTACCAAACAGTTAAAGGACTCTCAGCACAACTAAGTGCAAGTGTATCTACCGTTTCCAGACATTTAAAGTGTATTGGGAAAGTAAAAAAGCTCGATCCGTGGGTACTTCATGATCTCACGGAGCAGCAGCAAGACCCATGTTTCAAAAAATACCGTGCAAAAATTGAAAGAACTGGACTAAGAAATTCTTCCGCACCCAGCATATTCTCCCGACTTGTCTCCAACAGATTACCACCTGTTCAGAAATTTAGACAACTTCGTTAAAGGAAAACTTTTTGAATTTTGATGATCATGTGAAAAGTGCGTTTTCAGATTTTGTTTCACTTCAAAGCTCAGAGTTTTTCAGTTATAAAAAAGTCAAATTTAGGGGATAAAAAAGTTGGTGTCACGTTGGGAAAAATGTGTAAGGTAATTGGGAAAGAAGGTCAATACTTGGAATAAAATTATCTTGTTTTCATATAGTATTTTTAATAAAAATGCTTTACCTTGAAAACGGGCATTTCATGTGACACAATCCAATACATTCTTCCATTTCCTATGCAAGATTTTAGGAACACTATCAATATGCCGTATTTTACTGAGAGTAGGTGAAGTACTGAGGCAGTGGTAGACTATTAATATGACAACTTTTCTGCTCATGCTAAGTTCTCTGTCGATGTAAAAGTTATCGGGCTTGTTAAAACGAAATAAACAAAATAAAAACAACAACGCTACGCAAAGTACATAATTCTTGTTAATTTCCCAATAACTATATTATGATACATATCTTTGCAGGTAATTAGCTTAAATATGTATATAATTATCAGAAAGAAGAACGAAACCACAACTGCTTCGCACGGGTGCAATTTGAATGAGTTATCATTTATATTTGAATCTCCCCTCACCGATCTGGAGTTTATCGCTATCGGAGTGTTAGTTTATCGTAACGAAAAGTACAATCAGCAAGAAAATGTGTTTATTTTATAACCTCTAATCATTATTATATTTAATCATCCCAAGAAATAAAAAACATAAATCAAAATCAGTTAAGCTTGTTTGTTTGCTATTTAACAGTAAAGCACAAGTAACGGAACATTTAATTGTCTCATATAAAGTAATACCTAATATTGTTCCTAAAATCTTGCATAGGAAATGAAAGAATATATTGGGTTGTCACATGAAATGTCCATTTTCAAGGTAAAGGATTTTTATTAAAAATACGATATGAAAACAAGATAATTTTATTCCAAGTATTTACCTTCTTTTTATACACATTTTTCCAATGTGACAGCAACTTTTTTAAAAACTCTGAGCTTTGAAGTGAAACAAAATCTGAAAACGCACTTTTCACTTGATCATCATTTTCAAAAAATTTTCCTTTGACGAAGTTGACTAAATTCCTGAACACGTGGTAATCTGTTGGAGAAAAGTCGGGAGAATATGGTGGGTGCGGAAGAACTTCGTAGACCAGTTCTTTCAATTTTGCACGGTATGTTTTGAAACATGGGGGTCTAGCGTTGTCGTGTAAGAGTATAGGACCCTTCCAATTTACCAATCATTGCAGTACGTTGTAGAGGTAATGGTTTCACCCCTAGGTAAAAAGGATAAGAATATCCCAGTCATGGACCACTATACTGTAAACATCAATTTTTGGGATTTAAACTTAGCAAACCAACGGAAAATGGTCCATTCATTAACACTCTCTTCCCCAAACGCACTGCAAATATTTCTAGCGGACTCAGCTGCTGAATGGCCGAGTTTAAACTCGTACAAAAATATTACTCGAAAATCGCGTGTTTCCATGTTCATATTTAGAGGTATACTAAAAAGTGGGTAATCGATTGGGAAGCTAATGTTTGTAATACAAAGGTAGAGGATTAGTAACTGTTTACTTTAAATATGTAAAAAATCGGAAGAAAACAACAGAGAACCAGCAAAATCCTTTATGTATTTTAGAAACTATAAAAACGGACATTTCATGTGAAACAACCCAACAATTTGGACGGTCCTGTAGACTTGACTATTACAATCTCCCTTTTTACTAATAACACATGTTCACAAGTTTATGGGCTTACAACAAATTTATATAAACTTGTAGGATTTATTTTAGTGCAAATCAACTTTTCTAAAAGTCTGCGCTATTCAATAGTATATTATACGTTTATGTTATTACTTCTAACTGAGGAATAATTTTTTTAATGACTTGATAACAGAACATTTATTTTTCCCGTTTAAAGAAAAGCTAAATACCAATAGTTTAAGAGTTCTCGGAAACCATAACCGCGTTATCATTTATATATGTAGAGAAGATGAAAATTGGAAATCAGCACTGTCAAGTCTAAAACGCAATAACTCAACAGATTCCAAAGATTATTTTTTATGTAGTTAATTTTATTTTATCACTGCAATTCTAGGCATCAGCCTTAATTCGGAAAGTTACTTTTTTGTTATTTGGATTCCGTGAAAATTTGAAACGACAAAGTTTGTCGGAGAGTTTTTGATACCTTTCAAAGATTCGAAGTTGAAAATTGTGAACCAAAACGTACTTCATATCTCCAACCGAATTTCTAGCAAAACGACTAAGTAGTAGGAATACTCCCTAAAATCCTGTAATGCAATCTAATCTCTTTGGATTAACTGCAGTTGGGAAAGACCCCTAAAAGAACTAAGCTAGGATCCGCTAAATAGATGGGGAATTAGCTAATGAAGGAGATAGAGGAGGAGGCGGTGTAATGGTATTGGCCTCGAGACAGTGTCCTGCGCTAAAGAGGATGAGCCATTGGCCCGGCTAATGGGCAACATCCACCATTCAGCTCTTCGCTCATCATTGTCTCCTTCTCATTGGCTCTCATCCTCCAATCAGTACGGCACTTGTTAGTTTTTACATGTTGCCTATCAATATTCGTTAGCTTTGTATGGAATAGATAATAAGGAAAAGAATTGAGATGGAGAAATCATGCAAATTCCAATATAAGAGAATGTGGTATATGGCATTATAACGAAAACAAAATGTACAAAAATCATGAGTCGCCTTTAAGATCAATACACTCTCTCGGTATGATCAGTCATAGAAATAGTATCACTAAATAAAAAAAAAATAATCCAAATTAAACATAACCGCCTGTATTATTATCTAAAACAATCACTTAGTTTTATCGACTTTTCATAACTCTTTAATAACTTTTACAAGCTTGTGTATGAGGTAATATATTTTCTAAAATCTTTAGTTTTCTGACTGTAAATCATACATGCATATTACTTTTCTTATGCTCAAAAACACAAAAATTGCATTAAACAATTTTTTTTTTTTTGTTCTTTTCTCCTTTAATTGGTTATCATATTCAAATTCGTTTTTGAGCCAGGCTAATCAGATGATATGGTTATTTTTATAGAATCTACAAAATTAAAGCTACTTTAGAGGAAGAAAATTTAAAATATTGGCATTTAAGCCCTGTTAGACTATTTCAATCAGAATGAAACTTACATCATATTAAATTCCATAAAATTTTACATCAATAATGTGAGTTTAATCAAAATCTTTAGAGCCGTTTATGAGAATATCGTAAACAAATGAAAAATGCATGTAGTACTTCCGGTCAGCAGATTTTAGTGAAAATGTTGCTGTAACATCTCCGGTGTATAGTTTTCTTAAATATGAAATTTCAGTTTTGTTTGTATCAGTGTGTCTGTTATTTAGACTGAGCGGACCTTAAAAAGCATGTTTCCGTTGAAAACTGGAATTCGAAAATCGCAATACTTTCCCTTTCTATATATTTCATATATAGGAAAGTGAAAGTAGGTAGATATAAACTACGAAAGAATACAATAACCGACTGAAGGAGAAATAGCGAAAATATATTTTCATGTTAATTATTTTTAGTGATAGTAAGATTAGTAATATAGATGGAAAGTTAAAAGTTTTAGGAAAATAGTTTTTATGTAATTTTCGGAATTTTAAACTCCAAGATATAGCCACAACCTTTCCTATCATGTACTATACACTATCAGCCGTGGTAGACTTGAGCAAGCAACTTCATCACACCAGATTAGATTACTTTCTGGGAACTGATATGGAACTATCGTGGTGTTAGCGCCACCGGCAACCCTTTCATCACATCTGATAGTGTGATAGTGATAGTCCTGACTCCACGTGTAGGAGTGATTCAACGTCATATCTTTTAGATACGTATACACCATTTAATTTAATCGCCTTGTCCTAGAGTAATGTAAATATACATATGTACATTGATGCATATGTATGTAATATATATATGTAAATGTATACTTATTGCTTAGGAATACCTTCCACAGCGATGACCGCTATAGAACTCGTCAACAGCATTCTTACCTGAAAGAAAGAAAACAAAATTAGAAACATATTCTACAATGTTAGAAAATATAGCCAATGAAATAAGTTTCAATAGATTTAATTTCTGAGTTTATAATGTTTTTGAAACAGAAATGATCATTTTAAATAGCTTTAAACATTTCAGGCTAATTTATAGGGTGAAGAATATTTTATACAGAAGGAGTTTCAGACATTAGTTTAAAAAAAAGGATTGCTTTTCAAGCTACTTTTTTCAGGATAAAATTACGAGCTTCATTTGGGCTAAGATTTCTAAGGTTCTAAATAAGGTGAAATAAATAAATTTGGAGTGAAGCCCGCGGGTCGGGCGCAGGCCGCGTAAATGTTTATGTAATTCGAACCATAGTTGAATAAATAATATTTTTTCTAGCCGAATATGAAAAAGGAAATGATATATTCCAGTAAGGTATTGAAATATAAGAGACCGGAGTGGTGTGGAATAACAACCAGACTAAGTTATCATATTCATAATGCGTTCTCCTGAGTGACTGTTGTTGGAACCGGTCCAACGTACGTACTGTTCTCAGGCCATATCTTCGATGAATATCGGGATATTGTTAGAATAAACTGCAGTAGGAATAATAATTTGAAGAGAATAACTTATCGTAGAAATTGTTAAAATGTATAAAATGCATGTGACCATTGAGCTGTTGATACAACTCGGCTCATGATAATAAAGTGATAATCTAATACTACTACGGTTGCATCTGAATGCAAGAGGCAGAACTATCTTTCGAAAAGGACCTTATTTATGCTGATTGCTTCAATACTTGGACTGAATATGTCCAACAGGAAAATATATCTTATATAATGTTTATGTCCATTTAATATATCAATGTGATAACGTAGGGTGGGCAGCCTCCCATGCTAAAGGTCGCGGGTTCAAACCCCGTAGGTGGTCCTAGGATTTTTTAATGGGAGTAAAAAATCCTTAGTTACGCCGTCCTTCGGAGGGGACGTTAAAAGGTGGCCCCGAGCCTGTGCGATGTCAGGTACTCGTTAAAGATCCCTATCCTAATAAAACCTGGATAGGCAAAATTTAGGACTCCCACTGTAGCATCGTCCGATTAGCCATAGTAGCATAAAGTGAAGTTAAATAAATAAACAAACAAACAAATAAACCTAGGGTGGGATTGTATCAAAGAAACATTTAAGAATGATGGCTCCTTTTACAATAGCTCCGCTTATATTCAATTCTCTCTCTCTGAGAGAACAGCCGTAACCAGAAGAGAAAACAATTAGATATTTGGATTATACGTATTTTGTCGGAGAAGTTGGTTCAGGGTGCAGTCAATAGAACACACAATTAAGCATAAACTTAATTTAATGGTGCCGACGTTTCGGCCTAAATTATAGGCTTTCTTCAGAGTGGGAATCAAATAATGGATTGTTGGACAATAAGAAATGGACTCTCACGATTTTTGGACTCTCACTCCTTCAATCGCCCTGAAGAAGGGCTATAATTTAGACCGAAAGCACCATCATAAAGCAAGTTTATACTCAATTGTGTGTTTATTTGACTGCACCCTGAACCAACCCATCTATACACAGAGTCAACCATTTTCACTACACGTATTTTGAATCAAAAGATCTCTAAAACGTTTGCAATGGTTCATTATTGAAAACAATAAATTAAGGTATAATGGGGTCACCAGTGGTTTAGCGGATAGCATAACACCATGTGGACGTGTAGTCCTTCGGGGGATTAAAATGGTAGTTCAAATCCTGTCCTATATTAGGTACTCGTCAAAGATCCCTATCCTTATTAAACCTGATCAGGAAAAGTTTAGCATCGTCCGATTAGCCACAGTGACATTAAACAAATAAACAATATATTAGACCAGTGGTTTCCAACAAACATCCCTTCATCCTAGCGGTGCAATGTGAAGGACCCCCTATATTTGAAAAACAATCATAATACTCGTATATAATATAATATATAATATACACACACACACACACATGCATTTGAAATTGTGTTATTTCAAACGTACTTAGTTCATATTTAATTATTCAAAAGTATAAAAAAACATATCTTACAAATAGTAAAAAATTCTAAATTTCAAAATAAAAATAATCAAGCAAACGAAATTCCTGGACATTTCCTAAAATATATATAAAATAGTAAGTATAGAGATCTTCTCAATTTTAAGGCGCATCCAATCAACAGTAACCATTTGTTATTGAAATAATGGATAGCGATTAGAATAAATCGTTAAAGATACTACAAGATAAGCAGGTATATAGAACATTGTTCTATGTGAGTTTCTGAAATACATGAATATAATATAAGTATCTATTTACTATCAGTAACTACCCGCGATTTAATTTATCTGTAAAGTTTGTGAGTGATACTTATCCCAAGCCATGGCAAATATTTTTCATTAATCTAATTTAATAAAATTTCCGAACGACTTCCCGTGCGGACCCTCCGTGGGCATGTAGCCAGGAGCAAAAGTAGCCTAATACAGATAATGGAAATGGATTATGAAACGGATGATAAACATTTGCTACAAGGTTATTTACTTCTTTAATGATGAACTAGTCGCTCTGATTGCTGAGGAACTAGTTGCCAAGGCCGTGTCGATAATTAGCCGACCAATGGGAGGAGAGGATCCATTATCGATAGCCAGCTATCGATTCGACTCGACTAATAGCCACTATCGATACCTTGCTCACTAGGACAAAGACAGAAAAAAGGAGAGAAGTAGATGCTCCCAAATCGGAGCCCTAGCTAGAGACGAGCGAGATTTGAATTATTCATGAAGGACTCGGCCATTGTTCATCTATCTCCCTCCCTCCGTGGTGGGTAGGGCCACGGGCTCTTTTAAAATTCAAGGATCAAAACAAGAGGAGAGAAATATAAATATGTATCCTATCGGACTGGTTTCCAACCCCCTCGGGCACTAACATACATTATACCTCACGCCAAATTATTCCAATAAAATTTCCATAGAAATCTGAAAAAGGGGCGCCATTATCGGTTCTGTCGGGGTCATCTTCGGACACAGAATGTTCAACATCTATAAATTTGGACCCTCCTGTCTCAGGTTTTCTCAAATCTGATAAAATATATCTTTATTTCCTTTCAATTTAGAAATAATTTATACGAAATTTTAAACCTTGAAAATAATATGTTTGTTTGTTTATTTATTTAACGTCACTTTATGCTACTTTGGCTAATCGGACGATGCTACAGTGGGAGTTCTAAATTTTGCCTATCCAGGTTTTATTAGGATAGGGATCTTTTGACGAGTACCTGACATCGCACAGGCTCGAGATCACCTTTTAAAGTCCCCTCCGAAGGACGGCATAACTAAGGATTTCTTACTACCATTAAAAATAATATGTTTGATATTAAAACATTGTTTTTTTTTATAAAATGTAAAAATATAGCTACGTAAAGAAGGAAGAAGACTCTCGAAGAGAAACGTTTAAATTTGTGCCAATGTTTCAACCTAATTTACAAGACAGGTTATTTTTCTTTTTTCCTCTATTTTAATTTTCTTAATTCGTAATTGAACTATTTCTGCATGTTAACCTGGATACAAATCCTGATTTTATCAAATATTGAGAAAAGCAAACTAACTGAAGGAGAAAATATTTTCCAGCTTATTTTTTCCCCCAACAATAATTAAAACAATAAGGCGTATTATAATCCATAGGAAAGTTAAAGCTCTTATAAAAAGCTTTATATAATATACAAAGCCGTAGAGTGTAATTTAGGCATTTATATTATTTAGCCTAAAATAACTGTTTCTAACAAAACCTATTTATTTTTGTATGTTATATATTGGTATTTACAACTGTGTTACATAACACAACTATTCATAACAGTGTTCTATGTCACGGGTTCAAATCCGCAGGTGGTCCTAGGATTTTTTAATATGAGTAAAAAATCTTTAGTAATGCGGTCCTTCGGAGGGGACGTAAAAAGGCGGTCCCGAGGCTGTGCGATGTCAGGTACTCGTTAAAGATCCCTATACTAATTAAACCTGGATAGACTAAAATTTAGGACTCCCACTGTAGCATCGTCCGATTAGCCACAGTTGACATTGAATGAATAAACAAACAAACAAAGAAAATTGAGGGACCCATAATTAACGGCCGGGTTGAGGTTGCGAGCAAATGCCCTAGACGCCCCTCTTTCCAACAATGTGTTTGATGTTAAAACATTGCTTTGTTTTTTTGAACAGCCCAGTACATTTGTTTATTTATTTAACGTCGCTTTATGCTACTGTGGCTAATCGGACGATGCTAAAGTGGGAGTCCTAAATTTTGCCTATCCAGGTTTTATTAGGATAGGGATCTTTAACGAGTACCTGTCACCGCACAGACTCGGGGCCACCTTTTTAAGTCCCCTCCAAAGGACGGCATATCTAAGGATTTTTAACACCCATTAAAAAACCTAGGGGCGCCTATGGGTTCAAACCCGCGACCTTTGGCATAGAAAGCTGTTAAGGTAGCCACTATGCTGTAGGCGACCCCCCAGAGGACATTCCCCTCCAGCCCTGGAGACAGATACAGGACCGCCGGAGAAGAGATTAGGCTCCGGAGAGGGAGGCTAGGAGTGGTTGCCTTCTAGGGCAGCAGCGCCTCCTTATAGGGAGCTCCATCCATCTGGTCGCTGGTCCAGCTCCTTTTCTGGGCAGGATCAGAGTAGTAACAGAGCAAACAGCGGATCGGGTATAAAGCCAGGGTTGTAGCACTGCGCCAAACTATAACATTTCACACCAGCGCTGCGTCTTGGTTTTTTCAAAACACGAAAAGATGTGGTGAGGGCAACAGACGACTTTCACTTACCTCCATTGTTAATATCGATTAAACAATTTTCAAATACAGTTATAAATGAAAATGAAGGAAAATAATAAAGAATTAATTAAATTGAATTTATATAGAAACATGTGCTCTATTACAACCTCTATTATATTATCATCTAAAACAATCAGTTTGTTTTATCGGCTTTTCATCACTCATTATTAACTTCTGCAAGCTTATGTATAAGATAATATTTTTTGTTTTCAAACGTTTAGCTTTCAACGGTTTATTATACTTTTATATTACTGTTCTTATCTTTGATGAACCAAAAATTACATTCAAAAGTATTTTTGCTCTTTTCTCTTTCAAGTATGGGAGCGGCGTGGTCTAGTGGATGGTCTGGGTTCGAATCCCGGCTGTGGCAGAATATTATTTATTCTGTTAATTCAGTCGGGGGGTGACCCTAGGGTATGGAGACCCTCCTGGGGCAGACCCAACCTCTATAAAGTGGGTACCCAAAATCATTGGGGGAAAATCTGGCGGCTGAGCGTGATTAAGGCCGAATCACCTCATTGCACGGCCGTTGGCCTAGAAACAGTACAAATCTCTATATGTACTGAGCCCAAGACCCTTCATGGGTTGTAGTGGTAAAGGTTTTTTTTTTTTTTTTTTCTTCTCCTTCAATCGATTATTAAATTTGTTTAAGTTATATATTTACCTGATGATATATATAACTTATGATATAAATGATAACAAGATGTTATGGTTACTTTCATAAATCTACAAAATTAAAGTTACTTTAGAGTAGAATAATCTTTATGGAGTAGCTGACATCGCACAGGCTCGAGACCACATTTGTACGTCCTCTCAGGACCATCTACGAGGCTGAACCCGAGACCATGAGCATGGGAGGCAGTTATGTTAGCTATTATGCTACAGATGACCCCTGTTTAGCTATTTCATCTTTCGATTCTGTCGGATAGATGTGTAAGAAGAAAGAGATAGTAAGCATTCATCTCCCAAGTGTGCGATAGTCACAACCCTCATGGTACTCCTCAACGTATGTAAAGTGCATATATCATAACCGTATTTTCAGTTAACTTGATCATTTTTTTTTTTAAATGCTATTAATCATGATAGTTAATTTTTTCTCTCGAGTGAGAAAAACATATTTTCACAAATAGTGCATATGAAAATATTCGTACGTGACTGATTCCTTAAATGTGACCTTGACCATTTAGTTTTTTAAATGCTATTTAAAACTAACTATCAGGAGAGTGCTCCGGGACTGCCGCTAACTACCCCCCTTTAACATGGACACCTGGCCGAGCCTACTCACTACTATCAGGTCCCGTGGGAAGCGGAAGGAGTTACTCCAAGACATGGCTAATTATTACAATCCTTGGAGCAGCTGATAGTCACAGCGGTGGCTAATCTGGGCAGCTCGTCCTTCGTGGTAGGCTGCCTCTGCTAAGTAGCGTGCTCCAGCGGTCTTTTTTATAGGGGGGTGGGTAGTGGGTGGTAGCATGCGATAGCAGTGGGTGATGTAGCGATCTGTAGGTAGCCTTCATTGCAAACCTCATCCATTTCATTTCTAGAGTCTTAGCTGAATTATACAACCCTTTATGGCAGATTTTCTTGTCCACTTCTTTATTCAATATGAAGTCATCAAAACAATATAATAGCCCGTACACATATTTCTGTTCCATACATAAAATCTATGGCGGTCGTGAATAAGTGGTCAAGTCAAAATCTATCATTTTACAGGTGAGCGACATAAAGTTTTACGTAATACCAAAATAGACTTATTAATTACAGCTTTATTTTCACCTGAAATTTCTTCCACTAAGAAATTTCTTTAACCAATTTGATACGACGTAGGAGGTCTGAGGGATACGTGAAGTTAACTAATTTTTGATATAACTCGAGTTATCTAGTTTTTCACGACCGCCACAGAAATAATAACGCGATTTTGTTTTACTCTTTCCACCACAAGACGGATTTTGAAACGGTTTTCACTATAATTAAGGGCATTCTATCCTGAAGATTTGTAAGAAAAATACATTGCAATTTAGCTCTCGTAAATTTTATACTAGAGGGATTTCAATCTAGATGGTTGAAGATTGAAGAATATTCAAACATAGAGAGGTCTTCAAAGAATTTACTTTGGAAATTGCGTGCTTTTCCTATCGAATGATATCGCTTGGAATTGTTGCTATCGATATTTGTGATGCGATATAATCGATATACTGTTTGCACCCACGACCTCCGCCCCCGCTGACTACATGAGACCACTTGAACCCCACTTTAAGGACTACAGATGCCCCTCCTATCTCTAAGCTCAGTGATAGCCTAAAGTTATTATAGCTATCTTATCTTAGTACTGTGTGTATTTAATCTAAGCTAATTAAGTATTATAGTTATGTCGTGTTAACATTACATTACGGTGTTATGTTGAGAGGAGCAAAGACAGTTAGCTAGGATAGGTCTGTCATCCATAAAATAGTCAATTTACATAAATACCTCACGACAAGAAACTGCTCGTAGATACCGTTTAATACAGCACTTACTTGACTAATGATCAAAACTCCATATTTACTAAAAAAAAGGCTCATTTAAATTACCATTATCCGACCTATTTGGAAATATGGTATTAAGCTATGGGGGTTCACTTAACTATCAAACTCCCTCCTCATCCAATCCTTGCAATCCAAAACCCTCGAAAACTCCTCAATGCTCCTTACTTTGTAACTAATAAACTCATCCATAGAGATCTAAATATCCCACTAGTTGCATACTTAGCCCACAAATAGATACACACATACACATCGTGTTATTGAATCCAACGGTAAACTTATGTTTAGTCAGAAGGTCACGGTTTCACACCCGGTGAGTGGTCTAAATATGATTTTTTAATGCTTCGTCGTGATGTGCTTCAGAAGGGACGTAACATGGTGGTACCGAGCCAGAGCAAGGTCAGGTAAGCAATAATGATCCCAATCCTAATTAAACCAGGATAGGCAAGTTGTATATAAAAGATTAAGAGTTTTCAAATGAAGACAAGTAGCGTACAATAAGGTTAGAGCAGTGGGAAACGAATCCGTAGGACTCCATAGACATATAACCGGTCCACCACCAAATTTATACATTTCTTGATAATTACGATTCTGGAAGGATACAGGGTCGTCCTCGTGTCCGCTTTCTTTTCCCCATGCCATGTCATGTCATGTATCCGACAGTCCTCGCTTGATAATGTATAAGTACTGGGTATGATATAAATAACGGAGGGAAATGATGGTCGTGTGTTGCGCGCACCAGATTTTTTTATAGTGCCGGATAAAACATGTTGGTCATTAGTGCCGGATATAACATAGGTATAAGATCCCTTTAGATGTGTCCTTATTGTTAATGCCAGTACCCGCTCCCTCCTACCCTCCTTCCAGACCAGACCCCAGCACTTACTGGCACGGTATTTCACCGGCGAGGTGACATTAATCCCCAGACAGTACACGGTGATATATCCTACCCCCAAGATGGCTGCCGTGACATCAAGGAGCTCGCCTTCACCCTCTCCCGGTCCAGGGTCTTCTGTGGCACTGATATTGAATATCGGTAGTGTAGATAGCTTACATAAAGTGTAAAGTGTACCATTACATGAAGGCAATTCAAAAAAGTGTTAAATGGTTTTTACTAGAAAATTTTCTATCAAGTGTTTGTTTTTGGTTTATTATAGTGGTAATGAGGCAGTGGTAGACTATTAATATGACAACTTTTCTGCTCATGCTAAGTTCTCTGTCAATGGTAAAGTTATCTTCTTCTTCTTCTTTCACAAGCTCCTTAGTGCCTTTCAGCGTGGAGCACCAGCCTCAGTCCATCGCTTCCACTCATCCCTTTGAATGGCCATATTTTTCATTTGGGTAACTGATTTGCCTCTCTTTCTTCCGAGTCCCTCCAGGTACTGCATATACGTAGTTCTGGGTCTGCCAACCATTCTCTTTCCTATTGGTTTGGCTTCCATGAACCATTTCACTCTTCTGTCTTCTGGGAGCCTGCACACGTCCCCAAACCAGCGTAGTTGGAGTTCTTCTATTGTCTCCTTCAGTGCCACCACTTTCAATTCTTCCCTGATGACTTCGTTTCTAACGCAGTCCCTTCTTGTTTTTCCAACTATCCTTCGCAGGAATCTCATTTCTGAGGCCGTCATTCTATTTATAACTTGCTTTGGGCCTGTCCAGTGCTCTGCTCCATACAGCAGGATAGGAAGGAAAATTGTTTTATAAAGGACTAATTTGGTGGCATTAGTTATTTCTTTTGTTCCTATAATGTGACTGATTTGGTAGTATGCGAGGTTGGCCTTTCTAATCCGGCTATGTACTTCATGTTCTATCCTTCCATCATTGCTTACGGTTGTGCCCAAATACTCGTATGTGTTTACAGTTTCGAGCAATTCACCATTGCAGGTCACATTCACGTTTATTTCGTCTCGTCCTACTTTCATGATTTTGCTTTTCTGAGCTTTTATAGCCATACCCTTTCTATATAGTTCTTCTCTCCACTCATTAACTGCTTGTTGTAGGTTCTCCTGTGAATTTGCTACTAGAACTATATCATCAGCGAAAATCATGGCTTGGGCTGATACAGGCAACAAGTCTCTATACCTAATCAGGGTTTTTGTAGTCCTTCTCTTACACATTTTTAATATTTCGTCCATGAAGGTTATAAATAGCTAAAGTTATCGGGCTTGTTAAAACGAAAAAAAACAAAAAAAAAAAACAACAACGCTACACATAAGTACATAATTCTTGTTAATTTCCCAATAATTATATCATGATACATATCTTTGCAGGTGATTAGCTTAAATATGTATATAATTATCAGAAAGAAGAAGAAGGCACAATTGCTTCGCACGAAGGTTAATACTTGGAATAAAATTATCTTGTTTAATATCGTATTTTTAATAAAAATCTTTACCTTGAAAACGGACATTTCATGTGACACAACCCAATACATAAATAAATAAATGATTTACGTTTTGAAAACCAGAAATGAGTTAGTAAATTTTCACTATTATTTAAAAAAAAATGATATATACATAAATCTTTAAAACCATAATATTGTAATTTAGAGGCAAGAAAAGCTCTATCTGTATGGAAAAGCCTCAAAGACAAATTTGCAAATTATTGTTAGTCCTTCCTTTCAAAGTTGGCGTCCACATTACACAGCCTTATAGGACCCTCGAAACAATAATAGTTCTGTAAATTGTAAGCTTCCAAGCCGCGAGCTGAGATATTTCGCTATTGAATAATAATACTAGTTTCCAGCCTTCAGCCACAAACTTCACATCGCCCACGTTGAAATAACAAATATTAATGTAAACGATAAAATTGGCAACACTGCCTGGGTGAGATTCCAACCCGCTTTATCAGACCACATTTGCGATGAATACATTTGCAAGACAAACAGGATATTCCAGTGCGAGTTGTTATAATTCCCCCGAGGATGGATGTCGGAATTCTCAATAACAGGTTGAATATTAATAATGTGCTCTAGATAAGGAGCAGATCCGCCCTGGATAATATACCGCGCGCGTGTCCCTCATATATTTATTATTAATTACATTATTATAACTTACATTATAACCTATCCATCATTCCCTGATTTATATCCTCACTTGACTTTTGAAATTGCATCAGCTCGTCTAATAATAAACAGGTATACAGTTCCTTCGAGGTCTCAGTTTCATTTTGGCCAGACCGCAAACATCATGGCATCCTTCAGCTTTTGTAGTCTTGTCGTAAAAAAAAAGAAGTGTTTGTCCTTTACAATGTGTTTTATAGACTGATAAATAGAATCATAAACACAGAAATATTTTTGAAGAAAAAAGCTGCAAATTATTACACAATAACTCAATGTTACTCAAGAACTGATTTAAATTAGTAGCTTGTTTCGTAAATTTAGTGGTGACCTGTAACGATATGATTTGATGCGTTCTCTCCACTGCTACTATCATGAAAGTGCTATCAGAACTGAAGCTGTCACCGTGTTGCCCCGCACTTTCACGACTACCGCCGAGTAGATTTATAGCTCCAAGTCTCTTTCCCCCCTCCCCCCAAAAAAAACAACCACAAGGTGTCCTGAGAGAACATAAATACAAAAAGAGAAGACACAATTTGTCCCCGCCACAGCAACAAGATCCCCAGAGATACACACTGCAGACCACAATATGGAGGGCCACTTCGTATTCCAGTCAGCCGAGAGAGCCTACATCGCTACAGACACCTCTGGCTCTCACCTCGAACTAAATAATTCATCCCAGGTCCTCAACTTCTTCTTCTTGTCGTCCTTCTTGTATCTTCTCCTTTGTTTTGCTCCTGTCATCCTCCTCACTGATGTTATTCCTCGTCCTAATCGCTCCTCTCCTTTATTCCTGACAGTAGCTCTTTATTATCCCGAATCGTGTCGAGATAAGAAGTTGACCTCTGTAGCTGTCTCTCCCTGACGACTTCCCAACCCCACCCTCCGCCTTCCAGCCCCGGACTTGGACACACAACGCTACACAACCAGGCCAACGCAGGCACAATCTTCCAACTTTTTTATGAGCGAAGTCTCTTGCTTCGAGGAGCAACTGAAGACTACGATAGCCTACTGTACCAATTGTAGACCAATGTCATAACTAACAACATAAACATCACATACAATTTCTCATTAATAAATGATTTTTTTTTTTCGATTTGGAAAAAAAAAAAAAAAATAAAATCTATCATATAATAATACATGTTTGATTCTTATATGGACATAGCGTTTTGAACTATTACTTGTATAATTTGTAATATTTGCTGTAAGATAATTTCTCTTTTACAAAGCTTGGTAATATATTGTTCAATGAGAAGTACACCCCGCACACACACACGGATATATATATATATATATATATATATATATATATATATATATATATATATATATATATATATTATTATTATTATAAATGACTATTATTCCTATGATGCTTGTTGATCTTTAATTTTAAATTACATTTTTCATTAAAATTGAATCATTATAGTGACTGAATATCCTATGTATACCTTTTTTATTTTATTTTGCATATATATGTGTGTGTATATATATATGTATATATATTTTCTTTTTTTTTTGTTAGTGTGTTCAAAATCAGTTATTTTTTACTTTCCATTTAGTATTTGTTTACTTTACTTTTTAAGCTTTTTATTTTCTTCGGTACATAGAGGTGAGTATGTAC
This sequence comes from Piezodorus guildinii, assembly GCA_023052935.1. NCBI lineage: Eukaryota > Metazoa > Arthropoda > Insecta > Hemiptera > Pentatomidae > Piezodorus > Piezodorus guildinii. The sequence continues at coordinate 652,485 of CM041292.1, read as the reverse complement.
ATACATTTATATAAATTTCTTTTTCTACCTCTTTTACCTATGTACATAATTTTATCTATCTAATGTTTTCTGGCCAGATGTGCTACCTTTACTTGTTAATTTCATGTTATTCTTAAGGGACTGAGTCCCAGAATACAATTTCTTTTCTATTCCTATTTTTCTCTCTCTCTCTCTCTCTCTCTCTCTCTCTTATATATATATATATATATATATATATATATATATATATATACATATACATACACTCTTATTTTTAATAAAAAAGTAGGGAATTGTTTTAGTTTTGTCTTAGTTTATCGTGAATTGCAAATTCAGGATCTTACCGTTTAGTTTTTAAAGATTTTTAATTAAAAAAAAAAAAATTAATAATGATAATGTTTTATTAACATTAGATGTAGTTATACACCGCTTATTTTTCCCCCTTATCCCACTTCCACCCTCGTACTATCGCGGCAGTACTATCACGCCCTAGACACTCCAGACAAGCACTATCACTATCACTAGCCAACTACTTGCTATACTATACCTGAAGCAGACCCTCGTGTTTTTTGCCACACTCCCCCACAACACAGAACCACTTAAAGCAGGCCCTTAGTTACGCTAGATCCTAACCTTAGAAACTCTTTCGAATCATTCGCTTTCAATAGTGGTTCGGTCAGGTGGTTCAATGGCTTCCTGATCGTTGAGTTTATCGATGTCATTTTGGTTTATTATTTTCAATAATGATCCTTTGTAATCGAATAAAAAAAAAAAAATTAAAAAAATACCTCATTTTAATTTTAAGTCACAAATAACTCCAAAAATATGTAACTCCAATTAAACTCGGTTATTATTGAAGAAACTGGAAAAATCGAAAAGATTTTCGAGATCAAGACACCGCACTGAAAAAAGAGAAAAAACCTCATGTGGTCAAGCAGCAACTTATGAGAGAGTTTCCTGATAACGTGGTTGTTATTGATAACAGAAAAATATTAGTTGTTTTGGATCAGGAAATTTTATTTGAATGGAAATCTAAAGAAAACAAAAATTTGGTGCGGGCAACACACGACTTTCACTTAACTCCGTTTCTAAAATCGATTAAAGAATTTTCAATTACAGTAAGAGATAAAAATGAGTAAAACCATTAAAGAATTAATTAAATGGAATTTCTATAGAAACATGTGTTTTATTAAAACATCTATTATATTATTATCTAAAATAATCAGTTAGTTTTATCGGCTGTTCATCACTCTCTATTGACTTTTAAAAGCTTGTGTATAAGATAATATTTTTTCCAAAATCTTTAGCTTTCCAACGGTATACTGTTCTAATGTTCAAAAACAAAAAATTGCATTAAAAAAATATTTTTTTCTGTTTTCTTCTTTATTTGGGTATCGAATTCTGTTTTTCATCAGTAGTAACAAGATAATATAGTTATTTTTACACAATCAACAAAATTAAAGGTACTTTAGAGGAAGACAATTTAAAATATCGGCATTTAAGCCCTGTCAGACCATTTTAATCCGAATGAAACCTAAATGATATCAAAGTCCATTAAATTTTATCGAATCGAAAAAAGGTGCAAAATGCATGGTATAAAGTGCCTCTTCTGGTGAGCTAATTTTGATGAAAAAGGTTTTGTAACGTCTCGGCGAATATTTGTCTTAAATATGAAATTTTAGTTTCATAGGACTTTTCGTTTCCGCCCGAGAGTTACCACACACACACACACACACACACACACACACAGACGTTTTGGCGGGACTTGGTTATTTCGACTCAGGGGACCCTAAAAGGGGTATTTCCGTTGAAAACTGGAATTCGAAAATTTTCACAATCGCAATACTTTCTCTTACTATATATATTAAGTGAAAGTATAATGAAACAGTAACGAAGTAATGAACCTTTGTAATCGACCAGAAATCTTGTTTTTTAGCTGAAATAACATAATTGTTCCATCGCCGGGATTCGAACCTATCATAGCACGTCACTCCTTTTTTCCTTACAAGACCGTACATAATTTTTAAATTACCAAGAACATAAACAATACAAAAACTACCTCCGTTTTCAACACACTCGTAACGAAAATCCAGCGTTGGCTTATATCTTACGATTATTTGTTCATAAACAAGGTGGGATAACATAAAATAATCTTTAAACTGAACAACTTCAAAAATGATAATTAGCAGTCGATTCGGCAATGGACGAACTGGTTTAGAAGGAGAATTGAGATTTGACGAACACGAATTCGGGTTATGGTGAGAACAACAATTACGTAACCCACATCAAGACTAACTCGGTTTCACTTACATTTCTAAGCCAAACCATTTCTTCCCTGATAGAACTATTAATTTGTTTTTATATTTTATATTCTGATTTTATGGTATAAATGTAAATAATAAACCATTGTGTAATAATTTGCTGCGTTGTTTGCTTCCCAACACGTGGATATCCAAGAAGAAGCTGTCAAAATATTATAATAATAAAAATAAAAGACCATCTGTTGGCTCACTTTTTGCTGAGGGGGAGGTTGTGGTTGCTAAGGGTTACAGCTGTCTGACCTCTCTCCAGTGAAAGTGGGCTGCCAGTATTTAGTATACCAGTGTAGTATCTACTCTCTTATAGAATGGATATATCATGATAGTTCTACTGTCGGAGAGTGCCATGGAGGTGAGTCCCTATCTTGATAGTACTTGTACAGTATTTAGATGAGGTAGATGGTTGGGGGTCGGTTTTACAATGGAAACACACATTTAAAACAAGTGCTATTTTAATTATGTGCCGACGTTTCGGCCTACATTGTGGGCTTTCATCAGGGCTAAAAGAAACAAGATAACAACCAATGTAATTATAGACTTAACAATGCGTTAGGTATATAATAATATGACAGTAATTTAGTAATTATTATTATATACCTAACGCATTATTAAGTCTATAATTGCATTGGTTGTTATCTTGTTTCTTTTAGCCCTGATGAAGGCCCACAATGTAGGCCGAAACGTCGGCACATATTTAAAATAGCACTTGTTTTAAATGTATGTTTCTATTTAATGACCGCACCTCCAACCATCTACCTCACCTAATTTCTCAACGGTCAACAAAACCTCCATCATTATACTGTATTTAGTATACTAGTGCAGTATCTCCATATATATATATATATATATATATATATATATATATATATATATATATATATATATATATATATAAAGATATAAAGGTATATATAAAGAGGTCGATTACTTTTAAAATAGTTGCGTTTCCTAACTCAATTATATGACTCTCAAAAATATTAGACACAACTTATTTGAGCTTATACAAAGACAGTTGAGTAGAGCACGTTACATGTGTTGAGAATTCCGAATTAATGCCAAATTCCAAGACGCAGAAACAAAATTGTGTTTGATCAGATGGGAAGATTCTTCTTAAAGCTTGAGCCGCTCCGGAATTCTGGCGGAACGTGAAGCATTTTAATGAGCGTTTTGCTGCGAGAAGTAGAAGGGACGATATCATTGGTCCAGCTTCTACTACCTTACCTTTTTAAAAAAGCAGTATTTGATGTAATCATAAACCCTCGGACCGCGTCTAGTTCATCTGTATGGTGGGACCGATTAGGAAATAGGCTAGAACATTGGCAATGCTTCTACACAAAAATATTTCTGGAAACTCTTTACTCAATCATTTCGATACCAAGGGGCCCCAAATTCCAAAATATAAATCCTAAATGTTTATATATTTCTGATGGGCTACACCGTATCATGTACATTTTATGTGAAACACCACTGCCACCAAAACTATGTGTACCAGAAATGACCAAGTAGGGTAATCGGGAAAAAATACAAATAAACTAGACTCCGGAATTTTACGTCAATCCCCGAAACATTGAATTACTAAAATTAAAAGGGATCACTTGTACCTGGGTGGTTAGCATAACAGCCTCCTATGCCAAAGGTCACGGGTTCAAACCCGCAGGTGGTCCTAGGATTTTTCAATGGCAGTAAAAAATCCTTAGTTATGCCGTCCTTCGGAGGGGACGTTAGAAGGTGGGCCCGAGCCTGTGCGATGTCAGGTACTCGTTAAAGATCCCTATCCTAATAAAACCTAGATAGACTAAAATTTAGGACTTCCACTGCAGGATCGTCCGATTATCCGAATTAGCATAAATTGAGACGTTGATTTCCAAAAGGTACTATATCCATTCTGGGGAATTTTACAGGAAGCGCGAAAATCTCTCATTACTATATTATTAAACCAGCTAATTTGATTCTTTTCGCATTAAAATCTAGAATTATTTCTTTACTATATTAATAAAACCATATTAAAGTTATGAAATGAAATGTTCTGTTATGATTTGGATTGAAACTAAATGTGTAATAAGTATCTTAAGAAATTAGTAGCATTTCTAAATCACGTTATTAAAGGACATGAGTGTTCATTAAATACAATCAAATTTAAGATTTAGATAAAACTAAATGAGGAGAATATAAATATGTAAAAATATCAATTTCCTAAAAAATGTCCTTTAGTACCTTTTGGAAATCAACGTCTCAATTGACGTTAAATAAATAAACAAAACTAAAATTGAAAACCGTTTTAATTAAATACTGGTAAAGAGTTCAAATATTGTTAATTATGATATAGAAAGTTAAATATGTTCTTCATGATCATTATTGTCAAAAAGTTGGAAAATGTCAAGATATTGTGTTCGTGTAGAATGTGGCACTCGTCAGCGATCCTTCGAAAATATAGCCTCGGCCTCACAAATGTTTTACGTCCAAGTTATTGAAAATAATGTTTTGTTACTATTTTTTTATTTTGTATATAATTTGACCTTATCATTATTTTCAGTAAATATTGTATGAATGTGGTCTTATACCACTATTACTATTGTTCATTTTGAAAAAAAAATTGTAATATATCTCAATAAAAAAATAAAAACAAATCCAAATGAAATTGAAACAATTCAGTTCGAATGATCATTCGTTTCTCCGAACCGATTAATCCGATAATCGATTAATTCGAATGATTGAAATAATCGAATGATCCGATAATCGTCATTCGAATATGCCCGCCCCTAGTAGAGAGTAGGGTTCATTTAGAAGGTCTAGGTCATACTATTTTTTTTTTTTTTCTCCAGCGCGACAGGCCGTGTAGGCCCTTAATATCCTAGAAGAATATACTCACCACGTTTCTCGATTAATTTTAAAGGGTAGGGTCATCTCTCCCTACGCCTATTTTGTGTGAGCGGCTACCACTAGTCTGACCTCGCTAGCCCTACAGCCCGCCAGAGGTAGATAGTGAGATAACACAGCAGAGGGACACTAATTGTCGATTGAGAGGTGGCGGTCCATTAGTCTAGTACCAGGGAACGAGAGGAGATGGCAATCGCTCAGTTCTGCCTCTTCGTCGGGGGCTCCAAATATCTATTCTGCCTAGAACATTTAGAATTGAATGAGCCCTTGTTGTTTTACAAAGGGTGACGTATAAAGGCATTACCAAGGGGATAAATGAAATTAATTTAAACGACTTTCCGAAAATATCGGAGGGGAAATAATGAATACAGCATTTTAAAAAAAGTCGCTGAATACCACTCAACTGTTTTCTCTTTGGACGACAGAAACTTCAAGAAAGAACTTTTTATTTCGAACGAGCTTGCCACTCCCAATTGTAAAGAACCAAGCCGACCCGTTTCGAAATACAAAAGCACACGCTAATCAACAGCTTACAGATTGTGAAGGTAAACTTTGAACTTTCTAATATAATGTTATGTTGGCAGTATTGGAAGGTAAAAGTCAGAGAGTCTAGATATAGTGTTGTTGTTAGTCAATTTGTTGTGTTTGTGAGTGTATTTAATACAAAAGTAAACCAACTTCGTAACTTATTTTACTACTAAGCCCTTAACAATTACACACATCACTTTTTCCTCTGATTGCTAATATAGAGAAATATTGCCGTTTCTAGAGGAATCTTACGCTTTTCATGAAGCCCCCCACCCCTCTATTAACTGTTGGAATAGCCGAAAAATGAGAGAGCTTTCTTGAAATTTTACTTTTATAAACGGATTGCAAGCCAGACCTGTTCACAGCACAAGGACAAGCGGAATATTATTGAGAGATATTCTCAAAGGCAAGGGACATAGGTCTACGGCAAAATGTAAAGGTTAACAAATGATCAATATAAGTAGTTTATAGTTCTTTTCCCACGTCACCATTTTCGCCTACCGCGCACGAGCAGAACTGGTCTATGGCGGAAAAGTACAGCAGGCGGGAAGAGCGACGTGGGAACAGACCTTGTGGGAAGGGAAGGTGGTAGGGATTGACTGAGAGGGTAGGCAAGCTGGTAGCGATTTACTAGGAGGCTAGGTTTGTGCAATATAATTATTTTCAGTTGGTTATCATCTCAAAAAAGTCAATTTTCGCTCAATAATAACCTGTGTATGAATGTTTGCTAAACTGATGATGTTTGCAAAATAAATCCAAGTAGTGACTAAGTTCTTTAATATCTGATAATCTAAGCAATACCTTTCAGCTAACTTCTACTCTCTTCCACTTTCATTGAATCATTTCAATAGCAAGGACTTAATAAACCTTAAATATATATTTATATTTATAATGGGTTACACCGTATCGAGAACATTGCGAGCGAAATACCTCTACCCAACTACAAATTCTAGAAAGGCCTAGGTGGGAACATGTCAATGAAGAAAAAAAGAACCAGGCTCAAGGATTTACTTCAATCCAGAACTAAAATTTAATGTTGAACCGGGCAGATGGTCCTAACAATTTTTTATAAGGGGTGAAAAATCCTTAAAAGGAAGACATAACCTTCAGAGGAAACGTAAAATGGTGGTCCAGAGCCCGTGTTATGTCTAGTACACATTAAAGATAGCCATCCTGATTTAACCTGTATATGAAAAATTTAGGGCTTCCACTGTAATATAGTCCGATAACAACAGAGGCAAAAAAAGGCGTTTAAAAAATAAAAATAACCTAAAATTTAAAACAAGAAGATATTAATTCAAATACTCTTAAATAAATAAAATATTGTTCATTATGTTCTGCAAAACATCTTCTGTTTTTTAAAATGTTGGAAAATAGCCAATTAGAAGGTTGTGATTGTAAACAGTAGCGATAAAGACAAGCATTTATATCACTTATAATATTAACTTTGTCCGTGAACAGAGTGCCATTTTTATTAAGCCATTAAGCCTAGGCTTTACAAATATTTTAGATTAAAGTAATTTAAAATAATCTCCTAATGACATCTCTTGGACCCCCTGGACACTAGTCAGGCAACCACTGCTCTTGTATAAGCGAGGCCTTTTAAGGTGACAGAGGCTGATAGTAGCTATCAACAATCGAACGAAGCCTGACAGTGCGAGAGCTATCACGACAAAAGCTGAGATGGTTCTTTTGGTACAATCGAAATTTAAACGGCAATATGCCCTAAGATGACTAACTTATAAAACACAATTTTTTACGGAATGGAGTTAGGATTATACCTGAAGGGAATTTAGAATCCTAAAATATTTTAAGAGTAAAGTGGTCGGAAGGGAAAAAAGGTGGAGAAGGAAGTAAACAGCTGGAGGGCACTTGATGGTCTCCAAAGGGTTTCGGGCAAAAAGTGGGAGGTTTGGGTGGTGTGGGGTGTGCGTCTGCTGTAGGAGGGTCTCGATATAGGGTGTCTAAAGGCGGCGATACACGGTGAGAGATAGGCTATGTGTAGGTGGAAAGTTGGTGGAAGTAAATATCGTGATGGTTGATGCACTATATCACACTTTCATCTACTTTCCATAACGATAATTAATAACAATATCAAACTTTTAACTAAAAATCGTTTATTTATATTCATATATATTTAATTGTGTTTCTAGATTCTAAAACCATTATTTAATAATATTATATTTTTACTGTTTGGATATTACATTTTAATTCTATAGTTATTTATTAGAAATTATATTATATATATTTTTGTATTATAGTTTGAGATTCATAATATTTTTTTTTTTTGCGTTCAAATTCGAAATAGAAAAAATTGAAAGTGATTTTACAAAGCAATGTTGCTGTCATAGGTGGCGTGCATGTTCCCATCACTTGTCACTTGTGTTGTTGACTTTTGTAGTTGGTTAGTAAGTAAATTTGTATAAAAATGTCGAAAACATTTTTAGACATTTCTCATATTATTATTAAAACAAGATGACACCAATTGAACATTCATCTTTACATAAGAACTTGGTAACCTAAACAGAGCTAACCAACCTTTTCAACAACTTTCCTGAATAATCAGCTGTTCACACATCCGCCATTTTGCCGAGTACTGTTGCGTACTCTCACCTTACTTTTACTTTTACTCTCACGCAGTTTTCACCACCCTCTACTCTCGCGAGAGTACTTTCACCTCACCTACACTTACCCTATTAATACTCCCTAATTTAGAGACACGATTTTTAAAAAATTATTCATTACAAAAATAAAAAATAAATAAATGATAAAATTGTATAGATAACTACCCTGATATCTGCTCTTATAGTTAACTTCTGTCTCATTCCTTACCTGCAACAAAGAAAATATGATTAGGACCATTTCTTATGTATTATAAATATATATATATATATATATATATATATATATATATATATATATATATCTTATTAAATAATTGATACTTAATAAGTAAACTTAGTATATTCTAGTGCGATGGAAATTTTTGGCACAAGAAATTCAACTATTAGTGAATTTGACTATAATATATTAACTTCTGAAGTGTAAATATATTGTTTCATGTTTTTTTTATTATGTAATTATATAGACAGATTAAAGAAATTTTTTTCAATAAACACAGACTCCAGGCACGGTCAATAAACCAAATAGTACGTCAGATTTTACGTTTAAAAAAATGTTATTTTATTTTGTAATTTGTAAAAAATATTATTTACTGTAATTTTTAATAATAATATTTAAGAAGTGAAGTAATGGTGTGTATATATATATATATATATATATAGAGGTAAGAGAGATTTAAATGAGATATAGTAATGTATCTCACCTCTTTACCCATCCACTCCTAATATCTCAACCTTTCCAACATATCGTTTTGTTATTTTTTCATAGAGAGATATGTAAACATACTTATTCGTTATATTTTATATTATAATGTTTCACATTTTATTAAAGTTTTGATATTTTGTTCGTCATAGATATGTAACTATTTTTTCATACTGTAATTTTTTTTTTAAATTTAACGATGTTTCACATTTTTTCATACCGTAAACATTTGTTTATTACTTTCACTTACTATATGTAGTAAGGGAAAGTATTGCGATCGTGAAAATTTTCGAATTCCAGTTTTCAACGGAAATACACGTTTTAGGGTCCCCTGAGTCCAAATAACCAAATCCCGCTAAAAGGTCTGTGTGTGTGGTAACGGTAAGTCCTATGAAACTGAAATTTCATATTTAAGATAACTATACGCCCGAGACGTTACAAAACCTTATTCATCAAAATGAGCTCACCAGAAGAGCTTCTTTGTACCATGCATTTTGCACCTTTTTTCGATTTTCTCAAAAACGGGTTGACGATTTTGTTTAAATTCGCTATATCGATATAAAATTTAATGGGCTTTAATATCATGTAGGTTATATTCTGATTAAAATGGTCAGACAGGGCTTAAATGCAGATATTTTAAATCTTCTTTCTCTAAACTACTGTAACAAGTTTTAATTTTCCCGCTCGGTTTCGTCCGCCCGGTGTTTTAAACTTGAGCCTACATATGGAAAGTACAGTGTCGCCGCCTAGGGAGTACCGTGGAGGTACCGGAATTCCGCGATCTTAGGCCATTCCGGTAGAAAGTCTCGTAACGTATCCATGTATGGAAGTACCGAGTTAGCAGGAAGCAGTATAAGGATATTTTTATTTAATTTTCTTCCGTCATATATATATTTAAAAGATACCCAGCGTTGGTGTTACGAAGAATATGTTTCGCCGTATGCTTGTATGCCACAAAGGAAATAAAGTAGAAGATCGTTAATAATTTTATTTTCTAAGAACCTGGACCTTAACCGTTAACCATGTCACAAAACTATGGCGCCCGAACAGGGACAAGGACATTTTTTTAAGTTAAGTGCTGACTTTAATGGTTATTTTTTTTGTTAAAAGGAAATGAATAATACATTGGAAGAATTAAGTGACACTATTTGCATTGCAGTAATTCGCAAGCATGGTATTAGGTATAGTCAATTGCATCAACAAAGTTAAGACTTTTATGATTATCGTATCGAAGGAAAACATTTTATTTTTTTATTTTAAAAATTGTAATATATTCCGTAAAACTTTATTGTATCGACAAAATATTTCTATATTGTTCTAATTAAGAAGAAAACATTTTATTTTTATTTTTATTTTAAAAATTGTAATATATTCCGTAAAACTTTATGGTATCGACAAAATATTTCTATATAGTTCTAATTAGGAAGGAAAACATTTAATTTTTTATGGTAATATATCTTCCGTAAAAGTTTCTTGTGTTATTTAATACAAAATATTTCTATATTGATTAAAATTTTTTTATTTAAAAGTAACGTTTATTAAACTGTTTTAGTAAATTTAGACTGTTTTATTTTAATTAAAATCTCAAACTAAAAGGTTTCAAATTAGGATTTTATTTACTTGTATTTAATTAAGATTTAATAATTATGAATTTTGTGGTTGATAAGAATTATTATTATAATAACAATATTTTATTTTTTTTGTAAATAACTTTAGATAACAGAGAAAATAATTTTTTGTACAAAATAATTTTTTGTTTTTATAAGGTATCTTATTAATCAAAATTTAGATTAATTAGAGTTTGAGAATAATTGTTATTTGTCTCATTAATTTATTTCTTAAACTTTTGTTTTGATAGGTTCATATAAGTTTTAAGACTTTGTTTTCCTGTTATTCAACTTGTACCTTGAATTTGTAAAGGACGCTTACCGAGTTTAATTTAATTTAAATTATATTTTGTTTAATCTTTTTACAGGTTTTTATTTTAATTGCCTTAAAGTAGGAATTTATTTTATTTTATCTTAAAGGAAAATTTTCTCCTGGTTCTATTATCGGTTTCCAGAGTGCTAGTTTATTTCTGTTTTTAAATTTTTTTACGTTTTGTTTGCTTTGCCATAATGGGTAATCCCGACGTCTTGATATCGGAACGGGAGGATATATTTGCTGCAGTTCAGAACATTTTTACTAAATCAAACTCCTTGAGTGTTGATACAGTAGTTGATTTTAAACCAGTTTATGATAGGCTGGTCAATTACGAGTCGCGTTTTGAAAAGATCCAGTCCAAAATCCGTGAATACAACTCAACCGTGACGGGTACTAAGGACAAGGTCGAAACCTCAGCTGTACAAAATTCATTTTTCGATTTAGTCGACACCACTAAAGCGAATTATTATAAATTAATTAAAACGTGTACTCCCACGGAAAAGAAACCTGATGTTTTTTCTACCCCTACTTACTCTGTTCCTCAGGAGCTACCAAGAATTGATTTACCGACATTCTCGGGGAAATTGGAAGACTGGAATGAGTTCTATTCTCTTTTTGATTCTATGGTTCATAGAGAGAAATCTTTATCGACCATAAGAAAATTCCATTATCTAAGAAGTAGTTTACGCGGGGAAGCTTTGTCCCTTATCTCGGGGTTCGCAATAGTGGAAAGTAATTATTCCCTAGCCTATGATGCGGTAGTTGCTCGTTATCAAAATAAAAGACGGCTAGCCCGATTTTACATTAAAAGAGTGTTGGATTTCACCCCTCTAAACAATTCGTCCGCAAATAATTTGCAAAGATTTTTATCCGAACATGAAAATAATTTTTCCGCCCTATCGGCTTTAGGCATCGAAGATATGGGGGACTTCATTAAACTTCATTTAGCCCTCACCAATTTAGACCCAGGGACCAGAAGATCGTTCGAAGAGCGGATAAAGTCGACTGAGATTCCCTCTTATAGGGACTTAATAAATTTCGTCACGGAACGATCTAGAATCTCCGAGATGATGGCTCAAGAAGGCCGAGCGGAAAAACCGAATGGAAAAGAGAAATCCCGATTTACGAATCCCACTACAAATAGGCAGTATAAGAAAGAATCCTCGGGAATATATAGTATTTTACCTTCGGGTTCCTCGGTGCCAACAGATTCTGACGCTTCTGCCGACAAATCAAATTGTAATCCCGAATTCGAACGAATGAAAACCGAGTCAGTTGGTTGTATGGAAAGGTTATCCCCATCGACCAAAGTACGATCCAGAAATAGTTCTGAATCAATCGTTGACAATAAAAACATCTCAAAAGACTTACAGCCAGCTCTAACAGCTAAGAAATTAAATTGCTGGAATTGTGGTGGACCACATGTATATTCCAGATGTTCGCTACCTCGTAAGTTGTTCTGCTATCGTTGTGGTAACCCAGGAGTTTCCATTCACGCCTGCCCTAAATGTACTCCGGGAAATGGGCGAGGGAATCGGAAGTGAGGGTCATTCCTATTCCTACAGTTTTAGCTGACCCACTAAATACCGTTCCGTATCGTATACCTTTTTGTACCGCTAAATCTGATCTCGTTTCCTCAAATGTCGCCTCGAATTCTTTAGAAAATTTTACCGTACCTCTTTATCCCGTATCGTTCCCTAAACAGCTTTACATGGTTTTCCAAATAGGAAAACAGTGCCGAAGAGAGTTGAATTACTTGGCCCTATTTGACCCTGGTTCAACCACCTCATTCGTTGGACCAGAAGGGATCAAAATTCTCCTTCAACTGGGTTATGTCGTTGAGGAAATTCCCGAGTTTAATATTTGTGTCGCTAATGGAAGTACCAGTATTGTGGATAAAATATTCTCTATTCCAATTACAGTTGGAGGTAGGTCGTACAACATAATACTGCATGCTTTAACATCACTTCCATTTATGTTTTTGTTTGGATTAGATTTTATAGTTAATTCTAATATGTGCATGAATTTTCGTGAAGCAACCTGGTGGTTTCAAGACGATCCTAGCCATAAGTTTTCGTTCCGTCAGGATGTTCCAATAGAGGGAAGGGAAACATCAATTTGTGGTATTAATTCACTCAGTTCCTCAGAAAAGTTAGATCTGGATAAGATAGTTAGTGAAGGTTTGCTAACTCTCCAAGATTCTCCGGGATTAACAACCCGTATAAGACATAAGATAGATGTTATGGGTGCTCAACCTATTAAGCAACGCTCCTACCACTACTCGCCTAAAGTTCTTGAGGCAATGTACCAGGAACTTGATCGGATGTTAGAAGAAGGCTTAGTTGAGCCTTGCCAATCTCCATGGTCATCTCCGGTAGTCATGGTTCGCAAGGGATCGGGTTACCGGTTCTGTATCGATTTTCGCAAGGTAAACGAAGTTACTTGTAAAGATTCATATCCCATGCCAAATATGACTTCTCTTTTAGACGGACTTAGACAAGCGAGATATCTGTCCAAATTTGACCTTAAGCAGGCATTTCTGCAAGTACCACTAGCTGACGAATCTAGTAAAGAGATTACAGCGTTTACAGTTCCGGGCAGAGGGTTATTTAGGTTTAAAGTTATGCCTTTTGGGCTAACCAATTCACCTGCTACCTTTCAGAGGTTAGCCGATGCCATATTTGGACCCGAACTATACCCGTACGTTGTAGTTTTCCTAGACGATATTTTGGTTTGCACGCCAACTTTTAAATTGCATTTAGACATGCTTCAGAAAGTATTTCGTCGACTTAAAGCTTCAGGGTTGCGTATTAATCCCGATAAATGCAAATTTGGTTGTAAAGAAGTTAGATACTTAGGGTATTTAGTTAATAGTGAAGGCCTGAGCGTTGATCCAGACAAAGTAAGTTCCATTACTTCGATCCCTCCACCCACCAATGTTGGACAACTTAGAAGGTTCCTTGGAATGGCAGGGTGGTATCGCCGTTTTATAAAAGATTTTTCCGCGGTTGTCTCTCCCCTTACATCCTTGCTCAAACGCAAAGCTAAATGGATATGGTCAGGAGAGCAAGAAGCCTCTTTCAATGCTCTCAAGTCAGCACTGACTGAAGCACCAATATTAGCAAGGCCCGATTTCGAGCAGCCTTTTCAACTACAGACCGATGCCAGTGATACAGGTCTTGGAGCTGTCTTAACACAGATACAAGATGGCGAAGAAAGGGTTATCGCTTTTTGCTCACGTACCCTCAGTCCAGCTGAAAGAAATTATACCGTCACCGAAAAGGAATGCCTGGCAGTCCTGTTTGGTATCGAAAAGAATCGGCATTACTTGGAGGGATATTCCTTTACCGTTATAACGGACCATGCCAGTCTTAAGTGGCTTCTAAATTTGAAGAACCCTTCGGGTCGTTTGGCTAGATGGGCTCTTCGGTTACAACTGTATAATTACAAAGTGGAATACCGTAAGGGCAAACTGAATACAGTGGCCGATGCATTATCCAGAATTGCCGCAATAACTGTTTTATCTACAGGTATCGATCATGGCTCCTCTTCCAATGATATTTCGTCTTCGGGAACCCCTATATCGTCTGATGAATGGTACGATCAGAAATTTTACAGAGTCCAAAAGTTCCCAGAATTTCACCCTGGCTGGTTGATAAAGGACGGGCAGTTACTGTATCATCGGAAGAACTCTTTGAAAGGAGAGTTGGAGGACCCCAGTGAGGAGTGGAAAGTGGTTGTTCCAAGACACCTGCGGAGATCTATAATATATGATAATCATGATCTTCCTCAGTCTGGCCACTTAGGGATTGATAAGACGTTCGCGCGGGTTAGCAGACTATATTATTGGCCGGGTCTTTATTCGGATATAAGCCAATATGTGAGACAGTGTGAGTTGTGTCAAAAGGTAAAACCCAGAAATACACCACCTCGTGGATTGATGTACCCTCGCTATAACAAGCAGCCGTGGGAAATCGTTTCTGTCGACATTATGGGTCCCTATCCTAGAAGCACTAAAGGCAACGTTTATCTCCTAGTTTTCGTCGATTTATTTAGCCGATGGGTGGAATTGTGTCCCATTAGGAAAGCTACCTCTTCGGTTATAGTGTCGAAATTAAAGTCCCGAATATTACAGAGGTATGGTGCACCTAGGAAATTAATTTCCGACAATGCAAAGAACTTTGTGAGTAATCTTGTTGATGAAGTAGCTAAGGAGTTCGGAATCAAGAGGGAGACTACTCCTCTTTATCACTCACAGGCAAATCCCACAGAACGGTCTAACCGTAATATAAAGCAACTTATCGTCACGTATCTTGGGAAAAAACACCAACGCTGGGACGAGAAGTTAGGAGAGATCCAATTTGCATTGAATTCCGCAGTTCAGGACTCGACCAAGTTCAGCCCTGCTTTCTTAAATTTCGGTAGAGAGCTAAGGCCTTTACACCAAGTTCTCGAGGGAGATATTCTAGCAACTCGCGAAGAAGAACAGACTCGTTGGGCGGCAAAAGTGGTCAAATTGCCTGAAGTTCATCATGTCGCTGAGGAAAATTCTCTTAAAGCAAGCATAAATCAGAGTAGTCGTTATAATTTGAGACGCCGGAAAGATCGTTTCCATCCGGGAGATCAGGTTTTAAAAATGACTTTTCAGTTATCTTCAGCAGCAGATAAACTCGCAGCTAAACTTAACCCCAAGTATGAAGGCCCTTATACAGTTGTCTCAGTTACGGGTGGCGGGTCGTGTAAGTTAAGGGATCAGAATGGAAAGTTCGTAGGTTTATGGCATCCATCGAAGCTTAAGTTATTCCAAACCACCTGACGGACTTACCCGCTGGAGGGGAGTGTGTAACAAGTTTTAATTTTCCCGCTCGGTTTCGTCCGCCCGGTGTTTTAAACTTGAGCCTACATATGGAAAGTACAGTGTCGCCGCCTAGGGAGTACCGTGGAGGTACCGGAATTCCGCGATCTTAGGCCATTCCGGTAGAAAGTCTCGTAACGTATCCATGTATGGAAGTACCGAGTTAGCAGGAAGCAGTATAAGGATATTTTTATTTAATTTTCTTCCGTCATATATATATTTAAAAGATACCCAGCGTTGGTGTTACGAAGAATATGTTTCGCCGTATGCTTGTATGCCACAAAGGAAATAAAGTAGAAGATCGTTAATAATTTTATTTTCTAAGAACCTGGACCTTAACCGTTAACCATGTCACACTACCTTTAATTTTGTTCATTCTATAAAAATAACTATATTATCTTGTTAACGCTGATGAAAAAAAGGTAAATATATAAATTGAATAAATTCAATAGCCAACTAAAGGAGAAAACAGAATAAATATTTTTTTAACGCAATTTTTCGTTTTTGAACATAAGAGCAGTAATATACATGTATGATATACCGTTGGAAAGCTAAAGATTTTAGAAAAAATATTATCTTGTACTCAAGCTTTTAAAAGTTAAAAGAGAGTAATGAAAAGAAGATAAAACTAACTGATTATTTTAGATAATAATATAATAGATTTTTTAATAAAACACACGTTTCTATAGAAATTCTATTTAATTAATTCTTTAATCGATTTTAAAAACGAAGATAAGTGAAAGTCGTGTGTTGCCCGTTCTTTAATTTTTCACATTTTTAACAACTTTAAGAAGTATTAACAAAAAATTGAAAGAAGTTGATATATATAAAGGTACTTAATAAGATAGCTTTGATTCCAATAATGAACTTATAAATGTATTAATATAACAGAGACACGAGGCAGACTAGACTACAAGACAGGTCCTGTAACCCTAAACCATAAGCGAAGGGAACCCTAAACCTGGAGAAGACAAACAGGGAGGGAAAACTGAAGAGGATTAGGTTTCAATCTTTCAGGCTTTTTCTGGAGAATTTTCGGGGACCATCTGCCCTCGTTACCTACCGCATCACCTCCCTTCCTAACTCCTAGCTCGTAGCCTTGTTTACAGCATCTTCTTCTCCCGAGGTGGTCCTGCATCAGAAGTAACATTCAACACGCTGAGTGGTGATAGCAGGGAGCGGCCTGCATGTACCATTGTTGAGTAGAGTACTCTAATCGTGAGGTAGCAGATCTCCTTCCTCCGGCTGTGATAGTCTTCAGTCTTCCGGTTGGCTTTCTCTCTCTCGGGTACAGCCAACAGTCAACAGGAAGCGATATTGGCCTTGGGTTATTTGATACCTTATATTCTATTTATATAGTCACAATTATTTTAACAAATTGATAAGTATTTCCGCGCAACACACGACTTTCGGTTACCTCCGTTGTCAAAATTAATATAAGAATTTTCAAACACACTTAGAGAAAAAAAATATCAAAGAATTAATTACATAAAGTTTCGATATAAACTTGTGTTTTATTAAATAATCTATTATATTATTATCTAAAACAATAAGTTAATTTTATCGGGTTTATTTATTTCCCCACTTTGTATTTATCTCAATTATAGGTTTTTTTATTTTTTGTTTTTTTTTATTGTATATATAAATGATTTTTCTGTTCTATTTCATGTAATTTGACTTTATCATTGTTTTCTGTATATATTGTATGAATGTGGTCCTATATCACTATTACTATTGTTCATTCTGAAACAGACTGTAATATTTCTCAATAAATAAATATTTAAATTAATTTTATCGGTTTTTTTATTACTATTTATTAACTTTTACAAGCTTGTGTATAAGATAATATTTTTTCTAGAATCTTTAGCCATCGCACGGTATATTATACACCTACATTACTATTCATGAGTTCAAAAATACAAAAATTGCATAAAAAAATATTTTTTCACTTTCCTCCTTTAGTTATTTATCAAATTCGCTCATCTATCATATTTAGCCGGTATTTATCCATGATAACAACAACATTTTTTAAACTTTAGAGAATGAAAACTTAAAATATCGGAATTTAAGCCCATTAAATTTTACATCGATTTAGCGAGTTTAATCAAAATCGTTAGAGCCGTTTCTGAGGAAATTGTATGAAGGTGCAAGATGCATGGAATAAACTGGCTCTTCTAGTTAGCTGATTTGGATGAAAAAGGTTTTGTAACATTTCGGGCGTATAATTGTCTTAAATGTGAAATTTCATTACTGTACGACTTTTCGTTTTCGTGCTGGACTTACATCACACAAACGGACACAGACCTGTTTGCGGTACTTGGTCATTTGGACTCAGGGGGGCCCTAAAACGTGAGTTTCCGGAGAAAACTGGAATTTCATATATAGGTAAGTGAAAGTAAAAATATTATCGTGGATGTAATTAGTTGACCGTTGAGAATTACTGGAAGGAATTAGTCCGGGTAGCGGTCATTAAATGAAACAACTAAATAGTTTCAACTATTTTATTGTTTGCCAACGTTTCGACCACCTTTGCGGGTCATCATCAGGGCGCATGGTGGGAGAATGGAAACTGAGTTTCCAAACAAACAGTTTCCATTCTCCCACCATGCGCCCTGACGATGACCCACAAAGGGGGTCGAAACGTTGGCAAACAATAAAATAGTTGAAACTATTTAGTTGTTTCATTTAATGACCGCCACCCGGACTAATTCCTTCCAGTAAAAATATTATCTTATACACAAACTTGTAAAAGTTAATGGAGAGTGATGAAAGACAAAACTGACTGTTTTAGTTGAGGATGTATAGTCGACTGTAGGAACTATTATAGGTAGAATAATCAGGAATCAGTCATTTTTTGAAAATTTTTAATTTTGCCAACGTTTCGGCTCAAGCTTGTGAGCCATCATCAGGGCTACTAACATCAGAACAAAAGAGATACATATTAATATGATAATGGAATTTACAGAAAATTTACAGAAAAATAATGATAATATGATACACAATTCGTATCTATAATATTTAAGTATGTTGGTAAATTTTCTGTTTTATTTCAAATGTTATCATTGTCACTACATTAAAAAAGATTTTCATTATCATATTAATATGTATCTCTTTTGTTCTGATGTTTGTAGCCCTGATGATGGCTCACAGGCTTGAGCCGAAACGTTGACAAAATTCAAAAAAGTTTTGATTCCTGATTATTCCACCTATAATGACTGTTTTAGATAATAAAGCACACGTTTATTTAGAAAATCAATTTAGTTAATTCTTTAACAATTTAGTTCAATCTCTAAATGTATTAAAGAATTCTTAAATTGATTTTAACATAGGAGGTAAGTTAAAATCGTGTGTTGCGCGCAACAGATTTTTTTTTTTTTAATAGCTTTTATTTTATTACTTTTATTATATTTCTTTTATTTTTCAGGAAATAGAATAAAACCGCATTAGGATAAAATGCCAGGAGAAGCCAGATGGATACATTAACTAGATAATTGACATTGCAAGAGATTGGAAAGATATGAGCATGGGAACTGGTTTAGCGTGACCTTCAACAACTAGGAAATGCTGTCCACGGGTTACTTAATATGGAACTAGTTATAGTTCTTGTTCTAATGTAGCGTAGTGGCTTGTGGAGGACCGGCTCTGGGAAGTATTGTACCGGAGTCACACCGAAAGGAGGCGATCTTTATAACGGTTATCGCTAACCTAAACACCAAAACTATACCATCTAAAGGGTTACGTTTAAGGAGCAGTTATTTTGAAAAGTTAAACAGTTGACAGGCACATAAGATTCGTTATTTGGAATGAGGTTACTTATCGTGTATTGTAATTACTGTAAAGGAATCTTGTTCGTTACTTTGAGGCTACCTTGGCAAATCGGATGATGCTACAGCGGGAGAACTGAATGTTGTCTATCTAGACTGGGGGCATTGATTCCGAGGGCAGTCAAATAAACTCTTAATTAATAGAAACGTAAAATATTTGTGCCTTCGTTCCGGGCTAAAGTTCAGGCCTTCTTCAGTGCCATTGAAGGAGTGAGATGACAACAATGACCAACTAACCCTTTTAGTGCCAACGACACATCGATATATCGTCGTGCCTGTAATAGCGCCTTATTCTTCGCATTGCGTGAAAACTTGATCTCTAAATAAATTTATAAATGATCTAATTTGATTGTAAATGATCAAATTTCGTTGACTACGAATTTGTAAACCTGTTTGGGTCTGACATTTTACACATTAAAGACAGAAGTGTGCTGAGACTCTGTGTAAGCTGGAGCGATAAGATGGACACCCGCCACCAGACACTCTTCTAGGTCTGTTTTTGATAGATAGAACTTAATTTCTATATTGTTTATAATTGTGTTATTCATATTATTTGTAATTGATATTAGAGAATCATTATATAAGTGGCGTTTTTTTCACAAACCGTTGCATATTTGTCAAATTCGGCCGGTTATTTTCGCATAGGCATTCAGTCCGGCACTAAAAGGGCTAGGTTTGATTAGGATAGATATCTTTACGGAGAACTTGGCATCGCACAGACTAGGGACCACCATTGTACGTTTTCTACGTACGTTAAGGACACCGAGAGAAAGGATGTTTTACTCTCTTTCAAAATCCTAGACGATTTCCCAGGTAAGAACCCGCAATTTATGCATACAAGGCTGTTATGAAATTTAATGCACATTCAGTAAATTAATAAGCAGTACTTTTTCACAAAAGTGTTGCGTGCGAATACTTTTTTCCCCAGTGTACTTAGGGACAGTGATAATGGAAGGGATGGACCGCTCTCAGTCCAAACACTCCACCCCCGAGATACACCGTGGACAGATAGAACCCCGCATTATTATTATCAGCCCTAGACAGAGACCTGAGTTTGTTTATCCCGGCCCCACCAGAAGAGAGGTGATGCGGTGAGCAGCGGTACGTGCTGGACGCAGCAGCCTCATCATCGCTACTACGTGATCTCCTCTCGCTCCGGCATCTTTACCTCCTGTCCTCTGTTAGTGGCCACTGGTCGTCTGGGGCTTCTATCTCCTCTGCAGTTGGGGTCTTGTAGAAAGGTCGTCTAGTTTTCTGCTAATATCTTTGCCTGGTATAGCTGTATACATATGTAAAATATTTAGATGGTCTGAGTCTTCAATGTAGGTAACGTAAAGCGTATAATCGCCGTAGTTTTGTTTTGATGAGCTAACAAACAGGTGAAATTTCGAATTTTGTACTGACAAAATTGGATTTGAGGCTGCATTCAATCTTTCATGCCATTAGAATGAAGAAAGCTGGCACAGAATGCTTGTGCAAGCTCGCGTTACGAGCACACTATCTCTAGAAGACAGTGATCTAAACATTATAATTCACCTGTGCCAATCTCCCATTTTAGAAATGATACAAAAAGATGAGTGGGTTGTTATAATGGCAAACTAAAGATATAATAGAGGCAGAGTTAGATAGAGAGGGGAGAGTGCAAAATGTGATACCTAACGGCAGTGCAATCTGCTCACCAAGAGCCTCCGGCTGTCACGGCAGTCCCCTCCGGCTATCACGGCAGTCAGGAGGGAAAGCGAGCGCAGCGTGAAGTTATAGCCAGAGGTCGTGTTTATATCCAGAGCGGCTAACCACTAAGAAGGTGGGGGGAAAGTTAGAAGATAACTGGCAATAGCAACGGTGATAGTGCAATATTCTTGCTTGAAATCTGCTACCCTCCATGTCACTTCTTTCTTATCTATTATTTATTTTATTATTTTTTTTATTTTTTTATACCTATATAAGTAGTCATTTAGGCGATTCACTGTAAAAAATACATTAGAGGCTCAACATATATTGTACATGACAATACAGGAAGATGTTCTAAGCCAACGGAATGTAACCCACCGCTATTATCGCCAATATTGCATCTTAATTTATATTTACATTTATAACTGAAGTTTCACATTTAAGGCGACTATACGCCCGAGATGTTATAGCAACTTTTTCGTCAAAATCAGCAGCACGAAAGGTGTACTTTTGCACCTTATTACGATTTTCTCAAAAACGGCTCTAACAATTTTGATTAAACTCGCTATATTGATGTTAAATTTAATAGGTTTCAATCTGACTGAAACAGTCTGACAGGACTAAAATGCCGATATTTTAAATTTTCTTTCTCTAAACTACCTTCAATTTTGTAGATTTTATAAAATTAGGCTTATCATCTTATTGGCATTGCTAAATGACAGCTAAATATGCAAGTTGAGCGAATTTGTTAAACAACTAAATGAGGAAAGTGCAAACATATTTTTAATGCAATTTTTGTGTTTTTGAACATAAGAGCAGTAATATACATGTATGATATACTGTTGGAAAGCTAAAGATTTTAGAAAAATATTACCTTATATTCAAACTTTTAAAAGTTAATAGAGAGTGATGAAAAGAAGATAAAACTAACTGATTATTTTAGATAATAATATAATAAATTTTTTAATAAAACACATGTTTCTATAGAAATTCAATGTAATTAATTCTTTAATGGTTTTACTCATTTTTATCTTTAACTGTATTTGAAAATTCTGTAATTGATTTTTAAAACGGTGGTAAGTGAAAGTCGTGTGTTGCCCGCACCAGATGTTCTTCATTTAGTAGTTATCTTCTTTTAGTTAAATAAAAAATTAGCGTTAATATTGGCAAGATGCAGATAATGAATGCTCTTGCAATATTGAGCTGAGAGATCAAGAAGTGAAATCCTTGTTGAAGTGAACTCTAAGGTTTCGAAATAGGTCGCTCACTTCGTGCCTCCAGGAACCCTGGAACCATTTGTTATTGCGAAACTGGAATGGTCATTTCGGCCCGACCTAACCTAGCTGCCTTCCATCCAGTTCTTTACTTCATCTTCTTAATATATATTGTTATTTGAAGTCCTTTAGTTGGCAAGTTAAGTAAAGTTTAAGTTAAGAGGAGTAAATAGTAAGTTGTTTACCTTCCTATCCGTTAGGATCTTAGGCTCTAAATGGGGTACAATTTGATTATTTCAGGAGAAAAATGACAGGGGAAGTCTAGAGATGAAAATCAGAGCTAAAGCCAAACCTACATAACGCAGAGATAAAGATATTTCCGCACTGAAATATGAGAATGAGAATGAATAACATAATTATTAAAGGTAAAGAAATAAAATTAATTGAAGAACAGAAGTATGAGTAGGGATGGCTTATGCGACTTGGTCTGATCATGTTTGACCTCTTTGACGATATCTCACAACTTTGGGCCAAAATATAATAACACCTTCTTCACTGATTCCAGCATATTCTCCCTGCGATAGTATAGCTAGCTGCCTGGCAGGACAAAGGACCTCTTGAAGGCTACAATAAATATATAAGGTATCCTTGGCATTATAGACCAGGACAGTGGGGGCGGCGACCTTGTCGGCTGTCAAGTCGTGGTATCTCTTCTTTCCAAGCCACGCCTTCACATCTATAACACTATAATATTTTAAAGATACAAAATCATAAAAAAAAAATCTGGTGCGCGCAACACACGACTTTGACTTACCTCCGTTATTTTATATCAAATTTAAGATTTTAGAAACGAAAATAAATTGTTAAAGAATTATTTACATTGGATTATGGGATCACTTGTAGCTGGGTGGTTAGCATGACGGCCGCCTATGCTAAACGTCACGGGTTCAAACCCGCACGGTTCAAACCGGTTTTTTTTTTTAATGGGAGTAAAAAATCCTTTGTTATGCCGTCCTTCGGAGGGACGTTAAAAGGTGGTCCCGAGCCTGATGTTAGGTACTCGTTAAAGATCCCTATCCTAATAAAAACTGGATAGGCAAATTTCGGACTCCCACTGCAGCATCGTGTGATTAGCCATAGTAGCATAAAGGACGTTAAATAAATAAACAAATACATTGGATTATAATAGAAACATGTGTTTTATTAAATAATCTATTTTATTATTATCTACGGCAATCAGCTTGTTTAATCAGATTTTCATCACTCTCATTTCATAAAATCTACAAAATTATAGGTACTTTAGACATTTTTTTTTTTTTTTGAAATATCGGCATTTAAGCCCCTTCAGACTATTTCAATCAGAATGAAACCTACATGATATTAAAGCCCATCAAATTTTACGTTAAAGCCCTTTTTGACAAAATCGTAAAAAAGTTGCTAAATGCATGGGATAAAGTAGGACTTCTAGTCAGCCGATTTTAATGAAAAAGTTGCTGTAACATCTCGGGCGTATAGATGTCTTTAATATCAAATTTTAAATTCGTGAGACTTTTCGTTTTAGCACAAACACACATACTGAAACAGACCTTTTTGCGGGACTTGGTTATTTGGACTCAGGAGACCCTAAAAAGTTTATTTCCGTTGAAAGCTGGAATTCTAAAATTTTCACGATCGCAATACTTTCCCTTACTATATATTCCATATATTGGTTAGTAAAAGTAAAAATAAATTGTGAATGATAGATAGGAAATAAATTATTTCAGTGTTTTATCCTTAGAATGACAAATAATCGGACGGTCTATTTAAAACCGATGACGCAGTGGATTCAAGTCAGCAATCTCATGACTATTTTATATTGACAAAGAGAAATGTTTGTTAAATGTAAATATAGCACAAGATCAGCTGTGAAAGGAATATTACCGTCTGTTTAAGTTGAAATAAATATCTTACGATAAAGGAGCCTGTTTTTATAATTCTGCTTCAGTAGTTATAACTCTACATTTTAGACGCCTTATCCTTTGACTTAGAGAACATAATAATAAAATAAAAAGTAAGCATTGTAACGTCTCTGTTTACGTTATTTAATTATTTATTTAAATAAGTACTAGCCCAGCGGAGGGAGAGTGAGTAGTAACCATTTTTGAATTGAAACTTCTTTATTTTCACATCAGGTAATTGAACCCCTACGGGTTCAATATTCATTAATAAAACAAAACAAAACTGACATAATAAAAGTTATCGTAAACTGAACAAGACTAAGATACATAACCAATAACACCATCAATGTTTTGTAACCTCCCTTAATTTAAATACATTTTAATTAAAAGATCAGCTGATTTCATCAGAGCGAGGGTTTGTTCCAACCCTAGTTTTTGTCAGCTGTGACAGCATGTAGGCGTAGGAAGGATTTTCGTTAGGGAAGGGGGGAGTGGGTTGAAAATAGAAGTTTTTTTCCTACAAACATTGCTAATATTGAAGGAATTTGGAAATCCAATTTTTACCTAAACACCTTTATGTTTATTTTGATAACTTTTTTATCCTAGTACTCCTTCGATGTACAAAATGCAATGTTAACTTTAACTTTAATCAAGAACATAATACCGAAATAAATTTTATTTCATACAGATTCCGATATATGTCAACTATTGCATCTGAAGGCGATAAGTTAAGTACTGAAATTTTAATAAGCATTGATTTGATAACATGTTTAGAATTAGGAAATGTCGTAAATTATGTAAAATAAATTAGTTATCGTCGTTTAAGGCTACTTGAACACTTACTAGACAAACGGAAAAACCTTCCTCTTAACTTCAAAAGGTTCATCTACATGACTATTATAAGACCGATAACTTACGGAGTAGAGCTATGGGGCTCTACTAAACCATCGATTTCCTCTCGTATCCAATCCTTTCAATCATAAATTCTTCGTAAAATCCTCAACGCTCCTTACTTTGTCACGGATAAACTCATACGTAAAGACCTTAATGTTCACTAATTAACGCGAACCAGGTATCAATCATTCCATGATAAACTCCATTCCCACTCACTACTTTCTATCCTAGCATCCTCTTTGATTCCTGATAATCCTCCGAGGTGTCTAAAAAGAAGTTGGCCGTGGGACCTTCTGATTTAGAATCCCTATTGGAGTACTGCCAATGGAACAACATGAATTTCATGTCATAGTGCGATATTATACAATTATCACATTTACTTGATCTTTTTAAATATGTAAAAAAATAGACGAGCTAGCAGATCAACAACACTTTTCTTTATTTTCAGAATTTTGTAAGGGTCCACTCGAAAGTGACATCTGCTGTGACTTCGGGACACTGTCCGCACTGAAGGGGTGTCCGCTATGCGAGGGTCAGCACAGACCTATAGATATAGGAAGCCGAGAGTTAGGTTGGTATAGCTAGAGATATATGTAGCAGATATAGAGCGAGGAGGGCAGGCGAGCTGGCTAGAGGTCCCGGAGCAGGAGAACCGGTTTGGGAGTGCGCACGTGCGCCTCTCTAATAATTGCGCGCCTTCATTTATCTCGCCTGCACCATCTAGTCTGCCTGTGTCAGCGGCCAATGCAACTCATCGATCGAATATAATAGCAATCAAGGATAGGATGGACGTAAATAGAAAGTTCTAAAAACTCCTTAAAAACAAAAAAATATATTCAAAAGAAATAGAACAATTATTAGCACAAGTTTCGCAATACAGCTAGGTGACGAGTCAAGTATTTTGTTTTCTTTACATGATAGCCAACGATGAATAATTTGCCGTGTGATTCTATTTACTGCATTTGATAGTGTTTGGTAAGATATAGTCACGTCGGATCAAACGTAGGCTCTTCACTCTATAGAGATTCCACCTGTTTAACTGACTAAAGGAGGTGATTAGGCCGAGATTATTTTTTTTTCAAAGTTTTTGAATAGTGACTTCATAAAAGGCTGAGTGTGCCTTAGAAGGGTGTCCTAAAACAAAAATTATCCTGCCACAGCTGGCTTCGAACCTTTGAAGAACAGTGGGCTAGTCCTCTTTGAGACCGTTTGAACATGCCTCTCCGTATTTACTATAATAAATAATCAAGTAGGGTATTATAATATATAATTGTTAGCATTACCCTAATTACTGACACATGCTCACACTACCTTACTGAAATATATTAGGTCAACTTTAAGGAGTAATTTCCGAAAAATTCTCGCCATTTTGCAATTACTTGATGGCCTCAAACTCTTTTGTTTGAAGGTAGAATGAGCATGCGTCAGTAATTCCTACTGATTTATATTAGTAAACAAAATATTACACTATGGTTTATTATTTCGAAATAACTACAATATAATAGAGTATAGATGTTTATAGCAGCTAATATTTTCGATTTTTCTGTTTATCGCCTTTAACTTATCCTAAAACTTCAAGATCCTAGAGAAAGATCTTATATATATCTTTATCTGTGGTAAAAAATAACCGAATATGGGCGTATTTATGGGTAAAATTTCCATTTTTTTTTTCAATAATTATTCGCGGTTTTTTGGTTAAAACACTGGCAACTTTTTTCTCTATCTTCAAAAATAACTGAACTATGGGCGTATTTGTGTGTACAATTTTAATTACTATTTTTTATAATTAATCGCGTTTAGTTGATTAAAAACGCCATTTTTTTTTATCTTGAAAAATAACTAAATTGTTAATTAAATAACTTTTAATCACCCGCCATTAAAAAACAGCTGATATTAACGTCTAGGTGTTAGGATCATCGTAGCACGCCCTAGTATTTTTGTGGCAAATTTCCAAAAAATTGATCAAATAGTTACGGAAAAATGCCGCGGACACAAAACTTTTCAGGGCTAATTGATTATTTAAATATAAATTAACTAATGTATTCAATAACACACGAAATTGAGATAAATTTTTACAATAAAAAAAAGTATTTGAGAACTATAAATCCTAATTTACCTATTCTTAATAAAGAATGCGTACCTTTACCCTTACCCAAAAAGCCTCACTCCTATGGCTGAAACAACCCACACCCACTGGACCACCCCAGCCCTCTCCAAGTACCAAGGCTATATTAACCAATATCGCCCTGCCCAAAGTTCACAAGACCACTGCCCAACCTAATATAATGCAGTCCCTCAGGCCACTCCTTAATATTTATAAGCTGAGCAATATGGGAATCTCCCTTGTTAGTAAAGTGGAATCTGTTTTTTGTGGCGAGGTTTTGGGTAAGGCCGGTGGGAGCAAAAACTGGTCCGCCTACCTCGTCTTGATCGCGGTGACCGCTCCTATCTCAGGCTCCAGCTACACCGTGATAGTCAGGAATATAATGGAATAATGGTAACCGTTAACTATTACATGGAAACATGTAACATCTTCTCTTATAAAATGAATTATAATATCCACTACTGATTTGTGTCAGCCCTGTTTTTTCCGTGAAAATTGTTCCGCTTCATGCAATCTCACAATGTTAATTGTTTCTGATAGCAAAATGCTTAAATGTCGACATAATTACAAATTTTATTCTGATGGTAGTTAAAAATACTAACCAAGGACCAAGAAACGCATTTGTTTTTCTCTTGATTTCATTAAAGGTACGATATAATAAGTTGTGGAAACAAAACTATTTGATTTATTACCAAGGGTGTCTATCTTATCAGCTCAAAGAGATTCCCAGACTTTTCGATATTGTAAAAAGTCTTTTACCTGGCCAAATCTCGGTGGAAATCGACAAAACAAAGAATAATTGTAACTAACATGGTATATTAGATTAAAAAAAAAAAAAAAAAAAAAAAAAATATATATATATATATATATATATATATATATATATATATATATATATATAATAATGACTAATTACTTTACGATAAGATTCAACGATATCTACCCGACACCAGCTGAAATTGCAGTTGTTTGAGTTGACTTAGGAATGAATTATGATGAATTTGCATACTGCTGTAAGTAATATTCGATATTAACAAATCTGACTACAAATTTATTTACAATCAATATATGTATATAAATTTTAAGAGCTTTTCTTTAATATTTGAACCTCTGGAGCCAAATCTTCATCTTTCTGAAGAGCTTCTTGGAGCAGTTTTGCTTTTTTGTCTCTAATTCCTTCACCTGAAGGTTGACTTTTCTCTTCTCCAGACTCCTCTTGTCCTTATATGATATTAAATATTAAATTTGCTTTATAATATTTGCAACATCACAATAAGTAGGCATATTGGAACTTTTTTCTGAGTGATGAAGAAACGATGTTATTTAGAGACCATTTTCCAAGACTTAAGAAAAAATTTCCTGAAATTTTCATCATGTTTTTTAAAATCTCTGACTTTACTGGGTTTTCCCGAGTTTCCCTGTTGCTAGACACCCTGTTAACATAAAAAATCGAATTTCTATGAGCACGATTGCACCTGATTAATTACTGCATATCTATTATTATATATATATATATATATATTATTTTTTTTTTTTTTTTTTTTTTTTTTTTTCATTTTATATTTTCTGTAATATAATTGTCTGAACAAGATCCTTAAAACTTATATACATATATAATAGTATTATAAGTAATGAAATTATTATTTGTTGGGATGTGTAATACTTTAAATGAGTTGTTAACATGATTGTTCCTTTGAAGTGTGGTATATATGTATATGTATATATAGATAGAGAGATAGACGTGACGTGGAATATCTAACGGCTGGTATGTAAGATATTATCCCGTCCTCAGAACTGACTAATTGAGATGTTGCAAGCGAACTCGTTGCATTCTCATCTAATTGCTAATTGCTCGAGTGTAATATCAACATCTACATCTGGACCAGGATGCTGCCTGCTTCTGCTGCCTGAGGTTATGCAATAGCCATTCTTACATAACGAGATCTGTATTCTTGATGAAAGTTATACGAGTGCAATTGGGATAAGAGGGAAGATTATATTATAAACGGCAATGGGTTAGAACTATCTCTGAATGCAAGATGAAGGTTCATCTACGTGGAAAAGTTAAACCACCCGAAAGTCAGTTGGAATGCTAAAGCCCAAAAGGCTATGATATGCAAAACAAAACAAATTTGGTTGGGGACAGAAAAATCACAAGTAAAATGCAAAATCACTACACGAATATTCAGAGAATGGTTCAAGTCAGATGTCCTACAATGCTACCGGTTTGAGATAATCCGAAACACAAGAGAAATACAGTTTCACAGCAATTGTAAGTGAACAAATGGAACTCACATTAGAATAATAAAATAAACATGGAAATAAAGATTACATGAGCAATGTAAGTCCAATGGCCATAGGCACATTTGAAAAGAAACACCTAATACGGTTGAGAGCATTCTAATAATTTTTTGGTTGTTATCATTCCAGTTTTGGTGGAGCGGTGTGGTCTACTGGATAGAGCGCTAGTCTACTGTTCTCCAGGTCCTGGGTTCGAATCTCGGCTGTGGCAGAATATTATTTATTCTGTTAATACAGTCGAGGGGCGACCCTAGGGTATGGAGACCCTCCTGGGGCAGACCTATCCTCTTTAAAGTGTGAACCCAAAATTGGAGAAAAAAATCTAGCGGCTGAGCGTGATCAAGGCCTAATCACCTCGTTGCACGGCCGTTGGCCTAGAAACATAAAAAATGTTTATAGGTACTGAGCCAAAGACCCTTCATTCGTTGTAGAGTTACAGTTTTCTTATCCATCGAGTTTTAGGATAAATCACGATAAAAAAAAAACGATTTGATTCTTGAATGTCCTGTTTTATGTTGCCATGTTGTTTCCTGGATACTATAAGGATTTACGTCCTTCATATTCGTTTAAATGTCATTAATATTCTTACTTATTTTTGTCATAGTTAGTAAAATTGATACGTGAAATATAATATTATGGATTTATAAAAAATAAATATGACACCCGAGTTTATTGTAATGAAATACAAGTTAATATGAAGGTTTGGACAGCAATCATAAAAAAATTTAAAATAGTAAAAAAATATTCATGAGCTGAATGACAAAATAAATAGTATAAAATAATTGAGATTACCCTATTAAAAAGGCTTAAAGTTTAAAATGTGTATATATATGATGCAAGGAAAAAGACTGTCAAAGATGGGAGATGAGAGTAATTAGGATTTTTATGGTTGTTGTTTAGTTATTAGGGTTTAGGATATACGGGCTTAGGTTTGTTAAGGTTCCAGCGCCGGGGAAGTCTGTTCTCGAGTGGTCGAGCAGACAAAAAGAGGTGCTGTGTACACACAGAGATAGGGCTGTGGGATATAGCCTGTTGGTTGTGGGCTGTGGGCAGGAGGTGTGTGTTTAGTCGAGGGATATCTTTGTCCTACAGGAACCTGCCCGCCCACCTAGGCAGGGGTAGGGATCTCACTTCGGTCGTCCTTCGGTCCGACCAACATTTAGAACAATCACAAAACTTAAGTGCTCAGGGAGGGTTCTAGCCACCCTGTCTAGTGTTTGGGCGCCATAAATCCCTCCACGTCAGCCTTTCCAGGAGAAAAAAGAGGTTTGTGTAAAGCCATGACAGGCTGGAGGAGATAAGATAAGATAGTACGCCTTATCGCGGATATGGTTCCCACTATCGCCCCAGCCGCCATTAGATAGCTATTGTTTACATTAGTTACAGACCTCCGCTTGAGGCTAATTGCTCTCTCCTCTCACATTATGGCTCGTTACATCATCTCGAAGGCCTGCGCTGGATTTTCTTTAGGGAGGAGGAAAGTGTGGCTTAAAAATCGTTAAGGGTGAGGCAGGAGGCAAACGAGGTTCTCATACACACTTAATATACATAGAAATTCGAAATCTAAGTATGAGCTTCGGTTTATAAAAAGCCTCTAGCTTGGTCACATGTGGCATAGTGGCTAGCATAATAGCCTTCTGAGCCTAAGGTCGAGGGTTCAAACATTAGTTACGCCGTCCTTCGCCGGGGACTTAAATTGTTGTTCCCGAGCCTGTGCAATGTTAGGTACTCGTTAAAGATTCCTACCCTAATTAAACCTGGATAGACTAAAATTCAGGACTCCCACTGTACTATCGTCGTATACCACTGTAACAGCAGCATAAAGTGACTTTATATAAATAAACAAACAAAAGCATTGTGTGAGATATTGTAGTTTTTATTTAAAATGTGGCATGTTCCTTAAAATTACCTCCACTCTTACTATTGCTAAAAAAGAAATTTTTAAGACGAGGGCTTTAAAGGTTATCGAATGCTGTACAATTGTTATTTAATTTCTTCTTTTTTATGTGTACTTTTCGCCGAGATGAAGTCTTTTCTGTAAGTGGTTTGCAGAACCGGAAATTTTGACTTACAAGACGCAAAGCGTTACTAGGTAACAGAATAGTAAATAAAATTTTATTCTCTACTTATTCGGATGTCTGCCGCCGTTAAGCTGTTGATGACGATCGAATTCGAGCAATGGATTAAACATATTTCCAAGAATATGAGCTTTTTAATGAGAAGACCTGTAAAAAGACGCTGTGAAGTTATTTCACAAGAAGATATCATTAAGGACCCGGACTTGACCAGATCCTGGGGACGACCATCCTAGCTGGAGCGCTCCGCAAGATGGGACAACTATTTCAAGAACTTTGATTGGGAAGAGGAGGAGAGGAAGGGGGAGAGGCCACGGCTTCATTAGCTCACTTCTTTTTGGAATTTAATAAAAAGATAGAAAGGAAATAAAAAGGTCCCTTCTTCTTCTTCCTCGGAGTCTTGTCCCCTCCCTTCATCAAGGCAGGCTGCCGGTCACTACTTCAGGAAGGCTACTTACTATCTCAGTCCCAGCAGGAAATATATTTCGTGTATAAATAAGACTAATTCATAGATAACGCTTTGGGAAATACAAACAGTAATTATTTCAGAATAAATTCAAAAATGACAACAGTAAATATATGTAAACAGTTCAGATTCTACAAACTGTTATCTTCCTATTCAATTTTGGATTCCGCTCTTAAAATACTTTTCTGTTTTTTTATGTTTATCCTATGAAGAGCAACATAGATGTATAATATAATGTTGGAAAGCTAAAGATTTTATAAAAAAAATATATTTTATACACAAAGTTGTAAAATGACAAATAGGGCATATGATTATTGCTGGTAATTATACGTAACAATTCGATATTGCTATAGCATTATTATTATTATTTAATCTAAATCGTTGTTTTCCAACGACGCTGAATAATTTTTTTATTCAAATTAACTTTAAAATTTTTAAATTTAATGGTTCTTAAATTGATTTTGAAAAAGCCGAGATAAGTGAAATCGTGTGTCTCAAGCATCAGATTTTTCTTTTCTCTCAAAGCGATGAGAAAGAGATTTTTTTAATAATGGCACCTCATTTTAATTTTACCCGTGCGAAGTTATGGCAGGTCCACTAGACTAGTATATATGTATATATACATACATATATATATATATATATATATATATATATATATATATATATATATATATAAATCTAAAAATACACAGGCACACAGGGACTAACTGTAAGAGGAGAGCCTAGAGACCCAGTGAGATAAAGAGAAGCAAACAGGTGTTTGGAGGCAGGTGCTGGTGAGGACTAACTGTAGAGCCCTACCATAAGGTTCAATCTCTGTTCTGCCTTCTATATATATCTCTCTCTTCCCACGGTCTTCTGTATTACCAATACTATCGCAGTATTTACAAAAGGTTTTTTTATTTGTAAAAACAAAATGTATTCCTCACACATTAAAAAAACAACACATTTATAAATCCTAAATAGCAATGTCATATTGAATTATTATTTTCAATAATAATGAACCAATGTAATTGACCAGGGAAAAAAATTAGTAAATAACCCACCCTGAAAATTGTAGATTTGATGTCTCAAGAAAGGTAGGATCTAAATATCGAATTAAAGAAAATCCTTTTAATAGTCTCAAAAACGTCGAATATATATTTACTTAAATACTTTCAAATTCAAAATTAAATACATCAAAAAACAGTAAACAATAAAGGATCATTGAAATCGGTTTAGAAATAGCGAAGGTAACACCATTTTGAACTTCAGGAACGTTTTTACTTATTTAGCTCGAATATAAATTAATTATGTAGCTGCCTCGTCTTTATTAAGCCCTTTCTATAATTTAAGCCTATTTATATATATTTAAGTTAATTATCTACATAGCCATACAGTATGATAATTATTATTATTACCATTATGTAAATCGAACGATGATTGAAACTATATTATCATGATAAATTGTTAACTGAAATCATGTAAGAAAACTTCTTTGTCGCTATATACTTGTAAATATTGTATATAAATAAATATAAACTAAAAATTTTAAATTTACTAATAAGAATCAAATTGTTAACAAAATGAAAAAATAATCATTGAAATCAGTTAGCAATTAGTTAAGATATTGCGTTCTGAAATGAGGTGTAGTGATTTGATATTATTGCTTTGCTTTTCATAATTAGCTTAATTGCCTATCAACAGCCTTATAAACAGTTATATTATAATATTGGTTTTTAGAAATAATAAACCATTGTGTAATAATTTGCGGCGTTTTTTTTCTTCCTATAGGACTATTTTCAACATCATAATTTCAAAACCTTATAATTGTTTTCCTTTTCTACTTTGTTAAAACATTTTTAATAAACTGATGAAGACAGTATATCACCTCATTCCATTCACAGTTATTCAAGTTTTAATTTGTTTTATCTATGTTTAAGAATGTAACGTTAATGTTTTTATAGATTATTAGCAATTTTACTTCATAAATTTTATTTATTGTTATTAAACATTTTGTATAGTTATAATTATGAGATTGATTATTTTTACAGAAATTATATTTGTACTTGCAGATTGAAATTGATATTTGCACCAGAAGATAGCGAATTTAAGTAAGTTGTGCGAATTTAAAAAACAACTAAAGGAGAAAACTGAAAAAAATATTTGCTTAATACAATTTTTTGATTTTGAACATAGCAATAGTAATATACACTTATAATATACCTTTGGAAAGCTAAAAATTTTAGAAAAATAAAATTATCTAATACACAAAATTTTGTAAAAGTTAATACAATAGATTTATTGATAAAACACATGTTTCTAAATAAATTCAATTAAAAAAAAATCTTTAATAGTTTCACGTGTTTTTATCTTTAACTGTATTTGAAAATTCTTTCATTGATTTTAAAAATGGAGGTAAGTGAAAGTCGTGTGTTGCCCGCACCAGATTTTTTTTAGACTTTGATCTTCAACTTAAATATTCTGCGCCAATTTTTTTTTTCTGTTCTTTTCTCCTTTTTTGAGTTTTGTCCACAGATAAATACATCTATACATATAAGCCCACATTAAATATAATATAATAATAAATTGTGTAATAATTTGCCGTCATTTTTATTTTAATGGATCAATACAAAAATGTATGGTATATATTCCACCTAAATATAACCTTTCCTAACCTTTGCCAAACCCCATACCATTTCCCTTGCCTGAAACTTTCGAAAACCAACGGAAATACACGTTTTAGGGTCCCATGAGTCCAAATAACTAAGTCCCGCCGAAAGGTCTGTGTGTGTGTGGTAACTCCCGGGCGGAAACGGCAAGTACTATGAAACTGAAATTTCTAATTTAAGACAACTATACGCCGAAGACGTTACAAAATCATTTTGATCAAAATGAACTTACCAGAACAGCCACTTTATACCATGCATTTTGCACCTTTTTTCGACTTTCTCGAAAACGGTTCCGACGATTTTGATTAAACTCGGTAATCGATGTAAAAATTAATGGGCATTAATATCATTTAGGTTTCATTCTGATTAAAATGGTCCGACAAGGCTTAAATGCCGATATTATATATTTTTTTCCCGTAAAGTACCTTTAATTTTGTAGATTTTATAAAAATAAATATATTATCATGTTACCACCGATGAAAAACACATAAATATATAAGTTTAACGAATTCGATACCTAACGAAAGGAGAATGATATTAAACTATGAAATGTAATTAAACAATCTGTATTAAATATAGAGGCTGTGAAGTTGCACTTTACATCGCAGACAGGACTATTAACGTGTATAGTATATAGGCTGAGGAGGAAGGCAGGCTATTGTCCCACTAATTAAAGAATTCTCCTCCATCCATTGTGTTCCTTCACTACCTCCATAAAGGGCTTCGCCTGTCTTTTGATAGCTTTTATTATTAATGAAGGTTCTGTAATATCAATAATCACACTCAACAAGTGAACAACAAGCTACATTAACCATCTCTTTGTTCTCCGTCTCAGGTCCTGTCCTTTTGAATTTCAGCCATGTAAAAAATAATATTAGATCTAATGAAATTCATAATTACATATTACAAATTATCTTATTTTATTTATTCTAATTAAAGACGAATAGACTAAAATTTAAGTCTCCCACTGTAGCATCGTCCGATTAGCCATAGTAGCATAAACTGACGTTAAGTAAATAAAAAAACAAACAAGTTTGGATTAGCCAACATTCGACAAAGGCAGATCGACTACTAATGTTCTACATATACTTCCATTTAAGACCAGTATATTACCCTATCTACCCTCCTATTGGAGCCCAGTATACCAGTACCACCCTAAAATACATAGAAGAGGAGGGAGGCACTACCTGGCTAGATGTAGATGAGGAGGCAGTTAAAGCGGATGGAGTAGATTGTCCTAACTGAGGTAATTGGCGAGCCATTTTGGATTCAACATGCTCTCTTCCTTCCAGTCAGTCCATCTAGATCCTGGCTAACATGGCCTGCATCACTGTGTTCATCTAGTCGGGTCCAAGTTCACACCATCACTAAATAAGAAATCATTTCTTTCACAGCGAATTTAGAGTTTATCGCTTTGGCAATTTTATTTGATTGTAACGAAAAGTACAATTAGCAAGAAAATATCTTTATTGTATAACTCCTGTTCATTATTATATTTACTCATCGGCAGAAGCACGGGTAACGGAAAAATTAATTATCCCATATAAAGAAAACTTGATTGCTGTAAATGTATTTAAATACTGCAGAATTAATATTTCGAATAAACTATTTAAAGTACATTTTAAACGTTTAATTAAGTTTCTATAAGAATCTCATTTAGTTTATACCGAAACATATGTTTTCGTAAAATATTATTAATTTGAAATAATTAATAACAATGGTAGTTACAATTCGGTACGTAGTATTGTTTCTATAATCTTGCGTACTAAATGGAAGAATATTACTTGTACGATCCTGTACATTTAACTATTATAAAGTCACTCTTCCCCAATAACTTATATTCATAACAAATGTTAATATGTCCATAGTAACTTTTCTAAAATCTTGCGCTTTCCAACGGTATATTATGCGTTATAAAATAATGGGCACTGTATGGAAGAATATAACTTGAAGGATACTGTAAAGTTGGAACTGAATCTGTCAGAACCCTCATTACAACATTACATATGTTCATAAGGTTATGGGTTTATAACTATATTTTACCTTGTTCCGCTTCTTTTATTGTGTACTTAATCTTCTTAAACCTTGCACTTTCCAAAGGTATATTATACGTCTATATTACTAAGAAAAGCTAAATTGCAATATGTTTTCCTTATAACCCTTCAGGAAAATGCTCAATATGATAGTGAAAACTTTATCAAGATCCGTCTTGTGATTTAGAAGGAGTTCGCGGGAACCAAAATGGCGTAATCATTTTTTTATATATATAATATATATATATATATATATATATATATATATATATATATATATATATATAAAGAGATGAATATTTTAATGGAAACTCAAACTAATTTTTTCTCCCTCTTAGCAGTTGTTTTAAAAATTATCTTAATTACAGGCTACTAAACTAATTAAAATCGTGATGAGCAAATGTTTCATTAATGAGAGGGCTTCCCCGTAATAAGATGCATATCCCGTGTATGCAAGAGGCGGGATTCGGACCCGCACAATATCATTTAAGATATCAAAGCCACCACTCCACATCATCAACAGCCAACAAGTATCTGCATCCAACGCACTCCACTTTCCAAATTATCATTACAACAAGCGCAATGAGCAGGGCTTTCGTTAGAGAGTTATTTTTTATAAAACTGTATATAGATAGTAATTTGAAAATTAAGAACGTGTTGAGAAAAGAAAAAGTACTTTAAAAGTTGAAAAGTGGTCCACATTTTTTTTTATAATACTTATTTATTGTTTTATAAATTCGAATATATATATATATATATATTTTTTTTTTTTTTAATGACACCACCATCTTCGTACGACCATTTATGCAATACCATCCTTCCATATCGAATACCATTAGAGTAATCTTGGCAAGAATGCATCAAGACGAACCCAGATATTGAAGAGTGAGGCTAACCAAATGATTCAGGGAATGGATGAAGACATCTGCATGACCTCCGAGAACCTTATCCCCTCCGCCGCCTCTGACCGATCGCATTCCATCAAGAGCACAAGACATTGGTCGACAGGAAGTCGAGGAAGACTAACTAATTAACGCCCACTGGCGCCCTCCTACGAGGCTGTTGATTCGGTCCCCTTTGTCAGGAGGATGTCTGGGTCTTTGTTTTAGTCCGAGAGCTAGAACAATAGGTCTAATATTAAGACGCCCAGTGTGTTTAATAGGAGTAATACATTCATAACCTTCTAATAAAAATAATATTTTTCTTTCATTAATGCTAACATCTACCCCGGTTTTTTTTTTTTACTCTATTCGGAAATTTTTCAGGTGAGGGGGTGAGATCAATGCCGAGATAAAAGCCCGCTGCACAGAGTCGCGAAGTTGTAATTATTTTCACTTGTATTATTAGGTTGCTGGTCAACGCGGACTGTTCACGCGCGCGAACCCACTCAGTCACCCTACCTCGAAGATTGAATAACAAACTGGGATATTTCATGTATATATGTAGTAATTGAAAGGAGGGTCCGCTAATCTCCGGGCCTTGGGTACGAACCCGGCTGTGGTAGGACAATTACTTAAATCTGTTGTTTCAGATCTCAGGCAGGGTGAACCTTATATGTAATATGTATATCCAACTTATTTAAAGTGGGTACCCAAAAACTGAGTGAAAAACAGGCGACTCAATTTGATGATGGTCTGATCATCATCTTGTTGAGCCATTGCCCAAGAACAAAAGAAGAGTTAATTATGCCATAATTTTAAAAGGGTAGAATAATATTAACTACAAGAGGTAGTGAATTTGGAAATATTTTCAAAATTTTTTTGCAGAAATTCTGTAATCCTTTCTCCATATTAGAGATTTTCTACAATATCGTCAATTGATGAATATAAAGAAGTCGTGGGAGAATTTTAAAAGAGCAATTCACTATCTCCTAGTAGGGATTGCCGAAGGTACCTTAAGATCAAAGATGGTAAACCTTGAAAAATAATTGTCAACATATGGAAATAAAATAAGTAAAAAACTACTAAAAGGTTTGAGCGGGATATATATATATATATATATATATATATATATATATATATATATATATATATATATATATATATATATATATATATAAGTTGGGAAACGCCTTCTCGATAGAATACCTTGAGATTATTGCCTTAGACAAGGTTGAGAAAATAAATAAAATGAGGAATGTTGCCTTTTTGACCAAAGCATGTCGTTGGATTAGCATATTGCTTCGGGAGTTGGCGCTGGTCGCGAGGCCATGAGGTGGTACCAACCACTCCTTCCTGTATCCTTTATGGTTTACAGCCTCGGGCAAACAGAAAACCTTCACCTCTCTTCAAGATGGGAAGGTTCAGTACACACTAAGTGTCTAAGCCGAAGTGTCCATCACGATGAGGGTTGGAGGGGACAAGCTTTGCCTAGCTCTTGATAGAGGCTGGGTATACGCGAGGGGGTCGCCGAACAAAACCCAGGACCTGATTCAGTGTTGCCACCGTACAGTATTGTATTAGTTATATTCTTCCATACAGTGCGCAATATTAAAAAAAAACATTACGTCCCAAATCTTCCGTAAGTTGCTAAAATAAATAGAAAATTTCTATAAACTTAAAAACTATATTTTTTATATATTTTATGTATTTTAAATATAAAACAGTCATAAATCAAATAGGATAGGAACGTTTGTCATGTTTAGTTCTAGAAAACATACATTGTAATCAGGTTCTGTTAAAATAATAAACAAATAGATTGAACAAATATTTCTCATTTCAACAGATGATTAAATATGACAATGAATATACGTTATAAAATAAATATATTTTCTCTTTCGTTGCGAACAACTTTTAACACCGAAGCAATACACTCTAAAGCGGTCAAACGTTTTTAAAATTAAATGACACTACGTTTAAATCGTACCGGTGCGAAGGTAGGGCGGGAGGAATCAACTAGTGAGCATACTGAATTGGCTATATAGATGCTATTTAGTAACATGCAGAATTCTGATAGGGACCAATATTTCCGATATCATTATCTGTATTTTACCTGAATATACTTTTTGATATATTTATATTTGTATGCTTATTATATTTATCTCTTTATTGTTGTTTGCAGACATTAGATGATATAGAAATACTACATGATTTGCCTTAATTGTGCCATGTGTATACTATAGCACAGTTCATTACGACAGTAATGAAGATGATTTAGTTACTCTAGCCAAGACTATATTTCCTGCCGACTAGCCCCCAGAGCAGAGGACAAGAACCGGAGGAACACTCGGTGCACAGATCGTGCAACAACACAACAAGAACCCGATCCAGACAGACTTTCCCTCCAGAAGTTGGCTAACACCTCCCGGGGCCCAGCGATCTCTCTCTCTCTCTCTCTCTCTCTCTCTCTCTCTCTCTCTCTCTCTCTCTCTCTCTCTCTCTCTCTCTCTCTCTCTCA
Organism: Piezodorus guildinii; assembly: GCA_023052935.1. Taxonomy (NCBI): domain Eukaryota; kingdom Metazoa; phylum Arthropoda; class Insecta; order Hemiptera; family Pentatomidae; genus Piezodorus; species Piezodorus guildinii. The sequence continues at coordinate 612,112 of CM041292.1, read as the reverse complement.
CTCCTCTCTCTCCCCTCTCTCTATAGCCGACGAGAATCGACCCCATTTCCCTCCCACCCTCCGCTCCTTCCTCCTTGCCCTTTGGACCACCTCCTCCTGTGAGAACCTCGAGGCAGAGCCTTACCCTGGGTCAACTTTCGCCGATGATCCTGCTCTTGGAGTACCACCATTAATCACACTCGCCCTAACTATCGGTTGTAGCCTCAACACTCCACCTCCTCTCACCGAAATATCATTAACAGTTCTCACAATCTTTCTTAAATCTTCTTATTTGTAGGGTTCTTCGGGTTTCTGCAATAACACGCTGTAGGGAACCATTGAAATGAATTTTTTTGCTTCAGACGTGCAGTCTTGTATAAATTAATCACCTCTAAATCCACAATAAAAAGAAAACAATGACGAAAACACAATTAACTCAACTGGTCAATGATATGATTAAATATTACTTAATCCATAAAAAAAACTTCCAATTGGTGAGTTATTGTTTATTTATTTATTTAGCGTCACTTTATATCGTTGTGGATTATACACCGACTGGGAACCACTTTTCAACGTCCCCTCCGAAGGACGGCATAACTAAGGATTTTTTACTCCCATTTTAAAATCCTAGGACCATCTACCAAGTTTGAACTCGATATCTTGGGCAGAGAAGGTCTATAGTAAAATTTCAATTTTTGTCTTTTTTATATAATTATTCGCGGTTTTTTTTTTTTAAACAAAACTAATAATTATTTTTCTCTAGCTTCTTAAAGAGGGAGGTTTAATTTTTTTTGGTCGATTACGAAGGCTCCTTATAAAAAAATAAACCAGATTTATACTAGACTGCGTTACTATTTCCCCTTGTTTTCATTCAAATAAAATTTCTTAATCCCAAAACACCTTACATTTTTCTCTGTCATTAATAAAAACCGAGTTATCGGGTAATCACGTCTCTTATAAGTTGTGGTTTGATTAGTTGACCATATAAGGTGATTTAAATTTTTTTTCTCTATGCTCATCGCGCTGTCTTGATTTCGAAAATCTTTTCGATTTTTCTCTTTCTTCACTGCTAACCAATTTTTGGTAGAATTAAATCTATTATAATTTGTTACTTGATTATATAAACTTTTTTTTTTTTTTTCGTATTTTACTGATATCTTGACTAGTTATTATAGAGAGTATAAGGACCAATTTAGAACAAGTTTCGCCTTCCATTTTGCAATGTTCAGATTTCTGTTTAAATGTGTAGGATCTTCCCATGTACAAAGGAGATGGTGAGTAGTAAAGGCAACGGCTACCAGATACCGCTTATCGACATCCAATAAGTAGACAAATATATAATACTTGCCGTACTGAAATGATTTTTTTTTCGTGACGTTTCTAGACCTCCTACAATACATCTAGTGACCTCCATAGCCCATGGGATAGCGATCCAGTAACCACTATCATTTAGACAACCATCTCACCTTTAGCCATTAAAAGGCTGAGATGTGGAGGTACCGCCCAAAGGAAGTACCATTATCCAATGAGGCTAAACAAAAAACCCAGAACACCTGGTTGATGAACTATCCAGAACAGACAGACAATGGCACACACAACTCTTCCCTAATCTAACATCTACACACTGTACCACTAACCTACGCGCACCTGTTGCAACTAATTATTTCCCGACTGTGGGAATCGCCGGGTCCTGGTGTTTCCACTGAGCTCTGTCATATCATTATCTTATCGCAGGCTAACTGGAGGGTATTAAGGGCAACTGTCTCAGTAGAGGTTCAAGGAAAGGTTTAAGTAGTCATTATAATTAACAAAACTCGAATATGCATCTTGTCAAATTTAGGAAATTACATTGAATATTCAATAGCTGGTCGGATGGGTATAATGAAGGATGGGATGGTGAAATATTTAATTAACGATGGCAATATTCACACAAATATTTTTCTATATCAGTGGTTCCGCGAGGTGTCATAGCAAATAATTTTTAAATAAACTTGACGTAAAATATTTGTGAAGTCTTGACTTTAAAATAAAAATCAGACACCTCTACGCGGACACATTTAACATTATAACTGATATAATTGCTAGTGTCTACTGACAGGTCTCTGGCTATTGCACAACCACTAAATTAAAATTAATTATTTCCCAACATTTTAACAATAATTAGCTTAAAAGAACAAAGAAAATAATATGTACCGCAGAAGCTAATAAAACATATTTGATTTCTTTATGAGCGTTTCAATAAATAACTTCTGCTATGAGTTTGAAATTTTAAATTAGACGATATTTAAGAGGAAGTTCTAAAATCTGTCAATTAATATTGGGATCTTTAAAGAGTATCTGATATAGTCCAGGGTCTGAACCACTATTTTACGTTCCATCTGAGGGACGAGATAACGAAGGAGTTTTCACTCCATTTAAGAACCCTAATAACATCTGCCAGGTTCAACATTAAATTTTATTTATTCAATATTCGCGGATGGAAGTAAACTCCTACAATTCTTTTTTATTAATTTCCATTTCACCAACTAGGCCATTTCTAGAATATTGAGAATATATCTGTAGACGTATTTCGTAGACAATGTACGTGGATACTGTGTAGCCCACTGAAAATCTAAATATATATATATATATATATATATAAAACATTGAGGATATAGGGGGGCCTTTCCTTTAAAATAATTAAATGCTAATTAATAATTAATTAAATAGTCAAGGGAAAATGTTTAGTTGGGAAGCACTACCTTAGACAAACCCTTACAGTGTAACTCGTTACCCTTTAGCCCTGGTGAAGACCTGAAATGTGAACCTACAAAGGTTGGTTCCACAATAAATAATTTTCATTATTTTTCGAGTGTAGGGAGAGCGCCAGTCTACTGAGCTCCAGGTCCTGGGTTCGAATACCTGTTGTGGCGGAATATTACTTATTCTGTAAATTCAGCCGGAGGGCGATCCTGGGGTATGGAGACCCTCCTGGGGCACACCTAGCCTCAATCAAGTGGGTACGCAAAAATGGGGGGAAAACCTGGCGGCTGAGCGTGATCTTGGACGAATCACCTCACTGCACGGCCGTTGGCCTAGAAACAGTACGAATCTCTATATGTACTGAGCCCAAAACTCTTCATGGTTTGTAGTGGTACAGGTTTTTTTTAATTTTTCGAAATCACTTATTGACTGCTACCCTAACCATCCTTCTTCATGAATTTCATTATCCAGTCCAGCCTTAGCTCGAAATTGAGAACAAAACGTAGGCATTCAATAGGAAACAAGTTTTGCTCATTGAAGTGTGATTTCTTTTATGATCGCACCCCAAAACCTAATAATAATTTATATATATTAAAAAAAATATTACTTATCCATAGCAAGAAGTTAACAGTTCTCGGACATCTTACCTGCAACAAAAGAAAGATAAATTAATATTGTACTTTTTAAAAAAAAATAATATCAAAATAAGAATAATATAAATTATAACATAAATGGAATAATAATTAATAATAATGATTTGGTTGTTATGAAAAAAGGAAATATGTTCAAAGGTGTAAAAGTAAAAAGAGCAAAATAATATTTTAAAAATCATAAATTATATAAGAGATATCTCGGTTGAATTATTAGTTTATATTAATTTTGGAATGAGATAAAAATCCTCCTCTTCTTTGAGGATAAGTTCACTCTACCTATATTTCTCGTTTGCCGATGGTAAGCAGCTCATCAACAGATCTAACCCAATTCCAGAGGTTTCCATATTTGGTTTCAGCTGAGTTTTGATAAAAAATAAATAACAAAAATATGTTTTCGTACAATTACTGACCATCCCCGCCTACAAAGGTTTATAATTAAATATGATTCCCAAGATATGCGTATTAGCCGAAATAAGGAGAGTATATTAAATTGAACATAACCGATATCTGGAACTAGATGTTGGATTGGAGTCGGGTCGGCGGAACTGGATGCTGGAGCACGATCTGGGAATGAGCTGTGCTCGGATCCCGAACCTATTTACCTCACAACTGAACTTTGCAACATTTTGCCTCCCTTTCATTTCAACATCCAATTCATTTCTTAACCGCTACACGATTCCCAAACCCTTGTTCTTCAGGTAGAGTTAGAATTGTAGTAGTTTTTTGTTTATCATTAAAAAAAAAATATATATATATATATATATACATATATAAAGATCCGTAGAGCCCAAATTAAAAATAAAAAAAAATCCGTTTGTCCGCCACCCACAGTGGGCAATATGACCGATTTAGGTGGACAAAATTCTGAAACTTCTCTATAATTAACCTTTGGGGTCCCAGATTAAGGAAAACAATATTTAAAATAATTATAAAAACTAATTAATTTTTTGAAACGATTAACGAGCGCACCGTGGTCAAACATAAAATTTATTTGCTAAAATCTAAAACTCCCCTATATTTTACGTTTGAAGTCCCAGAATACGGGAAAAACAATACAAAAATCTAATTATGACTCGGAGTTGCTAAAAGCTGCTAATAGATGTATTTTATATGGTTTAGGAAATTCTTGAAATTATAGATTGTAAAACTTTGAAAATAGAGAAAAATATGTAGAGAGTTTTAAAATCACAAAAGAACGATAAGCAATAACAAAAGAAAAAAGTTGACCTATGTATGTCTACAAAATGAACAAGCAGAGATATATCGTTTTGGAATTAGCAGCGGTGATATGACATTTTCCTTTGAATTATTTATCGCTTTTCATATTAGTTAATATCCTATAAACAGTTAAGGAAATAAAAAAACATAGTGTAATAATTTGACGCATTTTTATTATTTATTCTAGTGATATAGGCAATTCACAGCAAAGATTAAAATATCCTAGGACCACATGCGGGTTTGAAGCCATGAACTTAGAAGGCTGTTACGCTAACTACTACACGAGAGGTGATCCCTACTTTGTAGAGGCTGGACGAGTGTTAGGAGACCACACCCTACCCAGGACCGCCCCATGGCTGAGATAACAGAACAAATATTTGTCCTACCACAACCGTGTTCAAATCCAACACCCGAGTCCCCACCCTTACAATCCTCCCCACAACCTCACATAGAAATAAGTCCCCAAGGAGTTCCTCTATTCCTCTCGAATAAAATAAATCTATGAGGGCTCTTTTAAATGTCCGTGTATTTAATCTTTCATCCGTGAAATCATATTGTTTAATAAAATTCATTGCTTATAATGCTCACTCAACTAACTGAAATATAAAATTTTTGGCTCAATTATAGTTTGTAATCAAGTTAGACCTCGACGAAAACTGTTTATGGTTTTGCTTAAGGAGTTGCATAAACTACAGCAATTGTTGAAAATATCATTTAATATATCTATATCATTTAATGGAAAGTAAATTAATAATTTCTTATAATGAAATTTGTAAAACGGTATTCATATTAGTAGTTAGTTATACAGAATGTGTTTTAAATTAGCAATTTTCATTGTATTTTTATACTATCCACCACTAAGCGCAATATTTTATTCAGCTAGAGGAACAGACTGTCTTAACGGCTGTAAAGAAAGAAACAGTCTGGCAACAAAGAAAAAAAAAGTTGATAGGGCCGACTCTGAAGTGTCCCTCAAAACAAGCTTAAACAGCTCCAGACACTGCCTAATTGTGGAAGAATATAAAAGGACTGGGAGAATTGAATGGGGCGGTAGAAGGGTTGGCTGGTTGGAGGTTCAACAATCGCCACAAAAACTGTAATAGGTCTTTGAGAGAGAGGGTGAGGCAGGCAGGTAGGTGGTTGTGTGCTGTCGGGTTTGGGGTTCTATTTCACTGTCGGATAGTTAAGAAGCTACTATCATAGTGTAGCTGATAGTTTGGTTTCAAAAAAGTACTATACATTATATTTAACCAATATGATATGAATATAGTACTTTTTGGAAGATTATAACCTTCCTCATACAACATTACTCATAACTAACGTCTTTGTTTATTTATTTAACATAACTTTATGCTACTATGGCTAATCGGACGATGCTACAGTGGGAGTCCTAAATTATGCCTTCTCAGGTTTTATTTCGATAGGGATCTTTAACAAGTACATGACATCGTACAGGCTCGGAACCACCTTTTAACGTCCCTTCGGAAGGACTGCATAACCAAAGATTTTTCACTCCAATTAAAAAATCCTAGGTCCACCTGCAGGTTTGAACCCGTGACCTTTGGCATAGGAGGCTTGTTATGCTAAGGGAATAAACTTATTACTTATTACCAATTTAATATAGTTATATTGTTTAATCTAAATCATATGTTTGCAACGAGAATGAATACACATTTTATTAAAATCACCTTAAAATATTTTTCAAATTAAAGTATATTTAATAGTTTTTAAATTGATTGTAACAGTCCAGGTAAGCGATGTTCGTATCCTTTTAAAAAGAGAATCGAGTCAAAAATGATGGCATAGGAGGCTGTTATGCTAACCAACCAGCTATAAGTGATCCCCCACTAACGTCTTTATTATGTTAATTACTAAGTCATTTATATTTCCTTGTTCTCACTACTTTTATTCATTTTCGACACTATAATGTCGATAACTAATAATGGGAATAAACGAACCAATAAAAATGAAGACAATTAATTAATGGTGATATGTTACGGGGTTAGGAGCTTCTGCCGTATAGTAGGAAATATATATAGTACCTTTTGGAAGGAAATGATCGGAAAAGTTAATAGGTTACAGAGGATATACAGAGGCAAGTGAGCAAGCTACTATCATAAGGATAAACTGACAATGTACTTTCGTGATAGTTGTAAAAGAGCTGAAGAGGTATAGCATTACTTTTTCCATGCAGTATTATTATTAATGAAAGCTTAAAAGACCATTACACCAAATGGTGAATTCACGGTAAGGTCTTGTTTAAAGTGGGAGTGGTTATTTGGCAAGCAAGGATAAAAAGTTACCTGATAGGGAATAGCTTAGCTTTTAAATTATTGAAGAAATGTTTGCCTTAACTTAATTCTTTGAGTTCTCTATAATAATATCCTACCTTAATTATATTAAGGAAATTATAGTCCACTGTAGAAATTATTGTAGGTGAACTTGTGGCTCCAACTTAAGATTTTATGCTTGGATAAGGCTCAGTAATGCCCTATGATGGCTCCTAAGTTTGAGCCGAAACGTCGGCAAAATCGAAATATTGAAAAAAAAAAAAAAAAAAGACTCCTGATTATTTCCGCCTATAATATCCTACCACTTAAAGGGAGTATGATATTATCGAGAACTTAAACAATTTGGTTCAACTTGACACTTCTTTACTTTTATGTTTATTATTGTTCGAGTTCTGGTTAAATTTGAGATAACGACTAATTTATTATATTTATCGGATACCTTTCATATCAATATAGAAAAAAAAAAACTGATTATCAAGAAGAGAGAAGACATTATCATGTTCTGTTTGATCCCGTGAGAAGGGAACTGACAATTAAACACGTGTAGACTCATCATCAACTATCACAGATAATATCTTTCTTTTTCTTGAATAATTTGACGCCGGCTTGGGTAGGGGCAAAGGGATGAATATTTATGAGATGAAAGTGACAGAGGTAGAAGCAGGCTAGGTAATAGAAGTAGTGCGTCCATCACATCACGCGCCTGTGTAAGGATCTTTATAAACGGTGATAGCAGCTCTGTCACGATAGTCACTATCGTCTACTTATAATTACCATAAAATAAAGTACTATTTAATATGAATTTACTATTGATTTTTAGAAGGATAATTCGATCGGCGGTCTATAATAAGCAATCAACAGTAGTGTTATCTGTAGTGAAGTTGCTAGAATAACAGATTTCTATGTCTATGGTTATAAGTTCAAACCTGCAGGTGATCCTAGGATTTTTTAATAGGAGCAAAATGCCGTCCTTCGGAGGGGACGTTAAAAGGTAATCCAGAGCCTGTGCGATGTCAGGTACTTGTTAAATATCTGTATTACAATTAACCCGAAAAGGCAAAATTTAGGCAAAAAAATAGTTTGCTGCCTACACTGTAAGGACCTTTCTTAGTCAGTGATAAGGATCAGCTGTTTTAATAGACATTTATTTATATGATTTATGGGAGGTTACAATTGGTTTTAGTTATGTTTAAAAGTGTTCGTTTGTTCAGTTATATTCTTTGTATTTTAACCATTCATTAAACAAAGTGTAATTTAATTCCTTTACAGACAATAAACTACATTAGAAAAACCTTATACAGTAAACCCTCGTTTTAACGAACTCCAAGGGTCCAAACAATTCTTTGTTCGTTATATACGAAAAATATATGTCTTGGTATAAATTCAGGTGGTTAAAAAGAAATATTTTCAATACAGCATTCGCTTTCAAGCACATGTTTATTTAGAAACTACAAAAGCAGTTAAAACTATGCACTATGTACATATATCTATCTTATTTCACATTTTACACAATACTTTAAGATTAACATAAACCATCTTTCAAAATACAAAACTTACAATGTCAAAGTCACAGCAATTCATATAGTGTCAAAATAATAATTTTTTTTTTTTTTTTTTGCACATCCCGCTGAAGAAGCAGCGAAGGCGTCGATTCTATCTTTATTAGCGATAATCGTTGATAGAGGAGATTTTGATGTCCCGTATTTTTCCGCAATTTTCGATTTCGACTTAATTTTTTTATCCACTTCTTGGAGAATCGCCAACCTTGCATTGAAATCAATGGATTTTCTCTTGACCTCGTAGGAAACTCGAATTAAAGCAAGTAATTAAAGAAAAAAACACAGAAAAACTATCTGAAACTCTGTAAACCAGAAGCTGAAACAGACTGTGAATCACAGAATTGAGCTGAATAGGGGGAAGAGGTTAGGATTTGGAACGAAAGGCGCCGCTCTTTACTGGGAATTATTCATTGTTTTTCGTAATAACCGAACAAATTGAATTCTGAGGTCCACAAAAGTAGTTTTTTAATTCGTTATAAGAGAATATTTCGTTATTAACGTGAAAATGCATAATTTTCTATTAATTTTTTTAAGGGACCACAACGATAGTTCGTTATAACCGTGTTCGTTAAAAAGAGGGTTTACTGTATATACATATACATATGCCATACACGCACAGGCACACATACGATGTTTAGAATTCAGGGGTCCTTGTCATTGTACTAATTGGATGAAAGGGCACGCGAAAATATTGTGTAGAGAACCACCGATATAGATTATAGCCAGGGTTTGAGGCAATGTTTAATTTTCTTTTTACCACTTGTTGAGTAAAACTTTGAGATATAAGAAATAGGATTGTTGACCCCTTGAAGCCGAAACTGCAGAAGTCACAAAGTAAGTTGTTGAAGTAACATAGAACCGAGTGAGTGCCTCCTCAGAGAGATATATTATCGACAGAGGCCTTGGAAGAGGAGTCACAGATGTCACTGTGTGAAAAGCCGGCTCCCCCATCTCTCACAAGTACACTTCTTATGTATGTATCTCCCGAAGGGCTGAGTGCACTTGTCGTCTAATATTAGAAGTCACTATCTAATGTCACTATCACTATCACAGCTTGCTCTTCCTATCGCCGTGGTGACGGGCCTCTTCTTAGGCAGCGCTATCGTAAAGATATTGGCTTCAGGATCGAAAGTCCACTCAGGATTCTTCATCTTTCCTTTACTTTTAATAATTTCATTTTTATGAAAATATTTGTTATTAGTGGAGGCCATTTTGTAGATCAATAATTATCTAAGAATGTTGTGATCAAGAAATACACCTGAGACACCCGACAGACCAAACAATATGGTGGCTTATCGCTATATAGCATTCCCTACAGCAGTTCAGGTTCTCAACAACAAAATATTTTCGCGGATACGGTCAACCAATCAGTAGAATGGTAAGAAACCCATTAAATAAAAAAAAAAACGTGCGTTAGAAAATTGCAGGTCTCTTCGGAAGTTACTAAGTTAATATTTAATTTCAATCCAAAAAATACTAAAAAATCTCCAACATAACGTTTAAAAAATTTTAGATGTCAATTATACAACTATCGGTTAAAAAACCTTTTAAATTTTTTAAAATTATAAAATACAGTACCTATTCCAAATCATTGTATTAATATTATGGTGCATGCGACCTACAGAAACCTCTTGTTGTTAAAATAATGTATTAAGTAATTAAGTGACCGCAGTTGAAATAAATCGTTAAGAAAATCAAAGAAAGTATGGCTCTAAGAACTGAACAGAATCCTCAAAGCATTTTTGCCAGTGAAGTACTAAAATTTATAAAAATCCTTAGTTATGCCGTCCTTCGGAGGAGGCATTGAAAGGTAGTCCCGAACCTGTGCGATGTCAGGTACTCGTTAAAGATCCCCATCCTAATAAAACCTGGATAGGCAAAATTTAGGACTGCCACTGTAGCATCGTACGATTAGCCATAGTAGCATAAAGTGACGTTAAATAAATAAATAACATTTATAAATACAATATACGTACGTATTTGCTATATGATTTAATTATATATGCAAAACATTAGTTACAAGCCAAAGCTTTTAAGGATTTTAATTAAGGTAATTTAATATAGTTTTGCGATAGCAACTCTAGTTGGTAGCCAGTGGCCTAAAGCACACAATAAGGTTCGTTATACTGGACATTTTGTTGAGAGGTTTTCTGCAGCCCGTAATTAAACAAACACGGCGAATAAGGTCTGTTCCCACCTGGCTTAGAGATAAGGCAGGACGTGTGTACTACGATTTCTTCAGTTCCAACTGTCGCTGATCAGAACTGAAAACAAGGTACAGCGCATGTCCTGTCTCTTAAATTACGCCTCAGTCTTCACGAGAAAACCCACCAAAGACAAATAACTAATAAACGGCATTTTGTTCTTTAGCATATTTACTTAGAAATATTATAAAACGCAATAGTTTTTTATTTATTCACCAACTGCGATGCTGCGCATCCAGCAAACGTAAAATATTATTTTCTTATTGAATATTTTTAGTTTAGAAGATCGTCCGGCCATTGTTTTCTTCGGGGTTGGCCTGGTAATTGCGAAGAAGGAAGGGAAGGGAAAGGTTGATTTGGGTGGTGAGTTATATTTATCGTGAATGTAAGAATTTACTAGTAGTATCGAGTATCGAGTGATTCAAAACATACCATACTGCGTGAACAATTTTACGTATAATTTGGGATTGTGTTTTTGTTTTGTTTGTGTGTAGGCGTTTTGCAGAAGCCTAAAGTTCTGTTCCTCAAGTCCAGATTGGTCTCAGTAGAGTCGTGTATATTAGTCGCTTGTTTCGTAAATTTAGTGGTGATCTGTAATCCAATAGATGTGAAAGTTGTTATGAGCTAGTTCTTGTCGCTTTAATTTCGTAAGTATGTTTCAAGTTAGTCATTTATCAAAATATATTCCGAGGTATCGAACGTAGGATTTTGAAGGTACTGCATTGTCGATTTTCACTATTTTACAATGTTGTCGATGGAATAGTAAATTTTAATAAATCATAATTAAAAAGAAATTATTAATAAAGAAAACAAAATACATGCTAGAAAGCAAAAGCCACACATTTTTCTCCAAAACCTTAATTAATTGTTTGGCCATTTTTTTTATAAGGGTTTATCAGCAGGTGGCCATGTTCGGTCACAAAGTGCCAGAACAATTTGTCGCTGGAATCCTGCCAATAAAGGAAGAGATACCAAATAGGAGTATTTTTTTCCTGGCTCGGGACCTAAGAAGCAAAAACCACTCGAGCACTCGACAATGTCCTTGCAAGGCAGTGGGACGGGATCAAGATTCAAGGCAGCAGTCTGTAATAGAGGTCGCTACCATCGGCGGGCTGGATCTGTATATAGCGAACTAGGAGGCAGTGGAGTCGATGGCTGCCTTCTAGGGCCAAGTTGAGGCCAATAACCATTTGTCCTGGAGCATGTGGATAAGGAAGTGAAGGAATGGAATGCTAGGATAGGCTCTGGTGCTCTGTTTGTCCGGCGATCCTGCTCTACTGATAACAGAGATAGTTCGAAGGCAAACAGTCTTCGGATCTCCGTGGGAAAGGAAAACACAACGGCGGTCGAGATAGTCATACCTACAGTCTTATAATATCTTCTCAACTGTATTCAATGTCCAATGTATTGGGTTGTTTCACATGAAATGTCAGTTTTTATAGTTTCTGAAATACATAAAGGATTTTGCAGGTCTTTTACTATACCTCCAAATATGAACATAGAAACGCGCGATTTTCGAGAAATATTTTTGTACGAGATTAAACTCGGCCATTCAGCAGCTGAGGCCGCTAGAAATATTTGCAAGGCGTTTAAGGAAGGGAGTGTTAATGAACGGACCATTCGCCGTTGGTTTGATAAGTTTTCAGCTGGGGATACCGACTTGGAAAACTTGCCCCGAGGAAGACCTCCGTCCGTAATAGACAACGATGTCCTCAAACATACAGTAGAAGGAAACCCCTACCAAACAGTTAAACGACTCTCAGCACAACAAATGCAAGTGCATCTACCGTTTCCAGACATTTAAAGTGTATTCGGAAAGTAAAAAAGCTCGATACATGGGTACTTCATGATCTCTCTGAGCGGCAGCAAGACCCCATGTTTCAAAACATACCGCGCAAAAATTGAAAGAACTGGGCTACGAAGTTTTTGCGCACCCAGCATATTCTCCCGACTTGTCTCCAACAGATTACCACCTGTTCAGGAATATAGACAACTTCGTCAAAGGAAAACTTTTTGAAAATGATGATCAAGTAAAAAGTGCGTTTTCAGATTTTGTTTCACTTCAAAGCTCTGAGTTTTTCAGTTCGGTGATAAAAAAGTTGGTGTCACGTTGGGAAAAATGTGTAGAAAAAGAAGATAAATACTTCGAATAAAATTATCTTGTTTTCATATCGTATTTTTAATAAAAATCCTTTACCTTGAAAACGAACATTTCATGAGAAACAACCCAATAATAAAAGAAAGAACCATTACAAACCTGTTAGACTAAAGTTTGCTATCCAAAATAATAACAATGGAGGATGAGATGGATCGGATGGTGGGTAATGAATTATTAAGAAAAATAAATAAAACTATTTATTCTGAAACCAATGATTGTAGGTCCACATCAGGGCTATAAAGTACCAAGGTATGTAAGTATAAATAAATAAATATTGCAATAATCATTTATGCTAATTTTCTGTAATCAATCACTGATCGCGACCCAATCCATCATAAATAGTTGATCTATGATTGATTTTTTTTTATTGCTAGTTGATACTATTTACTTTACTATGCTGTGAAGAATGCTCTATTTTAAAGGCGAACCTATCAATGTAATAATAATGTAGTTATAATTACATATTAATAATTAATTAATTAATAAGTTTGAAAGGATAATTTAAAATACTTTGATAAAGTACAGAGGTATTGGGGTGGGGAGTTACACAATGGTTGATTATTTAAAAATGACAATATTAGGGTATAAATGTTTAAAAAACTTGTGGATAGTCAATTAACTAATATGAAAAGCAATAAATAATTCAAAGGATAATGGATAATCACCACTGCTAATTTCTAAACGTTACATCTCTGCTAGTTCTTAACCAATTTCAATAAATCTTTTTTTTTCATTTTGTCAAAGTCTATGTGTTTCAATTAAAAAAAAAAATGGTCCAACAGTTTCATAGAAATGCTGCGGACGGCCTACAGCGGACAAACTTTTTTTTTTAAATCCTTTATTCGGGTTCTGCGCATCTCAAAACGTAAGCCCTCAAATTTTGGTTAAGCAACCTTTTGATTTTTGTTTGTTGTTTTACAAAGTTTCATTATTCAAAATAATAAACAAAAGGTCGGGAATAGAAGCAACCAACAACTAGAAAACTCAAGACTCCATGTTCCCGCCATAAATAATTAAGACCCAAGCAGTGCCGATGCCACTCCCTGGAAGAGACAATAAACCCCAAGCCACCCCCAATATACAAGAACAGGTACTGCACTCACCTGGCGGACCATCCTTCCCGGAACTTGGGTTGTCCATCTTCCAATAACTATCTGCCAAAATATTTGGGTCTCCCAAGAGCACTTTAGTTTACTTCACTTAGGGAGCGATAATGGCTTCGGGAAATGAGTTAGTCATGTTCCATCTCACAAGGTAGTTGGTTGTTGTAATCGGTTTCCATCACAATCTTATTTCATCAAGGATCCGCACTGCATGTATGCCAACGGCCGTGCAAGGAGGTTATTAGGACGAGTTCACGCTCAGCTCGACGGCTTTTTTATTCGGTGCCCACTTTATAGAGGCTGCGTGAGGACCTTCAATAAGTTAAGTAGTTCTCAATCGAGGAGAAACGCTGATTTCCAAAAGGGATGATGCTACCTACGTTCATTTCAGGAAATGTTACAGGGGGCGCGGAAATCTTTTATTTATTTATTATTCAACCAATAAACTCTGAAATCGTGTTTTTAATATTTTAATATCATTTTTTCTTTCACTTACCTATATATGGAATATATTTATTAAGAGAAAGTACTGCGATGGTGAACATTTTAAAATTCCAGTTTTCAACGGATATACAAGTTTTATGGTTCTCTGAATCGAAATAATCAAGTCCAGCAAAACAATATGTGTGGGTGTCCAGCACGAAAAGGAAGTCGTATGAAACTGAAATTTTACATTAACGCTCGAGATGTTACAGCAAATTGTTATAGCAAATTCTTGATCAAACTTAGCTAACCAGAAGAGCTATTTTCTACCATTAATTTTACATCTTTTAACGATCGTGATCAAACTCGATATATCGATGTAAAATTAAATGGACTTTAACATCATGTAGGTTTCATTGTGGTTGAAATAGTCTGAAAGGGCTTAACTAGCAATTGTTTTTAATTTTCTCCTCTAAAGTACCCTTAATTTTGTAGAATCCGTAAAAATAATCATATCAACTTTTTAGCATGGATATAAAATGATAAACATATAAGTTGAACGGATTCGATATCCAACTAAAGGAGAAGATATCAAAAATATTTTTGTATGGTATTTTCTGTGTTTTTGAAGGTAACAACCGCAATATAGATGTACAATATACCATAGAAAACCTAAAGATTTTAGAAAAGCAATCTTGTATGCAAAATTGTAAAAGTTACCGGAGAGCGATAAAAACCCGATAAAACTGACTGATTGCCATAAATAATAATATATTTGATATATTTCTAGATAATAATATATTTCTATCGAAACTCAATGTAAAATTAGTTAACAATTTATTTTATCAACGGAGGTAAGTGAAAGTCGCGTGTTGCGCGAATCAGATTTTTTTTTCACGTTATGGAAAGAAATATTTTAGTATGATTAAATTTTAAACGAAATGAAATGTGTATTTAAAATATTTCGAAAATAAGTTCACTTCTGTATTACTGAATATTTTAAATGTCTTCCGAAGTGATTTCAAGATATACAATGTTTTTCATGGTTACATTTCACACCAGGGGTGGGCATAATCGAATTATCGTCATAGTCGGATGATCGGATTTCGATGATTTAAATAGCCGAATGATTTCATAACCGAATGATTAATATGCATTCTGAGAGACGATAAGCCACGTTTCCCGTCTCTATAATGCCTCACCTGCATATAATTTATGTGATGAGCAGAAGAAAAAAAAAGAAAAAAAAAAGTCGTTCGATTATCCGAGCTCCTTATAATCCCTCGATTATCATTAAACAATTCAGTTCGAATGATTATTCGTTTTTCCAAACCGATTGATTAGAATGATTGAAATAATCGAATCATCCGAAAATCCTCATCCGATTATGTCCACCTCTACACACCAATTTACTTCAAAGCTCGGCGGAAGGTTAACCTTAAGATAGGATCGGTAACGACGGGCAATTCAGTCATTTAGTATGCGCCTCATTGAGATGGGCCATGTTAACTGGTGAGGAATAGAGTCGTTCTCTCTTAATGTGAATATGGTTCGAAATCAATTAGCAAAGATTATCAAATTATAAAAGCCAGAGAAAAAGCAATTCTTCAGGCAGAGAGAAAGAAATCCTGGAGGCAGAGGCTGTGCAATAGCGGGTACAATTAAATTAATTGAAAGGGGTAATGAAGGGAGGCCATTATTGCGGTGATTGCAAATTACTGATGGAGATTACATCCCAGCGGGGTGGAGGGGGGCAATAAGGTAGTATACGGTCCTCAAGTCCTCGTCGCCAAGAGCTACAGGTCGTAAAAAGGTTCATTACAGAGAGCATCAGTGTCTTCCAGGGGCGTCTTGTATACTGCTCCTCCATCTAGGGTCTGAGTCAGCAACGAAAGGAGAAATACATTTTAACAAAATATTTAGTAGGTTTCTAATATCTAGCATCTAGCATCTAGCTAAGGAATGAATAACAGATTCAGAAAGTGGGAAAATGGGTATTTTCAGAATCCTAAGCGTCGTAAATCATGGGTGAATCCAAGCGAATCATCAAGATCCGCTGCAAGACCAAATCCTTTTCGAAAGAAAACAATGCTGTGCCTTTTGTGGGATCAAAAGGGTATAATGTTATATTATGAGCTACTAACACCGGGATTTATATATATATATTATATATATATATATATATATATATAATTTTATATATATTTTTTTTTTTTTTTAAATAACAGACGTGGAATTTTTACAAAATAATTCCGGTTTCATACTTCTACACCCATGCCTGCCATATTAAAACGGGTGAATTAAAAAATGGCGGCCATTCAAAAAAGGACCAAAAAAGGCGAAATTCTTTCCACGATTTTACTTTCAACCTCACAATACAAGGCGATAATACGAATCAAACAAAGCTAGTCTGTCATTCGCAAGTGGGTGGGAAGCCGCCGGATAGTCTAACATTCAGAGAACATAGAAGCAAGGAGCTGTCCTGGAGTGGTCGATGTGGGATGTAGGAAGTGGAGGTGTACGGTACAGGAAGGGGGGGAAAGGAAGGTCCGCTGCTCGATAGCCTGTAGCAAATTTCCGTTGTTATCTATTTTTTTCATTTAGTTATTTACGCTTTTATCAATTAATATCATGGGATCCCTTGTAGCTGGGTGGCTAGCATAACAGCCTCCTATGCCAGAGGTCACGGGTTCAAACCCGCAGGTGGTCCTAGAATTTTTTAATGCCGTCCTTCGAAGGGAACGTTACAAGGTGGTCCTGAGCCTGAGCGATGTCAGGTACTCGTTAAAGATCCCTATCCTAATAAAACCTGGATAGGCAAAATTTGGGACTCCTATTGTAGTATCGTCCGATTAGCCACAGTAACATAAAGTGGTGTTAAAAAGCTGAGTTCTGTATAATTAATATCATAAGATTTTCAAAAGCAATATTGGATATTATCCCTATTTAAAATTATCCTTATATTATCCTTAGTCCCCTATTTAAAAATAATCACACCTATTCCAACCCTCTTTCCCGTGAGAGTACTTTCAAAAGCGAGACTCTCATCGTGTAGGAAGGCCTTGATAGAGTAGATATACCTTTAGGGTATATCCAGAGTGGGTTGTGTCCTAAGTACTAGGTGCTGCGGTTCACCGAAATCACTGTCACATCTGGACAGGACTCGAAGGTAGGAAAGGCAGAGACAACATGTTGGAATATTAATCGACTCCACCTGGAGGCTACAATATATAATATTAATGAAGCTCGTTAAGAAACAGGCAGAGGGCATGTGGTTCTGATTACTGGGGCTGGTTGGTCGCCAATTAGTCCAGAGTGTAGGTTAGTGGTGTAGCCTTCCAAAGGGTACCGCTTCCAGGACGGATTGTGGTCTAGGCTGTGCCTCTATTGGAAGGGCTGGTCTGTGCTGGGAGTAGGCTTGGAGGGCAGAGGGCGGTCGCTGCTGCACCACTACTACAGCAAGGGCTATAGGAAGGGGCTACGATCAGGAGCCGTGTAAACGCTCATGTCACGCTGTCATCTCGAGACGACCGATCGTTCTGGTGGTGGATGTCGTTAGGGCTTTCGATAGCGCCAACATCAACTCTCACCCTATCGGGAGTAATATCTATTATCAACCAATACTTTTACGACAGTTTAACAGTTAACAATTATTTAGTTAATAATAAAAAGATTATTTTGCTTTTTTATTAATGTAGCGTCCTTTTTATGCTACTTTTGCTAATCGGACGATGCTACGGTGGGATTCCTAAATTTTAGTCTATCCAGGTTTAATTAAGATGGGATCTTTGGGACCACCTTTTCACGTCCCCTTCGTAGGACGGCACAACTAAGGATTTTTTACTCACATAAAAAAAAATCCTAGGGCCACCTGCAGGTTTGAAACTCTGACCTTGGGTATAGAAAGTTGTTATGCTAACCACTAGGCCACAAATGATTATTTATAAGTTAAAATAACTTTAACCTTACAATTAAGAAAGCCGCTAAGTAAATATAAAACTAATCAACAATATACATAAAGGTTTATCCTATGTCCTTTAAGAATTTCAGGATTAAACATGAGTTAAGAGTTATACCTGGCCTTATAATAACTCTAGACACAGTGCACACTAATAAATTGACAAAAAAATAAAAAGAATGTTTTTTGAAATGAAGTTAAAGTTTTCAAGAAGAATTGTGGAGGAACCATTCCATCAACGAACCTGATTAAAAGGTCTTGCAAAGTAAAAGTTGAAATTAGGACATCTAAAATTTTAAATACAATTATTTCAAATTAAAACAAATTATTTCATTCTGACCTCGAATAGTAAAATTACGAGTATGACAAAATGGTTTTACTTCAATTGATATTTCGATTTAAAATAGGTTCTACATCAATTTTTGGAAATTTTATTTTCAAAGGAAAGGCAAATGTTTTTCTTTGATTATTATTGAACAAATTTATCTAATTATTTTCTATAAAAAAATATGGAATTCTTCTTTAGACATATTAAATATAGTTTTAAATGAAAATGTATTTAATATGCTTCAGATAATATTTTGTACCTTTTCGGGAAGAAGTGTTATTTTTAAACGGGTTTTAAAATTTATGTTTTTAGATGAAGTCGGACGACGGATTTTGATTAAATTAAATGATTAGAATACAAATATGTAAAAATATCAATTTCGTAAAAAATGTCTGAAATAGCTTTCTGGAAATGAACTTACAACCAATTGAAGAAATGTAAAACTCAATTTTAGTTATGGCACAATAAAGGCAGGGTTTCTTCAAGAATTTGTTTTATTTTTATTTCTTTTAAAGATAGAATTTCTCAAATTTAAATGAAATTCTATTTTCGATTCAGAAGAATTAATAATATGTAACATTTAGTTGTTGGTACTAACCAAGTTAATCCCACAAATAAATATGTATTTTTATTTTAAAACAAGAGATTTCTATCAATAACAAAGACTTGTTTACAACTTATCTTAATACGTGTTTGTTAGTTTATGTGTGTTTGATTATAACTTTATATTTTAAGGACATAATAATGATTCGCAGAACTTTTTATTTGATATTTTGACATGTTGGTGATCTACCAGATGTGTGTTTTTAGAATTCACCTTATAGAATACAAACGTCTCAAAAAGTGAAGCTCTTTAAAAAAATGTTTATCAATCTTAAAAAAAGTTTGAAAGTCAGTTTATGCTTGACAAGGCTCCGTAATGCCATGTCACAAGTTTGAGCCGAAACATCGGCAAAATTAAAATATTCAAAAAACGACTGACTCCCGATGGTTTCTACCTGCGATATTTTCAACAGTCGACTATACATCATCAATATACTTTTGACAAAAGGTACAAAGTGCACACTTAATTTTATTCCAAATCACACAAGAAAAAATTTACTTTCATAAAGTAAAAACAAAGTTATCAATTAAAAAAAAAAAATCTAGATTTATATCTAAATAAAAAAACAAACATCGTAAATGAACAATAGCAAATCAATTTGAGATTTTTGAGCTTCCTGTAAAATTTCCTAATTTTGGAAATTATTAAATCCCTAAGTGCTTAACATTATCCATATAAAATATTTAGTTAAATGATTATTCTGTTATTTAATAAAATGTTTGTATTTTGAATTAAGGTCTAAAATAAAACTAAAGATTTAAAGTCCTCAATGTTAATAAATAAATATAATTTAGACAAATCCTTTTAATAATTAAAATATTTGAGAAGTGGATGATTGTGTATTTTGTAGAGTTAGAAATGGTTGAACCTAAATGGAGGCAGGTAGAAACCCAAAGGTATTTTTCTCCTTCACACGGCTTAAGAGCCCCTTGTTTACCGCTCAACTTCTCATCTGTTTATTTAATATTTTCTTAAAAACAATATTAATATCTTAAGTTAATTTTTAATCCAGAAAATAGGGAGTTTACAGTCGTAAAACATTAATTAAGAACAAATCTCTAATAAATCAACAATAATTAAAAATTTACTAAATGCGCATTTTAAAAGGAGATATTAATAAAGAAATAAATGAAATACAATAATACTGACCATCGCATGTATTACAAAGTATATCGAAGAAAAAAAATAATACAACTTAGTTATAACTCTTTTCAATATGATCAACGTGTAACATCATATGTTTATATTCTTGTTACCATGGTTACCATTGTGAAATTCGGATAATATTTATTTTAAAATATGTCTTAGTTTGTAATTAATTAAAAAGTACTGCCAATGATTTAGTGTCAGTCTTAAGTTTTCCAATTTTGCCAACATCAGAGCTAATTAACACCAGAAACAAACAGAGATACAGACATTTTTTTGGGGGTATATACAGGGAAGTATGAGTGAATGGGTTAATTATGAATGGTAAGAGATGAAAGAAAAACTTACTAGTTGTAATTATGTTATATAACTCTTGTATACCTGCTGAAAGGATTAATGTCTGTTTTGTTTGTGACTATTCCTAGCCCTGATGAAGACTCACATGTGTGGGACGAAACGTTGACAAAACTAAAAAATCTAAGACTGACTTCTAATCATTCCTTCCCATCACCATATCCACAGCCACCTTTATTGATAATAATCTAAAACTATAAACATCTACAATATAGACAAGCTATAAACAAAATAGTTTTCATCCTTCCTCATCAAAACTAATTCAATATTCGGCCTGAAAAAGATATATTTCTAACAGAAAACATATATTCGATCATATTCAATTAGACTTTTTTATTTGTATGAACATAATCACTTAAAGTATATTTACTTATTGATGGAAATGTAAGAACATGGAGAGAAAATAGCTGTCTATTTGGAATTCTGAATACAATGGTAGAATTTTTAGCCTTTGATGGCAACCGACCTGTTTATGATTTTTTGAGGGGATGTAGGTGTAATGAGGAAGAACAAGACGTAAGCGGGAAGATAGTGTTCCTGTCTGTTCTAAAGGACTGGGCTAGACACAGAACCTTAGGGTTGGCTGAAACTTAATTTTATTACTATATGGGAAATTATTTACCTTGCGGACCAGTCGCACTGGTGTGACAGAGCGAAGAGAGAGGCGATGAGTAGGCAGAGGAAGGCTCCAAGGGAGTTCATGGCTCCACATTTCGTAACATGGCACTGTAAGATACACCACCGCCACAGCACTGCTATACACTACCGCGTACTGTCAACAACTATCACACAATAATATATATACTCCTTACACTACAGAGGTCTGGGGCCGACTGAGCGAGCCTTGTGGTGGTGGGGGCTTCGTGGAGGCTCGGCTGTGTTCGGCTCGGCTCGGCTCTCTCTAGCACGTGCCACGTCCTTTCTACAGTCC
The DNA here is from genome assembly GCA_023052935.1 of Piezodorus guildinii. Lineage (NCBI taxonomy): Eukaryota > Metazoa > Arthropoda > Insecta > Hemiptera > Pentatomidae > Piezodorus > Piezodorus guildinii. The sequence goes on along the minus strand of CM041292.1, from coordinate 590,461 downwards.
AAGGGGTTTAAAAGGAAAATACATAACATTAATAAAATTATGTTCTGGAAAATATGTATTGTATTTAAATAAGTGTTATACCTGCTTAATGCTATTAAATAATTATACGCTTAAGAACCATACTTTAAAACTCTTTAATATCCTCACAATTATAACAGCTGTTTGTATTTAAACACCTGTTGAATTTAATATATAACTGTTTCTCTCCCCTCTCCCCTTCCATAAAAAAAAAAAAAATAAATGGGAAAAATATATAAAAAACAAACATTAACATTGTTCTTCCAATGATCGCTGTTTTTCTTTTATTTGATCAGTATCCAGAGACCAAGATGACTGAGCTCAGAACCACCAACCACTTGATCTCCATGGATATATTGTTCTTCAGGATAAACTCGCATCATCCATTTAGTTCAGAACCTCGTCTCTAGCCAATGATGGGTTTCATACTTTATATTACGCAGAGTTCATTGTAGAACCGAGCCTGTGCTGTTGCATTAGCTGCCTGTCCTGGTAATAATTAGATCCAGCTAAAGTGTAAACTAAAGCGCTTGATAACGACCCAGTTTATTCGCCTTCATCCCAGGCATAGTTACGATTTTGGTTTAGTATGAATGATGTAAGTTGTTTCGGACCCCATGTGTCAACTGGCCTTGGACCAGGAACGAGTCTTTCAAAAGTTCTGCTTTGAATGATCCCACAGTCTTCTGGACTGACTATATTATTGGGTTGTGTCACATGAAATGTCCGTTTTCAAGGTAAAGGATTTTTACTAAAAATACGATATGAAAACAAGATAATTTTATTCCAAGTATTTACCTTCTTTTTCTACAAATTTTTCCCAACTTGACACCAACTTTTTTATCCCCGAACTGAAAAACTCTGAGCTTTGAAGTGAAACAAAATCTGAAAACTTTTCACTTGATCATCATTTTCAAAAAGTTTTCCTTTGACGAAGTTGTCTAAAGTCCTGAACAGGTGGTAATCTGTTGGAGACAAGTCGGGAGAATATGGTGTGTGCATTTTGCAGGTCTCTGTTGTTTTCTTCCGAATGTTTACATATTTAAAGTAAACAGTTACTAATCCTCTACCTTTGTATTATAAACATTAGCTTCCCAATCAATTACCCACTTTTTAGTATACCTCCAAATATGAACATGGAAACAAGCGATTTTCGAGTAATATTTTTGTACGAGTTTAAACTCGGCCATTCAGCAGCTGAGGCCGCTAGAAATATTTGCAAGGCGTTCGGGGAAGGGAGTGTTAATGAACGTACCATTCGCCGTTGGTTTGCTAAGTTTTCAGCTGGGGATACCGACTTGGAAAACTTGCGCCGAGGAAGACCTCCATTCGTAATAGACAACGATGTCCTCAAACATACAGTAGAAGGAAATCCCTACCAAACAATTAAAGGACTCTCAGCACAACTAAATGCATGTGTATCTACCGTTTCCAGACAGTTAAAGTATATTGGAAAAGTAAAAAAGCTCGATACATGGGTACCTCATGATCTCACTGAGCGGCAGCAAGACCCCATGTTTCAATACATACCGTCCGAAAATTGAAAGAACTGGGCTACGAAGTTTTTCCGCACCCACCATATTCTCCCGACTTGTCTCCAACAGATTACCACGTGTTCAGGAATTTAGACAACTTCGTCAAAGGAAAACGTTTTGAAAATGATGATCAAGTGAAAAGAGCGTTTTCAGATTTTGTTTCACTTCAAACCTCAGAGTTTTTCAGTTCGGGGATAAAAAAGTTGGTGTCAAGTTGGGAAAAATGTGTAGAAAAAGACGGTAAATACTTGGAATAAAATTATCTTGTTTTCATATCGTATTTTTAATAAAAATCCTTTACCTTGAAAACGGACATTTCATCTGACACAACCCAATATCCAATATAAGAACCCACCTGCTATGGTTCCTCCTTCCATCCGCTCCATAATGAAGAAAACTTTCTCTACAAAATTCTTAAGACTTATTTGCAAAATGTCCATCGAGGAAATAGTAATGAGATGATTTGGTGGGAAAAAGAATTTCTCGAATTGCTAAATATGTCTTTACTTTGTAATAAATTAAAAAAAAAAAAAAAAAAATATATATATATATATATATATATATATATAATATATATTTAATGATAATTTTGAAACTAATAAGAGACATTTTAAATACGAACGCTGTAACCTGTATTATCTTCAAAGTATATAGTTGTAGTTTTGAAAAGTACAGTTGACTCATGTCTCGAAAGATATTGGAAAGATATAGAGTTATCTTGGGTCGTATATTGACCTTTAGGTCGCTACAAAGATAACATAGACAGGTTTACTGTAGTCAGGTAAAGATGACGCAGGAAGATAGACGACATTTTTACCTGGCTGTAATATATGTCTCCAATAAAAATATATTTTTACATATCAATCACTTCTGTATATTTTTAAAAAAATCTGGAGTGCGCAACACACGACTTTTACTTACCTACGTTTGGGGCTTACGCTACAGTGGCTAATCGTTTGTGCCTACGCTACAGTGGCTAATCGGACGATGCTACAGCGAGGGTCCTAAACTTTGCCTATCCAGGGTTAACGAGTTTCTGACATCGCACAGACTCGGGACCACCTAAGGATTTTTACTCCTACTAAAAAAAATCATAGGTTTAAACCCCTGACCTTTAACATAGAAACGTGTTATGCTAGCAACTATGCAACAGGTGATCTCACTTACTTCCCTTATTTATATCAATTTAAGAATTTTTAAACACATTAAAGGCGGCGATACACGGTGAGAAATAGGGTATGTGTAGGTGAGGTGAAAGTACTCTCGCGAGAGTAGAGGGTGGTGAAAACTGTGTGAGAGTACGCAATAGTACTCGGCAAAATGGCGGATGTATAAACAGCTGATTATTCAGGAAAGTTGTTGATAAGGTTGGTTAGCTCTGTTTAGGTTACCAAGTTCTTATGTAAAGATGAATGTTCAATTGGCGTCATCTTGTTTTAATAATAATAAGAGTAATGTCTAAAAATGTTTTCGACATCTTTATACAAATTGAGTTACTAACCAACTACAAACGTCAACAATAACACAAGTGACAAGTGACGGGAACATTGCTTTGTAAAATCACTATAGATTTTTTCTATTTCTGTTTCGAATTTTAACTCAGAAAAATATTATGAATCTCAAACTATAATACAAAAATATATATAATATAATTGCTAATAAATAACTATAGATTTAAAATGTAATATCCAAACAGTGAAAATATACATATTATTAAAAAATGCTTTTGAAATCTAGAAACAAAATTAAATATATATTAATATAAATAAGCTATTTTAGTTAAAAGTTAACCAAAATAATATAACAAATTATATTGTTATTAATTGTCGTTATGGAAAGTAGATGAAAGTGTGATATAGTACATCAACTATCACGATATTTACTTCCACCAACTTTCCAGGGCGCTTAACGATGTAAATATCACCATTTCACCTCATCTACACATACCCTATTTCTCACCGTGTATCGCCGCCTTTAGAAACGAAAATAAATTGTTAATGAATTATTTACACTAAGTTTTAATATAAACATGTGTTTTATTAAATAATCTATTATATTATTATCTACGACAATCAGTTTGTTTTATCGGCTTTTCATCACTCTCCGTTAACTTTTCCAATATTATCTATAAGACAATATTTTTTTCTAAAATCTTTAGCTTTCTACGGTATATTATATATCCATATTACTGTTTTACAGTTACACAAAAGATGCATAAAAAATCTAAAAAGTTGATATATTTATTTTTATAGAAACTATAAAATTAAAGGTACTTTAGAAGAAGAAATTTTGCAATATCGGCATTTGAACCCTGTCAGACTATTTCAATCTGAATGAAACCTATATGATATTAAAGCCCATCCAATTTCAGACATCGATATAGTGATACAGACATCGATATAGCGATACAGACATAGATATAGCGATACAGACATCGATATAGCGATACAGACATAGATATAGCGATACAGACATCGATATAGCGATACAGACATCGATATAGCGATACAAACATCCATATAGAGATACAGACATAGATATAGCGATACAAACATCCATATAGAGATACAGACATAGATATAGCGATACAGACATCGATATAGCGATACAGACATCGATATAGCGATACAGACATCGATATAGCGATACAGACATCGATATAGTGATACAGACATCGATATAGCGATACAGACATCGATAAAGCGATACAGACATCGATATAGCGATACAGACATCGATATAGCGATACAGACATCGATGTAGAGATACAGACACATACACGTAATACTTGCTCTTCCTCTATATTTCATATATTGTAATTGTAATTGCTCTATATTTACTTACCTTTTTGGGTAAGTGAAAGTAATTCATTCAACTATAAATTGATAAATGGTTAATAAACATACCTAAATAATTCATAATCACTTGAATATCCTGCAAAAGTTCTCAGGAATGATCAATTTCTCACAAGAATTTATTTAGTTATTAAGTTATTTAATGTTTTTGAATTATTATTTTAAATGAACTGAGGAGACGATGATTTGCCGAAGGTACTATCACTGTGTAGTACTATATACTTATTAGAGATTATAGTTTATCTAGAATAAATACTCTTTATTTGTTTCATAAGAAAAAAAAAATGAAATATTATCGAGAGCATAAATTTTTTCCCGTTTTATCAAAAGTTGATGTAAATCGTTCAAAACTCCAAGAAGGTGATAGTCCACATAGTTCACAGTGAAGGTAATATTGGCATTGTAGAAGGCTTCCAAAGAATGGTAGAAACTGTTTATCGAAAGCTGAGGTTTCGTTCCAGATGAGGAAAGTGGTTTTGCGGTCGCCTACGAACTTTGAAGAAGGAAGAATCGAGGTGAAACTATCATGAATATCTTAATATAAGTCTAAATCCCGAAATGTTAACTCCACTTCTCTATTAGAGGTCCAACCTTTCGGAAAGTATGAAAAGAAGTTTTTACATGTTGCAACTGAGCTTAACTTTTAATATTGTTCTTCGGTTTTACAACGCCCTCCAATCCCTAGAACATCTGAAAATCCTTCCTTTATTCGAGGAAAGATTCATGAAATATTGTATATTTGGACAACAAGCATCTATATCGTGGTAAAGCAAATTATAAACGTCAGTAAACTCAAAACGTGTGGATTACAAAATGGCGGCCATTCAAAAAGGGACCAAAAAGACGCATTCTGACTCATTTGACAACGATTTTCCTTTCGACCTCACAATTTTAGGCGATAGTACGAATCAAACGACGCTAGTCTGCCATCCACAGGTGGGTGGGAAGCCGCGGCAGACGCGTTTTTAGGGACAAATTCTGACCCATGTAACCATTGCACTGACATGTCACTGAGTTCTACACCTACGGATTTCTATTGCTACTCAAATTAAAGCTAATTTTATGGCTCGTAAAGTAGTTTATAACCATTATACTATTAGGTACAGCCGTTGGCATGATATCAACCCAATTAATGACAGAAATAAGACGTTTCTCGGTTTCTGTTTTTTTTGCAAGAACTATATCTGTACAACTATTAGTCATAAAGACTTGTTTAACCACTCAAATTAAAGGTTATTTATTTGTTATGACGATTATCCTTATAGGATGAACCGTTTCCACGATAGTAGCCAAATTAATGCTAGGAAAGAGTGATATCTCGTTTTCCACAAAATTATTTTATTTTTTTGTAATAGCTCTATATCGTTGAATATAGAACATACAAATGTCTTTTACCACTCAAATGAAAGCTTATTAAATACTTGATAATTTACTTGATAACGATAATCTTCATAAGATAAGCCGTTTCCATGATAGCAACCTTAATTATTTTAGAAAAGAGTGATATCTCTTTTTCTGCAAAATTATTTTTGTTTGTAATATTCCTTGTTTACGCTTTTTTTTGTAAAATAATTTTCGATCTTTTTTTCAAAAATATTTATCTATATCTTAATTTAAAATTGTTTAACAACATATTTAGGAATCGTTATTGCTAAATTGAATTCCCAGTGAATATACAGGGATATATTTGTTCACAAATAGTTCTTAGACTTAAGCTGGTGCCCGTGCCTCTACTAATCAGTGTTGAGGTGAAGCTGTACCATCTATATTATGTGATCATACCTCAACGATGACATTTGCAAACGTAAACATATTTTAAGTGGGATCACTTGTAGCTGGGTGGCTGGCATAACAGGCTCTTATGCCAAAGGGCACGGGTTCGAACCCGCAGGTGGTCCTAGGATTTTTTAATGGGAGTAAAAAATCCTTAGTTATGCCGTCCTTCGGAGGAGACTTTAAAAGGTGGTCCCGAGTCTGTGCGATGTCAGGTACTCGTTAAAGATCCCTATCCTAATTAAACCTGGATAGGCAAAATTTAGGACTCCCACTGTAGCATCGTCCGATTAACCATAGTAGCAAAAAGTGACGTTAAATAAATAAACAAACAAACATATTTTAAGCTGCGTTCAACTGAACTTTTTTCACGTCGTTCCCCTTGGAACAAATAAGTGAAAGTAAAAAGGCGCATATAACTGAAATTTCTGGAAGGAAGTAGTATCCCACAAAGAGGATCGAAACGTTGGCAAACAATAAAATAGTTGAAACTATTTAGTTGTTTCATTTAATGACCGCCACCCGGACTAATTCCTTCCAGTAATTCTCAACGGTCAACTAATTACATCCACAATAACTGAAATTTGTTTTTTGTTATTGAACTATATTTTTTGTACTGCTACAGTGAATGTTTATTTTCTTTATTTTTCTCAGATCTGTTTTATGTTTCATTACGCTAATTTTGGTCTATATTTTTTTTCCTTTGTGTATTTTATTAAATATTTTGGGATTCGTTGTTTCATTTTTTTAAGGAATGGATGAAAAAATAACTTTATTTTGGACCTAGGTCCCTTTAGAATAACATAGATGTACAAGAAAATAAGTATTATGACTGGCCAAAGAACACATACAAGAAAACAAAAACAACTCCTTTGTGTATTTTATTAAATGTTTTGGGATTCGTTGTTAACTTTTTTTAATGAATGGATGAAAAAAATAACTTTATTATGGACCAAGGTCCCTTTAAAATAACATAGAAGTACAAGAAAATAAGTATTATAACTGGCCAAAGAACAGATACAAGAAAACAAAAACAACTAATCTATACAGCCCACAAACTTTCTTTAACCGAACCACACTAAATTTGAGCTATCTCTTGGAAGTACCGATCTTCTACAGATAGCTCAGCATAAACACCTCTATATCGATGAATATTGAACATACAACTGTATTTTACCACTCAAATTAAAACTTATTAAATACTTGATGATTTACTTTATAACGATTATCTTGATAGGATCAACCGTTTCCATGGTAGTAACCAAAAGTATGTTAGAAATGACTTAAATCACGCTTTCCGAAAAATTATTTTATTTTCTTGTAATAGCTCTATATCGTTGAATATTGAACTTACAAATGTCATTTACCACTCAAATAAAAGCTTATTAAATACTTGATGATTTACTTTATATTTACCATTATTTTCATAGGATGAGCCGTTTCCATGGTAGCGACCATAATTATGTTAGAGTGATATTTCGTGATATTCGCTTTTGAATGGCCGCCATTTTGTAATCCATCCGTTTTTAGTTGGCAGACGTGTATTTTTTGCTTTACCTTGATAGGTGCTTTGCATTAAACATACTTAAAATTTTGGTAAAATGGGTTGCATTTTCTTTGCAGGCCCACGGACTATTTTTCCCCGTGGTTATCATGGACTGGAACGAATTCCTCCTCCTTCGCCTGTTCCTTGGATTCGCCGCTATTCAAGAACCGCAGGCTTCGCTTTTGAACCTTTAATGTTGCCTGTATCAATTATCATTTTATTGTTGCCCCATTTAGATCTTCACATCCTCGCTATAACAATAAGATCGAAATGGCCACTTCTAACCCATTTCCTCGAGACTAAAGGACAACCACTGCCCGCTATCTTCCCATTTGGTACCATTATCCTGTTATGTTAACATCTCCCACTGTTATATTAAACTGACCGACCGCTACCTCAACAATGGAACCCAAGATCCAGCAGCTAGCGGACAAAACCCCACTCCGAGCGGACTCTTAATGTTCTCACGGTGTCTTCAATCTTAATGATATTAAATGCCCTCCATTCTCCCTCAGGCCTCTTCAAAGCAACAATGGGAGCGATTAAAGTGCCTTTGGATCTTTCGGAGCGACGGAACCACTTCCAGGATTCGGAACCTCTGGATGGCCTTTGTTTTTGGATACAAAGAGGTCCCAATCAAAGAGACATTGCCCAGAAGAAGGGGTCCACCGGAAGGCTGAGAGGACTGTGGGTGAGGGGAGGGGTCGTGGGATGAGAAGCTGGTCGGTGATAGTCAAGAGCAGAGCTACACCGCGATAGTTTCGATTCTGACAGTAATAGGTGAGGTCGAAAGCTGGGATAATATTTACTTTCACTTGACTATATATGAAATATACAGTAAGGGAAAGTATTGCGATCGTTTGAGAGGCAATACTAGGATCGTTATTAACTGATAGCAAGCAAGTGTCATCGGCATAGGTAGAAAAGAAGGTGTTGGGATATCAACTGATATCAGATTACACCTGCATAGACTGTGTAAAATATGGATGTTGGGATACTGCCTTGAGGAACACCAGCAGACTGAGTTTAAACTGAAATATTTATTTTGTATTAAACAATGTAAATTTGCACCTATATTACTTTCAATTTTAAATAATTTTCCAGTGACATCTCGCGGCCCACTTATTGGTAACCGCTGCTCTAGACGTTACCGCCATTTTGATGAATATGAACATATAATCTAGTGTTTGTAGATACCACATATTCGTATAATTCGGATGTAGATCACTAGTTGTGATAGTAATATTTGATTTTTACTTTCGCTAAACTATATATATATATATATATATATATATATATATATATATATATATATTGGGGTTGTGTCACATGAAATGTCCGTTATCAAGGTAAAGGATTTTTATTGAAAATACGATATGAAAACAAGATAATTTTATTCGAAGTATTTAACTTCTTTTTTCTACACATTTTTCCCAACGTGACACCAACATTTTGATCCCCCCGGACTGAAAAACTCCGATTAATGGAGAGGTTTCGAGACATTTTGCAACCAGATCTGAATAAATAATAAGGTCCATAGTCATCAATGAATAATCATGTCCAGAGCCATGGCCCTGCTTATGTCGAAAATTAAATTTACTCTTAATTTTTCTTCTTGACTTAATTCCGGGTTTCCATACTGAAAAATTGTTTTTTTAAAAGAAAAAAACACATTAATATACGGTTATAAATATATCGTTGGAAAGCTAAAGATTTTAGAAAAAATATGATCTTATATAGAAATCTGTAAAAGGTAATTTTAAGCGACAAATAGGGCATATAATTATTACTGAAAATTATGCTTAAAAATTTTATACTGCTGCATTTTCTAATCTAAATCATATGTTTCCAACGAAATCAACTGAAAACTATTATCAACTTTGAGTTTAATTAATAGTTCTTAAATGGATTTAACAGACGAGGTCAGTGAAAGTCGTGTGTTACTCGCACCAGATTTCTTTTCACATTATTAATCGAATATTAATAAAAACAATAACCTTTTCGGTTGTCTGGTTAGTGATTATCCTATATGAAAGGCTGTTTTAAAGATTTCTGACTTAAAAAGAATTATATAAATTAAAAGTTGTGAAATATACTTATTTAATGAAAAGAAATACGAATTCGTAATTATTTTTGACAATCAGTGTAACTCAAAACTCCGCCAAGACTAAATTCTTCCTCCACCTCCCCACGATCAACCATTTATTGATATTCATTATTCTCCACAGATTAAAAAAAAAAAAGAAAAAATTCTTCGCGGCTAAAATTATCGAAGGTTCTATAAAAAAAGATGAGGTTGAAAGATATTAATGGGTTATGCTTTAGAAAGCGGCGCTCTCTCCCCTGGAGGGGTGGTTAGGGGTTGTGCCGATTTGCTAATATATTTTTTGTCTCAGGCAGGGTTCTGCAGGTACACTTCAAAGGTCTTTGTTCTTCTCTTAGCCAGGGAAATGCCGGCTTTTGTCGGGTACAGATAGATATATCTAATAGTCACTGCGTCCATTTAGCCTTTTAAATACCCGCTAAGCGAATAACGACTTAAATGGAAGCATTGAAACGGATATCTATTGTACTCACCGTTTAAAGACCCTAAAGTCATCAAGTTCCGCCGGTTTGAGAATTCTTCAATAGAACGAATGTTTCGAGAAACAAAACCCTCACCAACATCAGGCTGTATTTTGAAATAAGGAATTGAACTATTTTGGGCGGCATCACAACTTTCAACTTAAGGGATCACCTGTGGTGCAGTGGATATCATAACGGCCTCTTATGTCCAAGGTCACGGGTTCGAACCCAACGGGTGGCTTTTGGGTATTTTGAAAGTATTATAATATGCTTGCTTATGGCGTCCTTCGGAGGATACGTAAAAAGGTAGTCCCGAGCCTTAGCGATCAAGTACTCGTTGAAGATCCCTATTCTAATTAAACCTGGATAGGCAAAATTTAGGACTCCCACTGTAGCATCGTCTGATTAGCCAAAGTAGCATAAACTGACTTTAAATAAACAAACTTCCACTCTAATTCATTAGTTCCTTGCTTCCTCATAAATTCCTGATAATCCTCCGAGGCATCGAAAAAGAAGGCCTCGAGACCTTCTTTAGATTCACTACTAAAGAGTGCTACAATGAGCAATTTCTCTTCATATATTTTATCATTAATCAGCATATTTACTTGTTTCTATTATAATACACAGTTGTAAATTTCAAGTAAAATATTAAAAAAACAAAAACCAATGTGATTCTGTTACTAAACTTTAATTCCTAGGAGTAGAAATCATGGGGAGCTGGTGGCTAGCGCGCTAGTCTCCCACGTCAGAGTTGTGAGTTCGAGTCCCAGTCCCAGCGGGACTTTTATAAGAATATAATTAAATGGGGACTCACCCACAGCCTCTCCCTCGGGTAGTGAGACTCGTCAGCCTACTGGTGGCAACTCGCAAAAATAGGCGTAAGGAGTGATGACCCTACCCTAAACATTTCATCGAGAAACGTGAGTATATTCTCCCAGGAGTCTATACCACGCGGGCAAGGGCCTACACGACCTGTCGCGCCAGAGAAAAAAAAAATAATAAAAAATTAAAGCATTAGGTATGCCGTCCTTCGGAGGGGGCGTAAGAAGGTAGTACCTAAGCCTGTGCGATCAAGTACTTGTTAAAGATCCCTATCCTAATTTAAACCTGGGTAGGCAAAATTCGTGCTTTATCGTCTTATTAGCCACAGTAGCATTAAGCGGCTTTAAACGAATAAACACATTTTTAATTTGGCTACAATTACGTTTAAGAAATCTTTTTAAGAATTAGGCCGTAGCGAATTCGGGTGGGTTTTATTATTTCGGTACCCATCACCTCTATTGAACCTATGAAACCTCAAACATCAAAAATATTATCGACTCTGACTTTTTGGGTTTGGGCGTGACTACTAGATATACTGATTTCTAAAGTATTGCAGGCTCACCCAACATTTTGCAGTCGATACCTCTGCCCTACAACCGAGCTCTCAACAATAGAATTGCTTTTATTTTTAAAGCATTACAGTTGTGGAAGATGGGATAAATAACATTCTTTCATAGCGACTTAGTAATCCCAACTCGCCGAACAGTGGGTCGTCCCAAACGCACTTATGTTTGGTTTTAGGGCTTACAACAGCAAATGCAGTTTTTCCGAACCAAATTCAGCACTCGTCGTCTATTTATGAGATATTATCCATAGCAACGTCGTTTAGATCTTAAGTGAATTCACTTTCAATTGCATGATAAGCAACTTTTTTAAGTCTTCAACATATTTAAGTAAAGGTGGAAATAATTCCAGATTATTTCCACCTATAATAGTTTCTACAGTCAACTATACATCCTAATATATTTAAGGTTTGTCAATAATAGATAACATTTATTTATTGAGATATATTAAAATTTGTTTCTATATGAACATTAGTAATAGTGATATAAGATCCCATTCACACAATATATACAGTATACAATGATAAAGTCAAATAAAATAAAATATAATAAATATACAAAAAAAATACATACCTATAATTGAAAGTCGATAATAACCAGAAAAAATTGGGTTGTGTCACATGAAATTTCCGTATTCAAGGTAAAGGATTTTTATTAAAAACACGATATGAAAACAAGATAATTTTATTCTAAGTATTTACCTTCTTTTTCTACACATTTTTCCCAACGTGACACCAACTTTTTTATCCCCGAACTGAAAAACTTTGAGCTTTGAAGTGAAACAAAATCTGAAAACGCACTTCACTTGATCATCATTTTCAAAAAGTTTTCCTTTGACGAAGTTGTCTAAATTCCTGAACAGGTGGTAATCTGTTGGAGACAAGTCGGGAGAATATGGTGGGTGCGGAAGATCTTATATCACGTAGTCCAGTTCTTTCAATTTGTGCACGCTCAGTGAGATCATGAGGTACCCATGTATCGAGCTTTTTCACTTTCCCAATACACTTTAAATGTCTGGAAACGGTAGATGCACTTGCATTTAGTTGGGCTGAGAGTCTTTTAACTGTTTGGTAGGGGTTTCCTTCTACTGTATGTTTGAAGACATCGTTGTCTATTACGGACGGAGGACTTCCTCGAGTCATGTTTTCCAAATCGGTACCCCCAGCTCAAAACTTAGCAAAGCAACGGCGAATGGTCCGTTCATTAACACTCTCTTCCCCAAACGCCTTGCAAATATTTCTAGCGGCCTCAATTGCTGAATGGCCGGGTTTAAACTCGTACAAAAATATTACTCGAAAATCGCGTGTTTCCACTGTTCATATTTGGAGGTATACTAAAAAGTGGGCAATTGATTGGGAAGCTAATGTTCATAATACAAAGATAGAGGATTAGTAACTGTTTACTATAAATATATAAACATACGGAAGAAAACAACAGAGACCTGCAAAATCCTTTATGCATTTCAGAAACTATAAAAACGGACATTTCATGTGAAACAACCCATTATATTCATTTGCTTGTAATTGTTAATAAATAAGTTTGAAAAAACTAGCTATCACGGTTTACTGATTTTTTAGGAGTTTTCAAATTATTCCATACACTACACAAAATTTATACATTTTGATGACTTAAAAATAAGAAACTAAATCGCTAATGTTATCATTGAACGTGAATTTACCTGAGAACAAAAGACTCATATATCATATATAGAAGAGCCAGAGAAGGGTTGTGAGAGAGTAGAAGACTAGATAGTAAATAGTGCCGTTTAGACGACGATAGTAAACACAACTACAGAGAACCGCCATCAAGCCACTTCCTTAGATGGGACCCTTAGGATGAGCCCTGACTCCATTCCCATCTCCTCCACCATCCTCTCCTTCAGATGTCACCGCTTCTCGAGCTCTTGCAACGGTCTTCACGAAGACATACCCTGAGTCTTTGTGGGGAGGAGGTTGATATAGATATATAGGGCATGGAAAGTATTCAGTCGGCCACAACATTCTTAAGGATAGATACCCGATTGAAGGTGGATAGATGACATACGAAGTTAGGAATGTATTAAAAAATATAAATATTTCTAAAGAATTTTCACAGGTACAGACAATTAGAAATATATAAATCCTTATTAACAACATTTAAAAAAAATCGCTGCAAATTATCACACAATGGTTTATTTTTCTAAATAACAATATTACGGTATAACTGTTTATATAGCTGTTGATAGGCAATTAAGTAATATGAAAAGCGATAAATTAAACAAAGGAAGTTGGCCTTATTGGGGTTCTACTAGGGATTGCAATCCGGAAAACCGGATCCGGTAATCCGGCGGATCGATCATCATTATGCGTTAACCGGATATAGCAATTTTTGGCCAAAAATAGTGCAGTTTAATAAAAAAAAGTACTTTAAATTCGTTACATTTGGTGTACATGTGTGGTGGTGTCGTTCGACGCCAAATTACATCACGTCGTCAGTTCAGTCCAGCATCATTCGTTCGCCTTTCACGAGACAGTACATGGGCTTTTGTTTTTCGGTGCTTCACCTAAATGTAAGTTAACAGATATTATTATCTTGGATATACGCGAGCTATAGCATCCTATAAGTTGTCTGTAGAGTAACTTCTGAAAAAACACTAACTTTTTTTAGAGAAATTGCTCACTCAAGTACTGACTCACCCAAGAGTACTGAATTATATGATAAACTGCTTACAAATCTATTGAAATCTAGAAAGACTGAGCTACAATACTGCTCACGTCTTCCTATACTTCACTTTCTCAGATAGCTCAATTAATTATTAATTAAGTTACTTTATAAAATCCTATATAATTATCCTTGCGTAATTAACTCAGATGGGAATTGTGATAACAATAATTTTAAATTATTTGAGAATGCTAATAATCACAAAAAGCTCTCAAAATTGGCGCAATCATATTTTGATGAATGGCATAATTATCACAATAATGAGTTTGTATTATGAGTATAAATCTTTAAATTATTCTACTGACAATATTTGTTTTTTAAATAGTACGTAAGTACTAATAACTTTAGTATATATTATCAAAAATCAATTTTGATTTTAGAAAAAGGGCGGTAGAAAAAAAATAGTCTTTATTTTCAGCAAATAGTAATCAATAGCCGACTGTCTTAATAGCCATTAAAATTTTACTAGTTACCTAAACTACTAAACTTTAATTTTTTTGCTCCATATCTAATCCTAACACAACTTTTATTTTATAAACTTCCTATTATGAGTACAATTATATTCGAATAATATACTAACAGTTCATCTTGGACCGAAAAGTGAAAATCAACCTGATTTAGTCACACCATCCGGATTGGAAATGACACCGTATTGCAATCCCTAGGTTCTACGTGTCTTGAAAAGTAGGACCTCATATTTTGAGGGAGAGAGGGAGTAATTCTTTGACAAGCTATTCTCACAACTCACAGGGAGCGGCGTGGTCTAGTGGATAGAGCACTAGGCTACTGTTCTCCGGGTCCTGGCTCGAATCCTGGCTGAGGCAGAATTATTTATTTTGCTATTTCAGCCGTGGAGCGAGCCCCGGGGTATGGGGTGGCCTCTTGGGGCACACCCAGCCTCTATCAAGTGGGTACCCACGAGCTTGATTTAGGCCTAATCACCTCCTTGCTCGATCGTTGACCTATAAACAGGACGAATCTGTTTAAATATTGAACCCGAGACCCTTCATTCAACCCCAGTAGGGAGTGGTACAGGTTTGTTTTTTTCCTGCCAACTACTGCTATACGTATCCTTTTTTTGTTGCAGAATAAATTATTTTATTTTTGTTGTTGGTTAAAATTTATATGTTTCTAATTTTCGTCACATTAAACAATAAAAATACTTGGTAAAAAAAATATTGGACTTACTATAAATTTGAAATTTTATTAAACACACATACCCCTCAACTTCCTCATGTCCACTCTCTTGCAGAACTTATGGTCAATTTTTGTCATTAGCCCGTATTTTGAGGCTTCTAATTTTTTTACTTGTCAAAATTCTTTTATTAAGAACTATTACGGTAGCTCAGATGACTGGAGACTATATCTACTTTTCCTCATATAAATACATAATGTTACCAGTGCCCCCTCCCCTCGGCAGGACAATGCTTGGGCAGGACCTTGGACTCCAAGAAGTGGAGCGCCTCGACGACACGAGCTGCAGAACAAAGACCGCGGGGGCTTTTAATGAGAAGGTAATTTAAAGGAGAGAAGTGGGCTGGGGAAGGAAAAGCGGTATTTAAGGCTCGGGAAAGAACTGTGTCGGTGTGAGCTGTGCTGCTGCTTTGTATTGGCGAGCCAACAACGGCACATTATCTTTCATTTAAATACTTTCCTCTTCATTCTTGATATGTATCATGCGATACTTTTTATGAATTCAACCGAAATGAGTTTCATTCATACATTATATAACGCAGACATGTGTTTCAGTTATTTTACATCCTGGACGACAAAGAAGGTGTAACAATATACCAAGCTGTACCTTTAATCCAGTTTACAGGGTAGAAGTATTTATCCTCTCTGCGGTCGGTGCAAACGATCCCAGTATTGCCTCTCAAACTCTCCAATCCCACATCAGAGACCTTGAGGCATGCTGTCAGAATTAGTAAATTAAAATAAATTCCAATAAATCCCACCAGATTACCTTTATCCCTCGTCGTAAACCTATGACATCCTGCCCAACAGTATCCTTCAATAACACTCCTCTTATCCCAGTGGAAATGATCCGTTACCTAGGACTCCTACTTGACAAAGTCAAACTTGGTAGAAGACAGAAAAGACAAGAAACTGCTCACCGATTCCGGTTACTTCAACACTTACTAGACAGACGCTCTAACCTTTCACTTACATTTATAAGTCCATCATAAGGCCAGTCTGGAGTTACGGAGTTGAGCTTTGGGGCTCTACTAAGCCATCAAACTCTTCCCGTATCCAATCCTTACAATCCAAAATCCTTAACGCTTCTTACTTTGTCACGAATACAATCATCAACAAAGACCTTAATGTTCCATATGTTGCTGTCTCGGCCCAAACCAGATATAACTCCTTTCATGACAAACTCCATTCCCACTCTAATTTCAACCCTCTCTTCCTCTTCAATTCCTGATAATCCACCGAGGCGTCTAAAAGGAAGATGACCTCGAGACCTTCTTGTTTAGATTCACTACTAAAGATTGCTGCCAATGAACAGATTCGCTTCAGGTTTTTTCATGTGTTATAACATTTCAACAAATTCACACGTTCTATTATACTATACAGTTGTAAATTTCAATAAAAATATTTTTTTTAAAAAATCAATGAGATTCTGTTACTCAACTATAATTTTATCAAAAATCTAAAATTGATCTAATAACGGGTGAGGAGCGTAGGAGATTTTACATTTCTAAAGAGGTTGTTTGTTGTTTCTGTTGTTACGTAATAATTGTTAATACAATTGTAGCAGCGGCGTCACGTGACGCCCAAGAGGTTAAGTAAAGTTGTTTGCCAATGTAATGCAGCATTGATTTTTACATGAATTTAATTTCTCCAAATTTTCAATTATTGTCTTCAGTTTAATTATTCATTATTTTTCTTACTATTATTGTTCTAATTATAAATTTATTTTAGGCGCATTGGCGAACCAACCTTAGAATGATATATATTTTTTTGATAATTGTTATCAATTGATAAAAACTTATGGTTGATTTTGGCGGTTGGAAAGAAAGCTATAAAGAGGTTATACACATTGTACAATATAATATAAATATTTGTTTTGTGTGAAACTGTGTACATTGTTAAATTATTAGCAACACGCTAAACAATCTACTTTATATTGAATAGTTTACAAATGTTATAGCGTATTATTCTTTAGTATAGAGTATAGTGTGATGTAGTGTGGATAGAGGCTCAGAGTGAACAGCTTCCACTACCTAGTAATCAACCTGTCCAAATATTAATTGAAAATTACACAAACCTTTCCCACGCCAGATTTTTTTTTAGGTCCACGGGCTGTTAGTTCTGTCCATATCGGCTACCTTTCTTATTTTACAGAAGAAAAAGCTAAATATAAAAAAAATAATGAAGACTGTTCAGGTATTATTTATTATATGGCGTTTTATTATCATATTAATAAGGATTATGACTATTTTATTTATTAATTTGTATTTATTAACAAATTTGTTTTTTTTTCACTCTCTAATAACTTTAATAATATTAATTGTTAGAAATCGATTTTATAAAATATTAGGCTCATCATCAACATAGATTATCATTAATTTTTTTTTCCGTTTGTTTTTAATCTTTAAAAAAGAATTATCCTTTCGTTGATATTTCATGTTTACTCTTTCCTTATCAAGGTGTGTAATAATTCGAAATACGAATCGA
Source organism: Piezodorus guildinii (assembly GCA_023052935.1). Taxonomy (NCBI): domain Eukaryota; kingdom Metazoa; phylum Arthropoda; class Insecta; order Hemiptera; family Pentatomidae; genus Piezodorus; species Piezodorus guildinii. The sequence goes on along the minus strand of CM041292.1, from coordinate 572,403 downwards.
CAGAGTTAAAGACACTTTAATGTAAGGAATTGGGATCAACTTTAGCATGTTATAACAGTTTTCTATGCCAAAGGTGACGGGTTCAAACTCGCTGGTGGTCCTAGGATTCTTTAATGGGAGTAAAACCATTATTCATGCTGTTCTTTGGATGGGACGTATAAAGGTGGTCCCGAGTATGTACTATGTTTGGTACTCGTTAAAGATCCCTATCCTAATAAAAGCTGGGCAGGCAAAATTTAGGACTCCCACTGTAGCATCGTCCGATTAGCCACAGCAGCATAAAGGGACGTTAAACAAGTTAAAGCAGCACGACAAGTTAAACATTAACAAGACGATAAACAAGCAAAGTAATGAATTTTTGATATTGGGACTTCAATCCCTCTTTATCTATTTTGATATGATTTCAATGATTAGAGTCAATTAAATTTTATATCAAAACAGCCAGTTTAATCAAAATCAATACAGCCCTTTCGAGAAACTAAAGATATGATAGAGTACTTCTGGTTCATTAATTTTGGAGTAAAATTTGTTGTTACATCCCGGGCATATATTTGTCTTGAATATGAAACTTCTGTTTCATAAGACGTTTTTGAACTAGACATACACACAGACCTTTATGACGGATTTGGTCATTTGGTAACCTGTATTCCCGTTGGAACCTGGTAGTCCAGGAGCCAGATGCATTGTTGGATGCATCGATTGATAAAACTTTGATCCATAAAAATTACATGAATATTGGTACATAATTTAATCTGAATATATCTCGCGTTTCAACTATTTGTTCCATAAATGCTATGTTTTGTTTTAGGCTTCCTTTCATTTATATAAAAACACAACTTAAGGCAATAAATGATGTAAAAACAAAAAATCTGGTGCGGGCAACACACGACTTTCACTTACCTCCATTTTTAAAATCAATGAATGAATTGTCAAATACAGTTAGAGATTACAGTACGGGAAACTCTTAAAAATTAAGTAAATTGAATTTCTATAGAAACATGTGTTTTATAAAAAAAATTATTATATTATTATCTAAAACAATTACTTAGTTTAATCGGCTTTTTATCACTCTCTATTAACTTTTAAAAGCTTGTGTATAAGATAATATTTTTTCTAAAATCTTTAGCAACGGTGTATCATACATGTATATTACTGTTCTTATGTTCAAAAACGAAATTTGCATTAAAAAAATATTTTTTCTGTTTTCTCCTTTAGTTGGGTATCGAATTTATTTAATTTATATATTTACTTGTTTTTCATCAGTGGTAACAAGGTAATATAGTTATTTTTATAGAATCAACAAAATTAAAGGTCCTTTAGAGGAAGAAAATTTAAACTATCGGCATTTAAGCCCTGTCAGACCATTTTAATCCAAATGAAACCTAAATTATATAAAGGCCATTAAATTTTACATCGATATAGCGAGTGTAATCAAAATCGTCGGAACCGTTCTTGAGAAAATCGAAAAAAGGTGCAAAATGCATGGTATAAAGTGCCTCTTCTGGTAAGCTCTTTTTTATGAAAAAGGTTTTGTAACGTCCCGGGCGTATAATTGTCTTAGATATGAAATTTCAGTTTCATTGGACGTTTCGTTTCCGACCGGGAGTTACCACACACACACACAGACCTTTTTGCGGGACTGGGTTATTTAGACCCTAAAATGTGTATTTCCGTTGAACTGGAATTCGAAAATTTTCACGATCGCAATACTTTCCCTTACTATATATAGTAAGCGAAAGTAAAATTCATGACAGCTAAATAAAATAAATTCGTATATAAATGTAGTATATAAACTAAAATTTTAATATAAAAAGTAAAAAATACTGCTTAAAAGATAAGGCCATCGTTTCGGCCTGTCGTTAATGACTTTTTGAAACATTATATTATGCAGAAACCATAAAAATGTTTGGTGTATATAATTAGTTGACTGTTGAGAACTACTGGAAGGAATTAGTTCGGGTGGCGGTCGATGAATGAAGCAATTAAGTAGTTTCAACCATTTATTATTGATAAATTAATTATTGTTGTTTGTATAAATTACAGATTGATTTTCCTTAGGTTTAATGAATTTTATTTTTTACACTTATTGCAATAAGTTTTTATCGTTTAAAATAAAATTTTTATGAATGAAAAAGGCCTAATACAAAACGTAGCTCCTTTGTTTAAAGAAAAAATAATCAGTTGTCAAAGTAAAGAAAAGACAGACCGCAGCCTAGAAGAATGATATATTGACGATATACTGCATAGACTGCTAGATAAATGGTATATTTCAGTGGTAGAAGGTTTCGAGGGAGGACTCTCCGTCTTCCATTGGCGGTGGGAGCAAGATCATATCCATCAAGGACTCCACCAGCGCCATCTTCCTGGTAATGAAAACATTAATGATAATAATAATAATAATAAAAGATTAGGTAACAATAATACTATCCCTATCCTTATTGAGCCAGGATAGACTAAAATTTAGGACTCCCACTGTAGCATCGTCCGATTAGCCTCAGTAGGGATAACCATGAAGTGACGTTAAATAAATAAACAAACACATTAATAAATCTTTAGATTGACGACATAGTCGACTGGTTAGGTTAGGGCTAATAGTTTAGTGAGGCTGAGGGAATGGCGGTGTTCTGCCGAGGTGGGAGTGGCTGCAAGCAGGGTGTGCATAGTCAAGGAGGGGTTTGATGGGGACAGGGGTGGGCATAATCGAATGATCCGATAATCGTCATTCGATTATGCCCACCCCTAAACAGTATACAGGCGAAGTGGTTGCGGGAATATGGCTGGGCCGGGCCACTAGCTGGGTCATCATAATCTTGTCTAGATATACCACCATAGACTTCATGCAGCGTTCTGCGGCTGTATGTTGAGGGAGGGGTACCCTAGCATCAGCATAACCGACATACAGTTGTGGAAAGTAAAAAACTATAAGTTTACTAAATGAGGAAGATGGTTGGGGGTGTGGTCATAAAAATAACAACACACACATTAACAAGTAGCACTTATTTTAGTTGTGTGCCAACGTTTCTACCTACATTGTTGGCCTTCATCAGGTCTAAGAGAAATAAGATAACAACCAATTAGTTAGATACAATAATATGATGACAGTAATACAATATGGAAGCAAACATAAAATTAAATGTAAAATGATAATAAGATGAATGTCATAAAGTATGGAAACAAACATAGAATTAAGATGATAATATGGAAATAAGAATATTTGAAGACTATAAAGAGAAAATAAGCAAGTAATTAAATGTTAAAAGCAGAACAATATGTGAACAATTAAACGTTAAAATATGAACAATTTTGGAAAAACATACCAATTAATCAATCTTCAATAAATATTCTTTTTATATACTACCCTTCAAATATCACTTCAAAATTGTCCTTTTAAAATTTAATTAATTGCTTAGTTTCTCTTTATAGTCTTCAAATACTCGTATTGCAATATTATCATCTTAATTTTATGTTTGTTTCCATATTGTATTACTGTCATCATATTATTGTATCTAACTAATTACATTGGTTGCTATCTTGTTTCTCTTAGCCCTGATGAAGGCCCACAATGTAGGCCGAAACGTCGGCACACAATTACAATAAGTAGTGATTTTTAATGTGTATTCCTTTCTGATGACCGCACCCCTAACCATCTTCCTCGTCTAATATTATCTACAGTCAACTAAACTCCATCATTATAAGTTTACTAGGATGAACAAATCATCACTAATCACAGTGTATAATCGGCCGAATATTAAAAAACGTTGCAATCCCAACTGACTCCAATCTTTTTAGCACAAGTCCCGAAATGAACACGTTTCAAGAACTTTGCCTAGCAAGAGCTAAAATTATTGTATCATCAAGACAAAGTAACCGTGATTCCAATAGCAGATCATCTTGACCTAGACTTGAGAACCTTAAAACCAGCCCAGAAAGCAGGTCTCTGAAAGTAACTAGAAGAAACAGAGTGGATCGAAAAGTGTGGTTATTACCTAATATTGTGTATGATATTATCTCACCATTTTTTACCTTTGTATCTTTACCTTATATCTTGTACCACATATACCTTATTATACCAATTACTCATTTATTTTATTTATGTTCTTTATGACTATATAATTCTTTATGAATCAGCTCAACTTTCAGGCACAGCGTAAGGAGGTCCTAAGGACGACCTCGCTGGCCCCAACACGGGGGTTTCTCGGACCAGGGGGTGAGGTCGGGGGGATTAATGCCGAGATAAAAGTCCCCTCCGGTTCCGAGAGTTGAACTCGTAATTTTGGGTCTCAAGGTATTGGTCAGCTGGTAGCTAGGCAACGCGTGTTTAAAGCAACGCACGCTAACCATCTCGGCCACCCCGCCCCTTGATTGTTTTTCCTGGACGTAAATGCATTTCCGGTTTCAATCTGAGAGGAAGGAACTGAAATAATCCTGAATTAATCCACTTAGGAGTAATATATAACCAAATTCACAAAATGATGATATTTTTGTCCAATAAAATATAAAGGAAAAACTTGTAAGCAGGAATCTCCGACATTAAAATCGTATCCAGAGCAAAAGCAGTGAGTCAAATTAAACGGAACGAAAATAAGCACTCTCCGATATATATATATATATATATATATATAATATATATATATATATATATATATATATATGTATATATTGTTGTTAGCACTAAGCTAAGAATGTGAGACATATGGGAGAGCAGAAAATGTTGAGAGCGGCCCGAAGATAGATATTATGAGAAGCCAATATTCCCCGGCAGAGCCTTGACCCCGCGCGGTCCACAATAGGCCATTGTTCTTAGCCTCGGCCCTAGATGTCGCCCGGGCCGTGTTTGGTCCTCCGGGCTGGATAATGCCGCGCCTATAACGGTCCCTAATGGATAGATAGTCTCTCTAAGGTATACCTTATGGAGGGTGTGCCGCGTCGTACGGTCGCCGCTTGTGCTGGAGGCGGTCTGTGTCTGCGGGGGTACTTCCTGGGGTAGGGGTTATTCCAGGAAACCGTAACCGAATTTATCCAGCCAATAATATCATTTTTATTCTCTAGTGACTATTGCGATTAAAAAAGTCTCTCGTTGATTTTCTATTGAATTGATCGATTTACTTCATTCTTATTTTTTTTAAATTCACTATTTTTCGTTTACTAGATTAACAAATTTTAATTACTACTTTTCATAAAGAAATGCAATTTTCAAACGGTTGATAAGTGGATTTGTGTTTTCTATAGATAAAAACGTGGATTTAATATTTCTCCCTGAGTGGGAGAAGTCAACACTTCTCGAGACACCTTTTCTGAGTCAGCCCTGATGAAGGCCCGAAGCGTCGGCAAATAATTGAAATAAGTGTTACTTATTAGAGTGATATTTCTTAATGACCGGACCCTCAACCATCTTCCTCACCTAATATTCTCATCGGTCAACAAAATCTCTATCTATTAACTTTGAAGTTCCAAATTTAAAGATAAGCCGAATAAAATGAAATCTTTGATCCTCCTTAAATTGTTTTATTCGATGAATTAAACTTTTACTCGACACAAAAAACAAAGAGGAAGCTCTTGGAGAATTAATTGTTTTGAACGTACAGTAAAGGAATTAACAACAATAAAATATAAAAATATTCTAAAACAACTTGCGCATTCGTTAGGAAGACCTGCTTGCCGACAGTTCCGTCGCTCAGCACTTCCGGTTCCATCTCGTATTGGTTCTTCTTCAACCCGAGCGTCTGCATCCCTGAGGACACCTTTGTCTTATTGCTTATCGTAGCATATGTAGTCCTACTATAATATTCTATAAATGGCTACAATCTATAACTATTGAAAATATCTGGTGCGCGAAACACTCGACTTTCACTTACCTACTAACTACCTACCTGTTAATTACCTACTAACTTACCTACCTGTTAATTACCTACTAACTTACCTACGTTCTTAATTTAAGAATTTTTATATTCACTTAGAGATGAGAAAAATATCAAAGAATTAATTAAACAAAGTTTCGATAGAAACATGTGTTTTATTAAAAAATATATTATATTATTATCTACGACAATCAGTTTGTTTTATCGGCTTTTTATCATTCTCCGTTAACATTTACATTATTATGATAATATTTTTTCTAAAATCTTTAGTATTCCAACGATATATTATACAGGTATATTACTGTTCTTAAGTTCAAAAACAAAGAATTGCATAAAAAAAAAGAAAAGAAAAGATATTGATCATTTTTCCTTTAATTGATAATAAAATATGTTGAACTTACATATTTAACCGCCATTTATCAATGCTAACAATTGATATGTTTATTTCGTTTTAAATATACAAAATTGAAGGTACTTTAGAGGAAGACAATTTAAAATATAGGCATTTAACTCCTGTCAAACTATTACATTCAGAATGAAACCTACATCATATTAAAGCTCATTAAATTCCACATCAATATGGAGAGTTTAAAGAAAATGGTGCAAATGCATGGTATAATATAGTTTTTTTCCAGTCAGACTATTTTGAAGAAAAAGTTCCTGCAATATGTCGGACGTATAAGTTGTATTAAGTATGGAATTTCATTTTCGTACTATTCATTTTTGCGCGAAGAGTTACCACACACACACCACACCACACCACGCATACACGACGTCTTGGCGGGGCTTGATGATTTGGAATTTAGAGACCCTAAAACGTGTATTTCTGTTGAAAACTGTTGCGTGCGCTTCCTAAGACGCACCTTCCGTTAGATACCTAGATAACAAGGACTGTGAAATATATATCGAGCTGCTTACCGACGTGGTACTGATTGCGACTGATGGATCCGGTGGCCAGGGGGTCCAAGGACTGGTACAGGGAGTCGATGTGGCGGTCCTCGAAGAGCAACGGGGCGCTGCACAGGATCCCGGAGCGGAACATCAGGCACTTGTCCATCAGCTGCTGCAGGAATCCGACGGGGTCGCCTGGTCGAGGAGTAGAAGGGGGGATATCATAGGAGTTGTCTAGGTCTTAGTATAGTTAGGCTAAGGATCGTTCGTATGTATTTTTTTTTTTAATCATTCCGTGACATTCTCTCTATGGTTCATCTATTAATTATTGCTGTTTTATGTTTCTAAATTGTTAATATTAAGGCAACCCATGAAGGCCCTTTGGCTCAGTACATAATACGAGTCCATACTATCTCTTGATTAACGGCTGTGCAAGGGGTGTGGTTTGGCCCCGATTACACCTCAATCACCAGGTTTTAGGTCAACTTTATATATGTTGGGTGTAGCCTATAAATACCTGACTAAACAGATGTTAATTAGGGCTTTAAGGCGTAAGACATCAAAGGTCATCAACGCCTATACGAACGCACGCATAATTGTTAGACTTTTAGAAGAAGGAGGAAATAAGTAAATAATAGTAATTATAAATAAACTGTATAAATAGGGAAATCAATTAAGTATGAATGACAAAATTAATTTATAGAGAAAAGTTTAAAGTTGTGAAAAGCTAATTAAGAATAAATAAATAAATTTGTACCAAAAAAAATCTGATTTTGGAATAAAGTTTTAATGATGAAGATAGTAAAGTTTATAATTATATAATATAATTTTTATATATTTAATTTAACTTAATTATATAATTAAGTTTATAATTATATAATATAGTTTGTTTTTTTTTCATTCCCATTATCTAATCATTGCTTGCTTATTTGCTTATTTATTTAACGTCACTTTATGCTACTATGGCTAATCGGACGATGCTACAGTGGGAGTCCAAATTTTGCCTATTCAGGTTTTATTAGGATAGGGATCTTTAACAAGTACCTGACTTCGCACAGGCTCGGGACCACCTTTTAACGTCCCCTCCGAAGGACGGCGTAACTAAGGATTTTTTACTCCCATTAAAAAATCCTAGGACCACCTGCGGGTTTGAACCCGTGACCTTTAGCATGGGAGGCTGTTACGCTAGCCACCCAGCTACAAGTGATCCCTCTAATCATTTATTTTCCTTCTATTACATTTGGAATAAATAGTTTCTCATACCATGTGATGGAGTGAGGTTACTAAGATACAGCGGGTGGGAGCAAAGAGGTTATGTCAAATGGACTTGTCACTTCTTCAAAGTATTTATATTTATTTGTAGCTGATTTTTATTTCTTATTTAATTTCCTGTATTTTATTATTGTAGAAAGATTATTTTATTTTACAGTGGCAAACCCATTGTAACCTATTCCCAGCTGTTGTCTTTTATTTGCCATTATTTTATATCTGTCTCTATATTTCGTTATTTCTCCAATTAACTTTACCATCGTGTGTCCACAGGGAAATGGAATATCACCGATGCTAATTCCAAAACGCTACATCTTTGCTAAATATGAACTAATTTCAATGATTCTTCTTCCATTTTGTAGGGAATATATAGTGCAACGGTTTTTTTTTGGGGGTGGTTTTTATCGTGCTTTAGTGATTCTAGAACTCTATACATATTTTCTTAATCTTCAAAAATAACTGAGTTATAATCGTATTTATGGATAAAATTTCAATTTTTTTTCTTTTCTTTTTCCTAATTATTCTTGGTTTTTTGTTTATAAAAGACTAATAATTTTTTTAAACATCTTCGAGTTACTATTGTATATGTAGGCAAGATTTCATTTTATCTTTATCACACTTCACTAATTGCAAAACTTTATACATATTTTTTTCTATCTTCAAAAATAGCTGAGCCTATTTATGGGTAAAATTTTTTTTTTTTGTTTTTTCTCTTTTACATAATTATTCGCGGTTTTTTAGTTTAAAAACACTGATAATTTGTTTCTCTATCTTAAAAATTAACTAAGTTATTGAATTAAATCACTTTTAATCAGCCAATTGTAAAACTAACCATCTGATATCAACGTCTAGGTATTACGATCATCGTTGAATGGACTAGTGTTTTTGTGGCGAATTTAGAAAATTTTATAGTTTTTTATAGAGTGATATAATTTCTGTCGACGACAACCGTATTGGTCCCTTTATATCCAGGCTTAATGATACAGCACCCAACTCATACATCATGACAATGTAGTGTATTGTAGAGGCCTCCTCACCATATAGGGAGCAGACAGCTCTCGGGGCCACTTCCATTTCAGTACTGCTTACTGTTCGTGGGCTCTGGGTGGGCTCTGCGGGTCGGGGTCGATAAATGTTTCATGTCCATAAGAGTTTTTGTTTACATTCGGGATGAATGTTTCCAGTTAGTGACCGTCTGGTGGGGTTTCAATTTTATTTTGAGTATCAGATAATATTTTTTCTAAAATCTTTAGCTATCCATTGGCATATTATATGGTACACCTATTCTTCTGTTCTTATATTCAAAAACACAAAAATTGCTTAAAAAAAAATTAAAGAAAAGATTTTTGCTCCTTATCCTTTATTTGGTTATGGAATTGGTTCAACTTATTATTCAAATATATTTATTGGTTTTTTATTAATGCTAAAAATGAATTATTTTTATAGAATCTATTTCCCTATTTCAATCAGAATGAAACCTACATCATATTAAAGCCCATTAAATTTCACATGGATATAAAGAGTTTAATCAAAATCGTTAGAGCTGTTTTTGAGACAATCATAAAAAGGTGCAAAATGCATAGTGTAAAGTGGCTCTTCTGGTAAGTTCATTTTGATGAAAAAGGTTTTGTAACTCCTCGGGCGCGTAATTGTCTTAAATTTGAAATTTCAGTTTCGTACGACTTTAGGTTTTTGCGTAGACTTAGCACACACGGTTATCACACACTTGGTTATTTGGACTCAGGGGACCCTAAAACGCGTATTTCCGTTGAGAACTGGAATTGGAAAATTATGACGATCGCAATACATCTCCTTACAACATATTTCATAAATAGATAAGTGAAAGAAAAAATCATCCAACCTGGTAATTTAATGGGAAAGTGAATTAGTGAGCATGGATAATCTATGCATATTTGGAGTGTGGCCTTGGGTTGAATACGTACTAAGGATTCGTATCGTTTCCTGGCAAGGAAGTGATAAGGCAGAGACCACACATCAGCCGTCATGTTTTCTCTCAAATATTGGGTCGTACACTTTAAAATGGCTGGGTTAGCCACACCCGGTACAGCGCCCTAACTCAACCTCCACTGGCTCACACCAGTGATGCAGTTGAGATAGAGGCGTTGGGATCTCTTGTATACCGCCTTTTCTTCCACAAGTCCCTCTAGCAGTTGTACATATTGTATATAGTTATGATTGTTTGTATGATGCTTATTTATTTGCCAACTTTTTATTTATCTTATTATAGGTTGTTGTTTTGCTTTTTTATTTATTTGTATTTTATTGTATATATATGCATTTATTTATTTTCTATTTTATGTAATTTGACTATTATTATTATTTTCTGTCTATATTGTATGAATGTGGTGTTCATTTTGTAACAAATTATAACATATCTCAATAAAAAAATAAAATAAATAAAAGCCACACCCGGAGACACGCCCTAGAGCCTAGACCTATCGCCAGCGACGAGAAGAGGCTGAATGACCAAGCCGCCAAGGCCGGACCCGATCCCCTGGGCCACCACCAGGAGTGCAGTAGACTGGAAGGAGCTCCTCGAAACTATAACTGTACTAGCAGCTCTCCGATACAGCGACATATCCGAGGACTCCGATAAGAGCACCAGTTCCTGAGGGAAGCGGAGAAGCAAACACTTCCCACGAATGCAGATGTTGCCCATGTGCTTCGAAGGACAGTGCGTAGCGGCTCTTCCTCTAAAAACCCTGCCAAAACCTTTTTATTAGCTCGAAAAAACATTTTCCCAAATTCCTTGTCCGAAAAGGAATCAGAAAAGTATCCATTCAAAAGTGGATATTCAAGATAACATTCTACTTTTAAACTCGTTTTAAGAATTATTTTCAAACGTTACGCGATGGTTTATTATTTCCAAATCATTAGGAGAAAATCAGGTTGATAGATAATCAAACTCATTTAATTAAACCGCTAAATCTGTGCAATTATAAAGACCTTTTCAATTTGTTTGTACAATGCCCGATGTATCATGCCTACAGACATTACCTACCTGACATTAACTCCAATGATTCCCAAATTGCCCAGTTATTGTCCACATCAAATACCGATTCTGTCAGGAATATCTATTTATATAGAACTAACATTTAAAGAATAGAATCCTTTATTATAATATCGAAAAAAAAAAAAAAAAATTGTCTAAATTAATTTTCTAGAATGAGCGTATTCGGCACTATTTACGAGAGTATTATTTGTTAATTATGTATTATCTGTATGTATGTATTCATGTATTATGGATGGATTTATGATTTATGGATGTATTACTTATTATGTATATCATTATTGCCTATTATGTATTATTATTTGTTCATAATGTATTCGTTTATTGTGTATTATTATTGATTGTTTTAGTGTATTATTATTATTTGTTATATTGGTTCATTATTTATTTTAGTTAATATTATTTTAGTTAATATTTTAACTAAAACCATAATTGTTTGTTTTCAAAAACGTGTATCTTATAGTGAGTTAGATATTATATATCTAAGTGTATCTGGCACTGATGACCAAGATGTTTTTTGTCAATAAATAAATCAAAAACCAAAACCAATCCTTTATTATAGAAAGTTAATCTTGATCGTGCAATTTATATATATCTTTATTATATATTTTTTCCTCTTTTAATTACTCCTAAATTGTCTTTAATTATTGTATAATTACTTTTTTTTTTTTGGTAGTGTATATAGAACTTCTTCAAGATGGGATCATCTGTAGCAGGGTGGCTAGCATAACAGCCTTCTATGCTATAGGTCACGGGTTCAAACCCGCAGGTGGTCCTTGGATATTTTAATCGGAGTAACAAGTCCTTAGTTAGGGGGGGGGGGGGGAACATAAAAAGGCAGTCCTCAGCTTGTACGATGTCAGGTACTCGTTAAAGATCCCTATCCTAATTGGACCTGGATAGGCAAAATTTAGGACTCCCACTGTAGCATCGTCCGATTAGCCACAGTAGCATGGACTGACGTTAAATAAACAAACAATTTCTGCAAGGTAATGTTTCACTTTGATCAACTGTATTTGTATGAGGTATTTCCCAAAACACAAAAAAATCAGGTTGATAGTGAACAAATTAAACGTTGATTTCCAAAAGGTACTATAGGACATTCTTTACGAAACTCATATTTTGACATATTTGAATTCTAATAATTTAGATTTATCTAAATATTATATTTGATTTTATCTAATGAACACTCAAGTCCCTTAAAAATGCGAATTAAAAAAGCTATTAATTTCTTAAAGTACTAATTACACATTTAGTTTCGTTCGAAATCATACTAAAATATTTCATTACGTTACTTTAATAAGTGATATTAATATAGAAAAAAAAATCTAGATTTTGATGCAAAAATAATCAAATAAGTTTTTTTAATAATACAGTAATGAGAGCTTTTTGTGCTTTCTGTAAAGTTTCCTGGAATGGATATAGTATGGTGTCAGAAGAGCCCATGTCCTCTTAAGGCGGCGCTACACGGTGAGAATAGGGTATGTGTAGGTGAGGTGAAAGCAGGTCTTGTGCCAATTTGGGTAATTGCATCAAATACTACTTTTAGAAAAATTCTATAGTATCATTAAATATTATTTTTTTGAAAATATACTAAAACTGAATGATAAAGTTATATTAAAACAAACAAGTGTAATATACACATCATGAAAACATTTTCTCAATGTAGAAACTCCATTTTAAGAAATTAAACAATGTTTATAATAAAAGATAAAATTAATAAATGATAAAGTAATATAGAAAAATAGGTAATTGAATATTTATTATAATATGTTGAAAGTATGTGAGAGTGTATTTACTTTCACCAAACCTCACGAATTTCACCTCACCGACAAATGCTCTAATTCTCACCGTGTAGCTCCGCCTTTAAGGACAGAAGGATTATTGGGATAAGTGGTGGTGAGGAGGAGGGAGGGCCGAAGTAAGTGAAAGTCGTGTGTTGCCCGCACCAGATTTTTAAAACTGGTAACGAGCTCGACCCCATATGTTTCCAACAATGCCTTTTAAATTCACTGATCATAGCAAACCACATTCCAATCATTAAATATTAAATGGACTCTACAAACTAATTTGTTCAAAATCCGAATACATCTCAGATTCCTTATGATAATTGTTATGAGAGTAAAATTCATTATAAATAGCATAAAATAACTATAAATAGCAAAACCCTAATTTTTAACACATTTCTATGGTTTTTATTTTTGATTTGTTGGGAGTTTACTGGTTATCTCTTTATTTATTTAACGTCACATTATGCTGCTGTGGCTAATCGGACGATGCTACAGTGGGAGACCTACATTTTAGTCTATCCAGGTTTTATTAGGATAGGGATCTTTAACCAGTATAAAGAAATGTGATTTTACTTGTTTAAATCGTTATTCGGGTTCCGCCTAGCTTGTAACGTAATACTTTGAATTTTGAGGGGAGGGATTATACTTATTTATTTATTTTGGTATTTCACTAAGGTTAATTGTTGAAAATAATAAACCGATTGTCTATAATCTCGAAAAATTGAGGAATCAACGAAGAAAGAAAACTATAAGATAGTTTATATGAGACTTTTAAATAGGTTTGTGAAAAGTGGTTTTAATATATGTCTAATGGTGTATCAAAGTTATAGAGGTATTATAAAAGAAAGTAAAAATGTGAAATCAAAAGTAAGCAAAGTATTTGATACGGGACCAGTGCATTGCATTATAGCCTACAGCATGCATGGACTGCATGGAGTGCACTTTCTCCAAGCTGTGTGATCTCGTCCTGCCCTGGCTGAGTGTTAGTTATGTAAGGGTGGGTCAGTTAGTGTAGGGTTATTGGCATCTACTGTCTTAATGTTTAGCTATGGGGGCGGTCTGGTCTAGTAGGTAGGGCACTAGTTCCGGCTGGGCACAATTATATATTCTGTGATTTCAGCCGTGGAGCGATGCTGGGGTATGGAGACTCTCCTGCGGCACGCCCAGCCTCGGGTACCCAAAATTGGGGGGAAACATCTGGCGGCTGAATGTGATCAAGGCCTAATAATTTCCTTGCACAGTGGTTAGCCTGGAAATAGTACGAATCTCAATTCATGGGTTGTGAAGGTTCAGTTTTTTTTGTTTTTTTTTAACGTTAAAGTATACACTTTACACCGAGTGAGTGAGTACAAGGAGACTACTCCCTACCCCAGGGTCTACCAACGGCTAAAAGAACGCAATAAATAATCATCTAACAACAGACGAGGTTGGAACCCGGAGGACTGCAGCCCCGTTTTCTGTCCACTATACCAAACGCCACTCCCTAATATAAAAGAAATATATTTTATAAACATTAGGTCACTAAAACAAAATTAGGTAGTTTTAGCTGACTACAAACAGCGCCACCTGATATATTTAGTAGATGAGGAAGATGGTTGGGAGTGCGGTCATCGGAATGGAACACACATTAAAACGTTGTGCTTATTTCAATTGTGTGCTGACGTTTCGACCTACATTGTGGGCCTTCATGAGGGCTATGAGAAACAAGATAACAACCAATGTAATTATAGACTTAATAATACGTTAGGTATATAACAATAATATGATGACAGTAATATTATATGGAAACAAAAAAACATAAAATTAAATGTAAAATGATAATAAGGTGACAGTTATAAAGTAAACAAAATTAAGATGAAAATATTACAATAACAATATTTAAAGAGAAACTAAGCAAATGATTAAGAACAAAATGTGAAAAATTAAAAGTTTTTAAAGATAAACAATTTGGAAGTGATATTTGACGGTAATATGTAAAAAACCTAGTAAATAACATATGTAGTAAATAAAAAGAACATAATGATTAGAAAGGATGACCGCACCCCCAACCATCTTCCCTATCTAATATTCACAAAGGTCAACTTAACTCCATCCTTATGATATATTTAGTAAGGAACGATATATCTCGCTCTGCACCTCTGGGGATCCTATCGCTATGAGTTAGCATGAAGGGAGGCTGGGAGCAGGCCAACTATAAAGTTTGATCAACTATAAGTTGGCAGCCTGTCGCCTCGTGGTATATTTATTACGGTCGGCTGTAACTTTTAATTAAAACAGTATTCTTTTTGTTGAGGGTTGGCAACGCCTCGTCACCCCTAGCCTTGGCCTTCAGATCACAAATCGTCACCTCCAGGACCCAACAAAAACCTTAGCTCTGCTATCAGGAGATCTCCAGCGGGGTCGTAACCGTAAGTTATCGGTGTCCCGGGGAGAGTCCTCCACAGCTGGTCGGCAGGGAGCTGTACGCTGATTGGTGTGTAGGCTGGCGCTAGAGGAGGGGATAGGATCTGAATCCTGTGAAAAATTGTCACTAGCGCCTTTTTTGGTAACTAGGTTGGTAACTAGGGTGTTAACTAGGTTGGTAACTAGGGTGTTAACTAGGTTGGTAACTAGGGTGGTAACTAGGTTGGTAACTAGGTTGGTAACTAGGTTGGTAACTAGGTTGCCCCCTTTTGAAATTAAGGCCACGCTGCACCACGAGAGAAGAGGTAGGTGAAAATTAGTGAGAGCGAGGTATTGTGAGAGTTCACCAAAGTAGCGGGGACAGGGGAAGCCATTTTTAAAAAAAATAAAATCGGAGAGTAACTTCAAATAGTACTTTTTAAAAATATTATGTTATCATCAAATTTTTAATTTAGAAAAAGATAAAAACCGCCACAAATTATTTCTAAATAACTATAATAGGGTATAACTTTTTATATAGCTCTTATAGGCAACTAACTAATATGAAAAACAATAAATAATTCATATCTCTGCTAGTTCTTAACCAATTTCAATGATTCTTTTTTCATTTTCTAGGAAGTTTAATTCTTTATGACATAGAACTAAGGGTAACTAGCACTAATATTGGTATTTACTTATTATTAGGACAAACGAATTTTTTTATTTTGGTGATATCTACGTATCTTGAAACGTAAGCTCTCAAATTTTAAGAGGAGGAGGAGGGTAATTTCTTATGTAATTCAATTATAATATTATATAAAAAGAAACAAGTGTAATAAAAACAATCATGATGAAAAATTTTTTTTGAACCTTGATACTCCATTTTAAAAAAAATAACATTATCTATAATAAAAGTTAAAAAAAAAAATTATGAAGTTTTATTGAATATTAATACGTTGAAATCGTGTAAGAGTGTATGATAATTCACTATCACCAAATCTCACGAATTTTCACCTAGCTGTTATCTCGCAGTGTAGTGCATTATTAATAATAAGAAAAGCTTGGAGAGGCTAGTTACTAAAAAAGGTACTAAACAATTTTTCACAGCTTTAGGCGAAAGCGATTGCAAGGAGTGGGCGTTTAGTGGTAGATCTCAGAACCACTTTTCGTTTTCGCATTAGACACACACACACACTGACGTTTTTGCGGGACATGGTGATATGGACCCTAAAATGTGTATTTCCTTTGAAAACTGGATTCGGAAACTTTCACGATCCCAATACTTATTATATATTTTATATAAGTGAAAGTAAAAATCAGGTAAAGTAAAAATTAATAAAAACAAAGTGGTGGCCAAAGTGGAACATTTATCGATATATTAAAAAAAATACAATATTTTTTTATAATTGCTTATTATGTTATTCAATATTGTATTACTTGCCTTAATTTTATATCTTGTATATATGAATTTGTATTCTTTATTGCTTTTGGTTTAGTCAATTACTGTTTATTACTGTGTACTGTTTCTTATAGTTGTTTTTTTGTATTAATTAGGTATTATATAATTCAATTTTGTATTTGTATGCCTTTATTTTATATCTTGTAAATATGTATATGTATTCCTTCTAGATTTTTAGCTTAGTCAATTACTGCTTCATACTGTGTACTCTGTTACTGTTTCTTACTGTGTACTCTGTTACTGCTTCATACTGTGTACTCTGTTACTGCTTCATACTGTGTACGCTGTTACTGTTTCTTACTGTGTACTCTGTTACTGCTTCATACTGTGTACTCTGTTACTGCTTCATACTGTGTACTCTGTTACTGCTTCATACTGTGTACTCTGTTACTGCTTCATACTGCGTACTCTGTTACTGCTTCATACTGTGTACTCTGTTACTGTTTCTTTATAATTGTATTTTTATATTCCTTGAGTATTATATTGTTTCTTACTGTGTACTGTGCAACACGGGCTTAGTGGAATGGTGACTTCTACTTCCACTGAAACATGTCTGTATTTTGATTTAAATAAAGAAGTTATTAAAAAACAAAAATTGGTAGATTACAATAGTAGAACCGTCCTGGAAAAGACTGACAATACTATGAGACTAGCAACTGTCAAGCAGCCACTATCACGTGTAGCCATGAACAGTAACTTGTACACCTGACTTCTCCAAGTGAGGTGTGGAGCTTGGTTTTTGTCCCCACTCACCACTATCACGTGTAGCCATGAACAGTAACTTGCACAACACCTGACTTCTCCAAGTGAGGTGTGGAGCTTGGTTTTTGTCCCCACTCACCACTATCACGTGTAGCCATGAACAGTAACTTGCACAACGCCTGACTTCTCCAAGTGAGGTGTGGAGCTTGGTTTTTGTCCCCACTCACCACTATCACGTGTAGCCATGAACAGTAACTTGCACAACGCCTGACTTCTCCAAGTGAGGTGTGGAGCTTGGTTTTTGTCCCCACTCACCACTATCACGTGTAGCCATGAACAGTAACTTGCACAACACCTGACTTCTCCAAGTGAGGTGTGGAGCTTGGTTTTTGTCCCCACTCACCACTATCACGTGTAGCCATGAACAGTAACTTGCACAACACCTGACTTCTCCAAGTGAGGTGTGGAGCTTGGTTTTTGTCCCCACTCACCACTATCACGTGTAGCCATGAACAGTAACTTGCACAACACCTGACTTCTCCAAGTGAGGTGTGGAGCTTGGTTTTTGTCCCCACTCACCACTATCACGTGTAGCCATGAACAGTAACTTGCACAACACCTGACTTCTCCAAGTGAGGTGTGGAGCTTGGTTTTTGTCCCCACTCACCACTATCACGTGTAGCCATGAACAGTAACTTGCACAACACCTGACTTCTCCAAGTGAGGTGTGGAGCTTGGTTTTTGTCCCCACTCACCACTATCACGTGTAGCCATAACAGTAACTTGCACAACACCTGACTTCTCCAAGTGAGGTGTGGAGCTTGGTTTTTGTCCCCACTCACCACTATCGCTTTCGAGCCTTTTGTCAGCAATTTACGACGACCTGCCATGACTCAGCGAAGTGAGGCGGACCTTGTTCTTTTGTCCCCACTCACCACTATCACGTGTAGCCATGAACAGTAACTTGCACAACACCTGACTTCTCCAAGTGAGGTGTGGAGCTTGGTTTTTGTCCCCACTCACCACTATCACGTGTAGCCATGAACAGTAACTTGCACAACACCTGACTTCTCCAAGTGAGGTGTGGAGCTTGGTTTTTGTCCCCACTCACCACTATCACGTGTAGCCATGAACAGTAACTTGCACAACACCTGACTTCTCCAAGTGAGGTGTGGAGCTTGGTTTTTGTCCCCACTCACCCACTATCGCTTCGGACCGGCCTTTGTCTCGCAGATTTACGATCGACCTGCCGAGTGACACAGCGAAGTGACAAGGCGCTACAAACAAAAAAAATTGTTCCCTCTTGATAAAATTTACAACCGAATCACAAGCTGAGGAAAACAGTCAACCTTAGAGGACAGGAAACACGTATCTCCACTCTCAGTTCCGATCCTTTGGTACCCAAATACACATCACACTTCACTTAAACTTGTCATGCAGTATATATATATATATATATATATATATATATAATATATATATATATATATATATATATATAATATATATATATATATATATATATAGTGAGCGTCAAAAGTATTCGGATTTCACTACCATTCTGCAATTGACTTGCTTTTTTCTATTTTCTTCTGATTTTAAAGAGTTTTACCCACTTTCAAAATGACAATATTAGGACATAACTGTTTATATGGCTGTAGATAGGCTATTAATTAATATAAAAAGCAATAAATAATTCAAAGAATGATGCCAATGACCACTACTAACTTCAAAACGCTATATCTCTGATAGTTCTAAACAAAGTTCCATGATTTTTTATTTCATTTTGTAGACAATTTAATTCTCCATACAATAACACAAAGAGAAACTTTTTGATATGTATTTATTTATTAATTAGAAGAAACGGATTTTTTTTATTCGTCATTCGGAATCTACGCATCTTGAAACATAAGTCCTCAAATTTTGAGGGGAGGAGGTATTTTTTTTTCTTTTGTTCGATTACAAAGGTCCATTATTGAAAATAATAAACTAAAAATGAATGTTCAGTCGTTTTCGAATGTTTAAATGGATCGTTTATAATACAATATCATATCTTTAGCCTTACTTTGGAGATAAGTGTTTCTGTTTCAGGTCTGGGTCATTCTTCTGTAGAGAGTGAGTGTCAAGTAATTAACTGTGGAATGGATTTGGAACTGGAGGGCGGGTTGTCAGATGTCCAATTTATGTGTAAAATTTCAATTATGTTCTTTACTTTCTTCTCTTTTATATAATTATTCACGGCTTTTTGGTTAAAAACATTAATATATTTTTTTTTTTAATTTAGGAGTATAGAAGGTAAAGCAAGAAATAATCTATTAACAAAAATTTATTTTTATTCATCTGCGTGAATTTAGAAATTGATAAATTGGTGACTTTTGGTTTATCATTGCCAATAATGAACCTTGATATCGACAAAAAAAAAAAAAAAAAAAAAAAAAAAATTACTTTCCCTCAAATTTGAGAGCTTACGTTTCAATCCGATGAAAGAATATTTTAAAAAATCCGTTTGTCCATCCTCCGCTGCATTTCTATGAAACTACTCAATCATCTTTTTTTTTTTTTTTTTTTTTTTGAGTCGCCAATAAATAATAAATATAATAAAATAGCTCCTACCCCCTCAAAATTTGTTTGAGGGCTTATGTTTCAAGATATGTAATACCAGAATTACAAATAACGCCGTCCGCGGATTTTCTCTGAAACTACAGGACCATTTTTTTTTTTTTCTAATTATCCACAAAAATATTTGTCCATTCAACGATGATCCTAATACCTAGACTGTTATATCAGCTGGTTAGTTTTAAGATGATGCCCGATGAAAGTGATTTAATTCAATAACTCAGTTATTTTTGAAGATAGAGAAAACATTTATGAGTCTTTTTCAACCTCCCTCCCCTCCCCCCCCCAAAACAAAACACGCGAATAATCATATAAAACCGAAAAAATAAAAGAAAAAAAATTGAAATTTTACACACCAATACGCTTATAACTCAGTTATTTTGACGATAGAGAAAAATACGTTAAGAGCTTTAGATTAGTAAAGCGTCATAAATTAAAAAAAAAAGAAGGTTTTCTATATATTGACGGCACAGTTAGGGATGCCATTCCACCAAAACTCGGTTACTATTGAATATGTCATATTTTTCGTCCTTGGCGCTGTCACAGAGAATTCAATTTTCTAAAAACTGAAAACAAAATAATCATTTAAATTGGTTCAGAACTAGCTGAGATGTTGCGTTTTGAAATTAACAATGGTGATATGCCATTTTCCTTTGAATTATTTAATGCTTTTCATATTACTTAATTGCCTATCTACGGCTTTATAAACAGTTATACCCCAATATTCTTATTTAGAAATAATAAACCATTGTGTAATAATTTTCTGCGTTTTTTCATTCTATCCAACACAGCTCGTAAATAGTAATTACTACCAAAACATTTATATGACGAAGGAATTCTATAATAAATTTCTGAAAAGGAAACTTTTATGAATGGGTAAAGTTTAGATCCTAGTCACACCAGCAGAGTTTGAGGCTATCAAACGATACATTATCAAAAGTAAAAAAAAAAAAAAAAATGTTTTATTGAAAAACATAAATAAAACTTTATTCACATATTTACATTTTGACAAAATGTTAACCATGATTTTGGATGAGTCATCCTTACAATCAGAAAATATTTTTGTGATTATAGTACTTTAGTCTAAATGGCAAACATATGGTGAAATAAAATTGAGGTTATATTGCGATTGTAGGAAAAATTACTGTGTTATTATTTTTAATAATGAACCTTTCTAATCGACCAAAAAAAAAAAAAAAATATATATATATATATATATATATTATATAATTATATATTATATATATATATATATATATATATATATATATATATATATATATATATATATATATATATATATAATATATATATATATATATATATATTATATATATATATATATATATATAATATATATATATATATAATAATATAATAAAATAGCTCCTACCCCCTCAAAATTTGAGGGCTTATGTTTCAAGATATGTAATACCAGAATTACAAATAACGCCGTCCGCGGATTTTCTCTGAAACTACAGGACCATTTTTTTTTTTTTTTCTAATTATCCACAAAAATATTTGTCCATTCAACGATGATCCTAACACCTAGACGTTGATATCAGCTGGTTAGTTTTAAAATGGCGGCCAAATAAAAGTGATTTAATTCAATGACTCAGTTATTTTTTATGAAAAAAAAAATGTAGAGAATTTTGGAATCAGTGAAATGCATTGAACCAAAAAATAAAAAAAGGAAAAACATTGAAATCACGCATATACATACGCTTGTAACTCTGTTACTGTTATTTTCGAAGATAAAGAAAATTTTGTAAATAGTTTTTTAACCAAAATAACGCGAATAATTATAAAGAACTGAAAAAAGAGAATTTCAGGGCTTACGTTACAAGATACTAAGAACCAAAATAAATGAAACAAAAATCGTTTGTCCTGATAAATAAATAAATACCAAAAATGCTTTAGCCACTGCACTATATGACGTCACCGTACTATATCCTACATGCTTGCACTAAATGACGTCACCGCACTATATCCTACACGCTTGCACTAAATGACGTCACTGTACTATATCCCACATACCTCTACTGTATGACGTCACCGCACTATATGACACATGCCTGCACTATATGACGGCACCGCACTATATCCTACACGCCTGCACTATATGACGTCACCGCACTGTATCCTACATGCCTGCACTATATGACGTCACCGCACTATATCCTACATGCCTGCACTATATGAGGTCACAATACTATATCCTACATACCTGAGAGGGTGACACCATCCAAAACCATTAACTATCCTGCAAAATAATTAAGATAAAATGCCACCGCTCCCTTCACACTATTTCCCACAGGTGCCATTGTATTGGCATACCATCTGCTTGACCACTTACAGTAACCGATCGTGAGTATTGGTATCAATATCTACTTATTGTAACCCTTCCGATTGCCTATTATTGTATACATTCTCCTTATGATTAACATATAAGCTCATCATTACCCGGCTCGTTGATCAACAAGTGCTGCATCATGAAGAGCATGAGGTCTCCGATCTTCCTCCTGGCCAGGTAATAGGTCACCTGTTCTGTCTTGTCCCTCGGCCGGCCCGTCTGCAATCAGGTTGGGGGAGTCAATGTCTACATCACAGGGTGATAGATATTGTATAAAGGTCGCGAGTGGAGAGGTAGTTGAAAATACATGAAAGTGAGTCATTGTGAGAGTAAGAGAAAGATACATTTTTTTTCTATTATAATATTTTTTTCTGAAACCATTAGCCTTCCAAGGGTATATTATACATCTATGTTACTATTCTTGTGTTCAAAAATGCATAACGAATATTTTTGCTCTTCTCGCCTTTAGTTGGATACAGAATTCGTTCAACTTACATATTTTTTTTGCCTTAAAACGTGTATTTCCGTTAAAAACTAGAATTTGAAAATTTTCACGATCGCAATACTTTCCTTTACTATATATTTCTTAAATAGGTAAGTGAAAATAAAAAAAAAAGGCAAACACTGAGCCTTTCCTTATTATTTAAACAAAGAAATAAATTAAAGCATGTTTGAACAAATTAAAATAAAATTATATAATTATATACAACTGCTAATAATCGACACTAACGCTTATGAAGAGAAGAAGAAAGATAATAAAGTTTATTTACAACAAATTGACAAAATGTTAAAAATGATTTCGGATTAGTCATCCTTACTATCAGCAATTTTTTTTTTGTTTTTGGGTAATATAGTTCATTAGCCTAAATTAATAACATGACAAAATTAAATTGAGATTATGAGATTAAAGTAGGGTTGTTGGAAAAATTATATAAAAACCTACACATTAAATAATTCAAATAGAAAATTTAGAACTTAAAATATACTTAATTAATTTAACAACACTTGTTACGTTCTTTTATGAATATAGCGTTTGGGAGAAAATTTATTGTAATAACCGATTTCCTTTATTAATGGATTTCGGGAGACGTTTGAGTAAGGACTAGTTAGACTGTAGGAAGCTGCAAGTGTTGGAGCATAACGATATTTTAGTGCAGCGGGGGTAATTGTTAATTATCCGAATTGACATTCTTTCAAGTTTTTGATAATTAGTCAAGCAGGTTGAGCTCCAGACTGGCGAGGTGTATGTGATTAACGGGTGGATAACTGATTTATAGATTATTAATTTGTTACGAGAGCTCAAATGAGGTTTTCTATTGCAATAAGGAAAAATTTTATATATTATTTTTTTCGCTTTATCAATTTTTCTATTGATATGATCTTTGATCGTAAGGAATTTGTCTAGAGTTAGATGTAACTACTGTACGGATTTAGACCATTGGATGGGAGCAGTATTAATTTGGTGATTTATTTGTGGGCGACGTTTAGTGAAAAGAATTGCTTCAGATTTGGAGGGAATAATTTTCAATGTCCTTTTTATGCAATATTTGTTAAATAGTTTAAAGTATTGTTGTGGGCGATTTACTACTGCATCAATGCGATACGGTGAAGTACACAATGGACGTATAATGACCTCGTCACGGATGGATTGGTCGCTTGTGTATTGTTTTTACCCAAACAAATAGATTCGACTCGAACATGGACAAGTTGAGCCGAATCACCCTCTCCACCTAGAACTAGATATGGCAGTCGTGTGAAGGCATCATTCCACCTAGCTCGCCGAAACCTATGACCCTCGTAGCCTCTATTGTCCTGGTTATGTACCTGTACCAGTACCGGTACACACACCATATGTTACACCCGCCCAACAAGATCCTTGGAACTCCCCCAGATCGTGCCTACCTTCCTCCAAACCTAATCCCCTCCGACAGGTACCGTACTCACCTGACATGACGTGCGCTCCGGTACCTGGTTCTGCTCGACCACTTAACCCCAATTCCTTTGTCCATTCCAAAACTCCTCCAGAGGTCACCCCTTCTGTTCCCCCTGACTTCCACCCGGACTGTTCCATTATCAGCATGGAGAATCCATTAGTAACTCTTTGGACGAACCATTAACTCGGCCCAAACCTCCGGAACGGCCAGTATTCTCTTCCAGCCTCGCATTATTCGCTAATTGCTAAGGAACTCAATCTGCTTTTCAACGCTTGCCAAAATATCCCACAAATTTGTGTTCTGTACAAAAGGCCAAATACAGGATTTTCGTTGAGAGAAGAGAACAAGGAGATCGAAAGCCGTCAGGGGAGACTTCCGGATCTTATTTCGCTTGGGAATTTGGGCAAACGTTTCCAAATACTATCTATATATATATATATATACAGTTGATAATTAAGAATACTATTAGAAGTAACATAAGTTTTATTACATAATGTTACAATTTTCTTTGGATTAAACGCATTGTACCAGCACGTACTCGGATTAACATCGTTCTTAATTGATAGTCTGTCAGATCTTAAATGTGGAATTTTCAAAAATTTTGACTAAAAAAGAAAGAACTGTGGATATAAAAAAACTTAACCAATGAAAAAAAGGAACTTAACCAAAACCTCTTCAACTGCTGAAGAATCTACCTTGTGACTTGTCCTGTACCTGAACTAACAGCAATAAGACGGAAGACACATCCACCCGCAGGCTCCACCAACCTCAACCCACGACAGAAATGACAACACAAAGCCGGCTCAAAGCATCAACATCGATGGCAAGGCTAGATCAACACAAGCGGAAAGGAAATCAAAAGAAGGGAGTAGTGTCAATGGGGATCGAGTCACCTTCAGATACCCTTCTCCCTAACGCACACAGAAAATAAATTTAAAAAAGAATGCTGCGGGCAACACACGATTTCACATACATCGACTGTTAAAATTAATTTAAAAACTAATAAATATACTTCAATTTAAAAAATATTATAAGTTGATTTTAATAAAACGTGTATTCATTTTTGTCAGAAACATATTATTTTGACTAAATAATATATCTGTATTAAAGTGGTAATCAGTAATAAGTTTATTCTCTATTCGTCACTTTATATTACCTTTTACAACTTTGTGTATCAGATAATATTTTTTCTACAATATTCCTCTTTCCAACGGTATATTATACGTCTATATTACTGTTATTGTTATGAAACAATAAAATATTACATTAAACAAATAGTTTTGCTCTTTCATCCTTCCGTTGGTCATCAAATTCGTCCAACTTGTATATTTAGCCGTCCTTCATCAATGTCATTAAGATGATATGGTTAATTTTTTTAAAGTACAAAACTAAAGGTAATTTAAAGGCAGAAAATTTTAAATATCTGCATTTAATCCCTGTCAGACCATTTCAATCAGAATGAAACCTACATGATATTAAAGCCCATTAAATATTACATCGATATAGCCATTGTTGAGAAAATCGTTAAAAGGTGCGAAATGCATATTATAAAGGGGTTTTTCTGGTCAGCTGATTTTGATGAAAAATTTGCTGTAGCATCTCGGGCGTATTCTTCTTCAGTGGCGCGATAGGCCGGCCTGTGCCTCGCGGTGTAATTTCCTGGGAGATTAAACTCACGTTTCTCGATGTAATTTGCAGGGTAGGGTCATCACTCCCTACGCCTAATTTTGTGAGTGGCCACCATTTGGCTGACGGGTCTCACATACCCGGAGAAGAGGCTCTGAGTGAATCCCCATTTAATTGCATCCTTATAAAAGCCCCGCCGGGACTGGGATTCGAACTCACAACTGAAGCATGAGAGACTAGCACGCTAGCCATTCAGTCACGGGCTCTCCTAGTTGTCCCTTCGGGCGTATAGTTGCCTTCAATTTGAAATTTCAGTTTCATACGACTTTTCGTTTTCGCACTAGAGATTCTACACACACTCGGACTTTTTTGCGGAACGTTGTCATTTGACTCAGTGGATCCTAAAACTAAAAATTATCATTCCTATTAACTTTAATCAGTAATCTCTTGAACACTGTAACATTTTCTTTTAAAGGTATTCAGAGGATGAGTACTAGCCTTAATGTTAGTTGTATTACAATATACTCGTACACAGTTCAGTTAGTGTACATATAATATAATACATGTCTTTAGTATTTAATTATTATAATCGTTAGTAATGTTTGTTTATCTATTTAACGTCACTTTATGCTACTATGGCTAATCGGACGATGCTACAGTCAGAGTCCTAAATTTTGCCTATCCAGGTTTTATTAGGATAGGGATCTTTAACGAGTACCTGACATCGCACAGGCTCGGGACCACCTTTTAACGTCCCCTCCGAAGGACGGCGTAACTAAGGATTTTTTACTCCCATTAAAAAATCCTAGGACCAACTGCGGGTTTGAACACGTGACCTTTAGCATGGGAGGCTGTTACGCTAGCCACCCAGCTACAAGTGATTCAAGTTACAAGTTAGTATTGTTAATGCGATATAATAATATAACAATAATTGTGTTATGCATTTTCTAAAATTTTTTTAGCACATGGATATGAGCAGAGTATTTTCTCGAAACGTCGTATCAAGATAGTTATTAAACATTAGTATTATTACAAAACGTGTAAATATATCGGGTTGTTTCACATGAAATGTCCGTTTTTATAGTTTCTGAAATACATTAAGGATTTTGCAGGTCTCTGTTGTTTTCTTCCAAATGTTTACATATTTAAAGTAAACAGTTACTAATCCTCTACCTTTGTATTATAAACATTAGCTTCCCAATCAATTACCCACTTTTTAGTATACCTCCAAATATGAACATGGAAACACGAGATTTTCGAGTTATATTTTTGTACGAGTTTAAACTCTGCCATTCAGCAGCTGAGGCCGCTAGAAATATTTGCAAGGCGTTTGGGGAAGGGAGTGTTAATGAACGGACCATTCGCCGCTGGGTTGCCAAGTTTTCAGCTGGGGATACCAACTTGAAAAACTTGCACCGAGGAAGACCTCCGTCCGTAATAGACAACGATGTCCTCAAACATACAGTAGAGGAAACCCCTACCAAACAGTTAAAAGGACTCTCAGCACAACTGAATGCAAGTGCATCTACCGTTTCCAGACATTTAAAGTGTATGGGGAAAGTAAAAAAGCTCGATACCTGGGTACTTCATGATCTCACTGAGCGGCAGCAAGACTCCATGTTTCAAAACATACCGTGCAAAAATTGAAAGAACTGGGCTACGAAATTCTTCCGCACCCACCATATTCTCCCGACTTGTCTCCAACAGATTACCACATGTGCAGGAATTTTAAAAACTCCGTCAAAGGAAAACTTTTTGAAAATGATGATCAAGTGAAAAGTGCGTTTTCAGATTTTGTTTCACTTCAAAGCTCAGAGTTTTTCAGTTCGGCGATAAAAAAGTTGGTGTCACGTTGGGAAAAATGTGTAGAAAAAGAAGGTAAATACTTCGAATAAGATTATCTTAATTTTAATAAAAATCCATTACCACAATATATAAATGTGACCTCTAGTTAGCGTAACTGGTGAGCCAGTGCTCAATAATTGTTTGTTTTGAAAAGGACCCGATGTATCTACGAGAGTATCAGAACGCCAATTTACAAAATTAAGAAGGAGGAAAAATTGTATATATATATATATATATATATATATATATATATATATATATATATATATATATATATATATATATATATGTACACCTTACCACAGATCAGTTGAGCTATTATATATAGCTTCCCATCCACATTGATATTAAACATTATAATACGAAGCGAAATGGCCAGAAGGTCCCACGGCAATCAGCAGACCAATTAGTGTAGTTAATAGTTAATAGAAATCTGTTCCAATTGTCTCCATTAATCGGCAAATCGACAATCAAAGCATAATTAGCAATCTTTTAAAATTGGCGTTAATTATTTTTGATTCAATGCCGCTCTTTGTAAAACAGTCGGGCGACAGATTTCAAAAAGAAAAGAACAAAAGCATGAGAAACCCCAAACGAATACCTATTTCCGCTGTTTAAATATATTTTAGAACTTTAACAATATAACACCGCTTCCTCTTATGCCCCGCTTGCTAAAGACCCTTCTCTGAAGAACCGATGCCGTCTCGGGAGTTTTACCTGATGAATATATTCTAAACAGCTTTTCCAATGTACAGGTACATATACAATACTAAATTAGGTACATATACTAATGCTCTACCTATCAACGCGATCCTTTTCACACTTACATGATATGTGAGGGCTGACAATAATGTGTTGTGCACCTACGGAGGGGATAGTAATATTGTGTTGCGCACCTAAGATGGGGCTGGCGATATTGTGTTGCGCACCTACGGAGGGGATAGTAATATTGTGTTGCGCACTAAGATGGGGCTGGCGATATTGTAGAGAGGGGCTAACGATATTGTGTTGCGCACCTACGGAGGGGATGGCGATATTGTGTTGCGCACCTACGGAGGGGCTGGCGATATTGTAAGGAGGGGCCGACGATATTGTGTTGCGCACCTAAGGAGGGGCTGACGATATTGTAAGGAGGGGCAGACGATATTGTGTTGCGCACCTAAGGAGGGGCTGACGATATTGTAAGGAGGGCCCGACGATATTGTGTTGCGCACCTACGGAGGGGCTGACGATATTGTGTTGCGCACCTAAAGAAGGGTTGACAATATTGTGTTGCGCACCTAAGTAGGGCTAACGATATCGTGTTGCGCACCTAAGATAGGGCTAGCGATATTGTAAGACGAGTTAGATAGCCAGATAAATAAAATGCCACAGGTAACCACTTAACGTTATCCTATACAAGACATTTCATTCTCTAAGAGCCCGGACCGTGGTCTAGTATAGCAATAATTATTAAAACCCATTATTACTCAGCTAATATCAACTTCGCCCTTCAATCACACCTCCAAGAAGAGAAAATGCATTTCAACTGGTGGATATATACTTCATCACTTCTCCCATGTACATCTTTATTTATGTATACTAAATTTTACTGTAGTTTAATCGTAGGTACCTACCACACAAAATATTATATGGTGCAAAAAACCAATTCCTATTTATCCAACCTACACTTTCTTCTATTTTTTTAAACGATTCCGTGCGTGAAATAAAGAATAATATAAATCAAAATAAAAAATAGTAGAGAATATGTTGATTGAAACGTTTAAAAAAAGTACTTTAAGGGCTAACTTGAAAATTCAATTGAAATCTGAGACTTGTTATTAAAATTGGTATAACTAACCCATCTAGAGACAAGCTGCCATTTGGCTAGACACGATGTGGTTTTTGTTGCAAATATCGTTATTCCCAGTAAAAGTACGGCAGCAGTCACTGCAGAATGTTTTAAACGTAATATAAAGCATATTTCTCATAATTAAGAAATATTTCATAATAAAGAAATATAAGCAAATATAAGCAAATATTTCTCACAGCCTTTGGACGCGTGTAGTAGAAAATCTAATAAAAAAATATTTTCTTGAAGGTTCATACCATCCGAATCTGCAAATTAAAGAATCTATTAGACTTAAAATTTGATGCTCTACAAAGTTTATTCTATGACTTTTTTTTCAATTTGGAGAGTGGTTTACAAGTTACAGTTGTCTCTTCCTGACCAAATTGGGTTTTTCAACAAAAATGGCATTTCAATAACGATTGCGGCAATAAAAATTAATCAAATTCAATGACTAGGGTAACTTTTAGAAAGGAAATTTAATGTTCTTTTATTTTGAAAAGAAAGACATTTTCTGTATGAAGCACCGTTAAGGAGTTATAGGTGAAAACATTTTCGGCTCCAAAAAGTTAACTCTCTACCTGTGATGGTGCAAACACTTTTATTGTGCAAAGTATTAAAATGATTTCCAGCTTTGTCCGAATTAATTCCCACAAATATCCTTATTTTATTGGGCCACTCGGACGGAGGAAGTCGGGGGTCAAGCAGGGGACAATTATGCAGTTATGTCCGAAGGTACCTTTATCACGTTATATTTTGTTGTGAATCTGAACAAGCCTCAGTATTCGCGACAACGAATCCTGTATCCTCACTGTATGTTTTTATGAGTAATAATATGTGCTACTAGCTGTTGCGCGCGACTTCGCCTGCGTCAATTTCAGTTATTATGATCGCTATTAAGACGTTTTTAGAAGAATATATTGGGTTGTCCGGAATGTTCGTAAAAAAATTTAGACAACAATTAAAATTGAACAGCTTAAAATTCATTTATTCAATCTACAAAATAGTTACCACCGTTAGCGATTACCCTTTCCCAACGGCTTGGAAGGTCCATTATCCCTTTTTCCAAAAATCACCGTCCTTCCTCCTGGAGAACAATAAAAGGTCCTTTCTGGCGTCATCTTTTGAATGTTAGGATTTCCCTTGTAGAAAATTTTCGAGGGAACGGAAAAGATGGAAATCCGAAAGAGCGATGTCAAAAGAGTACGGCGGGTAAAACCCCATCTGAAGCTTAATAACTTTTGCCGAGTCGTTAAAGACACAAGAGCCGTTGTCTCCGTGGAATAGCACTCCTTTCCGACTCGCCAACTCTGGCTGTTTCTCTTTAATTGCTGCCATCAATCGATCTAACTGGGTCCGTATTTATAGTTTGGTTTTGTGGAAGGAGCTCAAAATGTATGGGTCCCTTTCAATCCTAACAAAAACTGGGTATCGCTTTTCTTGGATGCAAGCCGGCCTTTGGTGTTACAAGCGGCGTCGTTCCTGGCAACCCCCAAGATTTTTTTCGGCTGGGGTTGATGTAGAAAATCCATTTTTCGTCCCTTTCAATCCTACCAAAAACTGGGTATCGCTTTTCTTGGATGCAAGCCGGCCTTTGGTGTTACAAGCGGCGTCGTTCCTGGCAACCCCCAAGATTTTTTTCGGCTGGGGTTGATGTAGAAAATCCATTTTTCGTCCCCAGTAACAACTCGTTTCAAAAATGGATCCACCACATTTTTTTTTCAGCAGCAAATCACAACATGAAATCCTTTCAAAAAGATTCCTATCACTGAGCTCGTGGGGAATCCAAACGTCGTAACGACAGACGTACCCGGATTATCAAAAACGGTCGATTTGCAATATCTTAACTCCGAACCTATCTCACGGACAGTAATTCGTGAATTGTTTGCGATGACCGTCATAATATCCTCGACGTCAAGAGTTGAACTCCGGCCAGCCCGGGGTTGGTCTTCCAAATAGAAGACCCTCTAAACCGCGAAAACCATTTCTGAAACGTGCTATTAGCAATTAAATCGCTGTCATACACGGAACGAATCTTTCTTGCAGTTTGGGATACATTTTACCTTTTTTTAAAAAAGAACAGCATAATATGCCGAAAATTAACTGAATCGTCACTCATGTTGCTTTGCAATAAACTACACTACTGATCCTTAATAAAGACGAATTCAGTGCGTAAACATAATTAATTCCATGAGGATTAAAGGCATATAAATACACATTAGACTCGTGATTCATTTTTAGTAGAAAAAACAGAAGATAAATTTTATTTTAAAAACCTCTAACAACTTTTCGGACGACCCAATACTTTAAAGTATTTCTGCTTAAATGATATTTTTGGTTTTATTTTCTTGTTGTAGAAGAACATACTGAGTTTCTCCGCAACCCGATCTCGACGTAAATCGATTCCTACGTGTCTAAATGCTTGCCCATGTGATTTATTAATTGTTACTGCAACAGATAACTTAAAATTGTTTTAAAATTAAAGGGTAAATCATTTGGAATCGTTGGGATTCGAGATCAATTTTCCCCATATTTTCCACTGATTCTTCGGTCCTATTGATCACAGCTTGATGTTATATAGCCTATAGCCTTCCTCGATTAATCGACTATCCAACACAAAAAGAATTTTTCAATTTGAACCAGTAGTTTCTGAGATTAGCGCGTTCAAACAAACAGACAAACTCTTTAGCTTCATAATATTAGTATAAATTTAATAAATGTGTATTTTAAGTTAATTACTTAATTCATCTTTATGCCACCTGATCCCTATAATGAATTGATAAACACGATACCTTAGGAAAAGAAATTCAATAATTTTAGAAACTAAGAACAGAAAATGTAATATATATATATATATATATATATATATTATATATATATATATATATATATATATATATAGCCTATATATGTTCCTCTAGATATGATTTAATATTAGTAATTAATTACCTTGACATCTATAGAAGGCTGGTCCTCCTCCTCTTCATGCACTTTCTTCCTCCCGACCTGAAAGTAATAATTAATATTACATATATATATATACATATATATAACTACTACATACGAGGCATGGTTTTTAAGTAAGTAGCGTTTTGGTATTAAAAAAAGATGTGCAAAGATATCGCAATCATTTTATTTTTACATGAAAGCTGAAATTTTGAGGCACTTGTCATAACGCGGCACCAGTTTTTGTATACCCTCCTCAAAAAATTCTGCCGCCTGACTTGTTAACCACTGCATCACAAATGTTTTGACTTCGTTATCGTCTTGAAGACGCCGACCGCCCAGGTGTTTCTCCTAGAGCAGGAACAAATGGTAGTCGCTAGGCGCAAGATCAGGGCTGTATGGAGGATGATCTAGAGTTTCCCATTTAAATGATTTGATGAGATCTTTGGTCCGATTAGCCACATGTGGACGGGCATTGTCATGCAGCAAAACGATACCCTTACTCAACTTGCCACGTCTTTTTAAGACGATTACGAAGTCAAAACATTTGTGATGCAGTGGTTAACAAGTCAGGCGGCATACGTTTTTGAGGAGGGTATTCAAAAACTGGTGCTGCATTATGACAAGTGCCTCAAAATTCATGAAGATTATGTATAAAAGTAGATTAAGGTAAAGGCTTTCATGTAAAAATAAAATTATTGCGATATCTTTTTTTTAATTCCAAAACAGTACTTACTTAAAAAACATGCCTCGTAATAACATTAAAGCACCGGTTAACGGTCTGGCAATCAATGTATGTATATATGATTTAGTAGCAAAATCTATAGCAAATAGGAAATATTTTTACTAATTTAATTCTATTAATGGTTAAATAATTTTTAAGCGTTTGCATTTTAACGTACAAGAAAAATGAGGAAATGTTATTTTGATTTTGGAAGAAAAAAAAAGGATTGATTGAAGATGCCCAAGTAGGGCTATCTTGTACTTAGCTTAACCAGAGAGTGAGCAATAGATAAAATGTGCAATCATATTCCAATAACATTAATATTGGTCGTGGCTTTGATAAAAAATACGTTGACTTCCAAATGGTTTTCTATCTATTATTGGTTATTTCAAGGCCAACCAACAAAATATATTATGAACATATATTAAACTTCTTTTTTATTTTATTTAACGTCACTTTATGCTACTATGGCTAATCGGACGATGCTACAGTGGGAGTCTTAAATTTTGCCTATTCAGGTTTTATTAGGATAGGGATCTTTAACGAGTACCGACATCGCACAGGCTCGGGACCACCTTTTTACCTCCCCTCTGAAGGACGGAATAACCAAGGATTTTTGACACCTATTAAAAACTAAAAAAATACGCCAGATTTCAACCCGTGATCTTCGGAATATAAGACTGTTACGGTTTTTTTGTTTTGTTTTTTTAATTTGCTTTATTTAGAAATAATACATTCTGTCACTATCATGGGCAATGAGTATTAGTGCTGTGTAAGTAATCTATTCATTCTATATCTACAGAGTAAAAAAAAAAAGAAAAAGAAATACAAAGAAGTACGATATAAGGAAACCCAAATAGCGAAATGGAAAAAAAAGAAAGAACATTAGAAATATAAATAAATAAAATAAAATAATAATAATCTTTGTCACATTCATAACTATATACAATATTTATACACTGCCCCTGCCAACTCCGAATCGAAGCCCCCAAACCCAGAAGTGGATGGCTAGCCATAATGCAAGGAGTTCCCAGCGCCTCTCGCTGCGTCACCGGTCAAGTAAGGCAGTGGAGGCTGAGTGAGGGCGCTAGACCCACAGACTCTCAGGCGTGAGTGGATAAGCTGGCCATTGCCAACACTCAGCATTGCTTATTATGAGAGGTCTCTAGGCCACTGCCGCTTCAACCTACGAGGAGGCTAGCCATATTAAACTGATGTATTTCAATCTAGTCCAATTGTAATCCAGAATAGTTTTTTAAACTAAAATAATAAATTCTTGTTCACGCTCTGTATGGAAGCGTTTTACTGTTTTTGTTGGAACGAAGTTCAATGTTTAATTAGCAACTTTTGAAGATCATTGCATTTCTCACTCACGTTTACAAAGGACTTTGAGAGTTGTTTAGATGAAATTGGATCAAGGATTTCAATAAAAGCTAACGATTGGAATAGAAAGTCAGCAAAAAATGTTCTTTAGTGCCTCTTGGAAATCCAGCTTCAACTTTATTATAGTGTAAGATTTTCGGCGAGTCCAGAATAATAAAATAATAATAAAACAATTTATTATTATCTAATAACAAAATAATTTATTACAAACAAAGCGAATACAAACTACTTACATTTTCTTGTAGGTTCGAGACGACATTGATTGAGGTTTCCGAAACGGAGTCATTGACCGTCCTCAGCACCTGCATAAAAAGTATCTAAAGTATCTATAATTTTGTAGATTTTATGAAATTGACCACATAATCTGATTAGTATTGCTAAACAACAGGTGTAAATATATAAGTTGAACGAATTTGATAACCAATTAAAGGAGAAAACTGTAAAAATATTTTTTCATGCAATTTTAAGATTTTTTATATTAAGTTATACAGTAATATAGACGTATGATATACCGTTTGGAAGCTAACCATTTTAGAAAAATATTATTTTGTACACACAATTGTTAAAGCTGATGGAGAATGTTGAGAAGCTGATAAAACTAACTGATTGCCGTAGATAATAATCTAAGAGATTATTTAATAAAACTAACTGATTGCCGTAGATAATAATCTAAGAAATTATTTAATAAAACGCATGTTTGTATTCAGATTCAAAGTAAATAATTCTTTAAAAATTTATTTTAATCTCTAACTGTATTTAAAAATTCTTAAGCACAATTTAGATTAAGTTTAACAATGAAGGTAAGTGAAAGTCGTGTGTTGCGCGCTCCAGATTTTTTAAAAAGGAATATTCGTTATTAAATTATCCTTAATATGCCACCCCCTTTCCTGTTACTATCATGAAGACTCACATGCACTCGCTTTACCCTGCTTCACTAAAGCGGTGTCGTATCCTTGTAACATTCAACACATGGGACAGTGTTACTGGCTCTGGTCTTCTGTTGCTCTTGGTATGGTCTCAGACAGTAATCGATACAGAGCCTGAGCCTGTTCGTTCCCGAACGTTCTCGTTCATCAATCAGTGATCAATCCTTGACAAGATCAACTGAGCCTAATTGATACCAGCCTTCGGACTGCTCTTCCATCTCTTGGACATTAGCATAACATCGCATCTCATCATTCAGAACAATGGTCCACTAAATCAAAGGCTGGCTCTCGGTTAGCGTACTGTCATGGTGAATATATTTGGTGATAGCTCACTGGGTCGGTTGTCGTGGTGGCTGGAGTAGGTTCATGTATATATATACACTGCCTGTCTCATAAATGTCTCTTCATCTTGTGAGAGTAGATACTAGACCTTAATAATAATACTATACCTTACCGAACCCGAAGGTTCGATGCCGATAATTCCGCCTACACAGACTCGTCCAATGTTTACCGCTCAAGCCCAAGCTTCCGAGATCAACCTTAACGCAATCCTCCCATCGACGCTTCGGCCTACCTTTCGGACGCCTACCAGTCGGATCAGCAAATACCAACTTTCTCGGAATCCGTTCCTCACCGAGCCCAACAATTTCACTCGCCCATTTGAGTCTCCGCGACGCTATCAACTTAATTATATTCACAGGATACAAGTTCCGCAATTCCGCGTTGTGCAACCTTCTAAACTCCCCAGTGACCTCATCTCTCTTCGGACCAAATATTTTACGCAGTACCTTATTTTCGAAAACCTTAAGCCTTTGTTCATCCTTCAAAGTAAGCGGCAACGTTTCACATTCGTAAAGAACCGTCAGAAGAATAATAGTTTTATAAATTGTAACCTTTAAGTTTTTAGATAGAAGCCGCAAACTAAGTAATTTTGTGACTGAGTAATAATACACATTTCCCACCTTTAATCGGGACTTTATTTCTTCCTGGATTTCATTTTTTCTTACTATCATTGTACCTAAATACTTGAATTTCTCTACGTGTTCAAAAGTATACCCTGATATATCAATATCACCAAGATCGCCACCGTTTCTGCTACTAATCATATATTTCGTCTTATCGGTATTTATTTCGAGTCCTATTTCTTTATCGGTTTTTATTAACACACTTGTATTTAGTTGTATGGTTTCCGTGTCTTCACCTAGCAGTACCAAATCATCGGCATACCCCAAAACCGGAATCTTGTCACCCATATTTAAGCCTTTCTCGGTACACATCACATTTTCTATGACATATTCTAAAGCTATATTAAACAAAACAGGTGAAAGGGAGTCCCCCTGTTTCAAACCCGATCGTACCTCAAATCTCTCGGAGTAATTATGACCGATTCTAACTTTATGGAATGTTTCCGACAAACACATCTCTACTAGGTTTACTAACTTTCTAGGTATTCCCAGTTTAATCATGATGTTATATAGCTGCTGACGTTCTATTGAACCATAAGCCTTCTTAAAATCGATATAAAGTTGATGGACTACACCGTTGTATTCCAATTTTTTCTCTAATATTTGACGTAAGGAAAATATTTGATCAATAGTCGAGCGATTCCGCCTAAAACCACATTGGTAGTCTCCGATAATTTCCTCAGCGTATTCCGTGATTCGTCTAGTTAGTATTGACGAGAATATTTTATAGCATACTGGGAGAAGAGAGATCCCACGATAGTTGTTACAATCCGTCCTCGGTCCTTTTTTGTGAATCGGAATAAGTATTGATTCTTTCCATTCTTCGGGCATTTTTTCATATACTAGACCTTCAGTGAAAAAAAAAAGTAGATATGATCCATAGACCGATTGTCAACGGTTAAAGAGGGAAATCTAAAAATTTGATTTTTCTCCCTGACCGTTGGCAATAGCACTATCGGCCATATCAACTTCTTTGCTTTTATGGAGGTCTAGTATTGCCTCTCACGATTTTTTTTCTTCTTTTTTTATACATGCCTCCTCCTCGCATCCGAAATTAGCCAATAATAATTCTTTATTTATTCTGGGTCCCTTAAGAATAATATTACAGGAAATAAACAAGGGTCTTAAGACTAGAGTCTTGGAATAAAATAATTGAAAATATAATAATAATAGTCTTTATTGGTATACATATAAACAATTATAATACATTATTTTCTTCTTTCTTTATATACATCTGCGTACATAGCCCTTTCTTTTCAGGAGTTTAAAGTCTTTAACAGTAACTGCCCGTACTTGTGTTGAAGAGTTCGCTCATCTTCATCTTCCAAAATTCTGTGTCCTTGGCTTTACGTGACCATAGCACTCTTTCTTCCTTTTTGATCACATCGGTTCCTTTTCTCATCCAATGGGGTCCACTCAGTCAGTATTTTAGCCCAGTTTTTATCATTTTTCCTCATTAGATGGCCAGCCCATTGCCATTTCATCTTTTTCACAAATGTGATTGCATCGGTGACACCACTGACCTTTCTTATTGTTTGGCTGTTTAGCTTTTGGCTTTTCCTTATACCTAACATACTCCTCTCCATTGCTCTTTGACATGTTATAATTATTCTCTCATGAAGCTTGTTGAGGGACCATGATTGGCATCCATAAGATAGAACAGGCAATATACAGCTACTGAAGGCTAATGTTTTTAGAGGTTGGCTGATATTGTTGTTCTCCATAACCATCCCTAAGCTCCAATATTTCCGCCAAGCCATAGCTGTCCTAGTTTGGATTTCAGTAGACTGTCTATCTTTAAAAGATATCACTTGTCCTAGATATTTTAAATCATCTACTACACCTGTTTCAGGAAGATCTGTTTTCACTTTTGCAACACTGGAGCTGGTGATTATTTTAGTCTTTGCCAAGTTCAGAGACAGTCCATGTTGTGCACTTGTATACCTAAGTTGTTGCAGCATTGTCACTGTCTCTTCTTCTTTTCTGAAAATCAGTAGCACATCATCAGCATATTTAAGTATATTTATTTTGACACCATTTATATTTATCCCATATTGTTTCCATTCCATCTCCTTTAGAATAAGTTGCAGTACTATCCTGAACAGCTGTGGTGACAGTGCATCTCCTTGCCTAACTCCTCTCTTGATTGGAAACTCCTTGCCTTTTTTGTCGCTAAATATAAATGCACTTTACTGGGGAAAAATGTAAAATAACGGCATTTAAGCCCTGTCAGACCATTTGAATCAGAATGAAAATTACATGATATTAAAGCCCATTAAATTCTACATCGATATAGCGAGTTTAATCAAAAACGTCAGAACCGTTTTCGATAAAATCAAAAAAAGGAGCAAAATGCATGGTATAAAGTGCCTCTTCAGGTAAGCTCATTTTAATAAAAAAAAGTATTGTCACGTCTCGGGCGTATAGTTGCCTTAAATATGAAATTTCAGTTTCATAGGACTTACCGTTTCCGCCCAGGAGTTACCACACACACACACACACAGACCTTTTTGCGGGACTTGGTTATTTGGACTCAGGGGACCCTAAAACGTGTATTTCCGTTGAAAACTGGAATTCGAAAATTTTCACGATTGCAATACTTCCCCTTACTATATATAGTAAGTGAAAGTAAAAATACGTGAAACTATTACAGAATTAATTAAATTGAATTTATATAGAAACATGTG
Organism: Piezodorus guildinii; assembly: GCA_023052935.1. Lineage (NCBI taxonomy): Eukaryota > Metazoa > Arthropoda > Insecta > Hemiptera > Pentatomidae > Piezodorus > Piezodorus guildinii. Next base: position 533,188 of record CM041292.1, on the reverse strand, counting down.
TTTTATTAAAAAATCTATTATATTATCTCATGGAAGGGGTGCTGTAAAAGATGCAAAATGCATGGTATAAAGTGGCTCTTCTGGTAAACTCATTTTGATGAAAAATGTTTTGTAACGTCTCGGGCGTATATTTGTCTTAAATTTGAAATTTCAGTAAGCTAATAATGAAGTAAGAGTTGAGTAGAGAGATAAGATTTATATAACACCGAAAAGACGGTCATTAGAGAACAAATAGGATTAATATTGCAAGTGTTTGGAAACTCTTTTTGAGCGATCATTAACGAATGACATTCTGCCTCGTTTGATATTGATCTTGAAACGAAAATAAATAAATCTATTGTTTCATCTAATATTATGATCATGTGTCAATGTGTACATTAGGAAATTGTCATGTTGAAGATAAATAGCCCTCCAAATTAATAGCATGCTGCTCTATGGAAACTTTATTGAGTGGAAGAGGTTCAAGATTTCTTGATGTAAACCATAGGTGGCCACAAAATGTTCACCGACAGAGTGTAAATAGATTGAAGGTTGTAAGACTTACCTCGTTGACACTGAGAGTGTCCTCCTTGGACGACGAATCAGAAGGCATAGCCTTGCCGGGTAAGGTCGGCGATGGCTTCTTCATGTCGAGTTCGGTTCTGGTCATTGGCCGCAGTCCACTCTAACCTAGGATATGGCACACAGCATACACATGTTTGCATTCTATCTCTAACCATATGTTCTCTAGAAGCAAACGCTTTGGCTATCAAGTTGGCAAAACATCTTCAGACATTATTGTCGCTAAAGCCCACTTACATCTCATCAGTATGACCTATACAGGGCTACAAATCGGACTGAAGTTTATCTTGTCTAATAGTTTCTATCGAGTGGTTATAACTTGTCAATCTCTATATATATAAAATGATAAAGCGATTTCGGTTTCCGCTAACTCCTTCTAAACCACAAGACGGATTTTGATACGGTTTTCACCTTCATTAATGATATTGTTTCCTCAAGGTTTATGAGTGAAATGCATTGCAATTTAGCTCTTCTTTAAACGGGAAGAATAAGTTTTCCATAACCAAGTTATTAACAAAGGTAAAAATATAGACGTATCATACTCGTATGATGTAGGAAAGCACAAGATTTTCGAAAAGTAAATATAAAATAATATAGTTGTGGATGTAATTAGTTGACCATTGAGAATTACTGGAAGGAATTAGTCCGGGTGGCGGTCATTAAATGAAACAACTAAATAGTTTCAACTATTTTATTGTTTGCCAGTTTGGAGGCAAGAGAATTTGACAAAGAGACTTGACTAATGCAGTTCTCAATGAATTTTGGGAAAAGAGAATGGGTTCGACATTTTAATAAGAAAATTCTTTGTTCAGTTTTTTTGGCAAGTCGTTTGTGGAGGTTGCATAGATTGTTAAAGGCTTGTCTATTTTGGGGGAATCGCGATTTTAGTGAGGAGAAAATATGATGGTGGTCATTATTAGAAATCACTGGAGAAAGGTGGTAAGTGGTTGAAGAGGATACATTTTGAGTCTGGGAGAAAGATGTATCCAGAGAAGTAATTGAAAAATGAGAAGTAACTTGGGAAGAAGGTGTATGGGGAGTTTTAGTATAATGTTGAGTTGGGAGGTGAGTCAGAAATCCATTACTATTTAACCTAGTGTGATAGCGGTGTGATGGTCTAGAAGAACCCAAAAGAGCGGCCGACTGAGGGTTTGGTCGTTGTGGTGGTGATCGAGGAGTTGTTACCTTTTTAGAACTGGAAATGCGGTGATGAGAAGAGCGTGAGTCACCTGAAGGTGTAGAAATGATGGCTTGTTGAGATGAGAATGCCTGCTGTTGTTGAGATGTAGATAGTATGTCCTGCTTGCGATTTTGTATTCTGGCGCTGCGGCGGAGAGTTGAGGAGGATGTATCTTTTTGTTGTTCCCGTCTTCTTTTTATCATTGTGGATGTAATTAGTTGACCGTTGAGAATTACTGGAAGGAATTAGTCCGGGTGGCGGTCATTTATTGAAACAACTAAATAGTTTCAACTATTTTATTTTATTTGGCAAACAATAAAATAGTTGAAACTATTTAGTTGTTTCATTTAATGACCGCCACCCGGACTAATTCCTTCCAATAAAATAATATAATTCCTACAATTTAATATAAAGTTGTTGTAAGCTCATATAAATGTAGCTATACTTTACATAAATGTATATAAAATAATTATAAACCTAATAGGATAAGAACATTTGTTATTTCTATAGTTTTTGAATTACATAAATACCAATCAAATTTATCTATATGGGAAAGTTAAATTTTCCGTTAGCTCTACTTCACATTAAAATAATAAACAAATAAACTTAACCAATCGCACTTTTCTTTACAAGTTAAGCGATAAACTCTAAATCGGTGAGACAGAGACTTTTGAAACATAAATGACACCGCATTCAAATTGCAGCCGTGGGAAGTAGGGGTGGGTGGGGCTACTAGTATCTTATAAAAGAGAAAGCAACACATCATGACAGTGTTATTTCGTAATGATCTGTTACATATCTCTTCATTTTTAAAATGGATTGCAATGCGCATGCTGCTTCAAAAAAAAAAAAAAAAAAGAAAGAACGGATCGGAAAGCGGGACCCTGAGAACAGTATTCCAGTGCCCTGCTTACTATACTGCTCACCACCTGAGCTTGTTTGAATAATAGGCAACATAGATGATGAGTCTTGACAACTTGACTTGGATTTTGCGCATCCTATGGGCTTTAGGAATGCCATCGGCGTATTTCGAATCAGCCAAGTATCCAGTTAGTGGGCTTAAGTACACTTCATGGATTATATATAATATTCCATGTACTACGAAAATAAAAAGAAGTTTATAACTGGTAGAGTTGTACGCATTAAACCCTAACCAACGACATCTGATTAACTTGAACCGTCCAACGTGTGGAATCTCTGTAATGATACCCATCCTCTGTGTTAAATCCTGTTATGGCTGTTATTAGAAATATAAGCAGAGCTACTTTGTTATTGGTTGAGGTATTAGGTCGTTTGTGTTTATCATGACTTATTTGAATACTGCAATTCTTTATAACAGTTATTGGCAAAATAACACAGGTGCTGTGTCCTTTGCAGCTACAGTATGTTGATTCTTTTGAAATACGACTCCAGCGACTTTGATTAAACTCGCTATATCGATCTAAAATTTAATGGGCTTTAATGATATGTAGTTATGTTACAACTGAAATAGTATGACAGGACTTGAGCGTCATTTTTAAAAAAATTTCTTCCTGTAAAGAACCTTTAATTTGTTTTATATTGAGGATGTATAGTCGACTATAAACTATTTTAGGTGGAATAATCAGGAATCAGTCATTTTTTGAAATTTTTTAATTTTGCCAACGTTTCGGCTCAAGCTAGTGAGCCGAAACGTTGGCAAAATTAAAAATTTTCAAAAAATGACTAATTCCTGATTATTCCTGTAAAGAACCTTTAATTTGTTGTATTTTACAAAAAACTAGATTTATCAAATATATCGTAGATTTCTATTGACACTCTATGTAATTAATTCTTTAACAATCTATTTTCATCTCTAACTACAAAGGTCACGGGTTCAAACCCGCAGGTGTTCCTAGGATTTTTTAATGGGAGTAAAAAATCCTTAGTTATGCCGTCCTTCGGAGGGGACGTTAAAAGGAGGTCCCGAGCCTGTGCGATGTCAGGTACTCGTTAAAGAACCCTATCCTAATAAAACCTGGATAGACTAAAATTTAGGACTCCCACTGTAGCATCGTCCGATTAGTAGCATAAAGTGACGTTAAATAAATAAACAAACGACATCTCTAACTGTACATAAAAATTCTTAAATTGATTATAACAACGGAGGTACGTGAAAGTCGTGATTGCGAGCAACACTGTTTAGAAATATTGTTAAGCTTCATGATAGTTGTTAACAAAATAAAGCAGGTGTTATATCCTCTGTATAGAGGATATAACACCTGAGGTTATATCCTCTGTAGGTGTAGAATGTTGATAGCTGGTCCTCCAACAACAGCAGTAAGAGTCTAGCTACCTTTGCTCAGGTGTGTAAACCTTTTACAGCGGGCAATAAAGGTGTCCTAGTGTAGCTTCTCTTTTAGCCCCCAACGGCCATCGAGCTCTTCGGAGGTGGTACAAAGCTTTACTGCGATCGGTTTATTGGAGGCGGCAATACAGAGGCAGTATAGTTCTATTGCAGGTAGGCGTAGGCTCGGCAGTTAGTTAGGTAGAAGAGCTTTATGTTCTCCAGGAAGCGAGCAGTTCTGAAGGAGGGGTCAATGGGTTTATCGCGGCTGTTAGCTGTTGGGATTGGGAGGAGGGTGTGGGGACTGGCGGAGGAGCGATAAAAGGCAGGATTTGTCATTAGCACCTCCGGGGATCGTAAAGCGGTTTGTGACGAAGGTAAGGTGTCGGGTGGGAAAGGAAATGGAATTCGGGAAGCTTGAAGGTACAGTATTCAGCAGTAGCTCTGAGAATAGTTTATTAGGGTCTGTAATGGCAAGAATTTAATTTAGAATAAAAAACTGCGTGCGGGGTAGAGGATTTGAAAAAGAAAACTATGGGGTTCTGGTGTAAAATGGCTCCCGATTGAACAATTTAAATAAAATACTAGCTGACCAGACAGACAACGACAATGTCCTGTCTTATCCAAGTCTTAGCGAAATCGATTAAGACGTTCTCGTTTGATGCGATGACCTAGGGCTATTCACTAAAAAGAGAATATTAAATTTAGAACCAAAGTAACTTTTTTTTTTCTTTCTTTCTTAAGAACCTTTTCCTGACTGTTATAAACACAACAAAGAAAGAATAGGCGAAATCGGTCGAGCCGTTCATGCGCGAAGCGATGACCAAGGAAAATTTGGTGCACGCAACACACAACTTTCACTTACCTCTGATATTTATATCAATTTAAGAATTTTTAAACAAATTTAAAATAAGTTGTTAAAGAATGATATACATTGGATTTTAATAGAAACATGTGTAATCAAACATATTAAATAATCTATTATACTATTATCTACGGCAATCAGTTTGTTTTATCGGATGTTCATCACTCACCGTTCACTTTTACAATGGTATGTATAAGATATTTTTATTTTTTAAATCTTTAGCATTCCAACGGTATATTATACATGTATATTACTGTTCTTAAGTTTAAAAAAAAATATGTTTTCATTTTTCTCTTTTAGTTGTTTATCAAATTCGCTCAACTTGCATATTTAGCCGTTATTTATCAATTCTAAAACATATTTCGAAACGAAAATAAATAATAAAATGACAGAGCCATTAAGAAACTTAAATAAATCACTGTTTTCACATTTATGACACATTTCGCACACGTTCTAAATAAATTATAATATATATATATATATATATATATATATATATATATATATTTTATATAAAATAAATTAAAAGCAAGTAAATTACGGAATGGTTGTGGATTCCGAATAATTTTTACACTCACTGTATATTTTGTAAAGAGAAATAATGAAAAATATTTATACCTGAACTGAATTCAACATGGCGTTTATCACCCTAATTTATTAACTACATAAGTAAAAAAGATAACTTTATAACGAAAATATTTAAATCAAGCGAATATTATTAACATGATGAAATAATTATTTAAAATCATCATATTAAAATAAATACATAGTAGGCTTTAAGATGCTAGTTAAAAAGTTCAACATTTGACGGATTCTTAATTTCGCTAGTTTTGAAATATTTAAAATTATCTGGTACTGAATTTTAAATGTTTTATAGCACGATTTTATAATCAATGAAACATTCAGATCGAACACTTTTATTAATAAAATGCTAGAAAAACTTTTTAAAATAAATATATAATAAGGTTTAAGATGAATGTAATAAGTTAAATGTGCTGGCTTTGGTGGCTTTTAATTTAGCTATTAGCAATGTTGCCAGTTCCACCACTTATATTGAGACAGTAAGTTAAACTAAGTTTTAAATTAATATATTTTCTCCTAAATATATTAATATTTTATATAAAATGTATAATTTTTATATTTATATTTATTAACTTATATAGGTTTTAAGATTCTATTACAGTATTTAGTTCTGGCTTTGTTGGTTCTTAATTTCGCTATTAGCAATGTTGCCAGATCTGCAAAGTACTGAGACTATTGGTGGAAGCTGATAAGAGGAGGCCAAGATTCAACACCACTTTTATTAAAAAAATATGATAAAATATTTTTGAAATCTATATATTGTAACAATAATGTATATATTTTTAAATATATAAAATAATATACAGTTATAACAGGGTTTGAGCTCTGGCTAAGGTTTTTTTTTGTTAATTTTTCTATAATCAGAAATATTCTCTCACTTGGAACTGTTCAAATATTTCATTTTCAAATGTAAAATTTTTAATACATACTCGAATATTTATATAACCAAATTTATCATCTATTTAATATTCAATAAATCTAATAAATATGTTTATTAGATAAAGAATAAACATATCACTCGAAGTTTTTTTTTCATTCATATTACCAGCAACTCGAAGCAATTTTAGTGAAAAAATCATTTTTACATGTAAGGTAATGAAATACGCATTAAAAGAAAAGTCATCGTTGTATGTTATTATTTTTTTTAATTGTTTATGAATACAAATGATATAATATATAAAAAAAACAAAAAATTATAAAATTAATACGTTTTGTAATTGTCCAAAGTGTGATATCTCTCGAAGCAATTGCCAATATGTAATCTTGGCTTTTCTAAACAGGTATCACAAAAATAATGGGTCTGCCGTCTTTCGCCCGGAATTGTTCTGTTAGAACACACTACACAATCTGTCTTGGTTCCAGAACGTATAATGTGTAGTTGGTTGTTGAGCCTGCCTTCCGTATTTGGTGTGTAAGTGGATTTTCGAGATGTGCTGTTTTGTCGAAAATTTCCAACCAATTGCTCCACCAACAATTTTACAAACTTCAAATGTGACATTGGTTTTTCTTTATTTATTTTTTTAACAGTAGTGTACAATATGTATGAATTTACTGTACACATTTCCATCCCCCAGAAAAATAATTTTCTCCACCACTTCAGGGATTTTCTCAAAAAACAATATGTTGCAGCATATTGGTCGGCTCGATCTACTCCACGCATATTTTTTGTGTAATCAATAATAATTTTAGGTTTTTGTATTCTGACTAATTCACCACCACGTACTCTTCTATCAACTGATGTCAAACCCGCTTCATTACAAGTACTTAACAAAGTTACAATCCTTTTGTCAAACCCGCTTCATTACAAGTACTTAACAAAGTTACAATCCTTTTGTCCTTCCATGCGAGGACTAGGGTTTTGCCTTTTCTGCAAGCCACTGTTTTCTTGCCTCTTACAAATTTCGGTTTTTTTATTACCATTGGTAAATATTTCCTATTTGTTTTTATTGTGCCGGTGAGGAAACAATTCATTTTTAGCAGTTCTTCAGCAAGGGGTACGCTTGTATAATACCTGTCGGTATACATGTGATAGCCTTTAGCATTAGGAACATTGTCCAATAGTTTTCTATACAGGTCTAAGGGAATTCTAGAACTGACAGGTAGATCAGGTCTTATGAGATTTTCAGTAGTAATACTGCCGTAATAAGGTAAAACCGAATAAACATAACCGGTATTTGAGTCGGCCAGAACGTAAATTCTAATTCCCCATTTAGTGGGTTTAGCTGGATTATATGTCATAAAACATATTTTCCCCTTAAATTTTATAATGGATTCATCAACGCAAATCGACTGATAAGGTATAAAATGTTCGGAAAATTTTGAATTGATGTATTGTAAAAAGTTATTAACCTTTTGAATGCGGGTCCTTAAACATATATTTCTGCCTACTGGTGCATTTTTCTGTAAATGAAGCATCCAAAATATCTGTTGAAATCTATCTCGGGTAAATACGTCTGAAAAGAATGGAATTTTACTTGTGAATTTGGTAGACCAATATTCCTGGATATTTGCAACCGGCATGGTTCCCATATTCAAGATCACTCCAATGAAGGCCAGAAATTCTTTCCGATTAACATCACTCCATGTATTCCATATTGATCTCTTTGACAATTGCTTTCCTCGTAGTTTTGAATTTGCGTAATCATTTGTCTCTTTTATTATGGAATCAATCAAAGCATCAGTAAAATATAATTGAAAAAAATCTAATGGTTCTTTTATATCGTTGGAAATTTGTGGTCCGGCAATTCGAGGTGAAATATCGAAATCCATAGGAGATGGAATATTATCCACTTCCGAAACATCTATCCATTCGTCATTTTCAGTTGAATCTCCTGTGTCTTCTACATTATCTCCTGTATCACTTTCAGATCCCTCAATATCACTTTCGATTCTCGGTATGTATCGTCGTATAACAGGAAATACATCACTATCATTAGAATCGGATTCATAGTTTAGTTCAATTAGGTCTGCATTATCACGGCTAAGATCGTCTATATTATTTACATTATGTTCACTATAAACTTCAAATTCTAATTCATCGCTACTACTGTCAATATCACTATAATTTTCACAAATTTTTCTTTTATTTGCCATATTGGGGATGTAAATATGAATTCAAAATACAAAAAAACAGATAAACTCGAATCTGATACACTCTACTGCTGAATAATAGGACTTGATTCATTTGCATCCAAGTGCGGAATGCGGAATGTTGCTAAAAAACCGCGATTGTCTGCTATTATCGAGAACATAATAATCGGCGAGCCGCGACCGTCATTTGTCATCCAAAGCGAAATATCCTATAAATAGTTTTTACGATTTGTTTTTGTTCTTATATGTTAAAAACTGAAAATTATTTGCATTGTCTCCGTAGCGGAGACATCGAGTTTGAAAACAAATTTTAAATGTCTCCGCTCCGGAGACCTCGAGTGCAAAGGGATAAAGAAAAATATAATGATAATGATACAGTTAAAATTTCATGGTCTTTAAATTATATTAATATACATTATTATATTTTGATAGAGTGGTCTTTTTTTATTTTTGATTTAGGGGATTCTGATTACCTGTTTTGAACTTTATTCTTTTTTGCGCTTGGGAATTTCTACATACCGTAGATATTATGTTATAATTGGATGTAAAAATTATTGATGGTGTTTTTGCAGGTTCTGATTACGTTTTTGAACTGGACGTTACATCGCGATTGCGCATTCTTCTAGATCACTTTTCATTTGAGTTAAAATGTGCACTAGCTATAAATAAATAAATGTCATAAGCTCTATCAGTATTCCCAAAAACACTACAAACGATCCCTCGATCGAATATTTGTGAAATAGGAAACGTAACTTAAAATGAGTAATGCGATAACAAAAAGGTTCAAATAATGTTAGGTATATGAACACCCGAAAATAGAATAAACGATTCCTCAATTATTTATCAAATATTTAGTTGAAAAAACTCACTCAGGAGGCTAAAAAAGGAACTAATCCTTTCATAAAAAAATAATAATAAAAATAAAAGAATATTAAAAAATATATAAAATAGATAAATGCAAAAGGCTAAAGGATGTATATTCCAGGAACGTTAAAACGTCACTTTATGCTAATGCTGCGGTTGTAGTCCTTAAGTTTAGTTATCCAGGTTTAATTAGGACGGAGATCTTTAAAAAGTACCTGACATCGCGCTTCTTTTAGTATTTTACGTCCCCTACGATGGACGCCATAGCCAACGATTTTTCCTCCCTTTAAAAAAAATCCAAGTGTCATCTGCCGGTTTCGAACCTGTGGAATGGACCAAGAAGGCTGTCATGCTAGCCACTACACTGCACTTCTGTCCTTTATATATCATTACGTTTAATTTTCAACTAGTAATACTTCAAATAGTTTCACATCGCATACCCTGATATCTTCAATGATTCAATTATTATGATTGAAAAAAAATAATTAGGACTACGAGAATGAAAGGTATGACTCTATCAGTCAACAGCGAACCTCTTTACACCGATTGCTTTATTGCCTGTCTAATTTTTGTCAGTTCTACATTTCTACAATTACCAAATCAATATTCTCAACGCGACACATTCTCACACACTTGAAACATCGAACTTTGACAATGAAAATGCCATAAGAAGTACGACGAGCATAACTTCACAAATATTTGCTTGCTCTACTAGTATTGATTGATCAAAGCTGTACATAAAATAAAATTGTCGAGGCGTTTCTTATCTGTTTGTGAAAATGTTTTGTCCTTTGTTGGAAAATGAAGTTGCCTGACTATGAGAGAGAGGGGAGGGCTATGGAAGGACCTGCCTAATGTTTATCGCGGCAGGATCTAGACACCTGAAAGGACCTCTTCGCCTCTAGCCAATCAGTAGTACTTCATCAGCTTGTACCCTGACTTTCCTAGGGAGGAAAGTGGTCCTAGAGATAAGGAAGGAGCTGACAAATATTTTATCTCGGCAGGATCTTACCTCACCTCCTGGAGTCCTGGCTCAGGACCTTGTTGACACAGGCAGGACAAAGACACTTGCCATAGCTGAGGTGACAGAGGTAACAGGGCGTAGAGTCGACTCGGCACGATCTGCCTTTGTCGAGCAGTCAGTGGCGAACTAGAGAGCTATGGCCGTCAATGCGTTTTGTTCTGTCGGCTTCAGGTCGGCCGGAACCGAGAGGACTTGTGAAGGAAACTGCTCAAGCGAGGTTGTCTACACGCTCTAATCCGACAGTGGGAACCTACGAGGTTGTTGAAAGAAGATTCCAAAAGACCCGTCATAATTAATGAGGATTTAAAAAAATGGCCAGGGGTAGGGGAGTACTCATGGGCACACCCAGCCTCTATGAGGTAGGTACCCAAATAAGAGGGAGAGCCTGGTAGTGGGGGCTTAGGTGCGGTCTCGTTATAATCACCATCTTGCACAGCCTTGTGTGTATGAAGGCTACTACAGTAAACTCTCTTTTTAACGAACACGGCTATAACGAACACTCGTTTATAACGAACTATCGTTGTAGTCCCTTGTAAATTGAATAGAGAACTATGCTTTCTCCTCGTTTATAACGAAATATTCTCTTATAACGAACTAATGAACTACTTTTGGAGACCTCAGAATTTAAATTGTTCGGTTATTACAAAAAATGAAGAAGAAAAACATTGCGATACGTCTTAATTCCCGGTAAAGAGCGGCGCCTTTCTGTCCAAATCCTTCTTACCTCTCTCTCTCTATTCAGCTGAATACTGTGATTCACAGTTTGTGTCAGCTTCTGGCTTCTAGAGTTTCAGCTTGTTATTGCTTTTATTACTTGCGTTTATTCGAGGTTCCTTCGAGGTTAAGTCTCTCTCGCTTTTCGTTCGATGTGCGCTTTCCCTCCGTACACTATTTCAGAGAGGCGATTCACCAAGAATTCGATAAAAAAATTGAGTCAAAATCTACTCTATCAACGATTATCTCTAATAAAGATAAAACCGATGCCTCCATTGTGTCTTCATCGGGATGGTTAACATTAGAGGAGCAACACATGACATTCTTGATCGCCTTGTTCTCTAATGGTTCCGAGAAATGATTGCCTCAGGAATACCCATTAAAGGACCTATCGTTCAGGAGAAATCACGTCGAATCGCTCAATAAATTGGGCATCTCAGACTTTCAGGGCTCATCCGGCTGGCTTTGGCGCTTTCAGGAACGTCGTGGGATCCCATCACTGCTAGTTAGCGGCGAAGAAAATAAAGTAAACCAAAGCCACGTCGATATTTGGCTGCAAGAGTACGCAAAATATGATGCAAGAAATGTTTTTAATATAGAGAAAGCTGGTGCATAGCTTTAAATGTTTTTTTTTTAGTTTCTAAATAAACATGTGCCTGAAAGCGAATGCTATATTGAAAAAACCTCTTTAAATATGACATAACGATATATTTTTCGGATATAACGAATTCTTTTATAACGAACAGAGAATTTTTTAGTCCTTGGAGTTCGTTATTACAAAGGTTTACTGTAATTGTTTTGTAATTCCACGGAACTATTTTTGATATGTGTTCGCTAACACAAAATAAACAAAAACTTCATATTAACATATATCTCAAAGTCATTTATTAAACATATATCTCAAAGATGTATATATCTTAATGTTTACTACAATACACTAAGACTGACTTTACAAAGATTAAAGAGTTTGATACTAAATACCTTACAGTTTTCTAACCTGTTCAATAAATATTTGTTTAACCTAAATCATTTGTTTCCAACGAAAATAAGCAATGACAGTAGTTGCTTTTATTCTGATTGAAATAGTCCTAAAGGGCTTAAATGCCGATATTTTAAATTTTCTTCTGCCTTTAATTTTGTACATTTCAAAAGATTAACCATATCATCTTAATGAAATTGATAATTGGCTAAATATACAAGATGAACGAAGTTGATGACCAACTAAAGGATAAAAGAGTAAAAATATTTGTTTAAAGTAATTTTTTATATTAAGAACAGTAATCTAGAATTATAATGTACCGCTGGAAAGAGATTTCAGGTAAAATATTATTTGATACACAAAGTTGTAAAATGTTATATAAAGTGACGAATAGGGAATAAACTTTTTTATTTATTTAACGTCACTTTATGCTACTATGGCTAATCGGACGATGCTACATTGGGAGTCCTAAATTTTAGTCTATCCAGGTTTTATTAGGATAGGGATCTTTAACGAGTACCTGACATCGCACAGGCTCGGAACAACCTTTTAACGTTCCCTCCGAAGGACGGCATAACTAAGGATCTTTTACTCTCATTAAAAAATCCTAGGTCCACCTGCGGGTTTGATCCCATGACCTTTGGCATTGGAGGCTGTTATGCTAAGGGAATAAACTTATTACTGATTAACAATTTAATATAGTTTGTTTGTTTATTCGTTTAACGTCCCTTTATGCTACTGTGGCTAATCGGACGATGCTACAGTGGGAGTCCTAAATTTTGCCTATCCAGGTTTTATTAGGATAGGGATCTTTAGCGAGTACCTGACATCGCACAGGCTCGGAACAACCTTTGAACGTTCCCTCCGAAGGACGGCATAACTAAGAATTTTTTACTCTCATTAAAAAATCCTAGGATCACCTGCGGGTTTGATCCCGTGACCTTCCCCGGAGGCTGTTATGCTAAGGGAATAAACTTATTACTGATTAACAATTTAGTATAGTTTGTTTGTTTATTCGTTTAACGTCACTTTATGCTACTATGACTAATCGGACGATGCTACAGTGGGAGTCCTAAATATTAGTCTATCCAGGTTTTATTAGGATAGGGATCTTTAACGAGTACCTGACATCGCACATTATTATATTATTATCGCATATTATAATATAGTTATAATATTTAATCTAAATCATATGTTTCCAACGAAAATGAATACACGTTTTATTAAAATCACCTTAACATATTTTTCAAATTAAAGTATATTTAATAGTTTTTAAATTGATTGTAACAGTCCAGGTAAGTGATGTTCTTATTCTTTTAAAAAGAGAACCGAGTCAAAAATGATGGTTCTCATCCATTTTGAACCGTATCCTGGTAACAAGAAATGTTATTTGTTAAGAACACTTTCAACGAGAATGGTGTCTTCAACTTAAAATTAAAAACGTCCTTAAAATATTAAAATCGAGCTTATCCTTCGAAATAGTAAAATTAGTCCTTTATCTGGTTTAAGCTTCTAATTACGTCAATGATTAATTAAGACTGACTAGATATTATTCTTTTATGGCAAAAACACACCTTTAATGTGTTAAATTATTAGTTGAATCTGGATGAGAAATTCGACTCTTTGGTCTGAAGCAGGATAGTATGGAGATAATATATTTTTAACATCAATTACCAATAATAAAACCTTAAATTAAGGCATCGTATTCGCGAAGGGTCACCTGTAGTATAGTGGCTAGCATGACAGCCTTCCATGTCCAAGGTCACGGGCTCTAGAAATTTTTAATGGGAGTAAAAAATCCTTAGTTATGCCGTCCTTCGAAAGGGACGTAAAAAGGTTATCCTGAGCCTGTACGATGTCAGGTACTCGTTAAAGATCTCTATCATAATTAAACCTGGACAGACTAAAATTTAGGACTCCTACTGTAGCATCGTCAAATTAGAAAGAGTAGCATAAAGTGACGTTAAATAAATTAACAATTTAGATAATTTCTATTTCCAACCTGCTAGTGTTCGTTCAAGGAAAAACTTTCTTTTTTTTTTTGAAATTCACACAAGTTAAACATATTCATACAATATAAGTAATTATACAACAGATTTAACAAACTAAAAACTATAATAAACCATGATATTCGTCAAGATTATGCAATAATAAGTGATATAATACCACTCAAAAACAGACCAAGTATAAGAAACCTTATTGCATACGGGGTGACCTGTGGTGTAGTGGCTATGTTAAATATATAAACAAACAAACTATCATATTGGCTCCTATCAACAAGTTCTAAACTGAAATAGGTACGACTTGAACAGACTTGGTTGAAGCTTTAAAGATATATTGGTTAGCCAGAAAGGCGCAGCTGGCAACTGCGTCAATATTAAATTTGAGGATTGTACACGATAATGCTTAAAATTATTGCAATCAAGTTGTTTTTATCGATTCCTATATCAATCTGTGAAATATTATGGTAGCCATGGAAGATATTTCGAGATTTGATATTAGAATAGAAAGGAAATGCGGTTTTAAGGAACGGAAGTAGATATGAACTACAGATATCACTCAAAATAAGAAAACCCACCGCAAACATATTATCTGCGGTTTCAGATATTTCCATTCACATTTCGTTTCCTTATAACTCGAGTTTTCTTTTTGTTTTAGCGAAATATAGTTTCGATATAGAACGTAATAGAGATTGTTCTATAGCCTCTATAGTACATCGCTAGCTTGTTCTAAGTCAACGGCCAACCCAAGGGTAAACATCTATGCATGGCTATAGAAACTAGAACCCTTATTATAGAATACTGCTTACTTCCAGTATTGTAACTTTGATCATAATAACCAGTCGACAATAATAGTCGTGTACATGAATATGTATATAATACCTTACAGTGATAATAAGAAGGATGGTACGGTCCAGTGGTCTTCGAGAAAGGTTAGAAAAACTGTTTAGTGACCGACACTATTTCAGCTTGTAAGGCATTGTCAGTGACATACAACGAGTCTACGTAAGTAAGTAAGTGGTAAGATGCATTTATAAAAAAAATATCTGGTGCGGGCAACACAGGAGTTTTCACTTACCTCCGTTTTAAAAATCGGTTAAAGAAAATTAAATCAGTTATAGATAAAAATGAGTGAAACGAATAATTAATAAAGAATTAATTAAATTGAATTTCTATAGAAACATGTGTTTTATTAAAAAATCTATTATATTATTATCTAAAATACTCAGTTCGTTTTATCGGCTTTCCATCACTATTTATTTACTTTTACAAGCTTGTGTATTAGATAATATTTTTTCTAAAATCTTTCTCTTTCCAACGATGTATTATACGTCTATATTATTGTTTCCAATATCAAAAATTACAATAAAAAAATAGTTTTGCTTCTTTCACCTTTGATTGATTATCGAATTAATCTAACTTGTATATTTAACCGTTTTTTATCTACGTTAATAAGATGATATATTTTTTTTTTAAATAAAACATGAAAAAATAAGGGTACTTTAGTAGTTAAATTAAATAGTTTAAGAAAATTAAAACTATTGGCATTTAAGGCCTGTCAGACTATTTCAATCAGAATAAAACCTACATCATATTAAAGCCCATAAAAGTTTGCATCAATATAGCGAGTTTAATCAAAATCCTTAGAGCCGTTTTGGAGGAAATCGTGAAAAGGTGTAAAATGCATAGCATAAAGTGGCTCTTCTGGTAATTCAATTATGATGAAAAAGTTGCTGTAACATCTCGGGCGTATATTTGTCTTAAATATGAAATTTCAGTTTCATAGGACTTACCGTTTCCGCCCGGGAGTTACCAAACAGACACACATACACACACAGACCTTTTTCCGGGACTTGGTCAATTGGACTCGGGGGACCCTAAAATGTGTATCTCCGTTGAAAACTGGAATTCGAAAATTTTCACGATCGCAATACTTTCCCTTACTATATATAGTAAGTGAAAGCAAAAAAATTACACAATAAAACACACATACCCCTAACGAAAAGACATGCCCACGACACTATACAATTATCAACTTTTGTTAAATAGCTTCACATTATTGTTTGCAAGAAAGCATGAGCCCCAGAGGGATCCATGTCAAGAGAGCCAGTGAGTGAGCTGGCTCTGTTGTAGGTATCCTCCCAATGACGTTGCGGATATTTAGCCGCCACTCGACAGCTCACGAACCGCCTCGATGGCCCTCCTCGCAGTATCTCTAATGCTCTCTACATCGGACTCCTCACTGATGAGTACTCTATTTGTTTATGAATCAGGAAAAACGGATTTTTTAAAATTCGTTATTCGATTTTAACGTATCTTGAAATGTAAGCTCTCACATTATGGGCCGGAGTGGGTGATTAGCTTGTTTTTAGTCGATAACCAAGAAAATATTGAAAGTAATAAACCAAAAAAATTTTAAACTAGACTTCGCTATTATTTCCTTTTCTTTTCTTTCTAATTCCATTCAATTAATTTAAACAAAATTTCCTGATTCCAGAACACCTTACATTTTTTCTCTATCATCAACAATAACAGAGTTATCAGGGAATCAAATATCTCGTAAGTTGTGACTTGTCAATAAAAAACAATTTTCTTTGTTCATCGCGTCGTCTTGATCTCAAATCTTTTAATTTTTCTGTATCATCAATATAAAGGTTCGAAGGAATTACATTTATGAATTCACGACTTGGTACATAGCTCAATATTTACTTTCTGTATCATCAATAATAACAGGTTTCGAAGGAATTACATTTATGAATTCACGACTTGAGTACATAGCTCAATATTTACTTTCTGTATCATCAATAATAACAGGTTTCGAAGGAATTACATTTATGAATTCACGACTTGAGTACATAGCTCAATATTTACTTTCTGTATCATCAATAATAACAAGTTTCGAAGGAATTACATTAATGATAATTCACGACTTGAGTACATAGCTCAATATTTATTTTCTGTATCATCATAATAACGGGTTTCGAAGAATTACATTAATGATAATTCACGACTTGAGTACATAGCTCAATATTTATTCTGTATCTCAATAATAACGGGTTCGAAGGAATTACATTAATGATAATTCACGACTTGAGTACATAGCTCAATATTTATTTTCTGTATCATCAATAAAAACGGTTTCGAAGGATTACATTATGATTCACGACTGAGTACATAGCTCAATATTACTTCTGTATCACAATAATAACAGGTTTCGAAGGAATTACATTAATGATAATTCACGACTTGAGTACATAGCTCAATATTTATTTTCTGTATCATCAATAATAACAGGTTTCGAAGGAATTACATTAATGATAATTCACGACTTGAGTACATAGCTCAATATTTATTTTCTGTATCATCAATAATAACAGGTTTCGAAGGAATTACATTAATGATAATTCACGACTTGAGTACATAGCTCAATATTTATTTCTGTATCTCAATAATACAGTTTCGAAGGAATTACATTTATGAATTCAGACTTTGTACATAGCTCATATTTACTTTCTGTATCATCAATAATACAGGTTTCGAAGGATTACATTAATGATATTCACGACTTGAGTACATAGCTCAATATTTATTTTCTGTATCATCAATAATAACAGGTTTCGAAGGAATTACATTAATGATAATTCACGACTTGAGTACATAGCTCAATATTTATTTTCTGTATCATCAATAATAACAGGTTTCGAAGGAATTACATTAATGATAATTCACGACTTGAGTACATAGCTCAATATTTATTTTCTGTATCATCAATAATAACAGGTTTCGAAGGAATTACATTTATGAATTCACGACTTGAGTACATAGCTCAATATTTACTTTCTGTATCATCAATAATAACAGGTTTCGAAGGAATTACATTAATGATAATTCACGACTTGAGTACATAGCTCAATATTTATTTTCTGTATCATCAATAATAACAGGTTTCGAAGGAATTACATTAATGATAATTCACGACTTGAGTACATAGCTCAATATTTATTTTCTGTATCATCAATAATAACAGGTTTCGAAGGAATTACATTAATGATAATTCACGACTTGAGTACATAGCTCAATATTTATTTTCTGTATCATCAATAATAACAGGTTTCGAAGGAATTACATTAATGATAATTCACGACTTGAGTACATAGCTCAATATTTATTTTCTGTATCATCAATAATAACAGGTTTCGAAGGAATTACATTTATGAATTCACGACTTGAGTACATAGCTCAATATTTACTTTCTGTATCATCAATAATAACAGGTTTCGAAGGAATTACATTAATGATAATTCACGACTTGAGTACATAGCTCAATATTTATTTTCTGTATCATCAATAATAACAGGTTTCGAAGGAATTACATTAATGATAATTCACGACTTGAGTACATATCTCAATATTTATTTTCTGTATCATCAATAATAACAGGTTTCGAAGGAATTACATTAATGATAATTCACGACTTGAGTACATAGCTCAATATTTATTTTCTGTATCATCAATAATAACAGGTTTCGAAGGAATTACATTAATGATAATTCACGACTTGAGTACATAGCTCAATATTTATTTTCTGTATCATCAATAATAACAGGTTTCGAAGGAATTACATTAATGATAATTCACGACTTGAGTACATAGCTCAATATTTATTTTCTGTATCATCAATAATAACAGGTTTCGAAGGAATTACATTAATGATAATTCACGACTTGAGTACATAGCTCAATATTTATTTTCTGTATCATCAATAATAACAGGTTTCGAAGGAATTACATTAATGATAATTCACGACTTGAGTACATAGCTCAATATTTATTTTCTGTATCATCAATAATAACAGGTTTCGAAGGAATTACATTAATGATAATTCACGACTTGAGTACATAGCTCAATATTTATTTTCTGTATCATCAATAATAACAGGTTTCGAAGGAATTACATTAATGATAATTCACGACTTGAGTACATCGCTCAATATTTATTTTCTGTTTGTGGCGCTTTACTCATTTAAAAACTCACAAGATATTTTCCTCTGGATTGAAAAATAACTGAGTTATGGGCATATTTATGAGTCAAATTTTAATTTTTTTCGATTTCATTTTATAATTATTCGCGGTTTTTGGTTAAAAAATACTAATATATTTGTTTTTCTATTTTCGAAAAGAATTGAGTTGTAAGCGTATAAATAGGTAAGATAATTTTTATTTTATTGTGCTATACTGATTCTAAAGCTTCGTTATAAACTCGATAGGTATTAAGTTATAAAAAAATCCTTATTATCGATAATCATAAAATTAATGATAATTATAACTTTTATTTTAAATGTTGGCTAATGGCGTCTAGATTAAGCCAAATATAAATAAAAATTAAAAAATGTCCCCGGTTCGAAGCCGGCTGTGGTAGAGTTATTCTGTTCTTTCAGCCGTTGGTGGACCCTTGGGAAGGGCTCACCCAACCTGGCGGCTGAATCACTTCCTGGCCTAATTAACCTCTTCGCAGACCAATCCCTACATGGACTCAACTCAAACCTCCTCATGCATTGTTCAAGTGCAGATTCCTTTTGCTGATGGCACACCGCTCAGCCTACCACCCTCCCTCACATCTTCCCTCGGTATCCTCCCCTTCCTCCTCCAGCTGCAGAGTACTCCCAGGACCAGCTAGGTTCCCACAGGAAGGCCACGCGGCCGGCACGCGATCAGCACACAGCTCCACAGGGGGCGGAGGGACGGTGTACAAACAGTCGCTGGGGTATATTAGTAGTTTATATTGCTAGCAGGAGGGTCTTTATTGTCATCGGCTTTATCTTCATGAGGGGAAATGTTCATAGTTAACAATACTTACGACTATTGCAGATAGTAGTCATGAATAATAATAGCCTTTATTGATATACATATAAACATTTATAATACACTTTTACATTTTTTTTCCTTCTTTCTTAATATATATATATATATATTATATATATATATATAATATTAATAATAATAATAACTTTATTTATTTGTTTTTATGGCAAACCCCATACAAATAGAGCTTGCTGGCACAGCACAATTAATAAATTTATCACCAGCAAATATACATTATTAATTACAATTCGAATAAATATTTAAAACAAAACACATATACAGCAATAAACATAAAGGTGCTGCTATCTTTATGAATAATTTCCTCCAACATATACAATAACATAAATTAAATATAAGAATATCAATAAATTATGAAAATATAATAGTACTATAGCAAATACTAAATTCCTACAAATTACTAACAGATCCCGATTAACATTATTAACAGATTATTAACATTATTATTAACAGAGTGGTTAACATTCTGAGAAGAAAGATGTTGAAATCTTATTTTAAGATTTTCTGTGACAAAAATAAATAATGATTTCAGGTCTATTACGTGGGGTTCCGCAAGAATTTCATAAAAGCCATCAATATTCACATCATTTAATACGGGCATAAATCGGGTTCTATTGTCATGGTATGCGGGACATCGAGCAAAAAAATGGAAACAATCTTCCAATGCGTCTCCATATTTATATATATATATATATGATTAATTATAATTATATATATTGCTATGTTTTTGACCGGCAGCTTTTCTAAGGCAGCGGTAGCTTCAACTATTCAACTAGCTTACTTAATATATTTAGTCAATATATAAACTATATTTAATGATACCATGGATCTCCTTTCCAAAGGTATCGTGTTTACCAATCCAATAGGTGGCATGCAGGGTAAGATTAAAGTAAACAAGATTCAATTAATACATTACTATAATTATTATTTAATACAGATCCATTATATTAACCCATTGCCTAGAACTCTGATTGAGAATACGAAGGGACATTTTACTACCTTTGCCATACAATATTACAAATAACGATATACCTTTGAAGCCCTTAACCGGCTGGCGAAGGTGAAAACAGTCTTAGGTCCCCTTTCTCGGCATCATCCTCCAGCTGCTCTCAGAACACCGACGGCCACCTCCTCTTCTTGTAGATGGAACCTGACTTACTCTTCTTGAGGATAAAACTTGACTAACTCCTCGGTTCTTCTCTCTCATTCTCGTCACCTCGGGTGGGCCGAGATGGGAAGTGCCCGGTTGGCGGTATAGCCTTTGTGCTATTATTCTTATCTTTTCACGACTCTTAATAATCTTGTTGGCCGCCACTGGGGGGGAACTACCAGAGGTTTCTGGTAACGCTGGGTGCCCATACCGATGGGAAATCTAGTAAACAACTTTTGATGTTTCGCCGACAAAGGTTCGTTATCATTAATTGTTTAATATTAAAATTATTTAACTATGAACTCCCCTTAGTATCCTCAATACATTACAATATATATATATATGGGTGTGTACATAGACCTTCCTTTTCAGGAGTTCAAAATCTTTAACGGTAACAATCCGTACTTGAATTATAGGTGGAATAGTCAGGAATCAGTCATTTTTGAAAAGTTTTTAATTTTGCCAACGTTTCGGCTCAAGCTTGTGAGCCATCATCAGGGCATTACATGAAACTCGTTTATGCTTGGACATGGCTCAGTAATGCCCTGATGATGGCTCACAAGCTTGAGCCGAAACGTTGGCAAAATTAAAAACTTTTCAAAAATGACTGATTCCTGACTATTCCACCTATAATAGTTTCTACAGTCGACTATACACCCTCAATATAATCCGTACTTGAGTTGAATAGTTCGTTCATCTCCATCTTCCGATATTCCCTGCCCTAGATTATCACCTCACCACAGCACTCCACCTGCCTTCCTGATTTCATCGAACCATCTTCTTTGCCTGCCTCGGTTTCCTATCCAATGGGGTCCACTCAGTCAATATTTGAGCCCAGTATTCATCATTTTTCCTCATTAAATGGCCAGCCCATTGCAGTTTCATCTTTTTCACGAATCTCATTGCATCAGTGACACCACTGACTTTTCTTATTTTTTGCCTGTTTAGCTTTTGTCTTTTCCTTATGCCCACAACATGCTCCTCTCCGTTGCTCTTTGGCATGTTATAATTTTTCTCTCATGAAGCTTGTTGAGGGACCATGTTTGACATCCATAAGATAAGACAAGCAATATACAGCTGTTGAAGGCTAATGTGTTTAGAGGTTGGCTGATATTGTTGTTCTTCATAACCATCCCTAAGCTTTTAACTTTCACACTGAGAATACAATATCAAATTTGTTAAAGAATTAGACATACCTCTTTGATCCTAAATGCTCTGCCACACAAATTCATTTGTTAGAAGCTATCATGTAAAAGAGTTGCGGAGCATCCTGCGATGTGACAGTAAAGAATATGGCATGGCGATTCATAAATTCAAACAATACCTGGAAGCACAGTCTCAATGGTATCTTATCTATGAGACATTATTAAGCCCCATAGAGTTACTTGTATTATTATAATCATCCTCATTACTCTTCTCGTGGCGCTACAATGCTCGTGCGAACAAAGCCTCCTGCTTGTTCCGGACAGCCATTTTCTTGGACCTAGCGGCAGCCTCCAGGCACTTCATCAGCCCGACGCAGTTCGCTCCTTCTGATTAGCCTCCTTCCAAAACAGCTGTTTAAGAGAAGCTTTGCAGCATTCCGTCATCAAGGATCCTGCCGTGGAAAGCCAACCAAGCTGAGCCGACCAACCTTCTAGATCTCACACTTCACTGTCCCGGTTCCACCAGGACTGCATTTCCTCTCTGCCTAAATACTACTTCAAAAATAATTTGCTTCCATTGCACAGTTTATACGTGGGTGAATCAAATATAAACGAGACTTTTTGTCCTGGAAGCCCAGTGAAGGTGCGGGAACGTTTAGAGTTGTTGGGTAGGGATGCCAGGAGTGGGGGAAGCAGGCGGGTGCATGCCCTCGAACTCACCAGCTACCGTCGTGACGATGTTTGAGCAGGATTTATCCTCCTCGATTGCGCAACGTATTATCATTAAATTTCTTGCTGCTGAAGGTGTAAAACCGGCTGAAATCTTGAGAAGGTTGACTGTACAGATCGGAGAAAAGACACTTTCTCGTGCCAGAGTGTTTGCATGGCATAAACAGTTTGTTGAGGGTCGTGATCGTGTTCAGAATGAAAGCCATGACCGCAGACCCCGCTCCAGCATCACAGCAGACATCAGCCGTGTTCGACAGCTTGCTGCATCTTGATTTTTTGCATGAACGCAGGACTATCAATGCCGCATACTACTGCGACATTTTGAATGAAGTCAGACTTGCATATCGCCGAAAAAGAAGGGATCTACCGATGAGAGAAGTGATTCTTTTTCAGGACAATGCCCGCCCGCATACTGCGGCTCTGACGAGAGAAAAATTGGAGCAACTGGCTTGGGAGTCGCTGGAACACCCTCCCTACAGTCCAGGCTTATCACCTGTTTGGCCCACGCAAGGAAGCTTTGGGAGGTCAGAGATTCGTCAGTGACGATGAGGTTGAAGCCTAGACACAACCTACTTCATTCTATGAGCACGGTATTGGAAAATTACCTATGCGCTGGGAAAAATGTATTTCCAAATCAGGAGGCTATGTAGAAAAATGAGGTGTACTTTTCTTTGTGTTCAAAGTAAATATAAAAAAATAAGTCTCGTTTATATTTGATTCACCCACGTAGTAGACATTTCAGTTCCGTTAATATAGCTGGGTGACTTGAACCACCCAGAGCATCTTTTGCTATTCGTCAATCTTTTACAATTTATTGATCGCGGTGGTTTACACCTCGTAAGCTATAGAATAGTTATTTCTATACCATTACAATATCACTAGATGGTGTCGCACCATTTTTCTTTGTGTAATACTAACGTAAAAAACGCTGTAAATTATTACAGATTCGTTTATTATTTTCAAATAACTACATTAGGGTATAACTGTTTATACGCAATTAACTAATATCAAAAGCAATAAATAATTCAAAGGAAATTAATTTGAAAAGGGTATCTCTATCTCATCTATATATCCATATCTCAGGGTATCCATATCTCTGCTAGTTGTGAATGAATTTCAATGATTCTTTTTAAATGATTGTAGACAAATATAAATCAGCTGTTTTTGTTTATCGCGCTTTACTGATTCCAAGACTCTTTACATATTTTTCTCTATCTTCAAAAATAACTGATTTATTTGTGTATTCATGGATAAAATTTCAATTATTTTCTTTCTTTTATAATTATTCTTATTTTTTTTGGTTATAAAACACTAATAAATGTTTTTTTTATCTTCAAAAATAACCGAGTTATTAAATAAAAACACTTTTAATCGGTCGCCATTTTAAAACTAACCAGCTGATATCAACGTCTAGGCGTTAGGATCATCCTTGAATGGACTAGTAGTTCTGCGAATTTAAAAAAAAGTGGTCCAATGGTTTCGGAGATATGAAAGTAGGCCAAATCGCCAATTTAGGTGGACAAAAGTCTAGT
This sequence comes from Piezodorus guildinii, assembly GCA_023052935.1. Taxonomy (NCBI): domain Eukaryota; kingdom Metazoa; phylum Arthropoda; class Insecta; order Hemiptera; family Pentatomidae; genus Piezodorus; species Piezodorus guildinii. Next base: position 508,589 of record CM041292.1, on the reverse strand, counting down.
CAAAAGTTTGGAATTTTGCAGTACTTCACCTTTTTATTATTATTTGGCATAACCCTTAATACTAATATTTCCCGCCATGCGGTGTTAACAAATAAATAGTAAATGAGTGAATCATTCCTGTTCACACAAGTGCCTAATAACCGGCAGTGGGTTTATCTCTATTCGATGGTCATTTATTGTGTTCAAGGTGTGTAAAGTCTTTTTGCTATTATTTAACAATGGACATTGCTAAGACAGGTAGACATTATATTTCCAAACTCGTTATTGAATATACATTGTAATCTCACCTGCTGAGTTAATTTAGCAATTAGTAAATGTATGCCCCAATTCAATAACGAAAAAATATATAACCCCCAATTTACCCCAATTGAACTTTGTCCTTGGGGTGGACTTGAATTTTTGCGATTTTTTGAGTTTTGGGTGATACATAAATTTTTTCAGACAAAATACTCCGAATCAAAAGTTTTACAATCTATAATAATAATAATAGGCTTAGCGAACCCGAAGGTTCGATGCCGATACCACCAAATTCCGCCTACACAGACTCGTCCAATAATCACCATTCAAGCCCAAGCCCCCGAGATCAGCCTTAACGCAATCCTCCCATCTCCGCTTTAAATAACTATATTAGGGTATAACTGTTTATAGGCAATTAACTAATATCAAAGTTAATAAATTTCAAAACGTTGCTAAATCTCTGCTAGTTGTGAATGAATTTCAATGACTCTTTTTAAATGATAAATAAACTTTTTTTGTTTATCGCGCTTTACTGATTCCAAGACACTTTACATATTTTCCTCTATCTTCAAAAATAACTGATTTATTTGTGTATTTATGGCGTCCGATAAGCCACAGTAGCATAAAGTGACGTTATAAATAAATATACAAACAAGGGCTATTCAAAAGAAACGTTTCTCCGCTGTTCGCCATACGTCGCACAGTGGACAATATGACCGAATTAGGTGGACAAATTCTTAAACCTGTCCATATTTAACCTTTGATGTCCCAAGTTACGGGAAAAAATATGAAAATAATTATAACAAAAAGTTATAATAACTAATTAATTTATGACAAGATTGGCGAGCGTACAGTGGTCAAACATAAAATTTATTTGCTGAAATCTAAAACTTCCCTATATTTTACGTTTGAAGTCCCACAATTGGGGGAAAATAATAGAAAAAATTTAATTATGGCTCGGAGTTGATAAAACCTGCTAATTGGTGAATTTTATATCATTTAGTAATTCTTGAAATTATAGATTGTAAATCCAGGAAGAAATAAAGTCCCGGTTAAAGGTGGGAAATGCGTGTTATTATTCAGTTGCTAAGTTACTTAGTTCGCGGCTTCTATCTAAAAACTTAAAGGTTAGAATTTATAAAACTATTATTCTTCCAACGGTTCTTTACGGATGTGAAACATGGCCGCTTACTTTGAAGGATGAACAACGGCTTAAGGTTTTCGAAAATAAGGTATTGCTTAAAATATTTGGTCCAAAGAGAGATGAGGCCACTGGGGAGTTTAGAAGGTTGCACAACGCGGAATTGCGGAACTTGCATCCTGTGAATATAATTGAGCTGATTACATCGCGGAGACTCAAATGGGCGAGTAAAGTTGTTGGGCTCGATGACGAGCGGATTCCGAGAAAGTTGGTATCTGCTGATCCGACTGGTAGGCGTCCGAAAGGAAGGCCGAAGCGGAGATGGGAGGATTGCGTTAAGGCTGATCTCGGGGGCTTGGGCTTGAATGGTGATTATTGGACGAGTCTGTGTAGGCGGAATTTGGTGGTATCGGCATCGAACCTTCGGGTTCGCTAAGCCTATTATTATTATTATTATAGATTGTAAAACTTTTGATTAGGAGTATTTTGTCTGAAAAAATTTATGTATCACCCAAAACTCAAAAAATCGCAAAAATTCAGGTCCACCCCAAGGACAAAGTTCAATTGGGGTAAATTATAATAAATAATAATAAAAAGGTGAAGTACTGCAAAATTCCAAACTTTTGACTAGACTTTTGTCCACCTAAATTGGCGATTTGGCCTACTTTCATATCTCCGAAACCATTGGACCACTTTTTTTGAAATTCGCAGAACTACTAGTCCATTCAAGGATGATCCTAACGCCTAGACGTTGATATCAGCTGGTTAGTTTTAAAATGGCGGCCGATTAAAAGTGTTTTTATTTAATAACTCGGTTATTTTTGAAGATATAAAAAACATTTATTAGTGTTTTATAACCAAAAAAAATAATAATAATTAAAAAGAAAGAAAACAATTGAAATTTTATCGATAAATACACAAATAAATCAGTTATTTTTGAAGATAGAGAAAAATATGTAAAGAGTCTTGGAATCAGTAAAGCGCGATAAACAAAAACAGCTGATTTAGGTTTGTCTACAATCATTTAAAAAGAATCATTGAAATTCATTCACAACTAGCAGAGATATGGATACCCTGAGATATGGATATATAGATGAGATAGAGATACCCTTTTCAAATTAATTTCCTTTGAATTATTTATTGCTTTTGATATTAGTTAATTGCGTATAAACAGTTATACCCTAATGTAGTTATTTGAAAATAATAAACGAATCTGTAATAATTTACAGCGTTTTTACGTTAGTATTACACGAAGAAAAATGGTGCGAAACCGTCTAGTGATATTGTAATGATATATTTTGTTTGTTTGTTTATCTATTTAACGTCACTTTATGCTACTATGGCTAATCGGACGATGCTACAGTGGGAGTCCTGAATTTTGCCTATCCAGGTTTTATTAGGATAAGGATCTTTAACGAGTACCTCACATCGCACAGGTTCGGGACCACCTTTTTACGTTTCCTCCTAAGGACGGCATAACAAAGGAGTTTTTACTCCCATTAAAAAACCTAGGACCACTTACGGGTATGAACCTGTGACCTTTGGCATAGAAGGCTGTAATGCTAACCACCTAGCTACAAGTGATCCCTTAAATAGTCGTTATTTGTATTCTACGAATGCTGAAACGTAAGCCTTCAAATTTTGAGGAGGGATAAAAATATTTGTTGTCGAATACAAAGGTTCATTGTTGAAAATAGTAAACCAAAAGTGAGCACTTGGACAAATACTAACCGTAAACACCATTTCAATGAATAATTCGCTTTATTTTCTCACCAGCCTAGCCTCAAATAGTTTGATTTCATCAAATATAATAATAATATAATTATTTTAATCTGTTGGGAAGGGAAGAAAAGATATAATTTCTCTTCTCTGCAAAAATCAAATATATTGTTAAAATGTATTTCCACTTTCTTTAAAAATGACATTACCTACTACCGAAATAATAAATCTCATGTAAAAACAAAATAAACCACATTTAAAATGTTTACTCGGCCAGTAAAGTAAGGATATTTGTTAGAATTAATATGGACAACGCTGGAAATCGTTTTAATACTCTTAATGGTCCTAAATAAAAGTAATCTGATATTGTACCATCAAAGGTGAATTTCAATTTTTTGAGCCGAAAAACCATGTATTTTTCGACCTTTTCTCAGTTTTTCACCTATAACTCGAAAACTTCGTCCTCGCTCTTCTTACAAAAAATACCTTTCTTTCCAAAATTAAAAAAACGTTAAAACTCACCTAAGTTATTGAATTTGGTTCAATGATATTGCTACAATCGTTCGTCAGAAATCGGCATTTTTTTTTTTTAGACTTCCTGTATAATTAGCTTCCAGACTATCCCTTTCAAACCATACCTATCGCTGGTGGAGGAGGAGCAGTAAGCTGTAGGGTTCGTGCAAGATCCCACTCCAGCCGCGGGTCGAGAGCGTGTTCAGGTAAAGAGGGTGGAAACTAATCGAAACTTGGCTACAAAAAGTGGATTGGATGTTATTATGTTGTGGAAGCAGAGGCTAACAAAAAACCTATCTATAAAGGCGACTCCCCCGTAATCGGGACGGCTCACGGAAGGTACTCTAGCCATCAGGCACACCATTACCCCTAGGTACCGGTACCAGTACCAGGGCTAACCACTGTCATTAGCCGGAGCGGTGTCACTGGGCTACCTGCCGCCCGTGCTCTATGCCGTCCTCCAATCAGGGCAATTACCATCGGCATCGCTTCAAGAACACGCCGCCATCTCTAAGTGCAGCCTGCTACAGTTCCCATCAAGTCATGGCAGTTAACGTTCGTTCTGTTAAGGGTAACTAAAACCATCCTCTGTAGGTCCACATTGCAGGTCTTCATAAGGACTACAAAGGGACAAAGAAACAATTTAGGGCTTCTAAAGAAACGATCAACAAATAAGCACAAGTAATATTTAAAAAAACAAAACAAACTCAATAAAGTCTCGAGTTTAATACTTAGTCTATATAGAGAGTCCTGCCTCTTTAATACTTATAGAGAGTCGTGCCTCTTTAATACTTATAGAGAGTCCTGCCTCTTTAATACTTATAGAGAGTCCTGCCTCTTTACAAAACGTAGAATCAATCTTACCTCCACTATACAACTCAATGGAGTAACTATAGTTATTTCAAAACAAGTTAGATATTTAGAAGTCACGCTGGACTACATTCATTGACCACCACCCGAATTCCATTAGATTGTCCTATATATTAAAATCACTACACAAGAAGAGTATAAATTTATTATTCTATTGGGTTGTTTCACATGAAATTTCCGTTTTTATAGTTCCTAAAATACATAAAGGATTTTGCAGGTCTCTGTTGCTTTCTTCCGAATGTTTACATATTTAAAGTAAACAGTTATTAATCCTCTACCTTTGTATTACAAACATTAGCTTCCCAATCAATTACCCACTTTTTTGTATACCTCCAAATATGAACATGGAAACACGCGGTTTTCGAGTAATATTTTTGTACGAGTTTAAACTCGGCCATTTAGCAGCTGAGGCCGCTAGAAATATTTGCAAGGCGTTTGGGGAAGGGAGTGTTAATGGACAGACCATTCGCCGTTGGTTTGCTAAGTTTTCAGCTCAGGATACCGACTTAGAAAACTTGCCCCGAGGAAGACCTCCGTCCGTATTAGACAACGATGTCCTCAAACATACAGTAGAAGGAAACCCCTACAAACAGTTTACCGTTTCAAGACATTTAAAGTGTATTGGGAAAGTAAAAAAAGCTCGATACATGGGTACCTCATGATCTCACCGAGCGGCAGCAATTGAAACGCCTTGAGACCGGCGTTTCTTTGCTTGAAGAACTGGGCTACGAAGTACAGTAACATACAGTAGAAGGAAACCCCTACCAAACAGTTAAAGGGCTCTCAGCACAACTAAATGCAAGTGCATCTACCGTTTCCAGACATTTAAAGTGTATTAGGAAACTAAAAAAGCTCGATACATGGGTACCTCATGATCTCACCGAGCGGCAGCAAGAACCCATGTTTCAAAGCATACCGTGCAAAAATTGAATGAACTGGGCTACGAAGTTCTTCCGCATCCACCATATTCTCCCGACTTGTCCCCAACAGATTACCACCTGTTCAGGAATTTAGACAACTTCGTCAAAGGAAAACTTTTTGAAAATGATCATCAAGTGAAAAGTGCGTTTTCAGATTTTGTTTCACTTCAAAGCTCAGAGTTTTTCAGTTCGGGGATAAAAAGGTTGGTGTCACGTTGGGTAAAAATGTGTATAAAAAGAAGGTAAATACTTGGAATAAAATTATCTTGTTTTCATATCGTATTTTTAATAAAAATCCTTTACCCCAATATATAAATGTGACCTCTAGTTAGCCTAACTGGTGAACCAGTGCTCAATAATTGTTTGTTTTGAAAAGGACCTGATGTATCTACGAGAGTATCTTGTTTTCATATCGTATTTTTAATAAAAATCCTTTACCTTGAAAACGGACATTTCATGTGACACAACCCAATATTATATTTAAATTAGAACAATTCTCTTCTAAAACTATTTAATATCACATTATTTATCGTTTATCATTGACATTTCGAAGTCTTTTCGCTTCATCTTTAAAATATTCCCTTCCAAAGTTTCATCCCTGAGACATAAATGTAGATCAAAATTATTTATCAATATTCTCTACTTGTTTTACACAATTGTCATTTAATAAAATGTGTCACTATATTTTTTTTTTTATAAATACCTATAAACATTGTGGCCATACTGAAATCAGTCCAACAGATGCAATAGCAATATTTAAATATGTGACAATGAAATCGTAATGTTAATAGTTATTTATTAAAATATATAGCGATGCATTTTTTTTAAGCTCGAAAAGGCCTTATTAAAGATCACGCGAATACCATGTTTAGGTTCTCTTCCTTAATTTCTTCTCCATGCTTACCACATGAACTCTGGTTTCCTGCGCTTCCTTTCTTCCGACCACGCACCAACCCTTTATGGGCGTTCTTTGTCCACGAAGACCTTTATATTATTCAATGACCTTCTGTGGGTTTCTCTATCCTCACAGTCTGAATTCTTCAGTCCTGCTGAATCCATGTTGAACCTGATCTGCTTGAAGAAACCAGTCGTGTCCTTGCGCTGGTGGAATAGTCGAATAGTGGACAAAAGCTTTACCGCCGACTTCGGGCACTTCCCACATAGGAGATATACAAAAGCAATATACAAAATATAGTATTTTTGAAAATAAAATGGGATAGAAGTGACCAGGATGAAAATCGAGAAGCAGAAGAGGTCTGCCGTGTTCTATCCACAAGAAGGATCAATGGCATTTCATCCAGAAGGAGATAAGATACAGAGATCCAGGAATAGTCCGCCGGGGGTCAGAGAGCAGCTGAAAATGAAGTCGAAAAGGAACGCCTAAGACTGATTCCACCTAAATAATAATAAATAAATAATAATGTCAAATATTGAAACCTGTTTAGTTTAATTCCCCCTCTCCCCTCCTGCATGCCTCCTATTAGGATTGGTAAACACGATACCTTCAGAAAAGAAATCCAATGGTTTCATTAAATATTAGTCTATGCATACATTAAATATATCAATTAAACTAGTTTTTGAAACTACCGCTGCCTTGGAAAAACAGCCGGTCAAAAACATAGCAAAGTATATTGTTTTATAAGAGAGTTTTCCTAATTTAAATGTAATAATAATATAATCTATTAGAGAGCTGATATGAAACTAGGATATGAACGTAGGAGGCAGAGGCAGGCTGAGGACGACAATCAAGGACAGTTAAACTAAATCAGTGGAATGGCCGGCAATTAGTCTTGTCACAACTCGCTCCGCTATTAAATCACTTCTCTTCTCTTCTCTTCTAGAACACAGCTTCTCCATTCGTTCTATTTCAAATATTATATTCAACCTAACCTTTTCGTATTTTTCGGTATACCACCGGGTCAGGAGATGATAAGTAAATGATAAGGTTGTTCTGTAGTGGATGGTCATTGTGGTCCCGTAGATCCATAATCCTTTGCATCACGGTCACTAGAAGGCGCTGGCTATATTCTGGTCCGCGGAGTGTTAAAGAATAAAGAAAGATAAATTCATCAGGTGATGGCCGTAAAGGAACTATCAATCGTTCATACTCATCCTATCCAGTGATGGGCTATTGGAGTTCACATTAAAAAAAATACTACCTCTCATGATCCACAGAGTACTAAATTTTCAGGACTTGTTCCAATTAATAAAATATAATTATTTCAACTGAAGAGGTATACACTGAACTTAAAATAGTTTATTATTTTCAACAATGAAATTTTTTAATTAAGCAAGAAAAAAACCAACACCCCTCCCCCCTTTCATGTTTCAAAAAAATGTAGAATCCGAATGTAGATTTAAAAAAAAAAAAAATGTCTGTTCGTAGTATTTAAAAATTCTTATTTCGTTAGGATCTTAAAATTATTGAAATAGGTTAAGAATGGGTGGATATCTATTGGAGTGATTTCCAACGAGTGGTCCGCGGACTCAAAGTATGGGCTTTTAAAGAAAATAACACGGACAAATTTAATATTTTATTGGATATAATTGCTTGTGATTACAATCACAACCTTAAAATTAGTCAATTTTTAATATTTCGAAAAAAATGAGCTTAAAGGGCAGAAGATGTTTTGCAGAAGATATTGAACAATATTTGATACCTTCATGATTGTAAGGATAAATACCTTCTTGTTTAAGTTTTAAATTCTAGGTTATTTCATTAATTTAACGTCATTTTATGCTACTGTGGCTAATAGGACGAAAGTAAAGTAAAAGTCTTAAATTTTGCATGAAAAGATTTAATTATGATGAGTATCTTTAACGTGTTTCTGACTTAGCGCAGGCTGTGGACCACCATTTTATGTTACCTCTGAAGGACGGCATAACGAATGATTTGTCACTCACTCACTTGTAGCCAACTAAAAATATAAATATATATCAAATATTTAGGATTTGGGGGGTCCTTGTCATTAAAATGATAGTATGAAGGGATACGCGAAAAAGTATTTGTTGGGCCATTGATATATTGTTTTGAATTTAGCAGCCGTTATTGCCAACTTTGTTTGAGTATAGATTGACAGCGAAACTGATTCATTATTTCTTACTGGCCAAATATAATTTCATTGTAAAGATATTAGGAAATTGATAAATAGTTGAAAATCGATAAAAGTTTTATTAATTTTATTCAAAAACATTTATTAATTTGTTTTGTTGTCGTTTTAAAGAGCACGTTTTAAATAGAAGCGTGACACATGCCTCTGAATAATTACCATCCTTATTAATTTCCTCTATTTTACTAGAATATAATCCCTACAAGACTCTGTACGGCCGCTCACCTTAAGGTCAGGAGTTTCGAATAGCATCTATGTGTGTTTATATATCTCCATGGGCAAAAGCTATTGTTGTACTTCACCACTATCTCAAGCTGACGTGTCGCCCTCGTCTCAATCCAGCCTTGGGATTCCTAGGAGATGCAATCAATCAGGGGAAGAGTGGAGAAAGAAGCGAGAGGATGGAGCAGAGTTAGAGGGTGAGGAAGGACTTGTAGAGAACCAGCTCGGACGTGACATTCCTCGGCTGAAGAAGTGGCCGCTCCGCGGATGGAAGTAGATGTCCTATAAGGGAGTGCCTGGAGCTAGGAGTCGTGTCGCAATCCAGCCCGGAGGACCGCTCCTAATGTCTTTGCCGCAGTCCTTCTGCGGCTATCGTTCGCCTTCTTTAAGAAGTCTCTCTCCTTCTGCGGGGAGTGGGGAGGGGGAAGGGGGCACCGGTAGCAGGTTTCGGCCTCCGCCTCGTGTTTGCTTTTTTCGTCATTTTTCTTTTTTCGAGAACGCAAGTTATTTATGTTTTTCTTTAACTGAAAATATACCTTGAAATTGTTTTAACATTTCAGATGTTGATTTCCATTAAGTTACTAAGGCACGTTTTCACGAAATTTATATTCTAATAATATTTTTTATCGAAATTCTTGTGACAAGACTATTTGCCGGCCATTCCAGTGATTTAGTTTAACTGTCCTTGATTGTCGTCCTCAGCCTGCCTCTGCCTCCTACGTTTATATCCTAGTTCTCAGATCTCTAATAGATTATATTATTATTCTCTAAATTGCTCCAATGAACACTCAAGTCCTTTAAAAACGCTCTTTGGAAATGCAATTATTTTTAAGATGTACTGATTACACATTTGATTTCGTTTCAAAACACGCTAATACATTTCAAAGACAACATCAAAATAATGTTATTAGTAATATGCAGATTTATTAATACATTGATGATAGATTTATCATTCCCTATAAATGTTTCTAAAATTGATTTGATATTGTGCCCTTTAGAAATAATCGCTTCATTTGTCCAGCCGTTGGTGACCAGGGAACTCCATATAGCCCGACGGCTTACCAGTCCCACAATGGGAAATATGACCGATTTAGGTGGACAAAATTCTAGAAATTGTCTATATTTAACCTTTGCGGTTCCAGATTACAGAAAAAAATTATAAAAAAATTAATTTGTTGACAGGATTTGCGAGCGCACTCTGTGGTCAAACACCAAATTTATTCGCTAAAATCTAAAACTTCTCAACATTTTACTTTTTTTTTGAAGTCCCAGAATACGCGAAAATATTAATGCAAAAATCCAATTATGGCTGGAAGTTACTGAAATCTGCTAATAGATGTATTTTAAATCATTCAGGAAACTCTTCAAATTATAGATTGTAAAAACTTTTGATTTGGCGTGTTGTGAATGAAAAAAATTATGTTTCACCGAAAACGCAAAAATTCTTTGTAATATTCAAATACTAGAAGTATTGATGAAACAAATCCTACAAACAAATCCCTGGGGTGACTTGGGGTTATATAGTTTTTCGTTATTGAATAAGGGCACACATTTAATAATTGCTAAATTAACTCTACGGGTGAGATTGCAATGTTTATTCAATAACGATTTTGGAAATATAATGTCGTATATGTCTCAGCAATGTCCAATGTTGAATAAAAACCAAAATACTTTGCTCTAAATACACCTTGAACACAATAAATGACCATCGAATAGAGATAAACCCACTGCCGGTTATTAGGCACTTGTGAGAACAGGAATGATTCACTCATTTAATATTTATTTGTAACACGGTATGGCGGGAAATATTAGTATTAAGCGTCTTGCCAACTAATAATAAAAAAGTGAAGCACTGGAAAATTGCAAACTTTTGACTTTACTTTTGTCCACCTAAATTGGTGAGTTTGTCCTCTCCAAAATGACAACTCAGAAATAAAAAATTGAAGATGGCCCTTATACTTAAAGTATTTTAACTGGCAATAAACATAAAATAGTAGCGCCATTACTCATCCACTCACTGTAATTCAGCTAACACTCTTCGGCTCTGTGGTCAATATGATAAACCTTACCTGCCAACCAACCATCTCCCTCCAAAACAGATTTGTATTGCAATGTTAACTGAAGCGGTTAACGAGTAATATTTCTGATAATAACTTTCATTTGGCTAAATCCGTTTTTAACGCTTCCTTGCATTTTATTTATCTTCCTAAAAATTATAACAATTTTTTTAAGATTTTAATTTGTAGATTATCTATTTTCCTTTAACTGATTGGATTTTGAGCCTTAAATAATGTTGATGTGTGAATCTTAATATTAATTATGTTACTTGCGGTTGATGGTGTCGAAATGGTACGCACGAAAACGACTAATTTACTATTTCCGACTATTTACTATGCCCGATTTTCATATTTTAAGGACTGTTTCAATTTTTTTTTTTTTTTTTGTTTTGTTTTTTTGTTAAAGTCACCATTCTCGTTGAAAGGAATCCTAACAATTGGCATATATTGTAACCAGGATACGGTTCAAAATGGAAGAGAACCTCCATTTTTGACTCGATTCTTCCACTGCACAAACTTGAAAGTTGGTATGTATCTAATATTTTATCCATCAATCATGTGTACACTACTGGACAAAAAAAAAAAGTGCACACCCGGTTTCTGTGGTTTTGTAATTGTTTAGGGCTGGGTAATAAAATAATTATTAGGTTGGTTTACTTTTGTAATAAATACACTCACAAACACACACCTCAAGGACTAACAACAACTCTGTCTGTAGACTCTCTGATCTTTCAATACTACCAACATAGCATTATATTACAAAGCTCAAAGTTTAACTCCACATAAATCATCCTCCAGTGACTAAAATAATAAGATATAAAAACAAAAATATTGACCCGTAAACATTTAAAAAAGAAACATGTTTTAGAGAGATAAACAACTTTTTTACAGAATATATTTTAAACACTTATAATTAATTAACTAACTTAACATTATATTACAAAGTTTAAACTTTACCCCCACAGTTTTATGACTAAATATGTTCTAAATCTGTGGGAATAATTATAAACACATATTAGGTTTTTAAAAATGGAATTGAATCTTTCTATAATGATACCAAAATTTATAAATTTTTTTTTAAATGAAATTTAAGTGGTGAAATAAAAGTGTACACTATTTTTAAATGATGAGTTAAAAACTTAATAATAATAAATTAAACTCTCTAGATTAACAATGTATGGTGCTTCGATTGTTTTCAACTACCAACAACAACCGTCTGTTCATTGAGAAACAAAGATTTTTTAATAATTCTGGTTTTGCAGTTTTTATTTTTCTAAAATTTTATTCTAGAGTTCATCGTCACTATGGTAAACTTCTTTGGAAAGATTTTTTCCATTAATTACCAATTGGATTTAAGTCCAATGAACGGTGGAGGCCAGTCCAAAACATTAATATTCATTTCCCGAAAACGAGCTTTTGTAATAGCGGACGTGTGACACAGGGGGAGTCATCTTGCAAGCAAAAATGTAATCCTCACTTGGAAAACTCTATTTAGTCATAGATGCACTTTTCCTTTAATTAGTTGTATGTAAACATTACTGCTCATCTTCTGGTTGACTCGTAAGAAAAGGTACTCCCCTGAAGCAGTAATAGCTCCCCAAACCATCACACCTCCGCTTCGATTTGTCGTTCCGGACGATTGCATGCTTAGGCATGTTGTACCGCACTCGACAAAAGAATATTCATTATCAGAACTTTGCGAAATCTCTTTTCGTCTTTAAACACGATTTTAGTCTATATGTCCTACGGTGATGCTGACTAGTTTCGAGCCATTTCCAGTCTCTTTGCTTGGTGTATTTTTGAGAAAGGAATATTTTAAACGTTTTTTCTTTTTGTATTTATATTCCATCTCGTAAAGTTTCCTTCTGACAATACAGGTTGAATCCTCAATTCCCAGACATCTCTGTATATCTGTTACGGTTGTTCTCCTCGCTCGCAATGTCTTCGCACTTTGCGTTTTATCATGGCCTCAACACGTTTTTAAATAATATTTTGCCTACCACTATTCTTTTTTGTCCGACTACAATCAGTTTTAATAATTTTGTGCACCGATGAAAAAGGTACACCATATTTGTTTCCACTTCCCGATAGCTCACCCCCGCCCTCCTCCGGCCCACAACACATAATGAAACATAATGACTCATTTTGGAATTAAATTGGGATGTTCTATCATTTGTCTAGTAAATATATTGAAGGATTTTTGATTAATACTCCACGAATTTATTAAACAAAAACAAGCTACATCTGAGTAACAGGTTTAAGTAATCAAACATGGTTATGATACGAGTTAATATTGTATAATTTAATTATTGAAAAAAGTGTGGTGTGCACTTTTTTGTGTCCAGTAGAGTAATTTAAAAGAAGTTGGATTCACTACCACAGACCAATTCCTGTGAAAAGAAGAATAGGTCGAGATCAAGGTAAGCCGCCAGGTTTTTTTTTCAACAAACTCTTTACACCCCCTTTAAAGAATCAGCGTGAAGCCTACTAATATGTTTCGACGGGTGAAGTAACAGAATAATCACTCTCCTATGGCCGGATTCGAATCCGGACCTGGAGAACAGTAGCCTAGTGGACCAACACACTAAAGCACGCCGCCCCAAATTTATTTACTAATCTGATAATGTTAATGGTGTAAACCTTGGATTGGCTTCGTATCACAATATCTAAGTTTATATATTCATGATTGGCTGTAATAATAATTATTATATTCATGATTGGATCTTTAATAATGTACCATTACAATATTGACCTCCGATAAGATTAAGTGTCCGTCAAGGATCACGTGAGATCTCCATAAACTATATAAACGCCTGGAGGATGTAATAATGTTATCTTGCAGGAGGAGGATGTGATTATCAGCTGGCCTAGGACGGAGGATGAGGCGTTGAAGTCTCCGAGCCGAAGACTAGAACGGGCGGTGCGGTAGGGAGGGGCTCATTAACCCTAATCCCCGTGTCCCCCTTCCCTTATCTACTTCACTCGCCTATTCAAGCCGTGAGCTGGCCGTGGCACGTGCTATCTCCCCGCCATTGTTAATATCACTGCCGAATTTTCTTTTTCAAATTGCATGAAAAAGTATTAATGCGCCCGAAAGCTGAGGTGAGGACCGTACTCCTACCATCTCAGCGCTACAAATCTTGTTTTTAATCACACTCGAGTGAGTCAGGAGTAGTTTTTTCTTCTTCTTAGGGGATTCGGGAAGGATTAACTCTAACCAAGTAACAAAGTATTGAAGCTGATCAGTATTTGTTTAATATCGAGGCAGGAGGGCTAACAAACACCACAATTGTTATTGAGTATATCTTCAAGTAGATTAAATTATCCATCATTAATTCCCGATGTACATAGACCTAAATATTCACTATACATCTTTACCACATTTAGTGGTTCCATTTAAAAATTGTGATCAGAATAAGCAGATGGGAGATGTTAAACTATATTATTTAGTGTAAATAAGCAGTTGGGAGATGTTAAACTATATTATTTAGTGTAAATAAGCAGTTGGGAGATGTTAAACTATATTATTTAGTGTAAATAAGCAGTTGGGAGATGTTAAACTATATTATTTAGTGTAAATAAGCAGTTGGGAGATGTTAAACTATATTATTTAGTGTAAATAAGCAGTTGGGAGATGTTAAACTATATTATTTAGTGTAAATAAGCAGTTGGGAGATGTTAAACTATATTATTTAGTGTAAATAAGCAGTTGGGAGATGTTAAACTATATTATTTAGTGTAAATAAGCAGTTGGGAGATGTTAAACTATATTATTTAGTGTAAATAAGCAGTTGGGAGATGTTAAACTATATTATTTAGTGTAAATAAGCAGTTGGGAGATGTTAAACTATATTATTTAGTGTAAATAAGCAGTTGGGAGATGTTAAACTATATTATTTAGTGTAAATATTTTATATACTCGTATATGTATGAATGTGACCAAGATTATTATTATTTATTAATTACTTTCGCTTACTATATATAGTAAGGGAAAGTATTGTGATCGTGAAAATTTTCGAATTCCAGCTTTCAACGGAAATACACATTTTAGGGTCCTTGAGTCCAAATAACCAAGTCCCGCCAAAAGGTCTGTGTGTGTGTGTGTGTGTGTGGTAACTCCCGGGCGGAAACGGTAGGTCCGATGAAACTGAAATTTCATATTTAAGGCAAATATACGCCCGAGATGTTACATGAGCTTACACGAAGAGCCACTTTATACCATGCATTTTGCACCTTTTTTCGATTTTTTTGAAAACGGTTCCGACGATTTAGATTAAACTCGCTATATCGATGTAAAATTTAATGGGCTTTAATATCATTTAGTTTTCATTCTGATTAAAATGGTCTGACAGGGCTTAAATGCCGATATTTTACATTTTTTTCTCTGTAAAGTACCTTTAATTTTCTAGATTTTGTAAAAATAAATATATTATCTTGTTACAACCGATGAAAAACACATAAATGTGTAAGTTGAACGGATTCAATATCTAACAAAAGGAGAAAACTGAAAAAATATTTTTTTAATGCAATTTATTTTATTTTGAACATAGCAACAGTAATATACACGTATAATATACCGTTGGAAAGCTAAAGCTTTTAGAATAAATATTATCTAATGAACAAACTTTTAAAAATTAATAAAGAGTGATGAAAAGCCGATAAATCTGATTATTTTAGATAATAATATAATAGATTTTTTAATAAAACACATGTTTCTATATAAATTCAATTTAATTATTTCTTTAATGGTTTCACCTATTTTAATCTCTGTATATTAACTGTATTAGAAAATCCTTTCATTGATTTTTAAAATGGATTTAAGTGAAAGTCGTGTGTTGCCCGCACCAGATTTTTTATTTAGCCTTCTCAATTTACACTAGTGTTTGTAATCGCGAAAAGATTAATTATTAGTTTAACCTACATTTAACAGTCAGTACAATAAGCAGTTCCACCATATGGGGCTGATGGCCCCACCGTCTTGCAGATCCTGTAAGAAGGAAGGTGGAAATGCCCATCATGTGATATGTAATTGTAAAGAGATAGCTAGGGTGCGGTTTTATCATTTTGTTAGCGACCGTATTCCAGATCCTAAGTTGTGTGAACTGACCAATAGGCATGCATCAAAAGAATAATGGACGGCGGACAATAAGCCTACTAGAGGCTGGAGTGCAAAAGGATAAGTCGGAAAAAAAGGTCAAATTATTATTTTATTAAAGTGATTGTAATGCCCAAGTACGTTGTATGGGGTTATCCTAAAAGTAAATAAATATATTATTATCATTATGTACCAGTAAATGCTTATGTTCTCTGTGACAATTGGCGCTCCAAACAAGAACTGCATTTAAATTGTTTAGGGGAAGTGGATAGTGAAAAGATATCGCTTAATCAAGTTGAAGAATCGATTCAGCTTATTAAACTCCTGGAACCCGGTCCTCATTATAAAGCTATATCATATAATGTTATAACTATATCATTATAATTAGGTATATTTACGATTAAGGAACCTCCTCCTTCGAAGATAATGATATCCTGAGGAGCGGTTAATGTGGCTATTAACAATCGATACATCATTCGATGTCATAAGCTCGTTCTGCCATCGATTTGAATCAATTAATATATTAAAATGAGGTGAGCTCATTTCAAACCCCAAATTCCTGAAGTATTAGCAATCATTTTTCATCAAAGAATACAACAGTAGAAAAACCAGTTTATGCGTTCTAAAATATATCATTAATTTATAATTATTGACATCGAAATACTCAGTATATTTTTCAAAATTCTTTCTTAATACAGTTTTAATTTTACTTATTTAAAATAATTCACCATATCTAGTTGTCCGCAGTGATACAAAATGTGGAAATATGAAAGACATTAATAACAAAAAACACAAACAACTGTACAGGTTATTTCTTTTGGAAATAAGAATGTAAAAAAGATGAAAAGGTAAAGATTATGGGAAAAAGTTTATTTAAGATACAAACCTTATAAGGTAATGGAGCCTCATGAAAAAGTTATAAGCCGAAGATTATTATTATTAATAGAAAATAATTTCTAACATTATGCTATTATCTAAAAAAAGGAATAAAAGTATTGGGATAAGAAGTGAATGGGAAGTTAAAATTTGTTCAAAGCAGAGAGCTAAGTGAAAGTAGGATGATGCGCGCACCAGATTTTTTCTTCTAGTGCGACCGCCTTCATTATACCGCTCGATGCACATCCCCGCCGGGCCAATTTTAATTTCTTTTCAGCTAGGTCACGCGATTCCGGCATCCTCTATAGGGGAAAGGTCTTCTTAAGCATTTCTTTTTTTTGTTCATAAGAAAACATCCTTTGTCCTGGAGGATAATGACAGATATTGTTAAAGTTGGGATAATGATAGATATTGTTGCAGTTTGAATAATGCCATATATTGTTGTACATGATAATAGATAACAATGAAGGCTAGGGAAGTAGTCCCCTCTCTGAGACCAGGGGTCAACTCTCCGGTCGCAGCGCCTAATACGGTTCCAAGTCGGTCCCAACAGGGGAATCGTTTATGATGTTATTTCAGCCGTGGGGGGGCTCTGGGCTAGGGCAATCCTACAGTCTCTGCTTTTATTTATTTATTTATTATTTGCGCTTCGCACGGCTGCAATTTAAATGTGGTGTCATTTATGTTTAAAAAACTTCAATTTGACCAATTAAAACTTTATTACTTTGGGATTATGACTTCATCGGGACGAAAAGTGCACTTAGCAAGAAAATATTATAATTATATATATATATATATATATATATATATATTAATTTTATATATAGTTAATAATATATAACTACTGATTTTCAGTAGGGCTGTTAAGGGAACAGGGTCCTTAACACTTCATTGCTGCCATCTAGCAGACACTGTCCTCATTACTGATACACAACGCGATCTAGGGGCAGCCAGAGGAAGGGGCTTTCTGCCAAAATTTGCATGTATTGGCAAGACCCCCATGCAAGTCAGCAATTGGTGAGACAGAGACTTGGAGTGAAGTGAGCACAGTGCAAGAAACATTATTTCATTGCCTCATACATTAATAATTACTTCATCATGGAGGAGTAATTTATAGGAGTTCGCCTACCCATGGGCCGACAGGGAAGAGGACGAAGGGAAAAAGGAAGAAACAAAGAAAATACAGATATTTACAATAGAGTAAGATAGCTAACCCCACTTAACATATGTACCAATAGTAACGAATACAACCCATTCATTTATACAGTCCACTAGTCATTGAAAAACCAAGCGCATCAACTACTTTATTTTATTATTATCTGCTGGAACGCCCCAGGTCTTAGATAATAATCAAGGGCTTTGGCATCCTGGGTCACACAGTCCTCCCATCTGAGTCTAGGCCGTCCTTTGTCTCTCTCTCTGTAAAGGTTTTCCTCCAGAAGACGTTTTGGAATTCCTCTCCACTCATTCGGGCAACATGGCCAGGCCAGCGAAGTCGTCCCAGCCTTTTTAGTCTAACGATGTTTGATTCTCCATACATGGTACAGTTCCACATTTTTCCTTCTTCGCCATTTGTCACCATTCGTGACGGGTACAAATATTCTTCGGAGAATCTATCTTTCGAAGATGCGAATTTCTTCCTGTCTGTCTCTTGTAAGAGTCCACGTTTCTGAAGCGTACATAAGGACTGGACGGATTAGTACTTTGTAAAGAAGGGTCTTTGTTCTTCTTTTGATGAATCGGATTCCAAGGAGTTTCCTGAGTCCAAAATAGCTCCTGTTGGCATTAACCATTATTTTATTGACCTCATGTGCAATATTATTATCAGAGCTAATGATGGATGGAGCCTGGATACGTAAACTGGTCTACATTTTGAAATTCGAAGGGACCAAACTTAACGAATCCTGCTGGAAGTGCTTCTTTGGTGCCACGTGTATGCATATATTTTAGATTATTATATAACGCCCATTAATTGTTATATTTAATCATCAGCAGAAATCACAAACATAAATTGCTCAAAAAATCAAAAATTGGTTCAGTTATGTGTTCGTTATGTTTAACGATTCCTATTTTATTAGGTTTATTACAATTTTAAATTTCATAAGTACTTTTTCTAAATACATTTCAATGTATTTAAGTTAATTTAGTTTCCATGTGAGTCCCATTTAGTTTACAGTGGAACTACTATTTTTGTGAAATTATTTAAAAGTAGAAATAATTAACAACAGTAGTAGTTTACAACAACTTTTCCTTTAATTTAGGAACTTACGTACGATTTGATGCATAATACTTTTTTTCTAAAATCTTGACTACTTTATCAAGTATAAAGCTTGTACGATCACCATGAATCACCACAGCCTCCTTTATCACCACAGCCTCCTTGATCCACAACACTACAAATAACATTTCTGCATACCTTTATGCACTTATAGCATCTTTCTATTTTATTGCATATTAATTTAACTAAAATCTTCTATACGTCTATGTTACTACTTATATTTCAGGAATAATTTTTTTATGACTTGGTTACAAAAAATTTATTTTTCCTGTTTAAAGAAAAGCTAAATTGCAATGTGCTTTACTATTAAACCTTATCCGTCCAGTGGATTAGTAGTGTGCGGAAACCAAAATCCCGTTATTATTTTATATATATATATATATATATATATATATATATATATATATATATATATATATATATATTATGTATGTATATATATAAATTACAAACAAGAAATTTAACACACTATTTGATTTGCCATCTGCAACTCTATTGCAATGAGCAACTTCGTGGACTGCTGAAGCTCGTTAAGTGATCAGCATATATCTTGGGTCTGTGTTCTGCGTAGTCGTCGGAGTGCTTTGTAAGGATATTTTAATGTTTCAGTAAGTGGGTCGGTGTTGAATGTTAGCCTTTGTCGGAAGTTATTGTAATGTTGTGTAGCGGTGGCTGAAATTGTATGATATATTTTAGTTTGATTTAAGGGTATGATCTAAATAAGTAGACAAAAACAAAAATATTCGATTGGATCCAATTCATTATCAAAACAAATTATAGCATAGGTGGGGCAATTCCTATGACCTCGACTGCAGTTGCGTTGAATATGAACTTACAGTTCCGCACTAAGTTTTGCCTTCCATTTAGAGAAAAATAGATAAAAACACCAGATCATTTGAGCTTGTGGAACCCTAAAGTATGTATTTTCGTTGAAAATGTGAAATCTTAAATTTTAACAATTTTTGAAATTAAAATTATACAGCGCATTATATCCTACAGACAGTATATCCTACAGTATAGGATAGCCAAGATGATAGTATGTTGTATGTATACACCGCCGCACGCACACCCCAACCAGACCAGACCGAAGGCTGACTAAGTTATGCTAATACAGTTCTTTCAATGCCACGCCCACGTTATGCGCTCTGGGTGTGTCCTTTCTTATCTCTATTCTATCTGTACATTATTTGTCTACTGCTTCTATATATTGTATGTAGCGGAATCATATATACACTTATTCAAAAACGATTTCATACGGCATATGCTATTAATTTGCATGGCTATTTATAGGCTTGTGTCACATGAAATGTCCGTTTTCAAGGTAAAGGATTATTATTAAAAATACGGTATGAAAACAAGATAATTTTATTCGAAGTATTTACCTTCTTTTTCTACACATTTTTCCCAACGTGACACCAACTTTTTTATCCCCGAACTGAAAAACTCTGGGCTTTGAAGTGAAACAAAATCAGAAAACGCACTTTTCACTTGATCATCATTTTCAAAAAGTTCTCCTTTGACGAAGTTGTCTAAATTCCTGAACAGGTGGTAATCTGTTGGAGACAAGTCGGGAGAATATGGTGGGTGCGGAAGAACTTCGTAGCCCAGTTCTTTCAATTTTCGCACGGTATGTATTGAAACATGGGGTCTTGCTGCCGCTCGGTGAGATCATGAGGTACCCATGTATCGAGCTTTTTTACTTTCCCAATACACTTTAAATGTCTGGAAACGGTAGATGCACTTGCATTTAGTTGTGCTGAGAGTCCTTTAACTGTTTGGTAGGGGTTTCCTTCTACTGTATGTTTGAGGACATCGTTGTCTATTACGGACGGATGTCTTCCTCGGGGTAAGTTTTCCAAATCGGTATCCCCAGCTGAAAACTTAGCAAACCAACGGCGAATGGTCACATTATTAACACTCCCTTCCCCAAACACCTTGCAAATATTTCTAGCGGCCTCAGCTGCTGAATGGCCGAGTTTAAACTCGTACAAAAATATTACTCGAAAATCGCGTGTTCCCATGTTCATATTTGGAGGTATACTAAAAAGTGGGTAATTGATTGGGAAGCTAATGGTTATAATACAAAAGTAGAGGATTAGTAACTGTTTACTTTAAATATGTAAACATTCGGAAGAAAACAACAGAGACCTGCAAAATGCTTTATTTTATACTTTATACTAACAATTTCCTAAAGTACAAATTATAAACATTATTTAAAAAAATAGATTTATTTATTTTCATTTCAACATTAATATCAAACTGTAATAAAATATAAAAACAAAATGTCATTAGTTAATGGTCGGTCAAAAGATTTTCCATACAATTTCAATATTAATCCGATTTGTTGTAATATAACCGTTTTCCAGTGTTTCCTATGTAATCTTATCTTATCTCTATAATTAAATATTAGTTCAATATTAAATTTACTTGGGTCTCGAAAACTGATTTCTTTTCAATATGCGCGTTTCTCGTGATTTTATTGAGTTTATGGTTCGTCATCAAATGTAGGGATTATTTCTAAGAAAAATTGCACATCTATTGGAATAAGTCACATGCTACTGTACAGTATGGATTAAAAAGACACAGAGAGTTAAAATCTCTGGAGGTCCAAGTCCAAGTCCAAGTCCACCCAGAAACAGCCGGAAATATTCAAAGAAGAGAAGGATACAGTGGGGTTCAAGTCCCAAGAAGATAGCCCTTCATCGGTAAGTTAAACCGGAAGAAGCGGCTGCAATTCGCCACCGAGTTTGTAAATAAACCTAAAACTTTCCGAGAAAGGGTATATATTCTCTGACGGTTCCAACATCAATATTTTTGGCCTAGATTGAATGTAAGAAGGTGCAAATTTCTTTAATCCCTTTATTTGCATTTATCTAATTATACTTGAGTGTTAAATAAACATAAGCGCTTCATACTCTATGTTATCGAGTCCGTCGAGCAATTTACGTCAAACAAATTAATAAATAATATTTTTCTCTAAAAAAACATTTTACGAATAGTTTTTTGCCCACTTTATGCTTTGTTTCACTAACTAGAAAGTCCATAAACAAGTGAATAAGAAAGATATATGAAGAATGTATGCCATTACAGCGCTCCGGAAATGACCCTAGCTGATGAAGAGCCTCTAAGAGGATGATGGGAGATTGGAAGATGAAGAAGAAGGATACAAAAATTAGATGAGGATATCTCGATACATAAAGCTTCAATGTGGCAGTGACGAGGTTCACTTCAGTTTGCTCCAAGATAGTTTGTAGCACTCTGCGGGAATAGGCATCAATCAACTTCACTATTATGGCTATATATATATTACAATATTGAACTTGCAAAATCTAAACCTACATCATCTCTTAATGGCTTAGCATTGAGGATTAGGATCTCCAAGTTCTAAATCTATCAGATATAATGTTTGGCGGTTCTTTTCACTAACCTATATATGAAATATGTAGATATGTAGTAAGGGAAAGTATTGTGATGGTCGAAATTTTATAATTCCAGTTTTCAACATAAATACACGTTTCTCATAGTCCAAATGGCTATGTTCCCTGGGAGGTAACGTCAGCACGAAAACGAAAAGTCCTATAAAACTGAAATTTCACACTTAAGGCAACTATACGCCCAAGATGTTACAGAAAAATTTTCATCAAAATCTGCTACCCAGTAGAACCACTTCATACCATGCATTTTGCACCTTTTTAAAAATTTCTCAAAAAAGGCTCAAACGATTTTAATTACACTCGCTATATAGTTGTAAAATTGAATAGGCTTTAATATCATGATGGTTTCGTTTTGATTGAAATAGTCTGAGACGGTTTAAATAACGAAATTTTAAATGCTCTTTATCTACAGTACCTTTAATTTCGTAGGTTCTATAAAAATAATCATATCATTTTGTTAGCATTGATAGAAAAAAAGGTAAATATTTAAGTTGAACGAATTCCATATCCAAATAAATAACAAAACCGCAAAAATATTTTTCATTTAATGCATTTTTTTGTTTTTAATATAATAACAGTAATATTGTATAATATAATAACAGTAATATTGTATAATATAATAACAGTAATATTGTATAATATAATAACAGTAATATTGTATAATATAATAACAGTAATATTGTATAATATAATAACAGTAATATTGTATAATATAATAACAGTAATATTGTATAATATAATAACAGTAATATTGTATAATATAATAACAGTAATATTGTATAATATAATAACAGTAATATTGTATAATATAATAACAGTAATATTGTATAATATAATAACAGTAATATTGTATAATATAATAACAGTAATATTGTATAATATAATAACAGTAATATTGTATAATATAATAACAGTAATAATGTATAATATAATAACAGTAATATTGTATAATATAATAACAGTAATATTGTATAATATAATAACAGTAATATTGTATAATATAATAACAGTAATATTGTATAATATAATAACAGTAATATTGTATAAATGTATGATATACCGTTGGAAAGCTAAAGATTTTAGAAAAAAAATCATCTTATACATAAGATTTTAAAATTTAATAAAGAATGATAAAAAGCCTATAAAACTAAATGATTGTTTTAGATAATAATATAATAGGTCTTTTTTTTAATAAAACACACGTATCCATAGAAATTTAATTTAATTAAATCTTTATTAGTTTCACTCATTTTTATCTCTGACTGTATCAGGAAATTCATTAATCGATTTTGAAAGTCGTGGATGCCCCATACACATAATATCTTATTAAGGTGAACGAAAGCAAATGCACACAGGTCACCTTCATCCTTCGACGTAAATCCTGTCCAACAGTTAAATTCAATTCCATACCGCCTCCTTCCTTTTTACTAGACAAAAGACTGAAGAAGAATCCCACATACAAGACTTAAAAGAAAAGAACTCAACCGCAGATTCGGCCAGTTATACAGTCTACTAAACAGAAAATCTCATCTTACAGTTGACAACAAATTACTAATATACAAGACAGTACTGAAACCTATATGGACCTACCGACTTGAACTGTGGGGGACAACTAAACATTCTAACATCAAACAAATCCAATTGTTCCAATCCAAAGTCCTTCGAACAATAGTTCATGCTTCTTATTATGTAACCAACTGTACCTTGATATTCCATTTATTTTAGACCTGGTACCATCCAAATTCCATCAGAACCTTCTTCATCATCCTAATCCTTCAGCTCAATTCCTCTCCAGCTCCACCCATCCCTACAATCCTCCTCGAAGATTGAAACGGCAGTGGCCCCGCGACGTTTTGTAAACATTTATACTGGAGTTCTGACACTGTTCAGATCCTCCACTCATGTACTTTATGTTTGTGGCTATTGCGCCATGACTAAGCCTGAGAGAGAGGCGCAGGGATCTCTTGGATTTGGAATTGGTTCCTGTTATATATTAAAGTGTTAATCGATATGTGATCGATAAAACCATATGTTTATAGAAAGAAGAAAAACACATTTTTTAATTATTATTCCACGTTTTTTCAGATTTGTTCGATTTTAAACTTGTTTAATGGTTACCTAATAAAGTAATTGTAAATTGTGAATAGTTAGAAGTTTTTGAAATACACAACAAATAAATGGCGACGAGGATGAACGTGCTGTAAGATCAAAAGTAAGTTTCAATAACAACAGCAAGTCGATAAGAATCCAGAATGTCAAAATCAAGCAAACCAGCAGTCAATCAAAATGAGGTTATACTTGCTCAAAACCAAGAGATCATGAAAACACTCAACGTTCAATCCCAGGTATTAGCACAGTTACTGCAATCTTACCACAGCCCTCAACATCAGCTGACCCATACAGATTACTTTGGTTCTATAAACTTTGAATCCTTCGATGAAGAAAAAGAGACTTTTCAATCATACAAAGAGCGTATGGAAAATTATTTTGAGCTAAAGAGGTTAACAGGAGATACAGCTGAAGTAAGATCAACAAAAGCTAAGGTATTGATAAACGCTTTAGGTGCTAAATATTACCAATTATTATCGAGTTTGACTTCCCCAGAATTGCCCGCATCAAAAGAGTACGATGAACTGATTAATCTATTGAGTGCACATCTTTGCCCTAAATCTAACATACATACGGAAAGACATAAATTTTTATCAAGGGTCCAAAATACAAACGAAACTGTGTCGGAGTACATCGCTTCCCTTAAACATTTAGCCCGTACATCAAAGTGGGTTTGTCAAGAAAACGATTGCAGGAAACCGATAATGTCAATTCGGCAAGCACAATTTGTCCGGGGACTACATGATGTTGAAATCAGGGAACAAATTCTACAGCAAGAAGACTCAGTAACATTCGAGAAAGTTGTCGAGATAGCTCTTGCCATTGAAGCAGCTAAGAAGCAGAATCAGCTCTACGGTTATTCAGCAGCAGGCATAAACGAAGTCCAGATTTCAAAGAGGCAGATCAGCAAAAATTCAAATAGGAATGACTTCAAAAGAAACTTCAAAACCTCAATCATTTCAAAACTTGGCCTTCAAAACGTATGCTTGGCTTGTGGCAAGGAAAATCACACGTACAGGCAGTGCAGGTCGAAGGACCGCTTGAAGTGCAGAAAATGTGGAAAACCAGGTCACGTGGATAAGGTATGTATCTCTAGTCAATTTAGGAAGCCAGTTCGATTTGTTGAAGAAGAAGAAGAAGAAGACGAAAGCGATGATCATATCTCAATTAACACGGTAAATACCATTATTCCTACAGAATCAGACTTTCTCATAAATTCAATAGTAGATAATCCATTTCAAATCAAAATACATTTAAATAATAAACCAATGAAATTTATAATCGATTCCGGCAGTAAAGTTTCTATCATATCGATGGCCGATTTTAATAAATTAAATCTCAATTTAAGGTTAGAACCTACCACTGTTACATTTCGAACATACACGAATGATTCGTTCAAACCCGAAGGAGTAGTTAATTGTCAAATTTCCTATAATAATGTTAAAACAAATGGTGATTTATACATTGTAAAAAATAATTACACACCACTTCTCGGAAGAGAATGGATTAGGAAACTAAAATTAAATATTTCAGATTTACAAAATGTCGACGAATTTAATATAGAACCAACAACCCTCGAGAAAATCAAAACTGATCTTTTCCAAAAGTACGAAAATGTTTTTACTCCTAAAATTGGGCTCATTCCTCATTTCAAATGTAAGCTGAATCTCAAAGATGATGCAAAACCTATATTTATTAAACCCAGACCCATTCCTTATTCCTATCTAGAAAAAACGAAAAACGAATTAGACTTATTGGTAGAACAAAAGATCATAGAGAAAGTCGATCATTCTGAATGGGGCACACCTCTTGTTATAGTTCCCAAGCCCGACCAGACTGTCAGAATTTGTGCTGACTATAAAATTACCCTCAATCCGCAGTTACAAGATACGCATTACCCTATTCCCAAAATTGATGATTTATTTGATAAACTTCAAGGGGGGAAATACTTTTGCGTTTTAGACCTTCACAAAGCATATCTTCATCTTGCGTTAGACGATAAGAGTCAAGAATATGCCACAATTTCAACGATTTGGGGAACGTATAAGGTAAAAAGGCTTTTTATGGGTATTAAAACGGCCCCCAAAGAATTTCATAAAATAATTGATCAAATCATTCAAAAGTTAGACGGAACAGTTGCTTATTTTGATGATTTCCTTATTCAGGGAAGTACATTCCAGGAATGCTACTCACGATTAATTAAGTGCCTTAATGTTTTGCAAGAGAACGGGTTACACATAAATAAATCTAAATGCAAATTATTTTGCACGTCAGTCAAATATCTCGGACATAAAATTAGTGCTAGGGGTTTAGAAAAAAGTCAAGACAAAATTGATGCGATCAAATCTGCGCCTCGACCTAAAAACGTTGAAGAGCTAAGGTCATTTTTGGGGTTGGCCCAATACTATGCAAAATTTATTCCGAAAGCATCCGATAAACTATTCCCATTAAATCGTTTGCTGAAAAAGAATGTTAAATTTACGTGGACTAGCGATTGTACTGATGCCTTTAATTTAATTAAAGATGAAATTGCCAGTGAAAGGGTGTTGACTCCATATCAACCTGAATTACCATTGATATTAGCCACGGACGCAAGCCCTTATGGGTTAGGTGCCGTGCTTTCTCATATTATTAATGGTCAAGAAAGACCTATCACATTCATTTCACGATCACTCACGAACAGTGAATCTCGATATTCTCAATTAGATCGCGAGGCTACCGCAGTTTACTGGGCCTTTAAACGTTTATATCAATACCTTTACGGTAGGAAGTTCACGCTCATAGTTGATAACAAGCCATTAGAGAGAATTTTCCACCCGAATAAAGAAATGCCTGTCATGTCAGCACATCGTCTTATCAGATATGCGGAATTTTTAAATGGTTTCAATTATGAGATTTGTCATAGGCCCTCAAAAGAACATTCTAATGTTGATTATTTCTCTAGAAATCCATTACCTTTAAATAAAAAATTGCTCAATTTTCTCGAAGATTCATTTAAAGTTAATGAACTTACTATTCAAAATATTTCGGATACGTCTCCCATAACTTCTGAGATCATTAAATACGAAACAAATCGAGATCCAGAATTAAAACATTTTAAACATAAACTAAGTAATGGTGAAGCTAAAGATTCCGAATACAGTTTACATGGAGGTATTATTATGCGTGGTTCCAGAGTTTATATTCCAACAAATTTACGTCCACAAATTTTAAAAGAATTACATTCATCTCATATAGGAATAGTTAAAATGAAGAGCATTGCTCGCTCTTTGTGCTATTGGCCTGGAATAGATTCTGAAATCGAACATTTAGTAGCATCTTGTAAGAGTTGTGCCGAAATCAAAAATAACCCTGAAAAAGCCCCTTTACATAGTTGGGAAGAACCCGCGGAAACATGGCAAAGAATACATATCGACTATGCTGGCCCTTTTAAAGATAATTATTTTTTTGTTGTAGTAGACGCTAAAACTAAATGGGTAGAAATTACTATGTCACCTAAACCGCCAACCTCCGGTTCTACAATAAATTCGTTAGAAGAAATATTTTCAAGAAATGGATTACCTACTATTATAGTTTCAGACAATGCTGCTATTTTCAAATCTGATGAATTTTTAAATTTTTGTAAAAGTAATGGTATTTCCCAACGGTTCTGTGCACCGAATTATCCTGCTACAAACGGTTAGCTGAAAGGTCTGTTCAAAACCTAAAGAAAAAGCTGAAATGTATGGTAGACGATCCAGGAACCATAAAACAAAAGTTAAATGTATTCTTGTTCAAATATAGATCAACGCCCCTCGCTAATGGTAAGTCGCCAGCTGAACTTCACCTGAACAGACAACTGCGAACACGTTTACACCTAATAAAACCAGTCAAAACGTATCAGCCATCAACTTCAAACGGTAAAGTTCGAGTTTTTCAATCTGGCGATAGAGTTCAAGCAAGAAATTACTCAGGGTCTGATCTCTGGAAATTTGGAACCGTGATCCAACGCTTAGGGAAACTACATTACCTTATTAAGTTGGATCATGGATATGTCATCAAAAGACATATTAACCAACTGAGGCCAACACAAGTGGGAAAAGGAAAACCTGCAGAGCCGAAAAGGGAATTCAACTCAACTGTTCATCAAAGTAACACAGAACCGCCTACTGTAGAAGATGAAACATCAGAAACAACATCCACAGTGAGGCGATCGCAGAGGGAGAGAAAGCCTGTAGTAAGGCTTAACCTATAGGAAAAAAAAACAAACAAGTATCAATTAAGTGGCGGAGAGTGTTATATATTAAAGTGTTAATCGATATGTGATCGATAAAACCATATGTTTATAGAAAGAAGAAAAACACATTTTTTAATTATTATTCCACGTTTTTTCAGATTTGTTCGATTTTAAACTTGTTTAATGGTTACCTAATAAAGTAATTGTAAATTGTGAATAGTTAGAAGTTTTTGAAATACACAACAGTTCCCTTAGCAGATTGCATATATTGTATATAGTTAAGTTTATTTTTATGATGTTCATTTATTTCTCAACATTGTATTTATGTCTACTACAGGTTGTTGTTTTGATTTGTTTGTTTCTTTGTTTTGTTTTTATTAATTCTTATTTCTTTGTATATATTTATTTTCTATTTTATGTAATTTGACTTTATCATTATTTTCTGTATATATTGTATGAATGTGTATCACATCACTATTACAACTGTTCAATATTAAACAAATTAAAAAAATAAAAAACACTACAAATAACATTAAAATAATAACAAATGAATAAAAAAAAAAAAAAAAAAAAAAAAAATAGCTCAATACCTTTAAAATTATTATTTTAATTGATATAACATATCATATTATTTAAGTTTGCAACATAAATATGAATCAATCTTTTTTTTTGGTTTTGCAAACCATTCCGTTCTATTTTGTAATAACGAAACTTTTTTTAGCCGTTTTAAATGAAGGAGCAATCGAAAATGTTTCCATAGAAACCTACCCACAAAACCTAGTACAGGTTCTAGTTCCTTGCGAACTTCAATGAATGAAACGAAATGAAAACTAATTTTTATTCTAGGACATTGCGTCCCATAAGACTAATTTACTGTGTATAGAGGAAGTAAGATTTGTCTGGTATCTTCATTTGATACATAATTATTTAGTTGAATAATTTTTAAAAAATAACATACATAAAATATAAAAATAAAAACAGATAAAATCAAAAGGGTTTAGTTAATTATTAAAAAAGTCTAGATTCATCACATATTTGCAAGATTGAATTTAGAGAATATGGATAAATAATTGGTGTTTGAAAGTGGATAACGATGACACTATACGGAAGGAGGTGGGTAATGAGAGGGTAAAAAATAATATATCTTATTTTATATATACATAAACATATTTCTTAATAGTTGTCCAGATCGCCAGATTCTTTTAGATCTCGTATTTTGATCCTGGCTGTGGCAAAACATTTATTTATTTTTTTCGATTATCGCCGCAGAGTGACCCTGGAATATGGAGACCCTTCTGTTTCCCATGCTGTTTCTATTAAAAGGATAAAATCTCTCCATAGGATATAGCAAATCTCTCAATCTCTGAAATCTGAAATTCAACTGAAAACGGAGCCTTGAATCAAGGGATGATATCACTGTTTTAACTATTAAATCGTGTCCATTAAGTTTGATAGTTAAATTTCATCCACAAATTTCTTTGAATATTAAAGGTGCTAAGCTTAGATTATCGGTTAGGAAGGCTAGTGAAAGCAGACGGGGTGCAGCAGAGGACCTGAAGAAGTCGAGGGCACGGGACATAAATAAGACGAAGGAGCTCCTGTAAATCAGCAGACGAGATCCCAAATTGGATTAGAGCTGATTATAGGGGCCATTAGGACATTAATTGGGCGAGGGGGCAGGTGTCTAACTGGGCCGCTATCCCGGGTCCTACTTTCACCGCTTTCGGGGAAACTCATCTTCCAGTCTACGTCTTGTGTCTTAGGCTATCGTGGTCGCTAGGTATTTAGTCAGTGAGCCAGCAGCCGAAAGGGCGACCCCTTTCGACAAAATATTTAGTAACCTTTAATAGGATACATACATTATGGGAAGAAGAAAAAAATCTGGTTCGCACAGCACACGACTTTCACTTACCTCCACTGATAAAATAAATTTTAGATTTTTATATACTGTTCGAGAATAAAAGAAATCTTTAAAGAACTTATTACATTGAGTTACAATAGAAACATGTGTTTTATTAAAAAATCTCTTATATTATTATATAAAATATTCAGTTTGTTTTATCGGCACTCTCCGTTACCTTTTACAGCTTTGTACATAAGATTATATTTTTTCTAAAATCTTCAGCTTTCCAACGGTATATTATACATCTATATCACTATGTTTATGTTCAGAAACACAAAAATTGCGTTGAAAAGATTTTTGCTATTATCTTCTTTTGTTGGATTTCTATTTAAGTTAACCTATACATTTTTCGTTTTTTATCAGTGCTAACAAGATGATGTGGTTATTTTCTTAAAATCGACAAAATTAAAGGTACTTTAGGGGAAGAAAATAAAAAAAATCGGTATTTAAGCCCTGTCAGAATAATTTAAACCAGAATGAAACCTGGCCCATTAAATTTGACATGAATATAGATTGTTTAGTCGTTACATGCACACACACACACAAACACACACAGAATTCAAAAAGAGGACAAAATGTCGAAATTCTTACTCTTATACTTATGTCACCTCGTTTTCCTTTTTCCTCGTAATATTAGTTGAAAATACGAATCAAACGACGGTCAATCTATCACTCATTTGTTGATGGATCTTACTGATCTATTGAGGTTAACGTCTGTACAAGGCGGTAATTAGGCAGATATCACGCCTCGGTTCATTTCGGGCCTCTCCTCTATAGAGGCTGGGGGTGTCCAGGAAAGGCCCCCTACCCCAAGGTCCATTCTATGGGAGGTATAATATAATAAATAATAATTCTGCAACAGCCAGGTTTGAACCCGGACATCAGTCGCCCCACATCCACTAGTTCACTTTCTCCATTAGACATCGATATATCTTTTGTAAACTACCCTACGACAATCTTAGGGTGCTACAATGTATATTATGAGACAAGGCATTTAGTCGCCTATATACGTGTAGCACTCTAGTTGACATCTTCCGGGTATTGATGATTCCATCACAGCCCAGGGTGGAAGGCAGTTAGGACTAAGTGAGCTAGTTGGGACTAAATGAACTAGTCGGAACTAGTTAGTAGGCAAGTGCACTAGTTGGAACTAGTTAGCAGAGAAGTGAACTAGATTGAATGAACTACCTTCCCCTCACTAACTGGCCTGCCTAATATAAGTGTGATGGATCCGCTGCCTGCATTGTCTCTGATTGCCTCGTGAGGATGTTATGTGGGTCCGGTGATCGGTCTTAGTCCTGTTGGAACGCTGATCGGTCTTAGTCCTGTTGGAACGCTGATCGGCTGTCAGGGAGCGAAGGAAGGGATTGCTTAAGGGTTGTTGGAGTAATCGCCACCATTCCGCAGGAATGGTTTTTGTCAAAGAAAATATTTAGAATTGGGTGAGGACTTTGGAGCAGGGGAAGGGGAGAGGTGTTTTCACGGTGAAATGTAATCTTATAGAGCCGTTTATAGAAAGCAAGAAGGAAATTTGATTGAAGAAGCCTAAAGTTGTAGACCTTCGTCGGGGCTGAAGAAGAAGCGAGATGAAATAATAAGATAGCAGTAATAAATAACGCTGCGAATTATTACACAATGGTCTATTATTTACAAATAACAATATTACGGTATAATTGTGGATATATCTTTCCATTTTTTTTTAATCACACTTTACTGATTTTAATACTCTATTCATATTTATCTGTATCTTAAAAAATAACTGAGTTATGGCTAACCCTGAATTATGGCCGTTTTTAAGGAGAAAATTGTATAAATTAATATATTTAATGTATTTATGGACGATATTTTCTGAAACCATTGGTGTTCTTTGCCAAGGGCATCGTGTTTACCGATCTCACTATACTACGAGGCATGTTTTTTAAGTAAGTACCGTTTTGCAATTCCGCCGCCGCAGCGCTACGGTCGGCGTTCCGCGCATGCACGCCGGTTACCTACAAATCTTGTCTACGCACTGACGCCATTACAGTCAGATTGTTCATTGTATACGTTGTTTACTGAGTGTTTAAGATGCCTCCGACAATCGTGAGTCCCGCTGATTGTGAAGTACGGGCTGTTATACGATTTCTTAGTGCTAAAGGCGTAAAACCGATCGATATTCATCGTCAGATCGTTGAAGTTTACGGAAAAAACATTATGAGTGATGGAATGGTAAGGAAATGGGTGAGAGCATTTAAAGATGGCCGCAAAAATGTGCATGATGAAGAACGGAGTGGGCGTCCTTCGGTCGTTAATGAAGATTTGTTGCAGAAAGTGGACGAAAAGGTGAGAGAAAACAGACGATTTACAATTTCATCATCAATATTCTCGTAGTGTTTTGTATCGCATTGTGACCGAGAACTTGAATTACCGGAAATTGGATTCACGTTGTGTGGGGGAAACTCTAGATCATCCTCCATACAGCCCTGATCTGGCGCCCAGCGACTATCAATTGTTCCTGCACTTGAAGAAACACCTGGGCGGTCGGCGTCTTCAAGACGATTACGAAGTCAAAACATTTGTGATGCTGTGGTTAACAAGTCAGGCGGCAGAATTTTTTGAGGAGGGTATTCAAAAACTGGTGCCGCGTAATGACAAGTGCCTCAAAATTCATGGAAAAGTAGATTAAGGTACAGGCTTTCATGTAAAAATAAAATTATTGCGATATCTTTGCACGTCTTTTTTAAATTCCAAAACGGTACTTACTTAAAAAGCAAGCCTCGTATTAGGTGGCATAGAGGAAAAGATTTAATAACTGGCAGGTTTTAATAAATACATTATTATTAAAATTAGGTAACACATATAAATTCTATTTACATGACATTTCCTAGAATCATGGCTTGAGAATACTGAGGCACTGATTACTATAACCTTGCCAAACAAAAACACATTAAAATTATTACACAATTGATATATTATTTCCAAATAACTATATTAGGGTGTAACTTTTTATAGATAATTAACTAATATGAAAAGCACTAAATAATTCAATGGAAAATAGTATATCACCACTGCTAATTTTAACATGCTATATCTCTGCTAGTTCTTAACCAACTTCCATGATACTTTTTTCATTTTTCATGAATATATAGATCATTTTTTTATTTATTTTTTATTAATTATTCTATCATGCTTAAGTAAGTGATTCTAAATCTCTCTACTATTTTTGTTAATCTTCAAAAATATTTGAGTTATGGGCGTATTTATGGGTTAAATTTAAATATTTTCTTATCTTTTTCCTAATTTTCGCGTTTTTTGTTTGTTTGTTTTTTTGTTAAAACACTAATACAATTTTTCTCTTCGAAAATAACGGAGTTACAATCGTGTGTAAACGCATGGTTTTATTTATTTTTATATTTTAATTTTAATTTTAACAAAATTTTTTATATATAGAGATATTGATTTTAGGTACTAAGTGTTTTGGTATTGTTTTTATTTATGATGATGTGATTTTTTAGTATGTAGTGGTATAATGTATATATAATTTGTTTTGTTTTGTTTTATTTAATCTTTGGTGTATATGTATAGATATATCTAAGTATTTAAAAGAAACTGTGAAACGGCAGAGAAAGAAAAGAGAAAAAAAAAGAAAAATAAGTAAAAAAAAAATTAAAAAGAGTAAAAATGGAAAAAAAGTTGTATTTATAGTTAAATAAAATGTTAAGAATATTCCTGTAGGAATGAATCGGTATGCTGTGTTATAGCGACCCAATTAAGTTGGGCAGCATCACTTTGTTTGTGAATTTATGAATAAAGTGTATCTCTCTCTTCTTTTTTTTTATCGCTGTTTACTGATTCTAAAACTCTATATATTCAATATTTCAAACCAGAATTAACGTGTTTATAGTATGTCACTTTATAGTATGTCACTTAGCATGAAATATGAAAAGTGTCGTGAATAATATTGGTATTTTACCGCACGTTCTGGAGTCTAATGTAATGTAATACTCTTATGGATTAGAATATATTTTGATATTATAATGTAATAGTCTAATATAATGTAATGTAATAGTCTTATGGATTAGAATATATTTTGATGATATAATGGATGCTTCCCTTCCGTTCCTTACTCATCGCCTCGAAAGATATTCGCCCGCCATCGATTTAGTTTGAAGCTTCTGTAACAGCAGCTTGCTTCTTCCGCGGACACCGTTCCTCTCTGGACGGAAGGTTATCTGAAGCGTAACGCTGATGGTCTACAAACATTTTGATTGTTAACTAAGCGATTGTTGAGGCGAGGGCTTGAGAGGTTTGCAACCAAGTCTAAGCAACTCTACAGAGGATTATATCAGGTGGTGTGTTGTCTTCGGGTCTATCACGGAGTGTAATGTGATCAAATGTGCATTTTATTCGGAACCCTTCTCATTATATAGTATTTTTCTATATATTGTAGAAATAGTAAAAATATATAAATACTCTACAAATTATCACACAGAGGTCAAAATAACCATATAAGGATATAACTGTTTAAATAGCTATTTGTAGCTGCTGATCTAGTCAAATTTTATTTATCTTCAAAAATGACTGAATTATTGAATTAAATCACTTTTAATCGGCCGCCATGTTAAAAATTATCAGCTGATACAATGTCTAGGTGTTAGGGTCATCCCTAGTATTTTTGAACCGATTTTTTTTTTTTTTTTAAATCATTTTATTGGTATTTACAACTGTATTCACAAAAAAATACATCAAGTAAATGATATGTGTTATATAATACAATGACATGATATACATGCAGAGAAGCTGCCCATTGGAAGCACTCTGAAAATATTATAAACTAGAAGGTCCCGGGCCATTTCCTTTTCAGGCGCCTCGGAGGATTATCCGGAATTGAAGAGGAAGAAAGGATTGAAACTAGTGGGTTAGAGTGAGAATGGAGTTTGTCAACAACGGATATTCAATATCAAGATTCTATGTATCTTGAAACGTAAGCCCTCAAATTTTAAGGGAGGGGAGAGGGGGCGTATTTTTATTTATTTATTTTTGTTCATTAATGAAATTAATAATTAGTGCCGACCAATTTGGAATGAAGTAATAAGCTCGAAGACCTATTGACCATTCCTCTCCCTCGAAGACCTACCAAACGGCAATGACAGAACAATCAGAGACTGTACGATGTCTAGTTGGCCTAAGAGAGCGGAAGTAGTCACTGCTAAGCAACAACTTCCTGCTTCAACTCCAATCCAAGTCCCGCATTCCTCTTTGTGTCCCCTCTCTTGATTGGAAGGTGGGGGGGGGGAGTGGTGTTTGACTGAAGCGAGTGCCATTAACAGCTATCTTGGAGGGGAAGGGGGGAGGATGGAACTATTAGTAAGGGTAGTGACACGCTCCTAGGGTACGAGCATCAATCCAAAGAGGCTAGATTATATTTTGGCAACTGAATATTCTATCCAATATATGTCTCGATAAATTAAATAAAACAGTTAATATTCGTTAGTCATTGTGGAATTGGCCGCCATTACATCCAGCGAGGACCTCGAATCAAAAGCACTCGATGATAGAGATGGCATAAAGATACATAATAAAGGATAACGTTTACAATTCTATAACTTGAATATATTCCACAAACGCCTAACATGGAACCTTCATACTAGACTCAAACTACATGAAACTGCTCGTAGGTACCGATTACTACAACACCTGTTTACTACAAAAAACTCATTTATATAACCATTATCAGGCCTATTTACACCGACGTTAATGAGCTACGGGGGTCTAGTAAACCATCAAATTCCTCTCGCACCAACCTTTGCAATCCAAAATTCTTCGAAAAATCCGCAATTTTTTTACAAATAAAATCATACATACAGACCTAAATATCCCACTAGCTAAAGACTTAGCCCGATGTAGACATACTTATTTTCGTTTCAAACTCCCTGCCCACACAAGCCCACTATATCCATGGCCTCTCCTCCATATCTATTCCTGACAATCCACCGAGGCGACTTATAAGAAGATGGCCAAGAGACCTCCTACCATAAATTAGACATTGGAGTGCTACCAATGGGTAGTTTTTTCCCAGGAATATCATGTGTTTTAATCAATTTATTTAAATAAATAAAAAATATTTGGGTTCCTTTGAACAAACTATTGACGAAGAGCCGTCTTCTTCAACCTCCATCTGGTCACCCCCGTTAAACATTGTCAAAGGTTTACCATCCAATGGAATACAGCCTATCTTCGACCCCCGGCACACTACGATAGCTGCTGAGGTGGCTCTACTGTGGTGACGGCCGAAGGAGCAGGCCCACTGTGGTACCCTCCTGGAAGCAGACAATACCCACTCAGGATATCAAAGAATAATATCCACTCACAATGTCCAATCAGCGACTAGAATAAGAAAAGTTGCAGGAGAGCTTTGTCTTTAAGGTCCAATGAGAGAGCTCCTTTAATTAACCTCCATTCTTCTGTCGACTTACAGTCTCCTCCTGCGTCACGGTTCAATTCAATAACCGAATATATTAGAAAAGAAGAGAACTGTGCTATCCGTAATATTATCTATTCAAATACCGACATATAATGAGTTAATGTTAGACATTAAAAACTATCACTAAAAAAATCAAATTGATTCTGTACAAAACTGTCATCTATACTATTCTACTGGAGTCTGGAGTACTGGAATCCAACTCCCGAAAAATGGAGGTTAGACGCGAATCACAACTATGCTACCCGATTTACAACCCCAATCGATTAAAAAAAATATACATAATTGCTGCCACATTTTTTTTTTTTTCTCTTGCTTCAAACTCTGACATTCCAATCATCCGAAAAATAGGTGACTATAAAAAGGCTACTCTGAAACGTTACACAAATAAACATTGCTTATGTAATGTAATTATATAAAATATTACTTGATTAAATGCGGGATGTAAAAATGTATTAGTTTATTATACACAAATGAAACCAACAGTTCATTACTTTCATTTACATATATATGAAATATATAGTAATAAAGAGTATTGCGTTTATGAACATTTCCGAATTTATAGTTTTCACCGGAAGCACATGTTTTAGAGTCCCCTGAGTCCAAATGGCAAAAAAGTGTGTGTGTGGTAAGTCTAGCACGAAACCGAAAAGTCGTACGAAACTGAAATTTCATATTTGAGACAGTTGTCTATCTATATATATATATATATATATTATATATATAGGTTGAGATGTTACACCAAAGGTACCTTAATAAGAACAAACCTCCTCCCTCGAGTTCCAGGTGTAGGTGTACACTATATCATACATAATGTATACTGTATATTATATAGTAAATATGTATTTTTCCGGTGACACGAAAGTCCAAGTAGTCCCTTAGCCGCGCGATGTAATCTGCTGGGAGAAGACTTTCGCGTTTCTCGATGCTATTTTACCGAGTAGGTTCATCACTCCCTACGTCTATTTTTGTGAGTGGCCGCCGTTTGGCTGACGGGTCTCATATACCCAGGGAATAGCCTGTGAGTGAATCCCTATTTTATTATGTCCTTGAATAAGTCCCGAATTAGAACTCACAACCTTTGGCGTGGGAAACTAGCGCCACGGGCTTTTCTATTCTTTAGTACCAACAGCAAGCGGTTTTTCCAGGAGCACATCACCAATTTAGGAGGACAAAAGTCAGGTAAAAAGTTTGTAATTTTCCAGTGCTTCACCTTTTTATTATTAGTTGGCAAGACCATTAATACTTATATTTCCCACGATACCGTGTTTACAAATAAATAGTAAATGAATGAATCATTCCTGTTCACACAAGTGCCTAATAACCAACAGTGGGATTATTTTTATTCGATGGCCATTTATTCTGTTTAAGGTGTATTTAGAGCAAAGTCTTTTTGCTTTTATTTAACTATGGATATTGCTAAGACAGGTTAGACATTATATTTCCAAACTCGTTACTGAATATAAATTGCAATCTCACCTGTAGAGTTGATTTAGCAATTTGTAAATGTATGCCCCTATTCAATAACGAAAAACTATATAACCCCCAAGTTACCCCGAGGGTTTGTTTCATCAATCCTTCAAGTCTTCAGGTATTGCAAAGAATTTTTGTGATTTTTTGCGTTTTGAGTGATACATCATTTATTTCAGACACAAAACAACGAATCAAAAATTTTACAATCTATAACTTCAAGAATTTCCTAAACCATATAAAATACATCTATTAGCATATTTTAACAACTCCGAGTCATAATTAGATTTTTTATATTGTTTTTCCCATATTCTGGGACTTCAAACATAAAATATAGGGGAGTTTTAGATTTTAGCAAATAAATTTGATGTCTGACCACGGTGCGCTCGCTCATCGTGTCAAAAAATTAACTAGTTTTTATAATTTTTTCTTATAATTTTTAAAATATTTTTTTCCGTAATCTGGGACCCCAAAGGTTAAATATAAACAAGTTTCAGAATTTTGTCCACCTAAATCGGTCATATTGCCCACTGTGAGGCGGTCACCCATCCAAGTACTAACCACGCCCGACGATGCTTAATTTCGGTGCTTAGACGAAAATCCGGTTTGTTCAACGTGGTACTGCCGTTGGCAATATAATATAACATAATATATATATATATATATATATATATATATATATATATATATATATATATATTATATACTATATACTTTATGTAACTTTGTCCCGGACTATTTTTTTCTTTTCTTATATATACTAGCATGAGTTTCTGTTTGTTCGTGACAGTTTCTCTATTTACACACAGGATTCTGATTTATATTTAGACTCGAGGAAGACCACTTTTACACCTTCAAGATGATGAAGAAGACTATTTAGTTGTCGGACTATCCTGGGAGATGGTAGAATGGTATACCATCACGCTGCCTTCAATATCGTAACATTACCGCAGCAGTAATATAAGGCTGCCTTCAATATAGTTACCATTAGCTCAATAACACGATATTTAATATTCCTTACGGGATGAGGAACGGTAAAGCTAAATTCGCAGTCGGGTTTAAAACCATATAGTAAGTTGAGATTGATGTGATATAGAAATGATAGGCCTTGCTCAAGAATGCAAGAGACGGTATGCGTGCTGCGAGGGATATGCTTTGGGATTCACACCAACCAAATCCCTGAAAAATCTTGCTAGATATTTAACTTTCTCAGTTTATGTTTTAATTAGAACTGATTAGAACATAAATATTACAGAACAATCAGAAAATAAAATTTTAATGTCATAATATAATAAAATATAAAAAAAAAGAAAAAAAAAAAAAAAACCTGTACCACTACAACCCATGAAGGGTCTTGGGCTCAGTACATATAGAGATTCGTACTGTTACTAGGCCAACGGCTGTGCAATGAGGTGATTAGGCCGAGATCACACTCAGCCGCCAGGTTTTTCCCCAATTTGGGTATCCACTTTATAGAGGCTGGGTCTGCCCCAGGAGGGTCTCCATACTCTGGGGTCGCCCCTCGACTGAAATAACAGAATAAATAATATTCCGCCACAGCCGGGATTCGAACCCAGGACCCGGATCACAGTAGACTGGTGCTCTATCCACTAGACCACGCCGCTCCCTAATAAAATATAACATGACATAATTTTAATGTCATGATATAATAAAATATAACATAACATAATTTATACTAAGACTCCTGTATTTATCCTGTATGTACATTCTTATTCTAAAGGGGCATGTCCTAGGATAATAAAGAATTTGTTTATTTAGTTAAACAACTATAATAAAATTACTTTAAATATTTGTTTGTTGTCAAAGTTTCTTTCGGTAATTGGAAAGGCAAATGAATTATTCAAAATGCAAAAAAGAAAACCAAGTCTTGAATACTGGCAACTATTAATAAAGTTTAAACTTTCGTATATAGTTATAGCAAATAATCATATTATATTATATTTTATATATATATATATATATATATATATATATATATATATATATATTAATATAAAGAAAATGAATCCTGTAGTTGTAGAGCCTATTTGAAGGGTATTGGGTAGGGTAAATTTTGAAAAATCGAGGTTATCCCTACCTCAGAATCGCCCCAAGTCTGAGAAAAGCAGAATGAATAATTGAGACGTTGATTTCCAAAAGGTACTATATCCATTCTAGGAAATTTTACAGGAAGCCCGAAAATCTCTCATTACTATATTATTAAACTAGCTAATTTGGGTCTTTTTGCCTTAAAATTTAGAATTATTTTTTTACTATAATAATAACATCATATTAAAGTTATGAAATGAATTTTTCACTTACTATATATAGTAAGGGGAAGTATTGCGATCGTGAAAATTTTCGAATTCCAGTTTTCAACGGAAATACACGTTTTAGGGTCCCCTGAGTCCAAATAACCAAGTCCCGCAAAAAGGTCTGTGTGTGTGTGTTGTGTGTGTGTGTGTGTGTTGGAGTGTGTGTGTGTGTCTGTGTGTGTGTGTGTGTGTGTGTGTGTGTGTGGTAGCTCCCGGGCGAAAACGGTAAGTCCTAGGAAACTGAAATTTCATATTTAAGACAACTATACGCCCGAGACGTGACAAAACTTTTTTCATCAAAATGAGCCAACCAGAAGAGGCACTTTATACCATGCATTTTTCACCTTTTTTCGATTTTCTCAAAAACGGTTCCGACGATTTTGATTAAACTCGCTATATCGATGTAAACTTTAATGGGCTTCAATATCATGTAGGTTTTATTTAGATAAAAATGGTTTGACAGGGCTTAAATGCCGATATTTTAAATTGTCTTCCCCTAAAGTACCTTTAATTTTGTAGATTCAATAATAATAACTAGATTATCTTGTTAACGCTGATGAAAGACTGGTAAATATATAAATTGAATAAATCCGATACCCAACTAAAGGAGAAAACAGGAAAAATATTTTTTTAATGCAATTTTTCGTTTTTGAACATAAGAGCAGTAATATACATGTATGATATACCGTTGGAAAGCTAAAGATTTTAGAAAAATTATCATCTCATACACAAGCTTTTAAAAGTTAATAGAGAGTGATGAAATGAACATAAAACTAACTGATTATTTTAGATAATAATATAATAGATTTTTGAATCAAACACATGTTTCTATAGAAATTCAATTTAATTAATTCCTTAATAGTTTGACGTATTTTTATCTCTAACTGTTTTTGAAAATTCTTTCATTGATTTTAAAAATGCAGGTAAGTGAAAGTCGTGTGTTGCCCGCACCAGATTTTTTTAGAATGATTTGGAACGAAAATAAATGAGTAATTAGCACTTTTAAAAAATGACCGCATTTTTAATTCACGTTTTTTAAGGACTTGAAAATTCATTAGATAACATCAAATAAAATATTTAGATAAAACTAAATGATGAGAATACCAATATGTAAAAAAATCAATTTCGTAAAAAATGTCCTTTAGTACCTTTTGGAAATCAACGTCTCAATTGTGCTAGCACAGCCGGATCAGAACCTCCCTAAGAACAGTAGTATAGTCTTGCAGATTGCTTACCGACCCACCAAGGGGCGTCCGGAAGATGTCATTGGAAAAATAATAAAAAATTATCTTAAAGAAAAAATATTTGCGAAGACTAGGCTTGTTACAAAAATACATCAAGCATTTTACAGACACACTAAATTGTACTTGGTAACAGCATATAGGTATCTTTATTGTATTCATAAATTTTAGTAATTGCCTTTGAACAACATTTTGTGGACTGTAATTGATTCATAGAGCCTTGATCTAGCAAATATTATCTCAAAAACTTATTCGCATCGCGGTCGATAAAACGTTAGTCCTGGTAATCAAAATAGACGCGGCTTAAAATTAAGACGATGATTTAAGATTAATAGTTACCATATCCATTTAATGAAATTGGCAGTAATTTTTATTGAACCATTTCATTTGATTATTTTAGTAATACTTCCATTATCATTTTGACAAGAAGCTAACCCGTATTGTCAAAATATCTCAAATTCAAAATGTCTTTTCTACTTTTCTAAAATTAATTGTATTATGCTTAAAAATGAATTCATCAATAAATCAGATTTCGAAAAAGCATTCAGAATCATTTGAAATTCCATCCAAATTTTTATTTTATTTTTAAAGACAACCATATTTTTTCAGCGTTGGTAATTTAGGGAAAGGTCGTCCAAGGTTTCAAATTTGTTATCTTTACGGCGCCCTGCCCAAACATTACCTTCAGGAAATCAAGGTCTCGATCGTGGATGCCGACTTCATTAGATAACAATACTTGAGACAGACCTGATATTATTATATGCTATATATTAAGATGATCCAGATCCAGAGACCAGAGCAGAGGGCCCGAGCTATAGAGAACAGTCACTACAGGTCCGCCCACACTGCCCGTCCCAACCTCACTCCTGCTACGTCTGCTCCAATATCCTAGCACATCATATATATATATATATATATATATATATATATATATTATATATATATATATATATAGAGAGAGAGAGAGAGAGAGAGAGAGAGATGTAATTAGTGTAATACCGCTACACAGAAATACGCCACATGTAAAAGAAAGAAATATCTTTAAAAAAAAGACAATTCTACCAAAATGTAAAATATCTGTGTTATTTTTTCTTCATATGGCATAGGATATATCCATCCATACAGCCAGGCATGTAAAGTTTGGTTATTTAGTTTTGTTAGCATAATGAAGTTATTTAATTTTAGACGACTTTTTTTTAAATTTAAAATAATTCGCTCTAATTGGCGGTTTGTATTGCCTATTATTTGGCTCATTGAGGCTCTGCAATAAGAGTAATAATACATTAGAGATTATTAATACAGTAAACATTTAATTTGCTATTAAACTGGCAAGCTATTATTCCGACAACTTCTCTTGTACGTCTCTCGGAGGGAACGTTAAAAGGTGGTCCCGACCTGTGCAATCTCAGGAACTCGTTAAAGATCCCTATCCTAGTAAAACCTGGATAGGCAATGTAACAATAAGCAATTAAATAATTAATCTCTATACGATTGTCATGGAGGGGGAAGTGAAGCGCTACGAGTGGCGACTCTCGAAAACACAGAGAGAGGCTTACGAACTTACCGAGAGTGCACTAGTTAGTGGTTTTTGTGTAGTACCAATAATATGTCTAATTTTATCTTTTCCTACGTACTTTTTCATAATAATAGTTTTCTGTGGCCACACACACACATGTAATCATTTAGTTGAAAATGAAATTATAACTATACTTGTAATAATAAGCCTGAAATCAAATGTAAGTAGTTTAATTTATTTATTTTGTATATTAACCAATAAAAATGGCTTATAGCCAAGCGCCCAACACGAAGTTTTCTATGTTCTCCTCCCAAAATTAATTGGTTACAGCAACATTTAATACTCCCACTAGCAACATCGTCCGATTAGCCATAGTAGCGTAAAGTGACGTTAAATAAATAAACAAACAAACATAAAAATTGTAGACATGCAGAAGCAATTTTGAGTGCAGTTTTTAAAATCAAGGCACTATTTCTTCTGAAAAGCTTTTTTAATTCCAATGATACTTCCCTAGCCGGCCTAGTCGAGGATATTGGTGCAATATATATAAGCTCGGGACCACCTTTTAACGTTCCCTCCGAGAGACGTACAAGAGAAGTTGTCGGAATAATAGGTTAAATAGCAAATTAATATGTTTACTGGATTAATAATCTCTAATGTATTATTACTCTTATTACAGAGCCTCAATGAGCCAAATAATAGACAATAATAACTACCAATACCAATACCAGTTCTAAATTAAAAAAATTAAGTAATTTTACATCCTAAAATCCTACGTACAAAGATATATTGTCACAAAGCGGAAGAGAACAAATCAGCAGTGTAGCGAATTATTTTAAATCAATAAAAACGTCTTCTAAAATTAAATAACTTCATTCATTATGCTAACAAAACTAAATAACCAAACTTTACATGTCTGGCTCTACGGACGGATATATCCTATGCTATATAAAGGAAAAATGGCTTAGATATTCTACATTTTGGTA
The DNA here is from genome assembly GCA_023052935.1 of Piezodorus guildinii. Taxonomy (NCBI): domain Eukaryota; kingdom Metazoa; phylum Arthropoda; class Insecta; order Hemiptera; family Pentatomidae; genus Piezodorus; species Piezodorus guildinii. Next base: position 463,901 of record CM041292.1, on the reverse strand, counting down.
GAATCGTCTTTTTTTAAAGATATTTATTTTAACAAGACTTTTACATGTGGCCACAAGCCTCAGAATTTCTGTGTAGCGGTATTACACTAATTACATGCTACACTTTTGTGATATTTACAGAAGGTTTTAATGGTTATTACAACCTGTTTCTTTTAAAATAGTAGGAAAAATCTATTTAAAAATAAAACCTGCACAGTAAAAAGATTTAAAGTAAATTCAAAAACAAACACGGATAATTGGCAAAAAAATAAACTGTTGATTTCATTTGTGTATAATAAACTAATACATTTTACTTTCACTTACTATATGTAGTAAGGAAAAGTATTGCGATCGTGAAAATTTTCGAATTCCAGTTTTAAACGGAAATACACGTTTTGGGGTCCCCTGAGTCCAAATAACCAAGTCCCGCAAAAAGGTCTGTGTGTTGTATGTGTGTGTGGTGTATGTGTGTGTGTGTGTATGTGTGTGTGTGTGTGCGGTAACTCCCGGGCGGAAACGGTAAGTCCTGTGAAACTGAAATTTCATATTTAAAACAAATCCACGCCCGAGATGTTACAAAACCTTTTTCATCAAAATGAGCTTACCAGAAGATTTTCTCGAAAACGGTTCCGACGATTTTGATTAAACTCGCAAGATCGATGTAAAATTGAATGAACTTTAATATCATGTAGGTTTCATTCTTATTAAAATGGTCTGCCAGAGCTTAAATGCCGATATTTTAAATTTTCTTTCTCTAAAGTATCTTTAATTTTGTTGATTCTATAAAAATAACTATATTATCTTGTTAACACTGATGAAAAACAGGTAAATATATAAATTGGATGAATTCGATACCCAACTAAAGGAGAAAACAGGAAAAATATTTTTTTAATGCAATTTTTCGTTTTTACTTTTGAACATAAGAGCAGTAATATACATGTATAATATACCGTTGGAAAGCTAAAGATTTTTGAAAAAATATTATCTCATACACAAGCTTTTAAAAGTTATTAGAGATTGATAAAAAGCTGATAAAACTAACTGATTATTTTAGATAATAACACAATAGATTTTTTAATAAAACACATGTTTCTATATAAATTCAATTTAATTAATTCTTTAATAGTTTCACGTATCTTTATCTCGTACGTATCTTTATCTTCACGTAACTGTATTTGAAAATTCTTTCATTGATTTTAAAAATGGTGGAGGTAAGTGAAAGTCGTGTGTTGCCCGCACCAGATTTTTTACATTCCGCAGTTAATTAAGTAAGATATGATTCGTACATCTATATGTATAACAGAGTGTTCAGAGTAGTCTTTTTATAGTCACTAATTTATCAAATTATTGGGTTGTCGCAATTTTTTAATTATTGAATGTTGTAAATTGGAAATCATAGTTGTTATTTGGGTACAACGAGCATAATTATTTACGCTAATCACACATGTGTTTTGAACCACGTCCATTTTTCGGTAGTTCGATCGCATTTGTAACTCCAGACTGGGACAGAGTTGGTCAATATAGGACGGATGACAGTTTTGTATCGAATCAATTTGTTTTTTAGTTAGTTAGATAGTTTTGAAGTATTAGAGTCATTCTGCTGATGACATTTTTTGTTCTATTACATTTGTTGTGTATATGTTTAGTAAAAGTCAAGGATTTGTCTATTTCTAGTCCTAAGTAGTTTACAGACTGGAGCCAAGGTACTGTAGTTCCGTTCATAATGTTAAATATCGATTGTATATGTAAAGATAGTTGTGGCACTGACTTCCACCTAGGTGTACAGCTGCCCAACAACAAACAGTGCAGTCCAGTTGGTAGCGTCCCCTGCGCCATGTTGTTTTGTATATATAGCAGTAATAAACAAGCTGTCTAGTACAAGGTTCTTTTATTCCACTGCCTAATAACTCTATAACTTTAATAGGTTATGGGCCCAGAGTATTTTTGTGCAGAGCATAGTATTTGTGTATAGTGTCAACGCGTAGTCGCGAAGTGATATTATTTTATTAGTGATTTTTGTTTACCGGTACTATGGCGTCAGTTACTACATCAGAAGTATCATTTAAAGCACAGAGTGGTTGCTTTATATGTGGGGATAAAAGACATTTCAAGGCACAGTGTCCCAAAAATAAGCAGAACCGTGGAAGTAAATCCTTTAATAGAAGCTTTCGTGGGAAAAGAAGAGGAACAATCCAGGGTAATTCAGCAGATGTAGATGAAGAAGTTGTAATGGTGGCCCTAAATTGTGGTAATATTAAACTATCATCTAACAATGTGTTTTTAGTCGATTCAGGTGCGAGTAACCATCTTTTTAAGGCAGAATTGGAACCCCTTTTGTCAAATGTTTCGAATCTTGATCATGATGTTGCCATACATATAGCTAATGGTGATAAAATGTTTACTAGAAAAGAAGGTACCCTAAGAGCAACCTCTCAAGGTAGGATTGTAAACATTAAAGGTTTAATAGTCCCGGGGTTAAAACATAATTTATTATCAGTGAGTGCAGTTACCTCAAAAGGCTTAAAAGTGATTACAGATTCTAAGGAGATGAAAATCTGTGGAAGAAATTTTAAGCTGAGTTGTCCACGAGTGAATGGATTGTACATATTTAAGTTTGATGAACCCAGTGATAATCAAGTCAAGTGCAACATTTCAAGTGCTACGGATGGAGATCTATGGCATAAGCGGCTAGGACATTTGAATCGGCATGGACTCAAAAGTTTAGGATTACCCTATAGTGACAAGAAGTGTTCGGCATGCATTGAAGGTAAGGCTACTAGACAGCCCTTTTCAAATAATAGGAAACGCACATCAAAGGTGGGTGAATTAATTCACTCTGATATATGTGGTCCTTTCAATCCTGAATCAGTTGAAGGACATAAGTATATGCAGGTGATTTTGGATGACTTCACTCATTTTGTGCATGTTAAACTTCTCCATATGAAGAGCGAAGCTGAAACAAACCTGATGGATTATATAGCGGAACTAGAAAGGCAGCAGGGTGTCCCGGTGAAAAGGCTACGTTTAGATAATGGAGGTGAATTTACATCTAAATTTTTTCAAAAATATTGTTCAGATAAAGGTATAAAATTAGAATATTCATTGCCATATAGCCCTTAAATGAACGGAAAGAGTGAAAGAATGAATAGGACACTATTAGACATGATGCGTACTAAGGTATCAGATTCCAGTATACCCAAGTTCTTGTGGGGGGAAGCAGCTCGATGTTCTGCTTATGAACTGAATAGGTCACCTACTTCAGCCTTAAATAAAGGTGAAACTCCCTCATTAAAATGGAATGGTAGAAATGATCTGTCTAAACTTCGTATATTTGGTTGCCGAGCATGGCCTACCATTCTTCCTAAAGGTTCCAAATTGGATCCCAGAAGCAAGGAGGGGGTGATGGTTGGTTATTGTGGTGGAAAGTTATTAGATCTAGAGATGTGATATTCGAGGAGAGCCAAATGCCCTATAAAGAAGTTAAAAATGTACCTATTGTCTATCATAATAGTGGTGGAAGCTATGAAGAGGGAAGGAAAAATGGTGAAGAGAATAACACCAATATCTCAGAGCAGCCAGAAGATACTTATAGACCTCAGAATGATTGTAATCCAGAGCAGTCAGAAAACCCTTCAAGACTTCAGAATGAAGAATCCAATCCAGAGCATTCAGAAGAAACTTCTAGACCTCAGAGAAACCGGTCAAAACCTCATTTCCTAAATGATTATGAGTTATATAATGCATACTGTATGGTAAGCCGATCAGATGGAGTTCCATCATCTTATGAGGATGCTAATAAAAAGGAGGAATGGCAGGAAGCCATTATTAAAGAACTAAAAGCTCATGAGAAGATGAACACTTGGTCTGAAGAGGAAGCACCGAATGGAAGTGTCCCAATCACAACTAAATGGGTTTTCACAGTGAAGGAATATGGAATCAAAAAGGCCAGATTGGTAGCAAGAGGGTTTGAAGAACAAACTCAAGGTGATTGTGTATTTAATTACTCGCCAGTTTGCCGAATGGATACTGTAAGAACTCTGTTGTCATTTGCATGCCAAAACGATTGGAGTATTAGACAAGTTGATGTGCCAACAGCCTTTCTCAATGGCTCACTGGACTATCCTGTGTTTATAAAACCACCTAAAGGTGTAAGTTGTTCTACAAAAACTCTGAGACTTAATAGGCCACTTTATGGACTTAAGAAAGCACCGAAGTATTGGAATGAAAGATTTAATTCTTTTATGTTAAAATTGGGATTTAAAAGATCCCAATATGATTTATGCCTTTACTACAAGAGTAGGGTGTTCTTTGTTCTTTTTGTGGATGATGGCCTAATTACAGGGGATGAAAAGGCTATTGAAGAATTAGTGAACAATTTAAAAGGAGAGTTCAGCATTAAAGAAATGAAGGTTTCTCAATTTTTAGGGATGAAGATTGAAAGGCAAGAAAAGAAAATAAGGGTTACACAAACCCGCTTTATTGATAAACTCCTTGAAGATTATAATATGGAAGAGTGCAGGAAAGTATCAACCCCCATGGAGGTTGGATTTAAGCTTAACGCTGATAGTCCACCTTTAGATGAAAATATACCACACAGGAGCTTGGTATGTGGACTTATGTATCTGAGCACAACAACTCGCCCGGATTTATCATTCCCAATTAGCTATTTATCTAGATGTTTAGATAAAGCTACTCAGCAGTCTTGGAAAGCTGCAAAACGAATACTCAGATATCTCAAAGAAACTCGAGATATTGGTCTTACTTTCAAACCAAGTGAGAACCTAGGACTTATTGGTTATTCAGATGCTGACTGGGCAGGTGACATAGAAACACGAAAGAGTGTAAGTGGCTTTGCAGCATTCTGCGGAAGCAATCCCATAGCTTGGCATTCAAGAAAGCAAGCATGTGTGGCTCTTTCAACGATGGAAGCGGAGTACATTGCAGCAGGAATGGCATCACAGGAAATTGTGAGTTTAAGTGGTATAATTAGTGGTGAAACATTAAGTGGAAAACTGTTGGTGGATAACACTAGTGCTATAGCTTTTATAAAGAATTGTGAAAACTCTAAACGAGCAAAACACATTGATATAAAATTCCATTTTGTTAAAGATCTTATTTCCAAAGAAATAATATCTGTGGAACACATCAATTCTGACCGCAATGTGGCAGATTTGTTCACAAAACCACTTGCCTTTGATAAGTTTCAAATGTTTCGGAAGACTTTGATTAATTAATATATTAATGTAATTTATATATATTGTGCTAAAATTGTTGTATAGAACTTTGTAATAGTATAATATTTTACTTGTTTTGTTGTATAGAATTTTGTAATAGAATAATATTTTTACTTGTTTTGTGGTGTAGAATTTTGTAGTAGAATAATATTTTTACTTGTTTTGTATGTGAGATACAATTGAATATTTACTTGTGTATGTATATATATTTGAAAACATTCAATTGAGGGGGTGTGTTAAATATCGATTGTATATGTAAAGATAGTTGTGGCACTGACTTCCACCTAGGTGTACAGCTGCCCAACAACAAACAGTGCAGTCCAGTTGGTAGCGTCCCCTGCGCCATGTTGTTTGTATATATAGCAGTAATAAACAAGCTGTCTAGTACAAGGTTCTTTTATTCCACTGCCTAATACTCTATAACTTTAATACATAACAAGGATTTTTGTAAAGGTTTTGGGGAAATTACTGCCTCAGTTTTGTAGTCATTGCTTTTGGTTTATTATTTTCAAAATTGAACCTTTGTAATCGACCAAATAAATCCCCCGCCCTTCTAAAATTTGAGAGCTTACGTTTCAAGATGCGTAGAATCCGAACAACAAATCCTTTTGTCCGCCGTCAGTTGGTTATTTTTAAAATGGCGGCTGATTAAAAGTGATTTAATTTTTATACAATTAAGAATTGTTTGAATGAATAATTGTATTATTATTACATATACATATATATAGGTTTATGTATAGTAATAATTTATTAAAGAATTTTAAAAGAAAAAGTTTTTGGCTGTGAAAACAAATGTAGACTTGACTGAGGAGGAGGTAATAAAACAATATATGTGTGTATATTAGTTTTGATATGCATAGTTAAGAGTGAGGGAATATATTCCTTTAATCCAGTAGATGATAACAACCAGGACAGGGCTGGTCAGCCTGTAATAGTTTTAATTTTATTTTACTAAATTGTGACAAAATATATATTTATATATTATATAGAGTGCATAATGGAATATAAAGAGGTATGTAAATTGATTTATAAGAATGTAAAAAATAATGTTGTGTATCTTTTAATTTTAAAATAAATGTTTTTTGTGGATCCCTTGAGAATGGCAAAGAGCCGAAACGTAGGGAGAAAAAATAAGAAAATAAAATGAGTTGAATGAAATGGATCATTTTAATTAAAGGAACCTAATAATAAAAGTGATTTAATTCAACGACTCAGTTATTTTTTAAGTTTTTACTCACAATTTGGGGGCTTACGTTTCAAGATCCGAATAACGAATACAAAAAAAATCTGTTTCTCCTAATTAATAAATAAATACCAAAATTTGCTTTTAGTGCCATTTGATAGAGAATTAAATTTTGGACTAAATGGTAAAAGAATCATTGAAATTAGTTAAGAACTAGCTGAGATATTGCGTTTTGAAATCAGCGGTAGTGTTATGATACGATACTTTGAATTATTGCTTTTCATATTAGTTAATTGTCTATAAACAGCTTTATATTCTAATATAGTTATTTGGAAATAATAAACCAATGTGTAATAATTTGCAGCGTTTTATCTTCCATTTTGAAAAATAACCGATGAGTTTTTTAAGGAGTGCCATGTAACCTATTGATTGTAATTAGCTTTCATTTCTGATCATTCCATTGGTTCACCGATGACAAGTATTGCCCGCTTTGAGTACTTGCAAATAGATTCATTGCTTTATATAGAGATCTTGTTGGCTATGAAGGCAGGCAAGAGGACAACAAAACAAAAAAAAAAAAAAGAAATCAAACTTCAAAGTAGTTAAAGAGGGGAGTAAGTATTCTCACTCCAAAGGATGGTGTAAGAAGGCTCTCTCACGGCTCAAATCTAGGCCGGCTCACTCTAGTAAGAACACGCTTCTTATCTGTAAGATAATGTAAAATAAAATATCTTATTTTAAATTATCCTATTTAAATTTAGTATTAAAAATAAATAAATTCTCCTAAAACTTGTTTTCAGTTGCGAAGGTCAAGTAGGTAACTTAAAGCAAAAACCATATTGAGGATGTGTGTTCGACTCTTGAAATAACCATTGGTAGAAATGAAGCCGACTATTCACATGTTTGAGCCGAAACGTCTTCAAAATTAAAATATTTTTCACACCAACGACTCCTGGTTTGTTCTTGCAATGTGAATTGTCAATTGTGAGCCTGAGAAATGTTTGACCTTCCGTCTTCAATTCAGGGAATAGATAACCGGTAAAAGGATAAAATATATCGAACAGAGCCGTATGGCTTATTTTCTTGACTAGATTTGTAGTAGTGATTGCAAACCATAAGGTTTCTTTACGCATCCTCAAGTACACAACTGTGAGTGTTTAGAAGAATCAAATCCTGTTTGAACTTAATTTACAAGGTTCCTTGATATATAACCATTTTGAACCTTCTTGACCAGCCGAAAATCCTGCGTGTACATAAAAATTGAAAAAATCGCACACGGAAACTGGCTAAGGATCTAATGGATTTTTTTTATATGTGGTTATACGTAATATATTTTTTATAAGGCTATTGATACAAGAATTGAATTATAGTAAAAACATCTGTTTCATGGGATCACTTATAGCCTTCTAAGTACAAGGTCATGGGTTCAAACCCGCATATGGTCCTAGGATATTAAAAGGAGACGTAAAAAGGTGGTCCCGAGCCTGTGTGATGTCAGGTACTCGTAAAAGATCACTATCCTAATTAAATCTGGATAGACTAAAATTTAGGACTCCCAGTGTAGCATCGTCCGATTAGCCAGAGTAGCATAAAGTGACGTTAAATAAATAAACAATTTAGAGAATTTCTATTTCCATCCTGCTAGTGTTCGTTCATGGAAAAACTTTCTTTCTTTTTTGAAATTCATACAAGTTAAACACATTCATACAATATAAGTTATTATACAACAGATTTAACAAACTAAAAACTATAATAAACCATGATATTCGTCAAGATTATGCAATAATAAGTGATATAATACCACTCAAAAACAGACCAAGTATAAGAAACCTTATTGCATACGGGATGCCCTGTGGTGTAGTGGCTAGCATAATACCCTTCTATGCTATAATCCGTAGTTATGGCGCCCATCAGAGGGGGTGCATCGTCCGATTAGCCACAGTAGCAAAAGGTGGCTTTAAATAAATAAACAAACAAACATATGTTTCATAGAGCTCAGTTCTTGGGTGGTCTGAGATGGGAAAGATCATATTTCACCTAGTATTGACGGGCCTTTAGAAGAATTGTGGACACTAGCTCGCCATTTTCGGGGACACTTAGAGAATTGACAAACTATCGAAGAGGAATACGAACATGAGCCCTGAGGAATGCAGAGAAAGGCAAACATATGACGAAGCGCGAGCCATATTTGAAGCTATCATAAAAAGAAGTCTAAAATCCTAAACCAGTTCTGGGCCGGCCGCTCCTCCTCTCAGGCTCGCTTTGCTCTCGTCTCAACTAGTTCACCATAATAAACCTTCTCTCTTCTCCATCTTATATCCATATCCAATATCTGTACCATTTTTCTCTCCATCATACATCTCCCCTTAATCTTATCCATAATCCAATATCTGTACCATCTCTCCTCAACATCTTATATCCATATCAAACCAAACCTAATCCTCTAACATGTTATATCGATATCCGAACCAACCTTATTCTCTACATCTTATACCGATATCCAACAATTCGTCTTTCCTCTCTTCACAAATCTTATATCTCGTATTTTCTAAACAGATGATGCTACATTGGTAGTTATAAATAGTCCTTTCCAAGTTTAATTACAATGGAGATAATTAACGAGTACCTGACATCTCACAGACTCGAGGACACCTTTTGACGTCCCTTCTGAAGGACGGCATCACATTTTTTTTTATTTTATTCACATCTACCTCGCTTTTGAAGGCTATACGGGGTTTCTAGGGCCAGGAGGTGAGGGCGGGGGATCAATGCTGAGATAAAATCTCCCTAGCAGCGAGACTCGAACTCGTAATTATTTGTGAAAGGAATTAGTCAATTAATGAATCGGTCTACTAATTATATCTACAATCGTAATTATTTGGTTTCGAATTTGTGTCCCTCTGTAGTTGCTAGGCAACTCGCGTCAACCATCCCAGCCTCCCCGCGTCCCGAAAATGGCGACTTTAACTTGGAATAAAAAAAATTAAACAGTCCTTAAAATATCAAAATGGGGCATATCCTTTGAAATGGTAACACAAGTCCTTTTCGTGCGTAATATCTTCATGCAGGATCCAATCTGTGCCTTTCTTTAATAATCGAGAAGATTGGATAAAAGAATGACCTTAACGAATTGAACTATTTCTGTCGGTAATGAAGTAACAGGTCTCTCTCTTTTTTATATTTTACTTGATGTATGAACATACAGTTGTAAAATTCAATAAATAAATTAAAAAAAAAAAAAAAAAAAATTAAGAATTCACCAATTCCTTTTTGTTTTTTTAAAAATGTCTCCCTACATTCATTTAATTTTTGTAATCCGTCTTGTTGCACAGGTTCTAAGGATGAAAAGAATTTCGATATTGGGATTGAGATTTCATATTAAAACGTAACATGGAAGCGTGTGACCTGAGTTACGAAATGATATCCTTAGTAGCTGAAGAACATTACTAGCTGAGGCAAGGCGACATATGGCGGTCTCAGGAGTCGGTTCCGAAGGGAATAGTGCCACCTATAAATACCAATCTTGGCCTAAAAACTAAAACACTTCTGGTTAGAAAAAAGTAAACAACATCTGCTGTCGTTAATCTACAGTCGCGGAGTCCCTTCCGATTCTCAGCACAACTCCTAATCGCCAAAACAGCAACTCCTCTTTAACTTATCATCAAAGAAACCTGCAGCCCATGAAAGGCCTTGAGGTCAGTAAATATAAGGACTGCTAGGGTTTGTTTGGATCACTATTTTATTCATTTATTTTATCAATCTTGGCAGGATGACTAATTTAATTAAATTAAATTTTTATTTATTTGTCTTTAGGGAAATCCCCATACAAATAGAGCTTGCTGGCACAGCGCAAATAATAAATTTATCACCAGCAAATATACATTATTAATTACAAATCATCCTCACACTAGACTGAAACGACAAGAAACAGCTCATAAATACCGCTTATTACAACACTTACTGGACAAACGATAAAAACTTTCCATATACTACAAAAAATTAATTTATATTACCATCATTAGGCCTATTTGGACATATGGGATTGAGTTATGGGGATCCACCAAATCATCCAATTTTTCCCGCATTCAATCCTTGCAATCCAAAATCCTCCGAAAGATCATAAACGTCCCTTACTTTGTCACCAATAAAATAATTCATAAAGACCTAAATATCCTATTAGTCACAGATCTAGCCCGAACTAGATATACCTCCTTTTATTCCAAATTACCCGTCCACTCCAGCCCACTTGTATGCAAACTCCCATCTCCTATTCCTGATCATCTTCCTAGGCGGCTGAAAAGACGATGGCCTCGAGACCTACTTAGCTGAATAAACTTTGAAGTGCTACCACTGGGTGGTTTCTTCACATGCCTGTATCACGCCCACTTGATCTATTTGCAAATTTACTTAATGTATTTTATTGTAATACAGTTGTAAATTTTTTTTAAATAAAAAAAAAAAAAATTACAAATCGAATAAATATTAAAAACAAAAACAACAAAACACATTTACAGCAATAAGCATAAAGGTGCTGCTATCTTTATGATTACTTTCATCTAACATATACATAAAAAAAAAAAATTAAATATAAGAATATCAATAAATAATGTAATAATAATAGTACTATAGCAAATACTTAATCCCTACAAAATACTGATAAGTCTCGAAACCTGTAAGAGTGATTAACATTCTGAGCAGAAAGATGAGAAATTTTATTTGAAGATTTTCTGTGACAAAAATAAATATTGATTTCAGGTCTATTAGTGGAGTTCCGCAAGAATTTCATAAAAGTGGTCAATACTCACATTATTTAATTCGGGCATAAATCGTATTCTATTGTCATGATATGCGGGACATCGAGCAAAAAAATGGAAACAATCTTCCAATGCTTCTCCATCACAAACTGGGCACGGCTTCTGTGGGTCCAGACTATACTTCTGCGGGCCGACACTAAAGGAGATGGCGTACTTTCCCGACAGTCTGATCTGGGCTTAAGTCCTAACATACGCGATATTGCAGACTAACCTCAAATAACTTTGCGGAAACCTTGGCAGGATGACTATTTTTATAATATTTGGCAAAATATACTTAGGAAATGGTGATTCGACATTTTTTTTTTTTACCAAAAAAAGAGTACTTTAGAAAGCGATATCGTGGAAACTACAAAACATAAAGAGAATTGATAAGGCTCCACCAACAGCAATTTGAATGTACCTTTAAAATAAATTGACTATATTTTACCTTAGTTGGTATGTACTTAGCTATTGAGCGTTGAATGAAAAAAATGCAAAAATTTTAAGTCTTATCTTTAAATGGTTCGATATTTACTTTGCTAGAACGCGGATAGTTTAAGCTGTAAAGTGTAAATAAAAATTAAATCATTTTATGAGAATGGGGAAAAAATATATATTTACATCGCAGTAAGGCTAAAAAATAGAAAATAAGGATCTTATAATCGGTATATTTTTTACTAGCATGGAATTAAAAAGATAAACAAATGTACAATAATTATAGCGGGAATGTTTAATTTTATTTTTTGTCATAACTCAAAGAGAAATTGCTCGTATATTAATTGTGATTGTTCATATCTACGATAAAAATTGTTAAACAATCAAATTAAGGCTGGCAGTTGCTCATGAGCACTGAGATTTCGTGGATTTAGAAGAAAGTTTTACTACAGGTGGAAAAACCAAACCCTGTATTAGAACCAAACGCTACCACATTAGGAAAACATCCCGCCTCGCTACAAACACAAACCAAGAGGTTTTTAATATTATCATGATATCCTCGGATCCTTATATAATTTGATTAGGACCAGAACCAAAAGTTGAAATGATCACAACTGTAAACTTTAAATATTTTTTTAGTATATAGCGAACTTTATTTTATTGATTTTTTTAAATATTATATTTAGTTTAAACAAATTAAGAAAAAAATATTGTTGAAATATATATAAATACATTATTTTCTTTTTTTAGAAATGAAAATGTTTTAAAAATAAAATGAGTATGATTTTGGTGTAAAAATTATTTTTTAGAATATAACTTAGTTCGATTAATCATAAAATGGTTGTAAAAATTATTTTTTAGAATATAACTTAGTTAGATTAATCATAAAATGGTTGTAAAAATTATTTTTAAATATAACTTAGATTAATCATAAAATAAATGAGAAAAAAAAACTTAAGTCAAAACTTAAAGTAGATTACTACCCAATCATAATACCCAATTAAATCATTCGGTAACCAAGAAATATAATTTGACCCAAAGGAAACGTTTAATTTTTTTCAAAAATTTTAAGCCGAAATTAAGCAAATTCCTAAGCTTTTGAACCACTATGCGTCACAGCGGATGCAAATGTTTTGCTAGGCGTGAAGAACTGGAGAGCTGCAACAAGAGGCAGGCCTACTGGTGGGGGCTTTTTGAGTAGGCCTTGACCCTGTATCGGGTTGCTGCGCCAACTAAGTATGTATGTATATATATATATATGTATCCAGCCTAAGCGGAAAGATGGTCCTTTAAGTAGATGGACTATGGATATCGATATGAACAGAGGACGATTAATATCGATTAGGCACGGTGGTGGTGCGCGCGCCGGCGGAACCAATGCGTCATTATACCCTTCCATTGTCCTAATAATCATTTAAATTTTTTATCGGGTCCTCCCTTGTAGGCATTCCTCCGGGGCACCCCTCAGCCGAAGAGAGAGTCGAAAAGGAAGCGGCCCAGCAATCGGTCCCTCCAATCCCAGGTACACCAGCTCAGCTATACTCGTAGGGGGAGTTGATAAATAAACAGTACAGCAGTACTCGGTCATTTACCATATCATACTTAGCTGTCTGGCAAAAAATTAATAATTAAAATGTACCCATACTTCGACAAAAAATCCCATTTGAGCTCTCATAACAAATTAATAATATACAAATCAGTTATTCGCCCGTTAATTACATACGCCTCGCCAGTCTGGAGCTCAACCTGCTTGACTAACTACCAAAAACTTGAAAGAATTCAAAATCTATCAAAGCGGATAATTAACAATTACCCCCGCTACACTAAAATATCATCTCTGCTCCAGGACTTACAGCTTCCAACAATTAAACATTTTGTCCATACTCAATTAGCTTCTTACTTCAGTAAACCACCAGTCTCCAGAAATCCATTGATAAAGGAAATCGGTAACTATAATAAAACATCTCTAAAACGCTACACTCATAAAAGAACTAAACATGTGTTACTAACTTAAGCTAGTTTGTTTTAATTTCTAATTTTATATTATCAATTATGTTATCCGTTTTTATATTTGTAGGTTTTTGTATAATTTTTCCTACAACCATATATAATCACAATTTAATTTTACCATATATTATAGATTAGTTAATTAGATTATAACTACCAAATGAACCAAACATTTGCTGATTGTAAGGTTGTTTCATCCGAAATCATTTATAAATATTTTGTCAATTTGTAAAAATGTAAATAAAGTTTATTTTCTTTCTTTCTTCTTAGCTGTCTGAGGAATAGGCTTGAGATATGTCGCGGAGGGTGTGTGGTCTGAGAGCAATTCTAGGGCGTGGCGGTTGCACAGTCAATTTATATTCAAGGAAAACTACTAATTGTAAGTTACAAACCATATCTCTATATCTAATACTTAATCGGTTGTATTTTTATTTTTACAAAAGTAATTTTCTCTCGAATGATAATAATTAATTTTGGTACTCATTATCAATAATCAATTCACAAGGCGGGCAGGATTTTTTTAATTTTTTCCATATTTGGAATCTACTTATCTCTTGAGACGTGGGAACTCAAATTTTGAAGAGGGGTGTTTTTGTTTTGTTTTATTGTTTTCAATGTCAATGAACCTTTGTAATCGACCACCCCTCCCCACCTCAAAATTCCAAGTGCTTACGTTTCAAGATACGTAAAACAAGAATGACGACTAAAAAAGATCCGTTTGTCCGCCGCCCGCGGCATGTCTCCGAATCTACTAGACCAATGTTTTTGAAATTCGCCACAAAAATACTAGTCCATTCAACGATGATCCTAACACCTAGCTTTGATATCAGCTGGTTATTTTTGAGATGGTGGCTGATTAAAGGTGATTTAAGGTAATAACTCAGTTATTTTTGAAGATAGAGATAAAAAATTGTTAGTGTTTTTTAATAAAAAAAAAAAAAAAAATGCTAATAATTTTAATATCCCAAATAAATATATGATATAAATAGTAATTAGATAATATAACAAATAAATATAAAAATAATATAATAAATAATAGATATAAATAGTAGATATCAATAAAATGTTAATAATTTTAAGTCCCGGTTAAAGGGAGGAAATGCGTGCAATTATTCAGTTGCTAAATAACTTAGCTCGCGGCTTCTGTCTAAAAACTTAAAGATTAGAATTTATAAGACGATTATTTTTCCGACGGTTCTTTACGGATGTGAAACGTGGCCGTTTACTTTGAAGGATGAACAACGGCTTAAGGTTTTCGATAATAAGGTATTGCGTAAAATATTTGATCCAAAGAGATATAAGGCCACTGGGGAGTTTAGAAGGTTGCACAACGCGGAACTGCGGAACTTGTATCCTGTGAATATAATTGAGTTGATAGCATCGCGGAGACTCAAATGGGCGAGTAAAGTTGTTGGGCTCGGTGAGGAGCGGATTCCGAGAAAGTTGGTATTCGCTGATCCGACTGGTAGGCGTTCGAAAAGTAGGCAGAAACGTCGATGGGAGGATTGCGTTAAAGCTGATCTCGGGGGCTTGGACTTGAACGGTGAACATTGGACGAGTCTGTGCAGGCGGAGTTTGGTGGTATCGGCATCGAACCTTCGGGTTCGGTAAGGTCTAATATTTATTATTATTAATAATAATTTTAATTTAGAGAAAAAAAAATCAAAGACTATTTTACAGATAAATATACCCATAACTCAGTTATTTTTGAAGATAAACAAAAACAAAATTTGCTATATATATTTATGTCACAAATTATAATAGATGTAATTCCATCAAGTCTCGGTTATTATTGAAGTTTGAGAAAAATGGAAAATATTTTTCTAACTATGAACAGTTATACTCTGATAGAGGTATTTCGAAACTATAAAGCATTGTATAATAACTTTGCAGCGTTTATTTCTTGGTCTATTGCAATCGTTCCTTATTGAAAATAATAAACCAAAGATGAAAATAATTTATAATAATATTTTATGAAAGAAGAGTGATATAATCCGAAAGAATCCGGTTATTGTAGCTTTATTCTAATGAGACTGATAGTAGAGCGGTGTGAGACTAGTGACTAGAGCTATCGCCGTGTATACCATCGACTGTCGAGCCTGACATACGTACAATAGAAGCAGAGTATCATTGTTGACTTTAGCCTCGCTGGTGGAGTGTTGACTTTGGCTCGGCGATACCTCCAGCTGATCCTACTGTATCGCCTCGGTCTGTTTGCACTCACAGCTGCAACCGTCATCGGCCTGCATAATGTAGGGATCATTTCCTACGCCAGGGTTGTCAGGACCGAATCTGTCTCTCTCACCTCAGCAATCTATCGCTTTATCTTACTAATGCTCTTCAGAACGAGATGGCTCGTGGCCAGTGTCCTATCCAGCCACTTCCATCCCCCCAAAATGACCCTCGCAAAATAATCCGGAAAGATGACAATCAATTTCACAACTTCACAAATATGATTTAATTTCTTTTACATTGGAGCTAAATAGGTTTTGAAATGATTATAACTTCCTAGTTAACATTTTTGAGGTGAGATGTAACAATCATATTCATCTCGGGACCTTTGACAGCATGCCTTCAATCGCACCATCCGGGCTCCATATATTGTAGTATGGTCACATATCGTGGCTACGTTTGTTATTTCCGTTATTCGTCGAGCTCCTGCAATATAAATATGTGGCTCAGTATAAAACTCCTCAGTGCGCTATAGACAGTGGTACATGGAACTAGAACCACCATATTGTTTAGACTGTCAGGTGTATGATGTGTTTTGAATGTTTTTGTTTACCCAAATATATTTGATTTAAAAATAATCCGAAACCGAACAATTGTTAACCGATGTTGAATGTATCTCCGGGGTTATAAACATCTATGGCCTTCGAAACCAATCTTTCTGTTTCCATAAATTTTTCAAAGCATTTACAGTTATTTAACAAACAACAAAACGAGAAACTATTGAAAAGAACAACCGTCGGTGATTTTCAAATATGTTTATTTCTCCTTTCTATTTAAAGGAAAATAAATGTGAATCCTTAGGATCCTTGAATTATTATGCATTTATCAAAATATCTAAATAAAGAGTTTTCCTCTTGAATAGGTTTTCCAACAGTTTCTTCTTCAGGCTACTCTTTGAATGAGATCAGTAAATGTTTGTCTAAGACGAAACTCAACAACAAATCGGGCGAAATAAATTGTATTTGGACTGTAATCGTCTTGATAGCAAAATAATGCACGACTATTTTTACATTTTCATATTAAATTCATTAGCATATTCATAAATTAAATTAAAAAGAAAAAAGATCTGGTGCGGGCAACACCCGTCTTCTTTCACTTACCTCGGCCGTTAAAATCAGTAATAAGTTTATGCTCTCCTCGTCAATTTATATTACCTTTTACAACTTTTTTTATCATATAATATTATGTTCTAAAATATTTCTCTTTCCAACGGTACATTATACGTCTATGTTATAGTTCTTATAAGGAAAAAAACAAAAATTACATTTATAAAGTATTTCTACTCTTTTATCCTTTAGTTGGTCATCAAACTCGTCCAACTTGTATATTTAGCCGTTTTTTATCTATGTTAATAAGATACTACGGTTAATGTTTTAGAATATACAAAATTAAAGGTATTTTAGAAAAATAAAATTAAAAAAATCGCCATTTAAGCCTTTTCAGACTATTTATACCAGAGTGAAACCTACATCCAATTGAAGCCAAATTAAATTTTACACCCATATACCGAGTTTAATCAAAATTATTAGAAGAGAGTATCGTAAAAAGGTGAAATGCATGGTATAAAGTAGCTCTTCATTTTGGCTGATTTTGATGGAACAGTTGCCAGCATTGACGCATTAACATCTCAAACATTGACGCATTAACATCTCAAGCATAAAAGCTCTTAAAATATGAAATTTCAGTTATATACTACTTATCGTTTTCGCGCTAGACTTACCACATGCACCCAGAAAGAGGGATCTTTTTTGTGGGACTTGGTCATTTGGGCTCAGTAGACGTATGTAAAACGTATATTTCCGTTGAAGACTGGAATTCTAAAATTTTAACGATTAATATCCCTTACCATAATAATAATAATACTAGACCTTACACGAACCCTAAGATTGGATGCCGATACTAGCAAACACCGTCCCCACAGACTCCCCCAATGATCACCGTTCAAGCCCAACCCTCCGAGATCAGGCGTAACACAATCCTCCCACCAAACTTTTCGGAATTCGTTCCTCATCGAACCCAACAACTTAACTCGCCCATTTGAGCCTTCGCATTGCTATCAACTCAATTACATTCACAGGGTACAAGCTCCACAATTCCGCGTTGGGCAACCTTCTATACTCCCCAGTGGCATCATCTCTCTCCGGACCAAATATTTTACGCAGTACCTTATTTTCGAAAACCTTAACCCGTAGTTCATCCTTCAAAGTAAGCGGCCATCCCTTACTATAAATTTCATATATAGGTAACTGAAAGTAAAATGTTTCCTTAATGAAATTAAATTCAAAATATTATTTTTTCTTTCAAATTTGTTTTAGTAGATGACCAAAGTTGAGCTGTTTAAAAGACCATCGAGTGTTTTGAAGGGACCGTATGACCCCCCTAGCACCGTGGCCGACCTCCCTCAGCTCTGCCTATCTGCCAGTCGATCCTGGTCAATATTTACCCTCGCCTCTGTTGTTTCAGGACCTGAGGTGCTCCAGCCAGCAGGTCCGGAACGTGGTCGGGCATATCGTCTGCGGGAGGATGTTTGTCCAGCGAGGATGTCTGTGGTGTGGGCTGGGTCTAAAGGCAACCTTCACAACAGACCGTCCAACTACCAACATCAAAACTAAACTCATTTTCCAAACTTCGCCGTGAAACAATACACATCTCTCAACGATCACATCGCCACACCTTTACTACAGGCTGCGTGTAATCTTATACTATTAGGAAATCTGGTTCGCACAACACACGACTTTCACTTACTTCCGCTGTTAAAATCAATTTAAGGATTTTTAAAAACAATTCGAGATGAAAATAAATTGTTAAAGAATTAATTACATTGAGTTTCAATAGAAACATGTGTTTTATTAAATAATCTATTATATTTTTATCTGCAACACTTAGTTATTTTCATCGGCTTTTCATCACTCTCTATTAACTTTTACAATTTTAAGTATAAGATAACAATTTTATAAAATCAATAACTTTTAACGGTATGTTATACAATACATCTGTATTACTGTTTTTATGTTTAAAAAAAAAATTATAAAAAATATTTTTGCCTATTTCTTCTTTAGTTGGATATCGAATTCGTACAACTTATATATTTATCCGTTTTTTATGAATGCTAACAAGATGATATGGTTACATTTTAAGAATGTACAAAGTTAAAGGTACATCAGAGGAAGAAAATTCAGTATTTAAGGCCTGTAATCACCATGCAGAACATTAAGGTCTTTATGGGTGAGTTTATTTCTGACAAAGTAAGGAGCATTGAGGGTTTTAAGAAGGATTTTTGATTGAAAGGATTGGGAATTGGATGGTTTAGCAGAGCCCCAAAGCTCAACTCCATACGTCAAGATTGTCCTTATAATAGTCATGTAAATATCGCGTTTGTAGTTTAATGGAATATTAGAACGTTTGTCTAGTAAGTGTTGAAGTAGCCCAAAACGTAGAACAGTTTCTTGTCGTTTCAGTCTTGTATGATGATTCAACGTAAGTCTCGTTTGTCAGGATGCAGTTCAAGATATCGGATCTGTTCAACCGGGACTAGCGGAATATTATTAAAGGAGACTGTACGGTGGGAAGTGATAGGTTTACGGCGAAGGGTAATGGTAATTTGGTGGGATTTATTGCAGTTTATTTTGATTCTACAATTTTGACACCATTGCTCAAGGTAAATTGTATAAATAAATTTAAACATGTTAGATTTAGTAACCATGTTTTGTGCCCAGGTTTCCAAAAAAACAAGTTTACTTTTTATTGGTTTTAAGATGCTAATAAACACTTCCCTAGTAGAAGATGGACAGCTATTTCAGATCGCTATCCACCGTGCCTGAGCGCAGTAGTAGCTCACGGCGGATGCGAAAGACTGTCACTAGATCTTCTTCCCACAGAGAGGCAGACCCCTATGACGCATGCGGAGCAGCGCAAACAGTCCTGTGGGAATATAGAGGAGAGCAGATAGCAGCTGTCGCTTCGTTCCCAGTGACGCCAGTGCCAGTTTTTTCGCCACGAGTCCTGATTTACGATCGGAACTCCTTCGCTGAAGAAGACGCGGCCCCCGTCAGTAATTTTTCAAACCACTATCGTCATTCACACCACCATCTTTCCCTAGTCAGGTCCAAGAAGCAGAGATTGGGTTGCGAACGCTCATTTGCGAGGCATACTATTCCAAGCTAGCAAAAGCGATATTTGTATTATAATTCTTCACTTTTATCGGAATCTCACTACGTCTAAAAAAACATAAAAGGAAACAATTATACATTTTATTTCATTCCAAATTACACTACAATATTTCCTTCCTAAATATGATAATAATTTTATTAATATGTTATGCTAACCTCCATAGTACAGGTAACCCCAAAACGTTTCAGGGGACACCCGGGTATGAACCTAATCTCCGTTTTTAAAACCTTATAATATAAATTATTATCAACGTCAATCACTTAGCGTTAACCGCTTTTTATCATTTTCCTCTACCTTATACAATTATGTATACAAGATTACATTTTTCTAAAATCTTTAGCTTTCCAACGGTGTATTACAAATCTCTATCACTGTTCTAATGTTTTGTTTTATTTTTTATTTGTATTTGCATCTGCGTCGCTGCGCACCCAACGAATGTGAAATACTATATTCTTCTTGATTAGCGTCCTGAATTTTTACCAATTGTTATAAGTTAAATAGATCTCTCGGCCATCTTCTTTTAGCTCTTCTTTGGGTTTGGCCTGGTAACAGGGAGGAAAGATAAGAAGAAACAATGTTGATTTGGGTGGTCATGTGTCTATGAATGAAAAGTTTTTGAAAAATATTTGTCGTGAATGTAAGAATTTACTGTTGGATGTCTGTGTGTCTAAACAATTTTTCGTAAAATTTTGGATTGAGTTATTTGTATTTTGTTGGTGTGCAGGTGTTTTGCAGAACCCCAAATTTCCGATCCGTATAGTCCAGATTGGTCTCAGCAGAGTAGTGTATATTAGTCGCTTCTGATTTTAGATATATATATATATATATATATATATATATATATATATATATATTTATATTTGTTTTTATCAATAATAACAACTTGAAATAGTTTTTTTCTTTTTAATCTACAGCATTAGAGGTACTTTAGAGCAAGATAATTTAGAATATGGGCATTTAAGCCCAGTCAGGCTATTTCATTCAAAGTAGCTCAGCGGTCATTCTTCTGGGTTGAGGTTGAGCTTTGCTCTCCTTGAAACAGTCTGACGGGTCTTAAATTTCGAATTTTTATAATGTCATCCTGTAAAGTGCCTTGAATTTTGTTTAGTTTTCCGAAACATTAATCATATTTTCTTGTTAGCATTGCTCAGAAAAATGTAAATGTGTAATATGAAAGAGTTCGAGAATCGACTCAAGCAACAAACAGAGGGATGGATATAATTTTTTTTAAGATTTTGGTTTGGTAGGACAGGATTTAGGACTGGCGGACAGTGCAGTGGCCTCAGTCCTTTTCAACCAGACCCTCGCGCAGTCTCCACTGGATAATCCGCCTTAAATCTCGTTTATGGCCGCACTCTTCTTCTCTTTCGATTGCCGCCCTTTTCAGTTAATACCTCTTTGGTCATTCAGCAATGAGCCGATCAAAACGATGCGCAGCTATTCAATCCCCCCAGATCGCTGCCTTTATCCCAAGCTAAGAAGGTACAATATTATGCTCAGAGAGCCGGCGGGATTACGGACGGTCGTAAATATGAAGATTCTGCGCCGGTTCCAACCACTTGATTTATTTCCCTTGATATAATATCTGCTTACTGAGGCATTATTAAACGTCACATGCGTCCAATGGCGGGTCAAGTGTTTTTTTTGTTTTTTTTTTTGGAAGGTACTATCAGTGCAAAGTGTTTATATATACATAGGTAGGCTCATTCTGATAAGCAAACCCGCACAACATATTTGGTTAACGTCATTGGTCCCTGTTATGTTACTTGGATAGATGTGTTGGAAGTCTTTTGTGATAAAAAATGTATAAACAAATGAAAACTAGTCAGCTTTATTGGGACAAACAAGAAAATTAATAGAAATAAAAAGGACTGGGTTTATAACAATGCATGTTGTAAATGAAAATTGTTTATTTGGAATTGAAAAAGAAAATATAAGAAATGTATTAGCGGGGTTAACTTTAACATGGTGGCTAGCATAACAGCCTCCTATGCCAAAGGCCACGGGTTCAAACCCGCAGGTGGTCCTAGGATTTTTTAATGGAAGTAAAAAATCCTTAGCTATGCCGTCCTTCGGAGGGGACGTTAAAAGGTGGTCTCGAGCCTGTGCGGTGTCAGGTACTCATTAAAGATCCCTATCCTTATAAAACCTGGATGGGCAAAATTTAGGACTCCCAATGTAGTATCGTCCGATTAGCCATAGTAGCATAAAGTGACGTTAAATAAATAAACAAACAAATACATTACGTATTTAATTCACATTCACATTTAGAGTGTTCTACAAGTCTCTTCCTTTATTTTATTTTATTTTTTTTTTGCCAAATCAATGTTTGTTGGTTGAGGTTGATCAACTTAGCTATAAATAAAGCCATCTGCTCAATAAACTTCTATCTATTAGGAAGTCACAATATGTCCTCTTGCCAAAATTGTTGCTTTCAAAATATTCAATGAGGAAAAACTTATAGGACACGCTAATATTCATACCTACTTTCAATAGTTATAAATAAAGAAGAGTTAAATATAATAATAATATATACTGCCTAATTTTACTTCTGATTTGACAAGAACAAATACTTAATTGTGTAAAATAGGATGTATCTCGAAATAAATTGCAGTTCATTTCACAGTTAAAGTAATGATTATAAACAACCTTACTATACTCGTACTATTCACTTATATTCCGGAAATCAGGCCTCTTATATTCTAAAAAAGTTCTAAAGCATCACGCTTCTCTAGGAAGAAGAAGAAATGTCAGTGAATGGTGTATGCACTTAGATCATTGAAAAATAAAACAGATCCCAAGAATCTGGCAGATTTAGAAGATCCGATTCGCTCTCCCAACTTCAATGTAACTTCACTAGGGCTAAAATAAGCTTCCTCTTGAGTTGGGACAAACCTATAACTTTGCTCGATTATTTTCTAAAACAAACCGATGTATCCTCCATCATCAGGTGTTTTTCCAAATACTTTAACAAGTAAAAAGTCGCCAACTGAAATTTCATAATTTGTGGGTGATAATCCAAACTCAGGTAGATGTGTCGTGGGTGAATGGGAGCAGAAAACAGCTATGAAAACCCATTTACCCTACACTAAAAAATGTGGATGCCATAAGTTAAAAATTCTGTTGCTAAGGAACTTGCAAATAATATAGTGAACAAGGAGTATTATGTAAAAAGAAAACTTGAAGAACAGTAAACAGATAATAAGCTATATAGATAACAGTTCCATACTTACAGGTGAAGTTTGTGGAAAAGAAAAATTTTGTGAAAACTGGTCCAATTTTTCACAGGTTGAACTAATAACTAATAATAACAGTACTACCAACAGAACAAAACCATCTAATCGTATTATTTACAGGGTAGGCAACCAATAACAACAATATTAATTCCTATACTGTAAAGTAAGTGGCTTTCACGCAACTTTGAAATAATATTGAAGTTTTGTTGGGTGATGATCCAGATTCTTGATTCTTGGCTGCCAGATTCTTGTTCCCTTTCACACTACTGTTTCTATTTACCCCATTTTAAGGTATTCAGGACGTCTTGTACAACTTAATAAAGCCCAACAGGCTACATCACATTAGAGTGTACAGTTACTGAGAGATTATTCATAGTAATATATACAGACCAACATTGTAGACAGCATGCATATGATGTATGTATCCGTGAAAAGAGTGGAGAAGTTAAAATATTTAGGTGAATACATACAAATAGGAGGATCAAAGGAGTCACTCAACATGGGGAACAAACAGGAAAACTCCAGAAGGCATACAAACTCATATGGTTACATTAAAATAAGAAAAGCATATCAAGATAGACCAAACATAGACACTATAAAATAGTCGTATTACCAGAAGCACAGTATACAATTAGAGCATCATGCATCATAGAAAGAGAAAAACAAAACATAAAATATCTGGGCGAATACAGAGATGGCACCTGGATGAAAAGACCTAACAATGAGCTATACCACCACCTGGAGCCGGTGAGCGAGCGGTCTAATTACAACTTCCTTCTTTCTTATTGTTACCTTTCTTACTCTTATCTCTCAAAACAATTTGTTCCCATTTCGGTTTTTAATCAAAATTAATTTATTGCTCTCTAAGGTATTATCCTCGCGCGGATCTCATTACCGCGTATGGGGAGCGTCCCACGGGTGGCGGATGTGGGAATGGTCGGTGGAATTTCCTCGGAAGCTCCTTCCGGCTAAGTCCGATGGACTCGCTGACCAACAATGAGAGCGGCCCCCCAGGCTTGCTGGAGGGTGTGACGTAGGTTCGAACGCCCTACTCACATATTTTAGTTCACAAAATATCACCAAAAGTCATGGATTCCTCTGAGGTAAAACGCTCATTATCCGGAGGTAAACTAGTCCCCGTTCGGGTCTCCGGGTGGGGACTGCTTCAGGGGAATCATGGCGCAAGATGAAAATTAGAGATCTAACAATAGGGACGTGGAACGTTAGAAGTTTAAATACGGCAGGTGGGTTAAAGTCGGTCGCGAATGAAGTTAAGGGGTACCATTTAGATATCGTTGCATTACAAGAGGTTCGCTGGCCAGGGGAGGGTTCGTTAACAGAAGGAAAGTATACTATTTGGTACGGGGGGAGCGCTAATTATTGTCTAGGTACCGGGTTTCTGATTAGGAATAGATTTCTTTCCGCATTACGGGACGTACAGTTCTTTAGTGAAAGAATATCGGTTGCTATATTTCAAGGGCGTTGGTTTAAAATCGCGTTTATAAACATTCATTCTCCCACCGAAGACAGTGATGATGAAGTAAAATGCGAATTTTATGATAAACTAGAGTCGGTTTACGATAAGTTACCGCGAAATTACATTAAGATAATACTAGGCGACGCGAACGCAAAGGTTGGAAGGGAAGAAGTATATCGTCCTACAATCGGTAAAGAAAGTTTGCACGAATATAGTAATGATAATGGGACCCGACTAATAAACTTTGCCATTTCGAAAAACCTAGTAATCAAAAGCACTACATTTAAACGTAAGGATATTCATAAGTATACGTGGACATCACCGGATGGACAAACGCGGAATCAAATCGATCATGTTTTAATACAAAACAGATGGCAAAGTAGCATAATTAACGTGAGATCGTATCGAGGTGCAGAATGCGGTTCTGATCATGAATTAGTAATCGCGAAACTTCGACAAAAAACTAAATACAAAAAAGAGAACACCGAACTATATTCGTCCCGAGAATTTTGATTTAGTTAAATTGAACAACCTAGAAATTAGAAAACAATTCGCGATAGAAGTAAAAAATCGGTTCGAAGCTTTGGAATCTTCAGACGAGGAACACAAAGATGTAAACAAACTATGGGAAGGGATCAGGGATAATATTAAAGAGGTCGGTAATTTATGTCTTGGAAAAATCGAAAATAAAAAGAACAAACCTTGGTTCGACAGGGATTGTCAAAATATGTGCGAAAAAAGAAAAACCGCTAAACTGAATTCCTTAAATAATCCAAGCGATAATAATGTGGCTTACTTTCGGTTAGTAAAAAACGAAACTTCAAAACTCTTAAAAAATAAGAAAAGAGAGTATCTTAAAGGCAAAATAATAGAAATAGAAAAACACAGAAACGAAAATAACGTAAGAGAGATGTACAAAGGTATAAACAAATCGCGTAAAAGATTTGAACCTCTATTGAATGCGGTTAAAGATGCAAATAACAATATAATTGCGGATCCTTCTGAGATATTAAATAAATTTAAACAACACTTTGACGGCATCTTAAATACGGAAAATAATAATCAATCTCCTCTCTCTGAATATCAGAGCGCTGAACCATGGATAGACGCACCGAGTAAAGAGGAAGTCCAAATGGCGATAGGAAAATTAAAACGTTATAAGGCCGCAGGAAATGATAATATCACGAGTGAATTAATCAAGGCGTGTGGAGAAGCGGGCGTTTCCAAAATACATTTTTTAGTTAAAAAGATCTGGGAAACTGAAAAAATGCCCGAAGAATGGAAAGAATCAATACTTATTCCGATTCACAAAAAAGGACCGAGGTAGGATTGTAACAACTATCGTGGGATCTCTCTTCTCCCAGTATGCTATAAAATATTCTCGTCAATTCTAACTAGTCGAATAACGGAATACGCTGAGGAAATTATCGGAGATTACCAATGTGGTTTTAGGCGGAATCGCTCGACTATTGACCAAATATTTTCCTTACGTCAAATATTAGAGAAAAAATTGGAATACAACGGTGTAGTCCATCAACTTTATATCGATTTTAAAAAGGCTTATGATTCAATAGACCGTCAGAAGCTATATAACATCATGATTGAACAGGGAATACCTAGAAAGTTAGTAAACCTAGTAGAGATGTGTTTGTCGGAAACATTCCATAAAGTTAGAATCGGTCATAATTACTCCGAGAGATTTGAGGTGCGATCGGGTTTGAAACAGGGTGACTCCCTTTCACCTGTGTTATTTAATATAGCTTTAGAATATGTCATAGAAAAGGTGATGTGTACCGAGAAAGGCTTAAATATGGGTGACAAGATTCCGGTTTTGGGGTATGCCGATGATCTGGTACTGCTAGGTGAAGACACGGAAACCATACAACTAAATACAAGTGTGTTAATAAAAACCGGTAAAGAAATAGGACTCGAATTAAATACCGATAAGACGAAGTATATGATTAGTAGCAGAAACGGTGTCGATCTTGGTGATATTGATGTATCAGGTCATACTTTGAAACACGTAGAGAAATTCAAGTATTTAGGTTCAATTATAACTAGAAAAAATGAAATCCAGGAAGAAATAAAGTCCCGGTTAAAGGTGGGAAATGCGTGTTATTATTCAGTTGCTAAGTTACTTAGTTCGCGGCTTCTATCTAAAAACTTAAAGATTAGAATTTATAAAACTATTATTCTTCCAACGGTTCTTTACGGATGTGAAACGTGGCCGCTTACTTTAAAGGATGAACAGCGGCTTAAGGTTTTCGAAAATAAGGTATTGCGTAAAATATTTGGTCCAAAGAGAGATGAGGCCACTGGGGAGTTTAGAAGGTTGCATAACGCGGAATTGCGGAGTTTGTACCCTGTGAATATAATTGAGTTGATAGCATCGCGGAGACTCAAATGGGCGCGTAAAGTTGTTGGGCTTAGTGAGGAACGGATTACGAGAAAGTTGGTATTCGCTGAACCGACTGGTAGGCGTCCGAAAGGTAGGCCGAGGCGTCGATGGGAGGATTGCATTAAGGCTGATCTCGGGGGCTTGGGCTTGACCGGTGAACATTGGACGAGTCTATGCAAGCGAAGTTTGGTGGTATCGGCATCGAACCTTCGGGTTCGGTAAGCCTATTATTATTATTATTATTATTATTATTACTAAGGTATTATGCCAGTGATAAGCTTACTGCTCTCTAAGAAGTATCAACGATGATAAATATCAAATGCTATAATTATTTCTTAATCTAAAAAAAAACAAAATAATTAAAAAGGAGGATCTTGTTAATTTTTAACCCTGTTGGAGACCCACAATGAGTTATTACAAACATTGATTTCAAACTAAATAGTTTTCATAATTTTTTTAATAATGATTAAATGTAATGACAACCAACTAAATGTTTCAGGTGGCCGCCAATAAATGAGACGATTTCCAAAAGGTACTTAAGGACATTTTTTATGAAATTGATATTTTGACATATTAGTATTCCCATCATTTAGTTTGGTCTAAATCTTCTATTTGATTTTATCTAATGAGCTCTCAAGTCCTTTAAAAATGTACTACTTTTCTAAAGGTACAAATTATGCATTTAGTTTCGATCCAAATCATACTAAAACATTTCATTACATAATTTAATATAGTGTTATTAGGATTTCAAAAAAACAATTCTCTATTTTTATCCAAAAAGAATCAAATAAGTTGGTTTAATAATGAATTTAAAGAGAGATTTTGGTGATTCAATGGCAAATGTAATGACAGCCACCTAAATGTTTTAGATGCCAATAAAATTAAATAAATAATTAAAAAAATTATGAAAACTATTTAGTTTGAAATCAATTTTTGTAGGAACACATTGGGGGTCTCCAACAGAATTAAAAATTAACAAGGTACATTAGGGGTACTCACTACGTTTGCTATAGCACATTTTTTGTGCTATTTTGCTAAACCTGCCGCCGAGCAGGCTACTGTTGAAACTTGGTGGGTTTAGCAAAATAGCACAAAAAATGCTATAGCAAACGTAGTGAGTACCCCTTATGTGTAGGTTTGTACAGAGAAATATAGAAGTGAGCATTGCCAAGAAAAAATATAAAAAACAATAGACAGTACTAGGTAGAAAGTGACAAAAAAAAAAAAAAAATTATAATCAGAAGAATCAATAAGTAATGAGTCGATAATTAATAATAATAAATAAGTAATAATTAATAAAGAAAGAAATAGTTTGGGTAGTAGTAAAAAAATATATTAAAAAATAGTGAACCATTATTTAATATACAACTTTTTTTAATCGACCCACATCTTTGGTATTCATCAGGGCTAAAAAACAAGATACAGTGTTGGTCTTTGTTTGATAAGAACAAAAAAAAAAAAAAAAAAAAAAAAACTTTAAAAATTAGTAAAATTGAAAACATAGGAACAGAAAAAGAAATTGATAAAAACTAATAGAAGAAATAATTATTATATCAACATAAATAAATAGAGAAATAAAAGATAAATATAGTTAACAAAGAATGGAAAGTAACATGAAGTAAAGCAAAAACCAGATACCAAACAAAATAATTCAATAAGAAACGAAAATTTATATAAATAGTTAACTAAAAAAAAAAAAAAAAAAAAAAAAAAAATAGAAAATGAAAAGTTAACATAAGCATTAAGGAGATTGTATTATGCTATCTCCTTACTAATTTATATTTACTTTTCATTTTGATTTTTAGTATTTTCTTTAGCATCTTGTTTTTGCTTCTTTTCATATAACCTTAAATACTTTTGTTAGCAATATTTATCTTTTAGTTATAGTTTTGTTTTTGTTTATATATTAACTGTTTTTTATTACTTTCTTTTTCAGCTCTTATTTTTTCAATTTTATTCATTTTTAAGTTTTTTTCTGTTATACCAAACACCTACACTGTATCTTGTTAATATAAATATTTGCCAGGATATTTACAAAATCCTGGAAAATATTTTAACCACAAGGCAAAAATTTTACTCACAGATTATCAATGCAATTCCAGGCCTAGCAGAGGTTCTACTGTTCAAATCTTTGTTTTGCAACAAGTGCTAGACAAATATAATGAGCTTAATATGAGCGTACATATGATTATTGATTTTAAGCAGGATTTTGCTCGTGTCGATAGATATCAGCTGTTTGATGCCCTAAAATAATTTAAAGTTCCATTTAAACTAATAAATTTAATATGCCAAGAATGGCGAAGCATTGTTGGAGAGGCCAGAGTTCATCTTGGACATTGGACCCGGAGAAGAAGAAGACACTGTATCTTGTTTTTTATCCCTGATGAACAACACAAACGTGGGTTGAAATGTTGGATATTAAATACTTTTTAACTATTTTCTTGTATTTCTTTGACCGTCTTCCGAACCATCTCTTGGAAATGTTGGATATTAAATAAATTATTTTTATATATTATTTTTAAATTAAATTATTTTTGATGTAAAAAAGAGAAAATAAAATCTTAAGGGAATAATAATAAAGGAAGTGTTACAATTCAAAAAAATGGCTCGCCTTCTCAATTCGAAAGATCAGAAACAACTGAGTACTCAAAATACAGGCATTATTATAATAAAGGCAGGTTATTATCAAACCTGTTATTTATGAATAGTTTAGTTATTTGCTAAATTAGCTTCCAGATAATATTATGACGGATAATCCGTACATTACTGGATATTAATAGGTTTTAAAAATACAATAAAAAATAAAGCCTAAAACACTCAATTGTAACTGTAATTACATATTCCAGAAGAAAGAGTAATATTTTACAACCAGGCTATTCTCTATCTACTACTCCATGTTAATATAACATACTAAAACCTACTCATACTCACTTACATACTGTAATAATATAATCCTACTATATATAAGATTTCAGAACAATGGTACACAAACTGAACATATTAAAAAATAATATACAATATTTAAAATAATATACATTACGCATGTTCATGATATAACATAGAACTAACTCTTAAGGAAATGGGAAGGATACAAACAAAAATTTATCTTTCAATGTCACACGTTATAATACTGTAACATAAATATAGTTGCCTTAATTAGAGTGGCTAAATACATTAAAACTCCGCCTTCTTAACATCCAAGACAAAACCTCCATAAAGCAAAAGTAGACCCACCATTGAAGATTTCAGAACGATCGAAGAGGGTGCGAGCTCACTTGAGAAAAAGTAATGATGGTTACATAAGGTGCTCTTCTTTTGTTCCAATCTACTTATAATTTTTCGACTTTGTGTGTTTTTTAAATTTGTTTTGTTTTCTGTGCATTATAAACCAAAACAAGCGTAGCGTGAGAAAATAGATGACCTCCGCGAAGCTGAGCAAACTGCAGCCGAAGAACAGTCCAGCCGTTCCTCCGATTGCAACTGAAATACAAAACATTCACCTCAAGGCTTCAACAACCAACCTATGTGAAAACATCTGGGCTATTCAGGAAAGGATTGCTCATTCAAAAGTTATTTAACTACCTAAAATCATCACTATTCCCAAAAACATTTTAACTTAACGGTTTTTGTTTTACTAATTTCATTTGTTTGGTTAATAACATTGGACGTTTTGGTTTATTTTAGTTCAAAATTAATTTGATATGATTTTTTTTTTTTTTTTTTTTTTTAATATTTATTTAACTAAGAAAAGAGGTTTTGAAAAACTGTATAGTAATTTAATGATGTTCTTGTGAAGTTGAATGGCTGTAGAAACATTATAATTTCATAATTAAAATTTATCATTTTATTGATTTGTTAAATTTACCTAATAATTGTGCCTGACCAAAAAGGATGCCTCTTTTTAATCTGAACTTTGGATAATTTGTCATGCCCCATTTCAGATTTGTTCCAAGGGTCCTGAAAAACAGATGTTAGAATAGGCTCGTTGACTTTCATTGTACAAAAATTATAATAACTAAATGGAATTGGTCGTGGGTTGGCGAATGAAACAATTAAGTAGTTTCAAAAGTTTATTTTTTGCCAGCGTTTCGACCCCCATTGTGGGTCATCATCAGGGCTAAAAAGATACAAAAGAGATACATTTAAGATAAGATTAAATATACTATTTTAAAAACTATAGCGCTAGAGAATGTCAATATTATAGCATAAAAGGAACTAGATGTGTAAAGAAATCAATTAATTAGATTACAATGACATAATAATTACAATTACAAAGGTATAAGCCCTTTCATTATTATACCTTTGTAATTGTAATTATTATGTCATTGTAATTTAATTAATTGATTTCTTTACACATCTAGTTTCCTTTTATGTTATAATATTGATGTTCTCTAGTGCAATAGTTTTAAAAAAAGTATATTTAATCTTATTTCTATATTTTTAGCCCTGATGATGACCCGCAATGGGGGTCGAAACCTTGGCAAAAAATAAACTTTTGAAACTACTCAATTGTTTCATTCACCGACCACCACCCGGACCAATTCCTTTTAGTAATTCTCAACGGTCGACTAATTATATCCACTATAATAACTAAAAAAAAACAACACTACTTTCACTTACCTCCATTCTTAAAATCAATACAACAATTATCAAATACTTTAAGGGATAAAAATGAATTAATTACATTAAGTTTCAATAGAAACAAGTGTTTTATCAAATAATCTATTATATTCTCATCTACGACAATCAGTTAGTTTTATCGGCTTTCAATCACTCTCCGTTAACTGTGTATAAGATACTTTTTTTTCTTAAATTAAATAGCTTTCCAACATATTACACATCTTATATTACATTCTAACATATTACACATATTACTGTTCTTAGGCTCAAAAGCACACAATTTTTATAGATTTTACAAAATTAAAGGAACTTTAGATTAATAAAATTTAAAATATCAGAATTTAAGCCCTGTTAGACTATTTCAATCATAATAAAACCTACATGACATTAAAGCCCATTCAATCGCTTAAGCAGTTTTTGAGAAAATTGTAAAAAGATGCCAAATGCATGGTATAAAGTGGCTGTTCTGGTCAGCTGATATTGATGAAAAAGTTGCTGTAACATCTAGTATAGTATAGTTGTCTTAAATATGAAATTTCAGTTTCCTACAACTTTTTGTTTTGGTGCTAGACTTACCACACAGACCTTTTTGTGGGACTTGGTCATTTGGACTCAGGAAACCCTAAAACATGTATTTCCGTTGAAAACTGGAATTCTCAAATGTTCACGATCACAATACTTTCCCTTACTATATATTTTACATATAGGTAAGATAAAGTAATAAGTAAATTAATATTTATATTCTTTTCATTTAGAAATCCACATCCTATGTTTATATCCATATCAATATCATACATCATATATTAATTAAATTTATTTATTTATAGAGGCAATTTTACTTTCTTATTAGTGCATAATACAATGATTTATGATAAACATATAAATACTAAGAAAATTGAATTTGAATTATTTTTCTATTGCAATACTTTTCCTCACTGCATATTCCATATATAGATAAATGAAAGTATAATATATATATATTATATACAAAATATAATTGTAGACTTTATGTTTGAGGACATGAGGCACTAGTTTACTAGGGGATGGTATTTTTTTTTCAAGTGGCACCAAAAGCCCTGTAGGCCATGGTTTAATCATCTGGGAGAGTACACTCGCACCAATGGTACACCAAACATGGTATGGTATGGTGGGGCACTGGGCTACTCTTCTTCAGGTCTTGGCTTCAAACCCGGTTGTGGCAGGATAAATATTAATTCTGTTAATTCTACCATGGAGTGACCCTTGGGTAGGGAGAACCATTTGGAGTTAACCCAGTTTCTACAAAATGGGTACCCAAAATTAGAAAAAAAAAAACCTGGCAGCTGTGCACGATCTGGGACAAAACAACTCCTTGCACTGACGTTGGTCTAGAAGCAGAACAAATTTCTTTTTCTATTTCTATTTTTTTGGTGTAGTACATGAATTTGATAAATGATGGTGGTCTAGACCTAATGCGCTCCTTGCAGACCACTGTTACTTCTACATACAGCATAAATCACAATATCACATATAAATATACTCAACCCAGAACCCTTCACGGGTTGAAGAGCTTTTCTTTTCATCAAATCTAATGTCATCAAGAACTCATACTAATAAGATAAATTTATTTTAACCGTATGCTTAAGTTTCGGCCTTCATCCAAGGTTCACTCAGTTGTTTCGGCCTTCACCAAGGTTCTTTCAGTGAGATTTTCCCAAAAATAACCACATTGGCACACAAATAAAATAAGTTTATCTGAATCTGTGTGATTTCTTGATGAGTGCACCCCTAATCAACTTCTCCATCATAAAATTCTCAATGGTTGACAATAACACCATAATTTTAAAAATTAAAACAATTAATCTCAAACAAATTTAAAAATTTGAATACTACTAAACGTAAAGGATGAATACTACTGAATAGCTAAGCTGAATACTACTAACTGACGTGTGATATTAAGGTCATGAAATACTTGTAGGAGGTTCTGAAGACCTGTTCTACATAAATCAAGTTCTCGTCTGAACAATGAAGTGTAGAGTACTTTCAGACCTAGATATGAAGATAGAATACAATAAATATGTATTGGTGCACTGCCCTGAGTTTTGGGAGGAACAGAACACCTCCTAAGAGATAGCAAGTCAGGAACAAAACACCTCCTGAGAGATAGCAAGTCAGGAACAGAACACCTCCTGAGAGATAGCGAGTCAGGAACAGAACACCTCCTGAGAGATAGCGAGTCAGGAACAGAACATCTCCTGAGAGATAGCGAGTCAGGAACAGAACACCTTCTGAAAGATAGCGAGTCAGGAACAGAACACCTCCTGAGAGATAGCAAGTCAGAAACAGAACACCTCCTGAGAGATAGCGAGTCAAAGGCTGAGTCACCCTATCTACTCTAATTAATCTAGGGTAAGTCTTGATTTATCTAAGGCTCAGGGTTCTATATTCTTCAAGATATCAAGGAGATAAATTTAAACTTGTGTTTCATACTCAAAAATGCACTCCTTCACTTCTTTTCAATATACATTTATTTTTCTTCACAATTTATTACATAGTTTTTCTACATTTCGGGGTTCTTTCCCCATTATCAAGACATTTATAATAAAAGGAAGTAAAGGAGTGCATTTTTGAGTATGAAATATTAAATAAAACTTTCTAAAAATTATAAAAGAAAAGAAATTTAAACTTGTGATGACTTTGAATTTACAAAAAGGATGCTTCAACTTGAATTTAAAACTTGAAACATGAAATCAAAAATTAGATTAATTCAATTTAAAATCTTGCATAATAATGATAATGGCTGCTACATACTTTCATTTTAAGTTTGCTGATTCACCCACTTGCTTTACTTACCAGGGCAGTGAGTTGTCAGTGTCCACAATGTAGGTGACTTCGTTGCAAAGTTGTAAGCAGCGGCATGGAATCTTGAGCCCACTGTTCGGGTCTATCATGCGTACCAAGCGCTCTGTGAAACGTTTACATTTAGTACGTTAGTATGTATGCTTCTGGGCCAGACCCTCAGCTAAAGGTTTACATTTAGCAAGTGAAGAGCAGGGCTTAGGTTTTTAAGCAGCAGTCTCTCACCTGAATGTTTATCCAAGCAATGCATCCCTTCGATATCGCAGACCGGATATTTGCCTGTAACCAAAAAAAAAAAAATGTCATATCCATTTAATAGTATTTACAAATTTTTTTTTTTAAATTAAAACAACAAAAGAATTTCAAAAAAATGTTCAGCAAATACTGAAAATTATGGCCATCTCACTTCCAAAATTGGTAAGTGGTATTATATTTGAAAAATAAAGATAACAACTTTTGATGTAATTGTCATTATTTTAATGTCAGATATGACTTCAAGCAATTATTTAACTAATAACATGCTTTTCATTAACTGAAGTATTTTTTTAGTGATATGAGATAACAAAATAAAATAATACAATAGAATACAAATTATTGATTCTATATATATGTCAATAAGTGTTTATAATAAGCGTATAAATATATTTAGGATTGACACACAAATTTTGAGTGATGTTTATCTTTCTTTTGTATTTTGCATGAATTAATGTTTATATTCAATCTTGCCAATCACTGCTAATTAATTAATACAAAATCTTCTCATAGGGTAGTATGGACTAGAAGATATAAAATTATGTATTGCAGAAGTTTGATAGGTCTGAGATGCTATAAATGAAGATATTACACTTAAATAATGTAACTTATTTTATTATGAGGTAACATTTTAGATTTAAAAACTAAAATTTCTTTTCTGATTCCTCTGCTCACCACTTTCTTATTTCTCCTTCTGCTCCTATCCTTATACATTTTTTATACTGCCTCACATATGATTGTCAATTGAATTTATTTTATATGATACGTATTACTTTGAATTTTGATCTTGGAAACCTTTAATTGTTATTATTATTACTTTCACATATAATTCCCTTCCTACACAGTTAACTACTTATACAATGCTATGTTTTTGACCGGCTGCTTTTCTAAGGCAGCGGTAGCTTCAAAAACTAGCTTACTTACTATATTTAGTCAATATATAAACTATATTGAATGATACCATGGATCTCCTTTCCAAAGGTATCGTGTTTACCAATCCAATAGGTGGCATGCAGGGTAAGATTAAAGTAAACAAGATTCAATTAATACATTACTATAATTATTAATTTACACATATCATTATATTAACACATTGCCTAAAACTCTGATTGAGAATACTGAGGGACATTTTACTACCTTTGTCATACAATATTACAAATAACGATATACCTTTGAAACACGTAACCGGCTGGCGAAGGTGGAATCATCTTAGGTCCCCTTTCTTTGCATCATCCTCCAGCTGCTCTCAGAACCCCGACGGCCACCTCCTCTTCTTGTAGGTGGAACCCGACTCACTCCTCTTGAGGATCAAACTTGACTGCCTCTTCGGTTCTTCTCTCTCATTCTTGTCACCTCGGGTGGGTCAATATGGGAAGTCCCCCGGTTGGCGGTATAGCCTTTGTGCTATTATTCTTATCTTTACACCCATCTTAATATTCTTGTTGGCCGCCGCTGGGGGGAAACTACCAGAGGTTTCTGGTACCGCTGGGGGGCCCATACCGATGGGAAATCTAGGGGTCTAGGTAAACACCTTTTGATGTTTTGCCGACAAAGGTTCGTTATCATTAATTGTTTAATATTAAAATTATTTAATTATGAACTCCCCTCAGTATCCTCAATACATTACAACAATTATGAACCAATTTTTCATAATTTACTCTTACTTAGCCATCTTATATCACTGCCTGTCACAATATTAAAATAATTTCATTTTATTTATTGTTTGTTATCTTGTATTTGGAAGCCTTGATGAAGCTCAAACTTTATGCATTGGCACAAAGTAAAAAGTTAGGTTCTTTAAGTATGACCTGTTTGATGCCCATTATCTTCTACAATTCATTCTATAGTCAACTATTGTTCCATCCAACCATTACCTTAATTCAAATAAGAACATTTGCAATAGAACATTGTGCAATTACAAATCCCCTGATCCTGAAGCATACTTAACATTAAAAGACCATATAAAGAAATTAAGAAGTGTCAGTCAATTGAGATTTTCCAACCCGTATTATATCAAGCTATATTCAAAAAACAAAACCAACACATTCAAATTCGAAGAAATCTGTCCGTCGTGCAACCATTAGATTTCTAGTAGTTTTCATCAGATCTTTCTTCACTGCTCAGCATTTAATAAACTTAGACAACGATACCTCCATCCATTCATCACAAATTCTCCTGATAATGTCAAGCCATTATGACTATCGAGAATGTCGAAAAGATAAATTATTTGTACTATTATATGATGAGAATACATAAAGTTTTAGATTTAAAACATTTATGCTTTATTTTATCACAGTGAGTTCATGTTTTTTTCTTTTTTTATTGTTTTAGATAAAATTTACTAGACTCACATCATTATTATACTTCAGATGAGATTTATTTGTATATAATTTGTACAAGACATAGTTTTTTTGTTTGTTTTTTTTCAAATAAAGATATATTCTATTCTGTTCTATTGTTCCATGGATACATAAATAAAATTACCGGTAGGCCTATAAAAATGTGGAACGCAGTTGCAGAGAGCATAGCACTCCCTCATTCGACACTCTATCCTGCAGAGATTGTAGCTGTAGACAGAACTGCTGAAGAGGTCAGACTCCTGAGGAAGCCTGCACTTGCGCTGCTCGATGGACAGCTCCTCGACTTCTTTAGTGCACAGGATGCTGAGGGCCGTGAGGTCCAGGGTCTTGTAGGAGTTGTTGGCTCCTTCTAGCTGCGGGATCGACACGTCCGGGAACTCTCCAGGGTCCAGAATGAACAGCTTGCAACAAAATGCTCATATTTTCTCGTTTATAATAAATATTTTTGATAAGTATTATATAATCGGTGATAGACATTTTTAAAAAGTATATAAGGGTATAACAGTTTATGGATGCTAATCTTTTTGATTTTTCTATATCTTCAATAATAACCGAGTTTTGGTGTAATTACATCTAGTATAATTTTTTTTTCTGTTTATCGTACTTTACTGAATCTAAAACTATCTACATATTTTTTCTTCATCTTCAAAAGTAACTGAGTTTATATTTATGAGTTATATTTCCATTTTTTTTTTTCTCTTTTTTATAATTAGTCGCGGTTTTTTGGTTAAAAAACAATAATAATTTTTTTCTTTATCTTAGAAAATAACAGTTACAAGCGTATGTATAGGCAAGATTTAATTTTTGCACAGCACGGGGAGCCCGTGGCTGAGTGGCTAGCGCGCTAGTCTCTCATACTACAGGTTCTGAATTCGAATCCCAGTCCCGACGGGGCTTTTATAAGGATGTAAAAAATTTGGATTCACTCACAACCTCTCCCCCGGGTATGTGAGACCCGTCAGCCAAAGGGTGGCCACTCACAAAATTAGTCTTAGGGAGTGATGTCTCTACACTAAAATTGGCATCGTGAAACGTGTGTGTAAACTCGCAGGAGTTTACACCGCGAGGCCCAGGGCCTACACGGCCTATTGCGCCACTGGAAGAAGAAGACTTGCACAGCAGTTGGCCTACAAACATGAGGACTTTAATGAGTACCGAATCCAAGACCCATGGAAGGTAATGAAACATGGTTATTTTTGTTAATGGGTTGGAGGTAGGCCTCAAGTGACTATGTTTTATTTGCAACTATTTGGCACAACAGTCTGTAGAATGGCTCCGCTCTTCATTACACTGAATGACGATAGCGAACGGTAATATCCAGTACCAAGGATCATCCTATAGTAGTATATAATATCATCCTATGATAACTGCAAAAACTCTAAAAGTAAACCTCTGACTAAATAACAAGTTGTTGAACCTTCCCTTCACTACTATTATTCATTGTATATTAAAGGTTTTATAAAGATATTTGGAGAAATGATAAAGCTTACCCGATATCCCGAGTTCATGTTCATGACTTGCGTGAAGATGTCTCCGTCGAGCGGGCTACTGCCGAACACCTCTAATTCATTCTGCAGTTGCCACTCGTTCTTTTCCCACCTCCTTAAACGGAAAACAGATCAGTGACTCGATTAAATTTCTAATCTCAAAGATTAATAACTTGGAATACCGACTTGGGATTGTTGTAGATGGTAGCGACGGAGTTGTAAGAGTAGCAGAAGCCAACTTCCGTGAGCACTTGCTCCATCTCCTTCCGGTCGAAGGCTTCCATGTTGCTGTTGCTCACGTTGTACCGGAAAGGAAAGCTAATATCCCAGGCCACCTTCCAGTAGATCGATGGATCAATCTCATCGCTTTTTGCCCGCACGTTACTGAACGTCCCGAACGTGGCCTTGGAGAGTTGGATCAAGAAGTCTCTAGCCGCTACCTTGTCAATGATCTCGGGGAACCTATTGGTCAAACGGAAACATCACAATCTTTGTTCACTGCATTAACTAATACTAAGTACATGTTGGTTATTGCTATTATGTATTTCCAGCTACTCAGTAATAGCTATAATCCCCTACCACCTTGTATCTAAATACATAGTCAGGCCCGCCATCAAAGATTTTTCTTTTGATTTTCATTTTTGACTAAAATAAATCAGATGAAATATTGAGTTTATGGGGGCTCACGGAGGACCAGGGCCTACTGTGCATACCCAATATAGCTCTGGGAACTGTGTCTCCTTTTCAAGAGAGCAGAAAACTTGCTTTATTCCGGTAGACCGTGGAGAATTCTAGGCGGAAGTATGGGAAAACTATCGATCTCCGGTGCTCAGATTGTGGTTTTGGTCATATATCCAAGAACACAGTTCGGTGAATGGGCATCCAGCCTAACATAGAAAGTCAGAATATAAGCCATTCTAGAGGCAGATTTCTCAATATTGAAGATACACCGTCTTGATGGAATGCAAAAAAAGGTTTAAAAAGTTTGCCCTCAGTCATTTCAGCCTTGGTAGCAAATGCCACCCACACGAAGATGATGCTGGACAGGAAGTACATCCGGGGAGGATCCTCTGAGATATAATCAGCTAGTTGCTGCCCTGGGTCCTCCGAGGAGGAAGCCCTAGAGGGGACCAAGGAGGAGACCCAGGAAGGAGAGTCACAAGGGTGGAGCTCAATCCATAATCCTGCACAGCCGTCCTCTGCGCAAAGATTGCGGCAGGTCTTCAAGGCAGTCGGCTTCTGCTATCCTCACAATTCTGTTGCTAAAGTACAACGATTTAACGTCAGAACTCAATTATTGAAATCACAAATTTAATTGAGTTACTCGTCGGTTTTCCATTTAAGGAGGTGAGAAATTAGCGAGCGGCAACTGTGGGCTAAATGCTCGTTTGACGGAGATGTCTTCACACAAATCATGAGCATGAATTCCGGATATGGGTTAAGGTTTATTCTTTCTCTTAATACGAGCTTAACCTGTTTAATATAAATACGAGCTTAACCTGTTTAATATAAATACGAGCTTAACCTGTTTAATATAAATACGAGCTTAACCTGTTTAATATAATACGAGCTTAACTGTTTATATAATACGAGCTTAACCTGTTTAATATAAATACGATTAACTGTTAAATATAAATACGAGCTTAACCTGTTTAATATAAATACGAGCTTAACCTGTTTAATATAAATACGAGCTTAACCTGTTTAATATAAATACGAGCTTAACCTGTTTAATATAAATACGAGCTTAACCTGTTTAATATAAATACGAGCTTAACCTGTTTAATATAAATACGAGCTTAACCTGTTTAATATAAATACGAGCTTAACCTGTTTAATATAAATACGAGCTTAACCCGTTTAATATAAATACTGTTAATAAACAATGATTTATATAATATTGTATTTTAATGGCAACACTGCGTCGGTTGTGAACACTGTGTTAGTGAAGGAAGGTTCTATTAAAATACTGTAGCGCTCCATATGTTTTTTGTTCTGTGAAATAAATACCACGTTTTCTGTTAAAAGTGTTATATCTTTAATTATCCCTTTAATCCTTAACAGGGTTATGGGCCCAGAACGGCGATCTGTTTTATAGTGTTAAAGGACAGAAAATGTCAAGAGAAAAATATTTAATTGTCCCTTTCGCGGGGGACAATTACAACGCGTGGGAGTTTCGATTGAAAAGTATCCTGCGGGATAATGGGGCAATAGAGGCGATCGAAAAGGAGGACTTCAGTAAATCTACGGATAGCAAGCAATTGCAATTGGAAGCTAAGGCCCAGGCTATCATAATAGCGGCAACCGCCGACAGTCACCTTGAATACCTAAAGGACAGATCTGCTTATCAAATGATTAAAAGCATGGAAGACAGCTTCAAGAAGAAAGGTACACGATCTAAATTATTTATAAGAAGAGAGTTGTCTGATATGAAATTCGACGAACGGAAACCTTTAATGGAACATTTTATTGACTTGGAAAAACTATTTGCGCAACTCGGGGATGCTGGCAGTGAGCTCTCGGAGGAAGAAAAAGTAAACTATTTACTCTTATCCATGCCGAAATCTTATGAAGGCATTATCACGGCTTTGGAAACTGTGGAGGAATTGAAACTGGACTTTGTGAAAAACAGACTGCTAGGGGAAGAGGAAAAACGGAACAGAGGAGTGACCAAATCCCTTGAGTCTTCAATCTTCTTGTGTTATGGATGTGGACGCCCCGGACACAAAAAATTCCAATGTAGGAGCACTCAGCAGGCACGACTCAAGCCTGGTGACTGGAGAATTCAAGGCCGAGGACGTAGCGACTGGAAGTACAACGGAGGCCGAGACGACAGTAAGGCAACTCATCGTCAGACCCAGGGGAGAGGTAGAGGAAAGTCATTTTTAACAGGCACTGAAAATACTGAAGGTAGTAAATTTGTAAGTTTTATGTCCTTTAACCCTGACGCCGAACAGCAGAATAAGAATAGTTTTAAATTTGTTGTTGACTCGGGTAGCTCATTCCATCTTGTAAATAACATTAGTTTATTTTTTAATTATTGTAAACTGGATAAGCCAATTAAAATTTCAGCTGCCAAAAATGACGTTGATTTAGAGGCTGTTGGTGTAGGGACAATAAAATGTTATTTGAGTGATTTTAAAGTTGATATTATATTAAATGATGTGTATTATGTACCCCAATTAAGAAAAAATTTATTATCTGTTTCCAAAATGGAAAAGTATGGTTTAAAGATCATCTTCAATAAAGGGGAAGTTAAAGTTTTCTCGCAAACCAATGAATTGATTATAGTTGGGCATAGATTAGGGTCCCTTTATTTTGTAGAATTTAAAGTATTATTTGACGATTGTTATTATGGGGCAAAATCAGACACCAATGATAATTCAGTAGAAATTTGGCACAAACGATTTTCTCACTTAAGCTATGGTAGTTTGAAAACGTTAGTAAATAAAAATATGGTTGATGGTTTTAACTGATTTAAAAGAAAAAAATTTAGAAAATAGACATTGTGAACCATGCATTCTTGCTAAGATTACACGCCTTCCTTTTAATGGGAAAATGTATAAGGCTAGGAAACCCTTAGAACTGGTACATACGGATGTTTGTTCTGTTAGCCCTTCTACGTGGGACGGGTATAAATATTTTGTTACCTTCATAGACGATTTTACTCACTTCACCGCAGCTTACTTATTAAGAGACAAGTCTGAGGTTTTTGAATATTTTAAGACTTATTATAATTATGCTAGTAATCATTTTGGTCATGGTATATTGAAGTTAAAGTCAGATAATGGTGGTGAGTACATTTCTAGAAATTTTAAATCCTTTTGTGATGAAAAGGGCATAGTATTGCAATATACTGCTGCATATAATCCCGAAATGAACGGCGTAGCTGAAAGAATGAATCGTACTCTGACTGAAAAGGCGCGTGCATTATTGTTAGATTCACAGCTTCCTAAAGAGCTTTGGGGCGAGGCCCTGCGATATGCGATATACGTCACCAATCGTAGTCCCACTGCTTCCCTTAATGTTACACCATTTGAAATGTGGGAGGGGAGACGTCCTAATGTGTCTAATCTTAGAATATTTGGGTCATCTGCATATGCCCATATTCCCCAAAAACTCCGAATGAAGTTAGACCCTCGTGGTGTGAAATTGAAAATGGTTGGATATGCTCCGGGGGGATACAGATTATGGGATGCTAATGAAAGGAGGATACGCATAGAACGAAACGTATTGTTCAGGGAAGAAACGTGTTCAGAGTCCCCTGAGACGATTAATATTGATGTGGAGTCTATCTCGGATGGGAAGGAGAAGGATGGTGGTAGTAGTCCTGAGAAAATTTTAACTTCTGATAATAAGTTAGAGTCATTACAACCTGAGGGAACGGATACAGATAATTTTAATTCTAGGGAGCAAAGAAAGAAAACTAAACCAAAATATTTACAAGATTTTGTCACTGATGTTTCAGATTTAGATGATATATTAATGGCATCATTTTTATCTTGTTCTAATGGTAATGTCCCAGAAAAGTATTATGATATAGATTCTTACGACGATAAAGATATGTGGTATGAAGCGGTGAATGAGGAAATTAGATCTTTAGAGGATAGCAAAACTTGGGAAGTTGTAGAAAAATCAAACGATGCTAAGTTAATTGATTGTAAATGGATTTTTACAAAAAAGGCGGGTGATGTATATAAAGCT
Organism: Piezodorus guildinii; assembly: GCA_023052935.1. Classification (NCBI taxonomy): domain Eukaryota; kingdom Metazoa; phylum Arthropoda; class Insecta; order Hemiptera; family Pentatomidae; genus Piezodorus; species Piezodorus guildinii. The sequence goes on along the minus strand of CM041292.1, from coordinate 420,496 downwards.
AGATTAGTTACAAGGGGGTTTCAACAAGAAGGTAGTTTTACCGAAATTTATTCTCCCGTTTTGAAATTACAAACTCTCCGAGTTCTTTTATCATTAGCTGTTCAAAGGAATTATTTAATTCATCAAATGGATGTTAAAGGTGCTTTCCTTCATGGTGAAATTGATGATGTTGTTTACTTAAAGCCCCCACCTGGTATAAATGTAAATAAAAATTGTGTATTGAAATTAAAAAAATCACTTTACGGTCTTAAAAAATCTTCAAAAAATTGGTACAATAAATTTTATGATTTTATGAAAAGTAAAGGGTTTCAAAGAGCAGAAAGTGATTATTGTTTATATTTTAAGGATGGTATTTACATTTTGTTGTATGTGGATGACTTATTGATTTTGGGTGAGGACAATTCAAGGATAAATAATGTTAAAGAAATTTTAAATGCAGAATTTAAAATGAAAGATCTGGGGTCTAAAAATTTAAAATATCTGGGTATTAATATTATTCAGGATAATGACTGTTTGTATATTAACCAGAAAGAGTATTTGGAATCTACATTGACAAATTTTGGTATGTGTGAAGCAAATGCTAGTGAGTCACCCATGGATGTTAATGTTAATCTTGATGATTGTACGGTTGATTACTCTTTAGAGCATAAATGCAGAGCTTGTATAGTTTCTTTAATGTATGCTGTTGTAGGTTCGAGACCTGATTTGTGTGCTTCTGTTTCATATTTAGCGAGATATCAATCTAGACCATCAGAAAGGTTATGGCAATGCTTGAAAAGGATTTTGAGATACGTTAAGGGTACCATTAATTATAATTTAAAATATAATAAGAATTGTAATTCCGAATCACTAGTTGGATATGCTGATGCTAGTTTTGCTGTAGATAAAGATAGGAAATCTATAACTGGTTATATATTTAAAGTATTTGATAATAGTGTTATATGGCGTTGTAAAAAGCAGAGCACTGTAGCTTTAAGCACTACTGAGGCCGAGTTATACTCCCTCAATGAAGCCGCTCTGGAGGCTTGTTGGATTAGGAAATTATTAAATGAGTTAGGCGTTAGTTGTAATACCACTACCATATATGAAGACAATAAAAGTACAATATTTTCTGTATGTAATCCTGATCAAAAAGGAATGAAACATGTGGACGTAAAATACAATTTTATTAAACATAAAATAGAATGTAAGGAAATTTGTGTTATGTATATACCTACAAAGCAACAAATTGCTGATATTTTTACAAAACCATTAAATAAAACCTCTCATAATTATTTTGTACATAAATTGGGATTGGAATAGAGTTTAGTTCGTATTGTGTATTTTTAGTTTGTTAGTTCTGTTAATACAAATCATTGTAACATTGGTTGATAGTAACCATTGTAATGTTAGTTCTTACTTACTCAATGTAATGTTTGAAATTATTGTAATGTTAGTTCCTATTTATTTATTGTAGTGTTTGAAATAATTGTAATGTTAGTTCCGTTAATATAAATCATTGGGGGGAGGTGTTAATAAACAATGATTTATATAATATTGTATTTTAATGGCAACACTGCGTCGGTTGAGAACACTGTGTTAGTGAAGGAAGGTTCTATTAAAATACTGTAGCGCTCCATATGTTTTTTGTTCTGTGAAATAAATACCACGTTTTCTGTTAAAAGTGTTATATCTTTAATTATCCCTTTAATCCTTAACAAGTACGAGCTTATCCCGTTTAATATAAATACGAGCTTAACCCGTTTAATATAAATACGAGCTTAACCCGTTTAATATAAATACGAGCTTAACCTGTTTAATATAAATACGAGCTTAACCTGTTTAATATAAATACGAGCTTAACCTGTTTAATATAAATACGAGCTTAACCTGTTTGATATAAATACGAGCTTATCCCGTTTAATATAAATACGAGCTTAATCTGTTTAATATAAATACTAGCTTAACCCGTTTAATATAAATACGAGCTTAACCCGTTTAATATAAATACGAGCTTAACCTGTTTAATATAAATACGAGCTTAACCTGTTTAATATAAATACGAGCTTAACCCGTTTAATATAAATACGAGCTTACCGTTTAATATAAATACGAGCTTAACCTGTTTAATATAAATACGAGTTAACTTTATATAATACGAGTTAACCTGTTTAATATAAATACGAGCTTACCGTTATATAAATACAGCTTAACCCGTTTAATATAAATACAGCTTAACTTTAATATAAATACGAGCTTAACCCGTTTAATATAAATACGAGCTTAACCGTTTAATATAAATACGAGCTTAACCCGTTTAATATAAATACGAGCTTAATCCCGTTTAATATAAATACTAGCTTAACCTGTTTATATAAATACGAGCTTAACCGTTTAATATAAAACGAGCTTAACCCGTTTAATATAAATACTAGCTTAACCCGTTTAATATAAATACGAGCTTAACCCGTTTAATATAAATACAGCTTAACCGTTTGATAAAATACGAGCTTAACCGTTTAATATAAATACGAGCTTATCCCGTTTAATATAAATACTAGCTTACCGTTTAATATAATACGACTTAACCTGTTTAATATAAATACGAAGCTTAACCGTTTAATATAAATACGAGCTTAACCGTTTAATATAAATACGAGCTTTAACCTGTTTAATATAAATACGAGCTTAACCCGTTTAATATAAATACAGCTTAACCGTTTATATAAATACGAGCTTAACCCGTTTTAATATAAATACGAGCTTAACCTGTTTAATATAAATACGAGCTTAACCTGTTTATATAAATACGACTTACCTGTTTAATATAAATACGACTTAACTGTTTAATATAAATACGACTTAACCTTTGTTTGATATAAATACGAGCTTAACTGTTTCATATAAATACGAGCTTACCTGTTTAATATAAATACGAGCTTAATCTGTTTAATATAAATACAGCTTACTGTTAATTAATACGAGCTTAACCTGTTTGATATAATACGACTTACGTTTAATATAAATACGACTTATCTGTTTAATATAAATACGAGCTTAACCCGTTGTATAATAACTTAATGTTTAATATAATACGAGCTTAACCTGTTTAATATAAATACGAGCTTAACCTGTTTAATATAAATACGAGCTTAACCTGTTTAAATAAATACGAGTAACCTGTTTAATATAAATACGAGCTTAACCTGTTTAATATAAATACGAGCTTAACCTGTTTAATATAAATACGAGCTTAACCTGTTTGATATAAATACGAGCTTAACCTGTTTAATATAAATACGAGCTTAACCTGTTTAATATAAATACGAGCTTATCCCGTTTAATATAAATACGAGCTTAACCCGTTTAATATAAATACGAGCTTAACCCGTTTAATATAAATACTAGCTTAACCCGTTTAATATAAATACGAGCTTAACCCGTTTAATATAAATACGAGCTTAACCCGTTTAATATAAATACTAGCTTAACCCGTTTAATATAAATACGAGCTTAACCCGTTTAATATAAATACGAGCTTAACCCGTTTAATATAAATACTAGCTTAACCCGTTTAATATAAATACGAGCTTAACCCGTTTAATATAAATACGAGCTTAACCCGTTTAATATAAATACGAGCTTAACCTGTTTAAAATAAATACGAGCTTAACCCGTTTAATATAAATACTAGCTTAACCCGTTTAATATAAATACGAGCTTAACCAGTTTAATATAAATACGAGCTTAACCCGTTTAATATAAATACTAGCTTATCCCGTTTAATATAAATACGAGCTTAACCCGTTTAATATAAATACGAGCTTAACCCGTTTAATATAAATACGAGCTTAACCTGTTTAATATAAATACGAGCTTAACCTGTTTAATATAAATACGAGCTTAACCTGTTTAATATAAATACGAGCTTAACCTGTTTAATATAAATACGAGCTTAACCTGTTTAATATAAATACGAGCTTAACCTGTTTAATATAAATACGAGCTTAACCTGTTTAATATAAATACGAGCTTAACCTGTTTGATATAAATACGAGCTTAACCTGTTTGATATAAATACGAGCTTAACCTGTTTAATATAAATACGAGCTTATCCCGTTTAATATAAATACGAGCTTAACTGTTTAATATAAATACGAGCTTAACCTGTTTAATATAAATACGAGCTTAACCCGTTTAATATAAATACTAGCTTAACCCGTTTAATATAAATACGAGCTTAACCCGTTTAATATAAATACGAGCTTAACCCGTTTAATATAAATACGAGCTTAACCCGTTTAATATAAATACTAGCTTAACCTGTTTAATATAAATACGAGCTTAACCTGTTTAATATAAATACGAGCTTAACCCGTTTAATATAAATACTAGCTTAACCCGTTTAATATAAATACGAGCTTAACCCGTTTGATATAAATACGAGCTTAACCTGTTTAATATAAATACGAGCTTAACCCGTTTAATATAAATACGAGCTTAACCTGTTTAATATAAATAAGAGCTTAACCTGTTTAATATAAATACGAGCTTAACCCGTTTAATATAAATACGAGCTTAACCTGTTTAATATAAATACGAGCTTAACCTGTTTAATATAAATACGAGCTTAACCTGTTTAAAATAAATACGAGCTTAACCTGTTTAATATAAATACGAGCTTAACCTGTTTAATATAAATACGAGCTTAACCTGTTTGATATAAATACGAGCTTAACCTGTTTGATATAAATATTAAACATTAATGCAATAAAAGGACACGCACAATGAGGCTTGTCATGCTGAGCCTCCTATTGAATGGTTTCCTTGTGCGATTCAAATTGAAACTCAATGAATAACACAAATGGAATTATATAAGAAAGATAGTACTCCAAGTATTCCAAGCTAATTTAAATGTTTTAGAATGTATTCTAAAGGATACACGAAGTACTTTTGATCGATTGTTTTGAAGAGGTTCCCTTCATCGTAGGTCGGGAGGGGGCAGATGACGGCGGCTGGGAAGGAGGTGTTCCAGTCCTTCCAATCGCGTTCCATGGACACCACTGTCGGGGTCGTCCGGAACCTGCTCCAGGTTCTCAGGCTGACCGCACCGGCTCCCCACAGTGCCAGCGCCACCGTCGCCAACCACGCCAGTCTGCAACAGGAAGTACATTGAGGTTCGCTGTTGGCCGATATCCGGTCTGGACGCTGCTTCACAAATATTACCTTAAAAAATCTATTTCATTAGCTGAACATTGTATTTAAGTATATGCCGTGGTGTTTACCTTTCTAATGGATGAAGTGAAGGGAAGACCAAGTATCTAAAGCCGTGGAAGGAAGATGTGGTCAGCAATTGGAGGATGAATTCTTCGACAGCTTGGAATAGATGCCGACTCTTGGTCGAGCTGAGCGCCATCTTGCCCGCTCTAGCACCACCTTTGCAGGCGGCAGTGGCCCTCCTCTTTGACGAGCTCATTCCCCAGTCGTTACACGCTCGACGCCGCACATGCCTCCTATATAGAGCGATAATGTTCTCACAATCAGAGCCTATTCAGGGGTACAAATGGCAGCGGTGCGTGTCCCGACCGATTCGCGGGGCAATTACACTCGATGGCTTCGAGGTAGATTAGATAAAGGTGAGTCAAGCACCCACCTAATGGGCTCTTGGGTGCCATATTTCCATTTCAAATCTAAAATTTCTCTTTTCAGAAAGGCTTATTTTTTTAAATGTTATTATTATTATTAAGTCAAATTTACAACTTTATTAGTTAATATATCAAGTAAATTAGCTGTCAGATAAAATACGTGAAGAGAAAATGCTCATTGGCAGCACTCCTTTAGGTAATTTATACTAGAAGGTCTCGAGGCCATCTTCTTTTCAGACGCCTTGGAGGATCGTCAGGAATGGAAGAGGAAGCAAGGATTGAAACTAACGTATTAGTGTGGGAGTGGAGTTTGTCATGGGAGGATTGATACCTGGTTTGGGCAAAAACAGCAACATATGGGATGTTAAGGTTTTTATAGATGAATTTATTCGTGACAAAGTAAGGAGCATTGAGGATTTTCCGAAGGATTTTGGATTGAATTAGGGAGGAATTTGATGGTTTAGTAAAGCCCCATAGCTCAACTCCGTGCTTATTTTTAGAATTGTTATTCGTTGAAACTATAACTCCATAAACAAATACAAAAATTAAATGTGCATTAGGATATTATCGACTGACCGAAACGAGAAGAGAAATTATGGGATTACAGTTTATTTTAGGAAAGAAGATATAGACCGTGAGCCAGTAACGAAAAATCCAACCCGTTTTACCAACATTTTTAGTATGTTTTATGCAAAGTATTTATCAAGGTAAAGCAAAAAATACACGTCTGTCAACTAAAAACGGGTGGATTACAAAATGGCGGCCATTCAAAAGCGAATATCACGAAATATCACTCTAACATAATTATGGTTACTATCATGGAAACGGCTTATCCTATGAAAATAATCGTTATAAAGTAGATCATCAAGTATTTAATAAGCTTTCATTTGAGTGGTTTAAGACATTTTTATGTTCAATATTCAACGATATAGAGGTAACGATATCACTATGTTTTAACATTATTGAGGCTACTATCATGGAATCGGCTCATCGTATGAGGATAATCGTTATATCAATAAATACAGAAAATTAAATCAGCTTTAATTTGAGTTGTGAAACACGACTGTATGACTAATAGTTACATAGATATGGTTCTTACAAAAAAACAGAAACCGATAAACTTCTTATTTTCGTCATTAATTGGGTTAATATCATGGAAACGGCTGTTCCTAACAATATAATAGTAATAAACTACTTTAAGAGGAATAAAATTAGCTTTAATTTTAGTAGTAATAGATATCTGTAGGTCTGATACTTACGGACATAATGTCAGTGCAATGGTTACATGGGACAGAATTTCTGTCCCTAAAAACGTGCCTGCCGCGACTTTCCACCGGATATAAAACTTATTATTATATAAGTTATGATTAATTATGTCACACAGCGCAGGTTCCAATCCGTTCCGGAGGTTGTTTTAATTTAATTTCTCAGAGGTGTCAGACAATATGGTACCAGACATGTTTTTTAAGTAAGTACCGTTAGTATATACCGTTGGAATTAAAAAAAAAGATATCGCAATAATTTTATTTTTACATGAAAGCCTGTAACTTAATCTACTTTTTTACACAATTTCCATGAATTTTGAGGCACTTGTCATAACGCGGCACCAGTTTTTGAATACCCTCCTCAAAAAACTGTGCCGCCTGACTTGTTAACCACTGCATCACAAATGTTTTGACTTCGTTATCGTCTTGAAGACGCCGACCGCCCAGGTGTTTCTTCAAGTGCAGGAACAAATGGTAGTCGCTGGGCGCCAGATCAGGGCTGTATGGAGGATGATCTAGAGTTTCCCATTTAAATGATTTGATGAGATCTTTGGTCGGATTAGCCACATGTGGACGGGCATTGTTATGTAGCAAAACGATACCCTTACTCAACTTGCCACATCTTTTGTTCCAGAACAATCCAGATTGCACGACGCAGATTTTTCAATGTCTCACAATAAGACACAGCATTGATTGTCTCATTACGAGGCAGAAACTCCACTAGCAATACGGACGCCCATTCCGTTCTTCATCATGCACATTTAAATGCTCTCACCCATTTCCTTACCATTCCATCACTCATAATGTTTTGTCCGTAAACTTCAACGATCTCACGATGAATATCGATCGGTTTTACGACTTTAGTACTAAGAAATCGTATAACAGCCCGTACTTCACAATCAGCGGGACTCACGATTGTCTCAGTAAACAACGTATACAATGAAGAAAATTCATGGAAATTATGTAGAAAAGTAGATTAAGGTACAGGCTTTCATGTAAAAATAAAATTATTGCGATATATTTGCACGTCTTTTTTTAATTCCAAAACGGTACTTACTTAAAAAACATGCCTCGTATACCCCTCCCTAACCAGACCGTCCTGTTCACCTTTCCCAAAGGGCCGCACTATATCCCGTCACTCGAGAGGAAAGGCCATCAAACCCTGAAAAAAGAAAAGTAAAGGCAGTTCCTGGTCACACACTTAGTCCTAATACTTCACTTCATTTTTATTATTTCCAACTTGTGACTTGAGGGAAGCTACGCCCTACATCCTCTCCCTCCATCGCAGATCCAGGAGGTATTGTATATTTTCCCGACTCCTAGATCTCAACTTGATGGAACATCAGCTGCCCATCCCTGCTTTACCATCTGCCCATGGCGGCTTCATTTCCTCAATCCTCTGCAGTTTTGGGACTCCTCCTGCTCTGGTTTCTTTCATCTCCGAGATAAGTAGTTACTGATAACTAGTTAAAATAGATGATATAAACACATATGTAATTATTTAGTTTTTTATTGAAATTTTTGTTTCAAGAGAATGTATTTTCAGTTATCCTAAATAGATATTCTGCCTAGAAACTGTTTACCTAATCAATTTGTCTTTCATATACTTTCAAATATGCTTTCAGAAAAAGGTAAATTATTATTTAAGACCAAATCAGTAACTTATTTCTATATACTCTGTGAGCCTCATTTAATAATAACGCTAAAGTCAGCATCATAGCTAATAACTAGTCTAGGTCAGTAAGGTGCAAAGTTTGACTTCATTTATCAGTCTAATGATGAAGGGAAAAAAAATCTGACATCTGATTGTGATGTTAGACTAATCACCTCGTTACACACATTTGTTGACCCAGAAACAGTATAGAGATTCTGTATGTACTCAGTCCTAGAGGTCATGGATTGTAGTGGTACAGGTTCATGTTCCAATTGTTAGTAACCTAACACACCCCACCCTTCCTCATTGTTTTTTAATATAAGATTTGCTTATCTTAAAGAATTATAGAGGAATTGCTTTGATACAATTAGGTTTGTAGAACAGTTATGTATTTTCGTCAAGCTTTATAAATAAAGGTAAGAATGCCTTTTTAAAAAAATGAAGAATGGAGTGGTGTATAGAACCGAATTATATTTTTCCCTCCACACCTGTTGTACTTCTTATTTTTGTATATTTATTTAAAGTTTTACATAAAAAAGTATTGAGACAGTTTTCCCACACAATATTCTATTAAACTTAATAGAGCTGCAGAATTGAACCAATTCAAAACCACAGTCATTCCTATGAAGCATTGATATCTTTTTTACAGTCATTGACATTTTATGTTTTAGTGATAATAATAAGATATGGTAAATTTTTTTATAAATAAACAAAATTATGGTACTTAAGAGGAACAATAATTGAACACCTGCCATTTAATTTAGGTCTTGCCAGATTACTGCAAAGTGGATTAAGCATATATGATATTAAAAGGTTTTTTGATCCTAATGAAATTCACCAAATGTGGTCAGACTTAAAGCCGTTTTTGAGAAAACCATTAAAAGGTGTAAGATGCTTATTATAAAGTGGCACTTCCAGTCACACGATTTTAGTGAAATAGTTGCTGTAAAGTCCATAGCCAATCGAATATTAATCTCAATTAGATAATTTGATACAACTTTTTGTTTTTGTAATAATTTTACCACATGCACATACAGAGACCATTTTTGGGAGACTTTTTGATTCGGACTCGAAAGGGAATCGACTGGAGACCTACCACGCAGTTGGTTCCTCAGATTTATTTTTAATAAAGAAGGGATAATTTAAAATCATGCAGGTTAAATGTGTAATTTATTTAATAATAAAAATATACAGCACATTCAAAACAATATTTATAGAAGATTTACAGATCCAGCCAGCCATTTTTCCAAATTGCTAACAAATGTAAGGATCCCTCTTTGGTTACTGCTCCATATTTCTATTTGGAAGACCAAACTGAAATATAAAGTTTACTCAGGCTCTAAATCTGGTTTTGAAAATACATTAAATAGTAGATGATCTTAATTGACTTAGAAATACCTCCTTCCACTGCTTGATGATACAAACCACTGCAGAATATGCCGTCTGGCATTCTTCATCTTCTGGAGCACCTGGTCAATAATTATCATCAAATATAATCAATAAGAGGCATATTACTTGATTAAACATATTTTGGTAAAGCTAATGATTTAAATTTTTACAATTTAATTTATTCTTCTTAATTTGTGCTATCTCTACGCTGATTTAAATTTATTCTTCTACAAGGCTCTAACAGCAAACCATTGATTTGATTTTGAAAATCCTTAAATATTGAAGTATGGTAAACAAATTAGAAGTAGTAGTACTGTGAAAGGAATCCATATAACAAATCATATGTAATTATGTCGAATTTTAAGCATTTTGCTATAATAAACTGTTAACATTGTGAGGTTACAACAAGAGGAGCAATTTTCACGGAAGACAGCAACGAAACAAATCAACTGTGGTCATAGTTTTGAAAATTAATATTATAATTCATTTTATGAGAGAATTTTAACTTCTATATTTTTGTCATTGATTTTTATTCTTTTTTTTTTTCAATATTATTTATTTATTACAAAACAAAAAAAATTGACATAAAATTTAATTTGCCATCTGCATTTCTTTTGCAATAAGCAAATTTGTGGACTGCTGAAGCAGCGGCTCATCACAGCAGAGTTCGTTAAGTGATCAGCATATCTCTTGGCCACCGCCTGCATAGTCGTCAGGGTGGGCTGTAAGGATTCGTAAAGCATTTTAATGTTTCTGTAAGAGGGTTGGTGTTGTATGTTAGTCTTTGGTGGAAGTTATTGTATTGTTCTGTAGCAGTGGCTGAAATTGTCGGAATGTTTAAGTCGTTATGTATAACGTCATTTGTTACGTAGAACGGTGCGTCCACTATTTTGCGCAGCACTTTCGACTGAAAAAACTATATTCTTTGGATACTTGATGGTTTAGCAGAGCCCCACAGTTCTATCCCGTATGTCCAGATTGGTTTTAGCAAAACTTTGTAAAAAGTTAGTTTGTTGGTTAATGATAATTCAGAGCGTCTGTCAAGTAATCTAGATAAAATACCGTATCGTCTGTTGAGTTCTTTGCATTTTTGTCTAATGTGGGTCCTCCAGGTCAGTCTTTTGTCCAAGTGAATACCTAAATATCGAATTTCATCGGAAGTCGAAATAGGAATATTATTATAGTTAATGGGAGGAGAAGGTTTATGGTTCAGGGTGAACATTACATGAGCACTCTTGGACTCGTTCATCTTTATTTTCCACCTAGAAGCCCAAGCAGAAATTTCATCAAGGTGGTTTTGGAGGAATATTGCCGCTTGTAAAGGATCCTTATCTGAACAAAGAACACCTGTATCATCAGCAAAAGTAGCCAAAAGAGTCCCATTGTGCTGGGGAAGATCTGACATGTAAATGTTAAACAATATTGGTCCTAAAACACTGCCCTGAGGTACACCTGCCTTAATTTGCTGAATGTCTGAGAGTTCGGTCCCCACTTTCACAGAAAAATGTCTATCCAAAAGGTATGAAAGGAATATTAAATAGAACGTAGGTGGAAGTAAAATTTTCAGTTTGCAAAGCAATCCTTCGTGCCAAACCTTGTCGAAAGCCTGACTAATGTCAAGGAAAACACCTGGACAATATTTTTTTGACTCTAGTGAATTTGAAATGAAATCAACTAAATGATGAGATTGTTGTATAGTGGAATGATGTTTTTTAAAGCCGAACTGATGATCGGGTATAAACTTTAATATTTCAAGAGAATATAAATGGTGAAGAAGTATTTTTTCGAATAATTTTGAGAACAAAGGAAGAAGGCTGATCGGGCGATAGGAATTTAAACAGTCTGAGGATTTATTTGGTTTTAGCACCATGATAACTTCTGAATATTTCCACAAGACTGGAAAATGCGTGATTTTGAAAATGGAATTATAAATATTGGTTAAAAAAAGGATTGATTTCCATGGTAAATTTTTAATAATGAAATTCTAATTAAGTCAAATCCTAGAGCTTTATTGTTCGGCAAGCACTAAATAATATCACGAACTTCGTACGAATGAATTGCTTTTGGAGGTAATGACATATTATGCTTTTTTCAAAATATCACATTATTATTTTATGTAATCATCATTTTTTAAAAACTTGGGTTAATGTTTAATTCTGGAAACATTTTTTTTTTTTTTTATTGAATGATGCAATTTCTATGACCATGACTATTTTATATATATATATATATATATATATATATATATATATTATATATATTATAACACACTCAAAAAAGTTTCCATACACACAAGTATAATTGGACAAATAAAAAGAAAGGAATTAGAGAAATCAGCTACTTTTGACCTATGTAGCCCAAAAATATTAAATTTTGGTTCGTCAGAGAATATGACCCTTTCTTAGAAATTTTTGGGTTTATTTACGAACTCACTGGCGATTGCAGCCGCTTCTTCCGATTTAACTTACTGATGAAGGGCTATCTTCTTGTGACTTCAACCCCTCTGTAGCCTTCCCTTCGTAGAATATTTCTGACTCTTTCTGGGTGGGCTTGAATCCCATAGTCCCATATTTATTCTGACGGCCATTGAGGTTGCGGTAGTGTGAGGATTTGCAAGGACTTCAGCAAGGATAAACTCTGGAGATTCTCCAGTTTCCTAGGTCTTCCAGGCCGTGTTCTATCATCCAGAAATTTTAACCCTTTGTATTTTTAATATACATACTGTATAGTAGCATGTGATTTATTCTATAAATGTGCAATTTTTCTTAGAGATAAGCCCTGCATTCAGAAACAAAACATAAGCTCTCCCATGAAATTATAATATAATAATATTACTAATTTTGTAATATTAGTAATTTGTACATTGGGGAATGTTAAGTTGAAAATAAATAGCCCTGCAAATTAATAGCATACCGTATGGAAACTTTTTTGGATAAGTATATATATATATAAAGGGTCATGGGTTCAATAGTTGACATTGTACTGTAAACTTGGATCCAACATCATGTGCAAGGAGGTCATTCGTTCAAGTTCCAGGCCCAGGTATTTTCCTCATATTTTATGTACCCACTTTATAGAGGCTAGGTGTGCCCCAGGATACCACTCCTTGCCCCAGGAAGCAAATAAGAGGCTAAATAATAAAACCGCGAGAGCTGGATCGAGTGCTCTCATCGGATCGCCTCGCTGTGGAAGGGTAATTATGTATTCTCTTATTTGGTCTTACCCCCGCCCATAGTCATGACCTTTGGACTAGATCAGATACTAACAATCTATATACTTGAATACGTAAACCACACATCATCATTCGCTACAAATATTTAACTGCTATATCTATTTATTAGGTATGATTTACTTTATGTATCTATGTATAATGAATATTCTAACCCAAGTTATGTCATTACAACTAACCTTGCAACAGATCTAATACTTACATGTGTTATATATCCCCCCAGACAGATAGCTCTCCGGTCTCCGGTTTCCTTATATACTCAAGAGTATATGTTATAGTTTGATTCTTTTTAAATATTTGCAAGGCGTTTGGGGAAGGGAGTGTTAATGAACGGGTCATTCGCCATTGGTTTGCTAAGTTTTCAGCTGGGGATACCAACTTGGAAAACTTGCCCCGAGGAAGACCTCCGTCCGTAATAGACAACGATGTCCTCAAACATACAGTAGAAGGAAACACCTACCAAACAGTTAAAGGACTGACCCTCAGCACAACTAAATGCAATTGCAACTAACGTTTCCAGACATTTAAAGTGTATTGGGAAAGTAAAAAAGCTCGATACATGGGTACCTCATGATCTCACTGAGCGGCAGCAAGGCCCCATGTTTCAAAACATACCGTGCAAAAATTGAAAGAACTGGGCTACGAAAATCTTCCGCACCCACCATATTCTCCCGACTTGTCTCCAACAGATTACCACCTGTTCAGGAATTTAGACAGCTTCGTCAAAGGAAAACTTTTTGAAAATGATGATCAAGTGAAAAGTGCGTTTTCAGATTTTGTTTCACTTCAAAGCTCAGAGTTTTTCAGTTCGGGGATAAAAAAGTTGGTGTCACGTTGGGGAAAATGTGTAGAAAAAGAAAATGAAGGAAATGTCGAATAATATTATCTTGTTTTCATATCGTATTTTTAATAAAAATCCTTTACCTTGAAAACGGACATTTCATGTGACACAACCCAATAGGTACTGTACAACCACTATTATTTATTGAACCCAACACTCTTCGTGAGTTGTAGAGTTATAGGTTGTTTTGAATACGGGAATAATGTTCAGCTACATGTTCCAGCGAACATCATACATTTTTAAATGAGTTAATTAAATAAATTTGTTATTATTTTTATTTATTGCCTATAATACAGTGTAGCCATTGAGTCTGGCCCAATTTATGTTAGTAGGTTAGTAATGTTTCTTTATTTATTTAACATCACTTTATGGTACTATGGCTAATCGGACGATACTACAGTGGGAGTCCTAAATTTTGCCTATCCAGGTTTTATTAGGATAGGGATCTTTAGCAAGTACCTGACATCGCACAGGCTCGGGACCACCTTTTAAGGTCCCCTCCGAAGGACGGCATAACTAAATATTTTTACTCCCATTAAAAAATCCTAGGACCACCTGCGGGTTTGAACCCATGACCTTTGACATAGGAGGCTGTTATGCCAGGCACCCAGCTACAAGTGATCCCATAGGTTAGTAATTACAAATAGTAGTCAGCTAAAAGTTAACGTTTATCACCTAAAAAAAACCTGTATCACACAAGTTATGTTTTTTATAATGTACAATATTGTTTATAGACACAATTTTTCCGTCAATGCTTCATAACTTTCTGAACTGGTTAGGTATTTATTTCTGAACTAGTTAGGTATTTATTATTCACTTCTTAGATTTAGTATGTTACCCAGCCAAAAATAACATTTCCGTACAAACAGTAAGAATGATATAAAAACCAAATAAAACAATTTTTTTTTTTTTTTAACTAAAGGTTTTGATCATTTTTGATATAAAAAAACACTCATAAGAAAATAAAATATATTATTCAACTTATCTTTAGTTACAGTAGATAAAACAGACTCTAACGCTAAATCTTTTGGATTAGTATCAATGTAATCTTGGAGATATTGCTTTCTACAAGTTTTCAAAAAAGAACATTCCAGTAATAAGTGTTCTAAGCTATTATAAACAAGTCGATCGCAACATTTACAAACTTCATCAGTTTTAATGGAATAATAATTATTGGAATAGATTTTAATGAAAATAAATTCAATTATGGAAGCCAATGACACAATTTCTCTATTACTCAGTATCATCATAATACTATCAACAATTTTTTCGATAAATATTAGGCCGTTTTACAAAAGAAATTCTTGGATATATTTTTTTAAAACAATTTATTTAATCCAGTCATCGCGACGTTTCAGCCTCTAGGGCCATTATCAAGCTTCATGCATATCCATCTTAATTATCTTTTCATTTCACAGCTTTTCAGCGCGCACGAGAACACCTAAAAGGCGGCCGAAAACTGTTAAGTTTTTTTGAAAAGTGATATTTTAAAAAAATTATGACGACGCTGCTGAAAAGCTGTGAAATGAAAAGATAATTAAGATGGATATGCATGAAGCTTGATAATGGCCCTAGAGGCTGAAACGTCGCGATGACTGGATTAAATAAATTGTTTTAAAAAAATATATCCAAGAATTTCTTTTGTAAAACGGCCTAATATTTATCGAACAAATATTCAAACAAAAGAACAATTACAACAATGATGAGAAAAACAATTTTTTGTATATTTGTATTTATTTTTCTTTAAATTTGAATTTTTTAACGATAAGAGATGATTCAGCTTTGAAAGAAGATAAGTTTATCGATAAACTCAGCAATAAATTAAAAAAAAAAAAAAACTGTTTTATTACCTTGAGCATGGCATATCTCAACGATCTTATCAACCTTTTCTTTCTCTATCTCTGAAGTGAGGTCCTGCTTTATCATGGTTTTGCATTGCTCCCAGTCTATTTTGTCTTCTTTCATCTACCAAATTCAAAATCAAAATTATAATATCAAATATTAAAAAGTTATCAGGATGTTATACGAAAAAGAAATCTTTTAGTATATTAGTATCAGGATGTTAAGCCAAAAATTATTTACCATTCCTAATTTCTTCATCACACAATGAAGCCAACACTAAAAAAAAAATAATGAAGATTAAAAATGACATGATGATTGGAAATGAAAGAAGTAACAAAGTTAGGTTTAGTGACCTTCACTTCATAATCATCTGGAACATTCTCCTGGTTCCGGATACTCTCAACAGCTTCTGCAACCACACGCAAAATAATTTAGCATCTACTTCTTTTAACATCAAGAAGGCAGTTAAAAGAATACTTTACCCCTGCTTATCTGGTGTTGCTTAGAACATTGAATCATGGCCAGGCTTTCGACCGGGTAGACATCATCTTCATCACACTAGTCAAGCACAAGATATAGTTACATTATATACTTTTCATGATAATTTTAGGATTTGTTAATATTGCTTACCTTCATATTGTTTACCTTCTAACGATAAACTATAACCTATTTAGTACTTTTTTGTATTTTCATGCATTTTTCACAAAATCATTACAAATAATTTTATGGCTTTTAAAAAACAAGTGTGGGCAAAAACTTTCATCATTAAATATTCTTTTGCAGAAACAATTTTTTTTTTCTTTAGTGTATTAAAGGAGTTAAATATTGATTTTAGCATTTCTTCTTAACCTTTGATTATAAAAGATGCTTAGTAAAATTGCTCTACTTATTGGACAGAACAATCTAAAATACCGGACAGCTGGCGGTGATCTTGGAGACAGAAGAGATCGCGATGACCAGTATGAAGAAGACAGGAGATACAGAAGCCCTCATCTTGCACCTTCAGTAAGAGTTCCTTCCTCAGCGTCCGCTAGCACAAGAGGGCGAGGCTGTCGGTAGAATCCTTTATATAGGTCTGCCCCGCCCAAGGGACATGACATCATCCTTTGATCTTTATAGAAAGTTGTTATCTATTCATCTCTATTAACTATTTATTTTTATCTGTACATCTCTAAATTACAGCTTAATCAATTAAGGAATTTATGAATAAGAATATTTCTTGGGTTCTGTAGTTGTTGATAGTTAATATTAAAATTATCTTTTTTAATATATATTATGTATATATATTATGTAATTATGTAATGTAAATTTATTTATTTATTATGAAGCATGGTGTCCTGCCTAACACATTTTCTTTATTTACTTTTCATTATTTGTCCCTACTCAGAATTTTTAAATTTAAAAAAAGAACAGAATATTTTATAAGAACAATAATAAAAAAATAAACAGGATGAATCATGAAAGGAAATATGAACTGTTTGATTTAGTTTTAATTTTTTATTATGAAGAGTATAATTGTATTGTTATATAAATTAGAACCATTTCTTCTTTTTAAATATATATATATATATATATATATATATATATATATATATATATATATATATATATATATATATATATATATACCACATTAATAAATCAATTCCTATATAGCACTTAACGTTTCGAGGCCCATACTGTCCCATCTTCATAATTATTCATTAAAAACTAAAAACAACAACATAACATTAGAATTAAATATTCATCACTATTATAACAATTAAAAGAATAATTATATAAATTTTTATCTCTATCTTAAAATTGTTTTAAAAATGATTTGTACTTTTCATATACTTACTTATTAAAAATAATACAGGTCATTTATCATCATTAAATTTCTTTTGATTTGTATTTCTCAATTGTCCTCATTATTAATATAGTCACAATGTGGTTATTTTTATTTTACCATCACATACTTCAACAAATTAAAAAATTTCTAACTGCTTGGACTGACAAGTATGGAATGGACTAAAATTGACTTTTAATCTTTCTCTATATTTGTACTTGCTTAAATTAATAACAAATCAAATTAATGATGATAAATAACCTGTATTGTTTTTAATATGTAAGTACAAGAAAAGTACAAATCATTTTTAAAACAATTTTAAGATTATGTTGTTTTTTAAGATTTTATCATTTTTAAAACAACAATTCTAATGCTATGTTGTTGTTTTTAGTTTTAATGAATAGTTCTGAAGACGAGGCAGTATGGACCTCGAAACATTAAGTGCAATATAGGAATTGATTTAATAATGTGATAATAAATAAATTTAAATAGAAAAGATTGTTTAATTAATATATATATATATATATATATATATATATATATATATATATATATATATATATATATATATATAAATGAATCAACTTTTCCCTTGGTTGTCGCCTCTCAGGTGAACGGCATGACTGATTTCTCTTATTATTTTTTTGTTATGTTTATATCAGTCAGGAGAAGGATCTTATGAAAAAAAAAAAAATAATAATATAAATGTTACTTGGGTGAATAGGTTTGTTTTATTAATTTCTTTAGGTAATCTCTTTATCAATATTAATAAAAATGAATCGCCTTTTCCCTTGGGCATTGCATCAGGCGTGAGCGGCTTGACCAATTTCTCTAATTCTTTTTTTGTTATTGGAAGGAATTAGTCCGGGTGACGGTCATTAAATGAAACAATAAAATAGTTGAAACTATTTAGTTGTTTCATTTACTGGCCAACACCCGGACTAATTCCTTCCAGTAATTCTTTTTTTGTTATCTTTATATCAGTCAGGAGAAGGATCTTATGAAAGAAAAAATAATATAAAATTTCCTAAGGTAATCTCTTTATCTACATTAATAAAAATGAATCCCCCTTTCCCTTGGTCATTGCATCACACGTGAACGGCTTGATCGATTTTGCTAAGACATAGTTCAGGCAGAACATCGTCTGTCGGGTCAGCTAGTATAATAATAAAAAGAACTATTTGATTTTTGTAAAATAAAATAAATACATTAATGTTGAAAAAGAAAAATATTCCTGGTTCTTAAGCCATCAATAACATCGTTTGTCTTTTTTTGGATACAAAAAACTTTTTGAAAAAATAAAAACCCTTTTAATTAAGTGTTCTCTTTAATTTAACTTGCTATTAATTCTGTTTCTAAAAAGTAATTTTTTAAAAAGAATTTGATGGAAATAGTATTATTCAATATTGACCATTTGCTCTGAAGTATTTATACAACTGAATTGATTCAATATCAAAATAAGAGATGTTATTAATGTCTAATAAATTATTACTCCAACAACCCAAAACGTCAAATAACCAACACAGCAAACATACATGGACATATGTGATAATAATATAACAATAATACATGTATATAATATTACATTGATGAAAAATATCTAAAGATAATAAAACAGAAAATTTAAGATATTTTTATTAAATAAAAAAGTTGGCCCGAAAAAATGTATACACAAAATCAATTTTTGATGTGTAAATAAAATATTCAAGATGAATGATAAGCAGGATAATGGTGAAACAAGTCTATTATAAATTAATTTCTAATATTTAAGGGTAAAATAAGAGATTGGAAAAGGTGATTTTGTTGAATCTGTTGCAGATGTATTTATAAGAGGATGATGCTCGCTGATGATGGGTCGAGATTTAATGCAACAATTATCTACAGTGAATGTCAAAAGTATTCGGAATTGGAATTTATTTTAATTTCTTAGGTATATTTAATAACTATGAATTTATATAATTCACTCATAAATCTTTAAAAGAGATTCTCAAAAAGGAAAATCACTGACTAGAGATAACTGAAAAGTTTATTGTTTTTAAAAGTATTTGATTAATAATGTAAAATTACAAAATCATTCAGTGTCAAAAGTATTCGAAAATCGTAATATCCTGTTGTTTAATGGTTTCAAATATTCATATTTTCACTAATCTTTGACATAATTTTATGTTCTTAACAATTGTTCTCCCTTATGTAACATATACCCAACCTATTGAAGATTTTGTTTTTAAAATAAGGCCTTAAAATAAAAATAATGATCAAACAACGGTTTTGAATAATTTTTTACAGTAAAATAGTTGAAATATTGAATAAAAATAGATGAGAATATGTGAATGGCTATGTATGTGTAGATAATTTAATAATAAAATATTGGGTTGTGTCACATGAAATGCCAGTTTTAAAGGTAAAGGATTCTTATTAAAAATACGATATGAAAACAAGATAATATTATTCGAAGTATTTACCTTCTTTTTCTACACATTTTTCCCAACGTGACACCAACTTTTTTATCCCCGAACTGAAAAACTCTGAGCTTTGAAGTGAAACAAAATCTGAAAACGCACTTTTCACTTGATCATCATTTTCAAAAAGTTTTCCTTTGACGAAGCTGTCTAAATTCCTGAACAGGTGGTAATCTGTTGGAGACAAGTCAAGAGAATATGGTGAGTGCGGAAGAACTTTGTAGCCCAGTTCTTTCAATTTTTGCACAGTATGTTTTGAAACATGGGGCCTTGCTGCCGCTCAGTGAGATCATGAGGTACCCATGTATCGAGCTTTTTTACTTTCCCAATACGCTTTAAATGTCTGGAAACGGTAGATGCACTTGCATATAGTTGAGCTGAGAGTCCTTTAACTGTTTGGTAGGGGTTTCCTTCTTCTGTATGGTTGAGGACATCGTTGTCTATTACGGACGGAGGTCCTCCTCGGGGCAAGTTTTCCAAGTCGGTAACCCCAGCTGAAAACTTAGCAAACCATGGCGAATGGTCCGTTCATTAACACTCCCTTCGCCAAACGCCTTGCAAATATTTCTAGCGGCCTCAGCTGCTGAATGGCCGAGTTTAAACTCGTACAAAAATATTACTCGAAAATCGCATGTTTCCATGTTCATATTTGGAGGTATACTAAAAAGTGGGTAATTGATTGGGAAGCTAATGTTTATAATACAAAGGTAGAGGATTAGTAACTGTTTACTTTAAATATGTAAACATTCGGAAGAAAGCAACAGAGACCTGCAAAATCCTTCATGTATTTCAGAAACTATAAAAATGGACATTTCATGTGAAACAACCCAATATAAAAGCAAAAAAGTGAGCGTCCAAAAAATATTAAATGTTAAAACAGAAAGAATGATTATTCATCTAATAAGAAAAAAATACCTCAAATGAGTAAACCTTAGCTTATTTCTGAATTTTTCAGAACTTCTGGAGACACAATAAGTGTTTCAACTGTTCGTTGGTATATAAAAAAATATGAAGAAAAGAAAAAGATGGTACAAGAAGTACGGAAAATGTCTTACAGCAGGCAAGACAATAAGACAATAGGCTGAATGTTTGTAACATTTTTTCAAAGAGAAGTTTGATGAATTAAAATGTTTACAAATGACTCTCATACTCATAAAATACATCGTTTTTATGAAAAAATTATGGTTTGGAGGGGACCAAATAAATAATTTAGTATGCCATAGTAAAACAAATTGAGCGGTCAGTGATAGGTCTGTTTTTCCTTGAAAAAGTTTAATAACATTGGATTCATGGACAGAATTATTAATAGGTTTGTTTATTTTTTAAGTATGAAAAGCCAGAATTAAAAGTAGAAGACAAATGACGAATAAATTAAATTTTTAACACCCCCACGACTATGACTCTGGACATATATACATTATCTATTCAGATTTAGTTGCTGCAAAATTATCAAAAAGTTCTCGAAATCTCTCTTCCATTACTTCTTTCAAATTTAATTAACTCCTTGTTGGTCCTACTAAAAAGGAAAATCAAGAAATACTATATTCAAAATGAAAGTGCCTCAAGAAACAATAAGTGCTTGAGTGAGATAGTATTTCACACCAAACAATCAATTAATTAGTAAGATCAATTCCTTGTAGTAGGCTAAAATGTATAATTATACATAAAGTTTTACCAGTTGGATGTTTATTTATGATCACTGCACTATTATAATATAACTAGGAAACCACCTAATTCCGAATACTTTTGACACTATTGACATATACTATTTTTAATTTTTTCGTAAATAAACTTTCAAAATGTTAAAAATAAAATTATTGCTGCCATAATTTTTGGTTTTAGCTATTGTAAACCTTTCTCCTAAGATTATAAAGTGGTTAAAAACTCCTTAAAAAAAATAAAAAATAAGTTAAAAGCAAGTAAACTATGGAATGGTAGTGAATTCCGAATACTTTTGACACTCACTATAGATATATTGTATGTACATGTATTGTAACAACTAAATACAAGTATTGTATGTACATATATTGTAACTACTAACTACAAATATTGTAACAACTAAATACATTTATTGTATATTGTAACTACAAAATACATACATACATGGTTACAACAAGCATCATATATCTCCATATACTTTATTCAACAAATAACTATTTGACAAAAGAATTGTTGTTATTGATGAGGTGCAAACCTATTATTTGCATATACATGTTGAATACCCTTTGGCTTAGAATAAAATGGTTCTTTATCAACAGGATTAATTTTGAAGTAGAGTGGAGTTAATTTTTTGTTTATTTTTTATTCAAAACTGCGTTTATGTTCATGATGATGTTTACAAAGGAACTGTAATAGCGATCTCTGAAATTAATTGTCAAATTTAATTTTTGTTTATTACTTGGAAAGCTATCATTAGAAGTCCTTTGCCTTCGACATTTTTATTTTTCTGTAGCAATTGTCACATTTCTGGTTGTAAATATATTTTTACAGTTGTAAATGAGTATAATAAAGCCAAAAAATTCAAAACTGTTATTAATTTAGTTTTTAATCCATTGAAATACTGCTGATTACATTTTCAGGTGAAGCTTAATATAATTTTTTCTTAAAATATTTTTTTCTTCAAATTTATGTAGATTTAAAATCTTGTCATTATTGGGAAACACTTTGAGACTCTCAAACAATTTTTTCTTTTTTTTCTTGAGTATTTTTACATTTTTTAGAACCTAAATCAGCCTTAAAAATCTAACCTTAGTTTTCATTCTGTAATCAATATTTTTTGTTTACATTGACTGTGTTTGTAATATATAAATAGTAACCTTTATGAATATACAACTTTCATCGTGATAAATATACTATATTATATTTATGTAAATATACGATTATTTGTATATTTATTAATTATATATGCTTATATTAAACTAAATTGAAATTTATTGTTTGCATTGAATGAGAATTTCAACATGAAGCTGTCTTGTAGCACTGAATGAGCATTAATCATGGATTTTGGTTTTTAAGTATATATTTATCTATTAGTGCATCTATCGATGCAAGTTTACCCAAAAATCTAAACATTTATCCAAATAGCAATTTATTTTTTATGTTTGTATTTTCTTTGAACATTCAATGTCATTTTTCAAACTTGAGATTTAAAATAAAGCTGTTTCTTTTGAAATGACTCAAGCCCTCTTCTTGTAAGATTCAATAACATTTGATTCACTAAAAAATTTCTTTTGTTTTCAAACTTGTTAATTGTTTATTGGTGGTTACATTTATCTCATTCTTTATTTCTATTGGATGTGATGGGAACTTGTTTTCTCCTGTCCAAGGGCGTCTTATACTTTCATAAACTAGAGTTGTAACAATGGTGGATGGATATTTTTATTTTGAATACAAAATCCTGATGAAGAGATGTTCAAAATCATTATGAAGTAGGTTGTTATTAAAAATAAATAACAAACCTGAACCTCAACAATCACTAAGAGTTTAGGGTTAAATATGCTGTAGCAATCCGTACTGTCTTGTGGCCAACTTTGTAGAAGGAAGTGATTATGCTGAGATAAGATAATACCTAACTTTAGGACACTTTATACTGGCTTGGTGGGTTTCATGAGTGAGGAACTACGTGAAATAGTAATGACGGAAATGAAATGGTTTGTGAAAGTTGACTGCTGCTCAAACCACATTCCTAGAAAATGAGTGGTTCCATGTCGTGTCGATGACCTGGCTGCCGTTGTGGTGTCAAACAGGGCTGGGATCAAAACAGAAGCGGAGCGCTGTGAGGAGAAGAAGCTGAGGATGGCTGCGAAGAAAACCCAAGCCATTCTCTTAAAAGGCACGTCGTACAGGGCACACCCTATTATCTGGTGTGTTGAGGGTCAAAGGATAACATACCTCGGCCTAAGAGCAGAAAAAAGGCTCGATATATCTCCTCACTAGGAGTATCTAGCAACGAGGGTGACCCATGTCTTGAATCGGATCAGCCGTGTAGGAGGAGCCTTTTGGGACCTCAGATACCCAGGGAATTCGGAAATATATGACGGAGTCATACTGAGTGTCTTAAGATAAGCCTCTCCCTCGTGGTATTGGAACCTCACACTGTGCCAGAGAAAAAGGTTGGCTTCGTCCAGAGAATTTCCCATGAGCAGTGCAGTATGCTGTACTCTACCTCTCAACCTCCTCCTGTGAGATGATGTCACCAAGTATATGTACAAAAAGATAGGCCTGGCAGGACTACCGGAGAATCTCCAATTGGGAATTGTGGAAAAACCCACGAAATAGAAAACAAAAATCTGGGAGGACACTACTAATACACCAAAAGGAGCACACTTTGGAAATATTTCCCATCTGTGAAATCCTGTCTAGAAGCCAAATAGTTCCTCCCTGACTACTGCATATCCCAATTCCTCAGGACATAGTTTTGGCCTGAATATTGATCCCCAATGCCCAAATTGCAGAGTGCCGGAGACTGCTGAACCTGGGGTCACAACCTGCTCTTAGCCAAACTAGTGAGAGCCACGGGACTGTTGGTTCTCACTGAGGAGGAGTTGTCTCAATCAGGGAGTGAAACTAACTTGTCGTGGTTCGAGGAGTTTATCTACGGCTGGAAGAAGGGTTTGGGTCAAGCCCACTTCTTGGTGTTCAAAGAGAAAGGTGAAGGCCAGTGCAAGGAAGAGCCAGAGGAGCGCCTGAAGAGGTCATCCTCCGGATGGGTAGAGGGGAGGTCGCAGGTGTAAAGTGCTGATCCCAAATCCCATCTGGCTGTAAAGGCCGGGAAGGGGTGGAAATAAATAAATGCCACATTTTTTAATGTTCAGCTAAAATGACCACGATACCCAATTTCGAAAGTCAATATATATTTTATTTTTACTTTCACTTACCTACATATGAAATATATAGTAAGGGAAAGTATTGCGCTCGTGAAAATTTTCTAATTCCAGTTTTCATTAGAAATACACGTTTTAGGGGCCCCTGAGTCCAAATGACTAAGTTCTGCAAAAAGGTCTCTGTGTGTGGTAAGTCTAGCACAAAAATGATTAGTCTTACAATACTGAAATTTCATATTTAAGAAAACTACGCACCTGAGATGTTACAGAAAATTTTTCATCAAAATCAGCTAGCGAGAAGAGCCACTTTAATTCAAGCATTTAGCATCTTTTAACGATTTTCTCAAAAACGGCTTCAACGATTTTGATTAAACTCCCTATATCAATGTAAAATTTAATAAGCTTTAATATTATGTTAGGGGAGCCCGTGGCTAAGTGGCTAGGGCTCTAGTCTCTCATTCTATAGGTTGTGAGTTTGAATCCCAGTCCTGGTGGGGCTTTTGGATGTAATTTAATGATAATTCACCCACAGCCTCTCCCCTGGGTATGGGAGACCCATCAGCAAATGGTTGCCACTCAAAAAATCAGGCGTAGGGCGTGATGATCCTATCCTACAAAATGCATCGAGAAAAGTGAGTGTAATCTCCCATGAGATTACACCACGAGACCCAGGGCCTACATGGCCTGTCACGCCACTGGAAGAAGAATATCACGCAGGTTTCATTCTGATTGAAGTAGTCTGACTGAGCGTAAATGCCGATATTTTAAACTTTCTTCCTCGAAGTACCTTTGATTTTGTAGATTCTGTAAAAATAACTATATCATCTATCTAGTACTGATAAACAATGCATAAATATAAAATTTGAATGAATTCGATATCCAACTAAAAGAGAAAAGACAAAAAATATATTTTTTAATTGCGATCCTTTTGTTTTTTAACATAAAAACAGTAATATAGACGTATAATATACCATTGGAAAGCTAAATAATTAGGAAAAATTATTATCTTATACACATAATTTTAAACGTTAATAGAAAGTGGTGAAAAGCCGATAAAACTAACTGATTGTCATACATAGTAATATAATAGATTATTTAATAAAACATGTTTCTGTTGAAATTCAATGTAATTAATTCTTTAACAATTTATTTTTATCTCTAAGTGTATTTACAAATTCTTAAAAATTATTTAAATTGATTTTAACAGACGTAAGTGAAAGTCGTGTGTTGGACGCACCAGATTTTTTAAGCTAAATATAAAGGCTCCTAAAGGTGAAATTGTTTTTCACAATTATTTAAAATGAAATGATTTCATTTTTTTCTCAAATAAAAAAGGTAGGATAAAATATTTAAAACACAAGCCAATAATGCAGATACTTTATTAATAAAGAAATTTATGATGTACAATCATAGCGACAGATATCGGAGTCCATGTCCAGCCGGTTGTTGCCCAAGGATATGTCCAATAAAATAGTAAAGAAGTCTCGCTGATTACTGCTTTGTGTTTCTTGTAGGAAGGCCCAGCTGAAAGATATGGTTCATTTTTAGTGAAAATCTGATTTTGACAACAAATTCAATAGTACATTATATTATTTTGTTCCTCGGTCACCTCCTTCCAGTTCTTGATTTTGCAAACCGCAGCAGAAAATGCAAGCTGGCACTCGTCACTCTCATCTTGAGAAACTGTCAAACAGAAATAATATTATATGTAATAATAAAGACGGAATTAATATAATTATCTATCGCTGAGAGTCGCACCTTCAGCTTGGCAAATCTCCACGATCTTATCAACCTTAGCCTTGTCCTCCTCGCTGCTCAGGTCCTGCTTGGTCAGCGCCTTACATTGTTCCCAGTCGATCTTGCCTTCTTTGATCTGGCAACAGAACGTTCAAGTGGACAAAACTATAATTTACAAAAATATGCGCATCCTTAAACATAAAAAAAAAAAAATAATAATTATTTACCATTTCTAATTTCTTCATTACACAACTGAGCCAACACTGAAATAAAACAAAAATAATTAAAATATTGGAAAGAATGTTAATGACTTACTTTAGACGAAACAACTCCATTAAATATAACCTGTTTTAACAAGAGCACCTCAGAGAAGTATGAAATATTATCTCTAAGCTATTTCTTATAGAGTGTTTATGAGAATCAATCAAAAAGAGCTTTAATAAGTAATGGTGGTAATAAAAAAAAGAAAGAAATATCATGAATCATTTAAATAACAGTGAAATATACAATAAAAAATTGTAGGCTCACCTTAACTTCATAATCGTCAGGCACATTTTCATGATTTGCAATACTCTCAACAGCTTCTGAAGTGAATAAGTTTTAAAATATTAATTAAATCAAAAAGAATTTTATAATATTATAGAAAGTTGTGCAACAATAAATACAAAATAAATTTGTACCGTTGCTGATTCGATGCTTCTCCAAACATTGACCAAAGACTTGTTTCAATGCGGCATCTTTATCTTCTTGGCCCTAAATTAGAAATAAATAAATAAATATTAGACAATGGACAGGCAAATATTATTGTTTATTTGTCGCTATATTGTTTACTTCTCATTACTAGGAAATGTTACAGATTTAGAATTATGTTTCTGGACTCCTCGACTGAAAAACATTCCTCCTTAAACTAACTAAAGTGCAGTATGACTTACCTTGACCCAGACGGAAGAGACAATGAGAACCAGTATGAAGAAGACAGGAGATACAGAAGCCCTCATCTTGCACCTTCAGTAAGAGTTCCTTCCTCAGCGTCCGCTAGCACAAGAGGGCGAGGCTGTCGGTAGAATCCTTTATATAGGTCTGCCCCGCCCAAGGGACATGACATCATCCTTTGATCTTTATAGAAAATAGTCCTCTATTCTAGAGATTGTTTTCTTTAATTTGACTTGGTCTCAGCTCTCTATTTTGGTTTTTATATTTACACAATATCATTTTGTTTATAAAGTTCCATCAACTAGTGGATTTGTGGAGAACATATTTATCACTGTAATTTGCTCAGCAACACATCTATAAACCTACGCCATGTTTTATTGAGGAATATGCCTCTTAATATTAACTGTTTTGATTGTTTTAGGAAGTTTTTATACATTATAGTGGGCAATAAAATATTTTTGGCAACAAGCAATATGTTATGCAAGATGTAAAGCAGAAAAAAGTTTTTGCAGTTAATTATTATGAATAGAGACTCCTAACGAACATAACTCAGAAATGGTTTTGTTAGTTTCTATAATGAACTGATCGAAGATGACGATGTATAATTTTGTAAAATTGATACTATCTATCATTTAAACATTTATTAAGCGATCATATTTTGAAGATGAAGGATATTTAGTACTGTGGTTATTTATTTATTTTTCAATTTTGAAATGAGATTTTAAGAGTACAAGGGTGAAATCATAATAAATTTTAATAAAGATGAATCCAAAAAATATTGAAATAAACACTGATAGTTAAAGTACCATAGTTAAAGTATGGTAGTTTTTTATTAACCACCCTATATTAAAAATATAATTTTTTTTTCAATTTAAAATATAACATCTTAGAGTACTTTATTGATTAAAAAAAAGTTGTATCTTCATTAATCATGACAAAGAATTTCTCAACATGAAATTATGATGATATAACAAAGATGCATTGTTTTAATTAACATTCTTTAAACTGAGGAGTCCCATTTTAGTCCTAAAATATGCTGTCATCTTCAATCAATTCATTATCAAAACTAACAAACACATATTCTATTGATTGGTTAGTCAGGCATATTTATTGTATCACTTTTCATTAAACAATTATATTATACTAATTTCTTTTATGAAAGAACTATCTATTTATTCAATTAATTAAAAAAAAAGTTATTTGTTTAATCTTTATTTCTATATAGCCCATTTCTAACATATATTATTAACTTTTGTAGCGTGACTGATTTACATTTTACAAAAATAAGCCATTTGGAAAAAACAGTTGTTGTCTCCTATCAGAAAATGAATTTAGATGATATTTATATTGATTGTCAGACTAAAAAAAAAAACAAATGGCATAGGTTTATATATAGATGTTAACAGTTGTAGTATTTCAGAAAATAAATTCACGATATAAGTATATATTGACAAACAAATAAAACACGAGTCAGTTTTAAATATACTATTTATATACTTTATAAACATAAAGTAAGATATGTTATAAACATAAAGTAAGATATGTTATAAACATAAAGTAAGATATGTTATAAACATTAAGTAAGATATGTTATAAACATAAAGTAAGATATGTTATAAACATAAAGTATAAATAAAAACATTATTTCAACTGTAAATTGTCATATTTGATTAAAAATATGCCTTGTCATCTCTAGTCACTTCATTGTAAGAATTAACAAAGACATTTTCTACAGAGTGGTTAGACGGCCATATTTACTGTAATATCTTTTTTGTCAACTCAACATAATAACTTACTTCCTCAGTTAATTATCAATGTTAAGTGCTACTAGAGAATTATTTGTTTCATATTTATTTCTATCATAGTCTCTTCTTAATATACATTCTTTTTTGTACACATTGTACATAAAATATTATCTACATATTATAAATACTAATATGCATAAAAACATAAGAAAACAATCAAAGCAGTTCTTAACAGACGCAATATTAATATATCTATACATATTAACAAACATAATCCTCAATTTAAACACGGGAAAAGTGAGAAAACCCTTTAGTAAATGAATTTACAAGAAATTAATATTAATTGTCAAACAGATAAAACATGGCGTAGGTTTATAGATGTGTTGCTGAGCAAATTACAGTGATAAATATGTTCTCCACAAATCCACTAGTTGATGCAACTTTATAAACAAAATGATATTGTGTAAATATAAAAACCAAAATAGAGAGCTGAGACCAAGTCAAATTAAAGAAAACAATCTCTAGAATAGAGGACTATTTTCTATAAAGATCAAAGGATGATGTCATGTCCCTTGGGCGGGGCAGACCTATATAAAGGATTCTACCGACAGCCTCGCCCTCTTGTGCTAGCGGACGCTGAGGAAGGAACTCTTACTGAAGGTGCAAGATGAGGGCTTCTGTATCTCCTGTCTTCTTCATACTGGTTCTCATTGTCTCTTCCGTCTGGGTCAAGGTAAGTCATACTGCACTTTAGTTAGTTTAAGGAGGAATGTTTTTCAGTCGAGGAGTCCAGAAACATAATTCTAAATCTGTAACATTTCCTAGTAATGAGAAGTAAACAATATAGCGACAAATAAACAATAATATTTGCCTGTCCATTGTCTAATATTTATTTATTTATTTCTAATTTAGGGCCAAGAAGATAAAGATGCCGCATTGAAACAAGTCTTTGGTCAATGTTTGGAGAAGCATCGAATCAGCAACGGTACAAATTTATTTTGGATTTATTGTTGCACAACTTTCTATAATATTATAAAATTCTTTTTGATTTAATTAATATTTTAAAACTTATTCACTTCAGAAGCTGTTGAGAGTATTGCAAATCATGAAAATGTGCCTGACGATTATGAAGTTAAGGTGAGCCTACAATTTTTTATTGTATATTTCACTGTTATTTAAATGATTCATGATATTTCTTTCTTTTTTTTATTACCACCATTACTTATTAAAGCTCTTTTTGATTGATTCTCATAAACACTCTATAAGAAATAGCTTAGAGATAATATTTCATACTTCTCTGAGGTGCTCTTGTTAAAACAGGTTATATTTAATGGAGTTGTTTCGTCTAAAGTAAGTCATTAACATTCTTTCCAATATTTTAATTATTTTTTATTTATTTCAGTGTTGGCTCAGTTGTGTAATGAAGAAATTAGAAATGGTAAATAATTATTATATATTTTCATGTTTAAGGATGCGCATATTTTTGTAGATTATAGTTTTGTCCACTTGAACGTTCTGTTGCCAGATCAAAGAAGGCAAGATCAACTGGGAACATTGTAAAGCGCTGACCAAGCAGGACCTGAGCAGCGAGGAGGACAAGGCTAAGGTTGATAAGATCGTGGAGATTTGCCAAGCTGAAGGTACGACTCTCAGCGTTAGATAATTATATTAATTCCGTCTTTATTATTACATATAATATTATTTCTGTTTGACAGTTTCTCAAGATGAGAGTGACGAGTGCCAGCTTGCATTCTCTGCTGCGGTTTGCAAAATCAAGAACTGGAAGGAGGTGACCGAGGAACAAAATAATATAATGTACTATTCAATTTGTTATCAAAATCAGATTTTCACTAAAAATGAACTATATCTTTCAGCTGGGCCTCCCTACACGAAGCACAAAGCAGTAATCAGCGAGACTTCTTTACTATTTTATTGGACATATCCTTGGGCAACGACCGGCTGGACATGGGCTCAGATATCTGTTGCTATGATTGTACATCATAAATATCTATATTAATAAAATATCTGCATTATTGACTTGTTTTGTTTCTTTGATCCTTTATATTTAAGTTTTAAAAAAATTAAGAAAAGATATTGACTTTCAAAATGAGGCGTCTTAGACATTTTAGCTTAAAATTGACTTCATTACTATTTGATACTTCTTCACTTAGGAAACCCTACTGAAGACCACCGGATATAATTTTACAAAAAAATAACGGTAGGAATAAAAGTTAAAGATACCTCAGCAATTCCACAGCAGTTAGCCAAGAGACAGTATGGATCAATACTATTATATATCAAATACAACAGATGCTTAAATAAAAACAGCTGTTAGAATCTTGAGAATAAAAAAAGAGTGATATTGTGTGGTCCCTAAGTGTGTAATTATTTAATAGCATTAAGAAGATAAAATAACTACTATAATCTGAACCCTCAATAATTTTGTTATTGTCATAGGAAAAGATTGTTTTCTTATTTTATTTTTATTTACAACCATTTAATTTTGATTGTCGGTGTTTAGCTTTGGGGCTCGATTAAACTATCAAATTCTTCCCGTATTCAATCCTTACAATCCAAAATCCTTAACACTCCTTACTTTGTCAAGAATAAAATCCACCACAAAAACCCTAATGTTGCTGACTTGGCCCGAACCAGGTTTCAATCCTTTCATGACAAACTCCATTCCCACTCTAACGCATGATAATATTCCTACAATCATGACAGTTTAATATTGTATCACATTTACTTAATGTATTGTATTATACAGATCAATAAATATATGTATTTTCTAAATTTAATTGCTATGTTAAAGTATTTAGGTCCTATGATCAAGTTAGTGGGAAATGCGTATTATTATTCAGTTGCATAATGTCTTAGTTCGCTGCTTCTGACTAGAAACTTGAAGCTTACAATTTATAAAACTATTATTATCCCAACGGTCCTATAAAGACGTGAAATGTGATCTCTTATTTTGAAGGACGAACAGTGCCATAGAGTTTTCCTGAATAAGGTATTATGTAAAATGAAAGATAGGAAGAAAGTAAGGAAAGGTATGGCCACTGAAAAATTAATGAAGTTACCCAATGCAGAATCACGAAGCTTGTGCCCTGTCCATATAATTTAATTCATTGCATCAAATGGGCGGGTAAAGTTGTTGGGCTTAATAAAGAACAGATTCCAAAAAAGTTAGTGTGCGCTGAACTGACTGGTATAGTGTACAAGAGGTAGGTTGGGCTTGAACGGTGACCGTTGGACGGATCTGTTTAGACAACATTTGGTGACATCAGGGTCGGACCTTCGAGTTTGCTAAGGTCTATTATTATTAACCTGCTTCATATTCAGCTTCGTAAGGATTTTGTTTTCAAAATATAAATATTGATTCCTGGTATTAAAGGTTATATAAAAAAAATAGATTAGTCACATTTTTTTCCATCTGTTAATGAAATTAAATATACTTATTTTACACCTTTTAGTTGAAAAAAATAAAAATAAAATCAATCTAATTGGTTCTAGGATTCAGAAAAAAAATAACATCTCAAGTTTGGAAAATGACCTTCATTGACATGTGAAAGTAAAAATAAAGACGTTAAAAATAAATTGCTATTAGGTCAAACATCAGTTTATTGGGTTCACTAGCATTAAAGTTTTTTAAAAATCAAAATTGACAATTGATAACTTAGAGTATACTGATTCCAATTTTTTTTTTTTTTTTTGAGCTGGCATAGGGATTGCACCGCAACCAGAATCGGTCTATTGTACGCCAGTGAGTAAAAAATGGAGATATTAGAACATGAATTTTGTTGCAATAGCAAACTTCAGAAGGCTATTTGGATTGACT
Organism: Piezodorus guildinii; assembly: GCA_023052935.1. Classification (NCBI taxonomy): domain Eukaryota; kingdom Metazoa; phylum Arthropoda; class Insecta; order Hemiptera; family Pentatomidae; genus Piezodorus; species Piezodorus guildinii. The sequence goes on along the minus strand of CM041292.1, from coordinate 387,289 downwards.
AGTTTGTAGTTCACAGGGTGTTCTAAGCGGTCTTCACCAAATAGAGTGAACCTTAACTTTGAAAGCCTGTCACAGTGGCAGATTATGTGGAAAGATGTTTCATCTTCCTGTCTACATAGTCTACATAAAGGGGTATTAGAGATACCAAGTTTGAACATGTGGTAGTTGAGTTTTCCGTGTCCTGTGTAAATAGCAGTTATGGTTTTTAAGCATGGCCTACTCATACTGAGTAGACATTTCCTTCTACTAATACTAGGACCGTCTAAAAATTTAAGTCCCTTATTTAACAAGAGTTGTTTAAATTTGATTATATAAGATTGTTTAATAGTTCTAAAGGCAGAACTTAAACTGATTCCACATAGGGATTCTGGTATAATGGGAATTGTTGCTGAGCCCTTCCCAGCTAGTTCATCAGCTCTCTCATTCCCACTGAAACCAGTGTGTCCAGGTACCCATTCAATGCTAACTCTATTGTTCCTAGTAAGATTTTTAAGGGTCAGATTACATGCCTCAACGACTTTTGAGATTGTTGGGTAATTGTTCAAGGCACCAAGTACAGCCTGACTATCAGTATAAATACTTATCGTTTTGCCAATTGTATTCTCGACACATAAGTCAGTTGCACAATGGAGAATAGCAAGAAGTTCAGCTTGAAAAACCGTTGTTTGTTTTGCCTAGTGGAATGATAGCTCTAGAGTTCGGTTTGTCTTTCCTCCAGACCCCCGCACCTGAGTCACTATCACTAGTGAGCCATCAGTGTAGCAGTTTATACCATGATTGAGTCTGTGCTTCCTTTATTTATCAATAGTGACAATGTAACTGGCACTGATAAACTTCTGGATTTGTAAATCTGAAGGCATAGCCAGGATATTGTTCTCATCAAGCCTGCTAAGTAAGTTACAATGACCTTTGTAGGTAAACTTATTGGAACACTTGCCTAATTTAGCAAAGCGGTAGATAGTTCTTAGATAGATAGCGCTTGCGCTTCCACCTTCAAGTTCAGAGGCATGATGTTCAACATTGTCTCCATCGTAGCAGTTGGAGTAGTCTTGATTGCCCCTGTTATTGTAAGGCAAGCGAGCCATTGCAATTTACTAAGTACCTTTTTATTGCTCCCTGTGTGAGCCCTGTGCCACCGTATAATGGAGGAGTATGTTAGCATCGGTCTAACGGCTGTTGTGTAGAGCCAATAGACGATTTGGGGTTTGAGTCCCTAAACATTATTGATAGCATTTTTACATGCCCAAAGGCATTTCAAAGCTTTAACAGCAATGTAAGAGATATGATTGTCCCATCGCAATTTGTGGTCAAGAATGACCCCTAGGTGCTTTACCTCTTTTGAATTGGTGATTTGTGTACCAATGATACTAGGTAAGTTCATCTTTACCTTTCTTTTGAGTGTGAATGTGCATACATTAATCTTATGTGGATTGATGTTGAGTCCAGGAGATTTGCACCAATCACAAAGAATATAAATCGCATGTTTGAGTTAGGAGGATATCCCGCATTGATGTTTGTTTGTTTATTTATTTAACGTCACTTTATGCTACTATGGCTAATCGGACGATGCTACAGTGGGAGTTCTAAATTTTGCCTATCCAGGTCCCACATTGATGTTTGTCCCCTATTAGTATTGCAACATCATCCGTGTAGCCTCGTGTGTAGAAGCCTTGGGAGTTTAGTTTCTTGAAAAGCGGATCAATCACCAAACACCAAAGTAGAGGGGATAGAACGCCAACCTGAGGGTAGCCGCCATGTGGTTTGATCCTTAGTATAGTATTAGATAATTCCGATACTAAGGCTCTACTTTCAAGCATAACCATTATCCATCCCTGGATGACTGGATCTATGTCACAGTCAATCAGGGTATCCAGGATAGTGTTATAGGGAGTATGGTCAAAAGCACCTTCAATATCGATAAAGGTGCCAATCATTATGTCTTTCTGTTCCAGGGGTGTCTCAATCCTGGAGACTAGATTGTGTAAGGCTAATTCGCATGACTTACCTGCCTGGTAGGCGAATTGAAGTGAATGTAACGGTCTGTTAAGTGATAGGTGTTCTCTTATATGCCTGTCCAAGATTTTATCGAGAATTTTCATCAGGAAAGAGGACAGGCATATAGGTCTGAATGATTTAGGGTCCATGTAGGTACCTTTCCCAGGTTTGGGGATGTAGCAGAGTTTGGATTCCCTCCAACTAACTGGTACATAGTTTAATGTTTAAGCTACCTCTGAGTAGTAAGAAAAGGTATCGTTTGATAATTGAAAGGCCTTTCTGCAATAAAGCTGGAAAGATGCCATCAATGTCTGGAGACTTAAATGGGGCTAATTATTTAATTGCCCATTCAAGCATGTTTGGAGTAATAATTCCTCTGGCCGTATGCCAGGCCTCTTTGCTGGCTCGGTCAGTAGGGTAGACCACACAATTGTTATCTAAGTTTATAACCTTGCAATTAGGAAAGTGTGATTCCGTAAGCATGAGTAGTGTTTCATGTTCGTTTGTTGATTGTCATGAGTCTTCAGGGTTCCAAGTATCCCCTGGTCATGTTGTTTAGATAGGATTTTCTTAACACGGCAGGCAGCCGGTAAGTTGTCTATGTCACTGCAGAAGTTTCTTCATGCCAGACATTTAACATGTCTGACAGATTTGTGATACTCAGTTAAAGTTGCTTTATAAGTATCCCATCTGCCAGTTTTTTTTTGGCCGAATTAAAAAGTCTCCTGGTGAGGACTCTCAGCCTGTTAAGGTCATTATTCCACGAAGGAGCCTTCCTAGTATTCGTAGACCTCTTTATAGGGTTGCTTTCAAAATAAGAATGCATGAGAGCATCAGTTAATGAGGAGTTGAGACATTCAAGATTCCATGGATTCTCAATCCTTGTGGACATCCTTTAACTGCATCAGCCAATTGTGAGAGAAAGGATTCCCAGTTTGTTAGTCTGGGGTTCCTGAATATTGTGGTGTAGGTGTCATCAAATTGTTGATCAAACCTAATTATTTATGATCTGAGCATGTTTCTTCATCAGCTACATGCCAGTTAGTAACATATGACTTTAGCGAGTTTGAGGCTAAGGTTATATCTAAGATCTCAGATCTATTTTTATTGTGAAAGGTTGGTACCCTTCCTTTATTTAAGATAATGAGATCATTTTCAATTATATAATCTAGGATTAGCTCACCTCTGTTGTTGGTGTTCGTGCTTCCCCAGATTGAGTGATGTGCGTTGGGATCCAGTCCAGCAATGGTGCTTTGATTGCACCACTCCAGGGCTGTGCCAAGAATGTAGATAGGGTCAGGCTCCTCATATTGCAGATAACCCGCCACTATTGTTAGCTCCCTATGTTTTGTGTTCCCTTTCGGGGTGAGTTTTGCTACTACTAAATCTCTGGAACAAAGTTGCCCAAGAGGCAACAGTTTTAGAGTTTTTTTAAAATAAGATGCAAGCTCTTAGATTGCTGGCGACAGAGATGATTTCAAAGCCCCTCAGTTTCTATCCAGTAACCTTGTCAATGAGTAAATAAGGTTCTTGAATAAGAATGATATCTATATACTTACCTTTTATGAACTGCTGTAGAACACCACAGGCAGCAATGCAGTGATGGAGATTTATCTGCAGCAACTTCATAGGAATGTCTTAGTCTGTAGTGGGAGGTCGGCCAGATTGCTGTTGATGGGGTCCACCCTTAGATTCAGTTTGCACTGAGCCCTTGGCTTCGCCTTCAGACAGATCTGGTCACCTAAACCTCTTGTTTACAGTGGTTGACTATGAGCCACCGGGAATGGAGGAGGATGCACACGGTGGCATGGGTTAATCCTTAGGAGCAGCTATCACTGATCCCTTGAAGGTTGCCCAGCCTCCCGTTGTCCCAACCTGTCTCCCCTCAGGCTTTGACTGTTTAACCCCGGGAGGGAACGGTCCAGGCAACAGCTCCAGTGGCATGGGTCTGCTTTCAGTCCCAGGCCGCAGCTGAGACTTTAAGCTTCGCCCCGCCTCCCACCGATCCGCCACCCAACCCGGAATGATCACAGTCAACATCCATTTCCACTTCCTCTAAGATGCTGGAGACCACCTCGACATCACCTTCAGCTCGCATCGGCTCTCCCTGATCCTGAGTAGGTTCTTCCTTCTTCCTGAATTAAGGAATCCTGATTGTAATACTGTGCATGCCACAGTTGAGTATCATGTTCTTGATTTTGAGGCTGTCCACGCTTGTCTCTGGAACTTTAAAGAAGGTGTAGAAGCCTTTATCAAGCTCCTTGTAAAGTAAAGTAGGTTCCATCAATGTTGTAATTCTGGACCCAAATACGATTCATTAATTTGGCCTCAGTGAGTACCCTGCCAGGGAAAAATCCCCCAACCTTAACGTTTTTAGTTAGTTCCCTCGCATCACATGTACGAAGGGTCATTCCCTTGCACAGGTTCAGAGACGGGATAGTGGCTTGTGGCCTCATCCTTACAGCATGCAATGCAGCCGCCCAGCTTGAAGCTGGCTCCATCGAAGGCAGGGTGGTGTTCTCCAAAACATCTAATTCGCCTACCTTGTCGGTGATTAGTTCTTTTAATGTGTCGCTTTGCTCACGAGTGAGCTGAACTTGAGGGTAGCCGTCTGGGAACACCACAACCAACAGGTTCTTCGTGGCAGAAGCGTAACTGGATGTAGTTTCCTTTGGTTTCTTGGCAGCTGGGGCCAAGGTTCCTGGAGATGACCATGGGCGTTTGCTGGAAATGCTTGCTTGTAAGGCAGCTCTCCCTTGGGGCTTCACGGATACATTGGCAGGTTCCTTTTGGACACCTGTTACCTTGCCTAGGCGAAGGCCGGTGGGATCTGGTGCTGAGGCCCTCTATTTTGGTGCAGGCCCTGTATCTGGCACGTCTAGCTCTGAACCTAAAGCTACTGGACCTTACTCATCTGTTCTTGTTTCAGATTCTAAGGCATCTCCTGCAAGGCCAATGGGCAAAGTAACAGGTATCCGGATAGGGAGGACTGGAAGTTTATTGTAGCAGTGGGTAGGGCACTATGGCTTGATAAAATTCACAGAGAGTGGGGGAGACGCCCGCACCTATCTCCCTCTCTAGTCCTCCGGTTACCCTACCCATTTGCCCCCCCTCCCCCCTACTGACACCAATTAAAGAAGAATATAATGTTTTGTGTAACTCAAAAAAATTAAAATGCAACTTAAATTTTCAAATTCAATTTACTACAAGATCTTTATCAAGGCCAAATGTATATAATATTGGTTAGAGAAAGAAGACCTTTCAGTTTTTCAGGATGAAATAAAACTCAATGTATTATAGACATAATAATTGCCAGTTCTGGGTTTTTATTTTTAATTGATTGATACAATTTTGTTAATTGTAAGCAGTATGGAGTTGAATCAATTGTTTGTCCTGATGGCAATAGGTCATAAAAATAACAGCCTTGAAATCTCATCATATGGGAAGCATTATCTTGTTTGGATGCAATCCTGGTTTTGACATTCTTCTAGGAGCCTCACCTAGGTCTCCAAAATTTTCTACAGACTACATTATCGTAAAATATCAATTTTTCATCTCCTGTTATGAACCTCTTCAAAAATGGGTCGTTTTGTAGCAATTTCTGTAATGAATCACAAACAGAAATGTGTGTTGCCAAGTTGACTTCAGTAGGAGAGTAAGAGAAACAAACATTAAACCTGGAAACATAGCAGTGCTAGGGTAAATGGTCTCCTACAGTTGTGTGGGACAGATTTAGGACCATAGCAATCTCTCATACTGATTGGATGGGATTTTGATTAACAATGGCCTAAACATTGCTCGTTTCAATTTCATTTGGGTGACCAGACTGTTGAGTATCATTGATGACAAAAGTTTCTGAATGAAATTTGGCAAACCAATTTTGACAGATGCGTTTGGTTAAGGCGTCATCACCAAAAACATAGAAATTTTTTCTATGGGTTTCTGCAGTACGCTTACCTTTTTAAAATAATACAACAAAATGTGCTTATAAAGACTGATATTTTCTTCCATATTCACTGTGCAATAGCAAACACAATACAATGCTAGTTTCAACAAGAGTTAACAGATACAATTGTTGACTTATTACAAACAGGATAAACAATCCACCTTAGAAATTAATTTATCAGATAAGATGTGAATCAGAGTGACATAAAAGTAAAAATGAAAAGAACTAATTTGCCAATCCAATAACAAAGATCCATGAGGGTGCTCTATAATTTTATTATTTCAATTTAAAAAATCTTTTATAAGCAACACCCAACTTTAACTTATCTTCTTTGTTAAAATGAAATCTAAAAAGTTCAACATGGAAAAATATTTCTCCAATTTTCTCATTCAGTTGATAAAGAAATTCTTTCGCTTTTCATATTTAGCCATTTTATATAAATGACGGATAAGTGAAAGTATAGGATAATGAATCATTACTCTAGTATTTCTAAATGACAAACAATGATATTACTTTAGTCTGCTATCTCATAGCAAATTTAATTCAATTTGAATTATTGACACTTCTTTTGCAAATAATTTTGTTAATTGTTTAGTTTTTTCCTTGTCAGTATATTTGATTGACCTTTAAATTCATAATATAAAAGCCAGAGCTGATCTATCGTAGTTAAATAAATTCCAATACATTTTATATAATTGTTGTATTGTATCATAGATATAGTGAGAAAATATTTAGCAGCATAAGGAAAATAGTATTTATGAAAATATAACTGATTTCTTTGCCTTTCTGAGGCTGAATGTTAAAAAAAACAATTTTGTATAGAATTGATCAATGAGTTAATCCTGTTTATATTAGTGTAGTATCAATGCTTTGTAGCGATTCAACATTAATAAAAAACAATGAACAATACAATATCTATCAAATTCTGAAATGAGGAATTAGTGTTTGTTTGTTTATTTCTTTAACTAATCAGACGATGCTACAGTGGGAGTCCTAAATTTTGCCTATCCAGGTTTTATTAGGATAGGGATCATTAACGAGTACCTGACATCGCACAGGCTTGGGACCACCTTTTTAACGTCCCCTCCGAAGGACTGCATAACTAAAGGATTTGTTACTCCCATTAAAAAATCCTAGGACCACCTGCGGTTTTGAACCTGTGACCTTTGGCATAGGACGCTGTTATGCTAACCACCCAGATACAAGTGATTATTAGTATTTAAAAATAAAATTAACAGACAGTTAAATAAATGAGAATAATCTTATTTTTTATGAATCCAGAGAAACAATGTCAATGATAACATGCATTCTAAATACAAACATTTTTTCCCAACTCAACATAATTAAATTAATATCTTCTCTCTACAAAAACCATTCAATATAATGCTGTTTGTTAATTCTTTTTTGTATATCTTATCAACTTATACAGTACGCTTCTTGCTACTTCACTGATTTACATTATTATAATTACATTTACATTCATTGGTTACATTCTACTGTCTTACAAATTAGAGTTAGGCTTATTCAGAAAAACCTCAAACATATTGTTTCAGTTTATAATATTATGCTTATATGCTGTACATTTATAATAAAATATTCCTGACAAAGAAAATTGAAAATGTTGATGCTATAACAAAGATCCATTGTTTTATTGATTATTATTTAACCTAAGAAGTCTCATGTTAGTCCTAGTCATCTTCAATAACTTCACTATCAAAGACATATTCTACTGATTGGTTAGTCGTCCATAGTTACTGTAATCACTTTCCTAAAACAACTTTATTATAATAATTTTCTTTTTGAAAGAAATATCTATACATTCGATGAATTCAATAAAAATGCTATTTGTTTAATCTTTATTTCTATATAGTCTCTTTTTAATATATATTATTTAATTTTGTAGTGTGGCTGATTTAAATTTTACATAAAATAAGCCATTTGGCCAAAGCATTTCTTCTAGTCTTCTTTCGAGAAATTAATTTACAAGATATCAATGTTAATTGTCAAACAGATAAAACATGGCGTAGGTTTATAGATGTGTTGCTGAGCAAATTACAGTGATAAATATGTTCTCCACAAATCCACTAGTTGATGGAACTTTATAAACAAAATGATATTGTGTAAATATAAAAACCAAAATAGAGAGCTGAGACCAAGTCAAATTAAAGAAAACAATCTCTAGAATAGAGGACTATTTTCTATAAAGATCAAAGGATGATGTCATGTCCCTTGGGCGGGGCAGACCTATATAAAGGATTCTACCGACAGCCTCGCCCTCTTGTGCTAGCGGACGCTGAGGAAGGAACTCTTACTGAAGGTGCAAGATGAGGGCTTCTGTATCTCCTGTCTTCTTCATACTGGTTCTCATTGTCTCTTCCGTCTGGGTCAAGGTAAGTCATACTGCACTTTAGTTAGTTTAAGGAGGAATGTTTTTCAGTCGAGGAGTCCAGAAACATAATTCTAAATCTGTAACATTTCCTAGTAATGAGAAGTAAACAATATAGCGACAAATAAACAATAATATTTGCCTGTCCATTGTCTAATATTTATTTATTTATTTCTAATTTAGGGCCAAGAAGATAAAGATGCCGCATTGAAACAAGTCTTTGGTCAATGTTTGGAGAAGCATCGAATCAGCAACGGTACAAATTTATTTTGTATTTATTGTTGCACAACTTTCTATAATATTATAAAATTCTTTTTGATTTAATTAATATTTTAAAACTTATTCACTTCAGAAGCTGTTGAGAGTATTGCAAATCATGAAAATGTGCCTGACGATTATGAAGTTAAGGTGAGCCTACAATTTTTTATTGTATATTTCACTGTTATTTAAATGATTCATGATATTTCTTTATTTTTTTTATTACCACCATTACTTATTAAAGCTCTTTTTGATTGATTCTCATAAACACTCTATCGGAAATAGCTTAGAGATAATATATCATACTTCCCTGAGATTCTCTTGTTAAAACAGGTTATATTTAATGGAGTTGTTTTGTCTAAAGTAAGTCATTAATGTTCTTTGCAATATTTTAATTATTTTTCTTTCATTTCAGTGTTGGCTCAGTTGCGTAATGAAGAAATTAGAAATGGTAAATAATTATTATATTTTTTCATGTTTAAGGATGCGCATATTTTTGTAGATTATAGTTTTGTCCACTTGAACGTTCTGTTGCCAGATCAAAGAAGGCAAGATCGACTGGGAACATTGTAAAGCGCTGACCAAGCAGGACCTGAGCAGCGAGGAGGACAAGGCTAAGGTTGATAAGATCGTGGAGATTTGCCAAGCTGAAGGTACGACTCTCAGCGATAGATAATTATATTAATTCCGTCTTTATTATTACATATAATATTATTTCTGTTTGACAGTTTCTCAAGATGAGATTGACGAGTGCCAGCTTGCATTTTCTGCTGCGGTTTGCAAAATCAAGAACTGGAAGGAGGTGACCAAGGGACAAAATAATATAATGTACTATTCAATTAGTTATCAAAATCAGATTTTCACTAAAAATGAACTATATCTTTCAGCTGGGCCTCCCTACAAGACACACAAAGCAGTAATCAGCAAGACTTCTTTACTATTTTATTGGACATATGCTTGGGCAACGACCGGCTGGACATGGACTCTGATATCTGTTGCTATGATTGTACATCATAAATATCTATATTAATAAAGTATCTGCATTCTTGACATGTTGTTTTTCTTTGATCCTTTATATTTAAGTCTTAAAAAGTTGATTTTTTTGATGACCGCAACCCCAACTAACTTCTTCATCTTGTATACTTAATGATCAACAATTACTCCATCAACGTAATGATAATACATAGAAAACTAGGAAAGGATAACCCAGGGAAGAGATAAAGACAACCAATCTAGAAGTTAGAGGGTTAGTCAACAAAGACATCTTTATCCCCTTACCAGCTCTGCAAGTGCAATCAGTGATTGCTCAAAGTTAACTTTATCCATGTCAAGAGAACTTTTTTAATACTTACTATGTACACACTACTATATATGTACACCCAATTTACTTTTTAGATAATAATATAGTTAATGTATACAGGACCCTAGCAATCACAAAACATAATTAATAAATATTTTTATTTTTTTATTCTTGCAACACAATTTAACTTACCACCATTGTAAAAATCAATTTAAGAACTTTTAAATGAATTTGAAAATAGTTTATATACAAATTTAAAAAATATATGCTGCTAAAATATGAATTTCCTTGTTATATAATTTTTTTTTTTCGAACAAGACTTATTAATCACACACACACACACACACACACACACGGAACGTTTTGTGGGATTTGGTCATCTGGATTCAGGGGATCCTAAAATTTGTTTTTCAGTGAAAACTGGAATTTGAAAATTTTTAGGATCGCAATACTTTCCCTTACTATATATTTCATGTATAGGTAAGTGAAAGTAAAAATGTGAAATTCCATTGTTATACAATTCATCGTTTTAAGCTAGACTCACCACACACAGATATTTTTGGACTTGGACATGGATGTAGGTGAGAGTTAAAATTAACCTGGAAAAATATTTCGGTGTTTTCTTCTTGAGTTGGTTACAGCATTCTTTCATATTTTCCTCTGTTTTATCAATGCTAACATCGAGAAATGGTAAATTATGAGGGATTTACAAAATTAAAGACACTTTAGAGGAAACAATTTCGGTAGTCAACCCCTGTCACACTGTTTCAGTTAATTAATTATGGAAGTAGTTCCTCAGTCATACGAAGCCATTGAGAAATATTTAGCATTTAAAAAAGATTATTTTAGCAGCCAAGAAAAATTTAGGAAATTACATAAAATAAGAATTAGTTTTGAAAACAAAACAAAATTAAATTTAAATATTTGAGTTTGAAAATTATGATGGGCAACAAATCACTTATATCAACATAAGTTATGGCAACAATTATATCAAATCTTGAAAACATTTATGACAATATATAATACTTAGAAAATCACATTAGCCCTCCAAAAATAAGACATGTTCTTTAATTATTAACTATGTACATAATAAAAATAGACTAAAATAATCTAAAGAGTTCATGAAAGAAAATTAAAACATAAAAAAAAAGTCTGATGAAACCAAAAAAAATTAGTGGTCATGTGTTTAGACAAACATGGACAAAAAAAATTAAGGAAATTTTAACAGAAACGAAAAAATGCAGAAATATTTCTTTTAAAAAATCAGTAGAAAAAATAAATGGTTATGAAGCCAAATCTATTGATATATTTGAATAAAAAATACAGTTTAAACACTCAGAACAAACTATTACTATATAAAATAGTCATACACGTACCCAGATCTGTTATGCATCGCCCCTCTGGAGCTCGACTTGCAATACCAATTATAAAAAAATAGAAACAATAAAAAATATATGTATGCGAATCATCAATAACTACCCACGATATACTAAAATTTCAAAAATGCTCTTTGAGCTAAATCTTGCAATATTAAAACAGTATATCTACACAGTAACCGAAAACTATTTTGATACAACCACAGCTTCTGAAAACCAATTAAAAAACTATAAATTGGTAATTACAACAAAACATGACTAAAGCGCTACATGCACAAAAGAACCAAACATGTACTTTGTAATTTATATTGTGCAGATTTTTTTTTTTTCGTTACTTTTCCTACTGTCTTAAACAAAATATTGTATGATCATTAGTAAATTCAAAGGATGATTGAAACTCTGTTATCATGAAAAAAGGTCCACTGCAATCATGAAACCAAACATATTTGTATTGAATGTACATTGTAAATATTATGTAAATAAATAAATAAAGTTTCTACTGGTATAGATAAAACAACAATTTAATATACAGATTAATAAATTAACAAAAAAAGTGTCACAATAAGTGAGCTTTGATATGAAACATCAAGGGACCAACTTAAACAATAAATAAATAAACAATTCATCACAACTTGAAAAGATCTTTATCTTAAAAGATAAGCTAATAGAAAATGATATTGAGATAGTCCGAATGATAAGCCAATAGAAAATGATATCGAGATAGTCCGAGTGTGGAATTCTTGCTTACTAAGGAGGTTGTATCAGATGTCAAAATGGAAAAAATTAAGGAAAACGGCCATAATTAAATAAAAAAAATCTATTCATGGAAGGATCATATCTCTTCAGATATAATACAGTCGTCGTCATAGAAATTGCATCACTCAATAAAATAAATGTTTACAAAATTAAACAATTTCATGTTTTTAAAAAATGCTGATAACACAAAAAATAATATTATATATTGAAAATTAAACAAAACCACACAGAAATCAATGAAAAAAATATATAAGTTTAAGCTCTCTCGAGAAATTAATTTTCAAAACTATGACCGCTGTGGATTTGTGTCACCGCTGTTTTCTGCGAAAATTGTTCTACTTCAGGAAACTTCACAATGCTAATTATTTCTGATAGCAAAATGCTTAACATTCGGCTTAATTAAAATTTTTATTCTGGTAGTAGTTAAAAATACTTACCAAGAACTAAGAAACTAACTAATTATTTTTTCTTTAATATTTATTTATTTCATTAAGCGTATGATATAAATAAGTAGAGAAAACAAAAATATTCTTCTTCCTCGTTGGTGCCTTTCAGCGTGGAGGGACCTCATCTATCCATTTTGGCCACCCATCGTGGTCCTTTGCCATGTCCTCAAAGCACCCAGCTGCTTGCCCCTGTTCTCTCTCATTTTGGCAATCTCGTTCGACCATGTTTGTCGAGGTCATTCCCTAGGCCTCTTGTTGGTAGGTCTTGCCTCATAGAATTTTCAGGGCTCCTTTTCCTCGCTCATTCTCATCACATGGCTAAACCATTTGAGCGCTTTACTTTCCATAGTTTTTAACAATGGAGTCACTTTCAGGTCTTCTCGAATCCATTTGTTTCGGATGTGGTCTATTCTGGTTTGGCCAGCTACTCTCTTTAGATATTTTATTTCGGATGTTGTCAGTCTGCTTTTATGTTGATGGAGTAGGACCCAGCTTTTGCATCCGTGTAGTAGGGTAGAAATATACAGCGTGTTATATATGGTCATTTTTGTTTTATTTTCGACCTCTCGTTTGAGTACTCTAAGACAGTATTATTCATTTGATAATAGACACCATTAGCTTTTTGAATTCTGTTCAATATTTCATGGTCTATTTTTCCCTTTCTTCCAATAACTATTCCGAGGTACACATGCTCATCGACCATCTCTAGAGTCCTACCCTTACAGTTAATCTGCATGTCCTCATCAACACGCCCTGTCTGCACAACTTTGCTTTTTTCCCCATTCATCAGCATCCTTTTTCTTTCTAGTTCAGCTTCCCACTTTATAGCGGCTTGCTGTAGTGTTTCTGCTGAGTCTGCTATGAGCACTATATCATCTACGTATACAAGAGCTTGGGCGAGTATTGTTCTCAAATTCCATTTGCTATTACTGTTCTTGTTGTTCTGCGCTTACAGATTTTTAGGATCTCATCCATGAAAATGAGAAAAATATTCAATTGGATAAAATTCATTATCATAAAAACTTTAAAGCATAGGTGATGCAATTTCTATGACCATTTCTTACTGAACTGAACGTATTTGCATCTCATTGAACAGAATCTATTGCTGCTAATAGTACAAGCTATCATCCAACTAGTAATAGGTAGTACCTACCAAAGGAAGATACAGACGGCAACCTACTTTTAGGTGCACTCAAGGCTTCGCCATAAAGAGCCATGAGAAATGTTGGGATTGATCCATCCAATAGAACAAAGGGTGTTGCTATTTCAATGATGTCGCTGAGCAAGAACTGATATTGTGGTCAGGCTGCAACTTCTAGTGACTCTTTACAGAACCCAAAATTTGAAGTTGAATTCAAAATATTCCAAAAAATCATTGGTCCATTTCTTTAGATTATTCATAAAATCAATTTACTGAAGAGTTTGCTCTGAAATGCAGGTTTCAATATCATTGTTTGATTTTTTATTTTATATTGATTTATGGATTTTAGAAAGATTTTAACTATTTTTAAAAAGGCAGGATATTACTACTATAAAATATTCTAACAAAGTTATTTATTTTAATATTTATAATATATATATATATATTTAGATGGGCTCCAGATATATTTCAAAGCCTTCCTCATCTTAGCGGGCACATCAGGTCTTCTTCATATTGAAATTCACCTTTCATCATCTCAGGGGTTTTCCAACACTGAAAAATAAATTTCATTGTCAATCTTACTCCAATTTATAAAATACAATAAGCATATGAATACAGTTTTAACATCAGAGCTAAACTGTCCAAGACAAATTTTACTTATTTTACTTTTAATGTTTTATAAGAGAAACTTGAAATATAAAGTTGGAATAACAAGATGCTTCCTTCTTGTTGTTATAAACTTATTTTTTGTTTTGTTAGATTATCAAAATATATATTGACTCTTCAGAATTAACACATAAGAGAATTAATCTGTTTTTTAAAAATGATATTAGCATGCCAAGACGTGAACTATAATATGATTTAGTTTGACTATTACCTTACCTCATTACAGTTCTTAGCTTTACATTTGGGCCCTCTGCAATAAGATCCAACTCCTTCCTCTCCTCGAGCAACTATTCAATAGAAACTTAAATTCAACAATTAAAATTATTTCTTATAAAAAAAAAATTATGGATGATAAATAATTGTTGAGCCTCTATATTAACCCTTCTAAGGTAAGGACGGGGTCAGATCCGACCCTAGCATCTGACCACTGCACTTTAGGTATCCTATCAGTCATTCTTATGTCCCATTTTACCGGAGCAATAATCAATAATCACTTCCTAGCAACAATTATCATACTTTTAGCTCGTTCATTCTCTTGGCGGGTCAATTCTTTGTCAATGAAATTTGATAATTTAAAATCAAATTAGATCATTTATAAATTTATTTAGAGATAAAGTTATCTCGCAATGCGAAGAATAAGGCGCTATTACACGCACGATGATATATCACTAAAAGGGTTAATAAATTAAAAACTTGAGTATTTATTTCATTTGATAAAATAATAAAAAGAGCATTCTTACAATTACTAAATATTATAGAAGAGATTCATTATTTGTAATAACTATTTTAGAAGGTTAACGCTTAGGCCCCTACCTCCAATATAGCAAATACCAACATCCACATCTTCATCGAGAAATTGATCTTTCTCAAAGGGTTCGCCAAGTTCCAAGTAGAATTTGTCTCCAATCTATAAATGTAAAATATTTTAATTAAACAATATGTCCAAACTTACCATTAAAATTCACAACAATATTCTTTTTTTAAATTTATTTTGGAGCATGATCCACATTTCATTGTATTTTTATTAATGGAATGAGCAAAGAGAGAAACGTCAGGTATTGGTTATAACATTTGCTATTTGTAAGAATGAGAAAGAGTTAATGTCTACAAGGATTTATTTCAACTTGAGCCTGTGCTAGTCGTAGAGTAGTCTTCTACAGCAGACTTGATATTCTTTGTCCAAAGTCTATTGAGATGATAATGAGTCATTGGGGTCACAATAGTTACAAGGACTGGAAGAATGAACATACACAAGGACTGGAAGAATGAACATACCCAAGGACTGGAAGAATGAACATACCCAAGGACTGGAAGAATGAACATACCCAAGTACTGGAAGATTGAACATACCCAAGGACTGGGATAATGAACATACCCAAGGACTGGAAGCATGTACATACCCAAGGACTGGAAGCATGAACATACCCAAGGACTGGAAGAATGAACATACCCAAGGACTGGAAGAATGAACATACCCAAGTACTGGAAGATTGAACATACCCAAGGACTGGAATAATGAACATACCCAAGGACTGGAAGCATGTACATACCCAAGGACTGGAAGCATGAACATACCCAAGGACTGGAAGAATGAACATACCCAAGGACTGGAAGAATGAACATACCCAAGTACTGGAAGATTGAACATACCCAAGGACTGGAATAATGAACATACCCAAGGACTGGAAGCATGTACATACCCAAGGACTGGAAGCATGAACATACCCAAGGACTGGAAGAATGAACATACCTAAGTACTGGAAGAATGAACATACCCAATTACTGGAAGATTGAACATACCCAAGTACTGGAAGAATGAACATACCCAAAGACTGGAAGAATGAACATACCCAAGGACTGGAAGAATGAACATACCCAAGGACTGGAAGAATGAACATACCCAAGTACTGGAAGATTGAACATACCCAAGGACTGGAATAATGAACATACCCAAGGACTGGAAGCATGTACATACCCAAGGACTGGAAGCATGAACATACCCAAGGACTGGAAGAATGAACATACCCTGGGACTGGAAGAATGAACATACCCAAGTACTGGAAGATTGAAAATACCCAAGGACTGGAAGCATGAACATACCCAAGCACTGGAAGAAAGCAGAGAGTGAAAACTGGAGCACTCAGGTACCTTGGATAAGGTTATTTGGGGAGCATTTCCGTTCTGTGCGGATATTACTTATAAAACTCTTTCTGGTAGTTACACTGGTTTTTGAGTAGCAGTGGACTGTATAGGATGGAAAAAATGAATATAAAATTACTGTTTTGACTATTGTTATATTAATGAAGTATATTGTTACAATTGCTATTACATACTGATGTTAGCCGGACAGTTTCTATAGTTTTACTTTTCTTTCTTCCTTCTTCCCACCCTCTCTCCATGTCCTCTCTGCGCCATAGCACCTCCTGTTTACTCCTGTATTCTTATATTAATAAAAATCACAATAAAAAAAACCCAAAAAACTGTCACTAATTGGAACATGGATCAATCTCTCCTGTCTTCTACATGGGTAGGTGGTACCTGTTAAATCCGGTTGCCTTTAATGTTATTGTTCTACCAGAGATAGCAGCACTAAGGTAATGGGTACAATCACTCCACTGAACAATATCAATAATAGAATTAGATGATATTCTTTGGGAAATATCAATATCAGAATTGGATGGTGGTATTTAGGTGAGACATCATTATCAATATCAAATCAACGGCTTCTAGAGGAATGAAGGTTTAATTTGAGGATCAGGGAACCTGTGAAAGAGTGTATCTTGTTTAAAGCTGCACAAGATGACAGGCAGGGGCTATGATTTGAGGGAGAAAGAGATGGAGATGGGCTGAGAAAGAGTGGACAACATCCTCTTCACCGTAGAGATGGGAGTGATCCTCAACAGTCCAGGTGATCAAGGAGCCAGAGAATGGTCTGGAGTCAGAAACTATGATATTTGGCAGGGTCTTTATCAAATATTGAGGCGGAATTCTTAGGGAGACAAGTGTAGAGTTGTTTCGGATCATTGTCAGATCATCAACTGCAAAAAGTACAAACTTTAGAATGATTGAACATTTAGGACATAATGGAATGTTCAACTTAAATCTTCAAGATTTAAATTTTTTTTTTTTTAAATAAAGGAAAAGCAGCCGTAAGTAATTCCTCAGTCATTCAAAGTCATTAAGAAATATTGAACATTTCAAAAAGATTATACTAGCAGCCAAGAAATATATATAGAAAATTACATAAAATAATTAGTTATGCCATCCTTCAGAGGGGACGTAAAAAGTTGGTCTGAGCCAATGTGAGGTCTGGTACTAGTTAAAGATCCCTATCCTAATTAAACCTGAATAGGCAAAATTTAGGATTCCCACCGTACCATCGTCCGATTAGCCACAGCAACATAAAGGTATGTTAAATAAATAAACAACTATATGCATAATAAAAATAGACAAAGAAAAAAAAACATCTTTTTTATATATATATATTGTTTGATCAGTTCTCGACTGTTGATAATTTAAGTTTCTGTTGTTCTCAGGTTTCAATCCGCTCTCTTAAAAATAATCCATGACTTCCAATCCGCCATTGAAAGCAGAAAAATGACTATCCTCATCCTTCTAGATTTCTCTAAAGCCTTTGACACAGTTGACCATAATATCCTCCTTGCCAAACTACGAAATCTCCCTTTATCCAATAGTGCTCTGCGCTGGTTTTAATCCTTCCTCTCAGATCGTTCGCAGTATGTGGTAGTTCCAGGCCAACCTCCTTCCAGAACTTTACCTTTATCCTGTGGTGTTCCTTAAGGTTCATCATTGTCTCCCACTTTATTTTCTATTTACATTAATGACCTTCCTCACCATATTCATCACTCCCAATATCATATCTATGCTGATGACTTCCAAATTTACCAACCCTTCGCTCCTTCGGACCTATCACTAGCAATCGAAAAGCTGCAAGACGATCTCAACCGAATTAGTTCTTGGGCAGCCGACAACAAGCTAAAACTAAATGTAGAGAAAACTAAAGCTATCGTGATAGAATCCCATCCTCTCCTTAAAAACCTTCCACCAATCCCAACACTGTTTTTAAAACCTTAAAAATCTTCCACCAATCCCAACACTGTTTCTCAATGATAATCCAATATAGTTTCACCAAACTGTTAAAAACCTAGGACTCACCCTCGATCAAACCTTATCCTGGAAAAACCATATCTTTGAAATCTCTCGTCACACATTTTCCACCTTAAAACACCTAAATTACCTTTGTCACCTTCTTCCTTTAGAAACCCGTAAGCTTTTGGTTAGTTCCTTAATATTCCCCCACTTTGACTACTGCTGTGCGGTGTATGGGGGTGTCTCTGGAGATCTCGAGGCAAAACTAAAACAATTATTCAACTGCTTTATCCGCTTCATCTTTGGGATATCCAGGGACACCCCTGTCACCCGATTCTGCGAAGAGTTGAAGTGGCTTTACCCTTCCTACCGTTGTAAGTACTTCCTGGCTTCCTTTCTCTTCCAAGTTCTCCAATCCCGCCGTCCGTCTTACATATCAGATATGTTCCTTTTCAAATCCTCAGTCCACTCTCGCCACACTCGCTCACGGCCTTCGGATATGTATATAACGCCCCATCGAACAGCAGCTTTCGACAGATCTTTCCTAATTCGATCTTCAACCTTATGGAACTCGATTCCTTCTTACATCCGTGACTCCAATACTCTTCCGACATTCAAATCTCACCTGTTCAATCATCTCCTGTCTCTCCAATTTCCGAAGAATCCTAATTAGTTTTCTAATTTCAATTAAAATTAATAACAAAACAGATAGAAACGTTAATATACCTATTATATTTTATGTTATCTTGTGTTATGCACTTATTATAATATTAGTATATTGTTAAAAAAACAAAAAAAAAACACAGTTATGATTTTTTAGTGAAAGTTGTATATATGTTCATATTTCTTATTATGTTTATTATCTAGTTTAGTTTTCAATATTATTATTTGAGGCTGCTTTTTAATCCATTGTTTGTAATTTCCATTGTTTCTTTGTATTGTTTTTGTATACTCTAAGACCTTAAAGTTTTTATTTTGATTTTCCTGTTATGTTATTCTAAAGGGACTAGTACCAGAATAAATAAAGATTTATTATTATCATATATATATATATATATATATATATATATATATATATATATATATATATTGTTTAATCAGTTTTCGACTGTTGATAATTAAAGTTTCTGTTGTTCTCAGGTTTCAGTCAATGAATAAATCATTTTATCTATGCGACGTTTTGAGAATTTATTGTTCTCATAATCATGCCTTAACAATGGAAAAACAAAAAAACAGAACATTAATATTATTATACAATTATATTATTGTATAATAATACATTATAATATTAATTTTTTTTTTTTTTAATGACTTTAAAATAATTCAAAGAGTTCGTGTAAGAAAATTAAAATATAATAACTAAGTCTGATAAAACCAAAAATTTAGTGATCATGTCTTTAGAAAAACATAGGAAAAAAAAATTAAGAAAATTTTAATTGAAAAGAAGATTTAAAAAATTGCAACAAACAAAAATTATATTTCAGGTAACAGATTTGCTTTAGGAGGCAATACTTCCACTTAGATTGCTGCCATGTTTTGTTATAAAGAGTAATAACAAATAGGTAAATATAAAATATGAAAGAAATTCCTAATCGACGAAAGATGCAACAGCAAACATACATTATAACATTTGAAATTTATTTTTTGAAATGGCTCCGAGTCTATAATTTTTATTGTGTAATGTTTTTTTGTCCTCAAAAATGTAACACGTTTGACACGGTCTAGCTCTGTTGGGGTCGCTAGGGAAGCAACTACTGTTGAGCTGGTATATTGCTCTCAATGAAGGAAATATACAGTTTGTCAATGTCTAAAGGTACAACATAATAATAATAGGCTTAGAGAAACCGAAGGTTCGATGCTGATACCACAAAATTCCGCCTACACAGACTCGTCCAATGTTCACTGTTCAAGCCCAAGCTCCCGAGATCAGCCTTAACGCAATCCTCCCATCGACGCTTTGGCCTACCTTTCAGACGCCTTCCAGTCGGATCAGCGAATACCAACTTTCTCTGAATCCCCTCCTCACCAAGCCCAACAACTTTACATGCCGATTTGAGTCTCCGCGATGCTATCAACTCAATTATTTCCACAGGATACAAGTTCCGCCATTCCGCATTGTGCAACTTTCTAAAGCTACCACATGGATGATTGAATAAATTTTGTTAGTGGATTATTTCTTAACCTTCTATACTTGATCAATCCGCCTGTCCATCAGCTAACTCAAATTTCTACTTATCTGGGAAAAGCTGTTGATTTTACATAAACATATCCATGGTCTATTATTTTCCCCAGTCTGGGAGAAATACTACAACCATATTTTGGAATTGAGAGCAAGAATATATATGTATAAGAAATTGAAAGATTAATAACAAATAAAGTTATAGAAGATAATGGAGAGATATAAATGTAGAAGACATCCCAGGGGCAGAAAAAACCATTGACTCATGCGATTGCCAGGGTTAATAGTTCTTTAAGATTATGTTAAAAAAAAAAAATTAAATTTTTTTTATTTTTAACCTGTACTACTACAACCCATGAAGAGTTTTGGGCTTAGTACATGTAGATATTTGTACTGTTTCTAGGCCAACAGCCGTGCAATGAGGTGATTCGGCCGAGATCACACTCAGCCGCCAGGTTTTTAGGGTACCCACTTGATTGGGGCTGGGTGTGCTCCAGGAGAGTCTCCATACCCCAGGATCGCCCCCGCTGAAATAACAGAATAAATAATATTCCGCCACACCCCGGATTCGAACCGTAGAGTAGACTAAAGTACAGTAGACTAACGCTCTACCCACTAGACCACGCCACTCCCTAAGATTATGTTATCAGACCAGAATGGTTTCCTTAGGAATTTAAGGAAAAATTTTAAAATCTATTGAATATAGAGAGAGCTAAGGGAAATTATCGTAATGGAAAACCATTGCATTTTTACTATTATTTAATGAATATTAGACAATAAAAAACATATATTTGAACCTATGAAAGAAGAGATGGGTCGAGTTGCAGGTATTACATTATTAAAAAAAATTGTGAAAACTACTGCGCTTGTGAAATCAATGTTCCACTTGACTCTTGATCACCGAAGTGGGAAGGTTAGAAAGAAGCCCTGATGAAAACCCTCAATGAGGACCTACAATAAAATAGTGTTCACTATAATTTTAGTAATTCACCGAGCCCCATCTCATCTTTCATTATTATTATTTATGTCTACAGCAAAATCATATTTCATTATTTCAGAAATTGAGGATAGTATACCATATACTAAATACCACAACATAAATACAATTCAGGAGACCCTAAAATAAACCATACATATGATTTGGATAAATGGAATTCAGGAGACCCTAAAATAAAGCATACATATGATTTGGATAATTGGAATTCAAATAATTACTAATTGAAAAAATTACTTACCTCTACTATAGCAAGCATTCTTGTAAGTAATCTCTGTAACATAAAGAAAATTATTATAGTAATTTGAAAGGTTTCTGACATCATTCATTTTTATATTTCCCACCTACCTTTCGAATAAAGTTGCTTAAGATGAGTTCCATTCGGCTGAGCTTGGTTGTCGATGGCTGAGTCCTAAGGCATACAAAGCCGGCAATTTAACTTGTTTCTTATGCGCTAAAAGGGTAATCTCACATAATTCCAATGTACATTGTTAATAAAGTTTTAGAAAATGAGTAGTTTGTATACATTTTTAGTGAAACAGAGTCATTTAAACGAGATTAATGGGTTAGTAGGCTATTATGTGAAAATACCATAAGCTCTCGTGAAATAAAAAATGTAAAGAAAGCAAAGAGAATACGGAGTGCTCATTCTTTACTTCGACGTGAACTGTCAACGCAAGCATTGGATAGCAAATTGCTGGGTGTGACCATCTTACCTACAAGCCTATTAATAGTAAAGAAAACAAAAATAAAATCATGTAGCAATATATTACATAAAATAAATAATAGTTGAATTATAATGAAAGTAATTCTAAACATGAAAATCTGGCGAAGGTTTAGTAATAACACAATAATCACAATACACAAACACAAACTCTAGTAAACATATTTGGTCATGCAATAAATATAATAAATACCACCAAAATCAGTAAAATTGAAAAACTTACTGCAATAGTATCAAGATAAATATGAAAAATAATAATGTAAAAAAAAAAATTAGATGATAGATCTCAATCCACAACTTTTTAATATGTCAAACCTTCATACAATTATACAGGAAGAAGTTTCGGGTGATTCCATCTCAATCAAGTCAAAACAGTATTAGTCTCACTTTCTAGCAAGTCACTTAGCAGTAAATACTAGAATGAACACTTAAAAAGCTACTTACATTAGATGAAGTAAAGATAAGAACTAAAACCAAAAGAAACAGTGAAAGAACCGAGTTTGAAGCGCCATTGTGATTTTTGTACTTCCTCCTTCTGTTGTTGGGAAGACGAGCTCTGTTCCTCGCCATTTTGCCAATGGCAGACCTCAAAGAAGACCTTGATGACATAATGGGCGTCTAGGCCTCCTCAATATACTCACCCGAATTTTTTTTTTAATATGACTAATTTTTTCTATTTTTTAGGACTACAAATATTTTCTTACCATTTTACCCTTAAGTCTGATGTGCATGTAGTGATATAGTCAGCAATTGCTTTTATCATCAATGTATATAATCATATGTTTTATTAATTACATTTAGTACAGTTCGTATAACCTTCTTGTATACATGTATTTTTGTTTAATAAAGCCTTATTTCTCAAGGTTAAATGTTTTCAGTTTATATTATAGTAAATCACCCAATATCACAATTTATTAAGCAAAAATAATTAAATGAAATGGACAAGTTTGTGAAGCCTGACCGTCTCGATGTTGACCCATCATCACCAGATGCAGACAAACACTGGAACCACTGGTATGCTACCTTTATTAACTTTTTAGCGGCCGATGACAAACTTACAGATGGGAAAAAGCGACAATTATTAACAAACTTTGTTTCGCCAAACGTTTATCCGTATTTTAGTGAATGTACAACTTTTGATTCTTCCATCTCTACTCTTAAAAATCTTTATGTGAAGCCGAAAAATATTATATTTGCAAGACATTCTCTAGCGACACGAAAACAACGTAGTGACGAGACTATAGATACATACCTACAAGCACTTCAACTTTTGAGCAAAGACTGTCAATTTGATGCGGTTACAGCCGAACAAAATCGCAAAGATTGTGTAAGAGATGCCTTTATTAGCGGTCTCCCTTCAACCAATATACGTCAAAGGCTCTTAGAAAACAACGTTCTTTCTTTAGATGACACATACAAACAGGCATTAGCCCTTGAGATGGCACAGAAACACTCTCAAACCTACTTCTCCCCTCCTAACTTAAATGCGGCATCACTATCTAATATTGATCCTGTAGAATATCAACCCCAGGTACAGCAATATCCTATTACAGCTTCTCTTTTCAAGTATTTAGATATCTCCACTCCAGGTCATTTTGTCCTGCTAGAGAGGCCACTTGCAAGGGTTGCGGCAAAACAGGGCATTTTAAAAGGGTTTGTAAATCCAAATCCAAATCATCAACTACATCTGTCTGTACGAATCTGATAGGAACTGAATTATCTGCAGCCTCTCCACCCTGTGTGCAAAAAACTGTTGAAATCGTTAAGGTTAATGGAAATTCCTGTCATGCATTGATCGATACAGGTAGCCCCTTAGCTTCATAAACTACAATGAGGTCTTAAAACAGAAACTTCATCTTGTTCCTCAAGATGGACGTTTCCATGGCTTCAACTAACCTCACCTCCACGATCATTGGATCTTGCTCTGCAGATCTTCAAATTAACAACCACACATACGCTGACGTAAACTTGTCGGTTATGAAAGACTTATGTTCAGATTAAATTTTGGGCCACGACATTTTGAAACATCATTCCTCTGTCGAGTTGAAGTTCGGGGGCCCAAGAGAACACTAAGGATTTGTAGCTTGGCATTTGCTGCCATAGCTTCAGTATCCTTGTTTTCATCACTCGAAGAAGGATGGAAACCAGTTGCCTCTAAATCAAGACAACACTCTTATTCTTCTGATGAGATTAAGTTTATTTAGAACGAAACGGATCGCATGCTAAAAGAAAGGATAATTGAACCAAGTCGATCACCATGGAGAGCCCAAGCTCTCGTTGTATCGAGTACCAATCATAAAAAGAGAATGGTAATCGATTATTCTCAAACTATTAACCGTTTCACGCTCCTCGACGCTTACCCTCTTCCTCATATCGAAAATATTGTACACAAGGTCTCACAATATTCGTTGTTTAGCAGTGTTGACCTCAGGAGTGCATACCACCAAGTTCCCATAAAGGCGGATGAGAAGCCCTTTACCGCTTTTCAGGCAAACGATCAATTATATCAATTTACGAGAATTCCCTTTGGAGTTACCAACAGAGTAGCCGCGTTCCAAAGGGTAATGGATGATATAATTCGAACAGAGAACTTAACTGGTACTTTCGCTTATCTCGACGATGTGACGATTTGCGGTAACAGTATTGAAGAGCACGATAGAAACTTATCAAAATTCCTAAATGCTGCTAAGAAATATAATTTGACGTTTAACGAAGATAAATGTCGCTTCCGTTCTTCCTCTATTAAAATCCTCGGCTGAATTTCTAAATTTCAGAAAAATCTATCAAACCTAATCCAGAACGAATTTCAGCTTTAAGAAATCTGCCTATACCGAGAGATAGTGCTTCTTTAAAGAGGGCGATGGGTTTATTCTCGCATTATTCGAGATGGGTTAAGAACTATTCCGAAAAGATAAGGCCATTGGTTCAGTCCCGATCATTCCCAATTAGAGTGCGGTTGCGGCCTTTGAACTTTTAAAAAATAACATAGCGGAATCTGTTGTATCGGCGATTGAAGAAACTATTTCCTTTACAGTAGAAACGGACGCCTCTGAATTCGCTATCTCTGCAACGCTTTCGCAACTTGGCCGTCCTGTGGCTTTTTTTTCCCGTACTCTTTCACGAACTGAGCAAAAACACCCTATTATAGAGAAGGAAGCCTACGGGGTAGTGGAGGCTCTGAGAAAATGGAGGCAGTTCTTAATCACTAGACATTTCCACCTGATAACGGACCAGAAAAGTGTATCGTTCATATTTGACAATCATCGCACGTCTAAAATAAAAAATGAGAATATTATGAGATGGAGAGTCGAATTGTCTCCTGGAAAGGAAAACATTGCAGCCGATACACTCTCCAGGGTTGTGATAAAAATGAATGGTTATAATTCCACTTGTTTAATTTAACATATGTTTAGTTTGTTCTGAAAAATGCTTTAAATGTTCACTACCGTTGTGGTTTATAGTCAATAAAAGCCTAATTTCTGGGTTTATATTTATTTATTAGTAGTACAAATACAATATTTTATTGACTATAAACAATCAAATAACTATGGACAAGTTTCTCAAGCCGAGCCGCTTCGATGGAAAACCCGACTTTCCGACTGCAGCTAAAGAGTGGGCCCACTGGCTGAAGACGTTTCAAAAATTCGTCGATACTACAACGGAACATCTTAATGATGAAGATAAGCTTAAGGTAATCATTAATTTCCTATCCTATGATGTTTGTGAATTTATCAGCGACTGTAATTCATACGCTGAGGTTATAAATACTTTGAAATCAGTATTCGTAAAAAAGAAGAGAGAAATTTAT
Source organism: Piezodorus guildinii (assembly GCA_023052935.1). NCBI lineage: Eukaryota > Metazoa > Arthropoda > Insecta > Hemiptera > Pentatomidae > Piezodorus > Piezodorus guildinii. The sequence goes on along the minus strand of CM041292.1, from coordinate 361,204 downwards.
GCTCGTCATATTTTGGCAGTTCGGAAACAACTATCTACTGAGTCAATAGACCAATATATCCAAACCTTAAGAATCCTTAGTAAGTATTGCGACTTTAAATCCGTAAATGCCGTGGATCACAAAAATCAATACATCCGTGACGCATTCATCATTGGTCTGCTGTTCACTCAGATTCGTCAGCGTTTGTTAGAAAATGACACCTTAGGTCTAGATGACGCTATCAACCAAGCCCTCGCATTGGAGGCAGCTCAAAAACAGGCTGAGGGGTACAATCAACCTTTGAGCCGTTATCCTAGCGCTAGCTGCACCCCTATTTCATCTCATGAGACTGCTTCTGCACAGGTAACAGACTCTACTCTATGTACAATCTCCAAGTTCAGCAGATTGGATGATAAATACTATTTTTGTGGTCCTAACAAACATCCCTGCCCTTAATGCCCTGCACGAAACGCTGAATGTTGGAAATGTGCCATCAAGGAGCATTATGCTAAGGCATGTAGAAAAAGTGCAATCCCTAAAGTTTCCTCTTCCATCATTGCGACAGTCAACAAGGAACACTTGAATCTGCTGAATCGAGCTGTTATTTCAGTAGAAATAAATGGCACCCATGCTAGTTGCTTGATCGACACTGGAAGCTCCTCTAGCTTTATAGACCACATATTCACTCTCAAACACAAAATTCCTCTTCATTTCAAATTCAAAATGCCTTTCTCATGTGACGTTGACATTAATGGGAACTTGGCATGAGGTCTTAGCCAGAGCTTGTAGGAGCAATAGGGAAGCAAAACTATTGGGGCAATGCCTTTCTCATGTGACGTTGACATTGATGGGAACCTGGCATGAGGTCTTAGCCAGGGCTTGTAGGAGCAAGAGGGAAGCAAAACTATTGGGGCAATGCCTTTCTCATGTGACGTTGACGGGAACCTGGCATGAGGTCTTAGCCAGGGCTTGTAGGAGCAAGAGGGAAGCAAAACTATTGGGGCAATGCCTTTCTCATGTGACGTTGACATTGATGGGAACCTGGCATGAGGTCTTAGCCAGGGCTTGTAGGAGCAAGAGGGAAGCAAAACTATTGGGGCAATGCCTTTCTCATGTGACGTTGACATTGATGGGAACCTGGCATGAGGTCGTAGCCAGCGCTTGTAGGAGGAAGAGGGAAACAAAACTATTGGGACATTGTCAACTAAATCAGATTCTATATTGTGATGCAACGCTCTAATAGTTTTCAAGTTATTTGTCTTCTTTCTCAAGTATTCTTTTACACAGACCTACATTTGTGGATTGTGCTTCTTGTTGCATTTAAATTGTAAACCTTTTTAAGCTTGTTGCCTTGCGTGGGACCACGATAACTTTAAGAAACGGGCCACCTACCAGGGCTTACCTGTGGATCTTATTGCCTTCCCACTCTCATTTATAATAATATCTTCAAATTTGAATTTATGGATCACCTGTGGTGTAGTGACTAGCATAACAACATTCTATGTCAAAGGTAACGGGTTCCAACAAAAATGGGAGTATAAATCCTTAGTTATGCCATTCTTTGGAGGGAATGTAAAAGGGTGGTCCCGAGCCTTTGCGATCCCAGGTACTCGTTAAAGATCTCTATCCTAATTAAACCTGGATAGGCAAAATTTAGGACTCCCACTGTAGCATCGTCCAATTAGCCATAGTAGCAAAAAGTGACGTTACATAAATAAACAATTTGAACTCCTAAAAACTTTCCACTGATCACCGTTCAAGCCCTAGTCCCCAAGACCAGCCTTAACGCAATCCTCCCATCGACACTTTGGTCTACCTTACGGACGCCTACCAGTTGGTTCAGCGAATACCAACTTTCTTGGAATCCGTTCCTCACCGAGCTCGACAACTTTACTCGTTCATTTGAGGCTCCGCGATAAGGTACTTTTAAGAAAGCTTAAAATTTAAAATAGTTTAATTATTGATATCACTATCATGTATATAAAATTACTTGTATAATAAATAAATATAACAAGAAACTGCCCGACGTTTTCGACTACTTCAACACTTACTGGACAAACGCTCTAACCTTCCACTTAATTACAAAAGACTCATTTATATGACCATCATAAGACCGATATGGTCTTACGGAGTAGAGCTATGAGGCTCTACTAAACCATCAAATTCTTCTTGTATCCAATCCTTACAATCCAAAATCTTTCGTAAAATCCTTAACGCTCTTTACTTTGTCACGAATAAGCTCATCCATAAAGACCTTAATGTTCCGTATGATACTGAATTAGCCCGAACCAGGTATCAATCATTCCATGAAAAACTCCATTTCCACTCTAATCCACTAGTTTCCATCCTATAATCTATCTATTTTCTATCCTCTTCGATTCCTGATAATCCTCCAAGGCGTCTGAACTGAAAAGAAGATGGCCCCGAGACCTTCTAGTTTGAAATATTTTTAGAGTGCTGCCAATGGGCGGCGTCTCTTCGTGTATTTCATGTCAGTTTACTATGTCCATCACATTTACTTGTATATCATAATACAGTTGTAAATATCAATAAATATGTTTAATTTAAAAAAAAAATTATTCAACCAAGTATTTATTTATACTCGCTTCTGCTGGAGAGGATCGTTGACAAAATTAAAAGTATAAATGCATTTATAACATTTCATTTGTTTTTGTTTTTCCTGAAAGATGATAAAATGGATTAAAGGTATGAAATTGATTGTTGTGTTGCTACTAATTATGGGTTTATAATATTCTGTAATTGTAAACATTTTTTTTAAATATAAGGTGTAATCATACGTGCATAATGTTAAGTGTTAGTTTATGCACAATGTTAAGTGTTCGTTTATGTTCAATAAAGTAATATATTGATTGAGCAGTGTTTTTACTGAAAAACTAACCATGCGACAAATTTTTTTTTTTTTGCTTGTTTTATATTTATACAATATTTGGGATGTTAAAGCAACTATTTTACAAAAATCGACATACAACACTTTATATAATTGATTTTATATACTTTGGCCAACTTCCCGAAAATGGCAAAAACATTTTGATTACGCTTATTATATCAATGTTTAATTTAAATGAGCATGGTCTTATTATCATTGAATCAGCCTGACTTGGCTCAAGTCCTCAAATTTTCAAAATGCCCTTCCCTCAAACACTTTTAATTCTGTTAATTTGAAATAATTAATTATCTCCAACTTCTGGGAAAGTTCTAAGAGAGAAATTATTAAATATCATAATTAACAAAAGGAGACATTTTTTCTCAGGTTGAAAAAAAATTTCAATATAAGAGAAAACATACATAATATACCATTCAAATTTGTAATATATTTTTTTTAGGTATAGAAATAAAGGTCGGTTGAAAAGCAATAGTTATAGTTTTAAAATAAATATAATCTAAGATGTAATGTTGAGAGATGAAAACCATTTAAACTTGAGTGGTTGTTTCAAACAATAATTTCATTTTTACTTTCACTTGCCTATATATGGAATATATAGTAAGGAAAAGTATTGCCATCGTGAACATTTTTTAATTCCAGTTTTCAACAGAAATACACGTTTTAGAGTCCCCTGAGTCCAAATAACCAAGTCCCGCAAAAAGGGCTTGTGTGTTTGTGGTAAGTCCAGGATGAAAACGGAAAGGTGTACGTAAATGAAATTGCATATTTCAGGCAACTATACACTCCTGATGTTACAGCAACTTTTTCATCAAAATCAGTGAACCAGAAGGGCCACTTTATACCATGCATTTTGCACCTTTTTACGATTTTCTCAAACATTTTGGGTTTTTTTGATATTAAGAACAGTAATATATAGCATTTCCAAGTCAATTGTAACCTTTTCCAAGTCAAATGTAACTTTTTCCAAGTCAAATGTAACCTTTTCCAAGTCAAATGTAACCCTTTCCATTTCAAATGTCACCTTTCCAAGTCAAATGTAACCTTTCCAAGTCAATTGTAACCTTTTCCAAGTCAAATGTAACTTTTTCCAAGTCAAATGTAACCTTTTCCAAGTCAAATGTAACCCTTTCCAAGTCAAATGTCACCTTTTCCAAGTCAAATGTAACCTTTTCCAAGTCAAATGTAACCCTTTCCATTTCAAATGTCACCTTTTCCAAGTCAAATGTCACCTTTTCCATTTCAAATGTTACCTTTTCCAAGTCAAATGTCACCTTTTTCTTCACTTCTAGCCTTAAATATTCCGTTTTATTTATTTATTTATTGAAAAATAATTAGTTTAATTAACATTATGACTTTTTTAATAATTTTGGCATATAATAAATGATATTTTTTTTGGGTCTCTTAGATATTTGATATCAAGTTCTGTTTTTTACTAGCTAATATTTAAAAAAATTAATTATCGTCTATTTAGTTTTAAGATAGTTGTTGATTTTGATTTTTTAGAGAGGAGGGGTAGTTTTTTGGAATAATTAATGTGTTTTCGGGTATTATAATTAAATTTTTCGAGCTGTATTTTTGATCGCTCGCGTGCATTTTAACTCGCATTAAATTTTAATGTTTTTTATTGATATAGGGATTAATTAATGTGCTTTCGGGTGGTTATGATTACGTTTTTCGAGCTGTATTTTTTATCGCTCATGCGTATTTCAACTCGCATTAAATTTTAATGTTTTTTATTGATATAGGGATTAATTAATGTGCTTTCGGGTGGTTATGATTACGTTTTTTGAGCTGTATCTTTTATCGGTCATGCGTATTTCAACTCATATTTACTTTTAATATTTTTTATTGATATAGGGATTACTTAATGTTCTTTCGGGTGGTTATGATTAAGTTTTTCGAGCTGTATTTTTTATCGCTCTCGCTTATTTTAACTAAAATTTATTTTTTATGTTTCATATTGATATAGGTTTTGAAAATTGTGTTTTCGGGTCCTATAATTATGCTTTTTTAGTTTTATTTATTTATCGCTCCCGCGCATTTAACTCGAATTTACTTTTAATGTTTTTTATTTATATAGGGATTAATTATTTTGCTTTCGGGTGGTTATCATAAGGTTTTTCGAGCTGTATTTTTTATCGCTCATGCGTATTTCAACTCGCATTTACTTTTAATGTTTTTTATTGATATAGGGATTACTTAATGTTCTTTCGGGTGGTTATGATTAAGTTTTTCGAGCTGTATTTTTTATCGCTCTCGCTTATTTCAACTCGCATTAAATTTTAATGTTTTTTATTGATATAGGGATTAATTAATGTGCTTTCGGGTGGTTATGATTACGTTTTTCGAGCTGTATTTTTTATCGCTCATGCGTATTTCAACTCGCATTTACTTTTAATGTTTTTTATTGATATAGGGATTAATTATTTTGCTTTCGGGTGGTTATGATTACGTTTTTCGAGCTGCATTTTTTTCGCTCGCGCTTATTTTAACTAAAATTTACTTTTTATGTGTTTTATTGATATAGGGATTAATTAATGTGCTTTCGGGTGGTTATGATTACGTTTTTTGAGCTGTATTTTTTATCGCTCATGCGTATTTCATCTCACATTTACTTCTAATATTTTTTATTGATATAGGGATTACTTAATGTTCTTTCGAGTGGTTATGATTACGTTTTTTCGAGCTGTATGTTTTTGATTATTTTTGATATTTTTTTATTGATATTGGGATTGATTGTTTTGTTTTTGGTTCTCATTATAACGTTGCTGGAATATACATCGTTTAGGTTTTATTTATTTTATTTTTTTTATTATTATTATTTTATTAAAGGATTAGTTGTAGTTCCTTTTCTAGCGTCCTGAGTAATTTTTTCAACTAAATCTTTTGTAAAGGATCCGCTTCCTAACTTGGTCTTACAATTATTTGATAATTTAATTGAGGAATCGTTTATTCTATTTTCGGGTGTTCTGATAACATTATTTGAACCAAATTTGTTATCGCTTTTATTCATTTTAAGTTACTGTTTCTATTTCATAAATATTCGATAGAGGGATCGTTTATAGTGTTTTCGGGAATACTAATAGAGTTTATGACATTTATTTATAGCTAGTGCACATTTTAACTTAAATGAAAAGTGATCTAGAAGAATGCGCAATCGCGATGTAACGTCCAAATCAAAAATGTAATCAGATCCTGCAAAAAAACAATAAATAATTTTTACATCATATTATAACATAATACCTACGGTTTCTAGAAATTCCCAAGCGCATAAAAGAATAAAGTTCAAAACACGTTATGAGAATCCCCTAAAACAAAAACAAAGAAAGACCACTGCAAATGCAAGTTTAAATGAGAGCAAGCGACAATAAAAACAGCTTAAACAACGTAATCACAAGACCCGAAAAAATAATTACAAACGTCTATAACAATAAAAAATATCAAAAGTAAATCCGAATTGAAATACGCATAAGCGATAAAAGATACAGCTCAAAAACGTAATCATAACCACCCAGAAGCACATTAATTATCTCTATATAAATAAAAAACATTAAAAGTAAATTTGAGTTAAAATGCGCGGGAGCGATAAGTAAATAAAATTAAAAAAACATAATTATAGGACCCGAAAACACAATTTTCAACACCTATATCAATATAAAACATAAAAAATAAATTTTAGTTAAAATAAGCGAGAGCGATAAAAAATACAGCTCGAAAAACTTAATCATAACCACCCGAAAGAACATTAAGTAATCCCTATATCAATAAAAAACATTAAAAGTAAATGCGAGTTGAAATAAGCATGAGCGATAAAAAATACAGCTCGAAAAACGTAATCATAACCACCCGAAAGCACATTAATTAATCCCTATATCAATAAAAAACATTAAAATTTAATGCGAGTTGAAATACGCATGAGCGATAAAAAATACAGCTCGAAAAACGTAATCATAACCACCCGAAAGCACATTAATTAATCCCTATATCAATAAAAAACATTAAAATTTAATGCGAGTTAAAATGCACGCGAGCGATCAAAAATACAGCTCGAAAAATTTAATTATAATACCCGAAAACACATTAATTATTCCAAAAAACTACCCCTCCTCTCTAAAAAATCAAAATCAACAACTATCTTAAAACTAAATAGACGATAATTAATTTTTTTAAATATTAGCTAGTAAAAAACAGAACTTGATATCAAATATCTAAGAGACCCAAAAAAAATATCATTTATTATATGCCAAAATTATTAAAAAAGTCATAATGTTAATTAAACTAATTATTTTTCAATAAATAAATAAATAAAACGGAATATTTAAGGCTAGAAGTGAAGAAAAAGGTGACATTTGACTTGGAAAAGGTAACATTTGAAATGGAAAAGGTGACATTTGACTTGGAAAAGGTGACATTTGAAATGGAAAGGGTTACATTTGACTTGGAAAAGGTTACATTTGACTAGGAAAAGGTGACATTTGACTTGGAAAAGGTTACAATTGACTTGGAAATGCTATAGACGTATAATATACCGTTGGAAAGAGAAGGATTTTAGAAAAAATATTATCTGATACAAAAAGTTGTAAATGGTAATATAAAGTGACGAATAGGGAATAAACTTATTACTGATTAACAATTTAATTTAGTTTAATGATTTAATCTAAATCATATGTTTCCAACGAATATGAAATTATGTTTTATTAAAATCAACTTAAAATATTTTTTAAATTGAAGTATAGTTAATAGTTTAACTTTAACACAAAGGTCTATTAAACCTGTGTGTGTGTGTGTGTGTCTAGTTCAAAAACGATAAGTTGTAAAAATCTTAAATTTGATATTTTAATAGTGTCCATGCCTGAGAGAGAATAGAGAAGAGTGGGGAAGGTTTCTTCTAGAGGCCAGGGCCCGAACGGGGCTTTAGCGCCGAGGATGTATGTATGTATGTCCATGCCTGTGAGAGAATAGAGAAGAGTGGGGAAGGTTTCTTCTGGAGGCCAGGGCCCGAACGGGGCTGTAGCGCCGAGGATGTATGTATGTATGTCCATGCCTGTGAGAGAATAGAGAAGAGTGGGGAAGGTTTCTTCTGGAGGCCAGGGCCCGAACGGGGCTGTAGTGCCGAGGATGTATGTATGTATGTCCATGCCTGTGAGAGAATAGAGAAGAGTGGGGAAGGTTTCTTCTGTAGGCCAGGGCCCGAACGGGGCTGTAGTGCCGAGGATGTATGTATGTATGTCCATGCCTGTGAGAGAATAGAGAAGAGTGGGGAAGGTTTCTTCTGGAGGCCAGGGCCCGAACGGGGCTGTAGTGCCGAGGATGTATGTATGTATGTATGCCTGAGATGTTACAGCATTTTTTCCATCAAAATCGGTCAAACAGAAGAGTCACTTTATACTATGCATTTACACCTTTTTACGATTTTCAAACAGCTCTAATGATTTTGATTAAACTCACAATATTGATGTAAAATTTAATGGGCTTTAATATCATGTAGGTTTCATTCTGATTGAAATAGTTTGACAGGGCTTAAATGATGAGAGTTTAAATTTTCTTCCTCTAAATTATCTTCAATTTTGTATATTTTAAAACGTATGTTTCTATTGAAACTTAATTTAGTTATTTCTTTTACAATTTATTTTCATTTTTAAATGTTTTGGGCATACCAGATTTTTTCAGTTAGGGGTTGAAGTTCCTTCCTTCTTCTCTTGTCAGTCCACCACATTTTTGTTTCACTTCTAAAATAGTACATAGATACATAACCTGCTTAACAAATCTAGGCCTCATTGCATTTCTAATTTTGTAGATCAATAATTATTGTCAATCGCATTTATCGAGTACAAACATTGGGTAAGAGAAAATACAATAAATTAATAATGCTATTTATTTAATTGCAAGTTACACCAAAATTCCTGTACTTGTCCTATTAAATATAATCATGATCTGTGTTTAGGACTGGTTGGGGCTGCCCATTGGAAGGCCAAACTGAAATGATAGAACAATGTTTAGTATAAATAAAATAACGATATATCTACAAAATATTCTAATTAATCAATATAGTTACATCATTCCAGTTTCTGATTTTGCAGACTGTAGCAGAATATGCTAACTGGCACTCATCTTTTTCATCTGCTGGAACTTGAATAAAAAATTGGGTTCAATTACAGAATTTATGTGGCTACATAATAGATGGATGTAGCAGTTATACATTTACATACAGCAGCTATAAATGTACATACAGCAGCTATAAATGTACATATAGCAGCTGTACATATTATACAGTCGTCGTCATAGAAATTGCATGACCCTATGCTTTATTTTTTTATGCTAATGAATTTGATCCGATCGAATATTTTTTTTTTTTTTTTTCATTGATTTTTATGTGCTTGTCTTTAATTTTTCAATATAAAACATCATTTTGTTGTGTTATCAGCGTTTTTTAAAAACATGCGGTTATGTTTAATTTTTGAAACATTTTGTTTATCGAGTGATGCAATTTCTATGAAGACAACTGTATATACATCAGCTATGTTGGAAGTATGATAGCTCTTGCAATATTTTTAGTTTTATTTATCTGTCTATGAAATCTATAGTAAGGTATTATTATCATGAAAATTTTAGACTCCCAGTTTTCAAAAGAATGCGTGTTTTAAGATCCCCTAAATCCAAACATCCATGTCCCATAAAAAGTTCAATGTGATTATGTAATTCTAGCTCAAAAGTGAAGTCACATGAAACTGAACTGTTTGTTATTGGTGAATTTATTTATATTTCGATTATGTAATGTGCCTACCAGGGGTCTGAATTTCAAATATAGTTGTAGAGAGAAATAAATAAAAAATAAAATAAAATAATGGAAATAACTAAAGAGGAAAAAAGAAGGGAACAATTGTAAATTTTAGAAATTTGTATTAGAATAGACAAAAAAAGAAATTGAAAATGTATGTGAAATATGTCCAAGGGATTGATATAGTATGCTGTGTTATTTAAGCAGCCTCATGTATTTGGGCAGCATTGCCAAATAAATAAAGTATTTCTCTCTGAGTCAAAAATACTTCCTGGCTTCCTTCCTCTATCAAGTCATCCGATCTTGCTGTCCATCATACATCTCTCATCTCTTATTATTCAAATCCTTAATCCATTCCCACAACACCTGTATGCGGCCTTCTGATTTGTATATTATGCCCAATCGAACCGCAACTTTCGACAGATCTTTCATAATCTGATCCTCTTCCATATGGAACTCTATTCCTTCTGATATTTGTTATTCAAATACCCTTCCGACTTTCAAATCTTGTCAATTCCATTACTTTCTGTCCATTCAATTTCCAAACAATCCTGACTGATCCAGTTTCCATGAAAACATGTAAATAGAAAAAAGTTATAGAAGTGTTTCTTAATTTCTTATTTGTTTATTATTTTATTTTATTTTTTTTTAACTAAGTAAGAAGTGTATTTTATTTTTTGGTCTAGTTTATGTATGAGAACATGTTAATTATTTATTTATTATATTTTTAATTCATCACTTATATTTTTTACAAATATTTTCACATCCATTAGTTTCCGAAGATATATATTGGTTTATAATATTTTTATTTTTGTCATTTGTCTTATTGTTTTCCTTTTTACTTGTTATTATTCACTGTATATTTCATTATTTTATCTTACTGTAAGACAGTAAATATCACATTATTGTATTTTATATTATTCTAAAGCGACTTGTCCCAGAATAAATTAATAAATTATTATTATTAAGACAAGTATTTGGGCAGCATTGCCAAATAAATAAAGTATTTCTCTCTAAGACAAGTATTTGCCTGAGATGTTACCCCAATTTTTTCACTAAAATTGATAAAGAAGAATTGCCATTTCGTATCATGTATTCTACACCTTTTTACAATTATCTCCAAAATGGCTCAAATGGTTTGATTTAAACTCCTCACATTGGTATCAAATTATGTAGGCTTTATCATCAGTGAAGTCTGAATTAAAAAAATATATAAGTATTATTTTAAATAATAGCTTAATAATAATTCTATCAGTCCTCAAGAAAGGAGTATTGAATTTCCATTCGGTGATATAGACCGTGATTAGCTATGATTATCGCTCATCATTATTGCTTATCATTATTGGTTAGTAATAACTGTGATTACTACCTTCGGCTTGGCATATCTTGGTAATCTTATCAACCTTAGCCTTATCTTCGTCGTTAAAGAGGCAATGCTTTGTGATCGTCTTGCACCTTTCCCAGTCTATTTTCCCTTCTTTTATCTGAAAAATTTCAATATAAAATTTAATTATCTTATTACAAGGATTAATTCCTTTATCCTTTTTAGGGATGTAGATTAATAATTAATGATATTTCAAACTTACCACTCCTAATTTCTTGAAGACACAACTAAGCCAACACTGAAAAAAATTATAAAAAGGGTCATTTGAAATGGAATACAAAACCAATAAAAAATTATTATAAACTATTTAGAACTAAAATAAAACTTATTTAAAAAAAAATTTATTTGATTAGAATAAGTTGCTGAGAACTATGAAGAATATGATTGAAAGGTATAGGCTTGCCTTAGTATTGTATCTCTATACCAACAAGGGCCTAGCGGAATAAGCATGTGAAATCTGCCCCCATGTGTTTTAGAACCAAATTTATACCATTGATTTACATCTATGAGACACAACCTTACGCGAATTATTAGTCCCTTAATCCTTATGGGAGGGTAGGGATGAGGGAAAAATAAAAAACAAAAAAAAATTGTTTTCTCCTGAAGAGCTCAATTGATTTTACTTAAGGGATTTTACAAAAGGGTTTCAAAAAAATATTTTCATGTTATGATGGTTTGGTACACCTCCAATTTTTCACTACTTTATTTCATTGGAAGGTATTCATCTGTAATATATTTTTTTTCAATTTTATCGCAAGTGTTTCGCATGGTGAAAAAAACAAAACAAAAAAAAACAGCATTTTGTCAGCTCTCTCACCAGCCATGCTGTGAGTAGTAACTGGTCAGGCCTGAAGAGATGTTTTTAGCTTTATTTTTTATAAACTAACATTTTTGTGGAAAAAAATATTTTTTGAAACCCTTTTGTAAAATGCATTACATATATTTGTTTTCGTGAACTGTTCGTTGAGCTGTTCACGATAAAACAATATTTTAGTTTTTTCTTTCTCCCTCCAATAAGGATTAAGGGGCTAAAAATTTGCACATGGTTCAAATTTAGTGAATTTGATTGGATGGAATTCATTAAGGTAAAAAATTGAAGGATAGGTGATGCTATGGCGATTGTAATATAATAATAATAATAATAATATCAAAGCCAAAATCTTTTGAGCCTCACCTTAAGTTCAGGATCTTCTGACACATTCATGTGGTCTACGACTCCCTTCACGGCCTCTGTAATGCAAAGCTCTGTAATATTATACATGGAATCTACCAAATATATTTATTTTATATAAGTGATATAATATAATATTGATAGTAATGTTAAAAAGATGTGATTGAGAGTAATTTCAAAGAAAAAATATTGATAGTACTACTAATATTGATTAGAAATATTGATAGTAATGTTAAAAAGATGTGATGGAGAGTAATGTCAAAGGAGCCTTTACCGTTGCTGACTTTGTGTTCGGTAGTGCATTCATCAATGGCCTCTTTTCTCATCGCCATGAAGTCTTCTTCTTGGCCCTGGATTGGGAAATAATTAATCATTAATATTTTTTGTAAATGCCATTATTTGATAACAATACGTTTATTGATTGCGGAGAGTGGGCTCTGGAAAGTATTGGCCCGTCTAAAAGTGGACCATGAAAATATTGTTTGAATTTTTTATTTTTACTTTGGCGCAGTAGAAATGTGAAATAAAAAATCTGATCTATTTAATATGCCATACCAATAGATAAAAAAATCTTTTTATTTTTCAAAATTACCGTAAATAAAAATAAACAGTTTACAAATTACAAAATAAAATAACAATTTTAAATCTAAAATCAAATGCACAACATAGTCTATTGACCATCCGTGGAGTCTTTGTTTATTGACAAAATTATTCTTTAATCTATCTATATAATTAATTAATAACAAAATATATTAACACTTCGAAAGTTATTGATATATTATAATCAAATCCACTAATAGTTAAATTCTCTGTGAGGACTATTCTATAGGAGAAAGCAGATCTGTAGTAATTAACCAATGTCAGCCAATTTTATTGTTTGATCCCAAGTTAAATTTTTAGAATTCGAGTATTTTTTTCTAAACTCTGATAGTATCGGACGGGCAGCCAGAAGGTGAAAGAGATCTTTTACTTAATTTTTATTATACAAACTACATATATTATTTGTTTGCGTGTAATGTTTATAATTTAAGTTTAAAACCCTAATTTTTATTTCTCATCTAATCAGCTCCAGTGAACATTTGTCAGTAATGTAATTTACTGCGGTTAGGTGTGAATGTAGGGGGGAAGTATTGTAATTGCTAACTTTAATAATATATTGACCATAAATATCTATTTGAATTTGAACCCTTAGTGGTGCTAGATTATTTCTCCATAGCTTAATATCATCGCAATTAGATAGATTTAAATTGCAATTTAATCCATGCTATTCAATCAGATAAAGAAGGTTTTTTTAAATTTTTTAAAATATTTTTAGATATCTATGCAATGGAAGTTTCAAAATTTTAATAATATAATCAAAATGAATTTTAAGGGTGAACATAAATGATGAGTCTATTTTTGTTTCAAAGTGGATAAAATGAGTAGAAGTATATTTTGATAATTTAAATAGTTTTTAGAGAAAAATCTCTATAGTTTTTTCCCTGTAGCACATCACTGCCCTACTAATATAGTAAAATGCTATACCAGTACCAGTACAATGTTGCCAATTTATCAACTATTGAATTTTCTTCAATAGGAAATTGAAGTTGTTATTGTTGATTGTATTGGATCTTAGCTTTATTTCCCCCTCAAATTTAAATTATCTTATAACAATTATGATAGTCTCACCCTCCCTATCCTCTGTCCACTCTATCAACACAAGATCCCAGCCCTTGAACCTGCTCATTCCATCCCGCAGAACTGCTTCCTTTAAGAGATCCTTTGTCATACATTCATCTTCATTTTGGAATTGCTTACCCATGTCGATTTGTACATGCCAAACCTTAACTTCCTTCAAACATCATCTATTTATCCATCTCCTCAAACATCAATCTTCTGTGCCTTTATAAACTTAACTATTTGGCCTTTTTATTTTTATCTTAATTTTCTCTATTTTTGGTTTTATTATTTGTATTTCTTTGAGGTAGTATTTGACCTTGTATATGTATATATATATGTTTGTGTGTGTGAATGTGTGTATAAACATGTAGGTATATAAATGAATGTGTGTGTGTATATATATATATTTATTATGCCTGTGTGTGTGTGTGTGTGTGTATACATGTATATACCTTATGCTATATAATTTGATACCATGTTGTTAAAATTTATATAGCCAGAATTTAAATATTTTATTGTACATTTATATTGTTCTTAGGGGACTAGCTGTCCCAGAATAAAATTTATTTTCATTTCATAGTGATGTATACAACCAACAAACGGATAATACATAGTGACATGTATACATACAGGAAACAAATGTGTACATTTATTCGTTCATTTTGGATTATACTGACCAAAATTTACATTTATTCGTTCATTTTGGATTATACTGACCAAAATTTACATTTTTTTTTTTTTTTTTCAAAATATAAATCAAAAAGAGATGGTGGCTGAATGGTAAACTTGCTCTATATTTTATTTTACAATCTGATTTTACTCCATTTTTTAAGAAATATTTAATATTCAAGCTCTTTGAGTTAACAAATACCTAAGTGATTCTCGTTCAATTTTAATAAATTTTTCTAAATGCTTCTTTGAGTTAGCAAATAATTTAAATTGAAGTATGATAAAAGAAATGAAAGATGAACATGGTTTAAGTGAAGTAAAATTTGTGATAGATCAAAACAGTGCCAATTCATTCAATATTTTGACTGACATACCTTTAATCTTTTTCTTTTCGATTGATTTGTTTATTTTAAACTAAATTTAAATTATATTAAAATTGTTAAAATCAATACTTCATTGAGGGTCATTTTATGGACCATTGATTGAGACACAGATTTCCAAAAGGTACTTCAGGAAATTTTTAATGAAGTGGGTATTTTGTAATCAGGAGCGTATAGTTGCCTGAAATATGAAATTTCATTCTCGTACACCTTTTCGTTTTCGTTCTGGACTTAACACAAACACACAGACCTTTTTGCGGGATTTGGTTATTTGGACTCAGGGGACCCTAAAACATGTATTTCCATTGAAAACTGGAATTAAAAAATGTTCACGATCGCAATACTTTCCCTTACTATATATAGGTTTGTGAAAGTAAAAAAATGTGATTTTTTTGCTTCCTATATAATTTGCTATAATGGATATAGTAGCCCACATCCCACAGTCCTCCAAATTGTGCTTCCTATATAATTTGCTATAATGGATATAGTAGCCCACACCCCACAGTCCTCCAAATTGTGCTTCCTATATAATTTGCTATAATGGATATAGTAGCCCACACCCCACAGTCCTCCAAATTGTGCTTCCTATATAATTTGCTATAATGGATATAGTAGCCCACACCCCACAGTCCTCCAAATTGCAAACCATTGCATCAAATGTTTATTCTTTCTTTCCTTCATGTATTTCATGATGCTCCGTTTTAAGAATGGAGAGCCAATGATTTGAGGACCCTCTTTACCCTTTTCATGGTATTATAATTCCAACTCGGTGGTTGCCCCTGGAGGTCTCCCGCAGGCGATGTCCGGGGGCTGTGCGAGGCGTCATTGGGGAATTGTATTAAATTAACTTAATGAAAAACATTTTTCAAGTATTGGCTTGTAACAAGAGATCAGTAAAAAATTTCAGAGATAAATTAAATTGAGAGTAGTAACTGATAGTAAATAGACACCCATATTGTATTTATAACTTCACAGAGAACAATGTTTTCCGACTTGTCAGTTCATAGAGCTACGACTAACATATACTATCTTGCGTTATATTTAACAATTTATTTTAATCGCCGCCAATTATTTCAATAACAAAAGGTTTCTGTCAGTTGTATGCGCCTTAAAATTAAGAAGATGTTTTGTATTATGTACTCATTATATAAATTTTAGGAAATATCCAGAATTTTTTTACTGGATTTTTTCATTCTAATCTAGACTTTTCTTTCTTTTTTTTTTAATTGAAAACTCCTTTATGCACGTTATGTAATTTTCGACAGGGATCAAAGCTTTGATTTTGTTACCATGATGATGGTTATATATTAATTCTCTTGACACTAAATTATCAATATTTGTAAATATCATTATAACATTACTTTGTATGAAAATATTTAAACACATGAAGCAAAATCATGATGATCTTTGTTGTCAATATTTAAATTGTAGTAAAACGAAATTGAAGAGAATATCTTGATCATATTAGCGTAGAAATATTACATTTAAGAATTAAATTAATTTTATGAGAGAAGTTGGTTCAGAGTGCAGTCAATTTAACACAAAATTGAGCGTAAACTTAATTTATTGGTGCACCAATAAATTAAGTTTACACTTAATTGTGTGTTAATTGTGTGTTAAATTGACTGCACCCTGAACCAACTTCTCTCATATATACACACAGTCAACCATTGTCACTTCATGATAAATTCATTTTAATTATATAGATTTCAAATAAGCACAATGTATACTTTATTACAAATTAAAGCATGTTTTTTGTTTGCTGGAAAAAGAAACTGAGGTTATTTCTGTGTTTCAAATTTACCAATGTTACACACCTACATACATTCCAAAATATGTCTTGAGTAATGATTACTTTTGGACTAATAGGACTCAGTCTAGGAGGTTATGTATTTGAATGTTTTCCTTTGATAACCGGACTTAAGAAAAATATCTTCATTTTGTCATTTAACTAAATATAAGAATGAAAAGGGAAAGATCCCCTCCTTTGAGTCAAAAATCCTGTTGTATTTGCGAATTTTGATTCAAAAGAGGAAAATAAAATTAGGTTTAAGCAATATAGGGATAAGAAGAAAAATTATGCAATAGTCTAAAGAAATATCTAATCAAATTAACAATAACGGTTGAAGAGAGTAGTAAATTAAGCTTCCTTAAGAAAAAAAAAATGAAGACAAAAACAAAAAAAAAAAAGGCTTTAATTTTTCAAAGATGGATCAATCTTTTAATACAGAGAATAATTTTAATTATATTGCCGAAATTCAAGATGAAGAGAAAATCAAGGGTCGTCAATTCAACACAGGCAAAAGTCAACGGCAGAGACAAAAAAAGAGTGACTAATTTAATTGTTTCACAGATAGATCAATCTTTTGAAACAGTTATGAAGCATATTCCTAAATGACTGAATTTTCATGATACAAATGGCAGGCCTATAAAAAAAAAAAAAAGTTCGCTATGTGTACCACCAACTCACAGTCTACAGTCACATTCAGATTAGGATGGCATAATTCAAGATGATATAATAATCTCTACAAAGTGATGATGTTTTACAATTAGATGAAACAACAATAACAAAAAATTCATTCTCAATATAATCTACTTTTACAAACGTATTCTTCTATCCAACGAAATTCCAGTGCAAATAGGGAATTTAAAATAAGTTGACTACCTGAATATTTTTTTTACTAACAATAAGTTATGGTAAGAGATGTTTTAGTACGCTTTTGGATGATATTAAATATGAACCAAGTACCTTTTAGAAATAACAACACTGTTCAATTGCATGCATGCATATATATATATATATATATATATATATGTCAATCCCGATTTTTTAAATATAGTATATCCTTTTAAATATGTAATATCTTGTAATTGTATTGATAGAATGAAGGGGTCCATGAAAATGGTTTGTTGGGAACCAAGTTTTCTAACTTAAATAATTTTGTCAACTACAGAATAGTAAAATGATATAATAAAATACTTTGGTTGTAGCGAGGTTGGCAGCAATGACGACTGTAGACAAGATGGCGACCAGGAAGAGCTTCATGATGGAGACAATGTAGGATCAGTGAAGGGAGCTCTCACGTCCTCCTCCTTTTATATTGCAATACTTTCCCCCCTCCACAACTCCTCCCTCCCCAACCCCCCTCTCAAGTCCTCCTTTCCGTGTTACATCATTCCTATCGCTAAATTGCTTTTGAAAACATTCCTCTACTTATCATACTTCTTTCATTTCTCAATAATAATTACAATTTTTCACATTTCAAGGCTATATGCTTCATCCTCATGGTTCCACTAAAGATTACTTTATTGGATTGATTACAATTACAATTACATCAATTAACCAATAATTCATTAAATCAATTAACAATTAATTCATTAAAGCAATCAATCACTTGTGGTTATAGAAATTGGATCACCTATGCTTTAATTTTTTATGGTGATGAATTTGAATCAATCGAATATTTTTTGTTTTTGTCTGTTTGTTTATATATATATGAAATAAAGAAATTAAAAAAAAAAAATAATAATAACATTTATTAGTTCTTAGTAGTTTTAACTATTACCAGAATAAAAATTATAATTATGTAGAATTTTAAGCATTTTGCTATAATAATAAACTGTTAACATTGTGATGTTACATGAAGTGGAAGAATTTTCTCGGAAGACAGCGGTTACACAGATCAACAGTGGTCATAGTTTTGAAAGTTAATATTATAATTCATTTTACTAGACAACCTAAACTTCTATATTTTTTTTCCTTGATTTTAATGTGTTTTTCTTAATTATATATATATATATATATATATATATATATATATATATATATATATATATAATATATATATATATATAATTTTATTTTTTAAAGATATTTAAATTTAGTTTTATCAAATTTATTTAATTATTTATTAGTTTTATTAAATTTAAGATATTTAAATTTAGTTAAATATTGTCAATTTCATTTCACACAAATTGATTCTGAATTACTTATCCTGCTTGTCAAATAACAATAAATAAATATAATTAATATATCAGAGTCCATAAATATAATTTTAATATGTATATAATATATACGAGTATATATGTATATATATCTAATGAATTAGTTTGTTGTTGTTATTTTGTTGACCTTTCATTTAATATGTTCTATTGAAATGCCTATTACTCATTTTTATTTTATTTTTTTTAAAGCACCAATGTTTTTTGATTAGTCAACTGTATATATTTGTTATAAATTTTGACCAATGAATATGATAATACTTTTAGGTTTATAAAAAAAAATCATGAATTTTGTTCTTGTTTTCTATAATTTTAAAAATTATATACATATATATATAATATATATATATATATATATATATATATACTTATTTATTTATTCTTATATTTATATTGGAAGCAGTGAGAAGCCTCGCCCTCTTGTGTAAGCGAAAGCTGAAGGCAAAGAGTAGCTTCTGTTGAGGCAAGATGAAGCTTATTATATGTCTTATCTTATTTGTGACAATCTTTCAAAAAAATATTATTTTAATAAGAGTGAGTGTAACCTATAAATTTATTTATTGTTATTTCAATCTTTCTGCCAATCATCTGAAAAATGTGATTAGCGAAACGTTTACTTGTCAATATGGCTGAGGGTTACTGTTCTTGATGATACTAGCATTTTAATAATATATTTATATTCTGACATGTTTTTTTTTGTTTTTTTTTTTAAATTTCACTCATTTTTACTGTCAAAATGGATATTTGTTAACCTTTAAACATTTTATTATATGGGAAGATACCTATTTAAATATGTTTTTTTTGTGATTGCAAGAATCTAAACCAACATTACAGAGGCTAACAGGTTGAACAATAGATTCATTTATGCTGAGATAAGTATTTCATAAGCCTGTTTTATTTTTTCTAATTATACGTCAATAAGTCATTGCCATTTGAGTAAGTACAATAATGTGAAATTGATTTTCATTTCAAGAGCCGTGTACACTTGCAACCTCAACACATCTCACCTCAACATGTCCCATCGTTCGCCTACCCTCCCACCCCAGGTCTCTGAAGGAAGCCAGTTTCTCATAGTATTAAATTAACAAAGAAAAGTTAGTGTCCAATTGTTGGTTAATGAACTTGTGATTGTTAAGTAAAACCTGAATAAACTGACACAAGTCTCTTTTTTTCCATCTATATCAATGACCTCCCTGACTGCATCCACCACTCACATTACCACCTGTATGCACATGATCAGCAAATCTATCTTTTTTTCCATCCTTCCGAAAAGCTAAAGGCTATCCAAAAGTTACAACTAGATATTGATAACATCAATGCATGGGCTAAGAACAATGACTTGAAGTCCATCGCTATCACAAAAACTATTCATAACATTTTGTGATTCTATCCCACCAAAAACCCGTATGCCTCGTCTCTTCTTTCATTTCCCCCTGTTCAGTTGCCTCATGTATGGCAGGCTGTTTGAGAGGTTCGATATGAGACTCAGGAATCTGATGAATTGTTTCATAAGATTCACATGTGGAATTTCCAGACACTCCAATGTTTCGAAGGTCCGGTATACCGAGTTGAATTGGCTCTATCCCTCTTTCTGTCGAAAGTACCTCCTAGGTGTCTGTCTCTTCTGATCTTTCGAAACAAAAAAAAAAAAACCTCCTTATATTCTTAATATGCTTACCACTTGTTCCTCTGTCCATTCAGTAACCACTAGATCCCAACCCATAAACTTGTATATACCTTCCCACAGATCAACCTCCTTATATTGTTAATATGCTTACCACTTGTTCCTCTGTCCATTCAGTAACCACTAGATCCCAACCCATAAACTTGTATATACCTTCCCACAGATCAACCTCCTTATATTCTTAATATGCTTACCACTTGTTCCTCTGTCCATTCAGTAACCACTAGATCCCAACCCATAAACTTGTATATACCTTCCGACAGATCAACCTCCTTATATTGTTAATATGCTTACCACTTGTTCCTCTGTCCATTCAGTAACCACTAGATCCCAACCCATAAACTTGTATATACCTTCCCACAGATCAACCTCCCTATATTCTTAATATGCTTACCACTTGTTTCTCTGTCCATTCAGTAACCACTAGATCCCAACCCATAAACTTGTATATACCTTCCCACAGATCAACCTCCTTATATTCTTAATATGCTTACCACTTGTTCCTCTGTCCATTCAGTAACCACTAGATCCCAACCCATAAACTTGTATATACCTTCCCACAGATCAACCTCCTTATATTCTTAATATGCTTACCACTTGTTTCTCTGTCCATTCAGTAACCACTAGATCCCAACCCATAAACTTGTATATACCTTCCCACAGATCAACCTCCTTATATTCTTAATATGCTTACCACTTGTTCCTCTGTCCATTCAGTAACCACTAGATCCCAACCCATAAACTTGTATATACCTTCCCACAGATCAACCTCCTTATATTGTTAATATGCTTACCACTTGTTCCTCTGTCCATTCAGTAACCACTAGATCCCAACCCATAAACTTGTATATACCTTCCCACAGATCAACCTCCTTATATTCTTAATATGCTTACCACTTGTTCCTCTGTCCATTCAGTAACCACTAGATCCCAACCCATAAACTTGTATATACCTTCCCACAGATCAACCTCCTTATATTGTTAATATGCTTACCACTTGTTTCTCTGTCCATTCAGTAACCACTAGATCCCAACCCATAAACTTGTATATACCTTCCCACAGATCAACCTCCTTATATTCTTAATATGCTTACCACTTGTTCCTCTGTCCATTCAGTAACCACTAGATCCCAACCCATAAACTTGTATATACCTTCCCACAGATCAACCTCCTTATATTCTTAATATGCTTACCACTTGTTCCTCTGTCCATTCAGTAACCACTAGATCCCAACCCATAAACTTGTATATACCTTCCCACAGATCAACCTCCTTATATTCTTAATATGCTTACCACTTGTTTCTCTGTCCATTCAGTAACCACTAGATCCCAACCCATAAACTTGTATATACCTTCCCACAGATCAACCTCCTTATATTCTTAATATGCTTACCACTTGTTCCTCTGTCCATTCAGTAACCACTAGATCCCAACCCATAAACTTGTATATACCTTCCCACAGATCAACCTCCTTATATTGTTAATATGCTTACCACTTGTTCCTCTGTCCATTCAGTAACCACTAGATCCCAACCCATAAACTTGTATATACCTTCCCACAGATCAACCTCCTTATATTCTTAATATGCTTACCACTTGTTCCTCTGTCCATTCAGTAACCACTAGATCCCAACCCATAAACTTGTATATACCTTCCGACAGATCAACCTCCTTATATTCTTAATATGCTTACCACTTGTTTCTCTGTCCATTTAGTAACCACTAGATCCCAACCCATAAACTTGTATATACCTTCCCACAGATCAACCTCCTTATATTCTTAATATGCTTACCACTTGTTCCTCTGTCCATTCAGTAACCACTAGATCCCAACCCATAAACTTGTATATACCTTCCCACAGATCAACCTCCTTATATTGTTAATATGCTTACCACTTGTTCCTCTGTCCATTCAGTAACCACTAGATCCCAACCCATAAACTTGTATATACCTTCCCACAGATCAACCTCCTTATATTCTTAATATGCTTACCACTTGTTTCTCTGTCCATTCAGTAACCACTAGATCCCAACCCATAAACTTGTATATACCTTCCCACAGATCAACCTCCTTATATTCTTAATATGCTTACCACTTGTTCCTCTGTCCATTCAGTAACCACTAGATCCCAACCCATAAACTTGTATATACCTTCCCACAGATCAACCTCCTTATATTCTTAATATGCTTACCACTTGTTCCTCTGTCCATTCAGTAACCACTAGATCCCAACCCATAAACTTGTATATACCTTCCCACAGATCAACCTCCTTATATTCTTAATATGCTTACCACTTGTTTCTCTGTCCATTCAGTAACCACTAGATCCCAACCCATAAACTTGTATATACCTTCCCACAGATCAACCTCCTTATATTCTTAATATGCTTACCACTTGTTCCTCTGTCCATTCAGTAACCACTAGATCCCAACCCATAAACTTGTATATACCTTCCCACAGATCAACCTCCTTATATTGTTAATATGCTTACCACTTGTTCCTCTGTCCATTCAGTAACCACTAGATCCCAACCCATAAACTTGTATATACCTTCCCACAGATCAACCTCCTTATATTCTTAATATGCTTACCACTTGTTCCTCTGTCCATTCAGTAACCACTAGATCCCAATCCATAAACTTGTATATACCTTCCCACAGATCAACCTCCTTATATTCTTAATATGCTTACCACTTGTTTCTCTGTCCATTCAGTAACCACTAGATCCCAATCCATAAACTTGTATATACCTTCCCACAGATCAACCTCCTTATATTCTTAATATGCTTACCACTTGTTCCTCTGTCCATTCAGTAACCACTAGATCCCAACCCATAAACTTGTATATACCTTCCCACAGATCAACCTCCTTACCACATGTTCCTCTGCCCATTCAGTAACCACTAGATCCCAACCCATAAACTTGTATATACCTTCCCACAGATCTACCTCCTTACCACTTGTTCCTCTGCCCATTCAGTAACCACTAGATCCCAACCCATAAACTTGTATATACCTTCCCACAGATCAACCTCCTTACCACTTGTTCCTCTGTCCCCTCAGTAACCACTAGATCCCAACCCATAAATTTGTATATACCTTCCCACAGATCAACCTCCTTCAAAAAATTATTTATTATTCGTGCTATCCTATTTTGGAATTCTTTGCCTTTATCTATTCGTAAAGCCTTACCAATATCCACTTTTAAACATCAACTATTTCTTCACCTCCTAAAGTATCAACTAACTATTCCTTGTCCTAAAATCCATCTTTTATTGTTAAACTGAATTCTTAAATGACCAGGCAATTATCGTTTATATTGTACTTTTCTTGTTATTTATTGGGAACTGCTCATCCCATAATAAAATTACTTTTCATTTCATCTATTTGGGATATGGCACATTGAGTAGTCGATATTATCAAGCTATAAAACGTGACCTTGCCAGGTTGCTGAGGTAGTGTGTTTAATGAACCCTCAGGGGCTTTTCTGGGTTCTGAGATTGGAAAAATTTGATTGTAGCTGACAACCCCCGAAAATAGCTCCGTCTCCTGCCGTGGCCTAGCGGACGGGCTGGTGGATCCCAATTATCGAGGCCAGCAATCTCCTCCAGTTTATTCAGTTCTCTCTCTGTTTCCTTTTTCTGTTCTGACTTTAGTCCCTCCTCGCATCTTATTCTAAGGCCACATTCTACATTGACCCTAACATCTTCTGGCACACCTTACTTGGTGATTCCAAATCCTTGAGGCCAGCAATCTCCTCCAGTTTATTCAGTTCTCTCTCTGTTTCCTTTTTCTGTTCTGACTTTAGTCCCTCCTCGCATCTTATTCTAAGGCCACATTCTACATTGACCCTAACATCTTCTGGCACACCTTACTTGGTGATTCCAAATCCTTGAGGCCAGCAATCTCCTCCAGTTTATTCAGTTTCTCTCTCTGTTTCCTTTTTCTGTTCTGACTTTAGTCCCTCCTCGCATCTCATTCTAAGGCCACATTCTACATTGACCCTAACATCTTCTGGCACACCTTACTTGGTGATTCCAAATCCTTGAGGCCAGCAATCTCCTCCAGTTCATTTAGTTCTCTCTCAAAGTCATCGTGGTTCTTTCTTTACCAATCTCTCGCCTTCAATGATCTCTTTCCTTTTTCTGTTCTGACTTTAGTCCCTCCTCGCATCTCATTCTAAGGCCACATTCTACATTGACCCTAACATCTTCTGGCACACCTTACTTGGTGATTCCAAATCCTCAAGGCCAGCAATCTCCTCCAGTTTATTCAGTTCTCTCTCTGTTTCCTTTTTCTGTTCTAACTTTAGTCCCTCCTCGCATCTCATTCTAAGGCCACATTCTACATTGACCCTAACATCTTCTGGCACACCTTACTTGGTGATTCCAAATCCTTGAGGCCAGCAATCTCCTCCAGTTCATTTAGTTCTCTCTCAAAGTCATCGTGGTTCTTTCTTTACCAATCTCTCGCCTTCAATGATCTCTTTCCTTTTTCTGTTCTGACTTTAGTCCCTCCTCGCATCTCATTCTAAGGCCACATTCTACATTGACCCTAACATCTTCTGACTCACCTTGCCTTGTGCAAAGAAGAAGAAAAATAACTAAACTAGTCTTTTGTAAAACTGGCCATAATTAAACATTAAACATCTACCCTCCCACTACATCTTGTCCCTAATATTAATAATATTACACTAAATATTGGATTTTTATGGTTACCTTATTATTTTGACCATATTTGTTTAAAATGTAGAAAAAAATCCACTGATTAAGAATAAATTATAGAATTTCTGGCATTAGGCTAAACAGAAAGCTGGTTCTTGCTATTAATGTTGGGAGATTTTGTTTCCAGTGGACAATAAATATATACGTGCATCACATACCATAAACTGCCTTAGTAATAAAATGGTTAACAATAAATCTGGTTAGTAATAAAATGGTAAGCAATAAATCTGTAAAAATAAAATGGTTAGCAATAAATCTGTAAAAATAAAATGGTTAACATTAAATCTGTAAAAATAAAATGGTTAGCAATAAATCTGTAAAAATAAAATGGTTAGCAATAAATCTGTAAAAATAAAATGGTTAGCAATAAATCTGTAAAAATAAAATGGTTAACATTAAATCTGTAAAAATAAAATGGTTAGCAATAAATCTGTAAAAATAAAATGGTTAGCAATAAATCTGTAAAAATAAAATGGTTAGCAATAAATCTGTAAAAAAAAAACTTCATTCCAAAGTATGAATTTGTTGTGTTTCAAAACATAAATATACATTTTGTTTATTGCCTACTTGCTCTACTTAAACATTAAGTTATTTCTCGGGTTGATAAATACTTGTGTGTATCGAACAGTGACAATTAATGTATGTTTTCATGATGGAAAAATAGTAGAACCTAGATAGAATATAAGAATTTGATTGGGAGTGCAATCATTAAAAGTTTCCATGATTTTCCATCCTCTCAACCAACTTCTGCCGATATATCTTTTAATGTTATGGGACATGTTGGTTTTCCCTCCATCGCTAAACATATTTTTTTCAAACACCTTATATTTACCCATCATACTTCCACTTCTGAAAATATAATTTATTGGACAAAATGTTCCTTACTGTAAATGTCAATAGGTGTTTATAAAATTAGAGATTAGTGAGCTATTAATTATCTACAATATAATTAACTTGATTGTTGTCGAACGAACCAGGGTCATGAAAATGATTGCGGGTTCATAACGTTGCTGAAACTGCAGGCTATAGTTCAATGTTCTGACCTTCATCGCATTAGTCGAGGTATTTATGTAAATTTCTCTTTGCTTCTTCCATTATATTTATTTTCATATCCATGTTAAATTAATTAAGTATGTTGACCAATGTTACAGAAGCAGTTGAGGGTATTTTGAACCATGAGTATGTCGCTGATGATTATGAAGTAAAGGTGAGAATAACAATTTTTTCATTACAATTACCAACCTTCTCCTAAACAACACCCCTATCTCTTTTCATTCATCTGTCAAGAACTTAGCAGTTACTGTTGATCAAACTCTCTCCTGGAAACCGCACATCTCCAAAATATCCCATAGTATCCCTAAAGCAATTCCATCGCCTCCATTGCCTCCTACCATTCAATACTTGTAAACTTCTTGTTTCCTATCTCGTCTTACCCACCTTTGACTATGGTTGTGTGGTGCACAACGGACTTTCAGGTGAGCTTGAAGCAAAACTCAAGTGTATTATGTACTGTGCAGTACAATTTGTATTCGGGATCACCAGAAACACAGGTATAATCCAGTATTACGCCGAGCTAAGGTGGTTTATCCTCGTTACAGATGCCAGTATTTCCTAGCTTTCTTCCTCTATCAGATTATCAGAACTCAGCATCCCTTCTATATCTTCCCAACCCTTCAATTTAAATCTTCCATTGTGTCCCGTCTTTCTGACCTCTACCCTCCTCTTCACCTCACCGTAATGCTGCCCCTGACATGTCCTTTCCAGGCAAAGCTGCCTCTCTTCAGAGTTCTATCCCTCCTGAGTCCCGGCGTGCAAGAACTGCTTCCTCCTTGAAATCGCTCGTTTTTAACCACCTTTTTCTTTCCCAGTCAAACAGACAATAACCTCAAGCCGCAGATGCTAGAAATACCAATTTTGTTTTGTTTTTATACTATTTCAATTATCTCTTATAAAGTATCTATTTTTGTTTATTTATTTTATTCTAAAAGTTTGATTTGTAAATATTTATATAGTTTATTACCTCAATTTATTATTTTAGTTTAACTTTTGTGGTTTAAATCTATTAGCGCATTATTCCGGTCATCAAACCTCTACTTTCTTTTTATTCTTAAGGGACTTTGGTCCCAGGGTAATAAACATTTTTTTCATTTCATTGTCGAAGGTCAGTCGATTGCCACTCAATCGATTTATTTATTTTGAACGACCGGAGAGGATTATTCTTAGAGCAGATTTATATTAGGTTCATTTCCATTACCCCTCTTAGACCGATCCTCGACTTCTGTGCGCCATGATCTGATCATGGAACCATGCTTGAACTTGACTCATCATGGTTCTTTGATCTGTGTCTTAAATTTTATATCTTACATGCTTTATATATGTTTACATGTTCTTTGATCTGTGCTCTAACTTTTATATCTTATATTTTATCTTACACGTTTTATGTTTACAGTCATCGTCATAGAAATTGCATCACTCAATAAAAAGATATTTCCAGAATTAAACATAACCGCATGTTTTCAAAAAATGCTCATTACACAATAAAATAATATTATTATTATTATTTCACAGCGCTACAACCCGGTCACGGGTCTTGGCCTTCTCCATTCATCATGGTCTTGAGCCGATGCTATCCAGCTCCTAACTCCCAGCATGCTGCCTGCGAGCATCCGCTTCCACACCATCCGACCATCTCAACCTTGGTCTTCCTCTTCTTCTTGTCCATGGATCGCCTGAGTGAGCAATACTTTAGGCATTTCTCCATTTTCCATCCTGGCAATATGCCCTGCGTCTCAACTTCATTGCCCGGACCACATCACCTTCTCCAAAAGCATTGTAGAGGTCCTGATTTGTGCGCCGCTTCCACTCCTCTCCAACTTTCACTCCTCCAAAAATTGGGCAGAGAACTTTTCTTTCAAAAATGAGGAGTTCCTTTTCGGTCGCCTTTGAAGTCGCCCAACACTCTGATCCATAGAGCAGTATGGGACGCACCAATGTCTTATAGAGGTGAAGCTTGGTCTGTCTTGAGAGTATCTCCCTGCTTAGCTGCTTGAATAAAATAATATTACATATTGAAAAATGAAGAAAAGCACATAAATATCAATGAAACAAATTTATAAGTTTAAGTTCCCACATAAAATGAATTACAATATTAATTTACAAAACTATGACTACTGTTGATTTGTGTCACCTTTGTTTTCCGCAAAAATTGTTACACTTAGTTTAATATCAGAATGTTAATTGTTTCTGATAGCAAAATGCTTAAAATTTGACATAATTAAAAATTTTATTCTGGTACTAGTTAAAAATACTAACTGAGAACTAAGAAACGTGATTATTATTTCATTAAGTGTAACATATAAATAAGAAGACAAAAACAACAAAAATATTCGATTATATCCAATTCATTACCCTGAAAAATTAAAGCATTGGTGATTCGATTTCTATTACTACCACTGTAAGGTGATATTTGATTTCCTAAGAGTCTTCCTAAAATGTTGCGATATGTTGTCATGTATCCATGATGTTATCAAATGTTTTATTTTATATTTATTTAATTTTCCAAACCTTCATTTTATTCTGATTTTTCCTCAGTGTTGGCTCAGTTGTGTTTTGGAGCAGCTTGTTGTGGTGAGTACATCAGCTTTCAATATTACCCAATGTCTGTAATTATTCTCCATTAAAGACGCTGTTGATCGGGAAATAATTAAAATAACAATCCACATTACAGATCAAGGAAGGAAGACTGGATTGGGAGTATTTCAAACACCTGATTAAACACTGCCTTGATAGCGGAGATGATAAGGCTAAACTTGATAAGCTCATCAAGAAATGCAAAGCTGAAGGTAGCAATTGGAGCCTTTACTTAATAATAATAAGTGACAATGGTTGACTGTGTGTATATATGAGAGAAGTTGGTTCAGGGCGTTAACTAATTGTGTGTTAAATTGACTGCACCCTGAACCAACTTCCCTCAAAAAATACTTATCATGTAACTAACAAGAGGTTACTTACCATTGTATGTTTGGGCTTCTCTTTTGGTTTCCCCGAAATCCTTTTAAACTACTTGACGGATTTTGATTTGGTTTTCACCATCATTTAGGGCATTCTTTCCTAAAAGTTTATAAGTAAAATAAATTGCAATTAAGTTTTTCTTTTAATGGGAAAAATAAATTTCTTTAACCAAGTCATCAAAAACTTATTCCTGAAATATAATTAGTAGTATAGATGTATTGTTACAGGCTACGGGGTGTGAGAAATGAACTACTTCAGTTTACAAATTACAAATATTTATTAAATACAGAATGCACAAATACAAAGGGATTACTGACCACTATACTTACAATTATAATTGAATTACTAGCTTAACTAATAAACAGTCTACATATAAAATCAGGCATTCCTAACAAATAAACTACTTATGTAAATTTATACAATCTGCTAGACTTACATTCTAAAACTTACAACTATAAATTATATATAAACTACAGTCTTCTAATTTCTCACCGACCGGTTATCACAATACTGACACACAGTTTCACCACACTGTCACGAATTGTTCACTGTCACTGTTCACTGATACATCACTGATACTTGTTGAGCCGGATTAAGACTGCCTCCTCAGCCGGTATTTGTACCATTACAGAAGAGCCTAGACACGGAAGGTAGGCAGTTATACCCAGGAAGGTGGATGGGTGGTTCTAGGTCCTTCGAGGACCATCCAGGTCCAGAAGTCTCTAGCCAAACCTGGACCCCTTTAGGCGTGGTTTACCTGTCATTGTCTTAACCATAACAGTATAATATACCATTTTGGAAAGTGCAAGATAAAATTTTAACTTTTACATGAGGTAAAAACATTTTTATGTAACATTGCTATATTTCTTAATATTGATTTTTAATTAGTATATAGAAAATTTGGATGAGTTTAATAACCACAAGTGGCTACTCTTCACAGACTAAAAAGCAGCATATGACTCAATCATTAGGGAAGAACTGTACACCATTCTATGGGAGAAATGGACATCCCGGCTAAGCTGATTTGCCTTACAAAGTGTACAATGAAAGAAACGGTCAAAGTTGGCAGAAAAATCGGAGACTCATTCCCAGTGAACTCAGCACTGAGACAAAGATATTCTTTTGCACCTCTACTGTTCAACGTTGTCCTAACCAAAATGCAGTTATAAAAAGATCAGGTTTGATGTCCCAAGGAACGATGACGAACAAGATGAGACAAATTATGGCATATGCAGATGATATTGTCATTGCAGGAAGGTATCAACAAAAGATAAAAGAGGTATTTACAGTGCTTGAGATAGAAAGAAGAGGAATGGGTCCTCAGATTAATTAAGACTAGACAAAGATCCTAATTCTGAGGAGGAAGAAGCCAGCACACCCACAGGGACACTACGTGGTTGGGAACTGCTGATATGAGTGTGTCAACAGCTTTAAGTACTTGGGATCGATGATCAATGCTGCCTTGGACGAGGAAGGAAAATAAAGCAAAGGATAATGACAACAAATCGTTCCTATTTCAGTCTATCTAACCTTTTCAGAAGTAGACTGCTCAGTCGGACAACCAAGATCAGGTTGTACAGAACGCTCATCCCACCCGTTTTTAACATACGCATCTGAAACCTGGACTTTGGGCAAAGCATCTGCTGATCGCAACTGACAGGTTCGAAAGGGAGATCCTAAGGCGTATATATGGGCCTGTAGAGGACATGGTGTGTTTCAATTCCAAAAAAGAGCTGTACAAACTCTATGATGACTTGAGTGTTTCACATTTTGTAAGAGTACAGGGAATTAGGTGGTTAGACCACATAATCAGAACGGTTGAAGATAGGACAGTCGAAAGCCCGATGGAAGGAGGTCTTGAGGAAGACTAAAGAGAAGATGGAAGGTCAGCATCTCAGCAGCAGGAGGAGTATCTAAGAGGCGTGCTACCGACGGCGAGGAGCTGTTGTAAGAGCGGTTGAGCAGGTCAGGGACCGCATTATGCGTCTGTTGCGCCGATAATGAATGAATATACAAAATTTATTTTTATAATAATAAATGATAATTTGTGATTATATCGTAGTGAGTCCTGAAGATGGGGAAGGCTCCTGCAACATTGACTCTTGATTGCTCTATATGTTTAATAATAAACTATTTATGGAAGATTAAGGAACCATATAATTATTTATGATAAAATATAACTTTTAAAATAATGGTTCACACCTAAGAATACAAATGATAAAGTAAAACATAAATGAAAGTCAAATTGAGACAGTAAGTTCGTAGAGAAGGTAGAAATATAGTGATGTTGCGATATGGCTGTGATAATCCAACAGATCTTTTGGTTACAGTTCCTCAAGTGCAAAAAGATGTTTGCGAGTTAGCCTATTCTGCTACAGTTTGCAAAATCAAGGCCTGGAAGGAGGTAGTCGATCAAATATTTTTAAATAATATAGTTATTTTTGTATGTTTAATAATAAAAAGGAGTGTTTTTTCAGTTGGGCCTTCCATAGAGCAACGCAGCTGTTTTGTAATTATGAGGATTTGCAATGCAACAATGACCGGCAGGAAGTGGACTTGTGATAAAAAAGGCATTTGCTATATATAGCTTTTTTCAGTCAAATAATTTTTTCAATCAAATTCATAATTTTTTCAGTCAAATTCATAATTTTTCAATCAAATTCATAATTTCTTGAATCCATTTTATACAATTAATTTAATGAGATTTTGCTACCAAGAACTTAACATTTTTATTAAATCTTGTTATTGTTTATCCATTTAGCTTCACTTTATGTTACTGTGCTTAATCCGATGGTGCAGCGGGAGTCTTAAGTTCTGCCTATCCATGTTTACTTAAGATAGGGATCTTTTACGAGTTCCACTTTTTAAATTATTTTAGTCACCTGTGGTACACAAATATAGGGCGATCTGCTGGTTTTGGACTTGCGACCTTAAGCATAGAAGGCTGTTATGCTAGCCACTACTCCACAGGTGACCATATTAATCTTTAACACCTTGCTGAATGCATCCAGGGTCACCAGTGGAGTAGTAGATAGCATAACAGCCTCTTTTAAAGGAGGAAATAAGCAAGAATTTTTACTATCAAAAAGCAAAAAGAGCCATCTGCTGGTTTTGAACTTGCAACCTAAAGCATAGAGAGCTGTTATGCTAGCCACTACTCCTCAGGTGAATCTTTATGCATTCAAAAAGGTGTTAAGGATTAATATGTCCAAGGTCATGGGTTTAAACCCGGCAGATTCAGACACCTTGTTGAATGAATCGAGGGTCACCTGTGGAGTAGTGGCTAGCATAACAGCCTTCTATGCTTAAGGTCGCAAGTCCAAAACCAGCAGATCGCCCTACATTTGTCCACCATAGGTGACTTTATAGATTTAAAAAGGGGAACTCGTAAAAGATCCCTATCTTAAGTAAACCTGGATAGGCAAAACTTAATCCTCCCGCTGCACCGTCGGATTAAGCACAGTTACATAAAGTGAAGTTAAATTGATTAACAACAACAAGATTTAATAAAAATGTTAAGTTCTTGGTAGCAAAATCTCATTAAATTAACTGTATAAAATGGGTTCAAGAAATTATGAAATTGACTGTAAAATTATGAATTTGATTGAAAAATTATGAATATGACTGAAAAAATTATGAATTTGATCGAAAAAATTATGAATTTGATTGAAAAAATTATGAATTTGACTGAAAAAAGCTATATAATATATTTTGGTATATATAATATATTTTAATTAATAAATAAATTGCATTATAGACCTTTGTTTTTAATGAATCAACCTACATTTAAAAATCTGGTGTGGCAACACACGACACACCCTGTATATTATACATCCCCAGAAAAAAAATCAATTTTTCATTTACAGTTAGAGGCTTGGAAACAACATGAAATAACAAGTTTATTTCATTCCCTACCAAAATTGATAAAAAGTCCATTTCATTTAATCAGCTTTAATTTGATATGATCGGTGGAGATAATATTTATCAGATATATACATTTTCCCCTCCCCCCTCTCCCCTTCCTATAAACTGAAGATATAAACATTTTGATAAATAACACAGAAACCATCCTTAATATGGAGGTAATAAAAACTGCCCCATAGTACTCCTAATTGAGCGGTAATAGACATCTCTACATGTAGTAGTTCCCAGGATAGCTAACTTTTATAATCAGTCACATAATGTCAAAGTTGTGCACAATATGGGTTTTTTTTTTTAACCTTATCTAAGGAACTATCTGACAAAAAGACTGTTACCACTGAGAATAAAACCAATTAAATGCATGACAATGTGAGAAATAATATTAATGGTGATCATGAAAGAGGCAGTTTCTAGAATGTTTGTCATGAATCATGAATTATATAGAATGTAGATTTATCTCAATAGCCATTATTGAACATATCTGGCATAACTTCAAAAGATGTAGTTTACATAAAAGAAGGTTAAACTAAAAGGCCATCTGTTGTCATTAGTTTTTAAATATGTGGAGGTATGGTTGTTATAATATACAAGAAAGAGTATCAGAAGGCCTCTGGCCTAGGTCAAATTACCTTGAGTGCTTTATTTATTCTCATAAAACAGTTACAAGAATATAAATATTTACAATGACACTAGTTAGTAACAATATACAATATTATTGGATATAGCGACTTCTTATATTTGGCCGGTAAGGTATGTGGACGCCGCTAGCGCAATCTGTGAGCGAGCGTGTGTAGTATCCGCCACAAATAGCTTGAGCGCTGAATGAACACAGGCAAAGATTTACGATTTTCTTGAATAAAGTGAACTCAAGTTCTAATCTTAGTTCTTCATTCCAAGAAGCAATGTCTGCAAGTGGAAAGTCCACAAGTTGTATACCTTTTATATCTCTGTAACTATTTGTTTAATCAGAAAAGTGTATTTGCTCACTTCCATAAGACAATGTATACGATAACTAGCATAGTTTTTGTTGTGATCTTCACAACGACCTGTAACAATTTTAAGTTTTTGGTTTATTATTTTCAATAATGAAACTTTGTAATAGACCAAAAAGAAAATACTTTCTCCCCCTTCCCTCAAAATTTGAGGGCTTTCGTTTCAAGACTTGTTGAACCCCAATAACGAATAAAAAGAAAAATCTGGTGCGTGCGGGCAACACACGACTTTCACTTACCTCCATTTTTAAAATCAATGAAAGAATTTTCCAATACAGTTAGAGATAAAAATACGTGAAACCATTAAAGAATTAAATTTCTATAGAAACATGTGTTTTATTAAAACATCTATTATATTATTAACTAAAATAATCAGTTAATTTTATCGGCTTTTAATCACTCTCTATTAACTTTTAAAAGCTTGAGTATTAGATAATATTTTTTCTATAATCTTTAGCTTTCCAACGGTATATCATACATATGTATTACAGCTCTTATGTTCAAAAACAAAAAATCACATTAAATTTTTCTTTTTCAGTTTTCTCCTTTACTCGTTTTTGAAATTCGCACAACTTACATATTTACCGTTTTTTCATCGGCGGTAACAAGATAATATAGTTATTTTTATAGAATCAACAAAATTAAAGGTACTTTAGGGGAAGAAAATTTAAAATATCGGCATTTAAGCCCTGTCAGACCATTTTTATCCAAATAAAACCTACATGATATTAAAGCCATTAAATTTTACATCGATATAGCGAGTTTAATCAAAATCGTCGGAACCGTTTTCGAGAAAATCGAAAAAAGGTGCAAAATGCATGGTATAAAGTGCCTCTTATGGTAAGCTCATTTTGATGAAAAATGTTTTGTCACGTCTCGGGCGTACAGACCTTTTTGCGGGACTTGGTTATTTGGACTCAGGGGACCCTAAAATGTGTATTTCCGTTGAAAACTGGAATTCAAAAATTTTCACGATCGCAATACTTTCCCTTACTATTAATAGTAAGTGAAAGTAAAAAAAAAATCATTTTGTCCGCGGCATTTCTCCGAAACCGTCTTTCTTTAAATTCGTCACAAAAATAATAGGACATGGAACGATGATTCTAACACCTATAGAGAAAAAAGTTGTGGCGGATGCTACACACGCTCGCTCACAGATAGCGCTAGCGGCGTCCACATACCTTACCGGCCAAATGTAAGAAGACGCTATATCCTATAAAATTGTATATTGTTACTAATTAATGTCATTTTAAATATTTATACCTATATAACTGTTTTATGAGAATAAATAAAGCACTCAAGGTAATTTGACCTAGGGCCAAGACCCTAGCCTGCTAGCTAAGCTCTCACCGTCAATTATCGACATGGATGACTAACATCCCCAAGAGCTAGCTCAGCTCTTCAGATCACCAAACCGGTATATCCCTAGGTCAGATTAACTCTGCCTTTGTAATATATTGTGGTCTATCTTTATTTCACTTCCTTCTTATACCTTCTCTCCTTCTAACCTTCGCTATTGTCGTGCTACTACCACGCAGGGTGAGTCTTCTCTTAACCCACACTACTGGCGTGCTAATACCACGCAGGGCGAATTTCCTCCTGATCCTCGCTACTGTCGTGCTACTACCACGCAGGGTGACTCTTTTCCTTACCCACACTACTGGCGTGCTTCTACCACACAGAGTGTAATCCGTCCTAACCAGTCCTCTCTGCTAATTAATTTAATGTCATCTCTATTAAACTCTCTTCCTTGCATTAATACGCAATTGACGAGGCCTTCTGACACTATTTCTTGTCTATTATAACAACCATGCCTCGAGTAATAGTGTTTTTAAACCAAAAAAAAAAACAAAAACAGAAGAAAATTATATAATAGGGAAAAAAAGAAAAGAAAAAAATTGAAATTTTACTTATAAATACAACCATAACTCAGTTTTTTTTTTTTAAGATGGAGAAAATATGTATTGAATTTTAAAATCACTAAAGCACGATAAAATAACAAAAATAGGAAGAACGAAAAAATCTAGCCTATATATATATACTATATATATACGTTTGTAATTCCGTTATTTTCGAAGCTAGAGAAAAAATCTATTAGTGTTTAAAAAAAAAACGCGAATAATTAGAAAAAAATAAAGACAGAATTTAAATTTTACCCATAAATACTACGCATAATTCAGTTATTTTTGGAGTTAGAGAAACATATTCAGAGAGTTTTAGAATCACTAAAGCACGATAAATAAATAAAAAATTTTCTCTCAGTACAGGGCTCAGTACATATAGAGATTCGTACTGTTTATAGGCCAACGGCCGTGCAATGAGGTGATTCGGCTGATATCACGCTCAGTCGCCAGGTTTTTTCCCCATTTTTGGGTACCCACTTTATAGAGGCTGGGTCTGCCCCAGGGGGGTCTCCATACCCTACGGTCGCCTCCCGGCTGAAATAACAGAATAAATAATATTCCGCCACAGCCGGGATTCGAACCCAGGACCAGGAGTACAGTAGACTAGCACTCTATCCACTAGACCACACCGCTCCCGTCCTCTATAAGGAAATCAATCATAATTTTTCCTTTGTTAATAAGATGTAAGCTGAACTACGAACGGTGCTCTAAAAAATGTACTCCTTATGATTTGAGAGAATAAAAAAAATTGAAGGAACAGACCTAGTAAGTTATAATGTAGAATTTGTTTTGAACAAGGTTTGTGTGACTTTCTCAAAACCTATGTTTTTTTATAGCTTACATAGTCATATACTTATTTATTGTAAGACCATGTACATTTTAATATCAAGCCTTTCAGAAAAGTGGAAATCTATGTGGAGAAAGTTTTGAAATGGTAGGTTTAGCAGACTTGACCGTTGCGAAAGAGAATTACATGTTTAATGAGAGTCTGTATGATTCTAGGAGGCAGTGAAATGAAACATTGATAAGGAAGTATTATATTTAATGATGTCCTATTTGATTTGATGTTTCGACCTTCATTGTGTATTCTCGGTATTGTTCTTTGCCTGCTCCGGTCCCTTCTTCTTCTATTAAATAATTATTTCCTTGATATCTTCCTCTTTGGCCGATGGGAGTGATTTTTATGTAGTCATCAGTAGCTATTTTGATTTCATCTTGTCTATTCAAGGTTTGATTGTTGCTAATTTGAGTTCACAACAAAGCGATGGATTGAGGAAAACGAGGAGATGGGTTGCCATAATTTCATTATTTCTCATTTATTATCATCGTGGAAGAGAGGTTGACTGGCAAAAACTCATTGTTTGGAAAATACTCAGAAGAAAAAAGTACCGAGTACTGTACTCAGAAATAATGCTCGCGTAATACTGGAGTACTTTTTTATATCAAGTCACCAGAGTAGAATATATTGGGTTGTTTCACATGAAATGTCCGTTTTTATAGTTTCTGAAATACATAAAGGATTTTGCAGGTCTCTGTTGTTTTCTTCCGAATGTTTACATATTTAAAGTAAACAGGTACTAATCCTCTACCTTTGTATTATAAACATTAGCTTCCCAATCAATTGCCCACTTTTTAGTATACCTCCAAATATGAACCTGGAAACACGCGATTTTCGAGTAATATTTTTGTACGAGCTTAAACTCGGCCATTCAGCCACTGAGTTCGCTAGAAATATTTGCAAGGCGTTGTTAATGAACAAAGGGAGTGTTAATGAACGGACCATTCGCCGTTGGTTTGCTAAGTTTTTAGCTGGGGATACCGACTTGGAAAACTTGCCCCCAGGAAGACCTCCGTTCGTAATAGACAACGATGTCTTCAAACATACAGTTGAAGGAAACCCCTACCAAACGGTTAAAGGACTCTCAGCACAACTAAATGCAAGTGCATCTACCGTTTCCAGACATTTAAAGTGCATTGGAAAAGTAAAAAAGCTCGATACATGGGTACCTCATGATCTCCCTGAGCGGCAGCAAGACCCCATGTTTCAAAACATACCGTGCAAAAATTGAAAGAAATGGGCTACGAAGTTCTTCCGCACCCACCATATTCTCCCGACTTGTCTCCAACAGATTACCACATGTTCAGGAATTTAGACGACTTCGTCAAATGAAAACTTTTTGAAAATGATGAACAAGTGAAAAGTGCGTTTTCAGATTTTGTTTCACTTCAAAGCTCAGAGTTTTTCAGTTCGGGGATAAAAAAAGTTGGTGTCAAGTTGGGAAAAATGTGTACAAAAATAAGGTAAATACTTAGAATAAAATTATCTTGTTTTCATATCGTATTTTAATAAAAATCCTTTACCTTGAAAACGGACATTTCATGGGACACAACCCAATATTACCTACATATATCGTCCCTCCCATGCCAAACTAACAAATGGGAAAAATTCGTTGTTTTTTTGGCTACTTTGCTATTGCATAGGGCAAACACAACCCTATCAGGAAAAAGGCTGAATTGTGCTCACCATTATAGGTTTTTTTTTTTTTTTTTTTTTTAGTTTTTCCTGAAAAGTACCGATTTTTACATTCGTTAGATTGACATGGTAGGGGCGATATTAATTACAGGTATATTCCATTTTGAGGTATATTAATATTTAGGCCATAATTTTTTTGTTTCCATATTACCGATTTTAAAATCAATTAATTTAATCTCTTCGGTTGAAATCGATATAGGGGTCTATTATGTATTTTTACTTGTGGAATCACATGGTACTTTCGAATTCAAGACAGCGCGTTCGCCATCCAGGATTTTTTCTATTCTATTATATGTCCAAAGTCGCGAGTTCAAACCCGGTAGATGGTACTTTCATATTTTGTTTAATTTTTAAACCAACATTATACAAAAATTTACATCCCTTTCAAAGAACAAAATAATAATAATAATACTAGACATTACCGAACCCGAAGGTTCGATACCATCAAATTCCGCTCCCACAGACTCGTCCAATGTTCACCGTTCAAACCCAAGCTCCCGAGAACAGCCTTAACGAAATCCTCCTATCTACGCTTCGCCCGACCTTTCGGACGCCTACCAGTCGGTTCAGCGAATAGCAACTTAACTCACCGAGTCCAACAACTTTACTCGCCCATTTCAGGCGCTGCGTTGCTATCAACTCAATTATATTCACAGGGTACAAGCTCCACAAAAACCGCGCTGTACAACCTTCTAAAATCCCCAGTGGCCTCATCTCTCTTCAGACCAAATATTTTACGCATTACCTTATTTTCGAAAACCTTAAGCCGTTCGTTGTTCATCCTTTAAAGTAAACGGCCACGTTTCACATCCGTAAAGAACCGTTGGAAGAATAATAGTTTTATAAATACTAACCTTTAACTTTTAAGATAGAAGCCGCGAGCTAAGTAATTTAGAAACTGAATCATAACACGCATTTCCCACCTTTAACTGGAACTTTATTTCCAAAGGACAACATAACTAAAGATTTTTTACTCCCTTCAAAACATTTTAAGGCCTTAGGCCGGGTTCGAAAAGGGTGAATATAGAGATATGATGTAAATCCTTAACCACTTATTAAACCTTTGAGGGGTCACCGATGGTGAGTAAGTAATTTTTTTTTTCTGAGTATTTGCCCATCACCTACTGTAGGTATAAATAGAGGAGAAGTTGCTTGGGAGTGAAATAATCGAAACACTTCTCAATCAAGCAAGTAAACTTAATTTATTGAGTCAAGGTTTCGGCCTAAATTTTGAGTCATCTTCTGGGCGATTGTAGGTTGTTGGATTGACAACAATTATTAAATAAGAACTGGTTGAGTTAATTAAACACTGATTAGGTCCTTAATTTTAGTCATCGTTATCAGATCGCGCCTACAATAGCCATGAAGATGGTCTAACATTTAGGCCGAAACGTTGGCGCACTAAATTATACGGGTATTCACTGCGTTTGCTATCGCATATTTTTTGTACTATTTTGCTAAACCCATCGAGTTTCTACAGGAAATAACTGTACAAACTCGACGGGTCTAGCAAAATAGCACAAAATATACGATAGCTAACGTTGTGAGTAGCCCTTATATTAAAGATTTTGCAAGACTGCACCCCCAAGCAAATTATCATTTATTGTTGTTGGGTTTTTTATGAAGAGCTAATTTTATTTTGTTGTGAAGGTTTAATCTTAATGCACTTACCAACTTTAGTTGAGGCAAACAAATATTCCTTTCACTTACCATTATCTGAAATATATTGGAAAAAAAAATGTCTGCGTGTGCGTGTGTGTGTATCTATTTAACGTCCCTTTATGCTACTGTGGGTAATCGGACGATGCTACAGAGGGAGTCCTAAATTTTGTCTATCCAGGTTTAATTAGGATAGGGATCTTTAACGAGTACCTGGCATCGCACTGGCTCGGGACTACCATTTTACGCTCCCTCCGAAGGACGGCATAACTAAGGATTTTTTACTCCCATTAAAAAATCCTAGGACCACCTGCGGTTTCAAACCCGTTAACTTTGGCATAGAAGGCTGTTATGCTAGCCACCCTGCTACAGGTGATCCCATGTATGCGCGCGCGTGTGTGTGTTGTGAGTAAGAAATTTTATATTTAAGATTACTATACGTCCGAGAACTTTTTCTGTAAGATCGGCTGACCGAATGTGCTACTTTATACCACATATTTTGCACCTTTTTACAATTTTCTCAAAACCGATTTTGATTAAACTTGCCATATCGATGTAAAATTTAATGGGCTTTAATGTCATGTAAGTTTAATTTTGATTGAAATAGTATAATATGGCTTAAATGCCGATATCTCTTATTTTCTTCTTTTAAACAGCATTAATTTTGTAGATTTTATAAAAATAACTAAATCAACTTTTTAGCATTGATAAAAAAGGGATAAATATACGAATTTGATAAACAACTACAATGGAAAAAGAGATAAAATATTTGTTTATAAAATTCTTGTGTTTTTGAACATAAAAACAGTAAGATGTATAATATACCGTTGGAAAGCTAAAGATTTTAGGAAAAAGTATTATCTTATATACGAAATTGTAAAAGTTAACGGAGAATGATGAAAAGCCGATAAAACTAACTGATTGTCTTTGATAATAATATAATCGATAATTCAATTAAACTCATGTTTTTATTGAAACTCTAGATAATTAATTATTTAACAATTTATTTTTTCTCTAAATGTATTTAAAATTGATTTTAACTACGAAGGTAACTAAAAGTCGTATATTGCGCGCACCAGATTTTAATAAAATATGTTGTCTCAAGATAAGAAGGATTAAGAAAGTGGTTCATATTGAGGGCTCAGCTCAAGTAATACACTTGTATCCATCTTCCTCAGCTGTAAATGATGGTTCTAAAACTAAATGTTTGCCATTGTCTTCAGATCTTAGCATCATATAAAGTAATATCAAGATTACCAAATGACTGTGCTTCTCGGGAGGATACGATATTATGTTAGGATAAGGGTGACTATTCCGGTGAGGTAGTTACTGTGATAGCGGTCCGACTGTTATCGCCTTCATATCATGCTTGTATCTTTGATAGCGCTCCCACCTTTCTTTTTGACCTCTAATTATCACAGCAATAATGATATTCTTCGACAGTTTATTTTCATCTATAAATGTATTTCAGAATTCCTAAATGTATTATAACAACGGAGGTGAGTGAAAGTCGTGTGTTGCCCACACCAGATTTTTTTTTGGGGGGGGATGAGTACTAGACTCACATCATTATTATAATTTGGATGAGATTTATTTGTATACAATTTGTACAAGACAGTCCTTTTTCAAATAAAGTTATATTCCACCTCAACCGCCACAAACAGAATGGCTATCCTCCAGGCAGGGCGAAAGGCTGAGCTGTGTCCTTGTCTTCAGGAGCTGTGCCGAACCTTCGCAAACCAACAAACACACGATTTTCACTTACCTTCGTTATAAAAATTAATTTAAGAATGTTTGATACCCATTATGGGTAAAACCCTGGAAAGACTAATCCTTAAACGACTCTATCCTATCCAAGAGACTTTTCAGATAATCCCGGACCACCAGTTTGGATTTCGCTCATTCCACTCCACCATCCAACAATGTCATAGTGTGGTGAATGTTGTCTCTTCAGCATTGGAGCGCGGATTGTACTGCACGGGAGCCTTCCTCGACGTAGAACAGGCCTTTGACCGAATCTGGCACTCAGGACTACTTTACAAGCTCCGCAAATTCTTCCCTCCTACATACTACCTCATCATACCCATTTTAACACCTTCCTTTCTAAATATGCTGACGACACTTGCGTGTTATCAGTCAATAACGATCCAACTATTGCCTCTCAAACTCTCTAATCCCACATCAGAGATCTTGAGGTACGGTTTCAGAATCGGAGAATCAAAATCAATTCCAACAAATCCCACCAAATTACCTTCACCCTTTGTCGTAAACCTGTGACATCCTGCCCTACAGTGTCCTTTAATAATATTCCGCTAGTCCCGGTTGAACAGATTCGCTATCTAGGACTCCTACTTAACAAACGTTAAACATGTAATCCGCATACAAGACGACAAGAACTGCCCGTCGCTTTCGCTTACTTGAACACTTACTGGACAGACGCTCTTACCTTCCACTTATCTACAAAAGGCTCATCTATATTACCATCATAAGGCCTATCTGGACGTACGGAGTTGAGCTCTGGGGCTCTACTAAACCATCAAATCCTTCCCGTTTCCAATCTTTACAACCCAAAATCCTTCGAAAAATTCTCAATGTTCCTTACTTTGTCACGAATAAACTCGTACATAAAGACCTTAATATCCCATATGCTGCTGATTTGGCCCGAACCAGGTATCAATCCTTCCATGAAAAACTCCACTCCCACTCTAACCCACTAGTTTCAATACTTGCTTCCTCTTCCATTCCTGACAATCCTCCGAGGCGTCTGAAAAGAAGATAGCCTCGAGACCTTCTAGTTTAGATTACCCAGTGGAGTAGTGCCAATGGGCATTTACTCTTCATGTATTTCTGTTAGCTAATTTACTTGATTTATTCACTAATACAGTTGTAAATTTCAATAAATGATAAAAAAAAACTCAAGTTGAGGACAAAGATCTGACCAAGAGTATTGCTCAGATCTGATGTTTTTACATATTTACAAATTATCCTAGTTAATTTGTGTATTAGTGAAAATTCTGGCAGTTCAAAATATATAACCAGACTTCTGAAGATGGTAGAAGATCCCGAAACATCATGTTAATGTAATAAAAAAAAATTGAGTCTTTATGGAGTTATTCAACCCGAATATCTACCTGAAAAAAATATTTGTAACCTAAAAATCTAACTTAGGATCAAACAATATATCAAAATGATAATGGGGAAAAATCCCGAAACGTAGAAAAACTGTGTAATAAATTGTGAAGAAAAAAAAAGTGTTATAAAAGGAAGTTAAGGAGTGCATTTTTAAGTGTGAAAAATAATTTAACTATTAGTGACTTTGATTATAATATATCAAATAACTTCGGAAGTGTAAGTATATTTTGTTATTAATTAATTAAATAGATAGATCAAAGAATAATTTTGTCAATAAACACAGACTCCTGGGACGGTCAATAGACCATGCAGTGCGTCAGATTTTTTTATTTTATTATTTTATTGAAATTTAAAACTGTACATAGTACAATAAGTAAATGAGCTATTTACAGAACGTTGGCTTGAAAAAGAATTGAGAAGAATCTACCCAGCGGTAGCACATCAATGTCTATTTAATCATCAGGTCTTGAGGCCACCGTCTTTTCAGACGCCGAAGAGGATTATCGGGATGTCGATGAGAGGATACGGACAAGCGGGTTTGTATGGACGGGTAATTTGGAACGAATGGAGGTGTATCTTTTTTGGGCAATTTCTGCAACGAGTGGAATATTCAGGTCTCTATGGATGAGGTTATTGCGACTGATTTTTTTAAATTAAAAAATGTTATTTTATTTTGTAATTTGTAAAATGTTTACTTTTATTTATTGTAGTTTTGAAAAATAAAAAGACTTTTCTAAATTATTATTTCAGAAAACAATCATATAACACATTAAGCAGTAAAAGGACTTTACTTTGCTGAAAATCGAAAACGCTGTAGAATAGAGGACACGACAAATCGGTCTCATATAAAGTGGGTGATGAAGAGACAGCTACAGGTTGTGGCGCTCAATAATCCAAAGCGTGATATTGACGGTGTGTCATCATTCCATGCAATATTGACCCTATAATATTGACCCCCTTCCCCCACAATTTGCATAATATTGTTCCCCGACAACTTGCATAATATTGACACCGATAATTCGCCTAATATTTACCCTAACA
Source organism: Piezodorus guildinii (assembly GCA_023052935.1). NCBI lineage: Eukaryota > Metazoa > Arthropoda > Insecta > Hemiptera > Pentatomidae > Piezodorus > Piezodorus guildinii. The sequence goes on along the minus strand of CM041292.1, from coordinate 316,673 downwards.
ATTCGCCTAATATTGACCCTCCTTCGCCTCCCCCCCCCCCAACAATTGGTCGAATATTGACCGACAACACACGCCCAGGAAAACAAGCACCCGGCCAGCGCATTTAATAATTGAGACGGTTCGAACCGTCCTCCGACCTTGGCATCAATAATACCTGCCTCCTCCAAGAAGGGACATTAATATCTCATGCAACAGCTTAGTTAAACTGTTCTGATTCATAGCATGTTCTTAGTCAAGTAGGATTTCATTTGGGAACGTCTCATTCGATAACATACGAAGGTATCCTTCACTGACAACTCAAGGCACGTCTGTATTTTTTGAAGCACGCTCCGGGATTTCTATAGAATTACTAAAGTAATCTAACCTACGTATAGTTAAAAATGCAAAACATAATACACCGCAAAATACTAAATACGATTAAAAACAAATCTGGTGCGGGCAACACACGACTTTCACTTACCTCGGCTGTTCAAAAATAAAATTAAGAACTATTATATAAAGTTAAAGTATATAAAAATATTTTTAATTTTAAATTACATAAAAATGGTATTCCGATTTTTTGGAAACATATGATTTAGACTAAATAATATAACATATCAAATAGTTAAGTACAATAATCAGTAATACATTTATGCTCCGTTCGTCAGTTTTTTTGTTTTTTTTTTGTTTTTTTACCTTTTAAAACTTTGTGTATAAGATAATGATTTTTCTAAAATCTTCCTCTTTCCAACGGTGCTCTGCTGGAACGGTCCTGTTCTATATATATATAAACAAAAATTACAATAACAAATTATTTTTGCTCTTTTATCCTTTGATTGGTCATCAAACTGTTGGCATTTTTAAGCCCTGTCAGACCATTTCAATCAGAACGAAACCTACATCGTATTAAACCCTATTAAATTTTACATCGATATAAACAGTTTAATCAAAATCGTTAGAGCCGTTTTTGAGAAAGTCGTAAAAAGGTGCTAAATGCAGAAGGTCTTTCCCTCAGCCAATTTTGAAAGAAAAAGCCTATAATTTGTCTTAAATATAAAATTCCAGTTTCTTACGACGTTTCGTTCTTGCGCTAGACTTACCACAAACGGTCACACAGATCTTTTTGCGGGACTTGGTTATTTAGACCACTAAAACGTGTATTTCCGTTGAAAACTGGAACTAGAAAATTTTCACGATCGCAATACTTTCCATTAATATATAGTTATAGTTAAGTGATAGTAATAGATTTCGTTAATAGATACAAATCGCAATTTAAAACCAAAAATATTTTGTCATTGCGTACACTTATCCGTGGTTGAGTAATTGAATGTGGGTAAACTTGGGTAAATGGCGCAAATTTTATACATTGCTATGTTTTACGAGAGCGGATAGTTTGGTTGAGATGTCTGAAGATCGGACCTCAAGGAGTCAACTTGCTTAAAGCATTCTCCATTTAATTCTTGGAAGTAATGCAGTCCATGATGAACACAAACACAATGCAGTTCTACTAAATCACATCTGCATTATCTTTCTGCACTTCACCGAAACGACATATTTCAGTATTTTTTACATCATAGATTTTTTTTCTTCTAACTTTAATAGCGATTGGAAAAAAATTATTGTCTCACGTAATCAATAAGGTATCTTAATATCGTTCTTACTCGAAAAGATAAAATAAATAGATACGCGACCGTGGGATCATACTATCGATACTTTTATCAAAACCTACGGCTCCGATAACATAATTATGCCCTGTGTGCGGAATTAGTCTCAGCAAAGCCAAAGGTCTGATTAAGGCGGCTGCTGATAATAGATCCAGGCAATACTGGAGGGATACCGATAAGCAGCATCACTCTAAGATGTTTCTGGATGGACCCTGCAAAGAGAGAAGTCATACTCTACTCTCTATGGACAGGACAACCCTAAGGAGGGTAACAAGACTATACACTGGACACTGTCAACTTAATAAGCATCTCCACAATATGGGTTTGGTGGCCTCACCGACTTGCAGATTCTGCAAGAAGGATGACGAAACTGCATTTCATGTGATATGCAGTTGCCCAGAGATTGCCAGGATACGGTTTTACCACTTTGGTGTCGACCGTACCCCTGATCCCAAGTTGCGTGAACTGATTAACCCCCACAGGTTAGTCAGATTCACCAAGGCGCTAGCCCTGTATTAACAGTAGATTGGACGGCGCACAATAAGCCTAATATTGACTGCAGTGCATTGGATTAGCCGGAAAAAAAAACAAAAAAAACAACAACACAATTATGCTCTTTATTACGGGAAGAAACTCGGAACGCTGAAATAAATGAAGACACATGTGCATAATTTTGATATCGTCAGTGCCTCTGTAAGCCCGAGATGACATTCCTCAATGTTAGAAGAATCCAAAATGTTGAAATGAACTAAAAGATGAGCACGTCACCTAAGAAAAACAAGCAACCTAACCCAGATGAGCACGTGATATAAATTCGATGCACTTCAAACATTGCAGCTCCGATTATTTACTATATACTATTTCAAAACATATATAATTGCTAAAAAAATCGGACGATGAAAGTTAATATTTAAAAATGTTATCAAAATTCACTGGTGAAAAAAATATATTATTTATTTTGCTTTTTTTTTCAGTCGAGTTCATAATTGTTTCTATAAATATCATACTTTTTTCAACCAATTTCACAATTTCTGGAACCCATTTTATACAGAGTTAGTTTAATGAGGTTTTCTTAGCAAAAACTTAATATTTTTATTAAATACTGATGTTATTGTCACTTTATGCTACTGTGGCTAATTCTGCAATGGGAGACCTAAATTTTGCCTATCCAGGTTTAATTAGTATTGGGATCGTTAACGAGTACCTGGCGTCGCAGACTTTGGGACTCACTTTACGTTCCCTCGGGAGGCCGGAATAACCCAAGATTTTTTACGCCCTCAAAATAATCCTAGAGCCACCTGCCTGGTTTGAACCTCCGACCTCCGGGATATTGAATCCTTAACCCCTTATTGTATAAACCTATCAAGGGTCACCTGTAGTGCAGTGGCTAACATAACAGCCTTCAATGCCAAAGGTAGCGGGTTCGAACCCGGAAGATGGGGCTTAGATGATTTAGAGGGAATAAATAATCCTAGATTTTTTCGCCCTTCGAAATAGATGTAAAAATTTATGAATATGGATAAAAACATTTTAAAACATGTCCTAGGGCCATCTGCCGACATTGATCCAGTGATCTTTGGAATACAAGGCTGTTATGTTAGCCACTACACTACAGGTGACCCTTGATAGATTTATACAGTAAGGGGTTAAGGATTTAATATGCCAGAGGTCGCAGGATCAAACCCCGCAAGTGGCCCTAGGATTATTTTGAGGGCGTAAATAATTTTCGGTTATGCGTCCTTCTGAAGGGATGTTAAGTGAGTCCCGAAGGCTGCGATGTCAGGAACATGTTAAAGACCCTTATTCTTATTAAACCTGGATAGGAAAGATTTGAAACTCCTGGTGTAGCACTGTCAGATTAGCCTAGGTAGCATAAAGTAACCATAAATTAATAAACAACATGATTTGATGAAATGATTTAGTTTTTTGATGTTTAAGAAAAAATCATTAAACTGACTGCATAAAATAGGTTCAAGATATTATGAAATTGATTGAAAAAAATTATGAATTTGCCTGAAAAAATATACTTTTTCAGCCACCAGACCTTGAGAATGACTGAGGGTTAGGACTGATAAAATTTGTTAAATCGGTGGTGTATTCTTCAATAATTTCCTTAATAAAGAACAAATTTGAAAATAGAAAAGAAAGGTAAGAATGTCGCTTAGATCGATACCAAAGAAGTTGTTAAGCTAATTTTATTTATTTATATTAAATTATATTACAGGCAAAGGTTAGCATTTGAGGAAAGAAGATGGTGGAGGAAGAAGGCAACATGGTGGAAGTAAGAAAGGCTTACAAGAGTTACGACCCCAAGAGGCCTGTTCTCCGGGGCCTCGATATGACAGTCCAAAGAGGTTCCATGTGAGTAACATCTCATCGCTTAGATTTAATATCTCTTATATTAAATCGATACCGAATGCATTAAACCCAGGGTTTTAATATATAGGGAGGTAGGCTCAAGGTGTTTGTTTATATATAGAGAGCTGGGCCATTCTGATCTGCAAGCCCGCACAACATAATTGGTCAACGTCATTGGTCCTTGTTATATAATTTGTATAGATGTGTTGGGAGTCATCTGTGATGAAAAATCAATAAATAAATAAAAACTATTCACCTTTCTTGGGACAAACAAGAAAATTGTTAGGAAAAAAGGACTGGATTTATCAAAATGCCTGATGTTTAAAGGAGGAGAAGGCAAAATAAATATAAAGTCTAGTACTGCACAATAATAACAAAAATATTCTTTATTCGCCTCCAGCACAATGGTCAAATAATAAAATGGTAAATAAAAGAATTTAATAGAGAAGAGAGACAATGAGGAGCGCACAATAACAACAGAGACACAAGACAACGGCTGGCGAGAGGTCACAATGGATTTGACACTGTAAAATAAAATATTCTTTCTACAATAATAAAATAAATAAAATAAAATGAAAAATAAAAATCAGCTTCAATTAAATATAAAGTGAACAAAAATATAAACATGCTTGAAACAGTGACAAATCTACTTCACATAACCTCTTTGCTCCCACCAACCGTGTCTTAGTAACCTCATTCCATCACACACATCAGGCCCGTCCCATCAATCTCCCCCAATGACATTGGCAAAGAAACAAACCTTTGGCTTCACTGCACGACCAGACCGGGTACGATAAAGCTGTGGTGCGTCCTACTGTTCTGCGTCGAGGTCATTCGAAGGTCGGGAGTCCGCCGATGTGGGCGAAGGAGCGGGTAGATCCCTGTTGCCGCTGTTCCTTGCTGGTCTCGGGAGAAGATGTGCCACCTTCACCTTCAGGCGACCCATGGAGACGGTTTTTGATCCTGTCCGTAGCAGCAGCTTGAAGGTCTTCTCCTCTCGCGATAGAACCTGATAAGAGCCGGTGTAAGGCGGCGTCAGTGGGCGTCGGACAGTGTCATCCCTAAGCAACGCGTGGATGCAGTCCTTTAAGCCCTGGTGAACGAAGGTGCGAGCCTTACTGTTGAGATGCGGAGCTGGCCGCAGCGACTTCAATGTCGCCTCCGCGTCTTTCCGCCGTTCGGAGAGTTCAAAGAATTCTCCTGGGAGGCGAAGTGGTTGACCGAAGACTATTTCCGCAGCACTTGCCCCAACATCTTCCTTGACTGCTGATCGGAGACCAAAAAGAACGGTGGGTAAGATCTTAGTCCATCCCTCAGTTGCCAACGTTGCCCTTATTGAAGCCTTAAGGGGCCTATGCCACCGATCCACGCAGCCATTGGACTGAGGATGGTACGCCGTTGTCCTGCTCCTTTGGATACCAAGGACGCGAGTGAGGCTAATAAATATATCAGACTCAAACTGGCGCCCTTGGACGGTAGTAATTCTTGCAGGCGTCCCATAACGGGAAATCCACGTGCCCACTATCGCTTCTGCTACCTTTGGTGCAACGCGTCTATCGGTCGATCATCGTTAGGCAATAGGTGACTGAGCACATGCAGGTGGTGGAAGATCTCTTCTCGCTTGGACTCAGTATCGTATGGTCTGTACTGTACCGGGAGGCTGAATCCAGCGAAGCTGAAGACAGCTGTTCTTCTGAAGCTTAGGAACCGCCGGATCCATCTTCTGCTAGGAAGCTAGGCGCTCATAGTCCTCGGTACAGTCGATGTCCTCAACCCTCGAGTGCGCATCGGCAACTGTGATGTCTTCCCCAGGTATGTGACAGATGTCGGTTGTGAACTGGCTGCTAAAGTTCACCAACCAAATCTGCATGGGCGTCTCTGTCTCTGGCTTCTAGTAAATTGCTTGTTCTAGCGGTTTGTGGTTCGTCCAGACAGCAAAATGTCAATAGTTCTCTATCGTAGGTCACATACTTCTGTTGCGCTGGAGCGATAGCCTTGGAGAAATATCCAAGAGGCTGCCAAACATCGCCAACCTGGGGGTTACCTGTAGCATGGTGGTTAGCAAAACAGCATCCTATGCAAAAGGTCCCGGGTTCCAACCCGCAGGTAGTCCTAGGATTATTTAATAGGAGTAAAAAATCCTTAGTTATGACGTCCTTCGGAGGGGACGTTAAAAGATGGTCCTGTGCGATGTGAGGTACTCGTTAAAGATCGCTATCCTAATTAAACCTGGAGAGGCAAAATTTAGGACCCCCACTGTAGCATCGTCCGATTAGCCACAGGGAGGGGGGGGTAAAGGGACGTTAAATAAATAAACAAACAAACTAACGTCGACATCCTTATGCTACAAGACTGCTCCCATAGCTGTGTTCCGTCGCATACCAGAACAAGCTCTGCGTTTACCCTGGGATGTCCCTGCACCCCGGAGTTCTTGATGGCAGTCATGCATCGCTCAAACGCTTCTATGGCTTCGTCATTCCATTCGGCGGGCCTCTTGTCGTTCTTCTTCGCTCCAGCAAGGATCCTGCATTTCCGCCGCCTTGAGTATGGAACGGCGATAAAAGCAAAACAGCATCCTATGCAAAAGGTCCCGGGTTCCAACCCGCAGGTAGTCCTAGGATTATTTAATAGGAGTAAAAAATCCTTAGTTATGACGTCCTTCGGAGGGGACGTTAAAAGATGGTCCTGTGCGATGTGAGGTACTCGTTAAAGATCGCTATCCTAATTAAACCTGGAGAGGCAAAATTTAGGACCCCCACTGTAGCATCGTCCGATTAGCCACAGGGGGGGGGGTAAAGGGACGTTAAATAAATAAACAAACAAACTAACGTCGACATCCTTATGCTACAAGACTGCTCCCATAGCTGTGTTCCGTCGCATACCAGAACAAGCTCTGCGTTTACCCTGGGATGTCCCTGCACCCCGGAGTTCTTGATGGCAGTCATGCATCGCTCAAACGCTTCTATGGCTTCGTCATTCCATTCGGCGGGCCTCTTGTCGTTCTTCGCTCCAGCAAGGATCCTGCATTTCCGCCGCCTTGAGTATGGAACGGCGATAAAAGTTAAACATACCCAGGAAATGCCACAGGACCTAATTAGTAGCAGGCCTAGGATAGATATATAGGATAAGATTTTGCAGACATTCTAAGTTTAAACTTAAATTTAACATTTTGACACAGGCAAAGAACGCAACAAAACACTTGAATAGCACAGAAAACGAATTCTAAATACCTTAACAGCCCACTGACCTAACCAGACCAAGCACAACCATAACAATAACAAAGAACCAACAACCAGTGACGTGTTCATGATTTTCCGCCATATTGTCCCATTAAGATCGAGCCCACCTCTCTATATGTAAACTCCTTGAGGTGGGCTCATTTCAAGGTGTTTACATATAGAGAGGTGGGCTCGTTCCAGGAGGGGCAATATGGTGGACAATCCTTATGACGCCACTGCTCCGTGGTCCTCTGTTCTGTGTTTAGTCTGGGTAGTAGGCCAGTGCGTTATTGAGGTGCTTAGAATTCGCTTTCTGTGTTATTGAATTAAATTGTTTTGCAATGTTTTTTGACAGTTTTAAACTTAAAATATCATTGTAAAAACCTTGTGCGGTTGCGATTTGTAAAAAGGATGATAAATTATACAGTAGAATATTTCACAGGTAAGGTTATAGTTGGAATATGGTAAATGTTTATAAATGATTGTGCATAATAGTTAATAGAAACTATGCACTTTTCGAATTATTTAATCAATGTAATAAAATGTATGGATGAAAAAATTAAAAAAAGATTCAGAGGATAATTGAAAGACTCTTTAAGATGCATAAGCTCACCTCTATCTTTTTGTTTTATTTATATATTTTAGATTATATTGTTGGGCATGTATATATTTGTATGTCTTGCCCTATTAAATGTAAACATTAAATATATTCCAATAATAATTACTTTACCTGAGGAATGAAGTGAATTTATTTGGAGATTCATCCTATTTCATGCAATTGTGATGAGATGCATCCTATTTTCTTGTCGCCAAATCAGAAGTAAAATTCTGTATTATCTAGTAATAATTATATTATATTTAATTCTTCTTTACTTGAAACTATTGAAAGTAAGTTTGAATATTAGTGTGTCCCATAAGTTTTTCCTCAATGAATATTTTGGAAGAGGCTTTACCGCTTACCTCGGACACTTACCCTATGAGACCCATTTTGTCATTACCACCAATAGGAGATTAGCAGGCGTTTCAATTTCCAAAATATGGTATTTTTGAAAAGAAGAGGGGGTAGAGGTGATGAGGAGGAGAATTAAGGATAAGAGGTCAGTCGTACAGAAGAGTGGAAGATTATCCATTGAGGCAGTCAGAGATCCGAGAGAAGCAAGCTAGTTGCTGGGGTTCCACTAAAAGCCTAAGAGGGATTCCACCTTTGCCAGCCAACGAAGTGTTTTAAGGTAATTCACTTTTTGTAATATTGTTCGGCATAGTTAATATTAATAAGTCCCTCAGTATTTCCCTTCATAGTTCTAGGCATTGTGTAAATAAAATGGATTTGTATTACCTATTTTTGATAATAATGTCATTTATTGAAACCTGCTGGCTATTTAGCTATCTTTCCATGCATGCCACCTATTGCGATTGGTAAACACGTAAAGGAACTCCAATGCTTACAAAAAGTATATTATATAAATATATTAATTAACACTATTTTTGAAGCATCCGCTGCCTTAGTAAAACAGCCGGTCAAAAACATACAATACAAACATCCTGATTGAAAGGAGTGATGATGTTTCCAGATACGCATTCCTGGGACCAAGCGGGTGCGGGAAGACAACGCTGCTCAAGTGTATCGTGGGTAGGAACGTTCTGGACGGAGGGGACATCTTCGTCGGGGTCCAAGAGAGGACCAGGATCGGCTACATGCCTCAGGTATCAACTTCAAACATTTTAAGGAATAGCTTTATTTACAATTAATTTATCTTTTTTTAAATTGATATATTAGGTTTTATATTATAAAAATTTAAGTTAATCTTTAGTCTAAAGACGATTTCATCATAAAGCTCCAGGATTTTTCAACTGTTAAAATAATTTCTTCTTCCATCTCGGGACAGGTTAAACAACGTGACAACAATAGTAACAATGGAAAATGACAACAATTAGTAGAAGGCACGAACTGAGATGGATGTAGGTGGAACTTATCACCAATATGGCCGAAGTATACCAAACAACATCAGAGTCGACATTACCCTCTGTTTGCCATGCCACTCTCAGCTGAGTGGACCAGCAAGGAAAGGCAATTCGTCTATCAAATCCTCTTCCCTAAAATTGCCATAGGAGTCGACCGGCAATTGCCCTTCCTCTCCGTAGAGTGTGGCCACCCTATGGCAATTCTAATGGGATTACTATGTAAATGACGCCATTTGGAAAATTCTTCTTTCCTTTTCTTGCCGGGCGACTCCGCCTGGTGTGGCCGGGTCTTTAGACTTTACACCCTAAGTTACTTACCACCCAAGGCTGAGTGGTTGGGATTCAGTCAAATAGGGTCATTCCAAACTTGTGATTCTTGGTCAAGGCCAAAACATATCAAAGAGATATAAATACTTTTGCTCAGGTATAAAGGAGTGAATAAGATTAATACAAGAGGTGGAAAGATATCTGTTTACATCTTATCCACTCACACATATCTGAGCAAAAATATTTATATCTCCTTGATATGTTTTGTTTGGTTTTGTCTTCCATGATGGAAAAGATGTTTATTCATAGAGAAAAATGTAACTATCCCTAGCTTGGGAAAAACTATAATATGATCTTATGACTGAATTTCGAATATTCTTCCATGGCTACGTTGTTAGGTATTCTACAATTACAATAGTCAACCATCACAAACTATTATATATACTTGTAGGCTTTCAATGATTATTATATGATCACTAATGGTTGTTGCAGGAAATAGCGTTGGTGGAAGAGATCACCATCGACGAGACGATGTGCTATTACGGCTGGATGTACAACCTGCGGGGCCACCAGCTGGAGGAGAGGAAGAGCGATCTCTTCGGGCTCCTGGAGATCCCTCCCTCAGGCAGAAAGGTCAAGGATCTCAGGTATCTTCTTTATCTTACAACTGTCCTTCCATTCGATCAAGTGTCAATAACTGTTTAGATCTTATTCTGGTTATCTTATTACATGACTGGTTCGAACTCTGGAAAAATTCAACTGAACCAGGTCAAATCACACCACATCCCCTTTACTCTTTCCGTTTTCTTAAACAAAACACAAAAACCACAGACAGACACTGTATATTACCTTGGTTTGATGTTTGACCGAAGAATGACTTGGAGTCCACATATCAAGAAGAAAAAAAAGAAAACCGTCAACCAAAGACTTAGACTTCTTTACTCACTCTTTCCAAAACACTCGAAACTAAAACTTTGGCAGAAATTAAACACCTACACTTCCCTATTGAAACCTATTTGGACTCATGCATCACATATGTGTGGGACAGTTCAAAAGACTCACATTAACAAATGTCAAAACTTTCAGGCTAAAACTATTAGAACAATTACAAATGCACCTTGGTATGTAAGGAATATAACTTTACATACTGACCTTCACATTCCAGCTATCAATGAACGCATATGGAGCTACTGCAAACATTTCCACGAAAACTACAAGGTACAACCCAAACACACTAATCAATGACATGGCCACAACACTCATGCCAGGAAATGCCTACAGAAGGCTGAAAAGGAGTTGGATGAGAGACTTTCTCCTTTAGTAATTCACGCTAATTTCATGGCAGGTGTAGGTACCGCTCTCCCTCTTCCCTCTTCACCACGCCATGTTTCATAAAAGATCGCACATTCACTGATTGTTTATTGTATTATTGACAGGTGTGAATAAAGATTTAAAGCTAAAAAAAACAACAACAAAAAAACAGTCTGTGGACTCAACTGGTTTACAGTCATTGTAGCAACTTAACTTGTTTTTTTATTTTGTTTAAACATTAATATTAGAAAAAGGTCTGCCAAAAAATATGGAAAATTGATGTATTCCATTTTGCGCTGAAACTGTTAGCTTATATTTGAACAATAACTGTACCAGCGGCAGATCCGTGGGAGGTAGAGAAGAACAGTAAACTCATCAAGAAAAAAAGAATCTTGTTTTAAGTTGTAAAGATGTACTTAACTCTCTGTGGGTTTAGTGAATGAGCTAAAGGTAAGATAGTTGTTACTACCGGTAAAGATGTACTTGACCCTCTGTGGGTTTAGTGAATGAGCTAAAGGTAAGATAGTTGTTACTACCGGTAAAGATGTACTTAACCCTCTGTGGGTTTAGTGAATGAGCTAAAGGTAAGATAGTTGTTACTACCGGTAAAGATGTACTTAACCCTCTGTGGGTTTAGTGAATGAGCTAAAGGTAAGATAGTTGTTACTACCGGTAAAATGGGACCTAAGAATGACCCGTAGAATACCTAAAGTGCAGTAGTCTTCAAAGCTATTGCCTGATCGCTATTTATAAAAAACAGACGCTAGGGTCGGATCCGATCACAACCTTAACTCAGAATGGTTAATATCTCTTTGTATCAATACAGCCCCTGTTATTGTAATATGATATAGCCTATTTGGTTCAAGTAAATGTGGCATTAAACCTTCCTCCCCTAAACTACCTGTGGATCCGCCTACCTATGTCCTGAAAGTATTACTGTCTGTCCTCAACATGACGATTTTCTCTGCTCACAACCGCTATGGACCTCATGTTGCAGCGGAGGGCAGCAGAGAAGGGTGTCGCTGTGCCTGTCACTGCTCCACGTGCCAGAGCTAATGATCCTGGACGAGCCGACCGTGGGCACCGACCCGCTCCTCAGCCACAGGTCAGTCCACCTGCCACGGGCGGTACTTGCATGAGAACCATCCATCGCTACGTACGTCACTAATATATCTTCTTTTACAGGATATGGCAATGTTTTGTGGAAATGTCAGCGGTCAGGAAGAAAACAATAATTGTAACCACTCATTATATTGAAGAGGCGAGGCAGAGTAACAGGGTAAACTTTCAATTGACTGTAATGTAGTTTAGATATGCTAAGGGAGAGAAGAAGGGGAAGGTCAATGAAGATATGGAGGGAGAAGGAGAAAGGGATAATATAGATATTAAGGGGGAGGGTAGTCAATGATATATGAAGTGTGGGAAGGGGGACTGTGGGTCAATGAATATGAAGTGGGGGGGAAGGGGGAGGGTGAGGGACTATGAAGATATGAATTGAGGGATGGGTGAGGGTCAATGAAGATATGAAGTAGAGGGGGGGGGGAGAGAGAGTCTATGAAGATGGGGGAAGGGAGAGGGTCGATAAAGAAATGTAGTGGGGGTGGGTGAGGGTCAATGAATATGAAGTGGTGGGGGGGGTGAGGGACTATGAAGATATGAATTGAGGGATGGGTGAGGGTCAATGAATATGAAGTGGTGGGGGGGGTGAGGGACTATGAAGATATGAATTGAGGGATGGGTGAGGGTCAATGAAGATATGAAGTGGAGGGGGGGGGGGAGAGGGTCAATGAAGATATGAAGATGGGGGAAGAGAGAGGGTCAAGAAAGAAATGTAGTGGGGGTGGGTGAGGGTCAATGAATATGAAGTGGTGGGGGGGTGAGGGACTATGAAGATATGAATTGAGGGATGGGTGAGGGTCAATGAAGATATGAAGTGGAGGGGGGGGGGAGAGAGGGTCAATGAAGATATGAAGATGGGGGAAGAGAGAGGGTCAATAAAGAAATGTAGTGGGGGTGGGTGAGGGTCAATGAATATGAAGTGGTGGGGGTGTGAGGGACTATGAAGATATAAATTGAGGGATGGGTGAGGGTCAATGAAGATATGAAGTGGAGGGGGGGGAGAGAGTCAATGAAGATATGAAGATGGGGGAAGAGAGAGGGTCAATAAAGAAATGTAGTGGGGGTGGGTGAGGGTCAATGAATATGAAGTGGTGGGGGGGTGAGGGACTATGAAGATATGAATTGAGGGATGGGTGAGGGTCAATGAAGATATGAAGTGGAGGGGGGAAGAGGGTCAATGAAGATATGAAGATGTGGGAAGGGAGAGGGTCAATTAAGAAATGTAGTGGGGGATGGGTGAGGGTCAATGAAGATATAAAGTGGAGGGGAGGGGAGAAGGTCAATGAAGATATGAAGTGGAGGGAGGAGAGGGTCAATGAAGATATAAAGTGGGAGAAGTGAGGTTCAATGAAGACACGAAGTGGGGGAGGGTTGAGGTTCAATGAAGACACGAAGTGGGGGGAGGGGAGAGGGTCAATCTAGAAATGTAGTCGGGGATGGCTGGAGGTTAATGAAGATATGAAGTGGGAGGGGAGGATAGGGTAAATGAAAATATGAGGGGGAGGAAGAGAAGGGAAACATTATTACTAGTTCCTGATTCATTGGTCGGTCATCGCTTGTGTCTGATGTTTTATTTAAATAGTTTGAAAACAGTTAAACCTGTATGTGATGTACAATATTCAAAAATGTATGTGGTGGACGGTATTTACTCTTGACGATATTTTCAGGTGGGAATGATGAGGGAAGGAGTCCTGTTGGAGGAAGGAGATGCTGAGTGGATGATGGCCCGCTACCGCTGCGACTCTTTGGAACAAGTCTTCATCAAGCTTTGCTACAAGCAAGATAATGAACAGCCCAACAATCAACCTCAGGTCGCTATCAAACCCCATTTTAAGATATTGACCAAATGTAATGCTCACACTGGTATCAAAACTAATACAAAACCTATTTACAGCAAACAATCTCGAATTAGAGTTTTAGGGTCCCCTGAGACCAAATGACCAAGTCCCACAAAAAGTCTTGTGGTACGTCTAGCTCAAAAATGATAAGTTGTATAAAACTGAAGTTTCATATTTAAGACAACTAACTATATACCTGAGATGTTAGAGCAACTATATGCCAAGTTAAGACAACTACACGCCAGACATGTTAGAGGAACTTTTTCATAAAAATCAGCCTAACACAAGAGCCACTATATACCATGCTTTTTGCACTTTTATTCGATTTTCTCAATAACAGCTCTAACAGTTTTGATTAAACTCGCTATATTGATGTAAAATTAAATGGGCTTTAATAGCATGTAGGTTTCATTCTGATTGATAGTCCGATAGGGTTTAAATGCCGGATATTTTAATATTCTTCCTCTGAAGTACTTTTAGTTCTGTAGTTTCCAAAAAATTAACCATATTATTTTATTATTTATTATTGATAAAATCTAAATATATGAGTTGAACGAATTTGATAAGCAACTAAAGGAGAAAAGAGGAAAAATATATTTTTTTTTTTCAAATCTTTGAGTAGTAATATGTATGTGTCGAGGTTGAGGTATTTACTTCAATGACAGGTCTTCAGAAGGCCTCGACAATGCCTGTCCAATAGGAGTGATGAGATGGAGTAGGATTCGCCCTGCGTGATAGTAGCACGACAGTAGCGATTGTTAGGAGAGAATTCGCCCTGCGTGGTAGTAGCACGACAGTAGCGAGGGTTAGGAGAGAATTCGCCCTGCGTGGTAGTAGCACGACAGTATCGAGGATAGGAGAGAATCACCCTGCGTGGTAGTAGCACGACAGTAGCGAGGATCAGGAGAGAATCACCCTGCGTGGTAGTAGCACGACAGTAGCGGGGATCAGGAGAGAATCACCCTGCGTGGTAGTAGCACGACAGTAGCGAGGGTTAGGAGGGAATTCGCCCTGCGTGGTAGTAGCACGACAGTAGCGAGGATCAAGAGAGAATTCGCCCTGCGTGGTAGTAGTATGACAGTAGCAATAAGGAGCCCTCATAGGTGCAAATGGGCCAATACCAAACAGCTCAGTCTATGAGAGAGATATTATGGAACAGAAAGGAAAATAACAACTACAGATATAAAGGTTAAAACCAAGGAAGGCATATCTGAGTTAAGTAAGCAGGTAAGAGAGGTGAGGAGAAGATGCTATGGCTTATATTTTTTTATTTTTCTATTTTTTTTATTTTTCTAAACCCCTGATAGTAATAGTTATGAAGTATGATTAAGAGTACTTAAGTTACTTCTCCTTTTACTGTATGGATCATACATTTTAAGGAGTTTTTGATTTTGTTTTGTTGTTGAAATTGTTTTTAATAATTTACAAGACTGTCGGGGCACAGTTTATTTCTGATTTGAGTTAAGAGTACTTAAAACTAATTTTTTTTTTTTTTTTTTTTTTTCATTAATTATTACCTGTTACGAAGTCTTGCCATCGTATTGGGGGAGTTGCTGGGGTCATTGTTTTAAACAATGGGTTATTTAGAGTTGTTAGTGAGTCGAAGAATTTTATGTGTCTTCGTCTTATGAACTCTGGTACTGTTGGGATTTGGAAAATATTGTGGAGATCTTCTGGTTTCATCTTCTTCATAGAGGTTGTCCTCACCATTTTCTTCAGTACAGTATTCTGGAACTTCTGCAGGTGTTGCTTTGTTCCTTCACGTAGGTGGGTGAAGAGGGGGGCACCATACATAAGAGCGGGTCTTAAGATGCTTTTGTAAATTTGTAATTTTAATCTTAAAGAAAGTGCTGGGGTTAGCAAGAGGTGGTGGAGTCTGTATGTTTTCCTTCGTACGGTTTTTACTTTGCTATAAATGTGTGTCGATAGTGTCATGTGGCGGTCAAGTCTGATACCTAAGTAAAGTATGGAATTTGATGGTGTTAGTGTAGTGTTATCTATATGGAATTCTCGTGGTAGTCTGGACTTTTTTCCTTTTTGCAAAGCAAATAAGAAACAGTCTGTTTGTGTCGGGTTTACCAGTATGTTGAGCTGTTCTTAATTTATGGACTATTTATTGACTCGCTATGGCTTAGACACGCTGGGTGTATATAACCTTATGGCCAATCTCAACACCGAGCGGTAACCGTTTTACTTTACTTGTTACAGGCTCAGAATTATTATTATTTTTTTTAATCATCTTCCTTTTACTTTATTGTTTAAATTACATTGGTATAACAAATATTATTTATAATCATTACATGTTTATTCACTTTTCTTGAGCACATACAATTTTATTTTTCTTGATTGTGGTGCCGGTAGAGCTCCCTGGTGACTGGCCGCTGAACTGCCCCGGGCGTCCGTACGGATGGCGGGCGGTCACATATGTATAATATACTGTTGGAAAGCTGGACATTTTAGAAAAAATATATCTTTCCAACGAAACTGAATATAATTATTTGAAATAATTTTAACTCTATTTCATAATTTTTAAATTAATTTTATCAACCGTGTTAAGTGAAAGTCGTATGTAGCGCGCACCAGATTTTTAAATAAAGTTATCCTGAAGGGTGAAATTGAATGAAACAAGATTTATCTCAGCCTGAGTCACCAGACAGTCAAGCATGGCTGTACTTGACTTTGAAATACTGACTAAATCTTACGTAAATATGTAAATAAAATGTGGGCTAGAGATTTCTTTATATTGAGTCCAGCTCAGGAAGAATCTCAATAGAACCTTCTGTAAGAGTGGCAAGAGCTCTATTCTTAGGTCCCCTCACTTCTGGATCTCTCTTTTATCCTTCTGTCGAGTTGATTTTTCTGAATGCATTCCAATATGGTAGTTTTATGGTCTGGAGGGAGGGGTGTATATTTAACTCCTTTAGTTCCGGACGAAGATATATCGCCGTTTGCTACACATGTCAAAAGTGCCAATGAAGATATATCATAGTGCGTGTAATGGCGCCTTATTCTTCACATTGCGAGAAAACTTTATCCGTAAATAAATTTATAAATGATCTAATTTGATTGTAAATGAGGAATTTATAATTTGGAAATTCCAGCTAGGGTACAGGAACTTGCACCCTACCAAATATTCCCTGATGGCCTTCGCTGACGACATCGTCTTACTAGCTGCCAATGATCTAGACCTCCAACACAACATAAATTTCCTCCAAGAGGAATTATCCGCAATAAATATGAAGATCAATCCGGGGAAGACGAAATGATGACGAACCCCGAAGGATAATGAGAGTACTAAGGGTTGGAGGAGAGAGATAGAGCAGGTTGACAGTTTTCAATATCTGGGAGCTCAACTCAATGAGAGTGGCTACATAGACGAGGAGGTGGCCCAAAGAATTGGAGCAGCAGGCAAGATGCTCTGTATGGCCAGACGAGGTTTTCTAGGGAGAAGAGAAGTGAGAAAGCGGACCAAGCTAGCAGTCTATAAATCGACATTCCTCCCTATTTTATCGTACTCAGAATCGTGGACCCTCACCACAAAACACAGGAGTCAGATACAAGCGATGGTAATGAGGTATCTACGAAAAATAGTGAGGAAAACAAGAAGAGGTAGAATAAGGAACGCCACCTTACGGGCTAATCTCGTTGTCAAACCGGTGGAGACCATACTAGAGGAGCAAAAACTAAGGTGGTTTGGACATCTTCTTAGGATGGATCCAGACAGAAATGCCAGGAAGAACTACGAGACCCGCACGGAAGGAAAAAGACCCGAGGAAGGCCTCGCATCTCCTGGGAGGATAGTGTAAAGGAGGCATGCAGGAGACGCGGAATAGATTGGGACAGAAGAGCAGAGTTGGTGCAGGAAAGAGACAACTGGACCAGACTCTATCAGCAGGACCCTCACACCTAACAGCGGTAGAAGGGGCAATGATTATGATGATGATGATGATCAAATTTTGTTGAAAAAGAATTTGTAAACCTGTTTGGGTCTGACATTATTAAAATATTCTAAACCGGAGTGTGCTGAGACTCTGTTTACGCTGGAGCGATAAGGTGGACACTTAGCACCAGACACTCTTCTAGGTCCAAAGTCAAACTGCTTATGATAGATAGAACTTAATTTTTACAATATATATAATTGTGTTATTCATATTATTTTTAATTGATATTGGAGAATCATTATCATTGCTTTATTATCCATTTCGTGCCGAATACGTGGCATTTTAAAAAATATAAATATCATTTGTAGTTTGGTTTTTATGAGCATTTTTCCAAATTGTTGCATATTTGTCAAATTCGGCCGGTTATCTTCGCATAGGCACTCGTTTTTCGTCTTGCACTAAATATGATTGTTAGCCTGCCTCATACATTATACTTATTTAAGAAACATAACAATAATTAACAATTAACCAAATTTACTGTACTGAAGTGGGTATATTACATGTTATTATTTTGTTTAAATGTTATTAAGCCTCAAGTTTTGTTAGATACCCCAATTACAAGGAACTATTGTGTATTAAATATCTTGATTGAACCTTAATAAAGAATGGATACTAATATAATTTACAGGTAACCAGTCCAGTGGGCTCATCCATCCTGTTTACCTTAACAATGGAGGTTCAGCACTCACAACAAATTAACCTTCTACATTTTGCTCTTATTTATATTTTTTGCCTGTTTTCGGCTCTGATGTTACCTGAAGTCATTATTTTTCTTAAACTTCTTTCGAGTTTATTTGATGATCAACTTTGAATTGCAAGTATTGATTTAACAGTAGGTATTGTAGTGGTAGTAGCCCAAGCTTGCTTCAACTTGTTTCTAACTGAGAAAGTAGCGAAGAATCAGAACACTTAGCCATCACTCTGCTCTCGGGCCATTAACCAGTGAATACCTATCTACACTGCAAGAAGCAGAGGAACCATCATATTTATTATTCGGAGCTGTGCAAACACAATTAGTGACAATAAGCAAATGTGCAATAGAAATATAAGCAGCGGTCATGACCGAAGGTAAGTGCCCTGCAGCAGTCCTTCCTAGGCTTTAATTTATGAGAGAAGGTATCTCATCCAGCTCCTATTCAGCCTTTCTCTAACAGGCATTTCAGTTGATGACATTTCCTTTATTAGTCCATTGTTGTGTCTATGTAATTTGCTATAAAAATACGAATATAGAGTTGGTATGTGTTCGCCAACTAACTACCAAGTTACTTGGTCAAAATATATTTCAAGATGTTTGTATCATTCATTTTGGTTCATGATAAATTTGATTTTTGAAAACAACTCTTTTATTCCTAAATAAAATTTTATTTCAGGTGACAAAGAATATTGTGAAAAATTTGAATAAATCTCTACCTATAAGGAAAGGAAAGGCCTTTTCTTTGAATAATCTGATATCTTATCTGCTTAAGAGCTTATTCTATTTGAAGTACAGCCCACTGTAAGTACCGATAACTTATTCCATAACATCACCTTCCAAATAATCATGTAAAATTTTACTAATGATGTACTCTTTGTTTTCTTCTATTTTGTGCATTTCTTTATTCAAATTACATCCAGAAACTGTTGAATATATTTCAAATCAATTATCTCTTTTTTATAGAATTGCTCTTCCTTCATGAACTAAAAAACATGTTTTGTTTTTGTTTAATGTTGTAAATATAGTTAATAAATAAAACACTTTCTAGTCTTTAGTCACATATTGATTGATTTATTTTAAAATGAAAAAACAGCTGTTTTAATTAACATGTGACTCTTAACAAAAATGATACTCAAACTATTTCCAAACACACTATAAACAGTTTCTTAATCAGATATAAAGGACTTGATATTTAATTAATGAGCATTAATCCATAAAAGGATGATTGGTTTAAAAATCGCTTCCAACATTGCAACAATATAAAGTTGCAAAAGGGCTGTTTGATTTGATTTGGAAATGTAACTACCTGCCTTAATGATATTGAGGATCTTTAACGAGTACCTGACTTAGCGCAGGCTCTGGACCACCATTTTATGCTCCCTCTAAAGGACAGCGTAACAAAGAATTTTTCACTCCCTTTAAAAAATCCTAGGATTCTCTGTCAGGTTCAACATTAAATTTTTATTTTATTATTTTTGTTTTTCAATACGACGATGGCCTCGAGACCTTCTTGTCTGAAAAACCTTTGAAGTGCTACCAATGGGTAGATTCTTCTCACGCCTATCATGTCCATATCTCATGTGTGAACAGTCACATTTACTTGATGTATTTTTTGTGTTAATACAGTTGTAAATATCTCTATGATAAATAAAAAAAAAAAAAGTTTTTCAATATTTCACAGATTGAAGTTAACTCCTATATCCTTGTTCTTTTTTCTCCATTACCATTTTCCAACTACTAACTAGGCCATTTCTATAATGTAGAGTTTCGCTAGAGGTATTTCGCATACAATTTTCATTGAAATGAGTCCTTGTCATTGAAATGATTAAATGATGGGGTCTGCAAAAATTTTTTGTAGGGAACCAATGCACTAGACCATACCACATTACATATAATATGGGAACTAATAGTAATTTAAAATTAATATTTTGGTGGGAAAATAATCAAAGTTTATAATGAGAAACCAAGATATAAATAGAAGGTGTTAAAATTAGGAAAATAATAGTATGTAGTAGGTTGAGATATACGAGCCCAACTAAAATATTTAAAATTATTGCAACTTAATTGAAATGAAATTTATTATGACTTACCTCCAACCAACTTCTCCTTATATTTTATCTACAGTCAACTATTCTAATATAAAATAATATTAAAATACAAAAATTTTCTGAGTAATATTCGATAGAGAATTAAATTTGCAATAATGCAAAAAAAGAATCATTGAAATTGGTTCAGAAATTTATGATAATAAATTTATAATTAAATTTCACAAACTGAAAAAGACTCACAATTAGGAATTGTGAACGTTGGTTGCACAATAAATAATTTTTTACAATTTATAATCATTCATTAGGGAGCGGCGTGGTCTAGTGGATAGAGCACTAGTCTGCTGTGCTCCGTGTCCTGGGTTCGAATCCCGCCTGTGGCAGAATATTATTTATTCTGTTAATCGGGGGGCGACCCTAGGGTATGGAGACCCTCATGGGGCAGACCCAGCCTCTATAAAGTGGGTACCCAAATTAATTGGGGAAAAACCTGGCGGCTGAGCGTGATTAAGGCCTAATCACCTCATTGCACTGCCGTTGGCCTAGAAACAGTACGAATCTCTATATGTACTGAGCCCAAGACCCTTCATGGGTTGTAGTGGTACAGGTTTTTTTTTTTTTTTTTTTTTTATAATCATTCATTGACCCCTACCTAAACCATCTCATCCTCCATGATATACATAAGGTAAACTGTTCAAGATGTTATTAACAACACTCTTAGTTTATTATCAATGTATTTGTTTGTAATTTACTTACAATTTTTCTAGCGGATGGTTCTTACTTCTTTTTTTACCCATCTCGGTCTGTATTGCTTTCGAATATTCAATGGGAAGAGAACCGTATGGACTGAAGTTGGGAATCGTCAACGAAGAAGTGGATCTTGGTGAGGGGGACTGCACTCGATTTTCAAACATCACATGTTTTCCAGCCTCATGTGTCTACGTTTCACTCCTGGCAAAGAAGTTGGCTCTTGTGAGTAAATTTCAAGCTCCTAATGAAATTTGTTTTTCAGGATGTGGCGATGTAGAGACTTTTTATTCAGAAATTGTTAATCATAGAAGAAAATATAATGTACACGCTCACTGCTGTTGTTGAGTATTAACGCAGATATTGTCTTGAGGAACATATACTAGTCTAGTGCCTGCCATAGAAAGTGCATCACCTATGCTTTTATTTTGTATGCTAATGAATTTGAATTTTGTTTTTGTGTACTTATTTATATCCTATGCTGAATGAAACAAAGAAATAAAAAAAAAGTAACATTCCTTAGTTATTGGTTAGTAGTTTTAACTACTATCAGAATGAAATTTTTAATTATGAAAAAATTTAAGTATTTTGCTATCAGGAACAATTAGCATTATGAGATTATATTATGTGGAACAATTTTCACGGAAAACAGCAGTGACAAAAATCAACAGTGGTCATAGTTAAGAAAATTAATATTATAATTCATTTTACCAGAGAACACAAACTTATATATTTTTTTCATTGATTTTTATGTGCTTTTCTTTAAATTTCAATATATAATATATTTTTCTCATCATTGTCGTAATTGTTCTTTTGTTTGAATATTTGTTCGATAAATATTAGGCCGTTTTACAAAAGAATTCTTGGATATATTTTTTTTAAAACAATTTATTTAATCCAGTCATCGCAACGTTTCAGTCTCTAGCGCCATTCTCAAGCTTCTGTAATCAATTAAAGTTTCATTGCATTTATACATTTTCAACAATTTAATTACAACACATAATAAATTATTTTCAATAATTATGCCATCTACCATGCATATCCATGTTAATTATCATTTCATTTCACCGCTTTTCAACAGCGTCATCATAATTTTTTAAAAATATCATTTTTCAAAAAACCTGTATTCAAAAATATCATATTATTTTTCATCATCAATTGAAAAATGGATCTATTTATTCAAAAAAGAAAAGAAACATTTTTATTAACTTACTCAACAGTTTTCAGTCGTCTTATAGGTGTTATCGTGCGCGACTAAACTTGGGGTGGGGATGCCAAAGGATTTATATATTTACTCTGTCAATAGCACTCGCATAAAAGGTGTTCAGGTTGTCAACGTCTGTTTGCTGGTTCACTGATTTTTCTAAATTTTTTGTTATATAAATTGATTCAATGATCCTCCTTTTATTTATGTTTTCTTCCTTATGTAGGACCGAGATATTATCAAAATCAAAAATATGTTTATATTTATCGCAGTGTTGTGACAGACCTGTAGCCAATTTTGATTTTGTGCATTTCGAGTTACAGTTTTGTTTATGTTGCTGTATTCTTTTATGGAGCCATTGTGACGTTTGTCCATAATATGATTTATTTTTACAATCTATTTTATATATGACATTTGTCATCTTTTGTTTTGGTATTTCGTCCTTAGTTTTAGTATAAATTTTTCAATTTTATTTACAGTTTTTTTCCCGAATTTAATTTCGGTTACATCATATTTTTTAAATGTTTTTTCTACTTTATTAGTTAGATTTTTTATATACGTTACTGAATAATATTTTTTAGGATATGTATTGTGAATTTTGTTACATTCTTTATTATTTTCTGGCTCATTTTTTTTGGTATCTTTTTCTTTTAGTTTTATTTTGTTATCTATTTTAAAATAATTCGTGATCAGATTTAGTTCATTTTTTTTTTTTAATTATTATTTTTTACATTTATTATACCATCTTGAATTTTTTTATTATTATCCTGTAAATTTTTAATGTCAATATTTTGTCCATTGGTACTATTGTCTTCATTCACTTTATTTTTGTACCATAATTTTTTGACCATTTTCATCGGATACCAATTTTGTTTTAGTATGCCAAATATTATTGATTTTACCTTATCCATGTGGTTGTCATCAGTTAGTATCTTTGCTCTATTGATCATATTATTTGCTGTATTAATTTTTTGTCCCATACTATGATTGCTATGCCAATTTAATAGTCTGTTGCTCGTTATCGATTTTTTGCACCATAATGTACTTAAATTGCCAATGTTGTCTCTATTTATCTCTATATCTAAAAATCGGATTTTATTATTAAGTTCTAATTCTTTTTTAAATTTTATCTTTTCAGATATTGAATTTAAATTTTTTAACAGGCTATCTATTTCATTTTTATTTACTTTGGCAAGAATATCATCAACATATTTCACGAGCAATTTTGGCGTTGTATTTATTTTATTTAATGCATTTTTTAATAGTTGATTTAGATAAATTCCACTCAGATTAATTGAAAGGCATCCACCCAAGCAAGATAGAAGCAAACGAATGTTTTGTGAGCTATGACGTTGAATCTACGGAATACACGTTTTAGGGTCGCCTGAGTCCAAATAACCAAGTCCTGCAAAAAGGTCTGTGTGTGTGTTTGTGTGTGTGTGTGTGTGTGTGTGTTTGCGTGTGTGTGTAAGTGGTCACTCCCGGGAGGAAATGAAAAGTCCTATTAAACTGAAAATTCATATTTAAGATTACTATACGACCGAGATGTTACAAAAACTTTTTCATCAAATTTGGCAAACCAGAAGAGCCATTTTATACCATGCATTTTGCACCTTTTTTTCAATTTTCTCGAAAACGGTTCTGACGATTTTGATTAAACTCGCTATATCGATAGTTATAGAATGAGACTTAACTAATAAATAATATAGAGTAATTATAAATAACTTCCTTTTCTATATTTAAGGCTGTCATAAACCAGCTACCTAGAAAGGACTGACCAAGTACCGACAAAGAACACATACCTGTACTTAGGACACAGTACCCAACACCAGCAAGCACTTGCTATGTGGTACCCATGCCACCTCCTCATCCCCTCTACAATTCCTTGCTATATATACCCTTTGATCCTCAAAACTCATCACTCTAGTTGTAACATTACTTGTGTCACACTCATAGAAGGAGACCTCGGAATGTAAACTTGTAGTCACCCAAACTCTTCAGCACATTGTATTGTAGTCAGAATGTGTATTATGTTCTCATAATAAAAGCAGTATTTTAATATCTTCACTGTGTGTGATTCATTAACTGATGTAAAATTTAACGGGCTTTAATATCATGTAGGTTTCATTCTGATTAAAATGGTCTGACAGGTCTTAAATGCCGATGTTTTAAATTTTCTCCTTCTAAAGTACCTTTAATTTTATTGATTTTATAAAAATAACTATATTACCTTGTTACCACTGATGAAAAACAGATAAATATATAAATTTAATGAATTCGATACCCAACTAAAGGAGAAAACAGAAGAAACATTTTTAAATGCAATTTTTTGTTTTTGAACATAAGAACAGTAATATACATGTATGATATACCGTTGGAAAGCTAAATATTTTAGAAAAAATATTATCCTGCACTCAAGCTTTTAAAAGTTAATAGAGAGTGATGAAAAGAAGATAAAACTAACTGATTATTTTAGATAATAATATAATAGATTTTTTAATAAAACACATGTTTCTATATAAATTCAATTTAATTAATTCTTTAATAGTTCCACTAATTTTTATCTTTAACTGTATTTGAAAATTCTTTAATTGATTTTAACAACGGTAAGTGAAAGTCGTGTGTTGCCCGCACCAGATTTTTTAATCAACAATTTTTAATCAGTAATTTTTCATTAAATTTTAAATAATAAAAAAATCATTATAAATCCCATCCTCAGTCTTTTCCTAACCTCTTTTTAATATCATATAGGTTTAATTCTCATTGAAAGAGTATGACAGGGCTTGAATGCCAATTTTTTTAATTTTTTTTCCTCTTAAGTATCTTTAATTTTGTAAGTTGGAAAAAATTAACTACATCATCTTGTTTCAAATATGTATATTTTTAAAGATGATAAAATAAAATTAAATGCTGTAAAAGAAGAAAAACAGAGATTGGGATGTTCTTTTCTCTTTGTCAGTGTCCCTAAAGGGGGGAGGGGTGCTTGATTTTTATTTTGTTGTGCAGGTTCTAAGAATATCCAAGTACTCCAACATTAGTTCTAATATCTGACCTCCCGAAGCAAATCAGTGGGAGAGAACAAAATGGAGGCTCACAGTTTAGAAATAAATTAACACTTAATTGAGTAATATAATTTATAAAACTATTTTCAATCACCTCAAGCTTCTTATAGGCAGAATCTTTCTTAACCTATTTTAATCTTTCTGTACATTTAGAGACGAGGACGATATGTCTTTGCACAAATATTTTTATTCAACAAGCCTTGGGTTCAGAACATTTAGATTCCATACTGTTTTTAGTTTCTAGAGGTTCCATACTTTTCTTATAATTATAGAGATTCCATTTCCATTGTTTTTAGGCCAACAACATGTGCAAGATAAGATCTTATCCTCACTTGTAAGATCTTGTCCTGAGTGAGCCACAGGAGGGTTTCCTCCACTGCTCAAATAAAAGTGTGTCACATCCCCTGATCAGTAGCCAGGTCCTCTTTATCTAACAAATAGTCCCCGTTATTACTTCAATGTCGCCCGCATCATATGAAGTTTAACAAAACACAAATATTTCTTTCATGACTTTATCAAATCTAGGTGACAAAGTAATGTGATGACTCTCTGTAACTTGGAAATAGTGAAAGGAGCCTCTAATTGGTAAAACCTTAAAAATATGTATGTATAAATATATCTATCAACTATAGTCAGAAATATTTATGTTTAAATATATCCAACAACTATAGTCAGAAATTAATGCAATAGAGAACTCTAGCTCAACTCTATATTTCAGGTTTCTTATCCAAATATCAACAGTGCTATGAGAGATGCTGCAAAAAACTACATTTGGGGTTTCTTGCATATTTCTCAGAATTACACGGCATCTTTTTTTGAAAGGATCATGGAAAACCGAAGGGTCGAGGAAGATATTATAGAACAAAGTGAAATCGCCGTGAGGATGGACATGTCAAGTAAACATCAAATACTGAATTGAGTTATATCTGTTGTAAGTAGAGTTCTTCTGCATTGACCGTTACCTCTTTGGTTTCAGATCAGCTGATTGGAAATTTGATGAAAAGAGATATCATTTTCTCTTATTTTGAATTCTTGGATAAGCTCTACAACGACTGCAAGTGGCCGGTCAGATATGCCAAGTTGCCTCTTCAAGTAATCAATAGATCATTACACTTAAAAAGAAACTGTTTTCTTTGGAATAATTTGTAGCTTTAATGACATTTTTTGAATTTCCAGATTAAAGGAACGGTCTATGGAAATATAGACATCAATTTTGGAGAGTTCACGGTGACAGGGTTGTTATTGCTGTATGTATTCTCCTGTGTGTATTATCAACAGGATAAAATTTGATTTAATAACTAGGCATCACTTATTATGCCTAGCTCTACAATATTTTAAAAGAAATATACTTACGATAGTTTCTTGGAATGTAATTTTTTTATATAAATTGTTCTTATCATTTTAATCAACCTATAAAATACATAAATTCAATTGTGATGAAAGAATTGTAGCTGTGGCATAAATTATTGAAGAATTTGGTAGAGGTGCGGTCATACTGGAGATGACGTTTATGATATTAACTGTTAACTGGTTTATGATATTAAACTGTTAACTGGTTTATGATATTAATGTTAACTGTTTAACGTTGGTTTATGATATTAAGATAAATTCTGTACAAACCGCACTTGAGTATTAAAACTAAAATTTGTTTATGTTGAGCGCCTGGTCTTATCCAGCCATATTTCTTGATGCAAATTAGTCTTCTATTGAGATAAAAACAAATTAAAGATACATCCCCTTTTTGTCCGTATCAATTACCATCGCCATCCATTACTAGCCCATGTGGGAGGGTTAGATTTTAACAATAGAGAACAAGCACACAGTTCATTTCATGCAGATCTATTTACATATATACAAATTCATTATATTTACAAAAAGGTATAAACAAAACATAATAATATAAAAGAAAAAATAATTCTACAAACTATTTACAAACAAATTGGACATAATTAGTTGACTGTTGAGAATTACTAGAAGGAATTAGTCCGGGTGGCGGTCGGTGAATGAAACTACCTAATTGCTTCATTCATCAACCACCACCCCGACTATTTCCTTCTAGTATTTACAAACAAGTAAAAAATATTCAAGAAGATATATACAAAGGTGAAAAGACAATATTAGTAGTAATAATATAAAATGCTAAGCAATTGTGTACAAGTTAAGTCTACTAAGTTACATGCCACAAAGAAAAGATTCATTTAAAGAATTAAAGGTATGCCACATGGACCAGAGAGAAAGATACAACACACTGGAGGTAATTTTTTCCAACTCCCTGTTGTTTTTATTTAGCCAGTCCCAGCCTTGTTTACACATTTCAGTGAGAAAACTTATATCGCCCATTGTCAATATTTCAGGTCTAAATTTTAGGAAAATCATCGATGCTGAGTGATAAAAAACTATATTTATTAAATCATATTAAAATGAAAATAATGAGGTTAAAGTAAGAAGAGGTGCTAGCATCATTGTATGACCCAAACCGCATCATTGTATGACCCAAACCGCATCATTGTATCACCCAAACCGGATCATTGTATGACCCAAACTGCATAATTGTATGACCCATACCGCATCATTGTATAACCCAAACCGCATCATTGTATGACCCAAACTGGATCATTGTATGACCCAAACTGCATAATTGTATGACCCAAACTGCATAATTGTATGACCCTTACATTTATCATCAACAATTTATGAAGGACTCAGTCATTGAACTTTGTTATTATAACATTTTGGTATCTGTCTCTGGGAACAGTTTTTTTTTTTTTTTTTCCTCACCCCTACCTCGCCTTTTCAGGCTATAGGGTGGTTTTCTAGGGCCATGGGATGAGGTCAGGGGACTAATGACAGAGATAAAAGCCCTCCTTCTCCGAGAAATGAAAAGTGTAGTCTTCAAAGTTGAGTTTATTAAGTTGGCGGGCAGTGCGAGGAATCAACTTGCTTTGGCCATCGAGATGGTGCCCCAAGTTGGATATAATTAATTAAAACAATTCATTCCCCGAGTTGCGTTTGTTGTTCCTATCATAAACAGTAAAGTCCATCATTCATATCAATAAAACTTTATATTGAATGAAATGTTAATATTTTTTTACAGATTGGAGTATTTTTTACCAGTAACGTATATTCTGGCTTTCGTCCATGAGAAGAGGGAAGGAGTCCTTGAAAGAAGTTTGATATCAGGAAAGTGATTACTATTGATTGGTTCAAGATTAATTATTATGATTATTTATTATCAGTTAATTATTGAAGAATTGGTATTAAAGAGTAGGCCAATAGTAAATATACAGGATAGCTACCAAACCTCATGTACCTATTTTTAAAAATTAAAATGAAAGCATCTATGAGATTTTTAAGGTATAAGGTTGAAAGTTGTGTGATCAGAACCTTTCATTCATGAGGAAACATTGAATGTATATGATAGTAGTCTCCAATAGAAGAACATGGCATGAATCCTTTACTATAAGGCAGATGCTCTGGAATTCATTAAATCCTTACAACCAACATTATCTTTCTGCCATTTTACAACCAACATTATGTTTCTGCCATTTTATAACCAACATTGTCTTCTTGCCATTTTATAACCAACATTGTCTTTCTGCCATTTTATAACCAACTTTGTGTTCCTGCCATTTTACAATCAACATTTTCATTATCAGTTCCTTATGATTAAACAATGTCTATTTCAAAGACTGCTATATCTTTTTGGGGAGCCAGTGGCTGAGTGGCTAGCGCGCTAGTCTACCACGCCAGAGTTGTGAGTTCGAGTCCCAGTCCCAGCGGAACTTTTATAAGAATATAATTAAATAGGGATTCACTCACAGCCTCTCCCCCCGGTATGTGAGACTCGTCAGCCTACTGGTGGCAACTTGCAAAATAGGCGTAAGGAGTGATGATCCTACCCTAACCGTTTCATCGAGGAACGTGAGTATATTCTCCCAGGAGTCTATACCACGCGGCCAAGGGCCTACAAGGCCTGTCGCCCCAGAGGAAAAAAAAAAAAAAAAAATCTATATTTTTTTACTTGAGTAAAATTTGACTAATACTACCAATAGAGCATTGAAATAGAAATTGGGCTGGAAAATCACTTCTTTAGGTTTTTCTGTTTATTACTTTCACTTACTATATATAGTAAGAGAAAGTATTGCGATTGTAAAATTTTCGAATTCAAGTTTTCAACAGTAACATTTACACATTTTAGGGTCCCCTGAGTCCAAATAACCAAGTCCCGCAAAAAGGTCTGTGTGTGTGGTAACTCCCGGGCGGAAACGGTAAGTCCTATAAAACTGAAATTTCATATTTAAGACAAAAATACGCCCGAGACATTACAAAACCTTTTTTATCAAAATGAGCTTACCAGAAGAGCCACTTTATACCATGCAATTTGCACCTTTTTTCGATTTTCTCTAAAACGGTTCTGACGATTTTGATTAAACTCGCTATATCGATGTAACATTTAATGGGCTTTAATATCATTTAGGTTTCATTTGGACAAAAATGGTATAACATGGCTTAAATGTCGATATTTTAAATTTTCTTTCTCTATAGTACCTTTAATTTTTTTGATTCTATCAAAATAACTATATTATCTTGTTACCACTGATGAAAAACAGGTAAATATATAAATTGAATGAATTCCATACTCAACTAAAGGAGAAAACAGAAAAAATATTTTTTTAATGCAATATTTTGTTTTTGAACATGAGAACAGTAATATACATGTATGATATACTGTTGGAAAGCTAAAGATTTTAGAAAAAATATTATTTTATACTCAAGCTTTTAAAAGTTAATAGAGAGTGATAAAAAGAAGATAAAACTAACTGATTATTTTAGATAATAATATAATAGATTTTTTAATAAAACACATGTTTCTATATAAATTCAATTTAATTAATTCTTTAATAGTTTCACGTATTTTTATTTCAAACTGTATTTGAAAATTCTTTCAATGACTTTAAAAATATAGGTAAGTCAAAGTCGTGTGTTGCCCGCACCAGATTTTTTTTATGTCATTACCATGTTGACGAATTAATGCTAAGGTGGATTGTTAGACCTATTTCTAATATGTCAACAATCATTTCTCTAAACTTTTTGTTAAATTATATTAGTAATGTATAACCCTAACCCTAGGGACGATAAGGAAGAAAATATCATTCATTACCATCAAAGTTTATAGGAAAGTACAATAAAATGCAGCGTTGATGTAGATACTTCCTTGCTCAACCCAGTTTTCAAAATTGGTTGCCAAAGTTTTTTTAACCTCAATGATACTCGATGGTATATTTGCTTGCAAGTAATGGAGACAAGGAATGTTAAGGCTATCGCTGATGATGAGGTCTTCCAGCGTACCTACCTATCAGCGTGAGGTAGCTATTGTCCAAGATGTGTCCCACATATCTGCTTGAGGTAGCTATTGTCCAAGATGTGTTCCACATATCAGCGTGAGGTAGCTAATGTCCAAGATGTGTCCCACATATCAGCGTGAGGTAGCTAATGTCCAAGATGTGTCCCACATATCTGCATGAGGTAGCTGTTGTCCAAGATGTGTCCCACATATCAGCGTGAGATTAAAGGGAAAAAACCATTAGGGGTTTTTTTTTACATCAACCACCTCCCTAGCACCTATTGATGTTTTTGGTTTTCCTCAGTTTATGCTAGATATGGCTCACTGATGGAACGTTTATGTATATATTTTTCACCTCTCTGTTAAAATCATATTATTATTATTTGTATGTATAATAACCACTTAAATCAGTTTTTTTTAGCACTAGACAGGCATGCACGTAACATTATTCAGTTAGTGAAATGATGGTAACAAGTTATCCTAAATAATGACAATACATTGTAGATTGAAATTAGTTTTATTAAAATGCACCAATTATATGTCACCTAATAGACCAACTGAATATATTTTGTTGAACCAGGCATGACACTTCCGGAGCTGCTCACCGGGCATTCTATTGTGACAATGGCCATGTTTGTGATCCAGACGTTCTGCGCGATGGTCATCCTGTATTCTATTTACGGGCACGTCTTCGTTGGAAGCGTCGGGCTCACCTTGGCGCTTATATTCTTGGTCGGCGTTGGTGGCCTCTCTTTTGGTAAGTTATCATAATTATTATCACAATTCCAAATAACAAAACATAAAATGTATGAGAGAAGTTGGTTCAGGGAGCAGTAAATATAATACACAATTGAGTTTACGCTTAATTGTGTGTTATATTGACTGCACCCTGAACCAACTTCTCTCATATATACACACAGTCAACCATTGTCACTTTATGATCATTTAAAACATAAAATGATTCATTTTGTTCTTATCAATAGAACATCTTATCTACAACAAATATCTGTAATTGAGAAATTGATTTTGCAAATATAAATTATTTAAGACAAAAATATTTCTTAAGCCTAGCTTGGACATACAAAAAATATGGACCTCTAAACCTTAACTGTTTAGTTACAGCTGATGCAGAATCAAAGCCATTCTGTTTCAAGTTTGGTTAGTTTCAAATATAAAAGAATAATGAATTCAACCTTTAGCGATTAGTCAATGTACCTAATTTAATTTGCTTGCATATGAATAAATTTATTGCAAAACATCACAGATAAATATTTGTGTGCTTTCCATGTAGTTCCTATTTTAGCAGTTTAATATTATATCAGATGTTTTTATTTTAGCAGTTTAATATTATATCAGTAGTTTCTACAAGAAGAAGGTTACAAGAAGTAACCAAACACAAAGATGATTTAAAGGCTTGAATGGGTTTCATGAGTGTACTTAAGTATCTGTGAAACATCTCTTATAAAACAAGTCAGAGGATAAAAGAATCGACAAAAAAAAGCAGATAAAGAAAAAAATTTGTTTTTATTCATATTATCTTGCCATTTTCCTTGATATTCAGGCATGTGTTTGTGTGTGCATGTGTGGTGTGTATATATTATGTTTTTTTGGTGATTCATAGTTTTGGTTAATTTATTATTCATAAATGAAATTGCTATTAATTTGTTTGTTTTGAATAGGTTTGATGGTGGCTTTATTATTCGATAGCGAAACTGCAGCATCATTTTTTATTCTTGGGAGTTTCGTACCAACATCAATCCTAAGTGGTATGTAACATTCAGCAATTTAAATTATACAACCTGTCGAAGATAACAAAATTTTTTTGAAATTGAGTGGCACAATATCTTGCTAATGCTCATCTTAGTTTACCTCACCCGATTATTTTTCAGAAAAGCTGGGCAGTTTTCATACAAAGTTTAAAATTAATGAAGAAATTTATTTATTTTCAAAAATTTTAAGATGTTATTGCTTGTCCTTGAAATTTTAAAATTGGGGCATGTCCTTCAAAATAGTAAAATTAGTCCTTTTACTAATTTTGTGCTTAAGCCACCCTCCCACCTGAATATAGACAGTTAGACTTATGTTATTTATAACTGATTCTTGCATCGGGAAGAGAGCTGCAGTATTAAAAACTGTCCTTTTTAGTGTGGTAATCCTTGTTACCACTGAAATATTTTGATTTGCATCCTTTTAAAAGGAAAATCGATTATAAAATGGTGGTTCTCTTCCATTTTTAACTGTATCCTAGTTACAAGACATGTCAATTGTTAAGAATCCTTTCAACAAGAATGGCGGCTTTAACTTAGAATTAAAAAAATAGTAAAATTTGTCTTTTTCTTGCCATCTGAAAAACATATTTGTGAAAATCAAAGTTGCCATATTGAACCACCCTCCGGTAAACCTCAACTTGTGCAACACATCAAGTGTTTTAGTTTCAGTAGATAATGGGGACTGTACTCTTAGCGGCCATACCAGGAGTTGATTAGGCCGAGAGGACACTCAGACTCCAGGTTCCCCCCCCAAATTTTTGGGGAGACTACCTTTACAGTTGTGTGGAGTGAGCGTCAGAACGGTGGCCCCCTGGCAGAAGAAACAGAAAAAATAAATATTCCATCATAACCGGGATTATACCTTATTATTATAGAACACTAGTACTCAATCTGCAGGAACCGACACCCTCTTTAATAGTTACAACAATTACAAATCGTTATCACTAAAAAAATAAAGCATTTGCTCTGCCTTTATTTATTATTGGCACTCTAATACTTAAAGTTGAGAAAAATGAGAGTATCCTCATTTAAAATTTTAATTTAGATTTTTTATTATATATATCAGAAAACATCATTCGACCATTCAACAATGCCATCGATTAGTAGACTACATTTCGAATGCTTTAGAGTCTAAAAAATATTGCCCAGGTCTTTTTCTCGATATTAGTCAAGCATTCGATAAGGTGTTGCATGAAGGATTGCTTTCCAAGCTCAAAAATTTGCTTCCTCCGACTTATTATTTAATATTACTCTCTTACTTGACAGACCGACACTTTACTGTAAAAGTAGGAGACGCATTTTCTGGAATAAAACGTGTTCAAGCAGAGGTCCCACAAGGCAGTGTACTGGGACCGTTACTATTTAATATCTACACAGCAGACTTACCAGAAAATGACCACACCTTACTAGCCACTTTTGCAGAAGATACAGCTCTTTTGACATCCCATCAAAACCCAATTCTTGCATCCTTCATGTTGCAAAACCACATTGATGATTTATCCAGTTGGGCTAATAGATGGAAAGTGAAAATGAATCAATCCAAGAGTTTATTTATCCTTTTCATGCTCAATCATGGGGATTGTCCAGCAGTCTATTTCGAGGATAAACCCATTCCGACATCAGATGAAGTACGATATTTGGGACTGTACTTTGACAAAAGACTGACATGGAGGACCCACATTAGACTTAAAAGACAACAACTGAACAGACGATTTGGACTTCTATTTCGTCTGCTTGACAAACGATCCAATTATCTGTGAACACCAAACTTACTATTTACAAAGTACTGATCAAACCATTATGGACATACAGGATAGAGCTATGGGGATCTGCCAAATATTCTAACATCCAAATAATTCAGACCCTTCAATCGGAAATATTGCGAAAAATCGTGGATGCACTTTTTTATGTAAACAACGAATTACTTCACAAGGACTTGGACATTCTCACAGTTTCAGACACAGCCACAGAATATTATAAAAGATTTCATGATAGACTGACTTACAACATGAACCCATCGGCCCAAACTCTTAAATCCTACACGAACCTGTACAACCCACCCCGACGACTTTTGAGGTGGTGGCCTAGAGATGCTTATTGCAAATTTATTTTTTTGCAGATAGCAAATAACATTAAAGCTCAAACAAAAACAATTGTAAATAAATAAATAAAATATTTTATTTATTATTTGTTCTATATTTTATTCAATATTGTTTAGTTGTATATATTCAAAAAGATGGTAGTACAGGTGGCACACACACGTTTGAGCGAGTTGGCTGAGTTGGTTGAAATAAAAAAATTATGAGTTGGACTCTTGGTACCCAGGGGGACTTTTATCTCGGCATTAATCCCCCCCCCCCTTACCCTCTGGTCCGAGAACCCCAGTCAGCCTTCAAAGGCGAGGTAGGGGTGAAAAAAAAAAAAGTGGCACACACAATTTAGCAAAATCAATTTAGGTGGACCAAAGTCAAGTCAAAAGTTTGGAATTTTTGAGTTCTATAATTTTTTATTATTAGTAATAAAAAAAATAAATAAACGGTAAATGAGTGAATCATTCCTGTTCACACAAGTGCTAATAAGCGGCAGTTGCATTATCTTTATTCGATGGGCATTTATTATGTGTGTCTAGCGCAAAGTATTTTTGTTTTTATATAACAATGGACATTGCTGAGACAGGTAAGACGTTATATTTCCAAACTCGTTATTGAATATACATTGCAATCTACCTGAAGAGTTAATTTATCAATTTGTTAATGTATGCCCCTATTCAATGAAGAAAAACTATGTAACCCCCTAGTTACCCCAAAGATCTATTTGTTGGATTTGTTTCCTCAATCCTTCTAGTCTTTAAATGTTGCAAAGAATTTTTGCGATTTTTTCCATTTTGGAGGAAACATAATTTTTTTCAGACACAACTCTCTGAATCAAAAGTTTACAATCCATAATTTGAAGAGTTTCCTAAATGATTTAAAATACATCTATTAGCAGATTTAAGCCACTCGAAGCCATAATTAGATTATTTGTATTATTTTTCCATATTCTGGGACTTCAAACGTAAAAAGTAGAGAAATTTTAGCAAATAAATTTGATTTTTGACCACAGGCACTCGCCAATAATGTCAAAAATTTAATTACTTTTTATAATTTTTTTATGTGGCCGCTTACTTTGAAGGATGAACAACGGCTTATGGTTTTCGAAAATAAGGTACTGCTCAAAATATTTGGTCCGAAGAGAGATGAGGGCACTGGGGAGTTTAGAAGGTTGCACAACGCGGAATTGCGGAACTTGTATCCTGTGAATATAATTGAGTTGATAGCCTCGCGGAGACTCAAATGAGGGAGTAAAATTGTTGGGCTCGGTGAGGAACGGATTCCGAGAAAGTTGGTATTTGCTGATCCGACTGGTAGGCGTCCGAAAGGTAGATCGAAGCGTTGATGGGAGGATTGCGTTAAGGCTGAACTTGGGGGCTTGGGCTTGAACGGAGAACATTGGATGAGTCTGTGTAGACGGAATATGGTGGTATCGGCATTGAACCTTCGGGTTCGGTAAGCCTATTATTATTATTATAATTTTTTAAAATATTTTTTTCTGTAATCTAGGTATAATTTAGATTGTTGATATTCTCTTTGATTGATTGATATTATGAGTGATCTGTTTGCCCGACAGGTATGTTCTGGCCGACGGAGGGAATGCACTGGACGCTGCGCTGGACGAGCTACGTGTTGCCGCTGACCCGCGCCACGGAGGCCTTCAGATCGATCACGACGAGGGCTTGGGACCTGTCCCACCCAGTCGTCTACACTGGCTTCTTGTCCCTCATAATAAATATCTCCTTCTTTTCTTTTATATGCTACGTCATCCTCAAAAGGAATAATGGAATAGGAAGCAAATGAAGCTGGGGGATGATGTTGGTCAAGTCAAGGCTTCTTGATAGGCAATACATTTTGAAAATTCAAGTCAAAGCCTATCTAAGAATAGACAACGTTCCCAACAGGAAATTTTAAGACACCATGGTCCTGAAGTTATAACAATATCCAATGGCACCTCTTTTTGACCGTCGTAGACAGCCTTATCCTTGCTCATGGAGAGATAAATTTCACCTCTTTATGGACACTTACTGTTCACGCCATATGTTATGGCCTGATAAGATTTTTTTTAGTTGTTAAATTGAAAATGAATTTTTTTTTATGACATTTTTTTGTATTTATCTTTATTACTTTCGCTTCTTTATCTTATATTTGTTTTAAAATATAGTCATTTTAAATAGAATTTAAAGTTTTTTTTTTAACTACAAACGTGAACAAAAAAGTGGAAGAAAATCGTAATTCAATTGTTTTTTTATTACTGACTCGAGCCAGCCTAGTGTGGAGGTGAGGCTGTGCCGTATATACAGGTTCAAATCTCACCTAAAGCAACTATGAAATGTTCGCAAACTGATTTGTTCACTAGCTGTGTTCTTTGTTTTCTCATCGTTTTCTTAAATCTGTTTAATTAGGTTAATTTTGTTTCTTATATTATCTATATGTATTTTTAGTTTAATAAATGAATTTTGATTTGTTGTTTATTTTATTTTTTATCTATACAGTCCACTAATTTACTATAATCAAACCACCCTGAATTTGAGTTTACACTTGGAAGTACTAATCTTCCATGGATAGCTCAGCATAA
This sequence comes from Piezodorus guildinii, assembly GCA_023052935.1. Taxonomy (NCBI): domain Eukaryota; kingdom Metazoa; phylum Arthropoda; class Insecta; order Hemiptera; family Pentatomidae; genus Piezodorus; species Piezodorus guildinii. The sequence continues at coordinate 279,483 of CM041292.1, read as the reverse complement.
ACACTTACAAAATAATGCTAACTAAGAAAAACATATTTAATAGTTATAACTGACATATTTTGAAACATTATGCCTTTCTAATTCTAATTAATTAATGAGGCACTGACTATATTATTAAAAACATGAACCCACAACACTGTCATCGCATATAGTAAAAAAAAAAAAAAATTGGGGGAAGGAGAGCAGGAAGTAAGAAAGTCAAAATGGAGTTGAATGGTGTATGATGTATGTTGTATGATGAATGGTGTATGGTGTATGATATATGTGTATAGTGTATGATGTATGGTGTATAGTGTATGATGTATGGTGTATAGTGTATGATGTATGATGTATAGTGTATGATGTATGTTGTATGATGATGGTGTATGGTGTATGATATGATGTATGGTGTATAGTGTATGATGTATGGTGTATAGTGTATGGTGAATGATATATGGTGTATAGTGTATGATGTATGATGTATAGTGTATGATGTATGGTGTATAGTGTATGATGTATGATGTATAGTGTATGTGAATGTTGTATAGTGTATGGTGACAAGATGATTGAGATGTATGGTCGCCTGTTGAGATGATTGTTTTTTCCTACTGGTAATTCCATTTCATAACTAAAACTTTCAAACTGACCAAAGAAAATTTTTTATGATATTTAGTTGGAGCCTTCGCCGTTGGCCATCAGTAAGGTGTCGTGTCTATTCTAATCAGAATCTCTTTGCATTATATGCCTGATTTTTACTATTGTTTCCATATTTATCCATTTTATTTTGAAATATGTTTTATGTGCATGTTAAGTTCTTGTAATATTATTTGTGTAAATAGAGAATAAATTACTTTAAAGATATATCAATCATTATTTTTTTAGATTAAGACTAGTTTACCCTGATTATTTTAGATAATAATATAATATATTTTTTAATATAACACATGTTTCTATAGAAATCCCATTTAATTAATTCTTAATTGGTTTCACTCATTTTTATCTCAAACTGTACTTGAAAATTCTTTAATCGATTTTAAAAACAGAGGTAAGTAAAAGTCGTGTGTTGCCCGCACCAGATTTAAATCATGGATCAGTCTTTGAATAGAGGTTTCACTGCAGTTAAATTTAAATGAATAGGCCATTAAATAAATAATATCAATAAATTTATATAAAAAATCTGGTGCACAACACACTTACAGTCTTGGAGCCAAGGGCACTTTTACCCAAGTGACAGAGATAGATAGACTGCGTTTCTAATGAATTGGCCTCTAAGTTGTAAAAACCAAAATGAAAGGTACTTTTTGTCATTTATTTAGGCCAATATTGTCAATATTAACCTTTCTCCCAACCAAGATAAGGGTAATAAACTACCTTATAGAGCATTGGAATTGGAATAGCTTCAATTTGACCCGCAGTCCTCGCACAACTTTTTTATATCTCTGCTTCTTTCTTCTTTAATTTATTATCAAAGTCTTTCAGATTCACACATCTTTTACCACTCCTAATTGCAAGAGATGCTGAAATTTTTAAAATAAAATTAGACATACTTTAGAGGAAGACATTTTGAAAAATAGGCATTTAAGCCCTGGTTTCTGAATTGCCTCTCGACAAAAAAAAAAATCTGGTGCGGGCAACACACAACTTTCATTTACCTCGACTTTCAAAATCAATCTAAAAACTATTAAATATACTTCAATTTGAAAAATATTTAAAGTTGATTTTAATAAAACGTGTATCCATTTTTTTGGAAACATGAAATAGATTAAATAATATAGCTATATTAAATTGTTAATAAGTAATAAGTTTATTTGCTATTCGTCACTTTATATTAACTTTTACAACTGGGATCACTTGTAGCTGGGTGGTTAGCATAACAGCTTCCTATGCCAAAGGTCACGGGTTCAAACCCGCAGGTGGTCCAAGGATTTTTTAATGGGAGTAAAAAATCCTTAGTTATGCCGTCCTTCGGAGGCGACGTTAAAAGGTGGTCCCGAGCCTGTGCGATGTCAGGTACTCGTTAAAGATCCTTATCCTAATAAAACCTGGATAGGCAAAATTTAGGACTCCCACTGCATCGTCCGATTAGCCATAGTAGTATAAAAGAGACGTTAAATAAATAAACAACTTTGTGTATTGGACATTTTTTTTTTTTTTTTTTTTTTTTGTATATTATACGTCTAAATTACTGTTCTTCTTATAAAAAAAAAAAAACAACACAAAAATTGCATAAGAAACTAGTTTTGCCCTTTCATCCTTTAGTTGGTCATCGAATTCCTCCAACTTATATATTTAGCCATCCTTCATCAATGTCATTAAGATGATATGGTCTATTTTATAGAATCTACAAACTTATTGGTACCTTAGAAGAAGAAATTTTGAAATATCGACATTTAAGTCCTGACAGACTATTTCAATCAGAATGAAACCTACATGATATTAATGCCCATCTAATTTTACATCGACATAGCAAGTTTAATCAAAATTGTTAGAGCCGTTTTTGAGAAAATCGTAAAAAGGTACAAAATGCATGGTATAAAGTATTTATTCTGGTTAGCTGATTTTTATGAAAAAGTTGATGTAACATCTTGGGCATATATATGCCTTGAATATAAAATTTCAGTTTCGTATGATATTTCGTTTTTGTGCTAGACTTACCACACACACACACACACACACACATCTAGGGGGTCCTTATCATTGAAATGATTCTATGGAGGAGTCCGAAAATTTTTTGTTGGGAACCACTGCTCTAAGGTCTTAAGAAAGAAATAGACAAATGAGTGCATACCCCTAAGACGTGTTATTTACGTTGAAAACTGGAATTCTAAAATTTCCACGATCGCAATTCTTTCCCTTACTATATATTTCATATATAGGTAAGTGAAAGTAAAAAGTATTGCCATACGGGTGTTATAATCTCCACACCCTGATGCCAGCGCTTACTAGCTACCTCGCCCGAGCAAGTCCTCGACCATGCCTGCAAAGGGTCCTGAGGTACATCAGCATTGAGGTCGCGCCGCAAGACTCTAACTCCAAGAAGGTCCTGAGGCTAAGCTACATCAGCATTGAGGTCGCGCCGCAAGACCATAATTCCAAGAAGGCTTTAATAATCTATAATAGATTCATGTAATATCTAGCTTGATTGATAGAAAATTGATAGAATAAGTTGAAATCTTGTTTAGAAAATATTTTATTGATTTTGTAGATAAAATATCATTTAATTAATGCTCAACAGATCATTACAACGCTATTATAAATAAACTACACCAATAATTAAAAATATTTCATAAAATATAAAAATTTAAACAATATTTATTTAAACTATCATAAATAGAAACAATTATGATCTTAAAACTTAAAAATTAACATAGAAGCACAATTGTTATTCGATTTATCAGTTGTTAAACAATGATTTCATGATTTTACTTTCTTAATCGGTAAATGGAATGAAAAACATAAAAAATATTAATTAAAAAAATATAGAGACTAGATAAAAATACTTGAAATGGTAAACTTAATCGATTCCTTACCATCTTGTGCTCCTAAATTTGAATTCATATTCTTATAAATAGATCTATTTATGCTTGTTTGTTTCCAAAAATGAAACTGGAATGGGTTAAGTTGACCACCAATCTAAAATTTAAACAATAACGATTAAAAACATAACAAACTTATTTGATTATTTATGCACAAGTATGAACAAATATTTCATTAAAAAAGTATTAAAATCTTAATCATGAAACAACATACAATAAAAAAATATTGTCCACAATGGGAAAATTAAGATAAACATTTGGAAAGATAAAACATAAAGATAACATTAAAAAACATAGTTAAAAGATGCACTAGTCACACATTGAAGCCAGTGAGGATTAAGGCACAAAATTATTTCTAATTAAAAGCGTCAACTAATTCGCAGACTATGATTGAGATTGCTTTAGCTTGACCGACCTCTTGATCCCATCAAGATCACTTCTACATTCAGCAACGGCAGCGATGAGATATTGCAAGTTGTCTTGGCACTCTTTCACCATCTTCATCAGCAACTCTTCATTGTCACTCTTCTTCTTCTCAATTTCTTTTAGCTCATTCTGGACGACTCTTTCCGAGAGGATATTCTTAACACATTTTACAATATTCGAATCCATCTCCATGAAATTGCATCCTTTGTAACAGCTAAAACAACCCTTCTTTCGGTTTTTAGAGAATTTCAACTGGTCGATTTCGACGTGGTTTCCCAAGTTTGGCAATATCCTTATTTCGAAGGAATCGTTTAAACTATCATTTTGAAATATGTTAACATACCTCGAGAATAATTTGCTCTTCAAATACGAGATGAAATTGGATTTTCTGCAGAGTAATTGGCTCCAATCGGAGATTCTGTTCTTGAACGGTAAAGGATCCAGAACTAGAGTTTCTATATAACTAATGAGCTTGACCCTGGAAATATAACTGACTAATTCAGCGTCTGATTGGATTTCCTTTATATCACTAACGGCGAGGCCGTTGAGCAAGTTGAACAGGACAATTGCAATCAAAAAGACAAAAGCGACAAAAAGAATGTGACTTATTCCCGGCCTCTCATCGAATGGTATTGACGAAGCATCAAACTCTCCGGTCAGCATGATAACTGTTTTGAAAAACGAGATCCCAGGGTTTCTGAAAAAGTCATCATCATTTTCACTTGTTTTGTTCGTACAAACATCTTTTCCTCCGCCAGAACAATCATGTATTCCAAACAACAAATAAAAGCTGATAGCGAAAGCAGCTATAAGAAACGAATACCAAGCTAAGAATGCTAAAAAGTTCCAAGACACTGTGATGAGCATTTCCAATTTAGTAGACAATGCTGGGTAACGCCCTATCAAGAGAACAAATTCGAAACCAGGACAACATTATACCGATCGCCGACAGACTTACTTTATACTGAAGTGAAGATTCACTTCCTACGCACAACAATGCTAAGGTGGTAGATATCAGGGCCACTTCCAACCAATTCTCTGCGCTCGCTAAATATTTGAGAGGAGCAATACACAACTGAGCCAGCTCGCGCAGCATCAAGAGGAAGACCATCACTGCCAGGGCAGACCACGCTGTCTTGATCGAAACGGAGCTGTTGGAGTGTGCGGTGGACCTTTCAAAGTCTGGGTAGAAGTTGAGAATGTAACAAGTCAACGTCAACCAAAAGATGATGTAAAAGAGAGAGTTAATGCAAAACCACTTGTGCACTCTATTCCACTTCAAGTACAGGAAGCTAGTGAACACTGGGTGTTTCAGCAAATTCCTCAATTCGAGGTTTTTAGATAAATATAATAAAGATTTGGTTTCAAAATTATTACAAGTTTCACAACTATTAGGAATCTTAGATGATTGATTCTCAGAGGCATTTTCACAGTTGGAATTGTGATAACAGACTGGTTTCAAACCGGTGTAATTCAGAATGATTTCATAGGATTCTTCCTGAGGGGGCTTGTTGTTTGTATAGACGCAACTGTCTAAATACTCTTTCAACGTTCTATAACTGATGTCGACAAATGACGGTTCGTCTAACATATTGAAACAGTTGATGGAAGCGCCTGCTTTGAGCAACAATAAAATGATTTCGCTATCACCCTGCTTGGCGGCCAAGTGTAAAGGGGTGTTTCCTTTAACGTCCCCGAAATTGACATACTCTTTACAACTTTCTACTTGGAGGAGACAAGACAGGCAGCCAGGATAATCTTTTGTTGTCTTAGAATTGTCTGCTAAAGTTGGGGACTCGGAGCAGCCTTTGAAACGTAATGAAGAACAGTTTCTTGATCGACTGGTTCGAACGAACACTGGTTGGTATCTAGGAGCTTCTTGACAATGTCGACGTAACCTTTAAAGGCCGCGATCATGAGCGGAGTTCTCCTATCAGTGTTAGGTGTTCTATTGACATCCACGCCTAGGGCCAGCAACTCGTCGATAATATCAACTAAACCAAACTCACAACAATATTGTAAAAATGTTTGTGAGCCGTCGTTACAATCTAAAAGAGTTTTATCATTCTGCTTCTGCCTGATATGATAAATGAAGTCATCATACTTGCCAGCATGTAATAAATAGAAAATGCTGCTAAAGTTAGAACAATCCGAGGTATAATTATTTTTAAATTTGTACAAAGTATTCCATTCAGGATAAATGTCGTTCAAAAGATCTACAACTTTAGCGAAATTAGGATCAGCATTCAAATCCAACCTGTCGGATTGTAGAATGGCTTTGATGCACTCTGTATTTCCCTCTTGAAGGGCAATCAGCAAAACACTCTTGCCTTTCCTATTTAATGCATTAATATTTACCCTTTTATCTTTTAGGAGTAAATAGAAAATTTTGAGGTCCCCTAGCTTTAAAGACATATGCAATGGTGTATCACCCCTGGAATCTGGAATGTTGACGTTGGTAGCAGGAAAGCCGAGGAGAACACTGACGATGTCTAAATCATTAATGGAGACGGCAAAGTGAAGGGGGGCCAGGTTCCTGAGGGGGTTGACGATGTTGGGGTCTGCGCCACGACTGAGGAGGCTATGGACAAAGTCGCGACCCCCGTGGGTCCTGCAGCTCTGGTCGAGGAGGCTGCTGTGGTCAGGGTCTCCGAAGTAATGGTTTATATCCTTCACATCAATATTTCGGATGGCATCTTCAAATCTTCTAAAATCTTTGTTCTTTATTGCAGTGAGCGCAGTTCGCAGCAAATCAGAGCTGTAATCATCCATCTCCAGTTGCATTCTTCTGAAAAAACAAAACATAATCACATTATTACACTACATCATTAATATTTTTCACTGTTCTTAAATTTATTTAAACAATTTTCAATTGGTATAGATTAATAATGTGGGATTGAAGAGAAACAATAACACATAGAGGATGAACAACCAAGAAGGAGGTTGGATCAATTTCGATCAGTAACTGAGAATGAGAATGATAATGGAGAACTCATCATATAAACTTATCAAACAAACCCATATAAACCATCAAGTCTCATCATATGATTCATATACCATATTCATATAAACCATCATATCTCATCATATGATTCATATAAACCATCAGACAAGCTCATCATACAGAAAATGTGTTGCTCAACTGGACAAACTTTAATAAAATTAATTTGACATTAAATTACACAGAAATGAAATAATAAGGGTAAGAACTTGAGATTACGATAAAAGTATCCAGTATTTCATTATGTAACGAGAACTTAATTATTCTTCAATGAAGAATCCCTTGATATATTATTTTATTTACTACACTTGATTATTTTGACAGAATCTCTTCTGGTTTAAAATTGTCTACTAACTAAAACTACTAAATGGTTTAAAACCATCAGAACCCTACTCCTTACACGACCTCCTTTAAAGATACACAAACGAGGGAAACAGTTCAAGGGCAGTAGTACCATGTTTTGTATTAGGCAACAGTAAAATTTTTAAATTCAAGGTTTTGTTTAGTAATAATAATAATAATAAAAATGTTTATTAATATAATATAACATTTCTTTCTTTTTTTTTCTACAAATACAAAATAAAAAACATTCTTGCTTTGGATTACTCCATCAGCAGGGTTGCAAATATTATAAATTGTAATAAACAAATGAAGAAATAATAATTACACTTAAACAAGTAAATAATTAAAAAGGAATCATAACACGACATATCAAACTAATAAACGGATCAGTAAAGAAAATACCCCAATACTAAATGTAAATATTAATAAACAAAAGGAATTACTTATTTAAATATCAAAACTAAAATTCTTCAACAAAATATCTTTCTTTTTTTTTCCTCTACTTAATTATAATTAAATTCTTGAACTAAAAAAGCTCTATAACGTAATTCTTCTCTTAAAAACTTTACAAGGACAGAGCCGTTCAAAAGATTAATGACTTCACTATCTGTTAACGTTGCACTATTAAAAAATTTGGTTCTATATTATATTACTATACTATAGGGCAGATGGCAATTAGGGGCTTAACATTTTCAACTTCTTTTAAATTACAAAGAGGGCATAGTTGACATATATCAGTTCTAAATGGTTCATAATGTAAATTTAATAATCCTGCACAGCTTTTTAGTATTAATTTTGCATCATTAAATGGCATGGAATATATATAACCCTTCTTTGAATTATAATTCAATTTAGGACATAAACCATGATGCAAGCGTTGTTTTGCATTCGATTCCGCATTTAATACTTCTTCCTTAGTTATATTAATATTAAGATTGTCTATATTGGCTTCCCATATTGAGTTGATATTATCTCTGTTCACATTCGTATAAATATCATATTTGTCACACAAATCCTTCCATGATTGAAACCAGATGAGTAATCTTGAATCTGGCAGCTTTAAAACTTTCAAAACATACTTTAAATGTAATTTTAAGGTGTGAAAGTAAATACTTGAAACTTTAAATTCTAAATGGAAAACATAATTTGGCATATTTTCTGGGAGCAAAAATATTTTTTTAATAAAAAATCTGTAATTTTTCGATGTGCTCGAATTTTTCAAAACCCCAAACTTGTGAGCCATTGACCGATCTGGATACGGCATTGAATATTTTATTTAAACTTAGCAGAGACGGGTATATTATTGTTATTAAAAACGTTATGCCATTAATACCCACTATATTCATTTAATACCCAATTTGGCAATAGATAGTTTTTCTTTGAGATGATAGTTAAGGGATAAAGTAGGAGTTAAGTAGGCACCAAGATATTTATATTTATCTATAACTTTAATTTATATTTATCATATTTCTAATGATTTTAGTTATAAAAATATTTTTAACGATTTTAGTTATAAAAATATTTCTAACGATTTTAGTTATATAAAATATTTCTAACGATTCCAAGTCCTCAGAAACTTTCTGTTCGAAATAAGAAGAAGATATAAGACATCAAATTCCTTACATTGCTTTCAAGTACCTCAACATAACCTTTACTATTAAATATAACTGAAGACCTGGTGGTATGCTTAAGCGTGCTATTTTCAGAAACTAGAAGCCAACATAAAAAAATTCTTTTGGGATTGTATAGAGCAAAGAATTAGATAGAAATTGCATCACTAAATAAAAATGACGTTTCCAAAATTTAACACAACCATGATGTTTTTAAAAATGCTGATTACACAACAAAAATAAATTATATATTGAAAATTAAAGAAAAGCACATAACAATCAATGAAACTAATATAGAAGCTTAAGTTCTCTCGTAAAATGAATTACAATATTAATATTCAAAACTGTGACCACTGTTGATTTGTGTCACCGCTGTTTTATGTGAAAATTGTTCCACTTCATGTAATCTCACAATGTTAATTGTTTCTGAAAGAAAAATGCTTATAATTTGACATAATTTAAATTTTTATTCTGGTAGTAGTTAAAACAACTACCCCCAAGAACTAAGAAATGTTTTTTTTTTCTTTAAAATTTCTTTATTTCATTAAGTGCATGATATAATTACTAACCTAAAATTACCACCCACAGCAACAGAGCAAAAAAAAAAATGCAAACCATCTCAAAGAAACAATGTTACCGACTTGCATAGGTAACATTTTATCTAAACTCCTTAAGCAACAAAGCAAGCTGAATGAACAATTTTTTTAAATAAGGTGGAACTTATTGAGACAAAATGTTATTTTGAAAATGAATTGGAGGAGAGTAGAAGAAAGGTGTGAATGAAACTTTTTTGTTATCATTTACGACTTCCTCCTTCAAATCGCTCCTTTTCAACCATCTTCTCCTTACCCAGTCAAACAGACAATAACTTAAGACTACAGATGCTATAAATTCCAATTATTATTATTGTATTTTTTTGTGTGTGTTTATATTACTTAAATTATCACTGATGAATTAGCTATTTCTGTATTGTTTTTTCGTTGTTTTATTTTTATTTCATTCTATAAGTCTGACTTGTAAAGATGTATATACATTACGACCTCTATTATTTTTCTAGTTTAGTAATTTGTCATCCTAAGCCATGACTACACTGTTCCAGTCATCAATTATGTATTTTATTTTATTCTTAAGGGACTTTAGTCCCAGGATAATAAAGAAGTTTTTTCATTTCATTTCATTTACAAAAAGTGAATGTTCTTTTGAACTTGTGAAAACCGGTAAGAATAGAGTTTGAACAATATATCATAGGTTATTATGTATTTTAAGGGTTCATCTTAACCAGAAAACATAATACTTAGCGCCCTCTGGAAATGAATTTTAATAGGAAATATGTATATATATGTATTAATGGAAGGAATTAGTCAGGGTGGTGGTTAGTAAATGAAACAACTAAATAGTTTTAACTGTTTATTGTTCGCCAACGTTTGTAGGTCCATGTTGTGGGTCATCATCAGAGCTAAAAAGATACAAAAGAAATACAATAACAATAACATTAAATACAATATTATATAGACTATTGAGCTAGAGAATGTCTATGTTAAAACATAAAAAAAAGAAAAGAAATATATATGCAAATAAATAAATAAATTATTACACTATAGCCATTGTAATTTAATAAATTGATTTATTTACATATATATTTCTTTTCTTTTTTTTATATTTTAACATAGACATTCTCTAGCTCAATAGTTTATATAACATTGTATTTAATGTTATTGTAATTGGATTTCTTTTGTATCTTTTTAGTCCTGACGATGACCCACAATAAGGACGTACAAACGTTGGCAAACAATAAACAGTTGAAACTACTCAATTGTTTCATTCACTAACCGCCACCCTGACTAATTCCTTCCAGTAATCCACAAACAGTCAACTAATTACATCCATTATATTGTATTAATATTTCAATCTCTTTCATAAAATATAACAAAGGAAGGTGTGAATTAGAAACATTGAACTTGGAAATTATGTAACTATTTATTGAACTCATAATAGAATGCAATACAAAATGTCATTGATATCAAATGTCCATTATTGAAAATAATACTCGTATATTTCAGAATAATTAACCTGAGTTATAAGATAATTATAACCCATATTTCAGGATAATTAATAGGCATTTATTTATTTATTTTTTTATTCGAGGAAGTTTCAAGTATTTTCACGTCCAGGAATAAAATAAGATGTAAAGGAGTGAAAAAATAATACAAAAAATGATGGAAGTAATATAAGGCTTGTTTTGATATGCAAAACTGGTACGCTCAACACACGACTTTCACTTACCTCCGTTATTTATATCAATTTTTAAACAAATTTAGAAACAAAATAAATTGTTAAGAATTATTTACATTGGATTTTATAAGAAACATGTGTTTTATTAAAAAATCTATTATATTATTATCTAAAATAATCGGTTAGTTTTATCGACTTATCATCAGTCTTAATCAACCTTTACAAGCTTGTGTATCAGATAATATTTTTTTGTAAAATCTTTAGCTTTCCAACGGTATATATACATTTATATTACTGTTATAATGTTCAAAAACACAAAAATTGCATACTAAAACATTTTTTTTTCTCCTTTAGTTGGATATCGAATTCGTTCAAATTATATATTTATCTTTGTGGATATAATTAGTTGACTGTAGAGAATTATTGGAAGGAATTAGTCCGGGTGGCGGTCATTAAATGAAACAACTGAATAGTTTCAACTATTTTATTGTTTGCCAACGTTTCGACCCCCATTGTGGGTCATCATCAGGGCGTCTACTAGGCAAGTGGAAACTGAGTTTCCAGTTTCCACTCGCCTAGCAGACGCCCTGATGATGACCCACAATGGGGGTCGAAACGTTGGCAAACAATAAAATAGTTGAAACTATTCAGTTGTTTCATTTAATGACCGCCACCCGGACTAATTCCTTCCAGTATATATTTATCTGTTAGCTATCAGTGCTAAAAAGTTATTTTTATAGAATCAACAAAATGAAGGGTACTTTAGAAGAAGAAAATTTAAAATAAATCGGCATTTAAGCCCTGTCAGACTATATCAATCAGTTGTCTTAAATATGAATTTCAGTTTTATAGCACTTTTCATTTTCGCTCTAGACTAACCAGACATGGACATACACACACATACACACACACACACACACACACACACACACACACACACACACACACAGACCTTTTAGCAGAACTTGATCATTTGGACCCAGGTGACCCAAAAACGTATAATTCCGTTGAAAACTGCAATTCGAAAATTTTCACGATCGCAATACTTTCCCTTACTATATATTTTATATATAGGTAAATTAAATTAAAAATCTGTGTAATTCCATCCCATTTATATTACAATATATCTTTTGTACTATAAATTGTTTTGCTTCACTCGCTCTACTCGATTCACTCGATATCAAAATGTGAAACAATCACCATCAACTAATTCAGTTGAGTACAAAAGTTGAAATATAAACTATTTATCTTAGAAGGAGATGTAAAACAACGTCTCCTGTAAACATTCTAAACAATTCAGATGTTTATATTTACATAATCTGACTAGCACGGCTATTTTTAACGAATGTGACAGCTAATTGTAACTTCATGAAAATGTGACAATCATACTACAGTAACAGCAAATTTAAATTAATTCACCACTATTTTATGGATACAATATAATTATCCAAAATTTTGTATTTTAGTGGCTATTTAAATGATTCTCTTATATAACACAACACAATGAAATAATAAATTTTATCTACGGTGATAAAACTATTTCATAACAATGATGTTTGCAATGAAGAAAGTACTATAGATAGAATACAAGGTTTAACAATTATTGAGAGTGAAGATAATGCGTTCCTTTAAATAAAATTTAGTCTTTAATGTTTATGACAGAGGACAAACTTGGAGATTAATGAATTGTTGAGACAAAATGAGAAGATTTTTCATCAGAAGACTTAAATAATTAGCACAGTAAGATATTTGAATTGATCTCAGCAAAAAGTAGCAAGCTTTGCCAACGCAATAAAGCAAAGAAACTCCCTTATCGAATGAGCTTGCAGTAGGATCATTTCAACTCACCGCTCTCAACTGGAGGATCCAATCTTAAACACATTTTCTTTAAAATATCTTACCCATAATAAATATAGGCAAGTTAGCAGTATCAGAAGCAAACAGGCACAGAATTAATATAATTCAACAAAACATGAAAGGCAATCAAAGAATAGAATCAATTAAATATTTACCTCCAAGGTGCTATTGATATTTCTCAGTGAAGATTCCAAGAGCTTTTCGAACTTGTGAAGAACATCAGTAGTTTGCTAGAGTAATTATAAAAAAAAGTCACTCAGGGAGCAAACATCATTACACCTCCGCTCGTTCTGGATCCACCGTTTGTGAATGGATTAACGTCATCTTTAATCTAAACATCTAAGAGTAACCGTTACTCAACTAGGCAGCTGACGGGACGGACTCCAGGTGTAACCGCTACTGAACTAAACAGCTGACGGAACGAGTTCTATTTGTAACAGTAACTGAACTTAACAGCTGACGGAACGGACTCCAGGTGTAGCCGCTACTGAACTAAACAGCTGACGGAGCGAGTTCTATTTGTAACAGTAACTGAACTAAACAGCTGACGGAACGGTTTCTACGTGTAACTGCTACTGAACAAATAGCTGACGGAACGGATTCCATGAGGAACAAGTGCTCAAACGGAATGAAAATTATATCTGTTGGGTTGTTTGTTTATTTATTTATTTAACGTCACTTTATGCTACTATGGCTAATCGGACGATGCTACAGTGGGAGTCCTAAATTTTGCCTATCCATGTTTTATTAGGATAGGGATCTTTAACGAGTACCTGACATCGCACAGGCTCGGGACCACCTTTTAACGTCCCCTCCGAAGAACGGAATAACTAAGGATTTTTTACTCCCATTAAAAAATCCTAGGGCTACCTGCGGGTTTGAACCCGGGCCCTTTGGGATAGGAGGCTGTTATGCTAACCAACCTGCTACAGGTAACCCCGTATCTGTTGGGTTATCCAGAAAATAATGCTAGATTTTGGTTCAAGGACAAATATTTGTATTTATGCCAGCAAATATATAAATACCTAGATGGAGACTGCTTCTTGACCTCTTCATGTATGAGTGTACTGTGCTACAATTAAATGAGTCTTTAAAATATACTTTTATTGTTCACATTAGAATTAGCACACAGGCTGAGCTACTTGTTTACTTTTGAATCGTACAGTTCTTAAATGCGCCAAAACTAGAGAGAGGTTAGGCAGCTAGGTGGTTGGCAACTACAACTTTATGAGCTTTTCCTCGTTCTCCATTACCCACTAGAGATACATTTCTCTAAAATCGTTTACATTTCCAATAGTATATTATACATCTAAGTTACTATTCTTATATGTAGGTTCATTGCCGAAGCGCTTTCTGCTTGTGGTCGCAGTTTTTAATTGTTTGATAAGAACTTCAGTATATTTGTAAGGAGCTCCATTTCCAAAACCCAAGGGCTGCCATTGATATATAATATAAGTATATCATTTATGTACATGTACAAGATATTCGATAACCGATTAAATAACCGAAAATATATATATGCAACTCAATCTCATCGGCAGAGTTGATCTTCAATTAACTTCCGCATCCTTAATACAAAATTTAGATGAATATTTTACCTGTAGACAATTAAATGTTAAATTTGTATGTGCATAACTATAGCTGTTATGGGTGTGAGAAAATTGACATGAACACATTGACTTATTTTCTGATCTAATAATATCAATAAATTGAACTAAGTCGTGGAAATCAGGATTATAAAAATTTATTGAATTGATAATTCTAAGATTATATATGGGGAGCCCCACTATGTTGATTCTTCTAAAGCTGTAAAAGATTTCCCTGTTTTCAGTAACATGTTCATTAGGCTCATTGGCTAGGCTCAAGTTGACGCTAAGTCCTCACAATTCCAAATAAATAAACATTGGCAGCGTTTGATATTGGCTACGTACGATATCAGCTAGGTATAATATTGGTTATGTTGTAATATTTAAATTAAGAATGTAATCAATAAATTATTTATGTGAATAACACTCAGAGGCACCAGTCCCCTCAACCTCCAGCATCCCTCAACCTCAGTCCTCCAACCTCCCTCAACCTTCAACATCCCTCAACCTCCAAGATCCCTTAACCTCTATCCTCCAGCACACCTCAACCTCCAAGATCCCCTAACCTCTATTCTCCAGCATCCCTTAACCTCCAACCTCCAACATCCCTCAACCTTCAACATCTCTCAACCTCCAACATCCCTCAATCTCCAGCTTCCAACATCCCTCAACCTCCAAGATCCCTTAACCCCTATCCTTCAGTATCCCTCAACCTCCAACCTCCAACATCTTTCAACCACCAACCTCCAACATCCCTCAACTTCCAGCATCCCTCAACCTCAGTCCTCCAACCTCCCTCAACTTCCAACCTCCAACCTCTCTCAACCTCCAACCACCAACACCCCTAAACCTCCAACCTCCCTCAACCTCCAACTTCCAGCATCCCTCAACTTCCAACCTCCCTCAACCTTCAACATCCCTCAACCTCCAAGATCCTGTAACCTCTATCCTCCAGCATACCTCAACCTCCAACTTCCAACATTCCTCAACCTTCAACCTCCAACATCTCTCAACCTTCAACCTCCAACATCCCTCAACCTCCCTCAACCTTCAACCTCCAACATCCCTTAAACTCCGACATCCCTTAACCTTCATCCTGCAAGATCCCAAGGCCTAAGAAGTTTAGGATTCACTAATTTAGCTACCTTCGTGATAATACACATATTGGGCAATACTTAATATTGTGAATGGCTTTAAAACGGGTTGAATATGATTCAAATTCGTTGTTCAGAATAAACATAGCGTTGTTGCTTTTTAATTAATTGATCAATTTAAATATGCTAAAACTAACCCAACTTAATTTAGAACTCATATCTTTTGTTTGGTGGAGAAATTTTAGATCTCTTACTCTCATATATTTGCTTTTAATTTTTGGGCAGGACAAAATCGATTTAGGAATTTTAGTAGTTTACAAACACTCCCTTCGTATACCTTCCTTACTTAGCTTCATGTGATGTAGAATTAGGTTAGTAAAGTTTTGGAAATTTTTTTGTTGCTAGACAAAAGTTGACGTGAAGAAGATCACAAAAGGTCTTAAATAACCAAATAAGATAAACATGTCGAAATTTCAATATTTATTTTATAATGTTTTATTTTTTTCAACTATCAACCTTTGTAATCGACAAAAAAATAAAATAAAAAAATTACCCCTGCTCAAAATTTGAGATTTTACGTTTCAAAATGCGTAATTTTTTTCTAAACGAATAAAAAAAAAATCCGTTTCTCCTAATAAATAAATGAATTAATACCAAAAAGAATCATTGAATTTGGTTAACAACTAGCTTAGATATTGCGTTTTGAAATCAGTGGTAGTGTTATGATATGATGCTTTGAATTAGTGCTTTTCATATTACTTAATTGCCTATCTTCAGATTTATAAACATTTATACCCTAATATTATTATTTGGAAGTAATAAACCATTGTGAAATGTCCGTTTTTTTAGTTTCTGAAATACATAAAGGATTTTGCAGGTCTCTGTTGTTTTCTTCCGAATGTTTACATATTTAAAGTAAACAGTTACTAATCCTCTATATTTGTATTATAAACATTAGCTTCCCAATCAATTACCCACTTTTTAGTATACCTCCAAATATGAACATGGAAACAAGCGATTTTCGAGTAATATTTTTGTACGAGTTTAAACTCGGCCATTCAGCAGCCGAGGCTGCTAGAAATATTTGCAAGGCGTTTGGGGAAGGGAGTGTTAATGAACGGACCATTCGCCGCTGGTTTGCCAAGTTTTCAGCTGGGGATACCGACTTGGAAAACTTGCCCCGAGGAAGACCGTCCGTAATAGACAACGATGTCCTCAAACATACAGTAGAAGGAAACCCCTACCAAACCGTTAAAGGACTCTCAGCACAACTGAATGCAAGTGCATCTATCATTTCCAGACATTTAAAGTGTAGGGAAAGTAAAAAAGCTCGATAAATGGGTACTTCATGATCTCACTGTTTCAAAACATACCGTGCAAAAATTGAAAGAACTGGGCTACGAAGTTCTTCCACACCCACCATATTCTCCCGACTTGTCTCCAACAGATTACCACCTGTTCAGGAATTTAGACAACTTCGTCAAAGGAAAACTTTTTAAGAATGATGATCAAGTGAAAAATGTGTATTCAGATTTTGTTTCACTTCAAAGCTCAGAGTTTTTCAGTTCCGGGATAAAAAAGTTGCTGTCACGTTGGGAAAAATATGTAGAAAAAGAAGGTAAATACTTCGAATAAAATTATCTTGTTTTCATATCGTATTTTTAATAAAAATCCTTTAACTTGAAAACGGACATTTCATGTGACACAACCCAATACTTTCAATTATATATATATAGTAAGTGTAAATAGGGCAAAATCATTATGATAATTATATTTAGATAAGTGATAAATGTAAAATCAGTTATATAAGTTATAAATATATAGGTAATAGTAAAATAGGGTCACAAAATCATTCTGATAATTATATATATATTAGGTATGTTATTAAAATATTATATTTATATTAGTAAAGTGATAAATAGGTACAAATCTTACTGATTAATATATTATAAAGGTAAAGTGATTAATAGGCACAAAATCATTACTGATTTATATTAAATATATATATAGGTAAAGTGATAAATAGGGCACAAATCATTACTGATAATTATATATATAGAAAGATTGCAAATATATAATATATATTTGGTAAAGTATAAATAGGTCAAAATCATTACTGATAATTATATTATATATAGGTAAAGGATAAATAGGACAACATCATTACTGATAATTTTTATAATAGGTAAAGTGTAATATGGAAAAATCATTACTGATAATTAATTATAATATTAGTAAAGTATAAATAGGGCACAAATCATTATGTAATTATATATATATGGTAAAGTGATAAATAGGGCACAACATCATTACTGATAATTAAATATAAGTAAAGTGTAAGGTACACAACTTACGATAATTTAATATAATAGGTAAAGTGATAAATAGGGACAAAATCATTATGATAATTATATATATATAGGTAAAGTGATAAATAGGGACAAATCATTACTGATATATTTAAATATAGGGTAAAGTGATAATAGGCACAACATCATTACTGATAATTATATTATATAATAGGTAAAGTGATAAATAGGGTACAACATCATTACTGATAATTATATATATATAGGTAAAGTGATAAATAGGGCACAAATCATTCTGTAATTATTATCTAATAGGAAGTGAAATAGGACAACACTAAATTATGAATTAATTATCAAATATTATAAGGTAAATGATAAATAGGCACAAATCATTACTGATATTATATTATATAGGTAAAGTGATAAATAGGTACAATCATACTGATAATTATATATATATAGTAAAGTGATAAATAGGCACAAATCATTACTGATATTATTATTATATATAGGTAAAGTGATAAATAGGGCACAACATCATTACTGTAATTATATATATATAGGTAAAGTGATAAATAGGGTACAACTCATTACTGAAATTATTTATATGTAAAGTGAAATACACGATATATAGGGTAAATGGCACAAATCATACTGAAATGTATAAATAATAGGTAAAGTGATAATAGGACAACATCATTACTGATATATATATATTAGGTAAAGTGATATAGGTGCAAACATCATTACTGATAATTATATATATATAGGTAAAGTATAAATAGGCCAAATCATTACTGATATTATTATATATAGTAAATGAAATAGTTTACTGTAATATTATAGTAGTGATAAATGGGCACAATCATTCGTTTTAAAAATTCTATAATTTATTATAATATATAAGTAAAGTGATAAATAGGACAACTTCATTATGATAATTTTATATATAGAAAGTGATAAATAGGGCACAAAATCATTACTGATAATTTATATTATATTAGGTATATTGATAATTGGATAAAAAATAGAATTCTGTAATGTAAAAATATAGTAAAGTGATAAATAGGGACAACTACATTACGATAATATTATTTATATAGTAATTTTTAAATAGACAACACATTACATAAATAATATTAAGGTAAAGTTAAATGGCACAAATCATTACTGATAAATATATATATATAGTAAAGTGATAAATAGGGACAAATCATTACTGATAATTATATATATAGGTAAAGTGATAAATAGGTACAACATCATACTGATAATTATATATATAAAGGTAAAGTGATAAATAGGGTACAATCATTACTGATAATTTATATTATATAGGTAAAGTGAAAAGGCAAAATCATACTGTAATAAAATTTATATAAGATAAATTAACAACATATTACTTATTAATTAATCGGTAAATATAATAGGTCACTTTACTGATAATTTATATATATAGGTAAAGTGATAAATAGGCACAAAATCATTACTGATATTATATAATATATAGTAAAGTGATAAATAGGGTACAATCATTACTGATAATATTATATATACTATATAGGTAAATGGATGAATATATATACTTAAAAGGGTACAACATCATTACTGATAATTAATATATATAGGTAAAGTGATAAATAGGGCACAAATCATTACTGATAATTAATATATAATATAAGGTAAGTGATAAATAGGGCAAAACATCATTACTGAAATTATTATATATAGGTAAAGTGATAAATAGGTACAACATCATTACTGATATAATATATATAGGTAAGTGATAATAGGCACAAATCTATGAAATTATATTATATAGTAAAGTGATAAATAGGGACAAATCATACTGATAATTTATATATATATAGGTAAAGTGATAAATAGGGCACAACATCATTACTGATAATTAATATATATATAGGTAAAGTGATAAATAGGGCACAACATCATTACTGATAATTATATATATATAAAAGGTAAAGTGATAAATAGGGCACAACATCATTACTGATAATTATATATATATAGGTAAAGTGATAAATAGGGCACAAATCATTACTGATAATTATATATATATAGGTAAAGTGATAAATAGGGCACAACATCATTACTGATAATTAATAATATTATATAGGTAAAGTGATAAATAGGGCACAACATCATTACTGATAATTATATATATATAGGTAAAGTGATAAATAGGGTACAACATCATTACTGATAATTATATATATATAGGTAAAGTGATAAATAGGGCACAAACATCATTACTGATAATTATATATATATAGGTAAAGTGATAAATAGGGCACAACATCATTACTGATAATTATATATAATATAGGTAAAGTGATAAATAGGGCACAACATCATTACGATAATTATATATATATAGGTAAAGTGATAAATAGGGCACAAATCATTACTGATAATTATATATATATAGGTAAAGTGATAAATAGGGCACAAAATCATTACTGATAATTATATATATATAGGTAAAGTGATAAATAGGGCACAAAATCATTACTGATAATTATATATATAATAGGTAAAGTGATAAATAGGGCACAAATATATATATAGGTAAAGTGATAAATAGGGTACAAACATCATTACTGATAATTATATATATATAGGTAAAGTGATAAATGGGACAACATCATTATGATATTTATATATATAGGTAAAGTGATAAATAGGCACAAATCATATGATAATTATATATATATAGGTAAAGTGATAAATAGGCACAAATCATTACGATAATTATATATATATAGGTAAAGTGATAAATAGGACAAATATTCTGATAATTATATATATTAGTAAAGTGATAAATAGGGCAAATCTTACTGATAATTATATATATAAGTAAATGATAAATAGGGAAACATCATTACTGTAATTTATTATATAGGTAAGTGTAAATAGGGACAAATCATTATGATAATTATATATATAGTAAAGTGATAAATAGGGACAACTCATTATGATAATTATATATATATAGGTAAAGTGATAATAGGGACAAAATCATTACTGATAATTATTATATATATAAATATAATAGGCAAAATATACTATAATTATATAAAATGGTAAAGTGATAAATAGGGAAAATCATTATGATAATTTATAATATAGGTAAAGTGATAAATAGGGACAAATCATTATGATAATTATATATATATAGGTAAAGTGATAAATGGGACAAACATTATGATAATTATATATTATAGGTAAAGTGATAAATAGGCCAATCATACTGTAATTATATTATAGTAAAGTTATAAATGGGACAATCATTACTGATAATTATATATATAATAGGTAAGTGATAAATAGGGCACAAATCATTACTGATAATTATATATATTAGGTAAAGTGATAAATAGGACAACATCATTACTGATAATTATATATATATAGGTAAAGTGATAAATAGGGCACAAAACTTACTGATAATTTTATATATAGGTAAGTGATAAATAGGGACAATCATTACTGATATTATAATATATATAGGTAAAGTGATAAATAGGGACAAAATCATTAATAATTATATATTATAGGTAAAGTGATAAAAGGGACAAAATCATTACTGATAATTATATATATATAGGTAAAGTGATAAATAGGGCAACATCATTATGATAATTATATATATATAGGTAAAGTGATAAATAGGGCACAACATTCATATATTAATTATAATATATAGGTAAAGTGATAAATAGGGCACAAAATCATTACTGATAATTATATATATAGGTAAAGTGATAAATAGGGTAAACATCATTACTGATAATTATATATATATATAGGTAAAGTGATAAATAGGGCACAAAATCATTATGATAATTATATATATATAGGTAAAGTGATAAATAGGGCACAAATCATTACTGATAATTATATATATATAGGTAAAGTGATAAATAGGGACAACATCATTATGATAATTATATATATATAGGTAAAGTGATAATAGGGTACAACATCATTACTGATAATTATATTATATATAGGTAAAGTGATAAATAGGGACAAATCATTACTGAAAATTATATATATAGGTAAAGTGATAAATAGGGACAAATCATTATGATAATTATATATATTATAGGTAAAGTGATAAATAGGGACAAATCATTACTGATAATTATATATATATAGGTAAAGTGATAAATAGGGCACAAATCATTACTGATAATATATATATATATAGGTAAAGTGATAAATAGGGACAACATCATTACTGATAATTATATATATATAGGTAAAGTGATAAATAGGGACAACATCATTACTGATAATTATATATATATAGGTAAAGTGATAAATAGGGCACAAAATCATTACTGATAATTATATATATATAGGTAAAGTGATAAATAGGGTACAACATCATTACTGATAATTATATATATATATAGGTAAAGTGATAAATAGGGCACAAAATCATTACTGATAATTATATATATATATAGGTAAAGTGATAAATAGGGCACAACATCATTACTGATAATTATATATATATAGGTAAAGTGATAAATAGGGCACAACATCATTACTGATATTAATATATATAGTAAAGTGATAATAGGGTACAATCATTACTGATAATTATATATATATAGGTAAAGTGATAAATAGGCACATCATTACTGATAATTATATATATATAGGTAAAGTGATAAATAGGGCACAACATCATTACTGATAATTATATATATATAGGTAAAGTGATAAATAGGGTACAACATCATTACTGATAATTATATATATATAGGTAAAGTGATAAATAGGGCACAAATCATTCTATTTTTTTTAAGTGATAATGGTAAATTATAATTATATAATTATAGGTAAAGTGATAAATAGGGCACAAAAATCATTATGATAATTATACATATAATATAAAGGTAAAGTGATAAATAGGGCACAACATCATTACTGATAATTATATATATATATATATAGGTAAAGTGATAAATAGGGCACAACATCATTACTGATAATTATATATATATATATATAGGTAAAGTGATAAATAGGGATCTACATAATATATATATGAAATATATATTATAATATATATATATAGGTAAAGTGATAAATAGGGCACAACATCATTACTGATAATTATATATATATAGGTAAAGTGATAAATAGGGTACAACATCATTACTGATAATTATATATATATAGGTAAAGTGATAAATAGGGCACAAAATCATTACTGATAATTATATATATATATAGGTAAAGTGATAAATAGGGCACAAATTCATTACTGATAATTATATATATATAGGTAAAGTGATAAATAGGGTACAACATCATTACTGATAATTATACTAACAATTTGATCTTGTTATATTATTTAATCTAAATCATATGTTTCCAACCAAGCTAAATAAACTTTTTATTTAAATTAACTTCAACATTTTTAAATTTAAGTTTATTTAATAGTTGTGAAATTGATTTTATCAGCTGAGGTAAGTGAAAGTCGTGTGTTGCCTGCATCTGATTTTAATTATTTAGTAAGCGACCAATATGTTGTATTTCTATCTATTACATCCCTCACCCCGTTTTATGCCGAGACCTTACCGACTCCTATTTCTAAGCGACAATACACGTTTAAATCAACTCGGCAAAACCATTTCTTACGATCAAAACACATTTCTCTGAGTATGAGGCAGTAACTCACACTTTTATACTACGAAATTGGAACATTGTAATTTAAAAAATCTGGTGCGGGCAACACACGACTTTCACTTACAACCATTTTTAAACTCAATGAAAGAATTTTCAAATACACTTAAAGATAAAAATACGTGAAACTATTAAAGAATTAATTAAATTGAATTTATATAGAAACATGTGTTTTATTAAAAAATCTATTGCATTATTATCTAAAATAATCAGTTAGTTTTATGTTCATTTCATCACTCTCTATTAACTTTTAAAAGCTTGTGTATGAGATGATAATTTTTCTAAAATCTTTCTCTTTCCAACGGTATATCATACATGTATATTACTGCTCTTATGTTCAAAAACGAAAAATTGCATTAAAAAAATATTTTTTCTGTTTTCTCCTTTAGTTGGGTATCGAGTTTATTCAATTTATATATTTACCAGTTTTTCATCAGCGTTAACAAGATAATTTAGTTATTATTATTGAATCTACAAAATTAAAGGTACTTTAGGGGAAGAAAATTTAAAATATCGGCATTTAAGCCCTGTCAGACCATTTTTATCTAAATAAAGCCTACATAATATTAAAGCCCATTAAATTTTACATTGATATAGCGAGTTTAATCAAAATCGTCGGAACCGTTTTCGAGAAAATCGAAAAAAGGTGCAAAATGCATGGTATAAAGTGCCTCTTCTGGTAGGCTCATTTTGATGAAAAAAGTTTTGTCACGTCTCGGGCGTATAGTTGTCTTAAATATGAAATTTCAGTTTCATAGGACTTACCGTTTCCGCCCGGGAGCTACCACACACACACACACACACACACACACAGACACACACACAGACACACACACATACACACACACACACACACACACACACACACACAGACCTTTTTGCGGGACTTGGTTATTTGGACTCAGGGGACCCTAAAATGTTTATTTCCGTTGAAAACTGGAATTCGAAAATTTTCACGATCGCAATACTTCCCCTTACTATATATAGTAAGTGAAAGTAAAAAGAGAGTACGACGAGTTAGTGACGGGTTACGAAAAAGCGACAAATTTAAGTTAAATTTCCAGTTGTTTCCATGGAAATTAAAGAATTTCGATGCGAAATTTTACTATGAAATGTAAAACAGTTATAGTTCATTTGCAATAAAAAAGAATAATTAAAAATCGTCTCATGCTTATTATTTTTTTAGGATTTTTTTTTTTAAACATTTGTCAGTACAAAGTCTGGGTTATCTTAATAGCAACAATAATCATGAATCATTTTGAATGCGTTACCACATTTGGGCCCATGACTGGAGCCACCGTGAGGGCAGGTTAAGGTCGGAGGAGTCGCCCGGCGAGGAAAGGAAAAACGAATTTTCCGAATCTACATGACGTCATTTACTTAAGAATACCATTAGAATTGCCGAAGGGTGGCCACACTCAGCGGAGAGGAAAGGCAATAGCATTTGTAGGGGAGAGAATTCGATAGACGATTTAACTTTCCACTCCGCTGAGTGCTGCAGGGACAAACGGAGGGAAAGTCGACTCCGATTATGTTCGGTAGACTTCGGCCGTACTCGTGCGCTATCGGTGATCGGTTCCCCCTACATCA
This sequence comes from Piezodorus guildinii, assembly GCA_023052935.1. Taxonomy (NCBI): domain Eukaryota; kingdom Metazoa; phylum Arthropoda; class Insecta; order Hemiptera; family Pentatomidae; genus Piezodorus; species Piezodorus guildinii. The sequence continues at coordinate 254,197 of CM041292.1, read as the reverse complement.
CAGTTCCTGACTCCTACTAATTGTCGTTTTCCATTGTTACTATTGTTTTAATCTGTCCCGAGATGTAAGAAGAAATAAGTTTAATAGTTGACAAATATAACGAGCCGTATACCTGGTCCTGGATTTTGGAGCTGTATGATGTGGCAGTTGCGAGATGTCGGGAAAATCCCAAGTGACGAAAATTTCCACCGCTTCTGCCAGTAAAAATATGGAGGAGAACATCACAACTATATTAGTCGCGTTGGGAAAATCAAACGACGACATGAAGGAAATAAAGGAAAATATGAACAAACAGGCTAATATTAGTTTTGAAATTCACGGAAGATTAAAGATAATGGAAGATCGAGCGAAGAAGCAAGATGAACTAATTGAAAAGCTATTAAATGAAAATATTAGTTTAAAGAACCAAATAAAAACAATGGAGCTTCGGCTTAATCACGCAGAGCAAGCTCATCTCTCTCACTCTATTGAAATCAGAGGGATCCCGGTAAAATCCGGGGAATCCCCTGAGGGAGTTGTTTGCGCTATCGGAGCCGCTCTGGGCGTACGTATCTCGCCCGAGGACCTGGATAAGGTGGAAAGGAAAAGGACAAGAAGAGAGGATCCCCGACCACCGTCGATTGTCGCGCGCTTCGTTCGCCAGACAGTTCGGGACGAGGTGATTCGCCTTCGAAAAGTTAAAAGGGACTTCACCACTAGGCACCTCGGCTGGGACAGCGACGACCGGATTTGCATCGCAGAGGAGATGTCCTCAACGAATCGGCACCTATACTGGTTGGCGAGGCAGAAGAAGGCCGCTGCCAAGATAAAGTATGTGTGGTTCTCTGGGGGCAAGGTTCGTTGTCGTCGAGATGATGGCCAGCCAGCAATAGTCGTTAACAAATCAGACGATTTAGAAATATTCCAATGAAATGAAGTAACCGTTCCCTTTTATGCATTTTTTTTTCTTTTCTATTTAAAAATATTGCGTATGGTTTAGATGTATTTTTTTTCTTTCATATTTTAACAAGGAAGTTTATTTTATTTATTTATCTCATTTATATGTTAACAGTTATTAGTTATCAATTAGTTAGTTATAACTTAAGTTTATTTTATTTATTTATTTTGGGAAGTTTATTTATTTATTTAGGAAGTTTATTTATTTATTTTCTTATATTTCTAATAGTAAATATTTTATTTCTTTATAAATATATTTTTATTATTATATGTAATACTCCTAGGTATCTCCAAGAAAGAATTCTACCGCTAATCTCATATTATTATTACTATTGTTCCTTTGTTTCCCACATCTTCAATAATACAAACCCGATTTTTCCTTCAAATGTCTAATATCCTACTATCATGTCACGTTAACTCTCAATCCCTTCAGGCGCACTTTGACGAATTTCTCGACTATTTCCTTCATAATTTCTATCACATTATTGCCGTATCTGAAACTTGGTTGAAACCTTTTATCCCCACCTCCTCTGTATCCATTCCCAACTATACCCTCGTTCGTCATGATCGGGAGGACAGAACTGGTGGAGGCGTCTGTGTTTTCGTTCATGATAGTCTGAGGGTAAAAACCCTTCTAAAATCCCCTTCTCCGGACACTCCTCATATCGAATACCTTTTCCTAGAAATTTTTCAAGATTCCTTCACTCTCCTATATATCGTTATTTATCGTCCTCCACAAATCCGATTTGATACCACCTTCGAATCCTCCCTGTTTACCTACATACCAATGTATAATCATGTAATAATAACCGGGGACCTCAATACCAATCTCCTATCTGATTCTCCGGATAAGTCATACCTAACAAACCTCCTTTATTCCTTAGACCTATTTATTGTCCCTTTTCAACCCACCTATCATACACGATTCTCCAGCACATGGTTGGACCTCTTCATTATTGATTCTTCCCATAAATTAGCCTCTTCATCACAGTTTCCTCTCCCTTTTCTTTCACACCACGACCTTATCAATATCTCCTATAACATTCCAACTCCGCAAATAATCCCCAAGACAGCCACCTGGCGTGATCTTGATTCCTTAACTCCAGAAAAGATAAACCCATACCTTGATCCGTTTATACCAATCCTTGGAACCTATCTACTCTTCCTCATCCATCGACGAAATGGTAGAATGTCTATCTTCCAATCTCTCTATTTTCCTTGACAACCATGCTCCGCTCAAAACATCAACCTTCAAGCGTCTTCCCGCACCTTGGATTAATCAAGAGATAAGAGAATTGATGAGAGATAGAGATGCAGCAAGAAGAAGATTCAAACGCACTAGAACTACCAATGACTTTTCCACCTTCAAATCCCTTCGAAACCTCACCCAATCTTCCTTACGCCGTACTAAAGCTAAATATTTCCACGATTCCCTTTCACAAGCTCCTGATTCCAAATCTAAATGGAAAATCCTCAAAAAACTATCCGTGATTAATTCAAAATCCAGCTCCATCTACCCTGTAACTCCTGACGAACTGAACAAGCATTTCGCTGATCCCATCATTATGCCTCACCCACCTCAATCCTGCTTCCCTCGACGCATCTTTGACCCTGAGAACTTTTATTTCCGGAACATTTCACCTGACGATCTACTATCCTCTATTCTTAAATCCAAAACCAATGATTACGGCCCTGACCAAATTCCTGTCAAAATTATAAAATTGTGCCTCCCAGCCATCTTTCCAGCTCTCTTACATATTTATAACTTTTCCTCCAACGATCCATTTTTCCTATTGCCTGGAAGAAAGTTATAGTCCGTCCTTTGAACAAAGTTTCTATCCCTTCCTCAGCATCGGACTTTAGACCCATATCGATCCTATCCAATCTCTCAAAACCTCTCGAAAGAATAGTCCACTCCCAATTTTATAATTTTCTTGAACAAAAATCCCTACTTGTTCCCTTCCAGTCTGGCTTTAGATCCCAATATTCCACACAATCAGCTCTGTTGAAAATCACCCAAGACCTTCAATCCTCTATAGACAAACAGAAAATATCAATCCTTGTCCTCTTCGATTTCTCAAAAGCTTTCGATATGGTGAACCATGAAATCCTTCTCTCCAAAATCAGAAGCCTTCCAGTTTCCGAAAATGTAATAAACTGGTTTATTTCCTTCTTATCTTATCGATCCCAATATGTGATAATCCCAAACAAACCTCCTTCCTCGCCTATTCCGTTAACTCATGGAGTTCCTCAGGGGTCAGCACTTTCACCTATCCTGTTCTCCATCTATGTCAATGATCTCCCTAATTCCATACATAACTCTAAATATCACCTGTATGCTGATGACCTCCAAATTTACCTTTCCTTCCATCCCTCTGAAATGCCTGAGATGGTCCAAAAATTACAAGAAGACATCGACAGCATCAATTTATGGGCCATCAATAATGGTCTAAAGCTTAATGTCAACAAAACCAAAGCCATCCTCATTGGTTCCAAACATCTCCTCAACTCCCTCACCTGTCACCCATTACTCTACCTCAACCATAGACCCATCATCTTCCACAAATCTGTTAAAAAACCTAGGTATATTCCTCGACCAAAACCTATCCTGGAATAATCATATCTCTCAAATCTCCAGAAAATCCATAGCCATTCTCAAACAGTTCCTCAGACTCCGTGATCAAATACCTCTTAAAACCCGCCAGCTCCTAGTCTCCTCTCTTATATTCCCCCACTTCGATTATGGCTGCCTGGTGTTTGGCGGACTGTCAGAGACGCTTGAGATGAGGCTGAAGAGACTAATGAACTGCTTCATTAGATTCATCTTCGGAATTCCCAGGCGCTCTCAGGTCTCCACCTGGTACGCCGAGTTGAAATGGCTTTATCCTAAATTCCGACGGCAATACTTCCTAGGAACCCATCTTTACCAATCCTTGAGAACCAAAAAACCTTTCTATATCTATAACATGTTCACCCCACTCTCCTCTGTCCACTCTATCAACACAAGATCCCAGTCCCTGAACTTGTTCATTCCCTCTTACAGAACTACTTCCTTCAAGAGATCTTTCGTTATTCGTGCTACTTCATTTTGGAATTCCTTACCCATGCCTATTCGTACATCCCAATCCTTAACTTCCTTCAAGCATAAACTATTTATCCATCTCCTTGAATATCAGTCTACCGCGCCTTTATAAGTTTTGACTAATTACATTGTTTATTTATTTAATTTCCTTTTTTTTAACTATTCAATGCTTCAGTTCATTTTATTTCTTTTATTAATTATAAGGTTGCAATATTACCTTGTACATATATATGCATGTGTTTAAGTGTATTTATACATTTTCTATTTTTTATTATTTATTTATTTTATTTTATTTTTTTTATTCATAATATGATTATAATTTGTTATATGATGTATATTCTGTAGACGTAATAGCCAGAATATTAATACTTTAATCTACATTTATATTATTCTTAGGGGACTAGCTGTCCCAGAATAAAAATTATTTTTTCATTTCATTTCATTATGATCCTGGATCCTTAAACTGTATGACAAAATTTTCTTCTGAACTGCTGCTACTCATTGTAATTTATTAAAACAAATAATATAAAAAGTTTAATACACGCTTCGTCGTTCACAATGAACAATGCAACAATTAATGAACGTTTCCTCCTTGTGTTGGAGGGGGTTGGCCGTCAGGGAGGTAGGTGGGGGTAGGCAATTTCCTTTCCTCTCCGCTGAGTGTGGCCACCTCGAAAAATCTTCTTTCCTATAGTTGGTACTTCAGTTCTGGCCGTCATCCATACCATCTCACTTGTCCTGATGGTTGATCCTAACCATACATATTGTAAATAATATATAATATCCTTTTATTTATAGAAAAATTTTACAGGGATTTCTAAATAGTTGTATCGTTAACCCTCCGTGGGCAAGGTGAATATCAGACTTGCAGATGGTAAGGTGGCGTCGGATCCGACCCGCTTTCATATTTTTTAGGGTTAATTTTAACAGTATTGTATATTATTTAATATGATTAACCAAAATAATAATTAATAACAGAAAAATAAACATTTGTATTCATGTAACTGTTGATAAATTAATTAATATTGCTTAGCGAAAGATAATGTCAAACGGCTAAGGAATAAAAAAAAAATATAAAGGAAAGCAAAATTATTTAAGATATTAGAATAGCTAAAATCATTAAAACAGTTAAAATAAGAAGTAAATTAACAAATAAAACAAAAAATTGTAACAATGCGGATTGAGAAGCCAAACATTAACATACACGGAGAAAAGAAGGAATACTCAACATCGCAGATAGACCACTAACATCCCAAGCGGCACCAGCTAACACTGTTAACATCGCTTGCTTCACCAACCAGCCACAATACTACATGGATAAGCACAACCATGATCTTCCCATGTCAGGAACTACTCCCTATAGTCCCATGTCAGGAACTACTCCCTATAGTCCCATGTCAGGAACTACTCCCTATAGTCCCGTGTGAGGAACTATCCCTATAGTCCCATGTCAGGAACTACGCCCTAAAGTCCCATGGAAAATCTCAAACAGCTGGTCTCAATCAAACTAATAACTCAGCGCAAAACAGCCTAGAAGCCTAATCACGGCACGATGCATCTGCAATCCTCCTGAGATCAATATACTCCCTACATAACAGGCATAATAAAAACTACAGTTCATCTAACGACTAACTGCTCCGAACTACATCAAACAAGAAACTACAGCTCCTCGAGCGATTCAGCACTCCCAACTTTATCCAATAAGACTATGAAGCTCGTCTGCAGCAACTCAGGACTCCGAACATCATCCAACATTAATCCCAGAAACAAACCTGAATTCCAACATAGGAACGTCTGCGGGGGCAACCAACCAAGACTTCTTCAACGAGACCCCATACTGACTGAGGTAGCGCTCACAGGTAGCGCTAGCGGTGCTACAAAATTAAAGGTACTTCATAGGAAGAACTCAGAAGGGCTAAGAAACAGACGTTAGGGTCGGATCCTTGCCTTAGAAGTGCTAAGAAAAACTAGAGCTAGGAGCATGATATATGTACATGTTGATCAGTTGGAGAAGAGAGAGAAGATACTAACCGACAAAGCGGAGGCCCCTGTCGTTGACCTGGCCGCCGACCTCGGGTTCGGTGATCCAGACGTCAGTGGCCGACTGGAAGCTCTTCTCGTCGGGGTCTGACACGCTCGGCGACTTCTTCACGACCGTCTCTTTGATGAGAAGGGCGATCGGGCTCTCGTAAACGTGGCCCAGCTTCATCGCTACTTCCAAGTTCTTCACCCGGTATTTCACCTCCGTTTCTGTCTTTCTCTTTGGTTCCTCTTTCTAAAAACATTTTGGTTCGGTCAAAAAGCAAGCTATTAAGCAGGTCATATATTAATACTAAGTCATTGCAATTGATTTATCTGTTAGTTATTATTATTATTATTTAACTTTCCGGGTAATCCCCATACTAAAATATATAACAATATAAAATACAAAACATAATTCAATAAAAGAGGTAAGAAGATATTAATTTACTACGTTATCAGCTCTATGTACATTCAACAGTTATAAATTACAATCAAACTTAAAAGAAAACAAAGCGATAACAATAAATGTATAATATAATAGTCCCCAATCTAATAATTATATGGATATATCCTCTATATATCTCTAACATTAAAATAACAAAAAATTAAACTTAACTAATTGTTCATGTTTTCCATTTCTGCCGATGACTAAATATAATAATGAATAGACGTTATAAAATAAAGATATTTCTTGCTCATTGTACTTTTTGTTACCATGAACTAAAACTCTCATATGTATATGTATAAATTAACAATATACATAATAGGCTTTGAGTAACAAAAAATATATTGATTTATATTATTTATTGAGTTTTATTCTTAGTAAATATCCTCGGCTTTATTATTGGGGCTGGGTTTTTATATTTTCCACTACTAAAGCATGTAACAATTTCAAGACTATCGCTAGAGGATACGCAAGAACTTCATAAAAGGCTCTCAGTGAAATGCTGTTCTAAACGGGCATGTAGCGAACTATATTCTCTTGGTACGTGGGGCATTGAGCTAGAAAACGGAAGCAGTTCTAATGCGCGCACTCACAAGCTGGGCATTGCACCTCTGGGTCCAAAGTATACCTCTGCGGGCCGACAATGAAAGAGAGTACTTTCCAAACAGACTAAGGTCCTAATGTATGGGATGTTAGACCTATTATGATGGAGTACTGTAGTATTGTATGGTCGCCCTACTATTATGTTTACAATAAGAAAATTGAAAGTGTACAAAATAAATTTTTAAGACTGATAGCATATAAAATGGGTTGTAGCTTGGAAGCAATTGATAATGGTAATATTAGAAATAATGTAAGATTACCATAATTAGAATTGAGAAGAATGCAATTAAATATTATGTTCACTTCTAAACAATAGCGCAAATTGTTTGGAATTACTTGGAATGATACCTATCAACGTTCCTCCTCACAATATTAGGTCACCTCTCCCTTTTAGAGTGCAATACGAGTCCAGAAATTATTTATTGCATCAGGGATTGTCTGAGCTGCTTCTTATATGTAATAATTACTCTGATAAAATTGATATTTTTACTTGTAAGAAAAGTGATGTAAAAAAATTATTTTCTGGATAATTGTTGCCTAATATAATTTAAGAGATTATTTGTATTATTGTAAACTTTGGTAACTATTTATTTATATTTATATAAGTTTAATCCCCATATATTAATTCTAAATCTCACTCTCTCTCTCTCTCTCTCTCTCTCTCTCTCTCTCTCTCTCTATATATATATATATATATATATATATATATATATATATATAATATATATATATTTATATATATTATTTAATATTATTATTGTTAATTTTATATAATTTTATTTTTAGTTACCACCATATTGTTTTGTGATGAAAACATGTTATTATATTTTACTTTGTATGCTCACCTGATTGAATATTTTATAAATGGATATTCATATCCGTCTATTTTGTAAAATAAAATAGAATAAAAAATGTTGCAGCTCAACATTGAGCAGCTCTGCGGAAGGTCCGTGTTGGCTAAGGACCACGGGCTATAGATCCATTCTTGGAGCATCGCTATATCTTTCATTTTTATGTATTTGCAGTAGCCTTCCGAAATCTCCCTCCATCTGGTTTTAATCTATGATATCTATGCTAGCTAAACATAATTTTCTTCAAGAAAACGATGGCACATATAATTCTAACACAATGATCTTATTGCGATAACATGTAATGTATATGACATCCATCATTATTTATATCTACAGTAAATACGTTGTTGATTTTTCTAATTCGTAATTTTCTGCAATACAACAACTCAAACTGACAAAACACAATTTGGTGTCAATGGTTTTTGGCGGTAGAGAAATGAATTGGGACAGATCCTCCTCGTAAGCACTGAGTATACTTTGAGGCCTGCTGAAGGTGTCGACCGGGATGAAGAAGAACTGCGGAGGGCAAGACCGTCCCTTGGCAAAAGATGTTGTGTTGTGCTGAAGGGTGTTCCAACAAGAACATGTTTGATGTCTTTAATCTTTCTATATTCGCCTGAGAAGAGTGAAGTTGACTAAGAAGTACTCACTGGGTCACTTGATAACGGCCAATCGGTTAATAATTATCAACAATCGAATTGACTTGTACGGTCAGCTGTCCGTGAAAGGTCACTACTTCCAAGTGACAACTCAAATTTAAGGCGGTTCGGTTATAGTAAGTTAGTGTACCGTATAGATTAACAAAAAAAATAAATAAAAACCCTTTCATGAACATAGTAAATAAGAAAAAAAGGTTAGTGTTTGCAAATAAACATTTAATGAAGCCTAACGTATTTCGGGACGATGTAGTCTTCATTGATGAAGATCGTTTTAAAATAACTGATTCCGATGGGCGAATAACAGTCCCGAGGAAGCCAAACACAGAATTTAAAGAACAAAATATGCAAGGTACAGTTAAACATGGAGGGTGGGAGGTGGTTTGGGGCTGTTGTTGTCGTGGCTGAGTGGCTAGCGCGCTAGTCTCTCATGCTACAGGTTGTGAGTTCGAATCCCAGTCCCGGAGGGGCTTTTATAAGGATGTAATTAAATGAGGATTCACTCACAGCCTCTCCCCTGGATATGTGAGACCCGTCAGCCAAATGGTGGCCACTCACAAAATTAGGCGTAGGGGGTGATGACCCTACACTATAAAATGCATCGAGAAGGTGAGCGTTATCTCCCTGGAGATTACACCGCGAATCCCAGGGCCTACACGGCCTGTCGCGCATCTGGAAGAAGATTATGGTCAGATTCAAGTATGTTGATATTTTAAAAACGAGTTTAAAAGAAAGGGCCACAAAAATAGGGCTGTGTAACATCCCAAACATAAAGCGCTATCTAGGAGGACTTGGCTGCTGTGCAACAGCCCAAACATAAAGCTCTATCTAGGAGGACATGGCTGCTGTGTAACAGCCCAAACATAAAGCGCTATCTAGGAGGACATGGCTCCTGTGTAACAGCCCAAACATAAAGCGCTATCTAGGAGGACATAAACTCCACCCGTGAGGCTTGGTCCTCCTTTGTCCCAAGCCAGGATAAAGGAGGAGGGATCGAGGAGTAACACCTCGTTAATAAACCCTGGTCCAGCTGGCCCGGCTGGTAGTACCTTGTGAGGGCTCCTGTCTAGGGTTACAGGATTGGGTGGTAGGCGCTCGGAGCCGTGGTGAAGGCAGGCCTACTAGGGGATCAGGACCACGAACTCAAACCTGCTAGTGTTGGGCAGCGGCAACGCTAGTATCTCAATGAGGCTGAAGGTGGCATATTGACTGGTTAGGCTCAATGAGAATCAAGGAGTAGAATACATACTGCGAGGGTGGACGCAGCTCTAAAGTCGTGGTGAAGACAATGCGTCTAGAGGGTGAGAACCTTGAACACAAATCTCCCTGCCCTTCAGGTAAAAAGGTTGGGCGAAGGGCTAACTACCCGTCCCCGGAAAACGTATACTGTTTTGAGACCTCAAAAAGAAATAGCCGGACTGTCTTTAAGGAAACGACCACGGATTTGTCATATGGATCTTTCATTTGCCCAATGGAATATTTTATCTTTACATAGACTGAGTTCGCTTCGGCAACTCCTACAGCAGCTGGACCTTTATAAAATAGACCTGGTCGCTCTACAGGAGGTGAGGTTGTGGGGAAGAGGGGTCCTGGAGAAGCGGTCCCACACCATCTACTACAGCTGCCACGATCAGCAGCATATTTCTGGTACTGGGTTTGTGGTCAGGGGAGCAGCCCGAGATCTTGTTATAGGCTTTACTCCAGTTAACCATCGAATCTGTGTTATTAGATTGAGGGGAAAATTCTACAATTACACTGTCCTGAGTTGCTATGCTCCCACTGAGGTAGCCCCAGAAGATGAGAAAGAAGAATTATACGTTCAGCTAGACAGGACTCTGGACAGCTGTCCGAGGAGTGATATTAAGGTCTTCATGGGGGACTTCAACGCCAAAATCGGCAAGGAGGAAGTTTTTAGGCCGACCATAGGAAAATATAGCCTCCACTACGAAACAAACGATAATGGACGTATGCTCATTAACTTTTCCGCATCAAAGGACTTGGTTGTGGGAAGCACCCTATTCCCTGGAAAAAGGATTCACAAAGGTACATGGCGCTCTCCGGATCGTAAGACGGTGAATCAGATTGACCACATATTGGTCAGTAGGAGGCACAGATCCAGTTTGATGAGCTGCAGATCATATCGAGGGGCTAATATGGACACCGACCATTACCTGGTAGTGTCCAAAATGAGAGCCAGGATATCAAACGTTAGGAAATCCATGGGAAAGAAGAGAGAGAAAATAGCTACAGCCAGACTGAGAATGCCGGATGTTAGTGACGATTACAGTCAGAAGCTTGATGAAGCAATCGTGGAAAATGGTGTACCAGATGGGCCTGTGGAAGAACAATGGAATGCGCTCTCATCCTTAATTAAAAGAGTGGCCCGGAAAACCCTTGGGAATGAGGAACGAAGAGTGCGGTCTCAATGGTTTGACGAAGAGTGTGCGATCGCAACAGAAAATAAAAACAAAGCGTACAAAAACATGGTTCAGAAGCGACACACCAGAGGAGCATCCAAGGAGTATTCAGATAGGCGGTGAGATGAAAAAAGGCTTCACCGTAAAAAGAAAAGGGAATAGGAGAGGAAGCAGCTTGAGGAAATAGAGGAGCACAGCAATCTACGAGAATCTAGAATCTTTTATCAAAAGGTTAATAAGAGTAGGGCCGGCTTTAAACCGCGTTTCAAGGCATGTAGAAATGAAGACGGGTCCATGGCCGTGGGAAAGGATGAAGTTCTTGCTCGATGGTCCCGTCACTTCGACACTCTTTTAAACGCGGGAGACCGAGAGGAGTGGGAAATACCAGGTGCAAATGATACTGAAACTCCCGACCCACCTACCTTTGATGATATCGAAGAGGCTGTCGAAAGACTCAATAACAATAAGGCTCCAGGTGAGGATGAGATTCCTGCTGAGCTCCTGAAGCATGGTGGAAATGAGTTTATGAGAGCCCTCTACAACGTAATCCTCACAGTCTGGACCGAAGAGAAAATGCCTCAAGAAAGGTGATATCCTGGAATGCTCTAATTACCGTGGCATATCACTTTTACAGTGCGCCTACAAGGTTCTCTCCAACGTCATTTATGGTAAGCTTCTACCATTTGCCGAGAGAAAAATAGGTAAATATCAGGCTGGTTTCAGAGGAGGTAAATCAACAGCGGATCAAATGTTTGGCCTGAGAATGATTCTCGAGAAGTCCCAGGAGTACAGAATGATTACCCATCATCTATTTGTGGACTTCCGGAGTGCTTATGATAGCATAAAAATGCCGAACTTGTACGCAGCGTTGGTAGAGCTTGGAGTTCCTCTGAAATTGGTTCGGCTGATCAGGATGACACATGGTGCACTGTACGCATTCAAACGGACCTCTCTCCACAGTTCGAAACTGAAAAAGGTGTTAGGCAGGGTGATGGCCTCGCCTGTTTGTTGTTCAATTTGGCTTTGGAAAAGGTAGTGCGCGATTCAGGGATACAGACTTCGGACACCATCTTCAATCGGCTGGTCCTAATTCTCGGCTTTGCTGACGACTTGACATTGTCGCAAGGTCATTTGAGTCCTTAGAAGATGCTTTCCTCAGGTTGGTGGAAGCAGCGAAGGATATGGGGATGCACATCAATCAGGAGAAGACAAAATACATGAGAGCTGGGCCGGGGACAGAGACTGCAGACCGACATCCTGTGATAATGGGCCCATTTGCGTTCCAGAGCGTTGACCAATTTGTGTACCTCGGATCAGTAGTAAATTGTGGAAATAGGATCTCCGGGGAAACAAGTCAGCGTCTCCTCAAAGCCAACAGGTGCTATTTTGGCCTCAGAAAGCACCTGAGAAGTGCCTACCTCACCCGTCGCATAAAGTGCCTTTTGTATAAGACCCTCATTAGGCCCGTCTTAACTTATGGATCTGAGACGTGGACCCTCACTGGTAAAGAGGAGAGGGATATCCTCATATTTGAAAGAAAAATCTTAAGAAAGATATTTGGGCCAGTTAAGATCGGGGAAAGCTGGAGGCGGAGGACAAACTTGGAGATCTACCGGATCTATGGCGAAGCTGATGTGATGAGGTTAATCAGCTTAGGAAGACTGCGATGGACTGGCCACGTAGTACGGATGCCAGACGATGAAATTCCCAAAAAGCTGCTGGATGGGAGGCTCCACCGGACAAGGGGAAGAGGAAGACCTCGGCTTAGATGGGAGGACACCGTTGCCAGGGATGCTCTTCGCCTACTTGACGCCCGCAACTGGCGAGCGGCTGCTCAAGACCGAACCACCTGGCGAAGACTTATTGAGGAGACCAAGGACCACATCGGTCTGTAGCGCCACGGATGATGATGATGAGGAGGACATGGCTGCTGTGTAACATCTCAAAAGTCTTCGAAACCCCTCCTCAATCACCTCATTTGAACTTGATTAATCATTTATAGGCCCGTCCTAAAGAATATTTAGAAAATACGATCTTTGATATGGAAATGATCTCAATGAAACATTAATTGAGGAATGGAATCAAATGAGGGTAAACAATGCATATAAATCAGTTACATCGGAACTTAGATGGCTTCAGTATGTAATAAAACAAAAATATTTCCCATAAACTATTTTTATACTGTTATTGTATTAAATATTGTTAGAAAATTTATTTTTTTGCCGAATATTTTTTTATTTATTTTATAGCTATTTGACTCCCTGTATGTATGACTCTCTGTATATATGACTCCCTGTATGTATGACTCCCTGTATGTATGACTCCCTGTATGTACGACTCCCTGTATCTATGACTCAGTGTATGTATAACTCAGTGTATGTATGACTCCCTGTATGTATGACTCCCTGTATGTATGACTCCCTGTATGTACGACTCCCTGTATGTATGACTCCCTGTATATATGACTCCCTGTAGGTATGACTCCCTTTATGTTTGACTCCCTGTATGTATGACTCCCTGTTTGTATGCATATAAAATCGGTCTCGAAAGATATTTGGCTGGTAGTTATAAAGAGAAGAAACAATAAAGCAAAAGATGGTGTAGGATATAGAGGATGGAGGATACAGGTAATATTAAACGCCTGGCCATCTTGGGAAGGTAATATGGAGCGTAGAAGACGTTCATGGTCGACTCGTCAACTATCCTCCCTTCGATGAGGATGATGTCAGCCACGTTCTCTTTGAAGTCCACCTGCATGCTGCTCTTCAGCTCGAACACGGTACCGTAATAGAGGTAGCTGAAGCACTCTTCCGCCACCCACCTCTGGTTTTATATATATATATATATATATATATATATATATACACACTCCCAGTCAAAAGTATTGCAACACCCCCAATTCTCTTAGACTTTTTTTTATATTTATAGTAATAATATTGATTAAATGAGAGATATTAGAGATTAGACATATCATTTTTATTCACTGTTTACCTACAAACGATGTTTGTTTCATTAATTTCAAATTTCCTTTCAAGTCTGTTCTCTCTTTTCTCTTAAGTTTACTTAGAACAATTAATTTTATTAAAAAAGGAATCGTTTAAGTGACGATGATGCAGTCAGAATCATCACTCCCTATGAAGAAGGCAAGTCATTGCGCTACATTGCGAATTGCCTTGGGATTCACTATTCTACTGTTTCAAGGACCATAAAAAGGTACAGAGGGTCTGGTAGTCATTCGAAACGTCCAACGTCAGGGCGTCCCAGGGTTACTAACCCCATAGATGACCGCTTCATTAAAATACAAGCACTCCGGAAGCGTAATTGTACTGCGTCTTGCATAGAAAACTTGATCGCTGGTGTTCGAGGGTTATCAATTTCGGAGTCAACGGTCATTAGAAGACTGAGACAGCCAAACCTGAGGTCAAGAAGGCCAGTGGAATGTCATCTGCACCGCAGAACACCGTGTAAAAATATTAAGATTTGCAAGGGAACACCAATCTTGGACTGTGGAGGAAGGAAAAAAGTTTTATTCATTGATGAGACGAGAGTGGCCCTTAACAGCCCAGATGGCCGTGAAAGAGTTTAGAGAACGGTATAGTCAGTGATGAACATTAGAAACTGAACCATTTGGAGGGGTTCTATCATGTTCTAGGGTGGCATATCGTGGGAGGCGCGCAACGAGTTAGTTGTTAATCCAAGGAATGCTTTGAGGTATGTAGAAATGATTTTCGAGATCATGTAGTGCCTTTATGCCATTCATAGGCTCTGAATCATTGTTTATGCTAGATAATGCTCGTCCACACAAGATAAGATGTGTTTCTGAATACCTGAACACCAATACAAGCTGAACCAATCAATGCTGTGAATACAAATATTCACAGCATTGATTGGCCAGCAAGAAGTCCTGACCTTAACCCAATCGGGCCCGTTTGGGATCATCTCAAAAGAAAGGTTCGGTCACGAGATTCACCTCCTACTACCCTTGAAATGCTAAAGACAGCTGTATTGGAGGAGTGGGACAGCTGTATTGGAGGAGTGGGACAATACACCCCAAGATTTGATTCAAAGTCTTATTACAAGTATGCCAAGATAGGTGGAAGTAGTCATTCAAGCCAGAGGGGGCAATACCTCTTATTAAATGTAAATTAAAAATTTAATTTAAAAGTTAAAATTGTAGACAAAAAAAGTAAGTATTCTAAATTTTTGTATATTGGAAGAAATATTGTAATTTATTTTAATAAAACTTGTTTATTTCCAGTTTAAAAATATTAATTGTTGACTTCAGAACCTTTCTTTATTATAGAAAAAAGAACGTTTTTGCAAAAGTCAAATATTTCTTAGTGTTGCAATACTTTTGACGGGGAGTTTATATGTATATATATATACTTATAGTAAACACACCCACACATATATATTATAACCTTAGGCCCCATCATCATCTCAAGCTGCTTAATCAAACAGGAAACCAAGCTGACGCTGTCATTTACTGCTCCTCAGTAACTTTAACTTTATTCATTAATATATATATATATATATATATATATATATATATATATATATATATATATATATATATATCTATGTGTGTGTGTGTGTGTATTTATTTAACTAAAGTAAGGATTTTAAACATGTAAGATATATGCTTAGGTTTGCTATATTGTTGTTTTTAGCATTAGTTAAGTATTTACAGAACAGATGTTTTGCTTTTCGCTTAAATCCTGCACTGCAGCCTCTGGTAGGCTTACTGTGAGCTGTTCATTATACCCATTATAATTTAGTTATTCGGCCATTACCCGAGTTATAATTATCATTATTAGTTACCATAATAATAATTCAAAATTATTATTTTATTTTATCATTACCGATAATAATGCTTTGTTTTATAATTTAAAATCTATAGAGTTTATAAAGAGGCCTAACCTACAACGTACGCTTAAAGTACAATATTAGGATTTGATATCTGTGGCGGTCGTGAAAAACTGAATAACTCGAGTTACATAAAAAATGTGTTAACTCCACGTATCGCTCCCTCAGACCGTCTCCCACGTCGTGTTAAATTGTTTAAAGAAATTTCTTGGTGGAAGAAATTTCAGATGGAAAGAAAGCTGTATGTTATAACTTCATTTTGGATATTACGTGAAGTTTTAGTCGCTCACCTGTAAAATGAAAGATTTTGACTTAACCACTTATTCACGATCGCCACAGATATTATGGCAATCTAAGAAGGGTCTTTCTTTAATATAGTTTTAATGTTATTGCTAAAAAAGTACCTTTCGGCAGAATATTTAATGCATGGCATTAGAATATGTTTCGGTTGCTGTTACCATTGTTACAACCGGGCAGTGAGATATATAAACAAAACCCCTGATAGAGCTATTGCCTTTATGAATCTGACCAAACTGTAAGGATCGGTGAGTTCAAAAAGCTGAGGATCTGAAATGCAGTCGCCGAAGAGGTAAGACGACTCCACATGACATGATGCTCACTTTCATTTTCCCTCTTGAAGATCGGCGAGGCTTCTAATTCAGAATTGGAGAATTAAAATCAATTCCAATAAATTCCAACAAATTACTTTTACCCTTCGTCGAAAACTTATGACATCCTGCCCTACAGTGTCCTTTAATGGTATTCCGCTTGTCCCGGTTGAACAGATCCGCTATTTAAGACTCCTGTTTGACTAACGACTTACATGGAATCCGTATACGAGACTGAAAAGACAAGAAACTGCACGACGATTTCGGCTACTCCAACACATACTAGACAGACGCTCAAACCTTTCACTTAACTACAAAAGTCTCATCTACATGACCATCATAAGGCCTATCTGGTCCCACGGAGTTGAGCTTTGGGGCTCTACTAAACCACCAAACTCTTCCCGTATCCAATCCTTACAATCTAAAATCCTTTGCAAAATCATTAACGCTCCTTACTTTGTCACGAATAAAATCATCCACCAATGACCTTAATGTTCTATATGTTGCTGATTTGGCCTGTACCAGATATCACTTCTTCCATTAAAAACTCCACTCCAACTCTAATCCATTAGTTTCAATCCTGGCTTCATCTTCAATTCCTGATAATTCTCCGAGGCGTAGCTAGACTCACTACCGAAGAGTGCTGCCAATGGGCGGTTTCTCTACATGTTTATTTCATGTGTTATAACATTTTAGCATATTTACTTGATGTATTTTTTGTACAATTGTAAATTTCAATAAAAATAGATTTTAAAAAAATAGTTCATTTGAAATAGAAAATAGCATAAACCGAATACGATAGGAAGCTTTGATATTTGTATAGTGTTTGATAACATATACTTATTACGAGGTGTTAAAAGGTGTTAACGACTATAGGGGTACTCACTACGTTTGCTATAGCATGCTATTTGTGTTATTTTGCTAAGCCCGTCGAGTTTCTACAGTTATTTCCTGTATAAAATTGATGGGTTTAGCACAAATAGCATGGTATAGCAAACGTAGTGAGTACCCCTTATATATTAATTTATACATTAGATAGTATGTACAAGATAAATATCCTTCCGTAAGATATTGCTAGTTATAAGAACTAGTTAGCATGGCAATGATTGATAGCTATTGTATAATATAGGTAGTTATTGACTTTAATATAAGTAGCTATTGTATAATATAGGTAGTTATTGACTTTAATATAAGTAGCTATTGTATAATATAGGTAGCTATTGTATAATATAGGTAGCTATTGTATAATATAGGTAGTTATTGACTTTAATATAAGTAGCTATTGTATAATATAGGTAGCTATTGTATAATATAGGTAGCTATTGTATAATATAGGTAGCTATTGTATAATATAGGTAGCTATTGTATAATATAGGTAGCTATTGTATAATATAAGTAGCTATTGTATAATATAGGTAGCTATTGTATAATATAGGTAGCTATTGTATAATATAGGTAGCTGTATAATATAAGTAACTATTGTATAATATAGGTAGCTATTGTATAATATATGTAGCTATTGTATAATATAGGTAGCTATTGTATAATATAAGTAGCTATTGTATAATATAGGTAGCTATTGTATAATATAAGTAGCTATTGTATAATATAGGCAGCTATTGTATAATATAAGTAGCTATTGTATAATATAAGTAGCTATTGTATAATATAAGTAGCTATTGTATAATATAGGTAGACCTTGTATTGCGGAAGGTGCCTGAAGAGGAGCTTTGATATCTTGATGGCGATGGACTTCCAGACGTTGGCGCGCCTAGCTATTGTATAATATAGGTAGTTATTGACTTTAATATAAGTAGCTATTGTATAATATAGGTAGTTATTGACTTTAATATAAGTAGCTATTGTATAATATAGGTAGTTATTGACTTTAATATAAGTAGCTATTGTATAATATAAGTAGCTATTGTATAAATGAGGTAGCTATTGTATAATATAAGTAGCTATTGTATAATATAAGTAGCTATTGTATAATATAAGTAGCTATTGTATAATATAAGTAGCTATTGTATAATATAGGTAGACCTTGTATTGCGGAAGGTGCCTGAAGAGGAGCTTTGATATCTTGATGGCGATGGACTTCCAGACGTTGGCGCGCCTAGCTATTGTATAATATAGGTAGTTATTGACTTTAATATAAGTAGCTATTGTATAATATAGGTAGTTATTGACTTTAATATAAGTAGCTATTGTATAATATAGGTAGTTATTGACTTTAATATAAGTAGCTATTGTATAATATAGGTAGTTATTGACTTTAATATAAGTAGCTATTGTATAATATAGGTAGTTATTGACTTTAATATAAGTAGCTATTGTATAATATAGGTAGCTAATGTATAATATAAGTAACTATTGTATAATATAGGTAGCTATTGTATAATATATGTAGCTATTGTATAATATAGGTAGCTATTGTATAATATAAGTAGCTATTGTATAATATAGGTAGCTATTGTATAATATAAGTAGCTATTGTATAATATAGGCAGCTATTGTATAATATAAGTAGCTATTGTATAATATAAGTAGCTATTGTATAATATAGGTAGACCTTGTATTGCGGAAGGTGCCTGAAGAGGAGCTTTGATATCTTGATGGCGATGGACTTCCAGACGTTGGCGCGCCTAGCTATTGTATAATATAGGTAGTTATTGACTTTAATATAAGTAGCTATTGTATAATATAGGTAGTTATTGACTTTAATATAAGTAGCTATTGTATAATATAGGTAGTTATTGACTTTAATATAAGTAGCTATTGTATAATATAAGTAGCTATTGTATAAATGAGGTAGCTATTGTATAATATAAGTAGCTATTGTATAATATAAGTAGCTATTGTATAATATAAGTAGCTATTGTATAATATAAGTAGCTATTGTATAATATAGGTAGACCTTGTATTGCGGAAGGTGCCTGAAGAGGAGCTTTGATATCTTGATGGCGATGGACTTCCAGACGTTGGCGCGCCTAGCTATTGTATAATATAGGTAGTTATTGACTTTAATATAAGTAGCTATTGTATAATATAGGTAGTTATTGACTTTAATATAAGTAGCTATTGTATAATATAGGTAGTTATTGACTTTAATATAAGTAGCTATTGTATAATATAGGTAGTTATTGACTTTAATATAAGTAGCTATTGTATAATATAGGTAGTTATTGACTTTAATATAAGTAGCTATTGTATAATATAGGTAGCTAATTGTATAATATATGGTAGCTATTGTATAATATAGGTAGCTATTGTATAATATAAGTAGCTATTGTATAATATAAGTAGCTATTGTATAATATAGGTAGCTATTGTATAATATAGGTAGCTATTGTATATAATATAGGTAGCTAATGTATAATATAAGTAACTATTGTATAATATAGGTAGCTATTGTATAATATATGTAGCTATTGTATAATATAGGTAGCTATTGTATAATATAAGTAGCTATTGTATAATATAGGTAGCTATTGTATAATATAAGTAGCTATTGTATAATATAAGTAGCTATTGTATAATAGAGGCAGCTATTGTATAATATAAGTAGCTATTGTATAATATAAGTAGCTATTGTATAATATAAGTAGCTATTGTATAAATGAGGTAGCTATTGTATAATATAAGTAGCTATTGTATAATATAAGTAGCTATTGTATAATATAAGTAGCTATTGTATAATATAAGTAGCTATTGTATAATATAAGTAGCTATTGTATAATATAGGTAGACCTTGTATTGCGGAAGGTGCCTGAAGAGGAGCTTTGATATCTTGATGGCGATGGACTTCCAGACGTTGGCGCGCCTCTCCTTGCTCCGCTCGCTGCGCCATAGAACCTGGTTCACGCACCGGTACGGGATGTACACCAGCTAATATCATAAAACATAGTATGTCAGTTATTTCAAAACCATTTCCATTATATCATTTAATTATCCTAAGAACTAGAGGTTCGTTCTTCGATTATATATGAAATACAACAGATGTTTAAATAAAAACAGCTGTTACCATAATAAAGAGTGATAATGTATAGTTCCAATGTATAGTAATTATTTAATACAATTAAGAAGATATAATATTAGCGAGGAGGATGGGATCCGAAACGACTTATATCATCGATACTGAACCAAAATCGTAACTATAATTGGGATGAAGCCGAATATACTGGGTCGTTGTCAAGCACTTTAGTTTGGATCTAATGGATTACCAGGACATCAAGCTAATGCAACAGCAAAGGCTAGCTTCTACAATGAACAATGCATAGTATGAAATAGGAAACCCATCATTGGCTAGAGACGAGATTTTGTTCTAAATAGGAAACCCATCATTGGCTAGAGACGAGGTTTTGTTCTAAATAGGAAACCCATCATTGGCTAGAGACGAGGTTCTGTTCTAAATAGGAAACCCATCATTGGCTAGAGACGAGGTTCTGTTCTAAATTGGAAACCCATCATTGGCTAGAGACGAGGTTCTGTACTAAATAGGAAACCCATCATTGGCTAGAGACGAGGTTCTGTACTAAATAGGAAACCCATCATTGGCTAGAGACGAGGTTCTGTACTAAATGGATGTTGGAGTTCAACCTGAAGAACAATATACCCATGGAGATCAAATGGTTGCTGGTTCTGAGCTCAGTCATCTTGGTCTCTGGATACTCATCAAATAAAAGAAAAACAGCAATTATTGGAAGAAATTTTTAATGTTTATTTGTTTGAAGTTTTTTTTTTCATATTTATTTTTAAGGGGGAAAACTATTATATATTAAATAAAACAGACGTTTCAATAACAACAGCCGTTAGAATAATAAAGAGTGAAAATATATGATCCCTAAGTGTGTGATTATTTAATAGCATTGACAATATATAATACCCTAGATAGCTATATACTCTAACATAACTGTCTTTATTGCCTTTATACATTACAAACCCTAGGGACTCCAGAGCTCAAGCATCCAACATCTCCTTCTACCCCAAGCCTCCGTCAGGATCTGCCAGGTCAGAGAATCAAGATAGTCCTGTTATAATAATTTCTTCTTACATCTCGGGACAGGTTAAAAAAATAGTAACAATTGAAAACGACAACAATTAGTAGGAGTCAGGAACTGTAATGTAGGGGGAACCGATCACCGATAGCGCACGAGTACGGCCGAAGTCTACCGAACACCATCGGAGTCGACATTCCCCCTGTTTCCCCGGCCACACTTAGCGGAGTGGACCGGCGAGGAAAGGCAATTCGTCTATCGAACTCTCTCCCCTACAATTACCATCTGAGTCTACCGGCAATTGCCTTTCCTCTCCGCTGAGTTTGGCCACCCTTCGGCGATTCTAATCGGATTTCTATGATGTAAATAAGAAGCGGTGCCAAGTAGTAGTAGCAGGTAGGGTGCAGCTCATCTGTGCGACATAGAACCTCAATGAAATTCTAACCCAAATTAAAGTTCCTAAAATAATTATATTAAAAAGGTTTTGAGAAATAAATATTTTTTTGAGAGCATTGAAAGTGTGCCATGTTGATAATATAAATTTTGAGATATTTCTAAAAATGATCATACATGAACAGATGTTTCGCAGATTACATTCATATCATAACTTCTTTCAGTTACAGCACCAATTTCTCCAATAACATTTCCGGAAGGAATATAAGTCATCATTCCATTATTTGCAGTAATACTGTCTAAATAATCACAATTAGGCAGCAGTCCATATTTCACGAAATTCTGAAAAAAAAAAAAAAAAAAAAATCATCAACAGAAAAACGTATCAAGACATTATATGTTTAACGTAATCGCCATACTTGCAACCTACAGTTAACTAAACTAACGCCATCATGTTGCTTAACTAAAAAAAAAAAAAAAAAAAAAAAAAAAAAAAATTCTTTGTAATAAAAATATAAATGAAGCAGTGTGGACTTCATAGAAATTGCATCACTTAATTCTTTACGGTAATGTTATTTTTTCTACTTCATACGCTCAATGAAATAAAGAAATTAATAAAAAGAAATGATGTTTCCTTCTTCTTGGTTAGTAGTTTTAATTACTACAAGAATAAAATCTGCAATTTGGTAGAATTTCAAGTGGAAGCATCTTGTCGGAAAATAGCGGTAACACAAATCAACAGCGGTAACACAAATCAATAGCGGTAACACAAATCACAGCGGTAACACAAATCAATAGCGGTAACACAAATCAACAGCGGTAACACAAATCAATAGCGGTAACACAAATCAACAGCGGTAACACAAATCAACAGCGGTAACACAAATCAATAGTGGTAACACAAATCAATAGCGGTAACAAAAATCAACACAGCGGTAACACAAATCAACAGCGGTAACACAAATCAATAGTGGTAACACAAATCAATAGCGGTAACAAAAATCAACAGCGGTAACACAAATCAACAGAGGTAACACAAATCAACAGCGGTAACACAAATCAACAGCGGTAACACGAATCAATAGCGGTAACACAAATCAACAGCGGTAACACAAATCAATAGCGGTAACACAAATCAATAGCAGTAACAAAAATCAACAGCGGTAACACAAATCAACAGAGGTAACACAAATCAATAGCGGTAACACAAAATCAACAGCGGTAACACAAATCAATAGCGGTAACAAAAATCAACAGCGGTAACACAAATCAACAGAGGTAACACAAATCAACAGCGGTAACACAAATCAACAGCGGTAACACAAATCAACAGCGGTAACACAAATCAATAGCGGTAACACAAATCAATAGCGGTAACAAAAATCAACAGCGGTAACACAAATCAACAGCGGTTACACAAATCAACAGCGGTCACAGTTTTGAAAATTAATATTATTCATTTTACGAGACACTTTAAATTTCATTATTTCTTTTCACTGATTTTGATCTGCTATTCTTTAATTTGTAATATATAATATTATATTTTTGCGTAATAGGCTTTTTTACTTTCACTTACCTATATATGAAAATTATAGCAGAGGAGATTAACCAAATATGGGCTACCATTTTGTTTTTGCCTCAAAAATAAAAAAAATTAACTAACTATTTATTGACGTCAAAATAATCACACATACATTTTTAAGGAGCTAAGTAACAATCTTATGTTGTTAATATTATAATATATTATTAAATTGAGCATTAAACAAAATATAAAATAGACGCCAGATATGGAACAGCTACTCAAATATGGGCTACAAGTAGAAACTTCAATATATTGTATGAAAATAACAATAGTAAATATTTATCTTATAAGAGATGAAATTACTTTGATGGATAGAAGAAATTAAATCACATAATTTAGTTACAAAAATCCTATCACCAGGTGTCTAACTCTGGCCCAGCACGGCCATTATGGTTCCAGAGCTTAATGAATTATTAATTAATTATTCACTGTTAATTAATTATTATTAATCTTAATATATTATTTTGCAAATTGTTACGTACTGCCATCATGTATGCCATTCTGCGAAGATCAGTCCTTGTCAATCCATGAAATTTGCTTTCTAACTTTAAAATATATTCTACTAAAACGTTTTCTAATTATGTATCCTCAACCTTGTTTTTCTGTACTTAATAAATCATATGTAGCAAGTAATAAATCGACCAAAAATCATACAATCAAACTTATATTGATGAAAATCATACAATCAAACTTATATTGATGAAAATCATACAATCAAACATATATTGATGAAAATCATACAATCAAACATATATTGATGAAAATCGTACAATCAAACTTATATTGATGAAAATCATACAATCAAACATATATTGATGAAAATCATACAATCAAACTTATATTGATGAAAATCATACAATCAAACTGATATTGATGACAACAATTGTTTTCGATAATTGTTACTATCCCATATTAAAGGACTAGCCCACATTTAGTTACTCTCCTCTAAGGGAAAGTATTGCGATCGTGAAAAATTTCGAATTCTAGTTTTAATCGGAAATACACTTTTTACGGTCCCCTGAGTCCAAAAGACCAAGTCCCGCAAAAAGGTCTGTGTGTGTGTTTGTGTGTTGTGTGTGTGTGTGTGTGTGTGTGTGTGTGTGTGTGTGTGTGTGTGTGTGTGGTGAGTCTAGCACGAAAACAAAAAGTCGTACAATACTGAAATTTCGTATATAAGACAACTGTAATATGCTCGATATATTACAGCAACTATTTCATGAAAATCGGCTAACCAAAAGAGCATTTTACACCTTAATATGATTTTATCAAAAACGGCTCTAAGGATTTTGAATAAACTCGCTATATTGATGTCAAATTTAATGGATTTTTTTTAATACCATGGAGGTTTCATTCTGGTAGAAATGGATTGACAGGGCTTAAATACCGTTATTTTAAATTTTCTTCCTCTAAACTACCTCTAATTTTGTATATTCCAAAAGATTAACCATATCATCTAAATGGCATTGACGAAGGACGGCTAAATATACATATTGGACGACTTTGATGACCAACGAAAGGATAAAAGAGCAAAACTATTTTTTAATGTAATTTTTTTTTTTTTTTTATGATAAGAAAAGTAATATAGACATATAATATACCGTTGGAAAGAGAAAGATTTAAGAAAAATATCACTTGATACAAAATGTTGTAAAAGGTAATATAAAGTGACAAATATGGAATAAACTTATTACTGATTAACAATTTAATATATTTATTATATTTAATCTCAATCATATGTTTCCAACGAAAATGAATACACGTTTTATTAAAATCAACTTCAAATATTTTTTTAATTTAAGTATATTTAATAGTTTTTAAATTGATCTTAACAGTCGAGGTAAGTGAAAGTCGTGTGTTGACCGAACCAGATTTTTTAAAAACATGCGATAATGTTTAATTTTGCATAGTTTTTGTTATGAAGTGATGCAATTTCTATGACTACAGCTGTATATTAAAATAAAATATATTTTTAAAAAATTTGACACCGAATCCTTTTATTGTAATCTTGTAATATTCGAATGTTTTTCATTCGGACTAAATATTATCCTAAAAGAAAGAATTTTCTGGAGATTATCCACTCTCTTCCCACTCCACACTTCCACTTAAAGCCGCCATATTGTTCTAAGTGTTCAGAACCACCATATTGTTTAAAGTGTTCACAGCCGCCATTTTGTTTTCAAGTGTTCACAGCCGCCATATTATGCTATGTGCAATGAGCCGAATATTTTTATTTGATTACAATAACTTTAAGCACTTGTAGAGATGCATTATTTTTAACTCTGCAACTCATTATTTTTAAATTGATATTTACAAGTCTCAATTGATTCTTAATGATGAAAACTGTACAATGTAGGTTGTAGGTATGATGTCGTTCTGGAATTCTTTAGAAGAGGGTATACTTGCCTTAATGGTACAATTGCTGGGGAGATAGGAACAAGTAGCTAACCCGTTGATAACTATGTACATTCCTGCTGGAAATTCACCCGCACTTATTATTTTCTGTTTGGGACTGAACATTACGAAACGCGATGCTTCCTAAAATATATTAATGTCGTTGTATTCATAGCCATTCATTGAAGGCTATTAAGAAAGGTTTAGGCATATCATTGCTCAATTTCTTTTAATTAATTATGTTCTTAATCTATCTCTGTCCTCGCCAGCATGTTGAGTTTGCATCTAAAACATACAAATTATCTGCTCCATGTTGAAATTGTAACTAATACATTTACATAAAACCTAACCATCGAAATTACGAAGTGACCAACATTATATTTCTATATTTTTTTTTGTAAAATATGAACTGGAATCAAGAAAATGATATATGGTTCGTTGGATTCTGAAACATTGTAAAGGGTGTTTCGTAATTGAACGGCACTATTAGGTACGTGTTCACTAATACAAAATAAACAAAAAAGATCATCTATCTATCTATCTATCTATCTCTCTCTCTTCTCTCTTCTCCTCTCTCTATATATATATATATATATATATATATATATATATATATATATATATATATATATATATATAGATATATAATACAAATCTCTTGTCACGATGTATGTTGGCGATCAAATCTGAAATAACTGAACCGACTTTGATGAAACTTGGTAAGCATCTCTTATCTGGTCCAACTTAAAAGACCTATCATAATAGTTTTTATTACAATTTTAAATGGTTGAAAAATACATTTTTATAAAACGTAAAACAAAATTTGTTTAACTATGGCAACACTGTTTCCCAGTTACCTTCGAATATATTTACATATGTGATTATCAATTCAAATATAAGTGTGTGTTGATAGTTTCTATGCTTTCTTATTTATAAAACATACATTAACTCCATAGTTTCCAGTTATAATAAAATACATATTACTACACGTTTCCAGAAGAATTATAAGTACTTATTTGAATGAAAATCAAATTTCTTACCATTTGGAAGCAAAATCATCTTAATTAAATTAATTAACAAAGATACTATTCCAATGATACTATTTAAGCATTTTGAGCATCGTAGTGTAGGTTTCCGTAGAAACATGTCAATTATTATTAGTTTTTACAAATAATTCAAAGTGTTAATCTTTCGCATAGAAAAAACAAAAAAAAAAAACATAAAAGGGCTTATTTCTGGATCTTAAAAAAACCCATTTTTTTCAGAAGAAAGGCGGTTGTGGAATATACCCATCAAAGGTGCAAAGGAGTTATGATGCTATACAACGGAAATGATTAAATAATAAAACGATGTTATAGAATAATTTGGATGTGGCTACTTGGTACTGTCTGTTAATTATAACATTAGAGTAAATAAAATTGATATCTCACATGAAATAATAATCTTTTATTTATCATAAACAGAGTAGCTCATTGTTATTCACCTGTATTTCCTTTATATAACCTCATTCAACATATTGTTTTTTGTTGTTTATTTATTTAACGCCCTTTTATGCTGCTGTGGCTAATCGGACGATGCTACAATGGGAGTCCTGAATTTTCCCTATCCAGATTTTATAAGGATAGGGATCTTTAACAATTACCTGGACATCGTACAGGCTCGGTACAAAATGTTTACGTCTCCTCCGAAGGACGGCATAACTAAGGATTTTTCATTCCCATAAGAAAATCCTAGGAACTCGGAACCTTGGGCATAAGAGGCTGTTATGCTAAACACCATGCTACAGGTAATCCCTAATTCAACATAGTCACTATCAACATCTTTCGTAATTTGTAGCAATTTTAATTTAAATT
This sequence comes from Piezodorus guildinii, assembly GCA_023052935.1. Taxonomy (NCBI): domain Eukaryota; kingdom Metazoa; phylum Arthropoda; class Insecta; order Hemiptera; family Pentatomidae; genus Piezodorus; species Piezodorus guildinii. The sequence continues at coordinate 226,495 of CM041292.1, read as the reverse complement.
ATTTTATTTATCAAATTGAATTCACCAAACCGCAAACAAAGACAATGAAGTGTAGTTTTTATTCTACTTTTTTCAATGTGTCTCGATATTAGAAACAAGATATCTATAGTTATACTTGCTGTAACCCGCGGCTTTGCTCGCGAATATTTCATTTTGTCTAAATGCGTTTATGATGGAGCAGTTGTTTAGGGATGTGGTAACAAAGAAACTACCAATAAAAAACACTTTCTTTATTACTTTCACTTACTATTTATTTATTGCGATCATGAAAATTTTCGATTTCCAGTTTTCAACGGAAATACACGTTTTAGGACCCCCTGAGTACAGATCACCAAGTTCCGCAAAAAAGTCTGTGTGTGTGTGTGTGTGTGTGTGTGTGTGGTAACTCCGGGGCGGAAACGAAAAGTCCTATGAAACTGAAATTTCATATTTAAGGCAAATATACGCCCGAGACGTTACAACACCATTTTCATCAAAATGAGCTTACCAGAAGAGCCACTTTATACTATGGATTTTGCACCTTTTAAGATTTTAGAAAAAATATTATCAAATACACGGAATTTTGAAGGTTAATGGAGAGTGATGTAAAGCCGATTAAACTAACTGATTGTTGTAGATAGAAATGTAATAGATTATTTATAAAACACATGTTTTGATTGAAATTCAAAATAATTTATTATTTAACCATTTATTTATATATTTAAATGTATTTAAAAATTCTTAAATTGATTTTAACGACGTTAGAATTGGTTTTTAAAAAATTATCGGAAGCAGGTTTCCGTTGTAATTTAGAAAAATGTGATTTTTTTAAAGAGGAGATTAAGTACTTAGGACACATAATTGACAGACAAGGTATCAGAAAGGATTTAAGCAAAATTTCTTCAGCAAAGGAGTGGCCTCAACCAAATTCCGTATCGAAGTAAAATCATTTTTAGGTTTTGTTAATTATTTTGGAAAATTTATTAAAAATTTGTCAGATATATTGGAACCACTTTATAGGCTAACTTCGTGAAACTTTCGCAAGATACGGCATACCTAAAGTTCTGGTGACAGATAATGGTGCACAGTTCTGCTCAAAAGAATTGGACGAATTTCGTAAAAGTAATGTTATTTCACAAATATTAACACCTCCTTTCCACCCGTCAAGTAATGGTGCGGCGTTAAACTCAATAAAGAGCTTCAAAAAAGGTCTGTTAAAATCCTTGGATGATTCTCAAAAGGAACGGGTTTCCACGGCAACCGCAATCAGTCGGTATCTATTCTCTTATAGGATTTCTATCCATAGTACAACTGGAGAGACTCCAGCTAAGCGGATGTTAGGGAGAGAAATCCGAAGCAGGATGGATGCCCTGATAGATGAATGAACGCCAAGAGTTGAAGAAAAGGAAGGGAGGAAGATGGAGTTCCGGCGAGGAGAAGATAGAAGATGTGTACGTTCAGGACTACAAGGAGTCGCCATCAGGAAAGGGAACCAAGTAGATCCGAGCTGTCGTTACAGGAAGGCTTGGAGAATGGCTTTACCTGTTGAGGCCTGAAGGCACCGAGCTTACCTAGAAGAGGCACGTCGACCAAATGCTGAAAACATTTGGTACAGTCAGCGAGGAAGATGAAGGCGAGGGTGAAGGGGGGGAGGTGTGATAGCGTGATAACACTATCACTGTATATATTTATTGTAAAAAACATATGTTTTTGTTAGTTAGTAATGGATAACCTCAATGAGGGAATAAAACGTTGTTTTTGTTGTTGAATATTATTTAATGAGTTTATTACAGCCAATTTCCAAGAAGACCTGGATAGACTCAGTGCAATCTGAATCTCCCTCCACTACCCACTGGCAAGGTCCTCGTATCCTCACTTTCCCCTCCTCCCCCCCATTTTGACTATGGCTGCGTGATGTATGATGGCCTTTCGACTGAGTTTGAGGACAGGCTGAGACGAATCATGAACATCTCATATAATAAGATTTGTCTTCAGTGCATCTAAAAGGTCTCATGTCAGCCACTTATACAGCGAGTTAAAGTGGGTGCTTCTCCCAACTCGCAGAAAATACTTCCAAGGATCATACCTTTACCAAACCATCAACTCCTAACATCCTCCCTGTATCCACAGTCTCCTTCAATTTAAATCCTCAGTCCACTCTCTTGAATCAAGATCGCGCCATTCTGACCTTTCATCGTCCCTATCCATAAAACTAACACTTTTGATAGTTGCTTTATTATCCGCTCTACTACCCTCTGGAATTCTCTACCTACCCATATCCGCCATACTGCTTCTCTATCCTCATTCAAATCCCAACTTTTCGAATACCTCCTGTCATCCCAAAGAGACGCTCAACAATTGTGATATTTAAATTCTAGGTATTTAATTTTTAATGAAGACAATACGTGTCTAAATGTATATATTGATTGTCAATTCATTTATTTTTCATTTTGTTCAAGACAATCGTTTCCGGGAGATTTTATGTTTTCTTGTATAATATTTATTGTTCTTTGTAAATAATAACTATGTTAATTTTGCTGTTGGCCAGACATGTCATATGATATTATTTCATATTTCAATGTTCATTCCTGTTATAGTAAAGGGACCCAGTCCCAGAATAAATATTTCTATTCTTATCAAACAAAGAATAACATTTATCTTTTCAATTGTTATTATTAGACTGACAATAAAGCCCCAAACACAAACATCTCATTGTTTATTCTTATTTATTTGTATCACTTTAGAAGTTTCAATAATAATAAGATTTAATCAAATTATTTCTTGTTAGATACCATATTGAAGAACCTTTCTTACAACTAATTAGCAAATTTGTTTATAAATACAAATAATAATAATATAGCAATAATTTATTTGGGTATTCATGATTTATCGATCTATATAGGTCGTCTTTATCGATTATTTATCGATGTATATAGGTACATAGGTCGTCTCAAACTTTTGACCAGTAATAAGAATATACTATAATATACTTATTTTTAATAAATGTTCTTTAAAGAAAAAATTAATTTAAACACTTTTTACTTTATTAAAATTCAATTTACTCTCAGGGTATGGTATGGGTTCTTGACAATCAGACACATTTTTATTATTTAACTTTTTTAATTATAATAATAAGTTACAAAGACAATACAACAATATGCAGGCTAACTAAGATAATACAACAATATGCAGGCTAACTAAGATAATACAACAATATGCAGGCTAACTAAGATAATACAACAATATGCAGGCTAACTAAGGTCATGCTCCACATTCAGACAGCAGCTCCTTCCCCTTTCAGGTCCCAACTCCCTCTCAGCTCTTTCTACCTGCTATTTTATACCTCCCTAACCATCCCTAACCATCCAACATGGATGTTATGTTTACAGACAAACATTAATATTGGAGCTGTTTTGATTTGTTAGCCTGCCTAACCTAATATTTAAATAATAAATAAATAAATAATTCTATAGTTAATAAAATAAATGGGTATATTAAAATACATATATTTGATTTATGTTATCTACTGGTCCTAAGGTTCAGTCAATAAATAATCAATTTTATTTAGGGTACGTTTTGAGAATTTATTGTTCTCATATTCATGACCTAACAGTGGAAAAAACACCTAAAGAATATTAAAATTTTCATGCAATAATTAATAGATGATGTTATTGTTAGAGAGGCAGAAACATTTTTGAATAAATTTAAGTATGCATTGTACATATAATAGATATACAGTAGTTAAATAGTGTTCTCAATTAGAATTAAAAAAATTCATAACGTAAATACATTTAAAATGAATTAAAACAAATACATATAAAAGAAATTATTACAAATTTACTTACAATTTGAGACAAACTAGTGTCTTACATTGTATTGGGGAGAGGGGCGACAGCACACTCGCTCGCAGCCTCAACTCGAACGTTAAGTTTGAGTAGCCGAATCCCTGATATTTATATAGGTTTCGTTATGGGTTTATTATGTAACTAACTTTGTAAAATACATATATTGAGAGAAAAAAAAATACAAATGAAACAAATAAAATTAACTTTCTGAGAAAAGTAAAGAGTAATTAGGATCACGAGGACGATTGCGGGGCGACGATGGCGAGCGATGAAGGCGACAGGGACGAAGGCGACAAGCGAAGTAGCGACGTGCCTCTGCTGTAACTCAGAGCACTCTCCTTCCCGAGTGGTCACTATCACTTAATCCCTCTTTATGTAAACAGAGCCCTCCTTTTGCGTCTGAACTTAATATTAACGATATATATATACATTACAAAAAACTAAATTAGTATTTCCAAATTCTTAACACATTGACTTATGCATGAACTACATACTTTGAAGAATACTCAAACAAAGATGTTAAGAATAGTTCTGAGAGGGATTTTCCGAATTACTTTCTCCCCTCCCCCCCCTTTGTTTGGTACGTGCTTCATAGCAATATTTTTCTACAATTAGGCTGAGAACAATGAAGATGAGAACAATAAATCCTCAAAACGTAGCCTGAATAAAATTGTTAATTTCATATTTAAATAAGCACTCAATAACTTCCTTTTCTTTTTCTTTTCTTTTTTTTTTTTAGGTTCAGTGATAACAAAAAAAAAATGAAATCCAGGAAGAAATAAAGTACCGATTAATGGTGGGAAATGCGTGTTATTGTTCAGTAGCTAAGTTACTTAGTTCGCGGCTTCTATCTAAAAACTTTTTTTTTTTTTAACTTTAAATCTTTATTTACACCTGTAAATAATACAATGAACAATCAGTGAATGTGCGGTCAATTTTAAGAAACATGGCGTGATAGGCATGAGGGAGAGCAGCACCCAGAGGTACCTACTCCTGGCATGAAATTAGTGTGAGTTACTGAGGGAGAAGGTCTCTCATCCAACTCCTCTTCAGCCTTCTGTAGGCATTTCCTGGCATGAGTGTTGTGGCCATGACATTGATTAGTGTGTTAGGGTGACCTTGTAGTTTGTCGTGGAAACGTTTGTAGTGTGTCCGTATGTGCTCATTGACGGTTGGCATCTTAAGGTCAGTATGTAAAGTTATGTTGGTAACGTACCACGGTGCTTTTGTAATTGTTCTAAACGTTTTAGCTTGAAAGATTTGAAGTTTGTTAATGTGAGTCTTTTTAGCTATCCCATATATCTGTGATGCGTAAGTCCAAATAGGTTTTAGTAGGTAAGTATAGGTGTTTAATTTCTGTCGAAGTTTTAGTTTCGAGTGTTTTGAAAAGAGTGAGTAAAGAAGTCTCAGTCTTTGGTTAAGGGTTTTCTTTTTTTTGTTAATATACGGGCCCCAAATCATTCTTCTGTCAAACGTCAAACCAAGATAATGTACAGTGTCCGTCTGTGGAATTTGTGTGTTGTCTAAGAAAACGGGAGGACTCGTGTCATGTCGAAGAGTAAAGGTGATATGGTGTGATTTGTCATTATTCAATCGGATTTTCCAGAGTTTAAACCAGTCATGTAATTTTACTAGATGTTGTTGTAGGATCTCTGAGGCGTGGGTTGCAATTTTATGTTTTGTTAAGATCGCTGTGTCGTCAGCATAAGTCGCTGTTAGAATATTAGGGCTGTAAGGTATGTCATGAGTGTAAATAATGTAGAGTAACGGAGCGAGCACTGCACCTTGGGGTACTCCTGCTGCGATAGATCTCATGGCAGATAGCTCTGATCCCTGTCGAACGGAGAAAAATCTGTGAGAAAGGAAAGAATGAATAATGAGGTAGTAAGTAGGCGGAAGGATAGTCTTGAGTTTGAAGAGAAGCCCCTGGTGCCAAACTCTGTCGAAGGCTTGAGCAATGTCGAGAAATACGCCAGTAGTGTATAACTTCTGCTCTAGTGCGGTGGATATGTAGTTGGTGCAATGTCGAGTAATGTCTTCTAAATCCAAATTGATGATCTGGTACGATGTCGTTGTTAGTTAGTACATCAAGAAGTCTTTTATGTAGTAGATGTTCGAAAATTTTGGAGCATAGCGGAAGTAAGCTTATTGGTCGGTATGATGAGGGAGTATTTTTGTCCTTGTTGGTCTTGTGAATCATTGTAATATGTGAGTATTCCATTGATAATTTGGTAAAAGGAATAACGCAATGTGGTAAATATTGAAGAAAAATAAATTTTCAAGAAAAAAAGTTACTGGGTGTTTATATAAATATAAAATATTGAATGGAGCTTCCTAAAGAAATATAAAAGAAATGAAACTAAAATTGCTTATTTATTGACAGGAACCTTAAGACCAATAGATAACTTATTTATGTATATTGTAGGGAAATATTAAAGAAAGCCAGAATAGCAAATATATATTATATATATATATATATATATATATATATATATATATATATATATATATAATATGCTTATTTAAAAAAAATATATTTCTTAAGGAAACAATTAATTAACACAATATTTACTTCATTATTTCTCATTTTGCTCTGAGGGTATGGTATATTATGGGTTCTTGACAATCAGGCACACAATCTTCTATATAACTTTTTAATCATAACAGCTTACAAAAATAACACCAACAATATGCAGGCTAACCAAGACTCTTCATATTCAGCAGCAGCTCCTGCCTCTCTCAGGTCATAACTTCCACTCAAAAACTAACTGACTGACCAGGTATAAAGATACCTGCCGATTTGCACCTGATAGTGACCTTTTTTCTTAGCTCCCAAAATGGATGCTATGTTTGTAAAGAATCAAACAAATAGGAACTGTTATTCAAATTTCACTTTTTATTCTATTGTTAGCCTGACTAACACAATAATCAAATTATAAATAAATAAATACTATAACTATGAAAAATGGGTATATTACAATATATATATATATATATATTGTAGGAAATTTGTTTAGGAGAACTCGGTCTGCCATATGAAGCTGCCATTGCTCAGACGGTGTGTGCCCCTTGAAAGCTTCAAGATAAAAAGATGAAAGCTCAGCGTAGCCTAGCTACTATTCATCCATGTTAGAATTGATTTTGAAATAGATTATTTGATAAGATGATACCGCAATAGTGGATATGGTGTCGCGGTCAGAGTCGAGCCAGGGTATCCCCATGAGCAGCCCTTCCAAGCACACCCCGGGCTTGGAGAAGAACATGGCTTTAAAGTTCAAGGACTTGAATATTGTGTGCTGGCCCAATGGGTTGATGTTACCTAAAAAAAATAATTCGAAATTTATATGAAAATCCATGACAAAGTCCCATCTCAGTCCAAAATAGCTCTTAGATATTGCACTTAAATAAAATTTAAAAATACTACTGCCTTACAGTAGTCCAATATGATGTCTAATATTAACACTATGATTTCCCAACTTTCTCTTGCAAATAGCCCAATAGCTTGGTCAAATTAAATCAAATATCTGAGACTATTCATGGATAAAATACACAGTACACAAATTATGTGTATGACAAAGCCGACAGATATCTGTGTTCGATGTATCAATATTTTAACAGACACTCTAAATTAAATGTCAGAAATAAATTGTTGTTATATAAGGCTTTCTTACTTACGCATACCCAATATGTAGCTAAGCTATACAAGGTGTAAGAGAAGCTATAAAAAATTACAAACGCTCCAAAATAAATGTATAAGAATCTGTTGAAATTAACAATACAATAATAGAACCAAAACCATGCATTCAGAATTGAGAGCACCTCTCATTAAAGATTATATAAACAAGCTTATTAAGCGATTGTTTTCCAAATGTTTAACTAACAAAAATTTCGTTATAAGAAATATTGGAAACTATACCAATAATAGTCATACAACTAAATACAAGTGTGTTAATGAAAACCGGTAAAGAAATAGGGCGCGAATTAAATACCGATAAGACGAAATATATGATTAGTAGTAGAAATGGTGACGATCTTGGTGGTATTGATATATCATGGCATACTTTTGAACACGTAGAGAAATTCAAGTACTTAGGTTCAATGATAACAAGAAAAAATTAAATCCACGAAGAAATAAAGTCCCGATTAAAGGTGGGAAATGCGTGTTACTATTCAGTTGCTAAGTTACTTAGTTCGAGGCTTCTATCTAAAAACTTAAAGGTTAGAATTTATAAAACTATTATTCTTCCGACGGTTCTTTACGGATGTGAAACGTGGCCGCTTACTTTGAAGGATGAACAAAGGCTTAAGGTTTTCGAAAATAAGGTACTGCGTAAAATATTTGGTCCAAAAAGAGATGAGGCCACTGGGGAGTTTAGAAGGTTGCACAACGCGGAACTGCGGAACTTTTATCCTGTGAATATAATTGAGTTGATAGCAACGCGGAGACTCAAATGGGTGAGTAAAGTTGTTGGGCTCGATGAGGAGCGGATTCCGAGAAAGTTGGTATTCGCTGATCCGACGGGTAGACCGAAGCGTCGATGGGAGGATTACGTTGATGCTGATCTCAGGGGCTTGGGCTTTAACGGTGAACATTGGACGAATCTGTGTAGACAGAATTTGGTGGTATCGGCATCGAACCTTCGGGTTCGGTAAGCCTATTATTATTATTATTATTATATCAATAATAGTAGATAGGGGTATGTACACAAACGAACTAAACATATATTAATGCAAGATACATTTGTTGTAGTTTTTTTTTTTCAAATTGTGGACTTTTTTTATATTTATTATTGTCTTTCGGTTATTGATGTGTTCATATCTTATGTTTATGTTATTACCTTAGAGACTGCGGTTAGACACTGATTGGATTGTGTCACCAACCATCAAATCATTTTGACTCATCATTCAAACCATCAGTTGTGCACTAATAATACGTTCAAATCAAGGAATTATGAAGACATAATTTGAAAATAGGAATGGAAAATCAACTGAAGGCGGCTTAATCAGATAATTACTAATTTTTTATATATTAAAATTTAGTTTTTGGGGTTTTTAATTTAAGTTATGTTTTCTATTGTAATAAATTTCTTTAAGAATATAAGTTTGTTATTAAGCTTAGCCAAGACTCAGAGTTATTAATTTGGAAACCCTAAAATTACCATTCATTTTACATTTTTCATTTAAGAATTAAATAGCATTACTTTAAAAAATAAAATATTATAACAATACATATATACATGCATGACCCTGATGGAGTGTGATCGAGAAGAAGACCTAAGACCAGATTGCGGGACAATGTAAGCGGTGACCTCCGAAAGCTAGGAATAAGGATAACAATGGCAGAAGATAGAGCACAGTGGGAAGGGCTGGTTGAGCAGGCCAAGGACAGCTACATGCGTCTGTTATGACAGTAGAAGAAGATATAATTAAGATATATATTATATAATATATATATATATATTTATATATACAGAAAAAAAACTAGGATTTTATCGAATACAATCATTTAACTTGGATTCGAGGAAGATGAGAGATATTAAAACAATAATATGAGACACATACTTGTAATTTCAAAGTATTTAAAAACCCTAGTCAAAAAGAGAAGGGCTGTTTGGAAACATTTCCATCTCAGTTCATTTTCAGCTTGAGATGCTAAAAAACCTAGCAAGTGGCTCATATTTCTAAATATTATATATCTAAAAAACTAGGTAACTCCAGTTATATAAAAAATTAGTTAACTCCACGTATCACTCCCTCAGAGCGTCTCCCATGTCGTGTTAAATTGGTTAAAGACATTTCAGGTGGAAAGAAAGCTGTATGTTAATTACTCTATTTTGGGTATTACGTAAAACTTTAAGTCGCTCCCCTCAAAGAAAGAATGAAAGATTTTGACTAAACCACTTATTCACGACCGCCACAGATATCATATGCTAAATATTAAAATCAATATTTAATATGAATTATATTGTATGAATTTATTTATATTTTGCTCCCATATTTAACAAATTATTAATACTAATCTTTATACATATAAAAGGATAATGCAATTTCGGTTTCCGCTAACTCCTTCTAAACTACAAGACGGATTTTGATACGGTTTTCACCTTCATTAATGATATTGTTTCCTGAAGTAAAACACATCACAATTTAGCTTTTTTTTAAGCGGAAAAATATATTTTCTGGAAACAATTGATAAAAAATTATTTCACAATAAGTACCTGAGTACTGTCACAGCTGACAAAAACTAGGATTGGAACAAACCCTCGCTCTGATGAAATCAGCTGATCTTATTAATCTTATCTGATTAGAAAAGTATTTAAATTAAGGGAGGTTACAAAAACATTGATGGTGTTATTAGTTATGTATCTTAGTCTTGTTCAGTTTATGATACATGTTTATTATGTTAGTTTTGTTTTGATTTATTGATATATGATGATTGCATCATATGTTAAAGACAACCATAGGACTTGGGATAAACATCTGGCTGAGTTCGGCTTTGCTGTTAGGACGGCTAGTAATAAAGCGACAAGGTATACTCCAGCATTTCTCAACTTCGGGCGCGAACTGGTTAGCCATGCTTCTCAATACATGACGTATGATAATCCCGAGATAACTACGCCGGACAAAAAACTCTGTTCATGGAAGATGTTCAAAGTCGGTTGCTTCAGGCCCAAGAAAAAAAACGCTTGACTTTATAATCTTAGACGGAGACCAGGCCAGCTAGTTGAAGGTCAGTAAGTATGGGTAAGGACTCATCCAATCTCAGATTTAGGCACATTAGGTGAAAAAAGTGTTAGCAGCTCTGGTGTATGAGGTAGTCGATGAGGCTGGAAGACCCTTGGGGAATAGGCACATAAAAGAGTTGAAGACTGATGAGGCAGAAACCGTGAGCAGCATAGCAGCAGAGTGCCCTCCCGCATCCCCAGGAAGAGAGAAGAATGTCACAGCTGACAAAAACTAGGGTTGGAACAAACCCTCGCTCTGATGAAATCAGCTGATCTTTTAATTAAAAAAGTATTTAAATTAAGGGAGGTTACAAAAACATTGATGGTGATATTGGTTATGTATCTTAGTCATGTTCAGTTTATGATACATGTTTATTATGTTAGTTTTGTTTTGATTTGTTAATGAACATTGAACCCGTAGGGGTAAGTTTATCTTTGACGTTTAGTATTTTTTTTTTGTTTACAGTAAACTTTCTTTTTTTTTTTTTTTCAACAACAATTTTTATTGAGTATAATTATAATCTGTCCCAATTGGACATCAATAGTAGTGCTGAAAGATATCATACATACTACATTCATACAATATTTACACGGCATAAAATTACAATAAAATATATACACAGTAATGAATCAATACAATAAAGTCAAGAATTCACTTATACCTATATACATATACACACACTCATACATACATCACATTGAGTGGAGAATCTAGCCAGTGCTAGAACTCTAATATATTTACAAAGGTCGCGGGGCCACTGCCGTTTCAACCTTCTAGGTGGGTTGTATGGATGAGTGGAGCTGGATAGGGATTGAGCTAGAGGATTAGGATGATGAATTAGGTTCTGGTGGAATTTGGAAAATTTGGATGGAATTAGGTCTGAAATAAATGGAACATTAAGGTCGTGATGCAAGGTATAGTTGGAGACATAATAAGGAGCATTTACTATTGTACGGAGGACTTTGGATTGAAAGGATTGAATGTGTTTGATGTTAGAACGTTTAGCTGTCCCCCACAGTTCAAGTCCGTAGGTCCAGATGGGCTTCAGTATTGTCTTGTAGATTAATAATTTGTTGTCAACTGTAAGTTCAGATTTTCTGTTAAGTAGTCGGTATAACTGTCAGAATCGTCGGTTGAGTTCTTGTCTTTTAAGTCTTGTATGTGGGTTCCAAGTCAATCTTTTGTTTAACAGTAAGCCAAGATACCGGACTGTATCTGAGAGAGGAATTGGTAATGAGTTGAAATAAACTGGCGGACAGGATTTTCGTCTAAGAGTAAACTTTCTAAATGTGATTTATTATTAAAAAAAATTTGTTCCCTTTTAGGTTCAATTACCTGATGTTGTTTTGTGAAATTAAAGAAGTTTCAAGTCAAAAATGGTTACTACTCACTCCCCCTCCTCTGAGCTAGCACTTATTTAAGTAAATAACTATATAACGTAAATAGAGACGTTACAGTACACATAGCCTCTTTTTGGATTACAAGTTTTAAATCATCAACATTTTGAATAGTCATAAACACAAGCCTACTCATATTGCTAATTATTTATTTAAGATGTAATTTGATAATCTTATAAATCTTTGGAATTATTTTTGCAACAATTCTTCTCATAGAGTTAGGTGTACTGTTTATAGGAGTGACTGTGGTCTGCAATGGAGTGATTAGGCTTTGATCACGCTAGGGCCGACCCGGGCTGAAATAACAGAAAAAATAATATTCTGTTACAGTCGGGATTGCAACCCAGGACCCCAAACAATAGCAGACTTGCGCTCTATTCTAGACCACGTCACTCCATTTCTTAAACACTTGAGTTGAATTATATAATGAAATTAATATTTTCATTAAATTAGTGTGAATGAAATGTATCTAAAAGTAGCAATGACTTTTGTTTTTGCAAACAATTTCCAATATTAAACTTAAAGGAAGATGCATTTAGAGCTTAGTATAAAATAGAAATAAATGAATTATTTTGTTATAAAATACGGAATACTCACCAAATGACAAGGCGTGATTAGTATACTTGGTGAAAAATATTTGTAATATCCGGATGTTTATTCTTGTGTTGAGCGTGTAGTCCAAGCAGGGTTTTCGAACTTCGATGTATTCTGTAAAACATTTTAGAAAGTCAAATTGAAAACTCGAGATGTGCACTAGCATTTCACAAATCATTATCACCTTATATTATTCGCACAGTCAGGACTCAATATTTTTCTTTTAATTGCCCCTATGATATATTTAAATTTGTTTGTAAATTGGTGACAAACTGTAGTTTAACATATATAGTATACATATAAATTAGGTAATTGCATTGAATGGGGACTTTGCTGTGATTGGTTCGGCTGAAAGGGAATCCACTGTGATTGGTTCGGCTGAAGGGGACTTAACCGTGATTGGTTCGGCTGAAGGGGACTACACTGTGATTGGTTCGGCTGAAGGGGACTTTGACAGTTTGTAATAACTCAAACTATCCATTCAGAAGCTATATTGAATGTCACAGCTGACAAAAACTAGGGTCGGAACAAACCCTCGCTCTGATGAAATCAGCTGATCTTATAATTAAAAAGTATTTAAATTAAGAGAGGTTACAAAACATTGATGGTGTTATTGGTTATGTATCTTAGTCTTGTTCAGTTTATGATACATGTTTATTATGTTAGTTTTGTTTTGATTTGTTAATGAATATTGAACCCGTAGGGGAAAGTTTATCTTTGACGTTTAGTATTTTTTATTTGTTTACAGTAAACGTTTATTATAAAATTGTATTGTAACCTTTTAGGTTCAATTAAGTGATTTTGCTTTGTGAAAATAAAGAAGGTTCAAGTCAAAAATGGTTACTACTCACTCGCCCTCCGCTGAGCTAGCACTTATTTAAATAAATAATTATATAACGTAAATAGAGACGTTACATTACTTAGAGGTTACCCTCCTCGAACTGGTGAAAGAGTAATGTCGGTAAGAGGGAGTTACTTACTGAGCCAGGCGAGGAGGAGACCTTCTTCGCGCTGGAGGAAGCCGAAGACCTTGTTGTAGATGGTGGCGTTCCGTTCGACGAGATGGAGCATGTTCATGGAGTAGCGGTTTGTCTCGATGCTCAGCTTACCCATTTCGAACTGGTAGACGTTCAATTGCTCCAGCAAGTGTTTCGCCATCATCAACAGTCCTTTCCAAAAATACTAATGCAATTGAGTTAAAATGCGATCCACCTTATACAGAAGCATATAAAAAGAAAGAAACCATATTTAATAGTGTACATTATAATTATATGTAGATTATTTTAGGTGAAGGTCAAAGTAGCACTTGTTTTAAATATGTGTTTCTATTCTATGACCGCACCCCCAACCATCTACCTCATCTAATTTATTGTCTATAATGTGAAGGTATAGCAATTGAAGCATTCGTTTCTCAAAAAAGAATCCTGCAATACTAAAACCGCGCACTTGCTTGGAGCAGCTAGCTTAGACAATTACTTAGGCCCAGCTGCTCCAACATGGCTTAAACTGTCATAAGCTACATCCCGGCCGGTATCGCCTGTTGCAGCAAGCAGCTTCAAATTCTAATCGGAGGGTAAGCTTTACTTATCCCCGGTGACAGGTTAACCTCTGGTGAAGGCCAGATTTAAGTGAAATTAACTTAAACACGGAAAATTCAAGATATACTGTTTGATATTTTTGTTATCATTCTAAACAAATAGATTATATTTACACTGTAGTTATAACTTTGAATACCCACTGATTTGTAGATCAACGGGCTTGGTCCACTTTCAAAATAAACGGCTCATTTCTATCTGTCATGATCCAAGTTTAGATCTAGAAATATGAATAGTTACATTTGCATAGAACGTGACAGGATAGGACTGGATTTTGAGAAAAAGTTGTATCCACGCCGTGTGGTGGACGTTGTTTCTTCTGGTTTGGAGCGCTGGTTGAACTGCACGGGAGCCTTTCTCGATGTAGAACAGGCCTTTGATAGAGTCTGGCACCCAGGACTGTTGTACAAACTCCGTAAATTCCTTTCTCCCACGTATTTCCTGATTCTTCAATCCTACCTCTCTGATAGATTCTTCAAAATAAATCACAATAGTTCCTATTCATCAGGTTTTACACAGACTGCTGGGGTTTCTCAAGGCAGTATCCTAGGACCCATTCTATACACAGTATATACAGCTCATATCCCAACCCATCCAAACACTTTCCTTTCTACCTATGCTGATGACACCTGCGTGTTATCAGTTCATAAAGATCCATTTGTTGCCTCAAATACATTTCAAGCCCACATCAAAGACTTAGAAGTATGGTGTCAGAACTGGAGAATAAAAATAAATTCCAACAAATCCCATCAACTAACCTTTACCCTTCGTCGTAAACCTTTGACTTCCTGCCCTACAGTGTCCTTTAATAACACTCAACTAGCTCCTGTTGAACAGAAGTTGCATCTACTACGTGATGCCTAGTGGATACAACTTTTTCTCAAAATCCAGTCCTATCCTATCAGGTTCTATGCAAATGTAACTATTCATATTTCTAGATCTAAACTTGGATCATGACAGATAGAAATGAGCCGTTTATTTTGAAAGTGGACCAAGCCCGTTGATCTACAAATCAGTGGGTATTCAAAGTTATAACTACAGTGTAAATATAATCTATTTGTTTGGGATGATAACAAAAATATCAAACAGTATATCTTGAATTTTCCGTGTTTAGGTTAATTTCACTTGAATCTGGCCTTCACCAGAGGTTAACCTGTCACCGGGGATAAGTAAAGTTTACCCTCCGATTAGAATTTGAAGCTGCTTGCTGCAACAGGCGATACCGGCCGGGATGTAGCTTATGACAGTTGAAGCCATGTTGGAGCAGCTGGGCCTAAGTAATTGTGTAAGCTAGCTGCTCCAAGCAAGTGCGCGGTTTTAGTATTGCAGGATTCTTTTTTGAGAAACGAATGCCTCAATTGCTATACCTTCACATTATAGACAATAAATGTTTCTTCTTTCCTCTACTGAAACTGAGATATTGGTTAAAACTATTAATTGAGACTATTGAATATTGAAAATATTACCTGAGCAAACAGGTAGATGACCTTGAGGTGGTAGACGCAGGTGGCGAAGAGCGGGACGACGATGATGGAGCATCGATATATCGGGGATACGCCTCCAAAGGAGCGGATGACGATCGAAGACAGCGCGGGCGGCAGCTTCGTCAGCAGTGTGTCGAAAATCTCGGCCTTGCAGATCTTATTGGAAATTCCCAATTCCCGAACGAAAATCTAAAACATTAAGCGAGAATTCGCCGTCAACTAGGCAATGCTCATTATTTAAAAACTGGTAGAACAAGCAATCCAAACACAAGCTCCACAATTTTATATTAAACTTTTAAATTACATTTGATATATAGGTGTAGAATATACCATTGGAAACCTTAAGATTTTACAAAAAATGTTGATACTTACGTGTCAACGCCATTAGATATATCAAGTTAAGTAGATATATCAAGTTAAGTAGATATATTAACGCCATCGTAGCAGAAATTTTGCTAGTGCGCCAAGTCTACAGCTAAAGTTTTTGCAACAAATTATAAACAAAAAAATTATGAAACTCATGAAAATTCAAAACATTTTATTTATTTAAAGTAGTCAATCGGATTTTGGTGTAAAATGGATGGATATGGAAATTGGTATAGATTCAAAACAGCCGTTCCCTTCTTTGACCTGATGTCGCCGCCACATGAACTCTGATAAATAAGAGTATAACCAGCTTTTATTGGCCCCTGGCTGGGACTTATTACACTGGTGGCATTATTTATACACCAGTAAATATTTCTACGTACATAGATGCTAATTTTTAATGTTATTATTATTCGCAACTGTGTTTCTGCGCATCTAGCGAATGTGAACAACTAAATTTTTCGTGATCAGTGTCCTGAATTTTTAACAATTGTTAGTGAGTAGATCTCTCGGCCATCTTCTTTTAAGTCTTCATTGGGGTTGGTATGGTAACAGGGAGGAACAATGGAAGGAAGGAGATGACTCCGGGTGGTCATGTGCCCCTCAATGAACAGATGAATCCGGGTGGTTATGTGCCCCTCAATGAACAGATGAATCCGGGTGGTTATGTGCCCCTCAATGAACAATGGAAGGAAGGAGATGACTCTATGGATGTGAGATTGGTCTCAGTAGAGTAGTGTATAATGGTCGCTTGTTTCGTAAATTTAGTGATCGCCTGGAATCGGACAGATGTTGTTGAAGGAGCACTGGGAGATCGATCTTAACAACTCGGCGATTCTCTGTTTCCTTCTACTCCTCCAATCCTTAGTGTTAATGACAGCATATCAATCTTTAAATGTGAAACATACACCTCCTACGGCAAGACAAACGCCATCGCTGAACAATCTAGCTTTCGAGGACATCCTGTAACAAAGGGTCAAGACGAAAGAGATACCCGTTCCTTCGTTGTTAGTGAGCGAGTGCAATCCATATGTTGCCTCAACTAAATAGACCAGGAGCGCTCAGGTATCCAGGTCCTCTTGTGATCGCCGCGCCAATCTCGACTTCCAGATCAATTCAGCCATTTTGAACTTCCATGAATTAAACTCTCTACCGTAAAGAACATTCGGATTAGGCGGAGGAGACTGTTATGACCAAACTTGACACATTATTATGAAACCTCCTTGGATAATCGATTAGTGACTGAACCATTTGTTAATTGTTTTCAGTTCTATTCTAATTGGACTTGTCTTCTAATTGCACTTACGTTCTAATTGTACTTGCCTTCTAATTGTTCTTGTCTTCTAATTGTACTTGTCTTCTAATTGCACTTGTCTTCTAATTACACTTGCCTTCTAATTGCACTTGCCTTCTAATTGCACTTGACTTCGAATTGCACTTGCCTTCTAATTGCACTTGCCTTCTAATTGTACTTGCCTTCTAATTGTACTTGCCTTGTAATTGCACTTTCCTTCGAATTGCACTTGCCTTCTAATTGCACTTGCCTTCTAATTGCACTTGCCTTCTAATTGCACTTGCCTTCTAATTGCACTTGCCTTCGAATTGCACTTGCCTTCTAATTGCACTTGCCTTCGAATTGCACTTGCCTTCTAATTTCACTTGCCTTCTAATTGCACTTGCCTTCTAATTGCACTTGCCTTCTAATTGTACATGCCTTCTAATTGCACTTGCCTTCTAATTATATTTCCATAATCAAAGTGTGTTCAATAAGCCGTGTTGCTTATAAAGAGACTACAAATGTGTTAAAAAAAGTTGTTAGTGAGGTCTTGTTAGTTCTTGTCGCTTTAATTTCGTATCTATGTTCCGTGTTAGTCTTTTATCCAAATATCATTTGAGGTACCGTACGTAGGTTTTTTATGGTACTGCATTGTTGTCGATTCTCAAAGCTGGACATGTACCTTGCCGTATAGTAAACCTCACGTGGTTTGATTTGGATGATTTAATTTTGATTTTCAATTCGTTTTACTTTCACTTACCTTTATATAAAATATATAATAATAATAGGCTTACCGAACCCGAAGGTTCCATGCCGATACCACCAAATTCCGTTTACACAGGTTCGTCCAATAATCACCGTTTAAGCCCATGCCCCCAAGTTCAGCCTTAGCTCAATCCTCCCATCGACGCTTCGGTTCCCTTAGGTCGCCTTCCAGTCAGTTCAGCGTATACCAATTTTCTCGGAATCCGTTCCTCACCGAGCCCGACAACTTTACTCGCCCATTTGAGTCTCCGCGATGCTATCAACTCAATTATATTGACATGATGCAAGCTCCACAATCCCGCGTTGTGCAACCTCCTAAACTCTCCAGAGATCTCATCTCTCTTCGGACCAAATATTTTACGCAGTACCTCATTTTCGAGAACCTTAAGCTGCTGATCATCCTTCAAAGTAAGCGGCCACGTTTCACATCCATTAAGGATCGTCGGCAGAATAATAGTTTTATAAATTCTAACCTTTAAGTTTTTAGACAGAAGCCGCGAGCCAAGTAATTTAGCAACTGAGTAATAACACGCATTTCCCGCCTTTAACCGGGACTTTATTTCCTCTTGGATTTTATTATTTCTTGCAATCATTGAACCTAAATACTTGAATTTCTCTACATGTTCAAAAGTATGCCCTGATATTTCAATATCAACAAGATCACCACCAGTTCTGCTCCTAATCATATATTTCGTCTTATCTGTATTTAATTCGAGTCCTATTTCTTTACCGGTTTTTATTAACAGACTTGTATTTAGTTGTATGGTTTCCGTGTCTGCACCTAGAAGTACCAGATCATCGGCATACCCCTATGCCATATTCTAAAGCTATATTAAATAAAATAGGTGAAAAGGAGTCATCCTGTTTCAAACCCGATCGCACCTCAAATCTCTCGGAGTAATTATGACCGATTCTAACTTTATGGAATTTTTTTTGTACGCGATTTGTTTATACCTCTGTACATCTCTCTTAAATATAAAATATATAGTAGGCAACATTACTGCGATACTGAAAATTTTCAGTTTTCAATGGAAATACACCTTTTAGGGTCCCCTGTATCCAAATAACCAAGTCCCGCAAAATGGTCTGTGTGTGTGTGTGTGTGTGTGTGTGTGTGTGTGGGTGTCTTGCACGAAAGCGAAAAGTCGCACGAGCCTGAAATTTCATATTTAAAAAAAATATACCGCCGAGATGTTCCAGTAACTTTTTACTAAAATCGGAAGTAGTACTTTTACCATTCATTTTGCTTCTTTTTAGGATTTGCTAAAAAAAAAAAACGGCTTAACGATTTTCATTAATCTCAATATATTGATTTTTTTTTTAAATTATTTTATTGATATTTACAACTGTACACATTACAAGTAAATGAGCTATATATCGATTTAAAATTTAATATGATATAACTTTCATTTTGGTTTAAACAGTCTGAGAAGGCTTATATGCTGATAGTTTAAATTTTCTTCCTCTAAAGTATCCTTAATTTTTTAGTTTTCGAAAAAATTTACCATGTCAACATGTAAGCATTGATGAAAGCCGGATAAATATTAAGTTGCACAGATTGGATAATGAACTAAATTTGAAATAAACACAAATATTTTTTCAATTTAATTTTTAAAACTAAAGTTGGAAAGTTAAAGAATTTAGAAAAAATACTATTCTTTAAAGAAAGTTGTAAAACGTAATAGGGAGTGATGAAAAGAGAACAAATCTAACTGATAGTTGTAGATAATAATATAATTAATTATTTAATAGAACACATGTTTCTATTGAAAATAAAAGTAATTGATGATTTTACTTTTTTCATCTCTAACTGCATGTAAAAGTTCTTAACAACTGAGGTAGGGGAAACCGTGTCTTGCGTCCTTCACAGCTTTTACATTCTCCAACAATCTCTACATCCAATATGTTTGCATTTTATACATTAATATTACCCAGCTCAAATTATATATATATATATATATATATATATATATATATATATATATATATATATATATATATATTGCTAAAACACAAACGTAAGGCTCACAAAGCGTCTTAGGAAATAAAGTAAAGGAAGAGATAAAGATGGAATCATTCTCATTATAATCATTGTACATTGAATGAGATAGAGAGGACATTCTCCAAGCCGCCCTTGATGGCGTTGCCTCGCTGGATGGGACCCACCCGGCGGGCGAGCCGGTCAGGATGAGGTCGTAAGGTTCCAAAGTCACGTACTTGGAGATGAAAGAGAGCTGGTCGGCAATGGAGAAGATCATGTCGGAAGTCTTTGCGTCCTGCTTCAGCTTGTCGTCGATGCAGCACCACAATCGGGAGTCGTTAGGATTCGGGAGGCACTCGGAAGGGATAGCTTGGCTGATTGGGGTGGCTGTGTCGAAACCTTTGCACATGAGCCATGGCAGGCCTTCCTTCCGGGCGATGTCGAGGAGGTTCATCGCCGTCAGGTCCAAGGCCAAGCAATAGCCACCGACGTAATCGAAGGCTTTGTCTTTGGCGATGTCCTTGCACCTCTTCTTGATGATGACGCCCAGCTCCAACTCGTTGAAGACGTTGTACCCTTTAGGGATGACGATCGGCTTCCCTTCCAGAAGGTACGTTGTCGTCGGTTTGAGGAATATCATGGGCTCCTTGGGCATCGGAGCGCGCTTCTCTGCGAGCAGTGACTTGTAGTTGAGGCCTGCCCCCACGATCTTCTTACCCAGCGTATGGAACTTCTTCACGTCAAAGCAACCCATTTGATTTAGGTAAACAAAATGATTATAAAACTTGAATCATAGTCATTTTTATATAAATCATATGATAATAATCACTATGAAAGTAACCTATTGATAATAACCTATTTTTTGTAGCTCATCTTCGGCTTACATCAAGTCGGAATCGTGAGAGCGGAGAGGTTATCTTAGAAACAAATAAAGAAAAGTAAATTTTATTCCGGGACCTTCAATCTCCGTAAATTACGAAAAAATGATTATTGTGTCTAGTACAGAAACGAAAACATTGAAAAAAATACTTAAGAATATACTTATATTTATTATAATTATTTAGTAGTAAATAAAATTGCTTGTACGACATACGACTACTATTTACATTATTCATAAAAGAAGTGAACAGAACTATAGTAGTATATATATATGTTTATATAATAATCAACATGTGCGTATGTAAAGAAATACTAGGAAAAAAAAGCTGTTGTTTAGATATTTCTAGTGGTCCTCATTTTAGAATGGAATATGACCATTATTCTAACTTTTTGTTTACAATTATTCAGACGATAGATGGCTAAGGAGGTGAAGGAATAATTTGTTTTTAAATGAGGTTAAAGAAGTTGCTTTGCGTATAGAGGTAGGTATGGAACTTCAGAACGATGTGGGCACGCAAAGTGAAGCATTTTTCAAAGGATGATGTTTGATGAGAAGGAAAATAGACATTAGCGGGCTGGGATCATGTCTTAAATGAATGTACCGATAAATAAGGGATGGGCAAGTCAAGAATGTAGGATGGATTTTCGGTGCGATATAGAAATACTGCTAGGAAATATTGTCGCCAAGAAAATGGATTGGGCCACTTTAACTCGGCACATCTCTCCGATAATCTTACGGGTCGGGAATGTGGCAGCATCTACGGGAAAAGGAAGGGGAGGGAGAGGGTTGTTATCTTGTTAGGTTATAAATGGAGGTTATAATGTATACCACTGTTTCTCATATTTGATTTTTATATTCCTAATTTTTGCCTACTCCCTTTCACCTGTTTCATTTAACATAGCTTCGGAATATGTCATAGAATAAGTGATGTGTACCGAGAAAGGTTTAAATATGGGCGATAAGATTCAGGTTTTGGGGTATGCCGATGATTTGGTACTGCTAGGTTAAGAAACGGAAACCATACAA
The DNA here is from genome assembly GCA_023052935.1 of Piezodorus guildinii. Classification (NCBI taxonomy): domain Eukaryota; kingdom Metazoa; phylum Arthropoda; class Insecta; order Hemiptera; family Pentatomidae; genus Piezodorus; species Piezodorus guildinii. The sequence goes on along the minus strand of CM041292.1, from coordinate 204,581 downwards.
CATAATACAAGTGTGTTAATAAAAACCGGTGAAGAAATAGGACTCGAATTAAATACTGATAGGACGAAATATATGATCAGTAGCAGAGACGGTGGCGATCTTGGTGATATTGATATATCAGGGCATACTTTTGAACACCTAGTGAAATTCAAGTATTTAGGTTCAATGATAACAAGAAATAATGAAGTACCGGTTAAAGTTAGGAAATGCGTGTTATTATAAAGTTGCTAAATTGCTTAGCTCGCAGCTTCTGTCTAAAAACTTAAAGGTTAGAATTTACAAAACTATTATTCTTCCGTCGGTTCTTCACGAATGTGGAACGTGGGCGCTTACTTTGAAGGATAAAAAGCGGCTTAAGGTTTTCGAAAATAAGGTACTGCGTAAAATATTTGGTCCGAAGAGAGATAAGGCCACTGAGGAGTTTAGAAGGTTGCAAACGCGGAATTCCAGAGCTTGTACCCTGTGAATATAATTGAGTTGATAGCATCGCGGAGACTCAAATGTGCGAGTAAAGATGTTGGGATTCGGTGAGGAGCGGATTCCGAGAAAGTTTGTATTCGCTGAATCGACTAGTAGGCGTCCGGAAGGTAGGCCGAGGCGTCGATGGGAGGATTGAATTATAAGACTGATCTTGAGGGCATTGGCTTGAACGGTGATCATTGAACGAAACTGTGAAAGCGGAATTTGGTGGTATCGGCATCGAACCTTCGGGTTCGGTAAGCCTATTATTATTATTATGTTTGCCTACACAAGCTGTTGACAACCACTATTCACTGAATTTTTTTCTACTGTCAGTTTCTGTGTCTGTGTGAGTGTGGTAAGCCTAGATTGAAAACAAGAAGTCGCACGAAACTTAAATTTAATATTTAATACGACTATATCTTTTATTTAAGTTAAGAAACTTAAAGAAACTCTTTTTATTTTATTTTTTATAAAACTCAGCTAACGAGAAGTCACCTTATACCATGCATTTATCACCTCTTTACGATTCTCTCAAAAACAGCTCAAACGATTTTAGCGAGGTAAAATTTAATTGCCTTTAATACCATATAAGGTTTATACTGGTTAAAATACTAAGGGCTTAAATGCCGATAGTTTCAATTAAAACTCAATGTAAATAGTTCTTAAACAATTTTTCGTTTCTAAATGTATTTAGAAATTCTTAAATTGATATAAATAACGGAGGTAGGTGAAAGTTGTGTGTTGCGCGAACCAGTTTTATATTATTATGGGACTCTGTTTCAGAATAAAGTATTTTTCTATTCTAACTCTTCTGATCTTTTTGTGAGCCCTAATGATTGTCTAGAAATTATATCAAATCTCGGGACACAGCAAAATAAGTCTTTATATTTGAGAACATTCGATATTAAAGTAGTTTTGAAAGTTGTGCTAAATAATATGTTTGTTGACACCTGATTATATTTCATATTTAGAAACCGCAACCTCACTCCTCTATACTTATACCTTCAAATTGCATCTAAAATATGTTAATGTCGAAAAGTGTTTGAAATTTCTTGAACTTGAAAGTGATTGACGAATTTCTTAGCAGAAGTCATAGAAAAACAAAAAACAGATATGGCTGCTACTGATGAAACAGGCCTCCACCTGCAAATAGAAAGTAATAAAGCCACCATTAAAATACTGAATCCGGACCACTTGTTAATCAAATAGAAATAAAAATCCGATCAGAAATGATATTCGCAGTCAGCAATAACCAATTCCACACTTTATATCCCAAACTTGACCCAGAAAAGGCAATTTAGTACATCCACTACATGGAACTTGGTCTCCACAGCAAGTCTTTGATATTTAAGCCAGTGGAAAACTGGTGGGACTTGACTGCCAGCCGTTGAGGAAGGATATGCTACCCATCTGTGCCGTGTTAATTTAATTCTGATTATTTCAATAACTACATTATTGTATAAACTTTCAATTTTAGGTTACTTTTGTTAATTTAACATCATTTTAAGCTACTGTGACTATCCATAATGTTAATACGGCCGATATTAAAGTGGAAGTCCTAAACGTTGCCAGTCCTGATTTGATTAGGATGCGGATTTTTAACGAGTATCTGACTTAGCACAGGATCTTGGGATCATCAGAACCGGATCACCATTTTATGTTTCCTCTGAAATACGCCATAACTAACGCTTTTACTCTCTATAAAAATCTTAGAATCTTCTGCTAGGTACAACATTAAATTTTAGTTTATTCAATTTTTCGCGGATTGAAGTAAACTCCTTGACCCTGGTTCTTTTTCCTTCATTACCATTTCCCCAACTAGGCCATTTCTAGAATATAGAGTTCCGGCAGAGGTATTTCGCACGCAAGGTACGTGATACATTGTAGCTCACTAAACATCTAAACATATAACTAACATTTAGAATTTAGAGGGTCCTCTGAATTGAAATGATGAGGGCTCCGCAACAATTATTTGTTGGAAGCCAGGGCACTAAAGAATGCATAAAAACGTTAAAGTTTAAGTTTTTATTAAAACAATTGTTATGTTGTGTGGAAATATAGGAAGAGTTTATACTTACAGTGGTAAGAAGTTTTGCCAAGGAATAGGAAAAGAGAAACATATAAAGGAGTTCGATGAACAATATCTTAGGGCCTAGCTGAGGCGGGTGAAACCTAAAGTAAATGATGCGACGAGGAGCGTTATCTCGAGGAAGACGGAGAGGGCGGCGAAGAGCCGGTACGGGAGAGCGGACTCCACCTCGAGCATCAGCTGCAGGCTCCTGCGATCCAACACAACCTCCTCTTGCAAAGGGTTAACGATCGCTTCAGCAACAACTCGGTTCAAAGTTTGTGTTCCTTTGTTTTGACGCTCGGAACTGATGAAGCATTTACAATCTAACAAATAAACAATTATAATAAGCCTCTATCTTCATCACGGCTCAATCTTACGCTCTCAGCGCAGCAATTGTGAAATGCGAAGAGGAAATTTGGTATTTTCACCAGTCCCTATGAAGGCAGTGATATCTACTCAACTCATCCAGTGATAACAAAATTTCAAGAATATTCATCAGTGATTTACAACTTAAAGAACAAATCAGTAATTTTTTGGATCAGTCCCACGTGGGGATTAAAGAAAACGGAATGGCGGATCAAGCAGCGATATCATCGACTCTAGAAGTGATTACTGTTCACACCCCATCCTACTTATCCAGCTTTCTTAAGAACAAAGCTACAATGACTTTGGACCATCTTTGGGGTCCAGAAGAATTTATTAAGTTAAAAGCATAAAAGAATAGCCAAAGCATGGCACAGCTAAAATCAAAGCAACAAGAGGGAAGAAGTTATATTGGGCATGTACGTCTAACACACCATGTCCTAATAAAAAGAAGCAAAGCACCAAAATGTGAATTTTGTGATGTGCAGTTGATGACCGCCCATATTCTAGATGAATGTCCATTCCATCGAAAACACTTTCATGAAGCAGGAATAGGAAGAAGACTTCGGGAATAACAAGATAAGAAGAGGGAAAACGATCGATATCCTCAAAAAGATCTACATTTTTAGAAAATTATAGCAGAAACAGAAAAATATGTTGAAGACCTCAGCAGTTGTGTGTCCATAAGAATTCTGACTAACCTAACCTACAATAATACAATACCATTAAGATACGATCATGACCTGTGATGGCACCACGAAGCTCAATTTTTATGAAAACGATATTTTGGAACTTCTTGTCAAGCCTCTAAATGATATTCTGTTTTCCGGAAATCAGTGGGTATTCCAGCAGGATTCCATCGTAAGGCCATGTCAACTCAGCAGCGGCTGCAAAAGAACATTCCAGCGTTCATTTATGGCGCGGATTGGCCCTCAGGAAGCCTGATCTCAACCCTCGATATTACCGTCTTTGGTCCCAACAGGAGAGGATGGCATGCCACAGAGCACACCTGCAAAGCCTCTAACAATCTCTTGTCCCAACAGGAGAGGATGGCATGCCACAGAGCACACCTGCAAAGCCTCTAACAATCTCTTGTCCCAACAGGAGAGGATGGCATGCCACAGAGCACACTGCAAAGCCTCTAACAATCTCTTGTCCCAACAGGAGAGGATGGCATGCCACAGAGCACACCTGCAAAGCCTCTAACAATCTCTTGTCCCAACAGGAGAGGATGGCATGCCACAGAGCACACCTGCAAAGCCTCTAACAATCTCTTGTCCCAACAGGAGAGGATGGCATGCCACAGAGCACACCTGCAAAGCCTCTAACAATCTCTTGTCCCAACAGGAGAGGATGGCATGCCACAGAGCACACCTGCAAAGCCTCTAACAATCTCTTGTCCCAACAGGAGAGGATGGCATGCCACAGAGCACACCTGCAAAGCCTCTAACAATCTCTTGTCCCAACAGGAGAGGATGGCATGCCACAGAGCACACCTGCAAAGCCTCTAACAATCTCTTGTCCCAACAGGAGAGGATGGCATGCCACAGAGCACACCTGCAAAGCCTCTAACAATCTCTTGTCCCAACAGGAGAGGATGGCATGCCACAGAGCACACCTGCAAAGCCTCTAACAATCTCTTGTCCCAACAGGAGAGGATGGCATGCCACAGAGCACACCTGCAAAGCCTCTAACAATCTCTTGTCCCAACAGGAGAGGATGGCATGCCACAGAGCACACCTGCAAAGCCTCTAACAATCTCTTGTCCCAACAGGAGAGGATGGCATGCCACAGAGCACACCTGCAAAGCCTCTAACAATCTCTTGTCCCAACAGGAGAGGATGGCATGCCACAGAGCACACCTGCAAAGCCTCTAACAATCTCTTGTCCCAACAGGAGAGGATGGCATGCCACAGAGCACACCTGCAAAGCCTCTAACAATCTCTTGTCCCAACAGGAGAGGATGGCATGCCACAGAGCACACCTGCAAAGCCTCTAACAATCTCTTGTCCCAACAGGAGAGGATGGCATGCCACAGAGCAACCTGCAAAGCCTCTAACAATCTCTTGTCCCAACAGGAGAGGATGGCATGCCACAGAGCACACCTGCAAAGCCTCTAACAATCTCTTGTCCCAACAGGAGAGGATGGCATGCCACAGAGCACACCTGCAAAGCCTCTAACAATCTCTTGTCCCAACAGGAGAGGATGGCATGCCACAGAGCACACCTGCTAAGCCTCTAACAATCTCTTGTCCCAACAGGAGAGGATGGCATGCCACAGAGCACACCTGCAAAGCCTCTAACAATTTCTTGTCCCAACAGGAGAGGATGGCATGCCACAGAGCACACCTGCAAAGCCTCTAACAATTTCTTGTCCCAACAGGAGAGGATGGCATGCCACAGAGCACACCTGCAAAGCCTCTAACAATCTCTTGTCCCAACAGGAGAGGATGGCATGCCACAGAGCACACCTGCAAAGCCTCTAACAATCTCTTGTCCCAACAGGAGAGGATGGCATGCCACAGAGCACACCTGCAAAGCCTCTAACAATCTCTTGCCCCAACAGGAGAGGATGGCATGCCACAGAGCACACCTGCAAAGCCTCTAACAATCTCTTGTCCCAACAGGAGAGGATGGCATGCCACAGAGCACACCTGCTAAGCCTCTAACAATCTCTTGTCCCAACAGGAGAGGATGGCATGCCACAGAGCACACCTGCAAAGCCTCTAACAATCTCTTGTCCCAACAGGAGAGGATGGCATGCCACAGAGCACACCTGCAAAGCCTCTAACAATCTCTTGTCCCAACAGGAGAGGATGGCATGCCACAGAGCACACCTGCAAAGCCTCTAACAATCTCTTGTCCCAACAGGAGAGGATGGCATGCCACAGAGCACACCTGCAAAGCCTCTAACAATCTCTTGTCCCAACAGGAGAGGATGGCATGCCACAGAGCACACCTGCAAAGCCTCTAACAATCTCTTGTCCCAACAGGAGAGGATGGCATGCCACAGAGCACACCTGCAAAGCCTCTAACAATCTCTTGTCCCAACAGGAGAGGATGGCATGCCACAGAGCACACCTGCTAAGCCTCTAACAATCTCTTGTCCCAACAGGAGAGGATGGCATGCCACAGAGCACACCTGCAAAGCCTCTAACAATCTCTGGTCCGAGCAGTTGAGCATTTCCTTTAGAAGTATGCGGGCTGCTATTGATGACGGGTCACGGAGATTAAGGGTTTGTGTCAAGGCCAAAGGGATGCATTTTGAGTATTTTTTTATTTTTTAGTCTCTATAAATATATATATTACTTTCACTTACTATATATAGTAAGGGAAAGTATTGCGATCGTGAAAATTTTCGAATTCCAGTTTTCAACAGAAATACACGTTTTAGGGTTCCCTTAGTCCAAATAACCAAGTCCCGCCAAAAGGTCTGTGTGTGTGGTAACTCCTGGGCGGGAACGGTAAGTCCTATGAAACTGAAATTTCATATTTAAGACAACTATACGCCCGAGTCGTGACAAAACTTTTTTCATCAAAATGAACTTACCAGAAGAGGCACTTTATACCATGCATTTGAACCTTTTTCGATTTTCTCGAAAACGGTTCCGACGATTTTGATTAAACTCGCTATATCGATGTAAAATTGAAGGGGTTTTAATATCATGCAGGTTTCATTTTAATTAAAATGGTCTGACAGGGCTTAAATGCCGATATTTTAAATTTTCTTTCTATAAAGTACCTTTAATTTTGTAGAGTCTATAAAAATAACTATATTATCTTGTTACCACTGATAAAAAACAGGTAAATATATAAATTAAATGAATTCGACACCCAACTAAAAGGAGAAAACAGTAAAAATATTTTTTTAATGCAATTTTTAGTTTTTGAACATTAGAGGATCTCATCACATCCTATATCTAAAACAGTTACCTCGAAAAGCAATCCTCTACCTTACTTATATATTCAATACTACGCTCCAAACCACCTATTTCCCTGAACCTTGGAAACGGTCAAAAATCAAAATGATCCCAAAACCTCAAAAGCCTCCTGAACACCCATCCTCATACCGTCCGATCTCCCTTTGCCCATCATGGGTAAGATCCTAGAAAACTCATTTTGAAACGCCTTTAATCCTAGAAATGAACCACATAATGCCTGACCATCAGTTTGGGTTTCGGACATCCCACTACAATTAAGCAATGCCACCGTGTGGTAGATCTTATATTCTTCACATTGCACGGGTGCTTTTCTCGACGTGGAACAAGCGTTCGACCGAGTCTGGCACCCAGGACTTCTTTATAAACTCCGTCAATTCCTTCCCGCAACATACTACTTGATAATCCGTTCCTACCTCATTGATAGAACCTTCAAAGTAAATCATAACCTTTCCTACTCTTCCGTATTTTCTCAGTCTGCAGGTGTACCTCAGAGTAGTATCTTAGGTCCCATCCTTTATACGGTATATACAGCTGATATTCCACTCCATCCATCCACTGTCCTCACAACTTATGCGGATGACATTTGTGTGTTATCCGTCCATAATGATCCATCCGCTGCATCCCGAACCCTTCAGTCTCACATAACAGCCATTGAGGTATGGTGTCAAAACTGGAGGATTAAAATAAATCCTAACAAATCCCACCAAATTACCTTTACCCTTCGTCGCAAACCGATGACTTCCTGCCCCACTGTATCCTTTAATAATACCCCACTCATACCTGTTGAACAAATCAGTTACCTAGGACTCCATCTTGACAAACGTCTTACATGGAATCCCCATACGCGACTTAAACGACAAGAAACTGCCGTAGATACCGACTACTACAACACTTAATAGACAAACATTCAAAACTTCCATTTTATTACAAAAAGCTCATTTATGTTACCATCATCAGACCCATCTGGACATATGGAATCGAGCTTTGGGGCTCTACTAAACCATCTAATTCCTCTCGCATTCAATCCTTACAATCCAAAATCCTTCGCAAAATCCTAAATGCTCTTTATTTCGTTACGAATAAAATCATACATAATGACCTAAATATTCCATTTGTCGCAGAACTAGCCCGAAACAGATATGCCTCTTTTCATTCCAAACTCCCAATCCACACGAATCCTCTTGTACGCAACTTATCATTCCCATCTATTCCTGACAACCCTCCGAGGCGATTGAAAAGACGATGGCCTCGAGACCTACTTTAATTAAATTGACATTGAAGTGCTACCACTGGGTAGTTTCTTCACTATACATTATCACGCCCATAAGTGTAAATTAGCCCATTTACTTGTCTTATATATTATATGTACAGTTGTAAATATCAATAAAATGTTTTAAAAAAAAAAATAAAAAAAAGAACATGAGAGCAGTAATATACATGTATGATGATATACCGTTGGAAAGCCAAAGATTTTAGAAAAAATATATCTCATACACAAACTTTTAAAAGTTAATAGAGAGTGATGAAATGAACATAAAACTAACTGATTATTTTAGATAATAATATACCTAAAGATTTTTTAAGGAAACACATGTTTCTATATAAATTCAATGTAATTAATTCCTTAATAGGTTCGCGTATTTTTATCTCTAACTGTATTTGAAAATTCTTTCATTGATTTTAAAAATGGAGGTAAGTGAAAGTCGTGTGTTGTCCGCACCAGACTTCTTTTTTCTGATGAAGTTTTTGAAAAAGTTAATTTTTCTGTTGAAATGTGTAAATAGTTACTCTTGATGACAGGACTAGATAATTTTGTTCTTTAGGGTCGGGGTCAAACCGAAAGTTCACACTAAAATTCACCAATCCCAAATCAATATGTATCTTGGAGTTTTTTTCCAACACTTGAAGACAAGAATTGTTTGATTTTTTTTTTTTAAATAACCATTGCTGCCGTTTCATGAGTAGGCTACGCCAACCCTTATAGGCGCATTTTATATATGCACAAAAGACGCAGGTATGTGTGTAGAGTAACTCCCAATATTTGAGATGTTGATTTCCAAAAGGTGCTATATTCATTCTAAGAAATTTTTCAGGAAGCGGAAAACTCTCTCATTACAATATTATTAAACCTCATTTACTATATTATTATTATTAAACCAACTTATTTGATTATTTTTGCATTAAAATCTGGAATTGTTTTTTTTTTTACTATAATAAAAATATGGAATAAACTGTTTTAGTATGATTTGGATAAAAACGAAATACCTAATTGTATCTTTGAAAATAACTGCATTTCTAAATAGCGTCTTTAAAAGACTTGAGAGTTAAGATCAAATAGAAGATTTAGCTAAACTAAATGATGAGAAGATAAATATGTCGAAAAAAGAATTTCCTTCGGAAATGAACGTCTCATTTGCTGAAATAACTGCCTGCTTAATATTGACTTGTTTAATCTCGTCATCACCAAACCGTTTATTAATGAGTGATAAGAATGAGGGAAGACTATAAGGGAAGTTATGTGGGATTGCAAAGGGGCAATGTTAAGCAAAATGGAACTTACCATTCTCCTGAAAATTGTTTGTCCTCTTTAAACTCGTAAATTTTATCTAAAATAAAGTTGATTACGGCTTTGAGGATTTTTTCCGAACGGGGATTGAAGAGAGTGGACTTGATATGATGCAGCCGCAATCTATAGTCGCTTTCTGTTATTTTCTTTTGAGTGAGTATTCTTAGCCCGGCCAGGCACCTATAGGATATTTGTCCTTTCTTCCACCCTTTCCAATGATATATCTTTGCAAAATTATTATAATTACATTATTGAAAAAAATCACACATTTCTTTAATTATAATAACATTAAAATCAATATGAGTTTGCTAACTAAACTATATAAGCTAAACTAATTACTACTAAACTATAAACTAGGATGAGAGAAGTTGGTTCAGGGTGCTGTCAATTTAACACACAATTAAGCGTAAACTTAATTTATTGGTGCCGACGTTTCGGCCTAAATTATAGGCCTTCTTCAGGACTATAAGAAAAACAAAAACAAAGATAACCAGCAGTGGAATACAATATATAAAGATAATAAGAAAAATAAATTGTACTGAAGATTACAAAAAAAAAACGTGATAACATATCGTCTCACATTAATTAAAAGTATTAATTAATTAATTGATAAGTAATTAATTAAAACTGTAAAATATAACACACCTTTTATTAAAATGTCTTCCCCTCTTTTGTTTTTGTTTGTAGAAATTATTACATTTTTCAATTGTCATTACTACTATTTCACTTTAAGAAATTATTACATTTATCAATTGTCATTACTACTATATCACTTTTTTTGTAATCTTCAGTACAATTTATTTTTCTTATCCTCTCTATATATTGTATTCCACTACTGGTTATTATCTTTGTTTTTAGTTTTTCTTATAGTCCTGAAGAAGGCCTATAATTTAGGCCGAAACGTCGGCACCAATAAATTAAGTTTACGCTGAATTGTGTGTTAAATTGACTGCACCCTGAACCAACTTCCTCATATATACCCACAGTCAACCATTGTCACTTCATCATATAAACTAGGATATTTCAAGATAATTCCAAAAACATTGTTGTAAACCATTGAAATGCTCAATACACGTTTTGTGGGTGGATCATTGATCCCCACGGCGCACAGTGGTAATATGCCCGATTCAGGTGGACAAAATTCTGAATCTTGTCTATATTTAACCTTAAGGGTCCGAGATTACGGAAAAAATATTTTAAAAAATTATGAAAACTAATTAATTTTTAGACACGATTGGCGAACGCACAGTGGTAAAAAATCAAATTTGTTTGCTGAAATATATTTCACGTTTGTGGTCCCAGAATTCGGAAAAATGATACAAAAATCTAATTATGACTCGGAGTTGCTAAAAACTGCTAATAGATGTATTATATATCATTTAGGAAATTCTTGAAATCATAGATTGCAAAACTTTTGATTCGGAGAGTTGTGTCTGAAAAAAATTATGTTTTACACAAAGTATCGCACAAATTCTTTGTAACATTTCGATATTACTTATTTAGTCTTTAGAGACTAGAAGGATTGAGGAAACAAATCGTTGGGGTAACTAAGGGGTTATATAGTTTTTCGTTATTGAATAGGGGCATACATTTACAAATTGCTAAATTAACTCTACAGGTGAGATTGCAATGTTTATTTAATAACGAGTTTGGAAATATAATGTCTTACCTGTCTTAGCAATTTCTATTGTTAAATAAATTGCGCTAAACACACCTTGAACATAATAAATGGCCAACGAATAAAGATAATCCCACTGCCGATTATTAGGCACATCGTGTAAACAGGAATGATTCACTCATTTACTATTTATTTGTAAACACGGTATAGCGGGAATTATATCATGAAAATATATAAGTATTGTCGATAATTCCAGAAAAATGTCTCTTTGTCTAATTATTCTTATATATCTACATTTCCTGCATTTAACTTCTTTCGGAATCATTATTAGATTATTTTAAGTAAACTTTGGGTTTCATATAACGAGTTAGTGATTTTTTAAGAATTTGCAAAAAATTTTGAACAAATTAAAATAATTTTAAATATCTCAATATATACCTAACATAACGAAGTGCAAATTGTTTTAAAAATTAGTTTTGTTTTTACCCACAAAATTTGGAAACCGTGAATTGATTTCCACGCTTTGGGTAAAGTAGAACGCATTCTTGGCTATAGAAATTTATTTAATGGAAAGACCAGAAAAAAAAATCGACATAAGCATTAGTGAAGTACTGCCCCGAAGCGGGGATACAATCAGAAATGTAAAATTGTTCTTTGTGGAATTTATTTCTCAACATTGCACTGTAATGGTAGTAATCAATTCCTGAAACTATGTCAACCAATATTGAGTAGCCACTATCTCCACTAAGGATCCTACATTCCTAGATGAGAACAATAAAAGGGGCACTCGGACATATCAAGATGCTGATGAAATATTATTAATGTACTGACAATGATTAAAAAAAAAAAAAAATGAAAAAATTGTTATACATACAAATAATAATATGATAAACAATAAGATGATGCTAGTTTAGTTACAAAACTTTAGTTGACAGAGTGTAAACAGAGGTGTTAGAGTGTAAATAATATATATATATATATATATATATATTATTATATATATATATATACTATCAGTGAGCCAGGTGAAGCATAAACTGAGGAAAATCCGAAAATAGCAATAGGTGCTCTACGCGGATTCCATTTTTTATATGTTTCTTTTAGATATGTAGAAATAATATTGAACAAATTTCTTTTTGTTTTTCCTTTGTATATTTTTGTTTTTCCTTTGTATATTTTTGTTTTTCCTTTTATATATTTTAAAAAACTGTTAAAAAGACAAGCTGTATTATTTATATTTAAAGAGAAAAACCGTTGTGTTTTTTGTCCATAAACCCCCCTAATTAGCACCTTTTTCGGTTTTCCTCGGTTCATGCTACTAGACATGATGATACGTTCATGTATATATTGTTCACCTCTCTCTGTAAATCTAAAGTTTTGATTTCACACTTATCATAATATTAATAAACAATAATATTATTGCTATTCGTATGTACAACATTTTTGTATATTTGTATTTTTATTTTTTTTGTATCATTGTCACTACAGTCATAATTCATCATCATTTTGATATGTATTAGTTTTATTGTTCTGGTGGTGGCTCATATTAAGCCGAAATGTGGAAAAAATAAAACTATTCCTAAATGACTGATTCCCGATTATTTATACCTATCGAAAAAAAAAAAAATAGATTTTATTAAAACTAAATTTAATTATGAATATAATACTGATTCCATGTTGTAAATCTTTTGCAAAGACTCCAAGTAAGCCTTATCATAAGTTGAAGCATCTGTCATCTGAAAAAAAAAAAAGGAAAATAAATCATACCCACTCAAATTTTATACACATACATACACAAACACTCAGTCACTCACTCACTCACGCACACACACAAACACTCACTCACTCACTCAACTCACTCACTCACACACACACACACACACTTTTTTTTTTTTTTGGTTGAAAATATATTTTGGAAAATTTCGTATTATTCGATAACTTTTAGAAGACTGCAATTGCAAGGTATGTTTGTTTATCTATACAGTTTACTCAAATTCTAGCGTAATGTAATGAAACTTCTTAGATCATCATACAAAAGACCAGTTTGTACCTTTTAGTCTACTTGTATGCACGAATCTTCTGTAGTACTCTAGTGTTTATTTTGTTTCCCGTAAGCTTTATACTGGTCGAAAAGACCATTGCTAATCTATCAGGGACATTATAAGCCTGTAACGAAACCTTTTTACCAACACATTATTAGCAAACATCGATTAAAAATTGTAACTTGATCTCCAAGTATATAACTAACTATGGGGAGTCAAGCTAATACGACGAACCTTACGGTGCAGAGGGTCGAGTCCCCAGTATCGGTTGCAAACGTGAGTGATATGAACTCTCAGGCGCCATCGTCATCCTACGACCGCAATCCCCCAGTACTTAGGTTGGCTACTGAGGCAACTATGGCTACAAGTTTAGGGTATTGTGATGCAGAATGGACAACTCTTGCTGGGGAAATTCATAATTTACTTGAGTTTTTTAATCAAGGCACAACGTCCACGGAGAAATAAGGGAATCTGCTTGTAGAATCCTGAACACTTTCGATCTGCTAAATTGCAAGTTAATAAATTACGAAGAAAATCGGAAAAAAGAGTTTGTCTATGCATGCACGCAGACCGTCACGCCAAACGAAATAGATCAACCACTGAAAAGGCATGGTGACAATCCTTCATCACACAAGGAACCAGCTCAAAGAAAGTAGCGACCAAAGCCGGCTGGGCCTAGGAAACAGGCGAAGGGATTCCCTAGGGCGATTGAAACGGAACAGCCCCAACTGGAGCCTGTCTCAATAATTCCCACTGAAGGGATGTGGCAAACAGTCACTAAGAAGAAAAAAGGCAGTGGTAGACTCCCGCGGCCGAAGCCACCCAAGCCAGATGCACTCATCATTAAGGTGTCGGAAAAAGGTACCTATGCGGATACTCTTCGCAAGATTAGAGATGATCCATCATTGAAAGATTTCAGCTCTAACATCACAAGAATCCGAAAAAATGAGGGCGGGAACCTTTTGATACAATTAAATAGAAATTCTGGAGAAGTCCTGCACAACATGAAGCGCACTCTAGAAGAAACACTGGGCTCAGAGCCGGATATTAGAGCGTGGACCCAAGAATCCCTTATTGAAATTAGGGATTTGGATGAACTGACGACAGAAGAAGAAGTAGCCGGGGCTCTCACAACGCTACTTGATGGAGAGCGGATACAGGCCTCAGCGGTGCGATCCATTCGTTCAGCCTACGCGGGTACTAAGACTGCAGTTATTGTTCTACCGGTTCTTCTTGCTCGAAAGGCTATCAATATTGGAAAAATAAGAGTAGGATTGGTAGTTAGTCGTATCCGAGAAAAATTGCGTTTACAGCGTTGCTTTAGGTGTTGGGATTTTGGACATATGGCAAGGCATTGTAAGGGGCCTGACAGAGCGAGATGTTGTCGCAAATGTGGCGATGAGGGTCATCTAGCCTTCGATTGCACGAAAAAGCCTTTTTGCGTACTATGCGCCGATAAGGATGAAAATTGCCACCCCTGCGGTGGAGGGAAATGCCCGGCATTACAACGTGCACTACGGGAGCAAAGGAGGAATAATCATTCTTAAATATGAGGGTTATACAACTTAATCTCAATCATTGTGAGGCTGCACAAGATCTTCTTTGGCAGACCGTGAAGGAACTGAAAGTTGATGTCGCTGTTATAAGTGAGCAGTACAAAAACATAGACAACGGATCTTGGGTATCCGACACCACAGGTAGGGCGGCGATCTGGACGTCTGGTCATACTATCGTTGAGGAAATCGCGCAGGCTCCTACGAGCGGTTTCGTTTGGGCCAAGATAAAAAACGTATATATCTATAGTTGTTATATCTCACCTAGCTCAACAGTCGAGGAATTTGTTGTTCTAGATATGATAGTATTAGATGCAAGAGGACGAAGACCGATAGTGATTGCTGGAGACTTCAATGCTTGGGCGACCGAGTGGGGTAGTCAATCGACAAATAGGCGAGGAGAACTTCTATTGGAAGCCTTTGTTCAGATGCAGGACTTGGTGCTGGCAAATTACGGTGCGGAACCTACATTCGTAAAGGGAGGTAGGAGCTCCATAATTGACTTGACATTCATCAGTGAAAGCCTCATTCCTACAAGTAGTTGGCAGGTCAGTGACATTTATACTCATAGTAACCACCAGGTTACCCTGTTTACTGTTGGGACCCAGAATTCCAGAAGAATAGTTCGTGAAGGAGGTGCTATTCGATGGAAAATCCGGACTTTTGATAGAGAATCCTTCAAAATAACGTTAGGGACACCGTGTGAGCTCATAGGAACAGCGGAAGACAAAGCCCACCAGGTAATGAACCTGATGAAAGCAGCTTGTGACGCAGCTATGATACGTGCCAAAACAGATGTAAGTCGACCACCGGCCTACTGGTGAAATGATTTCATCGCTGAATGTCGTTCAAAATGTCACAGAGCGAGAAGGAGATACCAGCGAGCACGGGGCAGCTCCCAGTTTATAGCACTGCAGGAGGAATTCAAAACTGCGGGGCGTGAACTCCAGCGGGCAATTAAGTCAAGCAAGCGGCAATGTTGGAAGCAACTTTGCGAGGAGGTGGACGAGAACCCATGGGGGAGGCCCTACAAGATAGTCATGAAGAAGTTCAAGAGCAGCGTTACACGATCCCCTACCTGCCCTGTAGCTGTGCAAAGAATCGTTGCCACTCTGTTTCCTGAACAGGATGAATTGTTGTGGACCAGGCCCATATCAGCTCCTGATGTACCGCCGGTGACAGCAGAGGAGCTCATCGATATCTCCAAGAGCCTTAAAATAGGGAAAGCACCGGGTTTAGATGGCATTCCGAACTTGGCACTGAAGGTGGCAATAGAAAGAAGGCCAGATTTATTCTTGGAAGTGTTCAATTCGTGCTTGAGTGAGGGATCCTTTCTACGTCAATGGAAAAGGCAGCGCTTGGTACTGATTCCAAAAGGTAAGGGAAGTCCATCAGACGCTTCGGCCTACAGGCCAATAAGTTTGCTGGATAATGCTGGAAAAATATTAGAGAAGCTTATAGCTAATAGAATGCAAGAGACATCAGAAAGTGCAGGAGATTTTTAGAAACAAGGCGACATATAGTTGGCGACTTACAGTAGCAGTATTACTGACGTAAATCGATACCTACCCGTTTAAATTGATTTTTTTATTTATTTATTAATTGTTATGGTAAAAGATAACTTAAAAGGAAATTGAATTCTTTTAAAATTAAAAGGTAAACCATTTGGAATCATTGGGATGCGAGGTTAATTTGCACCCTTTTTTTCCACTGATTCTTCCTCCTATTATAGCATAAAGCCTTCCTCGATAAATGGACTATCCAACACAAAACGATTTTTTCAATTCGAACAAGTAGTTTCTGAGATTAGCGCGTTCAAACAAACAAACTCTTCAGCTTTATAGTATTTGTATAATTTAGGTTATCACAAAATTGTTTGGCCTTTTTCTGAAACCTTCCGAAAACTGCTATCAAAATAATAATACCTTTGAATATGATTCATCATGTTATGACAATATATTTTATATTATTCATCATCTTATCACAATATCTTATTAAACTATTTATTATGATATCATAATATATACCTGACATGATGACTCTTGTAACTTGATATGTCTTTTTCTAAAAACAACTGTTATCTCGATTATGAAGCTTGAAAAATAGTTATAACCTATTTGTTACCTGTTTTAACACTTTGACGACCACGCGTGTTTGGAGCACCTTCTCTTGTGGACCATAGCGGGCGTATGAGTCCGCTGCAGCAGTTCCAACTGGGACCGACTAAAACTGGCTATTTTGGTTCAGTGGCCCAAAACATTATTATCAGCTATTTGTGTTTTATTTCACCCGAAAAACACATAGTATTAATAAAATTGTGATAAAATTTACTTTAAGTTAAATGAAACAATTAATAAAATCCCGTTTACGCCCGCTCGAGGCTGGTAGTGATAGCGGGAAAGCGGGCGTATACGCCCGCTGCGGTCCCTCTTGTTAAATATCGATTGTATATGTAAAGATAGTTGTGGCACTGAACTTCCACCTAGGTGTACAGCAGCCCAACAACAAACAGTCCAGTTGGTAGCGTCCCCTGCGCCATGTTGTTTGTATATATAGCAGTAATAAACAAGCTGTCTAGTACAAGGTTCTTTTATTCCACTGCCTAATACTCTATAACTTTAATACCTCTCGCCCTGCACATGAACCAGGGAGCGGGCCAGGGATAGACTAAGCCAGCGGGCGTATACGCCCGCTCTGGTCGTCAAAGTGTTAAATCTATATCAACCTAGATTATCTGTTTTAAATCTATATCAAGCTAAAATATTTATTTTTAAACGATGGTTATTTCATGTTACGATGTCCAATTTCATTCAAAATATTAGTTTTAATACTTGTTTTTACTGACAAAATTTTGAAACAATATATTTTTACTTTCACTTACTATATATAGTAAGGGGAAGTATTGCGATCGTGAAAATTTTCGAATTCCAGTTTTCAACGAAAATACACGTTTTAGGGTCCCCTGAGTCCAAATGACCAAGTCCCGCAAAAAGGTCTGTGTGTGTGTGTGTGGTGACTCCGGGCGGAAACGGTAAGTCCTATGAAACTGAAATTTCATGTTTAAGACAACTATACGCAAGAGACGTTACAGAACTTTTTTCATCAAATGAGCTTACCAGAAGAGGCACTTTATACAAGCATTTTGTACCTTTTTTCGATTTTCTCGAAAACGGTTCCGACGATTTCGATTAAACTCGCAATATCGATGTAAACTTTAATGGGCTTTAATATCATGTAGGTTTTATTCTGATTAAAATGGTCTGACATAGCTTAAATGCCGATATTTTCTTCTCCTAAAGTACCTTTAATTTTGTAGATTAAAAAAAAATAACTGTATTATCTTGTCAACGCTGATGAAAAACAGGTAAATATATAAATTGAATAAATGCGATACCCAACTAAAGGAAAACAGAAAACATATTTTTTTAATGCAATTTTTCGTTTTTGAACATTTGAACATTTGAACAGAGCAGTAATATACATGTATGATATACCGTTGGTAAGTTAAAGATTTTAGAAAAAATATGATCTCATACACAAGCTTTTAAATAAGAGAGTGATGAAATGAACATAAAACTAACTGATTGTTTTAGATAATAATATAATAGATTTTTTAATAAAACACATGTTTTTCTTTATAAATTCAATTTAATTAATTCCTTAATACCTGGATAGGCAAAATTCAGGACTCCCACTGTAGCATCGTCCAATTAGCCATAGTAGCATAAAGTGACGTTAAATAAATAAACAAACAATTCCTTAATAGTTTCACGTATTTTTATCTCTAACTGTTTTTTGAAAATTCTTTCATTGATTTAAAAAATGGAGGTAAGTGAAAGTCGTGTGTTGCCCGCACCAGATTTTTACGTTTTTGAATAATGCATTCGCACCACAAAATCATTTCACATCTGAAAGGTATATTAAGAAAATATTTGATTACATACTGCATTTGTATCAGTTATTTCGTTGATTGGTTTGGCGAATTCTGATAACAGAGTGAGAACCTTGGTCGTGTCAAAGATACTGTTAACATTTTTGAAATAATATTATCAGATCACTGATGGTGGAGAAATAAAACTAAAAGGCAGCTAATAGATGTTAATAATCATTATTGCAAACATTATCGCATTATTGCAAACCAATTCCACAACTCGCTGTATTCGAGGGTTTAGTAGTTATCTGGATTTAGTAGTGGAGAATTCTTTTCAGGATTGAGCGATTCGGAAGATTTAATTTTAATTAATTTGCCAATTCTGGAAATATCTTCTTCATTACTTTTAAGATTACCATTATCCACTAGCCGACCCGACAGAGGATGTCCTGTCTGAACTATGTTTTAGCGAAATCGGTCAATCCGTTCACGCGTAATGCGATCACCAAGGAAAAAGGAGATTAATTTTTATATACATATAGAGGGATTATTATCATTACTTTAGAAATGAAAAAAAAAAAAGTAACTTTTCTTTTTCATTAGATCCTTCTCCTCACTGTTTCGTTTTATTACGAGTTAAATATTGACCATAACATCATCATCATTTTGTTTCGTATGTTTAAATATTTTCATGCAAAATACTTTTTTGACAATATTCACAAGTATCTATATTTCGTATCAAGAGAAATAAGATATTCTTCATATTAATTTTATGCGCAGAAAGAGGTATGTAGCTGATGGTTCACGCGCTCGCTCACAAGAAGTGCTAGTGGCGGCTGCTTGGATCACCGGCCGAATATGTTTAGACGTACTATTTAATAAGGGAGGGGGGACTGGATGAAAACTATTTACATCTACTTACATATAAATGGAATAAGGGGAGAGGGACTGGATGAAAACTATTTACGTCTACTTACATAAAAATATATATATATATATATATAAGGAATAAGGGGTGGGGAGACTGGATGAAAACTATTTACATCTACTTACCTATATTTTTCCTACCGATCCCGATACCTTTCTGGCAACATTTGCTTATGACACTGACATTTTATCATCCAATTCTGATCCTGAAGCAGCATCGCTAATCATCCAAAGGCACCTTTCCCTTATCGAAGACTGGTGTAATGCTTGGCGTATTAAGGTAAACGAAAGAAAACGCACACACGTCACCTTCACCCTTCGCCGCAAATCCTTCGCAACAGTTAAATTCAATTCCATACATAAAAGACTGACGTGGAACCAACATACAAGAATTAAAAGAAAAGAACTCATCCGCCGATTCGGCAGTTATACAGACTACTAAACAGAAAATCTCATCTTACAGTCGACAACAAATTACTAATATACAAGGCAGTACTGAAACCTATTGTGGGGTACAGCTAAATATTCTAACATCAAACCTTCCAATCCAAAGTCCTACGAACAATAGTCAATGCTCCCTATTATGTTTCCAACTGTACCTTACACCACGACCTTAATATTCCATTTATTTTAGACCTGGTACCATCCAAATTTTCCGAATTCCATCAGAAGCTTCTTCATCATCCTAATCCTCTAGCTGAATCCCTCTACAGATCCACCCACCCCTACAATCCTTCACGAAGATTGAAACGGCAGTGTTCCCGCGACGTTCTGTAAACATTTATGGTATGTGAACAGTACATGGTGACCTCTCACTCAGAACAGTACATGGTACCCTCTCACTCAGAACAGTACATGGTACCTCTCACTCAGAACAGCACATGGTACCCTCTCACTCAGAACAGTACATGGTACCCTTTCACTCAGAACTGTACATGGTACCCTGTCACACAGAACATTACGCTGGACACGTAGTCATTAAGTACTCACCTCAGGATCACCTCCCCTGGGAAGACCCTAGGTTGGGGGTATAGCTAACCACCTTTGCTCTTACTGGGCCAATCACCCGTAAGAATGTACAAATGATTCAAAGAAACATTAGCTATAGCCTCGGATTTGGACGGACTAGAAGGAAACGACCGGCATGGAAAAGGACATACGTTTAGAAAATTAGAATATTAGATCTCTTATAGGCAAATAATCAAAAATCGTCGAAAAGGTGAAGACGTACAGGGTAGATATTCTGGGAATCATTGAAGAACGAAGGAAGGTAGCTGGAGAGGTAGCGATGGTCGACGGTCATAGGTTAAAATATTCCGGGGTACCTCCAGGAAATAGAGCTGCAGAGGTAGCGATGGACCACGGTCATAGGTTAAAATATTCCGGGGTACCTCCAGGAAATAGAGCTGCAGAGGTAGCGATGGACCATGGTCATGGGTTAAAATATTCCGGGGTACCTCCAGGAAATAGAGCTGCAGAGGTAGCGATAGACCACGGTCATAGGTTAAAATATTCCGGGGTACCTCAACGAAATAGAGCTGCAGAGGGAGTCGCCATTGTAATGAAGGAGGAGCTGTTCAGAAGAGTGGAAGAATGGGAGTCAGTGAACTCACTTCTTCTTGCAGTCAATATTAATATACGCACAGGAAACTGGACGTTAATACAAGTGTCTGCTCCGACAAACGATGCAAACATATTGGTTAAGGAAAAACTTTATGCAGACCTTGAGCGTTTGGTGACCAAAAATAAAAATAGTAACAGGAGCATTCTCATTATGGGATACCTCAATGCGCGGATCGACAATAAACACACGACAGCGCATGGTGCAATGGGTCCACATGGAGGAGAGAGCGGCCAACGACTGATCGAGTTCTGTGTGGACAATAACATGATTATGGGAATTCTTTTTTCCCTAACAAGCCAGTGCACAAAATCACCTTCTCAGCAGCAGAACGTAATGCAAATAGCGTTTACATCCGATAGAGGATACTAAAGGAACGCAAGTCAAAACCTAAAGCATACGCTAGGATAGAGGTAAAGAAACTTCAAGACCCTCAGATAAGACAGAGGTATAAAGATGAATTGAAAAGAAAGTTCAGGAATTGGATACGGATGGTAGCTTGGACGAAGTATGAAAACATAAAAAGGAT
The DNA here is from genome assembly GCA_023052935.1 of Piezodorus guildinii. Taxonomy (NCBI): domain Eukaryota; kingdom Metazoa; phylum Arthropoda; class Insecta; order Hemiptera; family Pentatomidae; genus Piezodorus; species Piezodorus guildinii. The sequence goes on along the minus strand of CM041292.1, from coordinate 183,017 downwards.
AGTGTTCTGGAATCGGCTACATTGGTCAGCGGAGTAAAAAGAATATATACAAAAAATAAAAGGACTGCATGGTGGAGCAATGAATTAAAAGCATTGGTTAAGGAAAATAAAGTAGCTTGGAAAAATTACTGCACTGACAAAATCGCAGAAAAATGGAAAATATATGTATTGGCCAGGAATGATACCAAGGAGGCCGTAAAAAAGACAAAAAAAGGAGGTCTTGGGAAGAATTTGGAGAGAAGTTGAACCAAGATCATGGTTAAAACATAAAGTTATTCTGGAAAAAAAATCAAAGCACTGAGAGGCCGAACAGGCAAGGGAATCAGAAATATTAAAAATGAACTAAGGAAAATGATCTCAGAAGATAAAGGCAACCTAGAGGTATGAAACAGACATGAAAAACAATTCATAAATAAATATATGTATCCTTTGAACAGTCAAGAGGGGCGCTGGAATGAAGCTGAGTTCGATGAGGTCATAGAGGAGAAAGAAGTTGAGCTAGCTATCGAAAAGATTAAGACAAGAAAAGCTCCAGGACGGGATACTTTGGTTGGAGAGTTTGATAAGTATGGTGGCAGGTGTTAGTGAAGTCTCTCCAAATATTTTTTCAAAAAGCCTGAGACTTGCAGTTCATTTATGCTAAATCCACCTTTCTTTTCATTCCAACCCGTACAAAAAACTTTTTCTTCCGAAAGGTTCTATATTTCCTATTATACAGCAGAAGCACTCAACTCTTTGGTTACTATTAATATATTACTAAAAGGAATTAGTCCGGTTGGCGGCGGTCGGTGAATGAAACAATTGAGTAGTTTCAACAGTTTATTTTTTGCTAATGTTTCGACCCCCATTGTGGGTCATCATCAGGGCTAAAAAGATACATTTAAAATGAAATTAAATATACTATTTTAAAAACTTTTGCGCAAGAGAATGTCAATATTATAGCATAAAAGGAACTAGATGTGAAAAGAAACCATTTAATTAAATTACAATGACAAAGTTATAATAATGAGAGGGCTATACAGATCAGATAATGACTAAATATAATGTACAAATATATAAGAAAAATTACATGAAATAAAAAAAAATTATAAACGGAGTACAGTGGAGATACGTACCGTGTCGTAGGCGAATGGAAACTTGGTATAATACTATATTAAGAATAATAATGTACAAAGTATATGTAGTAAAACTGACGGTGAGGTGCTTGTCTTCCAATAAACGCCTAATACGCTGATTTTCAGGCTTGGCGTAAGTGGAAATAAGCCTTTCCTTTTCTTCATATGGCTCTGTTGGTGGGTTTTTCACCAAGTCCGAAACTTGCTTTAGAATTTCTAATTCTAAATTCGCCACCTCTATTATATCTAGTTGGAGAGCTGCGTTCTGTCCTCTGTGACTTATGGCTGCTAAGCTGATGTTGGAGAGCTGCGTTCTGCCCTCTGTGACTTATGGCTGCTAAGTTGATGTTGGAGAGCTGCGTTCTGTCCTCTGTGACTTATGGCTGCTAAGCTGATGTTGGAGAGCTGCGTTCTGCCCTCTGTGACTTATGGCTGCTAAGTTGATGTTGGAGAGCTGCGTTCTGTCCTCTGTGACTTATGGCTGCTAAGCTGATGTTGGAGAGCTGCGTTCTACCATCTGTGACTTATGGCTGCTAAGCTGACGTTGGAGAGCTGCGTTCTGTCCTCTGTGACTTACGGCTACCAAGCCTTGTCACTGACGAAAGCTCAGGAAGTGAATTTGACTGTGGCAAAATTCTGTTTTAAGAAGCTTTATGAATTATAGAAAGGACAGAGTTAAATGTTCAGTTTTACATAAAGGGGTGAGGCAGTTCAATATCCAGGTAAGGAAGATTAAATGGAGATGGGCAGGATATCTTGCAAAAGTCCGGGGCGGCTGGTGGTCATTTAAAGTGACCGAATGGATTCCATACAATTTAAAAAGAAGACGAGGAAGACAGTATAGGCTCTAGAGCGACTCCTTAAAGTCCATCTCTGGAGACAATTGGATGAGGATCGCGAGGGATAGAAAAAGGTGGAAGGACATGGCAGACTCCACTTCCCAGTCATAGGTTTGGTCTCCAAGGGAGTTAGACCATCAGTCCCGATTAGGAGAGGTCTGCAAGAGGCAACATATCTTGTATGTATATATTTGTATTATAATTAATCTAGAAATTTACTGTTACTTTTGATTTATCTTGCAATAAATGACTTTATTTATTTATTTATAACAATAAACAAATAGTAATCTAGTAAATAATAATCTGAAAAAAAGATCTTAATTCGTACAAGTGGTTAATGAAGAGCTCTAAAAATGTGAAGACACAATTGGCCGTACTTAGCTACCAAAAACTAATGAGCATTACCATTCTACTTGTAATAACATTAATCAATTCTACTCCTACTTTTTCTCAAGTTTATTTCTACATGGGATTGAATGAGTTCCTAACAGAGAGAGAGAAAAACCTTCATTATATCATTTGCAGAATATAATTTTATCGTATTCTTTTGATGCATCATTACCAACTTCCTTTAAATTTATTAAAATAGTTGTCTAATATAGTCTTTTGGGCGGAGGTCCTTGGGTAGTTGTATCGGTGATAGAATCCACCAAGAAATAGTGAAATAATCCCAGAAATTATAGTAGAATACAGAATCACAAAACAGATACAAGTCAAAACCTATAATAATAAAAATAATATAATAATAAGTTTAGAGTAAGATATAATTTTGGCCAATCCCAAAACAAGTTATTATATTACTTTAGATTTTACAACTCTTTAAACTTTCATATTACTTATTTTATTAAAAAAGTTTTGCTGTCATCCCTATATTTCTCCACATATAATCTTTGCCTATCACCCCTATATGTCTCCACATATAATCTTTGCTTATCATCCCAATATTTCTCCACATATTTGCTTATCATCCCTATATTTCTCCACATATAATCTTTGCTTATCATCCCAATATTTCTCCACATATAATCGTTGCCTATCATCCCTATATTTCTGCTTGGAGTAGACTGGTGTCGATAGAAACATGTCCATGGATCTGCTTGGAGTTGACAGGTGTGGATAGAAACATGTCCACGGATCTGCTTGGAATAGACAGGTGTGGATAGAAACATGTCCATGGATCTGCTTGGAATAGACAGGTGTGGATAGAAACATGTCCATGGATCTGCTTGTAATAGACAGGTGTGGATAGAAACATGTCCATGGACCTGCTTGGTGTTGTCAGGTGTCGATAGAAACATATCAATGGACCTGCTTGGTGTTGTCAGGTGTCGATAGAAACATATCCATGGACCTGCTTGGAGTAGACAGGTGTCGATAGAAACATATCAATGGACCTGCTTGGTGTTGTCAGGTGTGGATAGAAACATGTCCATGGATCTGCTTGGAGTAGACAGGTGTCGATAGAAACATATCAATGGACCTGCTTGGTGTTGTCAGGTGTCGATAGAAACATATCCATGGATCTGCTTGAAGTAGACAGGTGTCGATAGAAACATACGTGTCATGGACTCTATGGTTGTTGTACAGGTGTGGATAGAAACATGTCCATGGATCTGCTTGGAGTAGACAGGTGTGATAGAAACATTCCATGGATCTGCTTGGTGTTGTCAGGTGTCGATAGAAACATTCAATGGACCTGCTTGGATGCAGGTGTGGATAGAAACATGTCCATGGATCTGCTTGGATAGAACATGTCGATAGAAACATTCCATGGACCTGCTTGGAGTAGACAGTGTCGATGAACTTATGCATGGACCTGCTTGTGTTGTCAGGTGTGGATAGAACATGTCCACAGTGATCTGCTTGGATATGTACTGTGTTGATAGAAACTGTCATGAACTGTTGGATTGCAGGTGTTCGGATAGAAACAATTCCATGGACTGCTTGGTGTTGACAGGTGTCGATAGAAACATCAATGGATCTGTTGGTTGTCAGGTGTGGATAGAAACATTCCATGGACCTGCTTGGTGTTGCAGGTGTGATAGAAACATTCCATGGATCCTGCTTGGTGTTGTCAGGTGTCGATAGAAACATGTCCATGGATCTGCTTGGGTTGACAGGTGTGCGATAGAAACATTCAATGGACCTGCTTGGTGTTGTCAGGTGTCGATAGAAAACATGTCATGATCTGCTTGTGATGCAGGTGTCGATAGAAACATTCCATGGACCTGCTTGGTGTGCAGGTGTCGATAGAAACATATCATGGACTCTGCTTGGTGTGACAGGTGTCGATAGAAACATGCATGGATCGTGCTTGGATTTGTAGTGACAGGTGTGGATAGAAACATGTCCATGGATCTGCTTTGAGTTGAAGGTGTAAATAGAAACATTTCCATGGACCTGCTTGGAATAGACAGGTTTGGATAGAAACATGTCCATGGACTGCTTGGAATGACAGGTGTGGATAGAAACATGTCCACGGATCTGCTTGGAGTAGACAGGTGTGGATAGAAACATGTCCATGGATCTGCTTGGAGTAGAACATAGAATGTTGGATGTGGATAGAAACATGTCCATGGATTGCTTTGAGTTGACAGGTGTAAATAGAAACATGTCCATGAATCTGCCTGGTGTTGACAGGTGTGGATAGATAGAACTGTCAATGACGTGGTGATTGAAACATGTCCAGGTCGCTGTAGAGGTGTGGATAGAAACATGTCCATGGATTGCTTGTTGCAGGTGTGGATAGAAACATGTCATGGATCTGCTTGAATAGAAAGTGGATGAAACATGTCATGGATCGAATTAGATGTGGATAGAACATTCATGGATCTTGGATGACAGTGGGAGAAACATTCATGGATGTTCAATAATTTGTTACATCCTATTGCTTCAATATAAGTGTATATAAATTCCAACAATCGTTGCCTATTCGCTATATTTCTGCTTGGAATAGACGGTGTGATAGAAACATGTCCATGGATCTGCTTGGGTTACAGGTGTGGATAGAAACATGTCCAGGATCTGCTTGGAATAGACAGGTGTGGATAGAAACATGTCCATGGATCTGCTTGGAATAGACAGTGTGGATAGAAACATGTCCATGGATCTGCTTGTAATAGACAGTTGTGGATAGAAACATGTCATGGATCTGCTTTGAGTTGAAAGGTGTAAATAGAAACTGTCTGAATCGCCTGGTGTTGAAAGGTGTGGATAGAAACATGTCCACGGATCTGTGGAATAGACAGGTGTGGATAGAAACATGTCATGATCTGCTTGATGACAGTGTAGATAGAAACATGTCCATGGATCTGCTTGATTGACAGGTGTGGATAGAAACATGTCAGGATCTGCTTGGATAGACAGGTGTGGTTAGAAACATGTCCATGGATCTGCTTGGAATAGACGGTGTGGATAGAAACATGTCCATGGATCTGCTTGGAATAGACAGGTGTAATAGAAACATGTCCATGAATCTGCCTGGTGTTGACAGGTGTGGATAGAAACATGTCCACGGATCTGCTTGGAATAGACAGGTGTGGATAGAAACATGTCCAGGATCTGCTTGGAATAGACAGGTGGATAGAAACATGTCATGGACTGCTTGTATAGACATGTGTGGATAGAAACTGTCCATGGATCTGTTGAGATTGTCAGGTGTGGATAGAAACATGTCATGGACTGCTTGTAATACAGTGTGATAGAAACATGTCCATGGATCTGCTTGTAATAGACAGGTGGATAGAAAATCCATGGACTCTTGGGTGACAGGTGTGTAGAAACATGTCCATGGATCTGCTTGGAGTAGACAGGTGTGATAGAAACATGTCCATGGATCTGCTTGAGTTGACAGGTGTAATAGAAAAAATTTCCATGGACCTGCTTGGAATAGACAGGTGTGGATAGAAACATGTCCATGGATCTGCTTGGATAGACAGTGTGATAGAAACTGTCATGGACTGTTGGAGTAGACAGGTGTGGATGAACATTACCATGGATTGCTTGAGTAGACAGGTGTGATAGAAACATTCCAGGACTGCTTGGATGAGGTGTGTTAGAAACATTCCATGGATCTGCTTGGTTGCAGGTGTGATAGAAACTTATGGATCTGCTTGGAATAGACAGGGTAAAAGACCATGCAGGTTCTGGTGTTGACGTGTGATAGAAAAGTCAGACTGCTTGGATCGGTGTGATAGCGTAACATCCTGATGCGGTGTGGTTAGAAACATGTCCATGGATCTGCTTGATAGACAGTTGATAGAAACATTCTGATGCTGGTGTTGTCAGGTGTGGATAGAAACATTCATGATCTGCTTGTGCATGTTGATAGAACATGTCCATGGATCTGTTGATACAGTTGATAGAACATGTCTGGTCATTGGAGGACAGGTGTGGATAGAACATGTCCATGATCTGCTTGGTGCAGGTGTGGATAGAAACATTCATGGACTGCTTGAGTGCAGGTTAATAGAAACATTCATGGACTGCTTGGATGACAGTGTGGATGAAATGTCCATGACCTGCTGATGACGTGTGATAGAAACATCCACGGACTGCTTGGAGTAGACAGGTGTGATAGAAACATTCATGGACTGCTTGAGTGACAGTGTGGATAGAACATTCCATGATCTGCTTGAGTTGACAGGTGTAATAGAAACATTCATGACGCTGGTGTTACAGGATAGAAACATTCACGGACTGCTTGAATAGACAGGTGTGATGAACATGCCACGGTTGTTGTAGACAGTTGGTTGAAAGTGATCTTGTAAACATTTGGATGAAATGTCAGTTGTGTGTCAGGTGTGATGACATGTATGGATCTGCTGAATAGCTGTTGTGACAGTTGGATTGGAAAGCAGGTTTGGATAAACATGTCATGGACATTGGAGTAACAGGTGTAGAAACATTCATGGACTGCTTGTAACAGGTGTGGGATGAATCTGTTGGAATGCGGTGTGGTGATGTCATGAACTGCTTGGGTTCAGTTTGAATAGACTGTTGATGAGTAGAACATGTCCATGATCTGCTGTAAAGACAGGTGATAGAACATTATGGATTCTGAATAACAGGTGTGGATAGAACATAGGTGCTTAGGACGGTGAATAGACATGTCATGACTGCCTGTTGCTGGGTAACAGTCGGATCGCTGGAATCTGTGGATAGAACATGTAGATCTGCTTGTATGCTTGTATAGAAGTCATGGACTGCTTGGTTGCTTGATAGAACATGTCAGGACTGCTGGATCGTTGGTTGAAATTGTCAGACGCTGAATGCGGTGTTAAACAGTCTGGATGTGAATGACAGGTGGGATAGAAACATGTCGGACCGCGGTTGCTTGTAAACATATAATGCCTGTTGGTGTTGTGGTGTAGAAACATTCAGGACCTGCTTGATAACAGGTTGTAGAAATTCAATGGACTGCTTGGTTGCAGTGTGGATAGAAACATGTCCATGATCTGCTTGATAGACAGGTGTGATAGAAACATTCAATGGACCTGCTTGGTGTTGTCAGGTCGAAGAAACATATCATGACTGCTTGAGTGCAGGTGTCGAAGAAACATATCCATGACCTGCTTGGGTGCAGGTGTCGATAGAAACATATCAGGATCTGCTTGGGTGCAGGGCGAGAAAAACATGCCTGGTTGTGGGTCGAAGTCAATGGACCTTGTGTGCGGTGTGTGACTGTCATGGACTTGATGACGTGTGAAGAAACAGTGCGATAGACATGTCATGAACTCTGGTGCTGGTGTGTAGTATAGACTGCTGGATGCTGTGTCGGTGCATAACATACCATGGCTGCTGTGTGTAGTTCATGACTCTGGCTGTTGGTGTGTCATGTCATGACTCAGGACGCTGGGTGCAGGTAATAGAAACATATCATGGACCTGCTTGGTGTGCAGGGTCGATAGAAACATATCATGGTGTTGGTGTTGTAGTGTCATGAACTGCTGTCGTGGATAGCAGCATGAACTCCTGTGCTTGGGTGCATCGATAACATACAATGGACCTGCTTGGTGTTGTGGTGTCGATAGAACATGTCCATGGATCTGTTGGAGTAGCAGGTGTGGATAGAAACATGTCCATGGATCTGCTTGGGTTGACAGGTGTAAATAGAAACATTTCCATGGACCTGCTTGGAATAGACAGGTTGGATAGAAACATGTCCATGGACCTGCTTGGAATAGACAGGTGTGGATAGAAACATTCCAGGATCTGCTTGGAGTAGACAGGTGTGGATAGAAACATGTCCATGGATCTGCTTGGGTAGACAGGTGTGGATAGAAAATCCATGGATCTGCTTTGAGTTGACAGGTGTAATAGAAACATGTCCATGAACTGCCTGGTGTTGACAGGTGTGATAGAAACATGTCCAGGATCTGCTTGGAATAGACAGGTGTGGATAGAAACATGTCCACGGATCTGCTTGAATAGACAGGTGTGGTAGAAACATGTCCATGGATGCTTGTAATAGACAGGTGGATAGAAACATGTCATGGACGCTTGGTGTTGTCAGTGTGGATAGAAACAGTCCATGGATCTGCTTGAATAGACATGTGAGGATAGAAACATGTCCATGGATCTGCTTGGAATAGACAGGTGTGGATAGAAAATGTCCATGGATACTTGGAGTAGACAGGTGTGATAGAAACTTTCCATGGACCTGCTTGAATAGACAGGTGTGGATAAAAACAGTCCATGGATCTGCTTGGAATAGACGGTGTGGATAGAAACATTCCAGGAATCTGCTTGGTAGTTAACAGGTGTGGATAGAAACATGTCCATGGATCTGCTTGGAATAGACAGGTGGATAGAAACAGTCCTAGGATCTGCTTGTAATAGACATGTGTGGATAGAAACATGTCCATGGATCTGCTTGGAATAGACAGGTGTGGATAGAAACATGTCCACGGATTGCTTTGAGTTGACAGGTGTGAATAGAAACATGTCCATGAATCTGCTGGTGTTGAACAGGTGTGGATAGAAACATGTCCACGGATCTGCTTGGAATAGACAGGTTCTGGATGAAACATGTACCGGATCTGCTTGTAATAGCATGTTGGATGAAACATGTCCATGGACTGCCTTGTGATTGACAGGGTGGATAGAAACATGTCCACGGATTGCTTGGAATAGACAGGTGTGGTAGAAAATTGGTCCAATGTGGGATCAGCTTGGAATAGACAGGTGTGGATAGAAAATGTCCATGGATCTCTTGTAATAGACAGGTGTGGATAGAAACATGTCCATGGACTGCTTGGATTTGATAGGTGTCGATAGAAATGCAATCAATGGAGACGTGCTTGTGATTGTCAGGTGTCGATAGAAACATTCCATGGATCTGCTTGGAGTAGACAGGTGTCGATAGAAACATATCAATGGACCTGCTTGGTGTTGTCAGGTGTGGATAGAAACATGTCCATGGATCTGCTTGGAGTAGACAGGTGTCGATAGAAACATTTCAATGGACCTGCTTGGTGTTGTCAGGTGTCGATAGAAACATATCCATGGACCTGCTTGGTGTGTCAGGTGTCGATAGAAACATATCCATGGATCTGCTTGGAGTAGACAGGTGTCGATAGAAACATATCAATGGACCTGCTTGGTGTTGTCAGGTGTGGATAGAAACATTAAGATAAAAAAAAACTCGGTTGTGCCCTCGGGCTACGATGACTTTAACGTGACAACCTCAACGTTAACGACAAACATATGTAATATATGATATTTAGGAAATAAATAATGATGCATGAATGAATTAGTACAATTTATTTTTTCAACCATATATGCATCAGAAATTATGATTTTACACTTAAGATCCTATTTACTACTGGACGATGATATGAAAAGTACGATATTATAGTCAACAATTTAGCAGTTATATATCGTTTTTTACAATCCAAATTTAACGTTTCATTCATAAATTTAATAAAGCGATCATTTTTAGATACGTCGATGTTAAAGTCACCACACAATAATATTGGAGTTTCCGAATAGATTTCTAACATATCTGGTACATAATTTCTATTCGATATATACGGGAATAACGACTGATATACCACCATTCCAATGTTCGGTATCGTAGAAATCGGATGAACATAGGCCCCATCTAAAACGAACTTAAAATTCACATTCGCAGTTGAACAAACTATTTCGGCCAAACAAATATCACCGACTTCCCTTACAATACGAGTCTTATTGGACAATTCAAATTTTAAACCTTTCGCGATAGACAATGATTTAACATTTTTGTAAATCGCCACTCAACCGGCAGCATTCGCATCATCATCACTTTTCGTATTAGTTCTTGTTATACATTCGTAGTCTTTCACCTCAACTGGATGCGTAAGTAAATTTTTATATAGGTATCAAATTACATTAATGTTTTGACGATACACTATATACATTGTGTATACATAATTAATAGCTTCAAAATATAAACCTTATCTAATAATTAACGTAGGCTCCGCCTACACACAACAGCATCCCCCATTCATGCAACATGATACTCAATGACTCATCAGCACGCGTCACAGACACTACCCCCACTCCTTGACGCTCAACTCTGAATCTTGCGCCTGCGCAAACGTACATGGTAACGGGACACAACTTTTTCGTTCATGCACCCATCAATTTATAAGACGTTGTCACGTCAAAAAATAAATATAAGACTTTTATATGAAGGTAATGTAAACAAACCGTATCTATTCTATACTTCCATTGATGATTTTAAATGAAAAAAACAACAAAAAAAACAGGAAGTCAGAATAACTTTTTTAATGTAAGAAATCAAAAATAATATAATTACTTGTTGGCCGTGGTAATAGTTATAATATCTGTACAATACAGAATACAAGAGAGATAGTTCTGATGCACATAAGTTACAAATCAAGGTGGCGTAGCTGTTCCTTGCGTAAGGGCAAGAGTTATTTTGAAGAACAAGTTTTATTAAAATATGCAAACATCCTCTTAAGAAAAGTTTTTATTCATTATAAAACATCAAATTTATTATAACAAAGAAAAAAATGCTAAGGGAAATATTGTTGACTAATATTATAAATATATACTCTCTCTCTCTCTCTCTCTCTCTCTCTATATATATATATATATATATATATATATATATATATATATATATATATATATTGCTATATCCTACCCGTCTGCCTCTTAATTATCAACAATAATTTAGCCCTGCTTGACCAAAAGTATGTTCCCTGAAGGGGAGAGTCAATGAAATTTAACTCACAGTCGAGGAAATGTGACAAAAAAAAAAAAAATTGTCTGAGGTATTTAACAGAATTTAAGCCCGATTATAATTAACATCTATAATTCAAAATTACAAGTAAACTAAAATTTGCTGCATACAAATAATAAATTCTATAATTACTAATTTATGTCCATATAATCGATGACTGTGAACATCGCAGCAGCTGGAGTGAAGAAGCAGGAATGTAGATCGTAGGTCAGCCATGAGATGAGTGAGCCGCGTGAGCCAGGTAGAAGAGTGAGCAGAATGAGTGAGTCTGGTAGAGTAAATGAGTGAAAGAGAAGAGTATAGTGAATGAGTGAAAGGGAGCATAGTGAATGAGTGAAAGAGAAGAGTATAGTGAATGAGTGAAAGAGAGCATAATGAATGAGTGAAAGAGAAGAGTATAGTGAATGAGTGAAAGGGAGCATAGTGAATGAGTGAAAGAGAAGAGTATAGTGAATGAGTGAAAGTGAAGAGTATAGTGAGTGAGTGAAAGGGAGCATAGGGAATGAGTGAAAGGGAGCATAGGGAATGAGTGAAAGAGAAGAGTATAGTGAATGAGTGAAAGGGAGCATAGTGAATGAGTGAAAGAGAAGAGTATAGTGAATGAGTGAAAGAGACCATAGGGAATGAGTGAAAGAGAATAGTATAGTGAATGAGTGAAAGGGAGCATAGTGAATGAGTGAAAGAGAAGAGTATAGTGAATGAGTGAAATAGAAGAGTATAGTGAATGAGTGAAAGGGAGCATAGTGAATGAGTGAAAGAGAAGAGTATAGTGAATGAGTGAAAGAGAAGAGTATAGTGAATGAGTGAAAGGGAGCATAGGGAATGAGTGAAAGAGAAGAGTATAGTGAATGAGTGAAAGGGAGCATAGTGAATGAGTGAAAGAGAAGAGTATAGTGAATGAGTGAAAGAGAAGAGTATAGTGAGTGAGTGAAAGGGAGCATAGGGAATGAGTGAAAGGGAGCATAGGGAATGAGTGAAAGAGAAGAGTATAGTGAATGAGTGAAAGGGAGCATAGTGAATGAGTGAAAGAGAAGAGTATAGTGAATGAGTGAAAGAGAAGAGTATAGTGAGTGAGTGAAAGGGAGCATAGGGAATGAGTGAAAGGGAGCATAGGGAATGAGTGAAAGAGAGCATAGTGAATGAGTGGAAGAAAAGAGTATAGTGAATGAGTGAAAGAGAAGAGTATAGTGAATGAGTGAAAGAAAAGAGTATAGTGAATGAGTGAAAGAGAAGAGTATAGTGAATAAATGAGTGAGCGGAACAGAGTATAGTGAATGAGTGAAAGAAAAGAGTATAGTGAATGAGGGAAAGGGGGCATAGTGAATGAATGAAAGAGAAGATTATAGTGAATGAGTGAAAGAAAAGAGTATAGTGAATGAGTGAAAGAGAAAAGTATAGTGAATAAATGAGTGAGCGGAACAGAGTATAGTGAATGAGTGAAAGAAAAGAGTATAGTGAATGAGGGAAAGGGGGCATAGTAAATGAAGGAAAGAGAAGAGTATAGTGAATGAGTGAAAGAAAAGAGTATAGTGAATGAGTGAAAGAGAAGAGTATAGTGAATAAATGAGTGAGCGGAACAGAGTGAGTCTGGTAGAGCGAATGAGTGAAAGGAGGCATAGTGAATGAGTGAAAGAGAAGAGTATAGTGAATGAGTGAAAGGGAGCATAGTGAATGAGTGAAAGAGAAGAGTATAGTGAATAAATGAGTGAGCGGAACAGAGTGAGTCTGGTAGAGCGAATGAGTGAAAGGAGGCATAGTGAATGAGTGAAAGAGAAGAGTATAATGAATGAGTGAAAGGGAGCATAGTGAATGAGTGAAAGAGAAGAGTATAGTGAATGAATGAGTGCTCGGAACAGAGTGAGTCTGGTAGAGTGAATGAGTGAAAGGGGGAATAGTGAATGAGGCTTGGGACATCTTCTCTGGCCCTTGGTTCTCCCTTCCAAACCTCCTGAACGGCTTCGATTGTCGGTTCATGAAACAGGGCGGCTTTTGATTGACGGAGACTTCTGAAGCAGGCGGCTTCTCTTTCGGTGACTTTCTTTCATCTCATATAATTTTTTCTTATGAATCCCGAATATTTAACAAACACAAACCAATTCTTATTATGGTATGATCAATATACCATGCCGTATCAATATATATATATATATATATATATATATATATATAAATTACGTTAATTCACTTAAATAAGATATAAATAATAAATAATAAAAGTAATAGGACATAGAAACAACACGCACGATAACTAGAACAACACTGACTTTATTTCCTTGTTTAGACCTCGATGTATACAACAGAATGTTTACAAGGTACAGGCGGGATTAAGCCCGATACCGGCTCACCGCGGTCTCTAACTCCCCCCCGCCAGTTTACGAAAATTTCCGTAAACTTATACTAAGCAGGTTAGGCGCAACATTAACCTTCATAATAGAGAGAAAGAACACAAAGCGATCGGTCATCGGGCTCTAATATAAACAAACAAAATGCTAAACAATTCACACATTTCGAAAAATAATAAAACAAAAAAAACGTGAAAATATAATGCACAAAAGGTAAATTCAATAAAGAAAAATATTAAGCACACACACAAAAAACAACAAAACAGCATGACGAGGCACTCCAGCTCACTATGGTAATGTTAACTTGGCCATTGGGAACCTCAATTGTTCGATATGGACAGTCCTCCGCTTTTTAGGGTCCTTGACGCTCTGGATAGTGACCACGTTATGTTCGCGGATAGTGATCACACGGAAGGGGCCCTCGTACCGCTCCAGCTCCTTTCCCCTGTTCGATACTTTCCTCCTGTATACGATCAGTCCTATTTTAATGTCACCGCTAATATCTCTAACTCCCAGATTATGCTTCGCAACCCGGCGGCATTTCTCCGACTCGATCCTCCGCCTGACTTTGTTCCACCGTTTCACCAGCAATATGCGGTTGGCTACAGCTCGATCCAATTTTTCTCTGTTTGCTACCGTCCCTGACCAATCCCTAGGGCGGTCCCGAAGGCCGAAGAGGATTTCGAATGGCGCGAATCCCGTGACAGAGTGGATAGAATGGTTATACGCCGCGACCGCCTTTGTCATTGCCATGTCCGGCTCTAAGCTTTTGTCCATCTGATAAACACGCAAATGGTCGCTCAACGTACTATGGAGCCTTTCAATACCCCCTCTGCTCTTTGCGTGCCCCGGAGTGTTGAGATGCCAAGCTATGTCAAGAGCCTTCGCTTCCTTGTGTATGGCGGCATTGTCGAACTCCTTACCGCCATCGGATGCTATTCGTTCTGGAATCCCATAGAATTGGAACCATGTCCGTATTGCCTCTAAAACCGCTTCCGAGGATCGCTGTTGGACAAGATACGCCATGGCGATCTTGCTGAACGTATCTAGTATCGTCACCCATTTGTACCCTCTCCAGGTGAAAGTATCGACCTGCAAATCTATCAGAGGTGCCTCCGAGGTGGGTGTCTCTTCTTGGACCGTTTGAGGAGGGTTCCGATCATACTTTGTGGTAAGGCAGATATTACAGTTCCCAATGATTTCCTGAATCATTTTCCTCATGCCCCACCAAAAATATCTTCGCTTGAGTGCCAGGAAGGTTTCGTTGACTCCTCGATGGTTTGTTTTTCCCTGATGATACGCCACTGTCACTTCGCGCTGGCGCTCCACATCCTTCAGTAATTCGACCATCAGGGTGCAGCGGATGAACGATCTGTCCACTCCTATTTTTTCCTCTCGCCATAGTCTTTTAATCTTCTCCCATACTATCTCGTTGCCGACATACAGGTGATGATTTTTGCCAGGCGTAGAAACATCATTAAGCGTGCGGCAAATCAGATCCTCGCTGATCCCCGGTTGCGACCAGATCGTGGTGATTTTACTTCTCCCAGATACGTCGTTTTCGATCTTGATCGGTCCCGCCATTCGGGTCTTCCAGATGATCTGCCGGCGTTTATCATTAATTATTGCCTCTATCTCTTCCATATGGGTTGCCCTTTCGTCCGCCGAGCTATCCTCTTCCGTGGCGCCTTCCTCTCGCGCTCCCTGACCGCCTTCTCCTTCTGGCGTCCAATCTCTAAGAAATCGTGGGAGGTTGCCAGATGGCTCTCCAGTTTCTTCTTCCAATGCGTTAATGATGAGAGCACGGGACAGCCAGTCCGCTACCACATTTTCTTTTCCCGGCTTATATGCTATCTCAAAGTTATATTGGCTGAGGAACTCTTTCCACCTGGTAACTCTAGCTGAGGACTCCTTCAGGGTGCCCACCCACTGTAACGGTCTATGGTCCGTGTGGACTTTAAATTTTCTGCCAAACACGTACGGTCTAAAGTGATCAATGGCCCACACTATCCCCAACAATTCCCGTTCCAGAGCACTATAGCGCGTCTCGGCATTTGAGAGACGTCTGCTAGCATAAGCGATCGGACGTTCACCCTCTGCTTGATCTTGCGATAACACCGCCCCCAGCGCGTATTCGCTTGCGTCAGTCGTGATAGTAAACTCCTTGGAGAAATCCGGGAACGCCAGCACTGGCTCTTCTTGCAATTTTCTCATACAGCGCTTAATATTGGTCTCCATCTCAGGCGTTACTATCACCTTCTTTCCTTTTTTAAGCAAGTCGTTAAGAGGTACAAGGCATTCCGCCATTTCGGGAACGAATCTTCTATAATAATTCAGCGTGCCGAGCAATCGTCGGATTCCCTTCACGTCGCGCGGGACCGCCATGCGCTGAATTGCCAACACCTTATTCCTATCGGGTCGCACCCCTTCCTTTGAAATCGTGTGGCCTAGAAAATTTATCTGCTCCTGGCCTAACAGAGACTTATCGCTGGACAATTTTAGACCAAACTCTCTCACTCTATCAAAAACTTTTCTTAAATGTGCTACGTGTTGCTCCTCGGTTTTGCTAAACACTAGCAGATCGTCCATATATATTTGACAGAATGTTTCATCGATTCCCCTCAAGAACTCGTCCATAAGCCTTTGGAATGTAATCGGCGCATTTTTCAAGCCGAAGGGCATCCTTCTAAATTCGTAATGCCCTCTTTCGAATGAAAAAGCTGTTTTATGGCTATCTTTAGGGTGCATTCTGATTTGGTGATAACCAGCTTTTAAATCAAGTGTGCTGAATATGGTTGACCCGCTTAGTCGGTCTAAAATATCTTCAAATCTGGGGATGGGATATTTTTCATCTAGGGTGTTTTCATTCAGTTTCCTGAAATCAATCACTAGCCTATATTTTTCCTTATTTTCTCCCGGCAAGCTCTTCTTCTTTACTATCCAGAGGGGACTGTTATATGGCGAAGTACTGTCTTCTATGATACCTTGCTTTTTTAGGTTCTGTATTTCGTCCCTAATGTGTTGCTTTAATGCTTGAGGGTATCGCCTTTCCTTCACGTACGTGACCCTTTCTTGCTTTAGGGGAATTTCATGAACTGTTTTCCCAGTTGCCCCTAACAGTTCGTCTTCTTTAAAGAAAATGTCTCCGAATTCTTCCCTTAATGTCAACCTCCATTCCTTGACCCGACTAACCGCCACTTATAAGTTTTCCCTACAATCTTAACCGACCAACGTCCCCCTTTGCTCCTAATTCGCGCTCCTACCTTTCCCAATAGATCACAACCAATAATTCCCTCATATTCACGGGGCATGCTCGCCACCACATGTACCGTCACTTGACCCCCACGTGTTACCCATCTCTCGAGATCTAAGCTAACTTCTCCCTCTACTTCGCACGGCCCACCCAGGGTGATCAATTTGCATGTACATACCTGTATCTGGAGTGCCCCTCCGCTGCCACACAACTTCTCCGCCGCTCGCCGACTCATTATTGTGCTAGAGCTCCCGGTATCCACCAAACACTTCACTCCTTTCGTCACTCTAATTATAGGCAGACCGCCGTATTCGCTCCTTATATTGTAATTCTCGATCGTGCGGTCGCCCCTCTGCTGCCACTCTCCTCAGGTCTCTGCTCGCTCCCTCCTTTCTGCTCCTGCCGGCCGCTTTTCCTCTCTTCGCCTTCCTCCACGCCTTTCACCTCTCCTGCTTTCAACCTCTAAATGTTCTTCCTCCGTGTCGGATGTCTCCGAACTCTCCGTGGACCCAGCCGAAGATCTGCTCCTCCTCCATACTCTCTGAGCATTTATCTCCATCGGCTCGCCTCGGGATGATTCTCTTGGGCGAAACATATACGGGCACTGCTTCGCAATATGCCCCTCTGTTCCACATTCGAAGCATTTTGTTCGGGGACACTGCGCCACTAGGTGTCCCGGTTTACCGCACCCGTGACATTTTCTCTCTTCTCTTCTTGGATATTTTTTCACGTTCTGGTACGTCCTCTTACTATCGTTAGCCGCCGTTCTGTACTTCCTTTCATACTCCGGCTCTCTTTTCCTCCAAATGGCAGGTTTGGTTCTGGGTCTTCTATAAGACACCCTAGTCCACCCAGTTTCCTCTACCTCCATCCTCGATTCTTCATCGCGCGCACTAATGTCCATCATTTCCTGGGCGCATTCCACGAAAGGACGGTCTTTGGGGAACGGTTCATTTCTCCCCGTCTCTCTAGCCAGCTGTACTAACAAGATGGTCGACAGAAACGCCATTCTAGGTTCAACTTCAGAGGCACTCATTATTTCTCTCATCTTCGCGGTGATATTGTTGAATCTCGTCAGCAACGCTCCTGCGTATTGTCCACTTGACTGGCGAGGGTGCCTAACTTCCCTGAACATCTGGAAGATGTCTTCCTCTGGGGACCACCTGCCGCCTCCGTAAGCCTTCTTAAGCCGGTCTTTCACTACTGCCCAGGGGGTTTCTTCGTCGGCCTGAATCAAATTGAGTATATTTCTTTTTACCCGACAAACTAGATCAGCCTTGAGCGAATCCGCGTCATCTCTGTGTAGTAGAACCACCGCCGTCTTCACCTCGATCCGTGTTATTATACGGTCGCCATTTTTTATGAAATGGTTCAGTTCACCAGTCTCTCCCGTAAACTTTTCAATATCCGACACAGCTTTCCTTAAGTCTTGCGCGGTCGCTGCTTTCACCTTCAGCCATGCCAGTGTATTTGCATGAGCTTCCGCCAGAGTATCACGTGGTAGGGGTGGTATCTGTGGTATCTCTGGTATCTGTGGTATATCTGCCGGCACTTGAAGTACTGCGGGTCGTAATACACCTTCTGCCATTTTTTTAGATTTTTTTTTTAATTATTAAATATATATATTATATTTTTAATTATTATTATTCTTTCTTGTTTTAGTTAGAAAGAATAAAAAAAATAAAGTTAAAACAATGTTTTAAATAAATAAATAAGAGAGCGAAAGACGTGTGATAATAAATAAATAAATAATAGTTCCGGGCTCTCAACAAATAAATCCCGGGTTTCGGCACCAATTACGTTAATTCACTTAAATAAGATATAAATAATAAATAATAAAAGTAATAGGACATAGAAACAACACGCACGATAACTAGAACAACACTGACTTTATTTCCTTGTTTAGACCTCGATGTATACAACAGAATGTTTACAAGGTACAGGCGGGATTAAGCCCGATACCGGCTCACCGCGGTCTCTAACTTATATATATATATATATATATATATATATATATATATATATATATATATATATAATTTGCTCTGACGAGCTTAAATAAGACTAGAGAAATAAAGTAAAAGGGCATAGAGGCATAAGGCGTGATAAATAAAATAAGTTTAATAATAAAATAAGTTAAATCAACAAAAAGAAAGGACACTTAGAACCCCAATTTTAAAAAGTCCGTTCATCCGCCGTCAGCCGCATTTCTACCAACTAATGGAATATATTTTTTTTAAATTCGGCATAAAAGTACTAGGACATGCAACGATGAAAATCAAAGAAAAAAATTGAAATTTTATCCAGAAATATGACTATACATGAGTTATTTTTGAAGATATAGATAAACTATGTAGAGAGTTTTAGAATGAGTAAAGCAGTGATAGATGGATAAAGTTCATCTATATATGCTCCAACAAAATGAAAACAGAATCATTGCAGTTTGTTCACAACTAGAAGAGAT
The DNA here is from genome assembly GCA_023052935.1 of Piezodorus guildinii. Taxonomy (NCBI): domain Eukaryota; kingdom Metazoa; phylum Arthropoda; class Insecta; order Hemiptera; family Pentatomidae; genus Piezodorus; species Piezodorus guildinii. The sequence continues at coordinate 163,751 of CM041292.1, read as the reverse complement.
AAAGCCTTTTAAAATTAACAGCGATGATATACCATTTTCCTTTGAATTATTTATTGCTTATCATATTATTATTATGATCATATGCCTATAAAAAGTTATACCCCAATATAGTTATTTGGAAACAATAAACCATCGTGTGATAATTTTCAGCGTTTTAAGTCAATTATTTTACATACAAATAAAATGAAGAGCGAGCTAGTATTAATATTAGCGACATCCTAAAGACAAAAAGACAATCTTTTAGGGGCCGTAGAGATGGCAAATCTAACGAGTGGAGTGTTCCATTGCATGATCATTTCTCACCTCTTTATGGCAGATGTTATATAAATGGTAAATGAACCGACAACAGTTGTAGGGTTGACAAACTCTGGATCGTTTCCTACGAAGAAACCAGGCACAGCGTAAGCGAACGTCCTCACAAGGACAATCATCAACTGGTAACAGAAATTAATGCAAGCACGAACTTCTCTTGTACAATACAGCTTGTTAGGTGTGCAACTCATCAATGCAAACAGCGAGAAAAGGGTACCTGAACCTTTTTGCCGTTCCGCAATATACACATTCAAAAATATCATTTAGAAATATTTACAATATTGAGAAAATCACTTTTTTTTTTTTTTTTTTACATATTTATTGATATTTACAAATGTATTATATACATCAAGTAATTGTGATGGATATAGTAAATAAACATGAAATATATTTAGAAATACAACCCTCTGGCAGCACTAAAAATATTCTTAACTAAAAGGTCCCGGGACCAGATTCTTTCTTAGCGGAGAAGATTCTTTCTTAGCGCGCTAGTCTCTCATGCTACAGGTTCTGAGTTCGAATCCCAGTCCCGGCGGGGCTATTATAAGGATGTAAAAAAATGTAGATTCACTAACAACCTCTCCCCCGGGTATGTGAGACACGTCAGCCAAAGGGTGGCCACTCACAAAATTTGTTGTAGGGAGTGATGACCCTACACTAAAAACTGCATCATGAAACGTGAGTGTAAACTCGCAGGAGTTTACACCGCGAGGCCCAGGACCTACACGGCCGGTCGCGCCACTGGATGATGGATGAGGATACGATAATAAGTCAATGGTTTATTAGAGCCCCATAACTCTATTCCTAAAGTCCATATCGGTCTTATGATGGTCATATAAAAAAGTCTTTTGTATTTAAGTGAATTTTTAGAGCGTTTGCCCAGTAAGTGTTGAAGTAGTCGAAAAAACGCCGGGCAGTATCTTGTCGTTTCAGCCTTGTATGGGGATTCCAAGATAGACGTTTGTCAAGGTGGCTAGTGTAGTGTCATTAAAGGATACTGTACAGCAGAAAGTAAATGGTTCATACGTAAGACATCGTAAATGTAGGTAAGGAATAGGGTGGCTTTTTGAGGGAGATGTTTTAAGATATGGTTCATGATTAGGTCATGACCAGGAGCTTTTGAGGGAGATGTTTTATGATATGGTTCGTCATTAGGTCATGACCAGGAGCTTTTGAGGGAGATGTGTTAAGATATGGGAAGTGATTAGGTCATGAGCAGGAGCTTTTGAGGGAGATGTTTTAAGATATGGGAAGTGATTAGGTCATGACCAGGAGCTTTTAAGGGAGATGTTTTTAGATATGGTTCGTGATTAGGTCATGCCCAGGAGCTTTTAAGGGAGATGTTTTTAGATATGGTTCGTGATTAGGTCATGACCAGGAGCTTTTAAGGGAGATGTTTTTAGATATGGTTCGTGATTAGGTCATGACCAGGAGCTTTTAAGGGAGATGTTTTAAGATATGGTTGGTGATTAGGTCATGACTAGGAGCTTTTAAGGGAGATGTTTTTAGATATGGTTCGTGATTAGGTCATGACCAGGAGCTTTTCGAGCAGCTAATCTATGAATGATGTTTGATATTTCTGAAGGATGGAAAGCATTAGGTTGAAGGGTCATTTGGAGGGCAATAGTTAGGTCTTCTTATATCTTTTCAAAGTAATTGGGATTAAGGATATCTGGATGTGGAGTAAGAGTATTAAAAAGATGCTGTCCGAATATTTGGGCTTTCTCTTCGTCAGATCTTGTCCAGGTTTGATTTTCAGTCAGGAGTGGATGGTTACAGTGTTTGAACTTAAGAAGTTTTTTTGTGGTTCTCCATAATGATTTGTCTGTTGTAGTAATATTTTCAATAATGCTGAGTAAATTTTGAATTTCGTATGTTTTTATTTCTGACTTGAGTTTGTTAGTTAGTTTGGTTAATAAGTTTTATCAGCTGGATATCGAGTCTTATGCCACTTCGATCTCGCTCTGCGTATTTCTTTTATTAAGGTTCGAATATGCTGTGGTAGATCAGTACGTTGAATGTCATTAATGTTTGTGGTCTTTGTGTTGTCAAATATACTGCATCTTATGGAGTCAGTCAGTTTTTTTACAGCTGTATCAATATATTTTTTTGTCTTTAGAGGAATGTTTAAGTCCAATTCGCTTCCTAAGTCCAGTCGAAATTCCTCCACGTTAACTCGCCCTTTGATCAATGTAGGAGGGAGTGGCTGAGGAACACAGTCTGATGAAAGGTCGTTCAGTGATTTAATTATGGTTTGGGAGGAGGAAATTTGGGAGGCGATAAATATATCTTGGATATCAGGTGCTTTTTTGTTTCTTTAGGGATGTAGGACAATATGTGGGGTTTATAGGTGAGAGGACAGTAAAGCTATGGGAAGTCAAGACACTGGAAAGAATATTACCTCGGGAGTTGGAAGTTCGGCAACCCCGCCGATGGTGTTTAGCATTATAATCTCCTCCAGCGATAAAGCGCGGTCGGAGGGATCGAAACAGGGTTTAAAGTTGGTTATAGGATAGGAAATTACCAGGAGGACAGTATACAGCTGAGAGTGTGAGATGGAAGGGAAAAGTTGAAATGATCACTGAGGTTGATGGTACGGCTTCAGTTGAAGTAGAAGGAATAAGGGAATGAGGTAAGGATTTATGGATAAGAATGCATGACCCGGCATAGGAAGTGTTGCCTGGGTGGTCCGATCTGTATGTGATGTAATCACGTATGTAAAAACGTATATCAATATGGTTGTCCTGGAGAAACATTTCCAGTGAGTTGAGTAGGCTGTTAGCATTCCACAAAACGATAGTTAGGGACTTCACACTCATCGTGGAACATTGAATGGGATTTGGGTAAAGGCGTATGAGATGGATGATTAATTGTTGAATAGTATCTCTAAGATCTGAGAGAAAGGACGTGAGGATGGAGTAGATCTTGGAAGGGTCTGGGTAGGGAAACTGATGCGGATAAGAGACTGGCGGAGGATAATGTTTATGGTCAGGATTGTTGGCTGGATGCTGAACTCGTCGTACCATGTTTTTCAGTCCGCAGAGGTACTTGAGGCGAGGGATTCGGTTAATTTAGCTGCACAGAAGGAGATGGAATTTGGGGAGGATGTTCAGGAGGCAATTTTACCCTGAGGGTAGAAGATGGGGAAAACGGGTCGGTGTGGAGGTTGTCGGTTAGGGTGGGAGGCCAGAGGCTTGGTTTGGGATTTAGGAGGCGCCTGTCGTCGTGGCAGTTGGTTCTTGATGGTGATGATCTCGAAGGAAGGTTTTTTTGTGTAATTTGTCGATTCCTTGACGGCAGTTGTAGTAGGTCGCTGTTGAACGATGATACCAGTTTTTTTGTTTCTGCATTACCGGGAAGTTAGTCAAATCCAAATCAGGTACCTGCGTGCGAATCTTCTGGCCCACTCGTGATTCCGCCAGGTGGTGTATCCTCTGCCGAAGAAGGTTTTTATGTACGACACAGCTAGCCGGATGGCCTTCACCACAAGGTGCACACTTTACATGCTCATTATTGGATTTAAGAAAGTATCAGAGGCATGTTGCCCGGCACACTTAACTCACCTAGAATTGGAGTTTATTTTGATTCTCCAATTTTAACACCATTGCTCAAGTTCTCTGATGTTGGATTGAAGAGTTTGGGAAGCAGAATTAGAATAGTAAAATTTGAATAGCCTTTATTGTATAACAACCAAATGCGGCATATTTCTAATCTCAATCCATTACTAATACAACTATTTCACTGGACTTACACTGAACATGAAAATATACCAATAACAGAAAACAAAGACCAGCGAGAAGCAGCAATCGCAAACCTTGTTTAACAGACATCAAAGTATCATAATGTAAACACTAATTTGTAATAAATGATTGACTACTTAAATCAAACCAAAATAGATTTGTCCGTAATAGAAAGTTGGGCAGATGACAAATAGTAATAGCGTTGCAAAGGCTTTGGCATCCAGCAAATAACTCTCCAATAGAAACCCGACCACTTGATTTATCGCAATGCCGATAACGAGAGCCACGAGGTTGCGGGCGAGCAGCCATATCATCGTTGGGGCTGTACAACGGCAGCTTTATTAATGTATAATCTACATTATTTCTTAATAAGAAAAATAAAAGAATTAAGGCTTTATATGATTTGTTGGGCTATAAAATATATAAACTATGCAAAGGTTCTACGGCGCATAGTGGGAAAAAACATCACGATTTAGTGGGAAAGTTCTATAACTCTTGATCTAATTAAGATAAATTAAAAATTATTTTTTCTTTTATGAGAATGGGCTATTTTTATAATGGTGAAAAAATTATTCTCGTTGTATTTTCAAATATTTTATAAATGTTACTGATTTGATAAATTTTTTTTTTTTTTTAATTTGATCAATTTATTCAATATAGGATCATTCAAATCGAAAGAAATGAGCTATTACTTGTTTCTATAGAAGTTTCTGCCTTAATAATTGCCTTACCCAGGAATTATAGAAGGAATACAAAATTAATATAAGATGAGCCCGTGCCTGAGGTCTCTCATTCTCCCGCGCCAAAGGTTGTAAATTAGAATCCCAGCCAGCCAACAGGTCGCCATTTAAAATGGCTGTCAATTAAATGTGATTTAATTCAATACCTCGGTTATTTTTGGAGATAGAAAAAAATGTGCCAAGAGTTTTAGAATCAGTCAAGCGAGATAAAAAAACATCAAAAACAAAAATAGAAAAAATTGAAATATTGCCAATATACACGCTTGCAACTCCGTTATTTTTCAAGAATGAAAAAAAAAATATATATATATTAATGATTTTTAACTCAAAAACCGCGAATAATCATAAAGAATCTGGTGCGAGCAACACACGACTTCCACTCACCACGACTGTTAAAATTAATTTAAAAACTATTAACGATGAATAAATTAAAAAAAATTTAAAGTTGATTTTAATAAAACGTGTATTCATTTTCGTTGGAAACAAATGTGTAGGTTTGTTGGTAATTAAAATACAAATAAGTCTTTAGGTCATTTTTATATACTGCTTTATTAATGCACAGTATAAAACAGAAAGAATATACATCAGAACAATGACCGACACTAATGCTTCACTCACTGTGTTGACTCGAAGGTTCTTCCAATCGTCAGGTTACCGCACACAGTGTTGCTAGCTCCTACATATGATTTAGATTAAATAATGTAATAAAATAATAATAGGCTTACCGAACCGAAGGTTCGATGCCGATACCAACAAACTTTGCTTGCACAGACTCGTCCAATGTTCGCACAATCCTCTGAGATCAGCCTTAACACAATACTCCCATCGACGCTTTGGCCTACCTTTCGGACGTCTACCAGTCGGTTCAGCGAATACCAACTTCTCGGAATCCGTTCCTCACCGAGCCCAACAGCTTTACGCGCCCATTTGAGTCTTCGCGATGCTATCAACTTAAATATATTCACAGGGTACAAGCTCCGCAATTCCGTGTTGTGCAACCTTCTAAACTCTCCAGTGGCCTCATCTCTCTTCGGACCAAATATGTTACGCAGTACCTTATTTTCGAAAACCTTAAGCCGTTGTTCATCCTTGAGCCGTATCCTGGTTACAATAAATGTCAATTGTTAAGAATCCTTTCAACGAGAATGGCGACTTGACAGAATGAAAAAAAAAACAAAATTATAACAGTCCTTAAAATATGAAAATCGGGCATATCCTTTGAAATAGTAAGTTAGTCCTTTTCGGGCTGATAGTAGTCTTAAATATGAAATTTTGGTTCCGTACGACTTTTCGTTTTTGCGCTAGAGTTGCCATACACAGACGCACGGACACACAGACACACGGACACACAGGCACATAGACACACAGACCTTTTTGCGGGACTTAGTTATTTCGACTCAGGGGACCCTAAAATGTGTATTTCCGTTGAAATCTGGAATTTTCACGATCGCAATACTTTCCATTAACATATATTTCATACATAGGTAAATGAATGTAAAAATAAAAAATTGTAATTTTAACTATAAATACACCTATAACTCAGTTATTTTTAAAAATAGAGAAAAATATACAAACAAATGAACAGAAAATAGTCGGTTATTATCGAAGATGTAGAAAATCGAAAAGATTTTCGAGTTTAAGACACCGCGATAAACATAAAGAAAAAATCTGGTGCGGGCAACACACGACTTTTAATTGAAAAATAATTAAAAAATGTAACGAGAGTAATATTTTTCTCCTCACTAATAAAAGACATCACATTTTACTTTCACTTACTATATACAGTAAGGGAAAGTATTGCGATCGTCAAAATTTTCGAATTACAGTTTTCAACGTAAATACACGTTTTAGGGTCAGATAAAGAACTTAACCGCTCGATGAACTTAAAAAAAACTTTACTGGTAAAAACAAACTGTTACAAGCACTACACTACTATTTACAAAGAACTAAACTACTACATAGATCTACTGGAATGGCTAGATGGCTAGAATGAATGGTTACATCTCTAGGAGGGATATTTATACAATACTAGAAGGAGCGGGAAAGTGCTGATTCAGAGATGTAGGGTTTTGTACCTTAACTGTCCCCTTAGTCCAAATAACCAAGTCCCGCAAAAATGTCTGTGTGTGTGTGGTAACTCCCGGCGGAAACGGTAAGTTCTATGAAACTGAAATTTCATATCTAAGACAACTATACGCCCGAGACGTGACAAAACTTTTTTCATCAAAATGAGCTTACCAGAGGCACTTTATACCGTGCATTTTGCACCTTTTTTCGATTTTCTCGAAAACGGTTCCGACGATTTCACTATATTCGAAACCGCTATATCGATGTAAAATTTAATGGGCTTTAATATCATGTAGGTTTTATTCTGATTAAAATGGTCTGACAGGGGTTAAATGCTGATAATTTAAATTTTCTTCCTCTAAAGTTTCTTTAATTTTGTAGATTCCATAAAAATAACTATATTATCTTGTTAACGCTGATGAAAAACAGGTAAATATATAAATTGGCCTTTTGGACCTTTTTACGATTTTCTCAATAACGGCTCTAACGATTTTGATTAAACTCGCTATATCGATGTAAAATTTAATAGGCTTTAATATGATGTAGGTTTCATTCTGTTTGGAATAGTGTGACAGAGCTTACATGCCGATATTTTAAATTTCCTCATCTAAAGTACCTTTAATTCTATAGATTCTATAAAAATAACTATATTATCTTGTTAGCATTGATAATTAACAGCTAAATATGCAGGCTGAGCGAATTTGATTAACAACTAAAGGGTAAAACTGAAAAAAAAAAATTTTTAATGCAATTTTTTGTTTTTGAACTTAAGAACAGTAATATAGACGTATAATATACCGTTGGAAAGAGAAAGATTTTAGAAAAATATTATCTTATACACAATAGGGGTGGGCATAATCGAATGACGATTATCGGATCATTCGATTATTTCAATCATTCGAATCAATCGATTATCGGATTAATCGGGAAACGAATAATCGTTTAACGTTAATCGAGGGATTACCAGGAGTTCAGATAATCGAAAGACTTTTTTTTTTTTTATTTTCTCATCACATATTGCACATCTAATGCACACATATTGCCTCTCAGAATATTAATCATTGGATTATTTAAATCATCGAAGTCCGATCATCCGATTATGGCGATCATTCGATTATGCCCACCCCTAATACACAACCTTGTAAAAGTTAATGAAGAGTGATAAAAAGCCGATAAAACTAACTGATTATAATATAATAGAGATAATAATATAATAGAGTTTTTTATAAAACACATGTTTCTATATAAATTCAATTTAATTAATTCTTCAAGGGTTTCAAGCATTTTTATCTCTAACTGTATTTGAATATTCTTTCATTGATTTTAAAAAAAGAGGTAAGTGAAAGTCGTGTGTTTTCCGCACCAGATTTTATTATATTGTAAGCATTATTAAGCAGTATGTGTTAATATACATAAAAATACTCATTTCGATTAGATCATGATAAAAGTAATACAATGAAAGAAAATAAAGAGAAACTCTAATACATTTAACCCGGGGGAGTCTAGAAAACTAAAAGGAAAATAACAATAACTAGGCAAGGTAACTAGGCAACAGTCAGAGAAGAGCATCAATATCAACTTAATATTATTTATCGCTCAACTTGATCAAGTCAACAGAGACTGTACATCAAGGCACAGGTAAACACTCATTTCAACAAGTTCCACTTGCAAAAATATTGTACAACCGGTCCCAACACTCTTTTGCCATTTATAAGAATAATACATACCTATATCATAATGTGCCTGATATAATAATAGATAATGATATAATAATAATACATTATATTATAACGTGTACATTACAGTACATTATATTATAACGTGTACATTACAGTACATTATATTATAACGTGTACGTTACAATACATTATATTATAACGTGTACATTACAGTACATTATATCATAACGTGTACATTACAATACATTATATCATAACGTGTACGTTACAATACATTATATTATAACGTGTACATTACGGTACATTATATTATAACGTGTACATTACGGTACATTATATTATAACGTGTACATTACAGTACATTATATCATAACGTGTACATTACAATACATTATATTATAACGTGTACATTACAGTACATTATATTATAACGTGTACGTTACAATACATTATATTATAACGTGTACGTTACAATACATTATATTATAACGTGTACGTTACAATACATTATACTATAACGTGTACATTACAATACATTATATTATAACGTGTACATTACAATACATTATATTATAACGTGTACATAACAATACATTATATTATAACGTGTACATTACAGTACATTATATAATAACGTGTACATTACAATACATTATACTATAACGTGTACGTTACAATACATTATACTATAACGTGTACGTTACAATACATTATATTATAACGTGTACATTACAATACATTATATTATAACGTGTACATTACAATACATTATATTATAACGTGTACATAACAATACATTATATTATAACGTGTACGTTACAATACATTATATTATTACGTGTACATTACAATACATTATATTATAACGTGTACATTACAATACATTATATTATAACGTGTACATTACAATACATTATATTATTACGTGTACATTACAGTACATTATATAATAACGTGTACATTACAATACATTATACTATAACGTGTACGTTACAATACATTATATTGTAACGTGTACATTACAATACATTATATTATAACGTGTACATTACAATACATTATATTATAACGTGTACATTACAATACATTATATTATTACGTGTACTTTACAATACATTATATCATAACGTGTACATTACAGTACATTATATTATAACGTGTACGTTACAATACATTATATTGTAACGTGTACATTACAATACATTATATTATAACGTGTACATTACAATACATTATATTATAACGTGTACATTACAATACATTATATTATAACGTGTACATTACAATACATTATATTATAACGTGTACATTACAATTCATTATATTATAACGTGTACGTTACAATACATTATATTATAACGTGTACATTACAGTACATATATTATAACGTGTACATTACAGTACATTATATTATAACGTGTACATTACAGTACATTATATTATAACGTGTACATTACAATACATTATATTATAACGTGTACATTATACGTATTAACATATATTATAACATATATTATAACGTGTACATTATACGTATTAACATATATTATAACATTATATTATAACGTGTACATTATACGTATTAACATACGTATTTTAGTGTACATTACAGTACATTATATTATAACGTGTACATTACAGTACATTATATCATAACGTGTACATTAAAGTACATTATATTATAAAGTGTACATTACAATACATTATATTATAAAGTGTACATTACAATACATTATATTATTACGTGTACATTACAATACATTATATTATTACGTGTACATTACAATACATTATATTATTACGTGTACATTACAATACATTATATTATAACGTGTACATTACAATACATTATATTGTAACGTGTACATTACAATACATTATATTATAACGTGTACATTACAATACACTATATTATAACGTGTACATTACAGTACATTATATTATAACGTGTACATTACAGTACATTATATTATAACGTGTACATTACTGTACATTATATTATAACGTATACACTACAATAAATTATATTATAACGTGTACATTACAATACATTATATTATAACGTGTACATTACAATACATTATATTATAACGTGTACATTACAATACATTATATTATAACGTGTACATTACAATACATTATATTATAACGTGTACATTACAATACATTATATTATTACGTGTACATTACAATACATTATATCATAACGTGTACATTACAATACATTATATCATAACGTGTACATTACAATACATTATATTATAACGTGTACATTACAATACATTATATTATAACGTGTACATTACAATACATTATATTATTACGTGTACATTACAATACATTATATTATAACGTGTACATTACAATACATTATATTATAACGTGTACATTACAATACAATATATTATTACGTGTACATTACAGTACATTATATATTAACGTGTACATTACAGTACATTATACTATAACGTGTACGTTACAATACATTATACTATAACGTGTACATTACAATACATTATATTATAACGTGTACATTACAATACATTATATTATAACGTGTACATTACAATACATTATATTATAACGTGTACATAACAATACATCACATTATAACGTGTACATTACAGTACATTATATAATAACGTGTACATTACAACACATTATATTATAACGTGTACGTTACAATACATTATATTATAACGTGTACGTTACAATACATTATACTATAACGTGTACATTACAATACATTATACTATAACGTGTACATTACAATACATTATATTATAACGTGTACATTACAATACATTATATTATAACGTGTACATTACAATACATTATATTATAACGTGTACATAACAATACATTATATTATAACGTGTACGTTACAATACATTATATTATAACGTGTACGTTACAATACATTATATTATAACGTGTACGTTACAGTACATTATATTATAACGTGTACATTACAGTACATTATATTATAACGTGTACATTACAGTACATTATATTATAACGTGTACATTACAGTACATTATATTATAACGTGTACATTACAGTACATTATATTATAACGTGTACATTACAGTACATTATATTATAACGTGTACATTACAGTACATTATATTATAACGTGTACGTTACAGTACATTATATTATAACGTGTACGTTACAATACATTATATTATAACGTGTACATTACAATACATTATATTATAACGTGTACATTACAATACATTTATATTATAACGTGTACATTACAATACATTATATTATTACGTGTACATTACAATACATTATATCATAACGTGTACATTACAGTACATTATATTATAACGTGTACGTTACAATACATTATATTGTAACGTGTACATTACAATACATTATATTATAACGTGTACATTACAATACATTATATTATAACGTGTACATTACAATACATTATATTATTACGTGTACATTACAATACATTATATCATAACGTGTACATTACAGTACATTATATTATAACGTGTACGTTACAATACATTATATTGTAACGTGTACATTACAATACATTATATTATAACGTGTACATTACAATACATTATATTATAACGTGTACATTACAATTCATTATATTATAACGTGTACGTTACAATACATTATATTATAACGTGTACATTACAGTACATTATATTATAACGTGTACATTACAGTACATTATATTATAACGTGTACATTACAGTACATTATATTATAACGTGTACATTACAATACATTATATTATAACGTGTACATTATACGTATTAACATATATTATAACATTATATTATAACGTGTACATTATACGTATTAACATACGTATTTTAGTGTACATTACAGTACATTATATTATAACGTGTACATTACAGTACATTATATCATAACGTGTACATTAAAGTACATTATATTATAAAGTGTACATTACAATACATTATATTATAAAGTGTACATTACAATACATTATATTATTACGTGTACATTACAATACATTATATTATTACGTGTACATTACAATACATTATATTATTACGTGTACATTACAATACATTATATTATAAACGTGTACATTACAATACATTATATTGTAACGTGTACATTACAATACATCATATTATAACGTGTACATTACAATACACTATATTATAACGTGTACATTACAGTACATTATATTATAACGTGTACATTACAGTACATTATATTATAACGTGTACATTACAGTACATTATATTATAACGTATACACTACAATAAATTATATTATAACGTGTACATTACAATACATTATATTATAACGTGTACATTACAATACATTATATTATAACGTGTACATTACAATACATTATATTATAACGTGTACATTACAATACATTATATTATAACGTGTACATTACAATACATTATATTATAACGTGTACATTACAATACATTATATTATAACGTGTACATTACAGTACATTATATTATAAAGTGTACGTTACAATACATTATATTATAACGTGTACGTTACAATACATTATATTATAACGTGTACATTACTGTACATTATATTATAACGTGTACAGTACAATACATTATATTATAAACGTGTACGTTACAATACATTATATTATAACGTGTACATTACAGTACATTATATTATAACGTGTACATTACATACATTATATTATAACGTGTACATTACAATACATTATATCATAACGTGTACATTACAATACATTATATTATAACGTGTACATTACAATACATTATATTATAACGTGTACATTACAATACATTATATCATAACGTGTACATTACAATACATTATATTATAACGTGTACATTACAATACATTATATTATAATTTGTACATTACAATACATTATATCATGATGTTTTGCATAAATGCGTCAAACCATTCCTTGGAAATGCGTCAAACCAGCTTCTACTTGACTGTTTAATGTCGTGAAGTAATGTACCTAAATTTATGTGATAGTTGACATCTTCCAAAGTTAAGGTGAAAGCAATATTTGCAGGTATAAAAGTTACTAACTGCTCAACTTGAAGCAAACCTCGAATGTTGACTGCACAAAAACCAAAGTTAATTAATATATTTTTCTTAATTAAACACATCTAAGTCTAAATTATTTATGTTTATACCGGAAACAGGTACGATTTCTTCATAGACTTTTTGCAACTGGTGGATGGCAGCACAAATGCTGAAGATGAAGTAGGTCTGCAAGTCCCAAGAGCAGACGGAGCCGAGAACGGACTTTGTGATGAAGAGTAGTGTAGGGACCGAGGCGAACCATCCTGGTAGAATTATCAAACTTAGCTGAAAACATTACAAAAATCAACATTGATGAAAAGTATATTTTAGGAAACCATGAGTAGGATCATGAGCGAAAATGCACTGTAAATTTTGCAAAACATTGAACCAATTGATAGAAAATGTATAGACATACAACCGAACCTCCACCCTTTTTCCAATTTCGAAAATTTGATTTGCACAACACTTATGTTTCCCTTTCCACCCTTACCAAGATCTATTTAAGCAAATACTGGTAAGTATTCAGTTCATCTTTCCATTCCAAGGAATTCTCAGTTGATATATATTTTTTAAATACGTTTATTGAGACTAGAGTATTGAAACTAGAGGGGTAGAGTGGGAATGGAGTTTTTTTGTTTTATCCGCCCTCATCGGCTCATCACTAGACTACAGACCTCCATACTTTTTTATTGTCGATCCCATCCCCGCACACTTACAACACATTTCTTATTTAAAAACCTAAATATTGACTAGAAATAATTCATATGGTAGAAGACCGTTTGCAGGATATATACACCTTACAGGAAGTATAATATACCATTGGAAAGCGAAAGAAGGAGGATTAAGAAAAGAGCATAACTATTGATGGCGGTTGGGTGTGGTTGTGAGTAGGTGAGGTTGATTAGGGGCGGCTGCGAGGGGCCAGGGTTGAATCTACCTAACACTTGTCTCGGCTACCATTGCGCGGACAGGACCCTTCGGTCTGATACGAGCTCCAACTACCAAGTCGGCGGACTGGAGGGCCTCTTCTACAGGCAACTGGAGAGCGTACTTCTGGATAGAGAATGGAAGGAAATGCTGCAGACGGAGGTAGAGTTGGAGTTGGAGATTGACCCTTCGGGGAATTCTGACGCGGCCATATTTTTAAAAAATTATTATATTTAGAAATTATACAATCTGCCACAATCTTGGGCAATGAGTATTAATGATGTAAGAAGTCGTTCAATCCTTATGTACAATAAATAAAAAAATAAAAATAATAAAGAAGAATAAATAAAGATAAAAATAAAATACAATAAATAAATAATAATAATCTTGGTCACATTCATACATATATATATACGATATTTACATACTGCCCCTGGGAACTCCGAATCAAACCCCAACGCCCACAAGTGGATGCCAGGAGATCCCAGCGCCTCTCAGACAGTCGCGTCACTGGTCTAATAAGCCAGTGGAGACTGAGAGAGGGCGCTAGAGCCACAGACTCTCAAGTATGAGTGGAGAAGCTGGCCATTGCCAACACTCAGCATTGCTTAGTCATAAGAGGTCTCTAGGCCACTGCCGCTTCAACCTACGAGGAGGGTCATAGGGATGGCTGGAACTAGATAGAGATTAGGAAGGTGAGTAAGCCTCTGGCGAAAGTTTAGGAATTTAGAAGGAAGTAGATCGAGGACAAATAGGATATTCAGTTCATTGTGTAAGGTCTTGTTTGTAACATAATAGGGAGCATTGACTATTGTTCTGAGGACTTTGGGCTGAAAGGATTGGATACGCTTGATGTTCGAAAATTTAGTTGTCCCCCACAGTTCGAGTCCGTATGTCCAAATCGGTTTTAGAATTGTCTTGTAAAGTAATAGTTTATTGGCAACACAAAGTTTTGATGTTCTGTTTAGTAGTCTATATAGTTGGCCGTATCGTCTGTTGAGTTCTTGTCGTTTTATTCGAGTATGTGGGTTCCAGGTTAGTTTTTTGTCTGGTAGGCAACCCAGATACCGGACTGTGTCAGGGAAGGAGTATGGAGTATGGAGTTGAAATTGACTTGTGGACAGAATCTGCGTCGAAGTGTAAAGGTAATGTTCTTGCATTTTGATTCATTAATTTGGAGAAGTCAATTAGCGCACCAAAATTCAATGGAGGATAGGAGTCTTTGTAGAAAGAAAGATGCCATTTCGGGATCTGAATGGGTTGATAAAATGGCAGTATCGTCGGCAAAAGTTGGTAAGAAGAAATCAGGATCCGTGGGTATATCAGCTGTAAATAGGAGATAGAGGACAGGACCTAGAACACTGCCTTGAGGTACACCGGCCTCAATCAGGTAACTATTGGAAAATTCTGGACCAGAGCGGACTCTGAAGGAACGGTTTGAATGGTAGGGTCGTAGGATTAGATATAAGGATTGAGGTAAATGGGTTTTTAGTTTGAAAAGCAAGCCATCGTGCCAGACCCGGTCGAATGCCTCAGCAACGTCCAGAAAGACACCAGTGCATATATTATATATTGAATATTTCTTGTTTTCAAGTGCAAAGGATATATAGTCAACCACACGCAGGCCTTGTTGTACAGTGGAATGCTTTGAGCGGAATCCGAACTGGTGGAAAGGAATTTCAATTAATTGTAGGATACGCTAAGAAGAATTTTTTTCAAAGATTTTTGAAAGAATCGGAAGGAAGCTAATAGGCCAATAGGATGAGGTGTTGTTGGGAGGTTTACCAGGTTTGGAAAAAATGAGAATGAGTGTTTCCACACCAAAGGAAAGTGGGTTGCACGGAGGATACTATTATAGAGGTAGGTATGGAATATAATTGCTTTTTGGGGCATTTTAGAACTGAGGAGGTCGTATCCAGGAGATTTTCAAGGTTTCAGTTTATTTATTAGTCATATAGGGGTTAATAGCTTTATGGGGTGGAGAGAGGCGGCCATATCAGAAGCAGCAAGTGCAACGCTTCGACGCCGACGGGCGAGAGTTAATGCGGCGGTCCCATGGTGGACTCCTGGCCTGCCTTAAACTGAAGAGGGAATACTAGAGGGCCAGGCGTAGGTAGGTACCAGGAGTGCATAGACGAGGTGAGCCTGCACTTCGTGAGGAAACCAAGTGTAGGCTTAGGGTATACCGAAACGACTTGCCTTCACCTTACCATGAAGTTGTCCCAGGACCTCTGAACTACTTCTTAATAAGCGAGTCTGAGAAGAATTCCTGGAGAATACCGTGCAGGATATCACTGGGAAAGGTAAAGCCTCTCACTACTATTGCCGCGCTTAGAGTGGGAGAACAAGCGGCCACCTCGGAAGAGGAAGCTTTGATGTATGTTGACTTCACATACCCCAGGGATGACCCGTTCCAGGAAAGGGCAGGAAGGGGTTTAAATAAAGAGATACAGAGAGGTGTGTCAGTGCGGTGTCGGATTGGTGCGTGAGGAGGGGTGGGGTGGGGTGGCCGAGATGGTTAGCGCGCGTTGCTGTAAACACGCGTTGCCTAGCTACCAGATGACCATCCATGTACATGAAAGGTACATCGGCTCCCGATGTCCATAAAACGGCTTCTTCTTCTTCTTTCATTTGCTCCTTAGTGCCTTTCAGCGTGGAGCACCAGCCTCAGTCCATCGTTTCCACTCTTCCCTTTGAATGGCCATATTTTTCATTTGGGTAAACTGATTTGCCTCTCTTTCTTCCGAGTCCCTTCAGATGCTGCACTTAGTTCTGGTTCTGCCCACCATTCTCTTTCCTATTGGTTTGGCTTCCATGAACCATTTCACTCTCCTGTCTCCTTGGAGCCTGCACACGTGCCCAAACCAGCGCAGTTGGCGTTCTTCTATTGTCCCCTTCAGCGCCACCACTTTCAATTCCTCCCTGATGACTTCGTTCCTGACGCAGTCCTTTCTTGTTTTTCCTACTATCATTCGCAGGAATTTCATTTCTGAGTCATTCTATTGACAACTTGCTTTGGGCCTGTCCAGTGCTCTGCTCCATGCAGCAGGATGGGAAGGAAAATCGTTTTATAGAGAACTAGTTTGGTGGCATTAGTAATTTCTTTTGTACCAATTATGTGGCTGATTTGATAGTATGCGAGGTTGGCCTTTCTAATCCGGCTATTAACTTCATGTTCTATTCTTCCATCATTGCTTACAGTTGTGCCCAAATACTCATATGTGTTAACCGTTTCAAGCAATTCACCATTGCAGGTCACATTAACGTTTATTTCGTCTCGCCCTACTTTCATGATTTTATTTTTCTGTGCATTTATAGCCATTCACTTTCTATATGGTTCTTTCCCCCACTCATTAACTGCTTGTTGTAAGTTCTCCTGTGAGTTAGCTACTAGAACTATAGAATAGAATTTTATTTGTTTAAGATTTACATTCTTGTACAAAGCAATTCAAATTATAAATCTCTTCAATTGCCAACACGAGTCTAGTTAATAATAGATGTCCATTTATTCGGACTCTTGAGAAAAACTTGAAAAATAATAATTGTAAACTATTTAAATAATACATTTTATCATTTAATTGATACATAATAGAAAAACAACACTGAAATAAAACATAAAAAACAAACAAAAACAATTATCAACTTGAAAAACAAACTGAAAACATTCGCCGTACAATGAAAAATGATAACCAGTTAACCTTAGATAACTAGACACTTAATGGGTGTGTGGGCCTTCACAGTTCAAGGTATCCAGGGTATTACATGCTCACTTAGTGAACCAGAAAATGTTGTTCAGTTTTTCAATATTGTCTATTTGAAGAATTTTTTGAATATTTTGGTCATCACTGGATCCTGATAAAAATGGTTGTAAATATCTCTCTCTGTCTTTTATGAGCTTTTCACAGTAGAGAAGGACGTGAAACAGGCTGTTCAAGATAAACTGACCACAGAAAGTGCAGGTTTCTTGTGCTTTGAAGATGAACAGTTTGGTTTTTCCATAAAGTGTGATAATCTTGACTGGCTCAATGATCTTATTTTTTGATGTTGGCTGTATATGTCAGATAGGTCTCTGGGCTGGAGATATTGAAGCTGGAGATAGTTCTATATATGGGGTTATGGTTAGAATTGAGAGATCGGTGGATGTCTATTGAAAGGTTACGATTTTTTATCTTTTTCATTATTGCATCTCTGCACTTCAGTAATCCATTCGGGCACAATACACTGAATTCTTCTTCACAGCCATATTGAGCAGCCATCGATATAACTTGTGAGACCCAGTTAAACTTTATATCAGGGTTCCTTGCATGCAGCGAAATCAGTCTGTTGAAACTAAGTCCTGGCAGCCTCTCCTCCGGCATGATTGACAATCTGGACCAGTAGTTCACAGCTCTCTTCAAAACCCTGACACTCAATGGGTTTCGGCCGGCTTCAAGACGTACTATGTAGTTGGCAGTACTCCTTGGCCATCTGAGTAGTTGCTTCAGGAACTTTAGTTGTACCACTTCAACAGCTTCTAGATATCTTAAGCTCCATATTTCAGAAGCATACAGAAGGGTTGAGGCTACCATGGAATCAAAAAGAGCTATTTTTGTTTCCCATAAATCACTCCCACCTCTTCGCAAAACATTTAATATTCTTGCAGCTGCAACAGAGGACCTCTGAATAAAATGCTCAGATGCTTTGCTAAATTTTCCTGAGGAAGTGAATGGCACTCCCAAATAGGTATAGTCCTTAGAGTATTCAATTTTTTTCTTTATTCAAGTAAAGGGGTTTAAGGTGCTTCAACCTAGGGGACTTATAGAATACAACAACCTTGAATTTTTTAACGTTTACGGTTAGGAAAATTTTCTCGCAGTACTGTTGTAAGTTTCTTTTGCGCTTCTTGCCAAGTATTACTGAGAAGAAGAATATCATCAGCAAACAAGAGCATGATTGCCTCATGATTACTATCAATGCTAACTCCTGTACTAACTTCATTATCTTGAAAGAATCGGACAATATCGGATATGAACATGATGAAAAGTATTGGGCTAAGGCTTTCTCCCTCCAAAGGATCTGTCGATATATCTATGTTTTCCGAATGCTTTCCATTTATTGTTATTTGAGTTGAAGCATTGTCGTATAGCACCTTTATAATCCTTATGAGTTTCCCCCCCCCATTCCAAGTGAAAAAAGCTTTTCCCAAGGCAGGCTGTGGTTGATAGAGTCGAAGGCTTTCCTTAAATCTATGAATGCAGTAAATAAGTATCTGCCTTTAGTTGTGAAGTTAATGCTGACCAGTGACATTAAAGTGAAGATGTGATCTGAGCAGCCTCTACCACTTCTAAATCCCGCTTGTTCCTCAGAACTATATCATCAGCGAAAATCATGACTTGGGCTGATACAGGCAACAAGTTTCTATACCCAATCAGGGTTCTTGTAGTCCTTCTCTTACACATTTTTAATATTTCATCCATGAAGGTTATAAATAGCAAAGGACTAAGGCTGTGCCCCTGTTTGACCCAAACGTGGAAATAGAAAGGCTCGGATTCTTTTAGACGTATAACTCCTTTCAGACTCTGATATATGTACTGAATTGCTGCAAGGTTTGAAGGAACATTTTTATACTGCAGGGCTGTCCATACTGCCCATACTTCATCCCTTGGTACTGAATCAAATGCAGCTTTGAGGTATTATAAATGCCAAATAAATATCCTTCTCTACTTCCCATATCTTTTCAATTATCATTTTGAGGGAGAATATATAACACAATGCCTACCGGGTCTGAACGCTGCTTGTTCTCTTCTAGGTCTTCCTCTATGAGTTTCCTCAGCCTTTGTTCTACAATTCTGGTATATATTTTGTACACAACGGGTGAGAGACATATAGGCCGATATATTTCACATTGGGTTTGAGATCCTTTTTTATGAATAGGTACAATAATATTGTACTCCCAATCTCGGGGTATCTTCTTCTCATGCCATATCTTTTGAAACAGCACTTGGAGTGTTTTGGTTATTTCTTCGCCCCCATACTTAATAAATTCAGGCACTATGTTGTCTCTTTCTGAGGCTTTACCCAGTTTTATTCTCTGTATTGCCAGTTCCACCTCTTCTTCACTGATACAGTCATCCATATCCTACACACCTCTTTGTTTTACTCTTCCTTGGTCACCATTAGGAGCAGATCTTTCAGCAAATTTTTCCTGATAATGTTTTCTCCATTCCTCCAGTATATCCTTGTCTCTCGTTACAATTAATCCGTTAAAATTAATTATTTTTTAATGCTTCTTACTGTCTCCATTTCTACCTCTCAGCGCTTTAACAGTGTTCCAGAACTTTTTGGTATTGTCCTTATAGTTGTTTTGCACAGACCTTCCGAACTCTTCCAACGCCTTCTTTTTCGCTTGTTTGATCACCAATTTTACACGGTTTCATTTTCAACATATATATGCTATGCTTATGGATTCTTTGAGCGCAAGTAGTTTCTCCAGGCTTTTTTCTTATGTGCCACAACCTCTTTGACCTCCTCACTCCACCCATTCGTTCTCTTAGTTTTTGGCCCTATTTTACTAACTCCACAAACTTCTGTTGCTGATGTAATAATGGTCGATTTAATTGTGTCCCACATTTCATCTAGGCTTTTATCCGCATTTACTTCACTAAGTTTCCTGTTGAGAGCTTCCTCATGTTGCATTATTTTATTTTCATTTCGCAAAGTTCCAACTTTAATTCTTTCGTACTTTTTAGCAGGAGAATTCTTGCCTTTATTTACAGCCATTTTCGCATCCATGACCTATGATGTGTGTTCAGCTCTGCTCCTTTTATCACTTTGATATCAGTCACATAACTCATAAACTCTTCATCATCGATAAAATAATCAATAATGCTAGTAATATTCCGTCCTTCACCCATAAATGTTATTTTATGTATATTTTTGTGGTTAAACCAGGAGTTACCCAAAAGTAGATTATTATCTGTGCATAAGTTCAATATTCTCTGCCCATTGTCATTCCTTGTATTTTCTCCTCCATAAGGGCCCATGACTCCGAGATTCTTGTTGTTCATTCTTCCATTCATGTCTCCACATATAATTATTTTATAGTTCTTACACCTGGATTCATCTATTTCCCTTTGAAGGTCGCTATAGAATTGTTCCTTGTCAGATACTGATGTATTTTCAGTTGGAGCATATACTTGGATAATGGTTTCTTTTCCTATTATAAGCTGCAGATCAACAGTGATGGTTCTTGAATTTACTGCTTTCCACTATTCAAGTTTTTTAAATATTTGGTCGCTTAATACAATCCTGACTCCCTCATTTGCTCTTCTATCCATACTTACCCCTGAGTATATCAGTTTGAATTGTTTGTTCGGGTCTTTTAAGCCACTTCCCTTCTTCCTGACTTCACTTATTCCTAGGAGATCTATATTGTAT
This sequence comes from Piezodorus guildinii, assembly GCA_023052935.1. NCBI lineage: Eukaryota > Metazoa > Arthropoda > Insecta > Hemiptera > Pentatomidae > Piezodorus > Piezodorus guildinii. Next base: position 141,815 of record CM041292.1, on the reverse strand, counting down.
TTTTCCATGTCCTCAATCAACTCCACATCTTTTCCTCGTAGTGTCCCTATATTCCATGTGACCAGTCGTTCTTATTCATGCCAGGTCTGTTTCATAACATCGGTCCGTTTCCGGTATGAGGTGTTTTACTTTGAATCGTTGGTACTCCAGACGAGTGATTGGCCCAGTGCTGGAGGCCCCGTTAGCTCGGACAATTGGAGTCATTTTATACTCAATGACTATTGAGTCTTCCTAGAGGAGGTAGCCCTGGGGTATGTACTGTTAGTGACCTAATGTTAGTATATATTTGTAGAGTTCTGTTGTGGTGAGGTTGTGTGTTAAGTACTGAACTCGGGACCCGGGGAATTGTTAATCCCCTCCAGACTAACACACTAGCTTAGACCCTGCGGGACGGCAGAGCATGTTGTAGTATCTTGCACCGCAGTAGAAGGACACCGTGTCAGGCTTTCGAGAAATGCCGGGATATTCGCCCTCGTCGAGTCGGACTTTCCCCTTCTGATAGAGGAAGATGTGAAACCCTTCTACAAAGATTTTTTATATGGTTGGAAGAAGGTGGGGCCCTGATCATCGGCGAGCCAACGCAGGAGGAACGAATCTAGACTGGAGAGTAAACCGAACGGACGCGGCGGACCGGAGGTGTTGGACGGTATCCGGGCGGTACAGATGGCCTGAAAGGCACCCAAGTACCTGGAGTAGCGATTAAAGTGCAGATCTAAGGTGTACCGAGATGGAACACAGATCCTAATTTTATAAAAATTTTGTTCCCAATTTAAAGTATCATAAAGTAAGGTAAAATAAGAATATAAATAAATAAAGAGCAGTTTATTGGGAGCAGAGACACGCGTGGCCTAGCGCACTATCCCAATGCTCCCACATCCCGCATGCCAATGGCTAGGCAGCGGTGGTTAGGTCTGCGGTCATCATCCGCTCCTTACTCGATCCAGGGTCAACTATTCTTAAAAATAGTCCTTATTATTCCTGGAACAAGAGCTGTCATCTGTATTTCAATTACATTTCTCTACAGAGTAGAAAAATGAGAAATAATTACCAACAAAAACACCAAAATGAAATTCAATAACCTTTGTTTACTTCATGTAGATAAATGAAAATTCAAAACGTTTTACCATAATATTTTTTTTTTCATACCAATTATATATATCAACCGGAAAAGATATCTGATAGATGACTAAAGGCATTGAAAACATTACCATAAAAAAACTTAGTCTATGATTTCTATCTAAACCAGTAAAGGGTTTTAAAACTCTTCCTGCTATAAAACCAAACATTATCGCAAACGAATAAAAATTTATAGAAAACAACATCTTCCAAAGCAATTAATAGTATGGCACGTTTCTTTACAGCTTTACGGTTCGAGCCACTGACTTGCTAACATTTAATATCTTTCCTACAACAATAATAATATTGTAAAGATATTATTATTGAATTACATTACATTTCCAAAAATTTGATTAGGCTAAGTTAAGATTCTATATAGGCACTGATTGTAATACAGTAAAAAAATATCCGAATTATCATGAAGAGAAAAAGTCATAAAAAAATGCTTAGAAAATCGAAAAATGTTTTTGACAGGCCTTGCAAGACCATGGTAAAATAACCAGAACCTACGTCTAGACCTAGCTAGAACAGGACCTCATCATAGGTCCAGACCTTGCTAGAACAGGACCTCATCCTAGGTCCAGACCTTGCTAGAACAGGACCAGATCCTAGGTCCAGACCTTGCTAGAACAGGACCTCATCCTAGGTCCAGACCTTGCCAGAACAGGACCTAATCCTATGTCCAGACCTTGCTAGAACAGGACTTCATTCTTCGTTCAGACCTTGCTAGAACAGAACCTCATCCTAGGTCCAGACCTTGTTAGAACAGGACCTCATCATAGGTCCAGACCTTGCCAGAACAGGACCTCATCCTATGTCCAGACCTTGCTAGAACAGGACTTCATTCTTCGTCCAGGCCTTGCTAGAACAGGACCTCATCCTAGGTCCAGACCTTGCTAGAACAGGACCTCATCCTATGTCCAGACCTTGCTAGAAGAACAGGACCTCATCCTATGTCCAGACCTTGCTAGAACAGGACTTCATTCTTCGTCCAGGCCTTGCTAGAACAGGACCTCATCCTAGGTCCAGACCTTGTTAGAACAGGACCTCATCATAGGTCCAGACCTTGCCAGAACAGGACCTCATCCTATGTCCAGACCTTGTTAGAACAGGACCTCATCATAGGTCCAGACCTTGCCAGAACAGGACCTCATCCTATGTCCAGACCTTGCTAGAACAGGACTTCATTCTTCGTCCAGGCCTTGCTAGAACAGGACCTCATCCTAGGTCCAGACCTTGCTAGAACAGGACCTCATCCTATGTCCAGACCTTGCTAGAACAGGACTTCATTCTTCGTCCAGGCCTTGCTAGAACAGGACCTCATCCTATGTCCAGACCTTGCTAGAACAGGACTTCATTCTTCGTTCAGACCTTGCTAGAACAGAACCTCATCCTAGGTCCAGACCTTGTTAGAACAGGACCTCATCATAGGTCCAGACCTTGCCAGAACAGGACCTCATCCTATGTCCAGACCTTGCTAGAACAGGACTTCATTCTTCGTCCAGGCCTTGCTAGAACAGGACCTCATCCTAGGTCAAGACCTTGCTAGAACAGAACCTCATCCAAGGTCAAGACCTCGTTAGAACAAGACCTCATCCAAAGTCCAGACCTTGGTAGAACAGAACCTCATCCGAAGTCAAGACCTCGCTAGAACAAGACCTCATCCTACGTCTAGACCTTGATAGAATAGTACCAGATCCTAGGTCCAGATTTTGGTAGAATAGTACCAGATCCTAGGTCCACATCTTGGTAGAACAGATCCAGATCCTACGTCCAGACTTTGGTAGAATAGTACCAGATCCGACCTATGCTTTAACCGAACCAGCCAATTACCTGATCTATGCATTAACTATTACATATTGTAGCAGCTATGTTACAAGGCGCTGAAGTGGTCAGGTGAACTGAAGTTGGTTTTCCAATGTAACATTGATTTTATATGTATTTAAATTCTTGATATTTTCACTTAGTGTTGTTTATTTAGTTATATATATTATTATTCTCATTATCATTTTTCCAATTTTAAATTTATTTTATTCACATTATTTTTCCAATTTTAAATTTATTTTATTCACATTGGCAAACCAAATTACCTCCCTCAAAGCTATAATTTTAACTGATTATTAGAATCGATTTACATATGATGTATTTTTCAGGTTATTGCAAATCAGCAACAAAACATATTTAAGATTCATTTAATGAATATTTATTTTTACCCTTGATTGATTTTGGACTAATTAGACTGCTGTAGGTATGTTCCAAACTACTGTTCATAGTTTTGAATTATTAGCAACACGCTAAAATATTAATACGTGAATAATAAAAATTAGTCAATATAGTGTTCATGTTAAATATATAATCTATTCACTTACTTTGTGTGGAAGTATTGCTTAGGAAATGTTAACTAACTCCAATATATTTCAGTGGCGTTAATTTATTCCATTCACGCGCATCTCCTAAAATATTTCTGTAAAATGAATATTAATGAAAATCTGCGAACATTATAATTTTTAGTTTCCAGGGATACAAAGTCGTAACTCTTGCACTTTTAAGTAATGTGTAAAATAAAATATATAGCAACGGAAAGTATTGAGATCAGAAAATTTATAAAATTCGAGATTTTAACAAAAATACACGTTGGAAGGGTACTCAGAGCCTGTACGCAAAAAGATCTGTGTGTGTGTTATATCTTCATATTTTAATGTTATCCAGATGTATGATGTTTTATTATTACTTTTCTAATGTCATGTGTGTAATTAAATATATGCTTATTAAAAATATACCTAAATATTTAAAACCAATAAATGTGGAATCATTTAAGAATCCTCGAATGGATAGGCAATTAAGTTATATAAAAAGCAATAATTCAAAGGATAATATCATGTCCCTACTGCTGATTTCAAAACGCAATATCTCTGCTATTTCTAAACCAATTTCAATGATTCTTTTTTCATTTTGTCGAAAAGTTAATTGTTGGCATTCATTTATTTATTAATTGTTGGCATTTATTTATTTATTAATTGTTGGCATTTATTTATTTATTTATTAGTAGAAACTTTTTTTTCTTATTCTTATTCGTTATTCGTATTCTACGCACCTTGAAACGTAAGCACTCAAATATTGAGGGGGGTTATTTTATTTTATTTTTTTGGTTGATTACAAAGATTCACTATTATTATCATATAATAACATTTTATTATTTAATAACATCTTTGTATAAAAATCAAATGTAAATAATTCTTGGACAATTTATTTTCGTTTCTAAATTTGTTTAAAAATTCTTAAATTGATATAAATAACAGAGGTAAGTGAGAGTCGTGTGTTGCGCGCACCAGATTTTTTAAAATATAGGAAAAAATCTTCACAAGAATTTGTCAAATTATATTTGACACATAAAATGGCTTTCAAAGTTAAAACACTTAATTTTGATTTTTCTGATGTCCAAATTTAATTTACTCTAGGGTTAGAGTGTCATGGCCGACAGTGAAATATTCAATTCTACCGCTCTGTCATTGTGACTTAATAACTATTGTCCATCGTTATGAACAGTTATCAGACTTTGTAAAAGGTGATATTAAGAACATTTGGACATTATAACGATATCGAACACTGAGGTGAAGCTGCCACGAGGCAGTTAATCCTCTGGCTCTTATCACCAACTTCACGGCCAGCCTACCTGCTTCCAGCCGTCCTCAGTTCGTATACAGACTATAGAAGTTCTTTTTTTTTCTCTTTTTTCCTTTTATAATTTTTGTTTTCTTCCTAAAATGTTCTTTTTATTTCATTGTATATATTTATGTAAATAATTTAATTTTTAAGGATTAATTAATTTTTTTTCATATATAGGTTATATATTTTTTTCTTTAATTTTTTTTCAAATTTATAATATTTTATAACTGCCTCTTCTTTTTGTGATTATTAAATATGGATTTAGAGCAAACCTCAAATGACGACACTGAGGAAGAGACACAATTTTCGGAAATAAGCGAAACCGACTCCCAATATTTAAAAAGACGCACTCTAAAAAAAATATATTGTCAATCTTCCCCGAATTCAGCGAGCAATTCACCGAACAAAAAAAAATCGTCAAAAACTAAAATGCCATCTCAACTTATCACTCGCAGCCAATCTACTGCAGCCATTACATCAGACATATCGAAACCAGGTACCTCAGCAAGCAATAACCGAACTACCAGGCTAAATAAACCAAATCCGATTCAGGCGCCACAGGGTTTTACCGATCCCGAGCCACCACACATCGAAAATAGAAAATTCAGCAAAGAAATAGCAAATTTAATAGGACTACCAGGCAGCCGATATTTCCTTTCGGAGCGGCTGGGACATATCTCGCGGTGTTAGGATAGCTACGCCTTGACCCGGAAGGGTGAGGGCCTGTTTAGCGGCCCTATCCGCCAGCTCATTACCAACTATCCCCACATGGCTTGGGATCCAAATAAAGCACACTGTCTTTTCTAATTCTTGGAGCATATGGATATATCGGTGTATCTTTAGGACGAGAGGTTTGGGAGAGTACATGCTATGTAAACCTTTTAAGGCACTCAGTGAGTCGGTAACTATGGTGATTGAGTGTGAGGGAACTGACATAGCGTAGTGTAAAGCTGAAACTATTGCTTGAAGCTCTGCAGTATAAATGTTACATAGTTTATGTAATTTTATTTTGTGCGTCGAGTTGTGTGTAACGAATGAGCAGGCTGTAGATTCTTCTGATTTTGATCCATCTGTATAGATTAAAAAGGTATCCGGAAGAGTATGGAGCAGAGTGGTAAATTCATTTTTGTATTCGGAAGGGGAGGTATTGGTTTTGAGTAATCGTGATAAGTCAAGCATAATATTGGGGGTTTTTTGAAGCCATGGAGGGTTTAGAGGTTCTGGTTTGCGGATAGGTAAACTTTTAAGGAAATCGATGGCGGAAGAAATTCTTTCTGTTAAAGGGAGGGTTGAGTTAGGTTTGTTTCTAAAATCATTTGTGAATTTTGGTTTAAATATGGAGCTATGGGTAAGATGATCAGGTTGGAGAATTAGTTTCGATATATAGTTCACAGCTAGTTTTTTCTTCTAAATAAAAGCGAAGGTATACCTGCTTCGGCGCATAAACTAAGAACTGGGCTTGTTCGGAAGGCCCCGGTTGCGTTTCTGATGCCCATATGGTGCACTGTATCTAGCTTATTTAGAGTACGAAAACGAGCCGATCCATAAACAAAGCAAGCATGATCTAATTTGGAACAAACTAAATGTTGGTAGATCATAAACATCGTAGAGCGATCGGATCCCCAGGAAGTATTGCTAAGGTATCTTAATATAGTAAGTTTTTTTGTTGTAGCCGATTTAAGTGCTGAAACATGTGGTTCCCATGACAGTCTTTTATCGAACGTCAACCCCAAAAATTTATGACTATTTGTATAAAGAATGGGAGAATTTCTGAGGTAAAGTGTAGGGGAGGCGGGGTATTCTTTTTCCTGCTGAAATGTAGAGCTCTGGTTTTTTCGGAGGAGAATTCGAGATCAATGGAATGTGACCAGTTGTTGATGCGATTAATAGCGTCTTGTAGCTTGAGCTGTATAGTAGTAACGTTTCCAGAACGGCAGGCAATGGCGAAATCATCTGCGAACAGCATCGGTTTGACACCTCGAGGTAGGTTGAGCCCCAGTTCGTTGATAGCGAGGCAAAACAAAGTCGGACTAAGCACACAGCCTTGTGGGACTCCGTTCATCTGTTCTTGGTTCGCAGATAGTTCGCATCCTATCCTAATTCTAAAGAAACGATGTTGAAGGAATTCCTGTATGTAATGGAATAGATGACCATGTATCCCAATGGACGAGTTGCTGGGAATTGATAAAGGCGTATTGGATTTCGGTTTCTAGTGTGACTAGGTGATCAACTGTGCAGCGGCCTTTGTGGAATCCAGATTGAAATGGTTGAAGCAAATTGTTGTTTTCTATCGTCCACATCAGTCTTTTGTTTACCATACGCTCCATAATTTTGCTCAAACAACTAGTGAGGAATATGGGGCGATAGCTGTTGAGTAAACGCTTATCTTTTTCATTTTTTGGAATAGGAATGACAAATGAGTGACGCCAGAAATTCGGAAATTGTCCCGTGGACCAAACATGATTATAATAATTAAGCAGCCATGTAAGCGTATTGCTAGGTAGATGTTTAATCATGTCATAAAGGACCAGATCGGGGCCAGGAGTGGATCCTTTAACGGAGGACAAAGTATTTTTTAGTTCCCACTTTGAGAACAGGATATTATAATCGGTGGAGTCATCATGTATACCTCTATTTATATAATCTATGACTTCACAATCGTTATTGCTTGAGCCAGAGGTGTAGATTTCAGAAAAGAAATTGCCAAAAGCATCTGCGACGGTTTTAGGATCGTCGGAGAGTTGTCCATTGATGAGGATGGTGTAACGTGTTGACGAAGAGGATTTAGTGATCTTACGAATTTTTTTCCAGAATTGAGTTGACGTCGTTGACGAATTTATGGAGCTTACATATTTTTTCCATGATTCGCTTTTGCTCAGATTGATTATTCTTCGGCAAAGAGCTCTCTGCTTCTTACATTCTACTAGATTTTCTGAGGTCATACATTTTTGGAATTTTTTGTACGCTTTTCGACGATCCCTAATCGCTTCCCTGCAAGCATCGTTATACCAAGGTACGGGTGGTCTTCTTGGTGAGTCAGAAGACATTGGAATCGATTCTTTAGCTGCACGAATGATCGTATTAGTGATAGTTGAACAACCCTCATCAATGGTCAATTCATGAGGAGGGGTTCGAGGTGCCAAAGCTAAGGAGGCAAAGAGATCCCAGTCCGCTCTATGGAGCATCCATTTCGGAGTTATACGAGTAGGTTTAACATGTTTCATTTTAATCAGCAAGGGAAAATGGTCACTACCATGTAGATCGGGCAAGACGGTCCAATCGACGTCGTTATATAGGGAAGGGGAACAGAGGGACAGATCAAGAGCTGAATATGTCCCATAGCTGGAACTTAGGAAGGTAGGGTCACCGGAGTTGAGAAGTAGGAGATTAGAAGTGTCTAGAAAGTTTTCTATTATTTTACCCCGGATATTCATATTTGGAGAACCCCAAAGAGGATTGTGTCCGTTCATGTCTCCAACAAAAAGAACAGGACGAGGTAATTGGGTATAAATATCCAAGAGTTGATTGGTGTCTATTGTAGGATCCTGTGGGAGGTATGTAGTACATATGGTTAACGGAAAGTCTCGATGTACTCTAACGGCTACGGTTTGTAGCCGGGAGTTGAGAGGGATCCATTCGGAGTAAATGGATTTGTGCACTGCTATGAGGACACCGTGGTGACCATGGTTCTGATTTGGTCCGTCTTTTCGGTATATTTCGAAATTTTTTAGAGAAAAGGGGTCCGTTGTTTTTAGCATTGTCTCTTGAAGAGCAATGACAGTTGCCTCACTATCGTAAATTAAAATTTTTAAGTCATTGAAATGAGATCTTAAGCCATTGCAGTTCCATTGAAGTATCGCCATTTTGAGAGATATGATCGAAAGAGATTAAAAGGTCAGGAGGCAATATAAACATAAAGAGAAGTGCAAAAGAAGAATTAAATAAAACAAAATACGACGGGTAACTAAAAAAATAATTATTTATAGTAATTTTTTTTTTTTTTTTTTTAGAAACAATTCTTTATTGAACAATATTACAATCTGTCCAATTTAGGACATTTTTAATAGGGATAAAGTACAACATTCATACTGCATTCACACGATATATACAAAACAATAAATTTATATAATAATAATACAATATAAATAAATACAAAACAAATCAATAAAAATATATACAAAAGTCACTCATACCTATATACAATTCACAAGCATACAGCACGTGAGTGGAGAATCTAGCCAATGCTAGAACTCCAATATACATTTTACAAGAGGTCTCGAGGCCACTGCCGTTTCAACCTTCTAGGAGGATGGTAAGGATGTGTGGAGCTGGATAAGGATTGAACTAGGGGATTAGGGTGATGGATAAGGTTCTGATGGAATTTAGAGAATTTTAATGGTATAAGGTCTAAAATAAATGGAATATTTAGGTCGCGGTGTAAGGTATGGTTGGATACATAATAAGGAGCATTAACTATTGTTCGGAGGACTTTTGATTGGAAGGATTGAATGCGTTTGATGTTAGAAAATTTGGCTGTCCCCCACAGTTCAAGTCCGTAGGTCCAGATAGGTTTCAGTACTGTCTTGTATATTAGCAGTTTGTTCTCGATAGATAATTTAGAATTTCTGTTCAGTAGTCTGTATAATTGTCCAAATCGTCGATTAAGTTCTTGTCGTTTTAGTCTAGTATGTGGGTTCCAAGTTAGTCTTTTGTCCAGAAGGAAGCCAAGATACCGGACTGTGTCGGAGAAAGGAAGCGGAACGGAGTTAAAGAGAACTGGAGGGCAGGATTGTCTTCGAAGGGTAAAGGTGACATGTCTGCATTTGGATTGATTGACTTTGATTCTCCAGTTGTTACACCAGTCTTCAATTTGAGAAAGGTGTGTTTGGAGGCCTGTAGATGCAATTTCGGGATCTAAGTGAGAGGATAGGATAGCTGTGTCATCAGCGTACGTTGCTAGGAAGGTATCAGGGCAAAGAGGAATATCAGCCGTGTATATATTGTAGAGGATAGGACCAAGGACACTGCCCTGAGGAACACCGGATTCGACTGGATAATAATTGGAATATTCTGCACCACAAAGAACTCGGAAGGAGCGGTTTGATAGATAGGATCGGAGGACTAGGTATAAGGATAGGGGTAAATGGTTTTTGAGCTTAAAGAGCAATCCCGGGTGCCACACCCGGTCAAATGCTTGCGTTATGTCCAGAAATGCACCCGAGAAGTACTCCTTGTTCTCAAGGGCAGAGGAAATATGATCAACGACTCGGAGCCCTTGCTGAACGGTTGAATGTTGGGAACGGAATCCAAACTGATGGGAAGGAATAGTGTGGGGTTCTAATAACGGTAATATTCGTTTGAGGAGGATTTTTTCAAAGATTTTTGAAAGGATTGGGAGTAGGCTGATAGGTCTATATGATGTCGTAGTGTTAGGAGGTTTACCTGGTTTTAGGAAGAGAATTATTGTGGAATGTTTCCATAAGAGAGGAAAATGAGTAGTGCGTAGAATGGAGTTGTAAATATATGTAAGAAATATAACGGCTTTAGATGGAAGCTGTCTGAGAATCTGAGGAGTGAGGAGATCGTATCCAGGAGATTTACGGAGTGCAAGTTTTCGGAGAAGATATTTGACCTCAGAGGGATTAACTGCTTTAGGAGGTAATGAAAGCGGGATTGGAGACTGAAGGAACTGTTCCACTACTGCAGTGTGGTTTTATAGTAATTAGAATTAGATAAATAAACAGATAAGAGAAAGTAGAATTAAACAGAAAGTAGCGGTGGTAATGGTAAATTTAGATATATGGAAATGAAAGCAACACATGAGAGAGGAAATTAAAAATATATCTTCATATGTTAATAAGGAGACTAAAAAATAAATTAGAAAAGATAAAAGAAGATGTGTAATAATTATATTTTGTGCTGGAATATATTTACTTTTGAAAGATAATTTGATAGATTGGTCAGCATCATCGAAACGGATGCACTTCCGGTCGGAAAGAATTGTTGATAGGCAACTAACAGTTAAAAAGTCAGGAGGCAATATAACCATAATGATAAGTGGAAGAGAAAAAAATAATAAAACAAAATATGACGAGTAATTAAAAAAATAATAGTTTATAGCAGGTAGGATTAAATAAATAAACAGGTAAGATAGAGTAGAATTAAACAAATAAGTAGTGGTAGTGGTAAATTTAAATATATGGAAATGACAGTTACACATGAGGGAGGAAATGATAAATATATCTTTTTAGATTTTGAGGACAATAAATACAAGACAAGACAATAAATAATTGAAGATAAATAGTAATAATAACAAAAACAAAACAAACGAAAAATAATAATAATAAAATAGTAATAAGAATAATAAAATAAATAAATGAAAAAAAAAATAATCAATAATAATAAAAATAATAAATAGAATAAAATAAGTAAATAATAAATAAATAAAGTAAAATAAATAAAGAATAGATATATAAGCATAAATTTAAAAAAATAAATAAATAAATAAATATATTTATAAAAAATTGTAGTAGATAAGAAGAATAATAATAGTAAAAAATGAAATAATAAGGAGAAGAGATAAGTAAGGAAAATAAAATAGTTGTGATAATAAATGGCTGAATAAATAAGGGGGAAATAATGAAAGAAGAAAAATTATATGTGTATACACATATACATATACATACACACACATACATACACACCCATACAGACATATACACACACACATATACACCGGCATTTAATTATAATAAAATAGCGAGACGTAAAATAAACACAATAAAATAATAAGTAAATAAAGTAGTATAGGCAGGTACATAGGCAGAAGCAGGCAGAATAAAAAAATAAATAAATAAATAAAATAAAATAAAATAAAATTACATAATGGCATCCTTAGTACATAGATATACACATACACACATACAGTATTCACATATATACCAAACACATATATACCCAGAGATATATAAGGCACATATACATACACACAAACAGAATTGGATAGGAATATATAATTGAGTAATGAGAAGTGTATTGTGAGTCAATATTAGATTAAGTGTCATTTTTCTTTTTTGTTGATTTTTTATAGTTTTTGACCTTAATGAAACCCTCATCGCCTACGGATAAATGTTCCGCCGCTCCTCCCATCGAAGCGACGGGGGCGGTGGAAGGTGTGTTCTCTGCAGAGATAGGCGATGGAATGAGGCTGCCTAGAGCGGCCGGAGAAGGAAGGGTGGGGGTAGGGTGGGAGGCAGAGGGAGCGGTGGTGGGGGAGGAGGTGGAGGTGCGTTGTAGTGATAAGCTTCTCGTCCTACGAGGGCTAAGCTGGTTCTGGGACGGAGTCGGTGGTGGGGGGAGGAGTGGGGACGGAGAGCGTCTTATCTTTTCCTCTAGATAACTGGCTATGTTTTTGTTAGAAGTATAAGATTCGGTATTAGTAATGTTATCTCTTGTATTTTTGGTGTTAATAATATGTTTAGGCTCAATAAACAGAAAAGGGAGATCAGCTTGAATGCCGATTTCTTTTGTCATAATTTTAGTTTCGTTTTCTTTCATTACAGCCGCGAAGGATTTAACGAAAGTTGTCGGATTTCTAAGTTTATATATTTTTCTGGCTTCATTTAGAGATATTTTGTTATTGATTTGAATGGATTTGAATTCTTTTTGAATTTTAAATATCGGGCATGAACGGTCTAGTGCATTGTGCAGGCCATTACAATTCATACAATGAGGAGGATTTTCGCAACGATAATTTTCTCCATGCTTATTTTTTCCACATTGTATGCAAACAGATTCTTTTCTACATTGGGCCGTAGGGTGGTAAAATCGTAAAAAGTTAAAACATCGTTGTGGCGAAGGTATATAAGGCGTGACGTCAACAGTCAGGAAGCCCACTTTAATAGTTTTTGGCACCATAGGAGTTGAAAATGCCGCTATGTAACTGTGGGTAGCTATTTCTTCTCCGTTTTTTTAAATTATTATACGAACGATATCGTTAATGATATGAGAGAGTTCTTTCTTAATTTCTTCTATAGATAAATATTGGAAGACAAAAACTTTGATAATTCCTTTACTATAGTTTAATGTATTATGAGGAACTACTTCGATGGGAAATTGGCCCCCAAAATCCTTAATTTTTAATAGAGTGGTCGATTGATTGCCCCTATAGGTTTCGGCGAGGAGGGAACCATCACGCAGTTTTTTTAATATTTTTAATCTCCCCAACGAGACCAGTAATAAATTTGTTTATAAAAAACGGTGAGACTTTTTTAAAGTCGTCCTCATCGGTTCGTTTCATGATAAGAAATAAAGGGGATATATTGGGCGTTTCGGGGAGAAGAACTTTCTCAGGAGGATTTTTGATTCTATTTGATATTTGATTCATTGTACGGAAACCCAATAAGATTACAAAAAAAAACACAATAAAAAATAGCAATAATAAAAATAAGAAAAAATAAATAAATAAAAAAATACTACTTATAAGTAAAATAAAAGCTCCTTGTTTTAATTATAATGTTATGAGAGAAATAAAATTGTAAGAAGTTGGAAAAAAGAAAAAATATGAGTAGAATCTTAAATGCTAGACTTAGCTGATAACTGCAGATCCTTCTCCTCTGGAGTCACAACAAACACTGGGTTCCCAAAGGTTCGTTACCGATTATACTATTAATTTTAATCGCGCTTGCTCAAGAATGGGTTTATTTTAAGTTTTTCGTTTTTATTCGATACCAGGCTCCGTAGCTGGGTTCCCAAAGGTTCGTTACCGATTATACTATTAATTTTAATCGCGCTTGCTCAAGAATGGGTTTATTTAACTTGTTCGTATTTATTCGATACCAGGCTCGGTAGCTGGGTTCCCAAAGGTTCGTTACCGATTATACTATTAATTTTAATCGCGCTCACTCAAGAATAGGTTTATTTTAACTTTTTCGTATTTGTTCGATACCAGGCCAAGTAGCTGGGTTCCCAAAGGTTCGTTACCGATTAACCTATTAATTTTAATCGCGCTCGCTCAAGAATGGGTTTATTTTAACTTTTTCGCTTTTATTCGATACCAGGCTCGGTGGCAGGGTTCCCAAAGGTTCGTTACCGATTAAACTATTAATTTTAATCGCGCTCGCTCAAGAATAGGTTTATTTTAACTTTTTCGTTTTTATTCGATACCAGGCTCGGTAGCTGGGTTGCCAAAGGTTCGTTACCGATTATACTATTAATTTTAATTGCGCTCGCTCAAGAATAGTTTTATTTTAAATTTTTCGTTTTTATTCGATACCAGGCTGGGTATCTGCGTTCCCAAGGGCTCGTAACCAATTTTACTATTAATTTTAATCGCGCTCGCTCAAGAATAGGTTTATTTTAACTTTTTCGTATTTATTCGATACCAGGCTCGGTAGCTGGGTTCCCAAAGGTTCGTTACCGATTAAACTATTAATTTTAATCGCGCTCGCTCAAGAATAGGTTTATTTTAACTTTTTCGTATTTATTCGATACCAGGCTCGGTAGCTGGGTTCCCAAAGGTTCGTTACCGATTAAACTATTAATTTTAATCGCGCTCGCTCAAGAATAGGTTTATTTTAACTTTTTCGTATTTATTCGATACCAGGCTAGGTAGCTTCGTTGCCAAGGATTCGTTACCGATTATGCTATTAATTTTTATCGCGCTCGCTTAAGTAGAGGTTTATATTATGTGGAAATATATTTACTTTTTAAAGGATTTGGTTAATGGTATAATTGATTTCAGTCAGTTGCTGTAGAGTAGATTTTGTTTGAAAATTTGTTATTAATAAAAATCCTGATGTTAATCTGATTATTATCAAACACTAACATACTAACCATAAATATAACTATATTATACCGATCAATGAAAAATTACAAAATAACTTAAAATAAACATACACTAAACCAACTGACTAAAATAACACATTCACTAACTAAACCCTCTAAAACACATATAAAAAATTAGCGTTAAAAAACATAAACAAATTTAAACAAATAAATGTTTTTGTAGACGAACGTGAAATCAATAAAACGTTTATTAGCCAAACCATCGAAAAATAAAATACAGAAATGTTACAATTTTAAAATTAAAAGTATAGAAAGTATAAGTACCGTTGGTAACGCAGCTCTTTAGAATAGTAACAAACGAACTCGAAAAAGTTAAAATAAACCTATTCTTGAGCGAGCGCGATTAAAATTAATAGTATAATCGGTAACGAGCCCTTGGGAACCCTGCTACCGAGCCTGGTATCGAATAAAAGCGAAAAAGTTAAAATAAACCTATTCTTGAGCGAGCGCGATTAAAATTAATAGTAAAATCGGTAACGAGCCCTTGGGAACGCAGATACCCAGCCTGGTATCGAAAAAAACGAAAAATTTAAAATAAAACTATTCTTGAGCGAGCGCGAATAAAATTACTAGTATAATCGGTAACGAACCATTGGTAACCCAGCTACTGAGCCTAATATCCAATAAATACGAAAAAGTTAAAATGAAATTCCAAGTGTAAAAAAACATAATAATAGGCCCCTATATTGATTTTATCTGAAGAGTTTACAATAATCAATAAACCCACCATCTTATTAATAATATTGGGTTGATGCAAAATTAATGCAGGTTTCCTCTATTGCAATATCTTAATTCCAATCGTGTAAACAAAGCTAATCCTAACATTGATCATTATTATACCAAAACAAACCTTATCTAATACCCTCTCTTTCACCATGAATTTGTTTAGTAAAATCGTTTTGTTCAGTGTGTTCAAAGGTCTTGAATCGAAAATGTCAAAGTGCGATTTTCGTCAAATTTATTTTTACGAATTTAAATTAGGGCGCAGCGCTGCGCAAACGGCTCGTAATATTAATGAAGTGTGGCGTCAGGGGGCTATTAATGAGTGCACGGTGCAGCGTTGGTTCCAGAAGTTTCGCAGAGGAGATTTCGACCTCGAAGACAAGGAAGGTCGGGGCCGTCATCTTGCTCTGGACAACGACCAGCTGAGGTCAAAAGTGGAAGAAGACCCAACCAAAACCACACGAGAAATGGCGGCGGAACTCGGAACTCAAAAATTGCAACGTCTTTGCCCAGCATTGATGAATCGGAAGGGGCCAATCCTGCTCCACGATAACGCCAGACCACACGTTGCACAACCAACGCTTCGACGACTGCACGAGTTGGGCTACGAAGTTCTCCAACATCCGCCTTATTCACCTGACCTCTCTCCTACAGACTTCCACTTTTTCAGGCATCTGGACAACTTTTTGAGGGAGAAAAATTTTCAAAACCAGGACGACATTGAAAATTCTTTTCGTGATTTCATTGAGTCCAGGGATTCGGATTTTTTTTCTGGTGGAATAAGAAAGCTTGTTGAACGTTGGCAAAAGTGCATTGATTCAGATGGAAATTATTTTGATTAAATATATATGGTTAAAGTAAAGATATGGCGTATTTACAATACCTACTAAAAGCCTGCATTAATTTTGCATCAACCCAATAATTTACCCTTATCAATTAATCGACAATACGAAAAAAAAAGATGGCTTACAGAAATTATTAATAGAATTTAACTTAATAGATGTATGTAATATAATCTATTCTGGCCACATGATATAAAAAAGTAATCAAGTACTCAAGTAATTAATCAGGTACTCAAAAGTACGAAAATTTTGATTATAGAGGAAAATAGAAAGTAATCAGGAGGAAAGCTGAGTAGATTTTGTAATCAGCAGCGAGCATTATTTGATTACAGTAATCAGTACTCATTTTTTTTGAGTATTTGCCCATCACTACTAGGTGGTGCAACGGGTAATGGCATACTTCAACGGAGGTTACCCTTACCGTACTTTGACTTGGGCTGGTGCAACTGGCCTTTAGTAACGGTTTGTGATCCGTCACCAACGAAAAATTCCGGCCCCATTAATATTGATGAAATTGTTCACACCACAAATTAAAGCTAAGGCTTCTCGGTCTACTGAAGCATAATTCTTTTCTGCAGCTGATAACGTCCTGCCACTGGCCGCTCTGATCCATCTGGAAGCCTATGCATCAATACTGCCCCCAATCCAGTCTCTGAGGCATCACAATACAGTATCATTGGCTTTTCCTCGTCATAGGGGATTACCGTACTGCTGGATGACAAGAGATGTTTTACTTTTAGAAAAACGTTGTCTTCCAACTCAGTCCAAGTCCACTTTCTTTTTGAACTTGTAAGAGCATGAAGACATCCACAAATGAAATGCAGCTGAGGGATAAACCTTTCATAATAGTTAACCATTTACTGGGGAATACCGGTTCTATCAAAACGGTGGCCTAAATAATTAATCTCTTTTTGGAAAACCGAACATTTTGATTTTTTTAGTCGAATACCAACTTGTTCCATTCTTCTGAATATCTTTATCAGTGCTTGTAAATAGTCTTCTCTTGTCTTCCCGGTGACCACTACGTCATCTAATAACACACCAACCCCCGATATTCCTGAGTATTCATTGATCGTGGACACCCTAGCCCCTGAATCATACTCCATGATGCAAGGACAGCCGTTCAGTTGTACGGAGATTGTAGCACGTGGGGCAGGATTCAAAACCGACTGAATTTTCCCTAGGTTGTCTTCGGTTGGTTGATTCTCATCCTCTGAATCTGATGAGCATACCGCTAATTTCTTCAAACGGCCCTTTGTTCTACACTGACTCTTAAAATTTCCTCTGAGGCCACATTTCCGACAAACCGAATTTCTCGCTGGACATTTACTTAGCTCATGAAATTCAAACCCACGCCTACCGCACGTCTGTTTACTCTTTTCCAATTTTTTATTTATTTTCCCAACAAAAAATTCGTCATTTTCTATTGTACTTGGGTCCCGATGTACAGATTCCACCTCCGTTTCCGCTCTTTCTAAAGCGATTGCCCACTGTGATGCTTCCCTAAACGTTATTGTTGCTTCGTGGCAATCTTTTCCCTGAGGCGAGCGTTGTCGAACCTCAATTTCGAATTTTCTGTACCCGGCCCCTGCCACAAAACGATCCCTAAGCCTTTTCGTCTTGGGCATTACCATATTCGCAATGGGTACTTAATTCTCTTAGTCGATTAGCGAACTCCCCCTACGTTTCTCCACGGTTACGAACCGCCCGCTCAAAGGACATTCAGCTGAAAATATAGTGAGCTCCGTTCTAAAAAGAGAGCTAAGAGCCGCTTGGACCTCTTCTAGAGTCTTGTTGTCAACCGACTCTGGAAGGAAATAATTTTCCACCTGCCGTAACGTGTTGGCCCCAACAAACGCTAACAGAAAGTTTTTCCTCGCCTCCTGAGCCCGAGCATGGTCCCCACCAAGCACTTTTACCATACAAAGCCGTTCAAAATGTGATAAGTAATTTTCAATACTCACCTTGTTGCCGGCTTCGAGGGAATCAATTGAGAACCTCTCCATTTTTGAGCGGAGTTCATCCCTCATTGCTGTTTAGATATAGTCACATTGCTAAAAGCTCCCATATGTTTTGATGAGCTGGAGGTTGCAATCAAAAAGTAGATTATGTTAGATGTTATTTATTTAACGTCACTTTGTGCTACTATGGCTAATCGGACGATGCTTGTTGGGATCCGAGGGATTAAAGCTATATTCCACAATAACGACATTAAAGCCAGGTGCAGAAACTGTTAATTCAGTTTTAGATGTCCTTGACAAGCATTGTACCCCAAAGAAAAATGACAATGGTGGTTTGTAGATGTTTTAGTAGAAAGCAAGCAGCAAATGAACCAGCAAACATTGAACGGTATTTCACGGATCTCAAATCACTAGTTGCACCTTGTGAATTCGGTGACCAGGAGGAAAAATTATTAAAATCCCAAATAATTCTTGGACGTTATGACAAAAGTACTCAAGAAAGACTTCTGAGAGAGGACCCTTCATTGGAAAAACAGTTAATTTTTGTAAAACCGTCGAAATGGCAGAGGAAAATTTAAGGATCATCAGGGGACAGGAAGAACGACGGCAGGAAGTCTTCAAGTTGGCAAGGGCGAGTAACAGCAAAGAGTTGGTAAATAGCAATAATAAACTACAAACTGTAAATAAAAATAAATATATAGATTGCACCCGTTGTGGGTAGAAGGGAGCGGCGTGGTCTAGTGGATAGAGCGCTAGGCTGCTGTGCTCGGTGTCCTGGGTTTGAATCCCAGCTATGGCAGAATATTATTTATTCTGCTAATTCAGTCGGGGGGCACCCTAGGGTATGGAGACCCTCCTGGGGCAGACCCAGCCTCTATAAAGTGGGTACCCAAATTAATTGGGGAAAAACCTGGCGGCTGAGCGCGATTAAGGCCTAATCACCTCATTGCACTGCCGTTGGCCTAGAAACAGTACGAACCTCTATATGTACTGAACCCAAGACCCTTCATGGGTTGTAGTGGTACAGGTTTTTGTGGGCAGAAGCACTCTACGAATCGTTGCCCTGCATTTGGCCACAAATGCTTTAAGTGCAATAAAATGGGCCACTGGGCCATTATGTGTGGCAGGAATTCAAAACAAATTGAAAATCTGGGTGTTTCTGACCACAATGAGGCATTTGATGGTGATTTGAGTATCGGAACCATCAAACTAAACCAAATAAACAAAAACAAAAATAGTCAATGGTTATAAAACATAGAAATTAACGGCAAAATAATTATATTTAAGTTAGATACAGGTGCTGAAACAAATGTTTTATCATTGAAACTACTGAATGATGAGTTAGGAATGGACAGCTCTAATGTCACCAAAACTACCATTGTGTTGGAGGCATTTGGAGGATACAAAATCAAACCTGTTGGGGTTATTAAATTGCAGATAGGAGCTCAGGGTAAATGTTGTACGGCGGAATTCATTGTTGTTGAACAAAATAATATAATGGGAAAAACGTGTTTGGATTTAAATTTAATAAAAAAGGTATATAATATTAAGACTACAGACTTATCAGAATTTTCGAAGCAAAATGATGATATTTTTAAGGGTTTAGGTTGTTTTCCAGACTTGTGCTTATCAAAATTAAAAGAGCGTGCCATTACAAAATCAAGTCCTGCTCGTAGAGTTCCATTTAAAATTAAAGATAAATTAAAAGAAACTTTAGTAAATTTGGAAAAGAATAAGGTTATTGAGTTGACACTCCAACTAAGGTTGACAGTCCAAGGGAGTGGGTTAACAATATTGTTATAATAGAAAAACAAGACTCATCATTGCGAATTTGTTTAGACCCTCAGCAATTAAATAAATACCTTATTAGAGATTATTATGAAATTCCGATTTCACGGAGGATAAATATTCTCAATTTGTGGTTGAAACCCAAAAAGACTCGTCTCTTTCACAGATAGCTGAATTTTATCATAATGGATGGCCATCGAAGCTAAAATCATCTGTGACTCCCGAAGTTGTTCATTTTTATAAGCTTCGTAATAATATTTTTGAAGAAAATGGTTTATTGTATCTGGAGAATAGGTTAATTGTCCCTGCTGCGTAAAGGCGTTTTATTCTGAGTCTATTGCATGAGACCCATTTAGATTCAAACAAAATAAAGAGCACAGTAAAATTTTTTTTTATATGGCCAGGAATAATGTCAGATATTACTAATTTGGTCTCAAGTTGTATCGTGTGCCTATCATTTCAGCGGAGTAAAATAAAAGAAGAGCTGCTCCCTCATGATATTCCGAATATCCCATTTTACAAGGTCGGGCTTGACATAGCTGAATTTGGCAGGAATTTTTTTTTAATCCTTGTTAATTACTACTCTAGATGGGTGGAAGTAATCCCAATAAAAGATAAATCGAGTGCAACCATCATAGAATCACTCAAGCCTATTTTTGCAAGATTTGGCATTCCAAGGATTATTATTGCAGATAACAACCCTTTTGGCTCAGCCGAATTCAAAAATTTCGGGCAGAAATGGGCTACAGAAATTAAAACAGTAAGCCCTCATTATCCTCAGAGCAATGGCCTTGCGGAAAAGTACGTTGGTATTGTTAAATCCATGTCAAAAAAATGTCAGGTTAGTGACCAAGATTTTAATTTATTCCTTCTAAACTACAGAAACTCACCAGTAGCAGGTTTAACTAGTTCTCCTGCTCAATTATTAATGTGTAGACACCTAAGAACCAAATTACCAATCCGCAATGATGATCTTCCAAAACCTGACATAAATAATAATAGTGGTTTGCAAAAAGGTAAGCAAAAAAATGTATATGACAAGAATTCTAAATCTCCCGATAATTTTGTTCCTCGTGAACCTGTGTTGATTCAAAACAAATTTACGAAATTATGGTCTCAGGGGTTCATTGTAAAAAAAATAGATTTCCGATCATATATAGACGATATCAATGGGAAACAGTTTAGGAGAAATTCTAGGTTCATTAGAAATTTCAAAGAACCACCATTTTCTGAAATAGCTTTAAATAGGGTTAATATAAATTTTCAACCCCAGCTAGCTAAAACTAATCACAATGATTTATAGTGATCTGAAATGAATAGTGATGATGACTTAGAAAATAATGAAAATGGGAATAACCTAAATATAGCAGCTGAGGATAGTTTGGGTAGTGAGGGGAGAGATAATGCTGATAATAATATAGCAGCTGAGGATAGTTTGGGTAGAGAGGGGAGAGATAATGCTCATAACAATATAGCAGCTGAGGATAGTTTGGGTAGTGAGGGGAGAGATAATGTTGATAATAATATAGCAGCTGAGGATAGTTTGGGTAGAGAGGGGAGAGATAATGCCATATAATATAGCAGCTGAGGATAGTTGGTATGAGGGGAGATAATGTGAATAATATAGCAGCTGAGGATAGTTTGGGTAGTGAGGGGAGAGATAATGTTGATAGTTTGGTAGTGAGGAGAGATAATGCTGATAATAAATAGCAGCTGAGGATGTTTGGGTAGGAGGGAAGATAATGCTCATAATAATATAGCAGTGAGGATAGTTTGGGTAGTGAGGGGAGAGATAATGCTGATAATAATATAGCAGCTGAGGATAGTTTGGGTAGAGAGGGGAGAGATAATGCTCATAATAATATAGCAGCTGAGGATAGTTTGGGTAGTGAGGGGAGAGATATGTTGATAATATATAGCACTGAGATAGTTTGGGTAGAGAGGGAGAGTATGCTCATAATAATATAGCAGCTGAGGATAGTTTGGGTAGTGAGGGAGAGATAAGTTGAAAATATAGCAGCTGAGGATAGTTTGGGTAGTGAGGGGAGAGTAATGTTGATAGTTTGGGTATGAGGGAGAGATAATGTTGATAGTTTGGGTAGTGAGGGAGATAATGTGATAATAATATAGCAGCTGAGATAGGTTTGGTAGAGGGGGAGAGATATGTCAAAAATTAGCAGCTGAGGTAGTTGGTATGAGGGAGAGATAATGTTGATAATAATATAGCAGTGAGGATAGTTGGGTAGAGAGGGAGAGATAATGTCATAAAATAAGCAGCTGAGATAGTTTGGGTAGTGAGGAGAGATATGTGATAATATAAGCAGCTGAGGATAGTTTGGGTAGTGAGGGGAGAGATAATGTTGATAGTTTGGGTAGTGAGGGAGAGATAATGTGATAGTTGGGTAGTGAGGGAGAGATAATGTTGATAGTTTAGGTAGTGAGGGAGAGATAAAGTTGATAGTTGGTAGTGAGGGGAGAGATAATGTTGATAATAATTTTGTAGTTAACCACGAAGGTTATGAAGGTTACCAAACTAGGTCAGGAAGAATAATAAGAAGGCCTATAAGATTTCCAGATTGAAGACACTTGTCAGTCTCTGTCTAAAAACTGTTAGTAATTAGTATATTTTATTGTATCTTATATTATGTTGTGTTCTTGAATTATGTTTGCTGTATATAGGTGTTTTTTTTTTTTTTTTTTGTATATTTAATCAATGTTTCCTGTATTTGTATTATATTAGATATTAGTATTGTATTATGTTTCTTACAGCTATAATATCCATATTATTTATTTTGTAAATTTACTTTAGTATATCAATATGTAAGGTAACATCATATTATCAATAATGTTGATAACAATTATCGAATCGATTAATCAATTATGTAGAGTAGGTTAACAGAAGGTTACAAAAAATGTGTTATAAAATCATGTAATGTCCAGTAATAAAAAATGATACTTTTTATGTTAAGCTGATCTATTTCATTTAAATATAAAGACATATTCCACTCACCTCAGTTGAACAGATCCGATACCTTGGACTGCATCTTGACAGACGACTTACTTGGAATCCTCACACTAGACTGAAACGACAAGAAACAGCTCGCAGATATCGCTTATTACAACATTTACTTGACAAACGTTCAAAACTTCCCACCTACTACAAAAAACTAATTTATATTACCATACTTAGGCCTATTTGGACATATGGAATTGAACTATGGGGATACACCAAGCCATCAAACCTCTCGCATCCAATCCTTGCAATCCAAAATCCTCCGAAAGATCCTAAATGCCCCTTACTTTGTCACCAATAAAATAATCCACAAAGACCTGAATATCCCATTAGTTGCAGACTTAGCCCGAATTAGATATACTTCCTTTCACTCCAAATTACCACTCCACCCAAACCCACTTGTCCGCAATCTCTCATCTCCTACTATTCCTGATCATCCTCCGAGGCGGCTGAAACAACGATGGCCTCGAGACCTCCTTGTCTGAAAAACCTTTGAAGTGCTACCAATGGGTAGATTCTTCTCACGCCTATCATGTCCATATCTCATGTGTGAACAGTCACATTTACTTGATGTATTTTTTGTGTTAATACAGTTGTAAATATCTCTATAATAAATAAAATAAATATAAAGACAGCAACAAATACTTACAGGGGAGGATGTTTAGATATATTCACATTGCTAAAAGCTCCCATATGTTTGATGAGGTTGCAATTAAAAAGTAGATTATGTTAAATGTTATGAGTTAAATTATAATAAATCATTTTATATATGTCTTATCTTCCAATATAAATTTAAATAATAGCTTCCTCTTTCTCTGCCTTCCTTTTAGAGGCTATTGCAATTTATCCTCATCGCCAATAAAGGATATATTACTTATAAAAAAATCATAACATAACCAAGCTTTATTTTTGGTAATCACATTCCAACAACAAAACAATAATCAATCCGAACATATGATATTATTAATAAATATAAAAAAGCCCCATCCAGGTTATTTCTCTATCTCACAATAACATTAAAAACACTTTCCACCAAAATGACAAGCATTTATATGTTTTTATTGAACAGATCTGTAATTGATGTTTCCTATTAACAATAAGGGATAATGATAAGACTTCTCACCTTTATGCCGTCCCTCATGTCATTTTTAATAACTGAATCGTGGTGTTTAATATTAACAATAAGGACACTGATGAGGTTTCTCTCCTGTATGACAAGCCATGATATGTATTTTAACTTATTTAATTATACTGTTCTATATTCACAATGAGGACATTGATGAGGTTACTCTCCTGTATGGCGAACCATTATATGTTTTTTTAAAGTACTTGGATCTGCTGACTTATAATCACAATAGGGACATTGATGAGGTTTCTCTCTTGTATGGCAAGCTGTAATATGTTTTTTCAATGTACTTTGATCTGCTCATTTATATTCACAATGAGGACATTGATGAGGTTTCTCTTCTCTGTATGGCGAGCCATAATATGTTTAAGTTTCTTTTAAACTGACTTTATTAATCTGTAAAGATTAATTAAATTATACGTTATTCTATAACAGTCAATAATACAATAAGTCACCAGCTGGAAATTAAACCTCCCCCCTGAGCTGGCTTTTCTTGGAGAGAAAAGAGACAGTTTGCTACTGTGAAAGACATTAGATATTTTTTCTTTTTTCCATAGCCGACTTCATACATTGAAGAAGATATCCTCTGGAGAATTTTGAATGGTCCGATTCTTACTTTATCGGTCTTTCTCCTGTTTATCTTACTTCCATTCTCAACGTAGACAGCATCTCCAACTTTGACTTCGAACTCCCTTCTGTTTTTGTCCACTCTAGCTTTGTTTTTCTCAAAACTTTTCATAGAATTTCGAAATGCTTCTTCTTTATCTTCGGCAAGATTGCCTTTTTTATCCATGCCGACTGAACAAATCGAGGATGTACTTCCAAAAAGCAAATAGGCTGGTTCGAATTTTTTCGAAGAGTGAGTAGACTTATTATATTCCACTACACAATCTTCGGCTACTCTTGACCAAGCACGTTTGTCACCGCTATTGATCTTACAACGGATCCTGTTAACCAAAGTTTGGTTCAATCTTTCGTTAAGGCCGTTAGATTGTGGGCAATCAATAGAGGTGAATATCAACCTTATGCTCCTGCTATCCAAATATTTCTTAAGTACTTTGGAATTCAAAGCAGTATATTGATCTGCCATAATGACACCAATTTTATTTTCCCGTGCTATAGGAGCAATGAGTTTGATGAAGTCTCCAGCAAACTGACCTGTCGTGGTAGAAATCCATGCGTAACGACTAAAATGGTCGACCAAAATGTGCATAAATTTCTTTGGCGATCGATTTCCTCCGAATCCACTAACCGAATCAATCGACATGATCTCGTACGGCTCACGATCAGGACCTAGATTTGACATCAAACCAATGGGCCTACTATAGCGAACTTTATTTTCTACACAAACTTAACAATTCTTACAGTATAGATTGATTAATGTGTCCAGGTTTTTGAAGTAGTAAATGGGTCTAATTTTCTCTTTCATTTGAGCTTCGCCAATATGGCCATAATAATCATGTACGCGTTAAATAATCTTCATTCCTAAGTCATTTGAAACAAATATTCTAGTTCTACCTCTTAATTTCTTGTATATAATGTTACTTTTTCTCAAAGTATTTGCAGCGGCATTCAGCTCTTTAACGTTTTCATTTTGATCGCTCATTATCTCATCTAATTCTATTAAATTAACTACTATAATTACATCTACATTTTTAAAGAATTCTAAGACCGGTTGTCTTGAGAGAAGGTCTGCTAGAACATTTTCTTTTCCTTTTTTATAAATAATTTTAAAATTAAATTGGGACATATAATTAATTAAATCACCTAAAACTTCATCTGTTCTAGATTTGGTCCTTAGATTTTCCAAAGGCTTATGGTCACTGCATACAATAAATTCTCTTCCAATCAAATAGTATTGCCAATACTTGATAGCTTCCTTTATAGCCTTACATTCAAGATAAATGATTTCCATTTTTTTCTCTTTTTCAGAAAGCTTTCTTGAAAAGTATGCTACTGGGTGCAATTTTCCGTCAGCTTGAGGTTGTTTCAAAGTAGCCCCAATACCCGTGTAACTAGCGTCAGTTTCTATATATGCCTCCTTATCTTTATCATAAATTGCTAAGATTGGGGAAGAACACAAATAAGTTTTGATTAAATTGAAACTATTTTCACACTCATCATTCCATTGGAATTCGACATTCTTTCTTAGCAATCTATGCAAAGATTCAAATTTTTCAGCGCTATTCTCTATGTATTTTAAACAAAAATTTATAGAACCTAATATACTTCGTACTCCAAATTCATTTTGCGGTCTCTTGAGGTTTCGTATAGCTACTAAATTCTCTTGCGCTGGAGATACTTTGTTTTCTTGAATAATATGGCCAAGATATTTTACAGACTTTTCACCGAATCTACATTTTTCCAATTTCAGTTTGAAACCTTCCTCATTGATAACCTTTAAAAGTCTCTCAATATGCTTAACGTGGTCTTCCCATGTTTTAGAAAATACCAAGATATCATCAATCTAATTAACACTGAAATCGTCTAAACCTCTTTTCATTATGATGTTTGATAAAATGCGTAGAAAGATCGCTGGGGCATTCTTGAGTCCAAAAGGAAGCACTTTAAACATAAATTTACCGAACTTGGTTATAAATGATGTTTTTTCCTGGTCTTCTTTTTTAAGAGGAATGCTCCAGAAAGCTGAGTTTATATCAACGACAGTAAAGTATTTACAGTTTGAAACTTTATCAATTACATCGTTAATTGTAGGAAAAGGATAACATTCTGGTATTATTAAGTTATTTAGTTTTCTAAAATCTATACATAGTCTTGTTCTGCGACCATCTTCTTTCTTAAAGGCAAGAGTTACCGGTGATGCAAATGGCGAATCCGACTCCTCTATAAGACCTACTTCTAATAATCTTTTTACTTGCGTCTTAATCTCTTGTTCATCTGGTATAGAGCATTTATATGGTCGAGACGTAACCCATCCTTCTCTAATCAACTTTATTTCAGCTTCTCTTGATTTTACTTTTCCAACTTCAAACTTATTCTTAGCAAATACTTTGTAGTTTTCTATTAATTTACGAATTTCCTTTTTACGATGATCTTGATTTATATGATTAAAATCTGTTTTACATTCAATCAGATCTTCGGTTTCATTTATGTTTAGTTCAAAATCATTTTCTAATTTATATCTTCTTTCTTCAGTCTTCTCTAAAAATTTAGAGTCATCTTTCGTCGAATTGTTATTTGAAAATTCTTCTCTATTTTGTAATTCTATAACCTCATCTTTATTTAATCTTTGCAATATATTTAAGTTTTTGTCTTGAATAAGGTTAAATTTTGTTATGGCATCCAAACCAAGCAGTAAATCATACGAAAAATTATTATTTTTAACTATGTGTATATTAAGTGTTTTACTTAAATTACCAATTGTTAAAGTTATATTTGCCCGGGCTGCACTAAAATTAAACCCATTAATTGTTTTAAACACTGTATCATGTTTTAGTAGGCTTGTTTTCAAAAGATCAATCACTCGTTGGTTTATTAAACTTATGTTTGAACCAGTGCCGTAAACAGCCTTGATTTGCATCTTGTTATCAACAAGTACAAGTATCTTAATTAATGGATTCAATCTTTCCGGGCTCTCTAGTTTAAATGTTTGGCATTTATATCGATTTTCACATCTGTGTCTCCACATGTGTTGTATCTGTCAGATAAAATCGATCTCGATGTCTCATTTAGATTAACACATTTTCGGGACATTAATAAACTTTTATTTCTGAATTGTTGTTCTGGATGATAACGATTAGGCCATCCTAAATTTTCACAGAAAGAACAAGGTTTCTTCAACGATGAGTTTATTAACATGATTGATTTATCGATTTTCTGTTTCGATTTTTCGGAAGTTGTGTTCAAATGTTGATTCGATATATCGCTACTCTTAATCCTAAAACATGAGTCATCCAGTTTTCTAATTTCTATAAATAATTTCTCAATAGTAGTTACCTCTTCTCTGTTCAATTGATCTTGTACGCCATTGGCAGTCCCACAACAATCATATTAATTCTTGACAACACCGTACATGTACTCTCCGCTTCCAAACATAACCTTTCTTTGGTTAAGGCGTAGTCAACCAAAGAGCCTCCTAAATATTTATAATTGTGCAATTTTCTAACTTTAGACCATCCTTAATCTACAAATACAGTTAAAAAAGATTGCTTCCAAGCAGACCAATTTTCAAGACCTATTTTTTTTACATTTGCCTCGTACCAATCTTTTGCTGAACCTTCTACAAAGAAACGGAGAATTTCAAAAACCTTAACACAATTTATCACATTATGTCTCTTGCATTCCGATTCATAACGTTCAAACCATTCTCTGGCATTCTGTTTTTTATTGAATTTTTCTAATATGAACTTCTTCTCGATCTCATAAAGTTCCAGTTCATTTGAATTTAACCTACTTTCTAATTCCTTGATTTTTTTAAGTAAAAAACTTTCTTCATCTAATTTACTGAAATTTTGACTACATTCTCTTACCGAAATGGATTCTTCTAATGGAAAGTTGTTAAAACAGATATTATCATCTTCATCAAAATATGTTTTTTTTTTAATCATCATCTAATTTAATACCGACTTTTCGATAACCATTTATTAGTCTGATGGCAGAGATTGCATTTTTAATTGTTGGTTTGGTTAATAATACCTGATGATATTTGAGGTTCCGAGATTCCTCTGGTAATTTAAACCAAGATATCTTGTCCATTGAAATTTCCAACAGTTCATAATCGCTTTCCGTTTTCTTTATTACATGTACGAATAATTTGAGTTTTTTGTCCATTGCTTCAATAACTGTAATTTAATTTTTAAGTTTCTTTTAAACTGATTTCATTAATCTGTAAAGATTAATTAAATTACACGTTATTCTATAACAGTCAATAATACAATAAGTCACCAGCTGGAAATTACATATGTTTTTTTAAATTACTTGATTCTGCTGCTTTGTATTTACAAGAAGGACATTGATAAAGTTTCTAGCCTGTATGGCGTGCTATATGTTTTTTCAATGTACTTGGATCTGCTGATTTATATTCACAATGAGGACATTGATGAGGTTTCTCTTCTGTATGTAGAGCCATAATATGTATTTTTAAAGTACCTGATTGTACTGCTCTATATTTACAATGAGGTCATTGATGGGGCTTCTCTTCTGTATGACGAGTCATAATATGTATTTTTAAAGTACTTGATACTGCTGCTTTATATTCACAATGAGGACTTTGATGAGGTTTCTCTTCTGTATGGCGAGCCATAATGTTTTATTAAAATACTTGATTCTCCTGCTTTATATTTACAAGGAGGACATTGATGAAGTTTCTAGCTTGTATGGCGTGCTATAATATGTTTTTTTTCAATGTACTTGGATTAGCTGATTTATATTCAAAATGAGGACATTGATGAGGTTTCTCTTCTGTATGGCGAGACCGAATATGTATTTTTTAACTACCTGATTGTACTGCTCTATAGTCACAATGAGGACATAGATGAGGTTTCTCTCCTGTATCGCGAGCCATAATGTTTTTTTAAAACACTTGATTCTGCTGCTTTTTATTTACAAGGAGGACATTGATGAAGTTTCAAGCCTGTATGGTGTGGTATAATATGCTTTTTCAATGTACTTGGATCAGCTGATTTATATTCACAATGAGGACATTGATGAGGTTTCTCTTCTGTATGGCGAGACCTAATATGTTTTTTCAATGTACTTGGATCTGCTGATTTATATTCACAATGAGGACATTGATGAGGTTTCTCTCCTGTATGGCGAGCCATAATATGTTTTTTCAATCTACTTGGATCTGCTGATTTGAATTCACAATGAGGACAATGATGAGGTTTCTCTCCTGTATGGCGAGACCTAATATGTTTTTTCAAAGTTCTTAGATCTGCTGATTTATATTCACAATGAGTACATTGATGAGGTTTCTCTTCTGTATGGTGAGCTGTAATATGTAATTTTAAAGTATATAATTGTACTGCTCTATATTCACAATAAGGACAATGATGAGGTTTTTCTCCTGTATGGCGAGCCATAATATGTTTTTTTAAAGTACCTGATCCTCCTGCTTTATATTCACAATAAGGACATTGATGAGGTTTCTCTCCTGTATGGCGAGCCATAATATGTTTATTTATAGTATTTGGATGTGCTGATTTATATTCACAACGAGGACATCGATGAGGTTTCTCTCCTGTATGACGAGCTCTAATATGTATTTTTAAAGCATTTGATTGTACTGCTCTATATTCGCAATGAGGACATTGATGAGGTTTCTCTTCTGTATGGCGAGACCTAATATGTATTTTTAAAGTAGCTGGATATACTGATTTATATTCACAATGAGGACATTGATGAGCTTTCTCTCCTGTATGGCGAGCCATAATATGATTTTTTAAATTACTTGATTTTGCTGCTTTGTAATCACAATGCGGACATTGATGAGGTTTCTCCCCTGTATGGCGAGCCATAATATGTTTTTTTAAAGTACTTGATCTTGCTGCTTTATATTCACACTGCGGACATTGATGAGTTTTCTCTCCTGTATGGCGAGCCATAATATGTTTATTTAAACTACCTGGATCTGCTGATTTATAATCACAATGAGGACATTGGTGAGGTTTCTCTCCTGTATGGCATGCCATAATATGTTTTTTTAAAGTACTTGATTTTGCTGCTTTATATTCACACTGCGGACATTGATGAGGTTTCTCTCCTGCATGGCGAGCCATAATATGTTTATTTAAGCTACCTGGATCTACTGATTTATAATCACAATGATGACATTGGTGAAGATCCTCTCTTGTGTAATCAGATGTCACATGCTTTTTAAATTGCATTGCTTTTTCATAGTCACAAAGAGAAGATTGTTGGGTCTTCTTAGTTATAAATAATGGCATTTGATTGAATTTTAATGTATTTTTCCCTATTGTTGAATTATCATCACAGTATTGTTTTCTATTTTTCTCACTTATGGAAGACATTTCTAGCTCCTGCAATTGCACGTTATTCACTTCTTTAATCCAACTAAGCTCCTCTAATATGCCAAAAGTATTTTTGAGTCCTTAAAACAATACAAAATGACAGCACAATTATTTGCCTATTTTACAATTCATGGAATATAAATAAATAAATTATTAATAAATAACTATATATCTATATATATATATATATATATATATATATATATATATATATATATATATATATCTATTATATATATATATATATATATATATATATATATATATATATATATATAAACCTACTTACAACTTTGCTAAGTACTTTCATCTAAGGATAGAGGATGATACAATAGATGGTCTACTTTGCTACGGAGTTTCATCTAAGGATAGAGGACGATACAATATTTGGACTACTTTGCTAAGGAGTTTCATCTAAGGATAGAGGATGATACAATAGGTGGACTACTTTGCTAAGGAGTTTCATCTAAGGATAGAGGATGATACAATAGGTGGACTACTTTGGTAAGGAGTTTCATCAAAGGATAGAAGATGATACAATATTTGGACTACTTTGCTAAGGAGTTTCATCTAAGGATAGAGGATGATACAATAGGTGGACTACTTTGCTAAGGAGTTTCATCTAAGGATAGAGGATGATACAATAGGTGGACTACTTTGGTAAGGAGTTTCATCAAAGGATAGAGGATGATACAATAGGTGGCCTACTTTGCCAAGAAGTTTCATCAAAGGATAGAGGATGATACAATAGGTGGACTACTTTGTTAAGGACCCACTTACCTCTACAGCTTCCGCTTTCGTGACCCATAACTCGACACACAAATTCAAAATGCAATATTTACACAGCCGAACTACATGCAATAGCCTCAGCTCTATAGCCTAGCTCAGTTCTGTATGAAAGTGATTCAAGACCAAATCGTTATACTAACCGATTCCCTAAGCGCAATTAAAGGTTTGCAGAACTTGTATCCAAATCATCCCATACTAGTTCGCACACACTCTCATATAGCTGAGTTGCGAAACCTGTGCAAGTCTGTAAGCTCCGTGTGGGTGCTAAGCCACGTGGGAATTACCGGTAACGAGCTTGCAGACCGGGCAGCGAAGCAGGCACTCATACTGCCAGGGAGAGGAACAGCCATCTTGACCTCGTCTGAACTCAGTGAACCCCTCAAAAAGCAAGAAGATGACTGATGGCAGAAAATGTGGGACGATAGCCAGGTAAGCAAACTGAAACATATAAAACAAACAGTAAAACCCTGGTGCACATCTAGCCGTAGTAACAGCAGGGAGGAGGCACGTTGACCTGGCTGAAGATAGGACATTCGCGGCTGACGCACTCTTATCTTATCGGTGCCCCGATGCCGGCACTGTGATGGAATCCTTACCGTTCGGCATATTTTTCAAGAATGCCCTTATTACTCATCACACCTGAATGAAATTGGACTAAGCCCGAATATTTCAGCAGTGCTGGGTGAGAGAGAGGAAACCATTGAATTAGTTTTTGATTTTCTTAAGGAGTAGTCATTATTATCGAAATTATAAAGACCATTCCTAGTCAGTTAGCATTACTAGCATGATCTTTTTTTGTTTATCTTTTTAAACTATTATTTACATAATAATCTTTTTTTTTTTTTTTTTTTTTTTCTCTCTCAATTACTCATTACCTAATAGTTCTTTCTTATAAAGGTTGAATATGCATATAGTGTCTAGGCGTTGATGACCTTAGGGTTTTACGCCTTAAAACTAAAAAAAACAAACAAACAATAGGTGGACTACTTTGCTAAGGAGTTTCATCTAAGGATAGAGGATGATACAATAGGTGGACTACTTTGCTAAGGAGTTTCATCTAAGGATAGAGGATGATACAATAGGTGGACTACTTTGCTAAGGAGTTTCATCTAAGAATAGAGGATGATACAATAGGTGGACTACTTTGCCAAGGTGTTTCATCTAAGGATAGAGGATGATACAATAGGTGGACTACTTTGCCAAGGTGTTTCATCTAAGGATAGAGGATGATACAATAGATGGACTACTTTGCTAAGGAGTTTCATCTAAGGATAGAGGATGATACAATAGGTGGACTACTTTGCTAAGGAGTTTCATCTAAGGATAGAGGATGATACAATAGGTGGACTACTTTGCTAAGGAGTTTCATCTAAGGATAGAGGATGATACAATAGGTGGACTACTTTGCTAAGGAGTTTCATCAAAGGATAGAAGATGATACAATAGGTGGACTACTTGGCTAAGGAGTTTCATCTAAGGATAGAGGATGATACAATAGGTGGACTACTTTGCTAAGGAGTTTCATCTAAGGATAGAGGATGATACAATAGGTGGACTACTTTGCCAAGAAGTTTCATCTAAGGATAGAGGATGATACAATAGGTGACTTTGCCAAGGAGTTTCATCTAAGAATAGAGGATGATACAATAGATGGACTACTTTGCTAAGGAGTTTCAATAAAGGATAGAGGATTTTCTTTGTGAATCCTCCATCAATTACTAGATTCTTAAACTGTAATGGATGAACTATATGGTCAACATGCAATTAACTCAGGTAAAACTCATAAAGCTCCTGGTCCTGATAACATACCTCTATAGTGCTACAAGCTGCTGCCTCATAATTGGGCAACTTACATTCATGTTTTGTTTATTTTATTTATAATTTTAAATATTGTTCTCCGTGTCTAAAGTTGGTTATAAGATGATATATTTTACTGAAAGAGGATTTAGTGATAGCTTCTATATCCCTGGAAAATAAATGATTAGCCATTTTTTTGGAACAGTTTGATCTTTGATTTTTTAAAGCAAGTGGATCATTGAGAGCCCATATTTCTGCTGAACCTACAAGAACCAATGACCTATAATCTCCAGTCAAGTTAAAAGGCATATTTTTATTGGTTTCTAGGTCCCTAAGTCTACTATAGCATATTTTCGGAAGTCTTTAACATTTCTAAAATTTTCTGCCACGAATTTATCATTTTTCAAAAATATTTTAAATTTTAAATGTAACAAATCCTTACAAATGGAGTTTTTTGTTAGTGACATTAATATTTTCTAAAATGTTAGTTGAAAAGTCTCTATTCTTGCCCAGTACTATAGAATTGTATAATTTTTTTTTTTTGTGTCCCATGAGTGAGATTTGATTTTTACGAGCATTTCCAAAATGCTGTTTCCTTTGACTTGTTGCAAGCCAGGTTGAATTTGCCTGATTTACCTATTATAATTTCAAGGTAGTTGACAGGATGTGCTATTTATCTATTCAATATTCATTGAAATTAAAATTATTTATATTTAATTTATCAACATAACATGCCTCTATTTATTATTTACAAGCATTTCTGATCAATTATTCAAACTGTTTTCAGTGAGTTCTTCTAATTTGACTTATTAAATGTTAGTAAATAATTACTATTGAAGGAAGAATAAGATAATGAAATTATTTATGATGAATTATTTGATTAAATTAGTTTAGTAAGTGATTTAGAGAATTATTTGATTAAATTAGTTTAGTAAGTGATTTAGAGAATTATTTGATTAAATTAGTAAGTGATTTGGACAATCATTTGATTAAATTATTAAGTGATTTAGACAATTATTTGATTAAATTAGTAAGTGATTTAGACAATTATTTGATTAAATTATTAAGTGACTTAGACAATTATTTGAATAAATTAGTAAGTGATTTAGACAATTTAGATCAGTAAAAAAAAAAAATATATTGATGTTTTATTCGTAAATAATTTCTCATGTAAACGATCTTTACAAGCAAAGTTCTTCTTTTGTATAGATTGAGGATAATTTAAATTTATTCCCTGCAGAATAGAAAAGTTACTACATGAAACATGTTAATTTTAATAATACAATGGCTGTAACTGAAAAGTCATATGTACTTCTACATATTAGCATTATAAATGAAACAATATTAATGTTTTTTTGGATGTTTAAGCTACATATAACATCGATTTTTACATTTTAGGGCTTTGCCTCACTATTTTGCACATTCCAAGATTTTTACTACACGTTTTTCAGCTTTTTTCTGCATGAAAATCCGGTATTTAGTTATGTCTATACTAACACTTACATTCATCTTTTCTTGTTCTTTAATCCGGACCTGCAGCCATTAGCTTCATTAGATTTCACCTTTTGGTCCCCAAATGTCTCCACATATGGTATTGGCATGGTCTAGTGGATAGAGTGCTAGTCTTCTCTTCTCCGGGTCCTGGGTTCGAATCCCGGCTGAGACAGAATATTATTTATTTTATTATTTCAACTGTAAAGCCATTCTGGGGTATGGAGACCCTCTGGGGCACACCCAGCCTCTATAAATATCTGGTAGCTAATTGTGATGTGAGCCGAATCACCTCATTGCACAGCACTATAAACAGTAGAAATCTCTATATGTACTAGGCCTCAGGCCCTTGATGGGTTGTAGAGGACAGATTTTTATTTTATTTTTTATTTATTTGGCTCTACCCAAAACTTTGGAGGCGATACTTCCTAGGAATCTATCTTAATCTATGTGGCTCTACCCAAAACTTTGGAGGCGATACTTCCTAGGAATCTATCTTAATCTATGTGGCTCTACCCAAAACTTTGGAGGCGATACTTCCTAGGAATCTATCTTAATCTATGTGGCTCTACCCAAAACTTTGGAGGCGATACTTCCTAGGAATCTATCTTAATCTATGTGGCTCTACCCAAAACTTTGGAGGCGATACTTCCTAGGAATCTATCTTAATCTATGTGGCTCTACCCAAAACTTTGGAGGCGATACTTCCTAGGAATCTATCTTAATCTATGTGGCTCTACCCAAAACTTTGGAGGCGATACTTCCTAGGAATCTATCTTAACAATTTAATATTATTAACACTTTAACGACCAGAAAGGACGAATACGCCCACTGGCTTAGTCTACCCCTGCCCTCCTTCCTGGTTCATGTGTGGGGCCAGAGGGACCACAGTGGACATATACGCCTGCTCCCTCGCTACCACTACCAGCCTCCCAGCAGGCGTATATGCCCGCTACACAATCGGTTTTTCTCATCCGCAAATCTTGGCTAGAGGACCAGACGCCCGCAAGGTAATTGGTTTTCTCTTTATAACAGAGCGCGTTGGGTCCTAGAAACATTTTAATGAACTTGGGTTGTACTTTTTCCTCTCAGTTTTTTAGGATATTGTAAATATAGATACCAGTGGATATTCTCAATGTAAAACAAAATAAAGTGTTATTCATTTAATTTTAAACAATTAATCATAGCAAAGATATATATTAATTTAATGTACAAAACAGTCATCTGACACCTTTCCTATGAATTACTCTAATATACTTGAACAAAAAATTATAATAAGTAACAACTTTTTTCACTTTATTTTTTGTACATTTTGCTTACAGAAATTTTAAATAGCACCCCTTATAGTATATTTTAACTTTATTAGAGCCCTAAATGAAGGTGAAGGAGCGGAGTCACTCAGAGGATCTTTTTCAAGAAGGGCCCTTACAACCTCTTATTTTAAATTTGCTACGGACATTTTTCTCGCCTAAAGCCGTAATAAATAATTAGGGCATTCAGTAGAGAGACCCCAAAAATAAGATAAATTGCAATTTTGTGATACCACTTAAGGGTTCGCCGTAAGCTTGTGTAATAGGACGAAATTTGGTCTGACGTATCGATTGATGATTTTCCACTGTTGTAATTAACCATCATCCTTGGTTTTGTAATGGTTCTTCCACTTTGAGTCACTACTTATGCCATTTCATCCGTGTGTTTAATAGAGAGCATAAGGACATCTCTTTTATCGTTTACAGGGCATACACGCTCTATACACATCTAACATACACGATCTAACAACTTCCGTGTGGGACCACAGCGGGCGCAGTCACCCACTTCATTTATTAATGAATTTTATTAACTTAAAGTAACTTTTTCACAATTTTTTTAATACTATAGGTTATTTGGGTGAAATAACACACAAATAGCTGATAATAATGTTTTGGGCCATTGAACCAAAATAGTCAAGTTTTGGTCAGTCCCAGTTGGAACCACTGCAACAGACTCATCCACAAGAGGAGGTGCTCCTAACAGGCGTGGTCATTAAAGCGTTAATTAGTTAATTAGCAAAACTATGAAGTCAATGGATTGAAATTACTGTAAAGAGAGAGGAAAAGTTTATCCTCAGAGAAAAAGGAACAGGAGCTCTGTTCTCGGAGGAGACTACAATGCGAGGCCAAGGACATACACAGCCTGCCGAGTCAACAGAAAAAACAACAAACTCTCATCCAAGTTTAATAAGATAAATTTTCTCACCTTCATCTGAAATAAGTAGCTCTTCTTCCTCTTTCACATCCACAAGCCCGTCTACCAACATGTAATAATAGTTTTAATAGAACATAAAAGCTATACCTCATTAAAAATTTTAAGAAACTTCACATAATATAAAAATTATGGATTCTGTGTTAAAATCTTGCCATTTGTTTATTATTGGAACGATTTACTTGATTATAATTTTTATTAAAATCTGGAGACCACTTTTCAATGTGCTAATAACCTTTTTTTTTTTTTCTTCAAAATATTACATCTTCTTCATTACTTTTAACAATAGAATATGAATATAGTACTTAATGTAAAGAAATTTAGTCAGAGTACTGTTTGGAAGGAACATAACATATAACATAATATAACATGAGATATATATATGATATATCATGGGGTCCCAACACTTCTTTCTCTTTTGTTCTTGTGGTAAAATCCTGTACTATCTAGTAATTATTATTATTAAAGTCAACTCATCTTCATTTCTAACTACTAAAAGTAGGTTTAAATTGTGGTGTAGCCAGTAAATTCTTTCCTCGATGAATATTTTGGAAGAAAGACTCAACAATTTTGGAAAGAGGGCATAATGGCTTGTTGAGATATAGAAGACATTTATTAAGCTCAATACAGTTCATATACAGCACAATAATGCGGCTTGTTGAGATATATATGACATTACTACTTTTCGGATGCCTAACAGTCGGATCAGCAAATAAATTTTAACAGCCTATGTAAGTGAAAATCGTATGGAGCACGCACCCGGTTTTTTTTGTTGGAACAAAAACTTTATTTAATGATAGGTAAGTGAAAGTTGCTTTGTCTACACTAAATTTTATTAATTAATTTTAGGAGATAGCATTGCATGAAGGAGATCTGTTATGACAACAGAAAAAATCCAACAAACTGTAACATTAGATCAATAGGATAAATTTTCTCACCTCCATCACGAATAAGCAGCTCTTCTTCCTCTTTCACATCCACAAGCCTGCCTGCCATCATGTAAATAATTATTTTAATAAGACAACAAAAGGCAAACTTCATTAAAATGTGTAAGAAACTGGTATTCATCACTAAGTTCAAAAATTATAGATTGCGAGTAAAAACAGAAGTGTTCTGAGCAATCACCCTGCCATCATGGCACATTTTTCTAAGAACTGTTAAGAGTGTTAATGCAATAAGTAATGAATTGTTTTTTGTTTTTTTCACAATAATATATCTTACAATTTTTCAGTGAACAAAATTTAATTATATTTCAAATATAATAATATTTAAAACTATTAAACCAGCAAATATGGCTAAAATATTTAAAAATTGGTGATCAAGACTAGGAAAAAACATTCAATATATATCTCGAAATTCGATACAAAAACATTGAGGTATGAACAATATCCATGTAAACAATTAATGAACTTAGATAAAAAGTAACATCATAGTTACAAGAACAAAAATTACTATAAAATTTGATTCAATAAACATTAAAATTAAAATTATAAATTTCTGCAATGCTAACAAAGTGATGGAAAAAATAAATAATAACTATCCTTAATTTATTTATACAAAATACTTAATAAAACAATTAAGAGATCACGTGGAATGGTAAATTTCCCAAATCATTGAAAAGATTATTAACTAAAATAACACCAAGACATAACATATTAAGAAATATCAAAGGTTAAACAATGGATAACATTTTTAAATGAATATATTAATATTAGAAATAATTGTAATATAAAACGATAATTCAGATTAACTACACATGTAAATGAAATAAGATCTAAAATTCATAAACTGTATCAAATATAACTTACAAGTAAGCTCAGTTTCTTCTTTCACTTCTTCCTTAATGGTAAAGTCGAAGTGAGTTATAACTGAAAAGGTAAATAACATTAAAGTAAATATGTAGTTACATAGAAGACCAGCAATGCAAGTGAGCATTATAAGATCGTTATGTTTAATAAACAATATAAACAAGCAATAATTAATGAAGGGCAGATTTGAAAGAGTTAAACCATGACACTAAATGGAGTAGTTTTAATCCCTATGATACGATTGGTTGCAAATATACAAGAATAATTTTAAATTGGCGATATTGGTATACTAATGTCAGTGAATGAAGGAAACTGTCCTATATTTATTTAATTAAAATATGCCCTTCATTCAATTCTCAGGTTTATTTGTCTACTGCGTTATCTAATGCCTACAAAAATTGTCATACTAACCTAATTGGTCCATTGCAATAAAAAAATATTTTGTTAATAGAAAACTAATGAAATATCCAAAGCCCACAGACACAAACCCACGCTGGTCTACTCATGTTTACCATATTATAACCTTCTCAGGTTGGGTTCTCCTTTGAAGCTTAGAGCAACGAGAATTGGTTTGGTTGATCTTTCTAAAGATGGCTATAATGTCTTGTATAAAACGAGTGACACACTGATTCCAAAATAATAATAATAATAGGCTTACCGAACCCGAAGGTTCGATGCCGATACCACCATATTCCGGCTACACGAACTCGTCCAATGTTCTCCGTTCAAGCCCAAGCCCCCAAGATCAGCCTTAACGCAATCCTCCCATCGACGCTTCGGCCTACCTTTTGGACGCCTCCCAGTCGGATCAGCAAATACCAACTTTCTCGGAATCCGTTCCTCACCGAGCCCCACAACTCACTTTACTCGCCCCTTTGAGTCTCCGCGACGCTATCAACTCAATTATATTCACAGGATACAAGTTCCCCAATTCCGCATTGTGCAACCTTCTTAACTCCCCAGTGCCCTCATTTCTCTTCGGACCAAATATTTTGCGCAGTACCTTATTTTCGAAAACCTTAAGCCGTTGTTCATCCTTCAAAGTAAGCGGCCACGTTTCACATCCGTAAAGAACGGTTGGAAGAATAATAGTTTTATAAATTCTAACCTTTAAGTTTTTAGATAGAAGCCGTGAGCTAAGTAACTTAGCAACTGAATAATAACACGCATTTCCCACCTTTAACCGGGACTTTATTTCTTCCTGGATTTCATTTTTTCTTGTTATCATTGAACCTAAATACTTAAATTTCTCCACGTGTTCAAAAGTATGCCCTGATATATCAATATAACCAAGATCGCCCCCGTTTCTGCTACTAATCATATATTTCGTCTTATCGGTATTTATTTCGAGTCCTATTTCTTTACCGGTTTTTATTAACACACTTGTATTTAGTTGTATGGTTTCCGTGTCTTCACCTAGCAGTACCAAATCATCGGCATACCCCAAAACCGGAATCTTGTCACTCATATTTAAGCCTTTCTCGGTACACATCACATTTTCTATGACATATTCTAAAGCTATATTACACAAAACAGGTGAAAGGGAGTCACCCTGTTTCAAACTCGATCGTACCTCAAATCTCTCGGAGTAATTATGACCGATTCTAGCTTTATGGAATGTTTCCGACAAACACATCTCTACTAGGTTTACTAACTTTCTAGGTATTCCCAGTTTAATCATGATGTTATATAGCTTCTAACGGTCTATTGAATCATAAGCCTTTTTAAAATCGATATAAAGTTGATAGACTACACCGCTGTATTCCAATTTTTTCTCTAATATTTGAGGTAAGGAAAATATTTGATCAATAGTCGAGCGATTCCGCCTAAAACCACATCGGTAGTTTCCGATGATTTCCTCAGCGTATTCCGTGATTCGTCTAGTTAGTATTGACAAGAATATTTTATTACATACTGGGAGAAGAGAGATCCCACGATAGTTGTTACAATCCGTCCTCGGTCCTTTTTTGTGAATCAGAATAAGTATTGATTCTTTCCATTCTTCGGGCATTTTTTCATTTTCCCAGATATTTTTAACTAAAATATGTAATTTGGAAACGCCCGCTTCTCCACACGCCTTGATTAATTCACTCGTGATATTATCATTTCCTGCAGCTTTATAACGTTTTAATTTTCGTATCGCCATTTCGACTTTCTCTTTACTCGGTGCGTCTATCCATGGTTCAGCGCTCTGATATTCAGATTGAGGAGAAAGATTATTATTTTCCGTATTTAGAATGTCGTCAAAGTGTTGTTTTAATTTATTTAATATCTCAGTTATTAATTTTTTTTCAAAAATTTATCTTTAATATATTTGTATTGTAATCATTTGGTGTTATTGAAATATGTTAACTAAAATTTGAAGTTCTTTCGTACATTCATTTAAGAAAGTAATATGATTTCATTCCAAGTCATACTACTGAAATATCCTTCCGATAACGCACAAATTCAGGCTATGCCTCAACTTGAATTTTATTCTGAAGACTTAACATTGGAAGAGCACATTTTTTTAAAAACAAATATCTACAACTCCATCCTCAGAACAACATGATCCATCCTGCCCTGTGTGAAAATGCAGTTGGTCAAAAAAGTATTGGCACACCCTGTTTTTTCCATTTAATTCTTAAAGCATGTAACTTTTTTTTTTCAGTGGCGCGACAGGCCGTGAAGGCTCTGGGCCTCGCGGTGTAACCTCCTGGAAGTTTACACTCGCGCTTCATGATACAATTTATAGTGTAGGGTCATCACTCCCTAAGCCTAATTTTGTAAGTTGCCACCATTTGGCTGACGGGTCTCACATACCCGGGGGAGAGCCTGCGAGTGAATCCCCATTATATTACATCATTATAAAAGCCCGCCGGGACTTGGATTCGAACTCGCAACCTGTAGCAGGAGAGACTAGCGCGCTAGCCACTCAGCCACGGGCTCCCCTATGTAACTTATTAGTAAGTAATAAATTTTTGAATATACATTAAAAAACATTGATATAACCAAAAAATTTCTGATGAGGGCAAATAAAACATTTTTGGTTCAGATTGATGACAGTTTGTGTGATGAAAACCGAATACAGAGTTTCAAACAAGGAACGTTAGGCCTACAGTAAAACACGGCAGCGGCAATGTAATGGTTTGGGGCTGCATGGCATCGAATGGTGTTGGAAAGTTATGCTTCGTTGAAAGTATAATGAATGCTGAAGGGTATGTAGACATGTTGCGACATGATCTGCTTTCCAGTGATAAAAAATAAGGATATGAGGATACGTTTATATTTCAGCAAGACAACAATCCTAAACACATAGCCAGTACAACGGAGGAATGGTTATTGTACAATGCACGGAGACAATTTAAAACACCTCCTCAGTCTCCGGATATAAATCCCATTGAACATTTGTGGTATATTTTGGATTCAAAGGTAAGAAAACACAAAATTTCTTCAAAATATATGTTAAAAGATGTGTTGTTAAAGGAATGGGAAAAAATTGGACCTGAGATCACGGAAAACCTTGTTTCTACAATGCAAAGAAGATTACAAGTTATAATTGATGCCATAGGAATGATAACAATGAATTTTATTTACTTAAATAGGAGGGATCACTTGTAGCTGGGTGGTTAGCGTAACAGCCTCCTATGCTAATGGTCACGGGTTCAAACCCGCAGGTGGTCCTAGGATTTTTTAATGGGAGTAAAAAATCCTTAGTTACGCCGTCCTTCGGATGGGACGTTAAAAGGTGGTCCCGAGCCTGTGCGATGTCAGGTACTCGTTAAAGATCCCTATCCTAATAAAACCTGGATAGGCAAAATTTAGGACTCCCACTGTAGCATCGTCCGATTAGCCATAGTAGCATAAAGTGACGTTAAATAAATAAACAACAATACTTAAATAGGATATTTTTATTATTAATAAATGGCTGTGCCACTACTTTTTTTTAATTACATTTTTACAATTTATTTTCCTGATTCATTTCTACATTAATTATTTTAATTTTTTTTTTTTTTTGCTATATCAATGGCTTTTAATTTCTATTCAAAAATACAATTTATTACTCACTAATAAGTTACATACTTTAAGAATTAAATGGAAAAAACAGAGTGTGCCAATACTTTTTTGACCCACTGTATCTTCAAGTTGTTTGATGTTGATGAACGCCAATACACTTTCACACTGTCCAAATGCCTACCATCTTGTTAGGCTTATCCAATCTTGTTCCAGATTATTGGGTTGTCTGAAAATATAATGCAGCTTATTTAGTTTTCTTAAAAATTCTCCTTTATATAACAAACTTGTTACCTTTACTAGATTATTCGTTTGTATCAATGTAAAGCTTAGATCTGAAAACGAAGTTGGAAAGTTTTACCAGAAATTCAACGCTGCAAGGAAACCATTTAAGCTAATTCTAACTATCTATGTAAACAAAGAAGGTACTCTTTCCACCGATGGTAAGGCCTGCATGGAAGACTAGAGGAAATATTTTGAAGCCTTGTTAAATTGAAGAGTGGAGAGTGTCGACAATTTTCAAGATCAACTTCTTGTAATGAAGACAAATTAAAACCAACGGATGAAGAAGTTGTTGAAGCAATCGGCCAGTCAAAAACCCATGAAGTTCATGACACTGACTCACTT
Organism: Piezodorus guildinii; assembly: GCA_023052935.1. Lineage (NCBI taxonomy): Eukaryota > Metazoa > Arthropoda > Insecta > Hemiptera > Pentatomidae > Piezodorus > Piezodorus guildinii. The sequence continues at coordinate 97,996 of CM041292.1, read as the reverse complement.
TCCGAAGAACTGTTAAAAGAGGAATCGATGGAACTGGTAAAATGCCTACACAATATGCTAGTAAACATTTGGAAAAGCCAAGTTCTACCTGAGGACTGGAGGAAAACCTTGATCTGTCCCATTGAGCAAAAGAAACTAGATACTTGACGATAATAGTAAACGTTCTAGACTCTGGCTCGGCAAAGGAGAAGGACCACATTTTCCAAAGGAGAATGACCACATTTTCCAAAGGAGAATGACCACATTTTCCAAAGGAGAAGGACCACATTTTCCAAAGGAGAATGACCACATTTTCCAAAGGAGAAGGACCACATTTTCCAAAGGAGAAGGACCACATTTTCCAAAGGAGAAGGACCACATTTTCCAAAGGAGAAGGACCACATTTTCCAAAGGAGAAGGACCACATTTTCCAAAGGAGAATGACCACATTTTCCAAAGGAGAAGGACCACATTTTCCAAAGGAGAAGGACCACATTTTCCAAAGGAGAAGGACCACATTTTCCAAAGGAGAAGGACCACATTTTCCAAAGCCCTCAACTCATCAAAAACGGGCGATGATTACTGTTTGGAGGCTTCATTTGTTTTTATACGCTACAGCGTCTTAAATACTGGAAAAAAAACACTAAAGCCAACTTGTACTGTAACCAAATTAATGCAATGTATCAGAAATCAGCAATAATAAAGCCATCTTTGGTCCATTTTGTTGCATGAGCACGCCCGGCCGCATGTACCACCTCTTACGTCATAAAAACTGTTAGGGCGCGTTGATATTGGAGGCGTTTTGGGGACCGGGTTCTATATAATTCTAGAAACCCGCTACCGCTTAAGCCGCCAAAACGCCAGCAGTATAAATGCGGTCTTATAGTTTGGATATGAAACTGTCTCATTCAAAAAACTCACCTTTAGTACTAAAGATGACGAATTCTATTCGGAATGAATCGACATAACGTTGGAAGAAATGTATTGATAGTAATGGAGACTTTTCATTACAATCAGTTGTAAATTTTTTTTTTAAACCAAACTCCTCCATTAAATTAAATATTAAAACAAATATATTCTCCATAGATATTATGTATATTATATGTATTCTCCAGTACTAAATTCATTCAAAATATATAAAATACTAGCAGTTGCGCGCGACTTCGTGTGCGTCAATTTCAGTTATTATGATCGCTATTAAGACGTTATTAAAAGAATATATTGGGTTGTCCGGAAAGTTCGTAGAGAAATTTGGACAAAAATTAAAATTGAACAGCTTAAAATTTATTTATTTAATCTACAAAATAGTTACCACCGTTAGCGATTACATTTCCCCAACGTTTTGAAAGATCCATTATCCATTTTTTCCAAAATCACTACCCTTCCTCCTGAAGAACAATAAAAGGTCCGTTCTGACGTCATCTTCTGAAGAATAGGATTTCCCTTGTAGAAAATTTTCGAGGGAACGGAAAAGATGGAAATCCGAAAGAGCAATGTCAAAAGAGTACGGCGGGTAAAACCTCCCATCTGAAGCTTAATAACTTTTGCCGAGTCCTTAAAGACCGATGGTGTTGTCTTGGTGTAATAGCACTCCTTTGCGACTCGCCAACTCTGGCTGTTTCTTTTCGGTTGCTGCCATCAATCGATTATTTCAATCATTCGAATTAATCGGTTATCGGATTAATCGGTTTGGAGAAACGAATGATCATTTGAACTGAATTGCTTAAGGATAATCGAGGGATTATATGGAGCTAAGATAATCGAACGACTTTTTTTTTTTTTTTTTTCTCATCACATAAATTATATGCATATTTCAACCTAGGCTCAGCCATTATAGAAACGGGAATTGTGTCATATCGTCTCTCAGAATGCATATTAATCATTCGATTATGAAATCATTCGATTATTTAAATCATCGAAGTCCGATCATCTGATTATGACGATCATTCGATTATGCCCACCCCTAGTCCGTATTTATAGTTTGGTTTTGTGGAAGGAGCTCATAATGGCTGCTATATCGATGTATACACGGGGAACGAATCTTTCTTGCAGTTTGGACTACGTTTTGCCTTTTTTTAAAGAAGAACAGCATATTATGCCGAAAATTAACTGAATCGTGACTCATGTTGGTTTGCAATAAACTACAATACTGATCCTTAATAAAGACGAATTTAGTGTGAAAACATAGTTAATTCCAAGAGGATAAAAGGCATAAACATTAACTTCGTGATTCATTTTTAGTAGAAAAAACAGAAAATAAATTTTATTTTGAAAACCTCTACCAACTTTTCGGACGACCCAATATTTTAAAGTACTTCTGCGTAATTGATATTTTGGGTTTTATTTTCTTGTGCCCGAAGAACATACTGATTTTCTCCGCAATCCGATCTTGACGTAAATCGATTACTACGTGTTTAAATGTTTGCCCATGTGATTTATTAATTGTTACGGCAAAAGATAACTTAACGGGAAATTGAATTATTTTAAAATTAAAAGGTAAATAATTTGGAATCGTTGGGATTCCAGGTAAATTTTCTCTGTTTTTTCCCAGATTTTCCACTGATTCTTCGGTCCCATTGGTCGCAGTGTGATGTTATATAGCCTATAGCCTTCCTCGATAAATGGACTATCCAACACAAAAAGAATTTTTCAATGAGATTAGCGCGTTCAAACAAACAAACAAACAAACTCTTCAGCTTTATAATATTAGTATATATATATATATATATATGTGTGTGTGTGTGTGTGTGTGTGTGTGATTCGTTTCTAATTTGTTGTACGACATGGAAGCCTGGATGATGAGGGAAGCTGATATTATCAACATCAGTGCATTTGGGATGTGGTTTACCGCAGGGTACTAAACATATCCTTTGATGGATAAAGTGTCCAAGATTGAAGTATCAAGAAGAATGGGAAAAGATTATAGAATCAACAAAACCACTAAATCAAGGAAGTTGCAATATTTTGAACAACTTTTAAGAGGAGAGAAACATGGAATGGTATAGCGCATCTTACAAGGAAAGAAAGACAGAGGAAGGTCATGGCTGAATCGGATTCGAAATCAATAAATGATTGGTTGGATTCCAGTAGCAAGGAGCTATTGAGAGCAGCCAGCAACATACATCCTATTGACATGCTGATTTCCAACCCTCCATAGAAGAGGACCACCAAGAAGAAGAGCAGTAGTATAATGTATAATATACTGTTGGAAAGTTAAACATTTTAAGAATTTAAAAAAGTCCAATTTCAAAAATGTACATAATATAACAGAGAGTGGTGAAAAACGAATAAAACTACGAGACTATTGAATATGATTATAGCTGAGTTAGCTGTTTAGAGACAATTAACTCATTTTCGTTATTAACTAATTTGGTTAACTTAATTATTATTTTTTTGTTATTCGGTTTCAACGTATCTTGAAACGTAAGTCCTCAATTTTTTAGAGAGTGAGGTAATTTATTTTTTCGTATATTGCAGAGATTCGTTTTTGAAAATAATTAAACGAAACATTTCTTATTCTTTATTCCAATAAACAACAAAATTATTCGTCAGTTCTAATCAATTATGCCCCAAACTAGTTGATGGATGTTTTTGTTTTCACCTGATTCACGTTAACTTTGCTTGCCTCTCATCTTCCACCCCTACTTGGGCCCAAGTTAATCCAGTCTTCTTTCCCTCAGGATGGCCACTATATTTGGCTCACCAAACAGATGTTTCAACTTGTTGCTATATTGCATTTTCCATATTCCATTTCATAGGTTCTTGAAATTACTCTTATTGAAATTTAACATTTATTACCTTTATATTATGTCAACACACACATTCTTTAATCCCTGGCGAGTACCTTTTAAAATGTAATAGTCTAATTGTCATTCCGACCCTCTATGGATTTTCACATATTATATTGCGCATGGACATTTTCTGGTTTCAGCTTAATAAATAATGCTTTTTGGTGAAAATATTAGGTAATTAATATTAAGTTGATATGGAGTAATTACATCTATGAAGTATAAGATGGTTGAGATGGCGGTCGTAGAACATTAGAAAATATTTTGTTTAAAACTATTCACATCTATCCAGAATAATAGTAATTAAGATAAGAGTAATTAAATCTTTTTATGGTCAGTTAATTAATTGATTGTTAAGTATGCATTGATTTATTATTTAAATAGATCAATTTATGTAAAAAGCCACTAACGTCAGTAATGTAGCACCAGTATTTTTTATTAACATTATAGCAATATTTTTTTTAGTAATATTTATAGCAAGGTATATTAAGAGTTTATAGAAGTTAAATTAGGGAAGGAAGATGAAAGGAAGTATTAGTTGAATAGTGGGTAGACGCGGGTTATTTAAAAAATTGTGCGGTGGGTGATGATCTATTAGCGGGATATTCAAAAAGTACATTGCGAAATGCAGTAAGTTCAGTGGTGGGGAGACGCGGGTAATTCAAATAATAGGATAATATTTAAATAATAATAGGATGTTTGGTGTGAACGTATAATGGCGGGAAATTCAAAAAGTAAATGCGCAAGGAAGTGGAGTAAGATCAGTGGTGGGGAGACGCGCGTGATTCAAACAATAGGAGGTTTGGGGTGAACGTATAATTGCGGGAAATTCAAAAAGTAGGAGAAATGGGTAGTGTGGTGGGGGTGACGATACCCCTCCGTAAAAAGGCGGGCAAGCTAACCTAACCATAGCTGCGCCCACTTGTCAACAGAAGTGACACTTACAATAATTACCCGTGATATTAATGCTGTACATTCTAAAGGGCCCACATTTTACTCAACACTGGAGGAATTAGTTAACAGACTATCTGCACTTGAGTCTAGGATATTCAGAAGTACAAGTACAGATAATTTATCTGTTCGTTCTCGAAGTAAAAGCCGTAGTAAACGTTTCAACCTAAAAGGAAGATATTGTTGTGGACATTTTCGATATGGAAAAAAATGTCTACCATCCAAGTGCACACCTAAATGTAAATGGAATGATGATAAGGGAAACTCCTCAGGGCAGACACAGAACTGACCAACTGTGCTGCTGTAAATATTCCAGGTCATCAACATCGCTTGTTCCTACGTGACAAAAATACTGGTATTCGCTTTCTGGTTGATAGTGGCGCAGATGTTTCCATTATACCAGTGAATAGATCAGAAACTAATCAAGACACAGGAATCAAGTTATTTGCTGCGAACAACACAGAGATTCCCACATTTGGAACTCAAGTTCTTCAAGTTGACCTAGGACTAAGACGACAAATGGAGTGGACCTTCTTTTTAGTAAAAACCAATAAAGGTATTTTAGGAGCTGATTTCCTACACAATTTTGGTTTACTAATTGACTTAAAAAACAAAAAACTTATTGATAACAGTACCAAGCTCACTGTTACAGGTGAAGTAGTTGCAGTTGAAAAATTGGAATCATTAAGTTCATTCAAAGCCATTTGTCAATTCTCACACCTTTTAACTAAATTTCCTGACGACCAAACCATTTTCATTAAAGGTAAATGAGAATCATGATGTGAAGCACCACATTGTCACTAGTGATGGACCTCCTATTTTCAGCAAGCGAAGAAGATTAGATCCAGAGAAGCTACAAGCTGCGAAACAAGAATTTCAGAGCATGCTCAACAATGGAATTATTCGACCTTCCAGTTCACAATGGGCAAGCCCTCTTCATATGGTAACAAAGAAAACTGGCCAATGGCGAGTATGTGGAGACTACCAGAAGATTGAATGACAGGACACTCCCCGATAGGTATCCCATTCCAAGGTATGGGATAGATGATGTGAGTCAGATTCTCTTAAATAAAACAATTTTCTCAAAGTTAGACCTCTGTAAAGCATACTATCAAATACCAATCAATGAGGAGGATAAACAAAAAACAGCCCTTATTACACCATTTGGATTGTATGAATTTAATGTTATGCCATTCGGACTGCTAAATGCGCCTTGTACATTCCAACGGTTTATTAATGAAGTTTTAAGAGGTCTGGATTTTTGTTTTCAATATTTAGATGATATACTCATTGCCTCTGCAAATGCTGAAGAACATAAACTTCACTTTTCACAAATACTTCAAAGACTCAACCGTTACGGTCTCCGGATTAACATCAATAAATCAGAACTTGGTGTGGAAAATATAACTTTTCTTGGTTACCTTATTTCTGCAAATGGTACAAAACCTGACCCTGACAGAGTTAGTGCCATTGTCAATCATAAGTTACCAATAACTATAAAACACTTAAGGTCTTACTTAGGAAAGCTGAACTTCTATCGCAGGCATCTACATCATGCTGCAGGTAACTTAGCAAGTCTTAATCATTTTCTTAAGGGTGCTATGAAAAATGATAAAACTAAGATTGTATGGACACCAGAAACTATTGAAGACTTTGAGCAGAGCAAACAAGCCTTAAGTATTGAAGCTCTATTAACATACCCAAATCCTGATTGTGAACTCTCACTGTTTGTTGATGCATCTGACTTGGCAGCGGGAGCTACCTTGCAACAAGGGGAAAACAATTCATGGAAACCTATTGGATTTTTCTCAAAAAAGTTTTCTGAAACGCAGGGTAAATACTCTACATATGATCCAGAATCAACAGCTATTTATATATCAATCAAGTACTTCAAATATTTGTTAGAGAGAAGGTCATTTGTGGTATACACAGATCATAAGCCTTTGACTTATGCTTTCAAACAAAAGAATTATAAGAAGTATCCCCTCGCCAACTTCGACAATTGCAATATATTTCACAGTTCACAACAACATTAGTTCATGTTTCAGGAAAAAACAATTTGGTTGCAGATTACATGTCTCGGTTAGAAGAATGTTCTGCAATTGATTTCACCCAAATAGCAGAAGCACAAATACATGATCAAGAATTACAACAACTGCGTACTTCTGCAAATACTGGATTGATTTTCAAATCCTACCCTCTTGAAAATGGAAGCCAATTATGGTGTGATGTTTCAACAAAGGAAATTAGACCATATATTCCAAAAGATTTCCGTTATAATATATTCAAACATTATCATAATATGTCACACCCTGGAATCAGAGCTACAGTTAAGCTGATATGTTCTAAGACAGTTTGGACCAACATGAAAAATAATTTGCGCTCATGAACGAAAGCCTGTAGTGCCTGCCAAAAAAGTAAAGTTTCAAGATATGTGAAGACACCACTTAAGGAATACCCGATTGCAGATGAAAGATTTGCCACTGTTCATATAGATCTAATTGGACCCCTGCCACCGTCTGAAGAATACACCTATTGCTTGACGTGTATTGACAGATTTACTGGATGGACTGAAGTTATTCCCTTGAAAGAAACATCAGCCGAAAACGTTGCATAGAAATTCTACCAACATTGGATCTGCCGGTTTGGAACGCCTGCTACCATAATTACTGATCAAGGCAAACAATTTAAATGTGAATTATTTAAATCATTAACATCAATCTGTGGAACAAAACTAAACCATACAACTGCTTACCACCCACAGTCAAATGGAAAGATCGAGCGTTTTCACCGAGTGCTAAAATCAGCCATCAAAGCTCATGGAAAACAACAGTGGACACAAGTAATTACAACTATTCTTTTAGGCCTAAGAACTTGTCTAAATGAAGGTGCTTCAGCTACCATAGCAGAGATGGTTTACGGAATACCTTTGAGGCTTCCAGGTGACTTCTTTGAGACTCTCAGGCCCACTTCCGATGTACCAACATTCATCAGCATGCTTCGCCAGCAAATGGACCTTCTGCGCCTAAGACGAGGGGAACACAAAAACAGAACTACTAGCTTTATCCATAAAGACTTATTAAATGCCACACATGTCTTTGTCAGAGTGGATCGGGTTAAAGTAAGTTTAGAAATGCCTTATGAAGGCCCGTTTCTTGTCATTCGACGAGCAGAGAAGTACTACTCATTAAATATCAAGGGTGAAGAAGTAAATGTGTCACTTGACCGTTTGAAGCCAGCTCATCTGTTGTGTGATGACAGTGAATCGGAACTGGAGGAATCTATTGGACCAACTGCTGATGAACCATAGGATCCTGGGCAGCCTTAAGCAACTTTGAAGAAGACGCGTTTCGGAAGATCAGTGCGTTTTCCCTCGCGATTTCTAACGTAACACAGTTACTGGGGGGAGAGTGATGTGGCGGTACCACCCCAAAATGATTGTTCTACAATTTCGTGATAAAATGTATAATTTCAAGTAAAGTTGTTTAATAATAAATATAAATGTATATAATAATAATAATATTTGTTAAATGTTTTGAAAATAAATATAAAGTTGGTGGCATTGGTTGTTTGGTTGGGACCAACAGAGGACGCAAAAAATATCACTTGTGTGTAAAAGTGCGGCCATTATCATTATGGTATATTGTATTCAATCTTCAATAAATGCTATTAATGTGTTATTGTGTTTAATTAATGAGTGAACCCGCTACAAATAAAACAGATATATGTCTTTACTTATTTTCTTCCAAAAATTTACCACCAAATATTATTTGGAATGTTAACTTTTTTTCGAAGAAGTAAGTTAGCTCATATTTCTGTGGCGGTCGTGTGGTTCACATATCGCTCCCTCAGACCTTCTCCTACGTCGTGTTAAATTGGTTAAAGAAATTTCTTGGTGGAAGAAATTTCAGGTGGAAAGAAAGCTGTAATTAATAACTCTATTTTAGTATTACGTAAAACTTTAAGTCACTCACCTGTAAAAAGAAAGATTTAGACTTAACCACTTATTCACGACCGCCACAGATATTATGCTATAAAAATTCCGAATTATGGTTAAAATTAATTTACTGTATTCAAATTAATTCACACTGAAATAATAATTATAAAGACAACACACACACACACACATATATATATGCATAATGAGCCATAAACTTGACAAACAATTCCTATTCATAAAAATGATAATCATAAAAAATTCCCCTGAATAAAATTTCTCTCATGTAACACTTATAAATACATTTTGGTACATATGATAATACTTAGGACATTTAAAAAAACTAAATGAGAGTGGATTATAGAAATAAAAGGAATAAATAGAAATATACATCATATTACTTTTATTGTTTAGGTTTATTAATTATAATTTACCACACTCTTGTTAACATATTTGCTTGAAACCGAGCTGACATAAATCCTCATATATGGCATTAATTTGTATGAAAACCGCTTATATTAGTAAGTGGGACGCTGGGAACAGATCTGGAACGGTGGAACTGATATGGAACGGAGGAACCGGGAGCTTCCTTCCCGATACAGCTCCAGCATTCTCAACTTGTTACATTGTTCTCAACCATTTTCGTCATTTTCCACTTGTTCCAACTCGAACTCCGCCCAGCTTTCCCAATGATACTGAAAGAGGAAAGGCGGTTTCAGTTCCCCAAGGTTGCAAAATGGAGTCTGAATCTGAGGAGTTCTGCCTTCAGACGGGTTTGATCCCGGGGCCTGGAGAACAGTAGACCAGTTGTCTATCCACTACACCACGATCCTCACTTACTGTTATTATATATATGTATATATAATTATATATATATATATATATATATATATATATAGAGAGAGAGAGAGAGAGAGAGAGAGAGAGAGAAAGAGAGGGAACAGCAAACCAGAAACTTTTATGTGCTATACGTTTACTACAATAAAGTTATTGTAAAAAAGTAAATTGCATCCATTGCTAATTTTAAGGTCTTTAGATAGTCTTGGGTAAACATTAAAATTCAATAAATTAAGCATACACATTTAAAAAGTGATAGCCATGTGAGCCTCATTTTGAATTCAATGTTGATTTTTAAATAAGAATAAGTGATACAAATTTTATATTTGAAGTATTATTTTGATAGTATTGGCAATTTGAATAATGTTGCTCTTGAAATTTAAACCTTAGAGTGAAAAACTAGAAAACATTGACTTAAGTGGAATGCTTTTTAATGCCTAGAAAAAAAAAAAAAAAAAAAAAGGCAAATTTTATTCATATTTGTATTGGTTATAGTATATTTTTAAAATAATAAAAATTAACCACATCATCTTACTAGAAATGATGAAAAATGGCTTATGATAAAAGTATACAAGATAAGATGATTTGATAAACAACTAAAGGAGAAAAGAGCAAAATTATTTCTTTTGGTCAAATTTTTTTCTCAACATAAGAATACATAGAAATATAGATGACATTATACATATATTGTTGGAAAGGTGGTAATTTTAGATAAATATTTATCTTATATACAAAGATGTGAAAGGTAATGTAGTGTGACAAATAGGCCATAAACTTATCTCGTTATTGTTCATAACAATTTCATACTGTTATATCATTTAATACAAAACATATCTTTCCGAAGAAACTAAAAATAATTCATTAAAATTTTTTCATCTCTGTTTTTAATAATTCTTAGATATTACTAATGACCGAGGTAAATGAAAGTTGTGTGTTACCTGCACCAGATTTTTAAATCATAACCATTTACTGTTTTATATTTACACTGAGGACATAGGCTTCTCACCTGTATGACAAGCCACTATATGTTTTTTTAAATCACTATCTTTCACTGTTTTATAGTCACAATGAGAGCATTGATAAGGCTTCTCAGCAGTATGAAGAAGCATAATATGCCTCTTTAAATTTCTTGATAGTGCCGTTCTATATTCACAATGAGGGCATTGATAAGGCTTTTCATAAGTATGACGTGCCATTACATGTTTTTTTAAATCACAACTATTTACTGTCTTATATTCACAATGAGGACACTGATGTGACTTCTCACCAGTATGACGAGCCATAATATGTGTCTTTAAACTACTTAATTGTGCCGTTTTATAGTCACAGTGAGAGCATTGAAAAGGCCTCTCTCCTGTATGACGAGCCATTATATGTTTTTTTAAATCCCCAACTACTACAGTTTTATATTCACAATGAAAACATTGATAAGGCTTCTCTCCAGTATGACGAGCTGTTATATGTATTTTTAAATTACAACCATTTACAGTTTTGTATTCACAATGAGGACACTGATGAGACTTCTCACCAGTATGATGGGCCATAATATGTGTCTTTAAATTACTTAATTGTGTTGCTTTATATTCACAATGAGAGCACTGATATGGCTTCTCTCCAGTATGACGAGCCATTATATGTTTTTTTAAATACCAACTTCTTACTGTTTTAAATTCACAATGAGGACACTGTTGAGACTTCTCACCAGTATGACGAGCCATAATGTGGGTCTTTAAATTACTTAATTCAGTCACTTTATATTCACAATGAGAGCATTGAAAAGGCTTTTCTCCTGTATGACGAGCCATAATATGTTTTTTTAAATACCAACTTCTTACTGTTTTATATTCACAATGAGAACACTGATGAGACTTCTCACCTGTATGACGAGCCATTATATGTTTTTTTAAATCACTATCTCTTACTGATTTATAGTCACAATGAGCGCATTGATAAGGCTTTTCTCCTGTATGACGAGCCATTATATGTTTTTTTAAATACCAACTTCTTACTGTTTTATACTCACAATGAGGGCATTGATAAGTCTTCTCTACATCATGATGAGAGATCAAATGTTTTTTTAAATCACAATGAGAAATATCATGTGTTTTTAAACCTCTCAATTGTGCTTTTTTTTGTGTTTTATCATCACAATGATGCTGAGGATTTTCACTTGTATCAGACATTTCTTCATTATTTAATAGCATATTATTCTCTTCTTTTATCCAAATTAGCTCTTCTTTAACTCCAAAAGTATTTCTGACTCCTGAAACAATACAAACTGATAGTATAATTATTTGTCTATTTAACAATTTATAGAATATAAATTGTAAAATTGTGGATGTAATTAGTTGACCGTTTAGAATTACTGGAAGGATTTAGTCCGGGTGGCGGTCATTCAATGAAACAACTAAATAGTTTCAACTATTTTATTGTTTGCCAACGTTTAACGTTTAAATGAAACTATTTAGTTGTTTCATTTAATGACCGCCACCCGGACTAATTCCTTCCAGTAAATTGTAAAATGTATGTAACTTATGTAACTTACCAGCATGCACATTCTCTTCTTCCATTTCTTCTTTTACAGTAATACCAGAGTTGGTCGTAACTGAAACAGTGAACAACCGAGCGATTAACATATGATGTATGGTACAACTAGAATATAGATAACCTTTAATGGGAAGTTAATTAAACAATCCATCTACTAACTCAAGTAGGGTGTTAAATTTTTATTTATTCATATAACTTGACTCCAAAAAACTCGGTAGGGAAAGACCCTGACTGTGTGGCTAGCCTGCTAATTTACCACCCTAAAGGTTGTGAGTTGGAATCCCAGTCCTGAGAGGACCTTAAAAGCATATAATTAAACAGGGATTTACTCAGAGCCTCCCCATGGTATGTTAGGCCACTGGTGGCCACTGCTACAACACAGAGTATCCTGTACCACAGAGTGCAATCTTATAAAATCACACTGAAGAATGAAAATTTTCAAAAAATATTCCTCTTTAAATTTTTCACGGGAATAGCTATTCATTTGTTATGCTTATACTGGAGCAGTGTGGTCTGGTTGATAGAGTGCTAGCCTACTGTTCTCCGGATCCTGGGTTCCAATACTATCCTGGCTATGAGAGAATATTACATATTCTGTTATTTCAGCTGTGAAGCGATTCTGGGGTACCCTCTTATATAGGTATAGAGACACTCCTGGGGCACACCCAGCCTCTATGAAGTGGGTACTAAAAATGAGGAAATAATCTGGCGGCTGAGTGTGATCACGACCTAATGACCTCATTGCACACCACTGTTGTACTAGAAACAGTACGAATCTCTTATGTACAGAGCCTAAGACCCATGGATTGTAGAGGTATCGGTTTTACCTTTTTTTTTTTTTTTTTTTTTTTTTTTTTAAGTTGTTCTACCTGAAATTTTGATGGTAATACATCCTAAGAACATGTCTTTATCAATCCTTCAGAACCAAAAAACCCTTATTTCCTCACAAAAAGTCAAAATATTATGTTATGTATGATTAGCAATAGCAAAACTATGCAGCCAAAAGATGAACAGTACTGTAAAGAGAGAGGAAATGTTTTTTCCCTTTATGCACAGGAGCTCTGTTCTTGGAGAAGACTACATTGTGAGGCCAAGGATCTACATGGTCTGCCACACCAACAGAAAAAACAATAGCAAACTCTTAACCAGGATCAATAAGATAAATTTTCTCACCTTCATTTGGAACAAGCATCTCTTCTTCTTCTTTTACAAGCACAAGCCCGTCTGCTAACATATAATAATAGTTTTAATAAAACATTAAAGGAATTCATTAATTTTAAATGACTTTTAAAACATTAAAATTAATGATGAATAAACTCATTATGCTTGCGCATGCAAACAAACACACACACACACCATTAAAAGTAGTAAAATAATTCCAAGTTATCTTATTTTTGATGGTTTTTATACGATAGGATTAATTTTATAAAAAAACAAATTCACCACTATTTATAGAATTACTTAATCTAAATTTGACATAAAATGGTGTTCCCGAGCCTGATGTTAAATCTTAGTAACTCACAAAAGATTGCCATCCTAATGACACTCAATAGGAAAAATTTGCGACTCCAACAATAGCATCATCTATCTTATTAGCCACAGTAACATAAGGTGGTATATATATATAATATTATTTTTTTTTAAATATTCTTTTGAGAAAAAATTAATTATCACAACAATATTTACTCAATTAAAATTCATTAACTCTGAGGGTATGGTATGGGTTGGTTCTTGACCATCAGGCACAAATTCATTAACTCTGAGGGTATGGTATGGGTTGGTTCTTGACCATCAGGCACAAATTCATTAACTCTGAGGGTATGGTATGGGTTGGTTCTTGACCATCAGGCACAAATTCATTAACTCTGAGGGTATGGTATGGGTTGGTTCTTGACCATCAGGCACAAATTCATTAACTCTCAGGGTATGGTATGGGTTGGTTCTTGACCATCAGGCACAAATTCATTAACTCTGAGGGTATGGTATGGGTTGGTTCTTGACCATCAGGCACAAATTCATTAACTCTCAGGGTATGGTATGGGTTGGTTCTTGACCATCAGGCACAAATTCATTAACTCTGAGGGTATGGTATGGGTTGGTTCTTGACCATCAGGCACAAATTCATTAACTCTCAGGGTATGGTATGGGTTGGTTCTTGACCATCAGGCACAAATTCATTAACTCTGAGGGTATGGTATGGGTTGGTTCTTGACCATCAGGCACAAATTCATTAACTCTGAGGGTATGGTATGGGTTGGTTCTTGACCATCAGGCACAAATTCATTAACTCTCAGGGTATGGTATGGGTTGGTTCTTGACCATCAGGCACAAATTCATTAACTCTGAGGGTATGGTATGGGTTGGTTCTTGACCATCAGGCACAAATTCATTAACTCTGAGGGTATGGTATGGGTTGGTTCTTGACCATCCGGCACAAATTCATTAACTCTGAGGGTATGGTATGGGTTGGTTCTTGACTATCAGGCACAAATTCATTAACTCTGAGGGTATGGTAGGGGTTGGTTCTTGACCATCAGGCACAAATTCATTAACTCTGAGGGTATGGTAGGGGTTGGTTCTTGACCATCAGGCACAAATTCATTAACTCTGAGGGTATGGTAGGGGTTGGTTCTTGACCATCAGGCACAAATTCATTAACTCTGAGGGTATGGTAGGGGTTGGTTCTTGACCATCAGGCACAAATTCATTAACTCTGAGGGTATGGTATGGGTTGGTTCTTGACCATCAGGCACAAATTCATTAACTCTGAGGGTATGGTATGGGTTGGTTCTTGACCATCAGGCACAAATTCATTAACTCTGAGGGTATGGTATGGGTTGGTTCTTGACCATCAGGCACAAATTCATTAACTCTGAGGGTATGGTATGGGTTGGTTCTTGACCATCAGGCACAAATTCATTAACTCTGAGGGTATGGTATGGGTTGGTTCTTGACCATCAGGCACAAATTCATTAACTCTGAGGGTATAGTATGGGTTGGTTCTTGACCATCAGGCACAAATTCATTAACTCTGAGGGTATGGTAGGGGTTGGTTCTTGACCATCAGGCACAAATTCATTAACTCTGAGGGTATGGTAGGGGTTGGTTCTTGACCATCAGGCACAAATTCATTAACTCTGAGGGTATGGTATGGGTTGGTTCTTGACCATCAGGCACAAATTCATTAACTCTGAGGGTATGGTATGGGTTGGTTCTTGACCATCAGGCACAAATTCATTAACTCTGAGGGTATGGTATGGGTTGGTTCTTGACCATCAGGCACAAATTCATTAACTCTGAGGGTATGGTATGGGTTGGTTCTTGACCATCAGGCACAAATTCATTAACTCTGAGGGTATGGTAGGGGTTGGTTCTTGACCATCAGGCACAAATTCATTAACTCTGAGGGTATGGTATGGGTTGGTTCTTGACCATCAGGCACAAATTCATTAACTCTGAGGGTATGGTATGGGTTGGTTCTTGACCATCAGGCACAAATTCATTAACTCTGAGGGTATGGTAGGGGTTGGTTCTTGACCATCAGGCACAAATTCATTAACTCTGAGGGTATGGTATGGGTTGGTTCTTGACCATCAGGCACAAATTCATTAACTCTGAGGGTATGGTATGGGTTGGTTCTTGACCATCAGGCACAAATTCATTAACTCTGAGGGTATGGTATGGGTTGGTTCTTGACCATCAGGCACAAATTCATTAACTCTGAGGGTATGGTAGGGGTTGGTTCTTGACCATCAGGCACAAATTCATTAACTCTGAGGGTATGGTATGGGTTGGTTCTTGACCATCAGGCACAAATTCATTAACTCTGAGGGTATGGTATGGGTTGGTTCTTGACCATCAGGCACAAATTCATTAACTCTGAGGGTATGGTATGGGTTGGTTCTTGACCATCAGGCACAAATTCATTAACTCTGAGGGTATGGTATGGGTTGGTTCTTGACCATCAGGCACAAATTCATTAACTCTGAGGGTATGGTAGGGGTTGGTTCTTGACCATCAGGCACAAATTCATTAACTCTGAGGGTATGGTATGGGTTGGTTCTTGACCATCAGGCACAAATTCATTAACTCTGAGGGTATGGTATGGGTTGGTTCTTGACCATCAGGCACAAATTCATTAACTCTGAGGGTATGGTAGGGGTTGGTTCTTGACCATCAGGCACAAATTCATTAACTCTGAGGGTATGGTATGGGTTGGTTCTTGACCATCAGGCACAAATTCATTAACTCTGAGGGTATGGTATGGGTTGGTTCTTGACCATCAGGCACAAATTCATTAACTCTGAGGGTATGGTATGGGTTGGTTCTTGACCATCAGGCACAAATTCATTAACTCTGAGGGTATGGTATGGGTTGGTTCTTGACCATCAGGCACAATTTTTTATTTAACTTTTTTAATTATAATAATAACTTACAAAAATAATACATCTTCAGGCTAACAATGATTCTTCATATTTTTCAGACAGCAGCAGATCTTCCCCCTTTTTACCCTAGTATCCAAAATGGATGGTCTGTTTGGAAACAATCATTCAATTGGAGTTGTTAATTTCAATTTTAATTTTACTTTTCATCTGATTGTTAGCCTGCCTCATATAATATTTAAATAATTAATAAAGCAATATATACAATATGGAAACAAACATAACATTAAATGTAAAAAGATAATAAGATGACAGTCATAAAGTAAAGAAGCAAACATAAAATTACGATGATAATATGGAAATAAGAATATTTGAAGACTATAAAGAGAAAATAAGCAAGTAATTAAATGTTAAAAGAAGAACAATATGTGAACAATTAAACGTTTGAATATGAACAATTTTGAAGTGATATTTGAAGGGTAGTATATAAAAAGAACATAGATAGGATATAAAAAGAGCATAGGTAGTATATAAAAAGAACATAGTAAAGAATATAGGTAGTATATAAAAAGAACATAGTAAAGAATATAGGTAGTATATAAAAAGAACATAAGTAGTATATAAAAAGAATATAGGTAGCATATAAGAAGAACATAGGTAGTATAAAAAAGAACATAGGAAGCATATAAAAAGAACATAGGTAGTATATAAAATGAGCATAGTAAATAACCTAGCTAGTATATAAAAAGAACATAATCATTAGAAACAAGAAACCATAAGAATAAAAATGTTTAAGTAATGTAAACTAACAATTATATGTGAGGATATATAATGGAAAAATACATGAATAGGGAAAGAGGGAGAAAGAAATAAATGGTGAAAGGAGATCATTGTCAATAAGAAAAAACTTACAAACTAACTCGGAGAAGGTGTCTCAAGAGGTGATATTTTTTACTGTTAAAACCGTATATGAGACCAAATTTATGTTTACTAATTTGACTATTTATTGAAGAAAAATAAAATATTGGTTAATGTGATTTTTATATATATATATATATATATATATATATATATATATATATATATCAATGGTATGAAATAGTGGACTAAGATTAAAAAATACAGAATTAATAACAAAATTATAGGTAACAGAAAGCGAAAAGATATAAGTATGACTGGAAAGAGAAAGATGTAACTAATAGTGATGAGGTACGGATTATAAGATATTAAGTCGTTACTAATGAAGATGACAAAGCAAATGATGAATAAAACTATAATATGTTATGTATTGAGGATACTGAGGGATGGAAATTATTTATTAGAGAACTATTATATTAGTTAAATAAATGTTATTAAGCCTTTGTCGGCAATAGATCAAAAGGCATTTATCTGAATCCATGAGGGCCCCCAGCGATACCTTGGGAAACTTCCTCTAGACACTAGGACAAACGACCCTCGAATTGGGGTACTTCCCATATCAGCCCCGCCCGAGGTGACGACGATGAGGAGAAGATTCGAAAGAGGCAATTAAGTTCTACCCTCAAGAAGAGGCAGTCTGATTCCATCCTCGAGAAGATGTGTCGGTCTCCATCTAGAAGAAGAGATGTCCGTCTCCATCTAGAAGAAGAGATGTCCGTCTCCATCTAGAAGAAGAGATGTCCGTCTGGGGTCAGAGAGAGCAGCTGGAGATCTAAGAGCCTAGAAGGAGTGACTAAGATTGATTCCACCTTCCTCAGCCGACAAAGTATTTAAAGGTATTTCTCTGTTATGTAATATTGTATGGCAAAGGTAGTAGTGAAAATGTCCCTCAGTATTATCAATTAAAGTTTCTAAGCAATGTATTAATATAATGGATATGTGTAAGTTAACAATTATATTACTGTAATAATTGAATCTTGTTTACTTTAATCTTATCCTGCATGCCACCTATTGGATTGGTAAACACGATACCTTTGGAAAGGAAATCCAATGGTATCATTAAATATAGTTTATATATTGATTAAATATATCAATTAAGCTAGTTTTGAAGTTATCGCTGCCTTAGAAAAGCAGCCGGTCAAAAACATAGCAAATCCAATAAACAATAAATAAAATTTAAAAAGAATGAAGACAAATAGAATATTTATTTATAAACAACTTTGTTACAACTTATAAAAAAAATAAAATTAAGAAAATATGGTCATGTGTTTATGTATTGGTCATGTTAAGTTATGTTTGTCAGTCTTTTGGTTAACAGGAATGGGTTCTAGTTGTATGTAAATGCATTCTGCAATTAGTCGTTTGTCATGATTGATAATTGTGACAAGAATGGAGGTTTGTTTGTTTATTTATTTAACGTCACTTTATGCTACTATGGCTAATCGGACGATGCTACAGTGGGAGTCCTAAATTTTGCCTATCCAGGTTTTAATAGGATAGGGATCTTTAACGAGTACCTGACATCGCACAGGCTCGGGACCACCTTTTAACGTCCCCTCCGAAGGACGGCGTAACTAAGGATTTTTTACTCCCATTAAAAAATCCTAGGACCACCTGCGGGTTTGAACCTGTGACCTTTGGCATGGGAGGCTGTTACGCTAGCCACCCAGCTACAAGTGATCCCTAAGAATGGAGGTTTTATCAAAATCAAAGGAATGGTTGCGGGTTGAGAAATGTTGGTAAGTTTTGAAGCAGAAGTTTTTTGATGAAATTGAATATTTGTATCAGATGACGATATTTAAGGAGGTTTTTGGTTTCATCAATGTAGGCCGAGTTGCTATTAGGGGATCTGCAAGGGATTCGGTAACACATTTTTAAGCGATGGTCAGTTGGTATTTCATCTTCAAGGCGGCTATAAATATTGGAGAGTTTTTAGTGGGATTTGAAAGCAAGTCTGAGGTTTGGATTAAAGGATTTTGGAATTTTTTCTGAAAGGGAGGTGATGTATGGTAGGTGTATATATATAATGGAGGGTCGACTGGGTAATGGTGAAGTAGAAAGAGAGATCTGGTGATTTCTGTAGTTATTAATGAGTTGGTTTATGAAATCGGGTGGGAAATTATTGCCCAGGAGAATTGTCTTTATGCGGTTACTGATGATTTCGTGGAAACAGGAATCAGAAAGGGAAAGACGTCGGTGTATGAGATTTTGAGCAATATTAATGTTTTGATGATGGGGGTGTTGGGAATAGTCTGCCAGAGTAAATCGGTTTTGTGTACCACTCAGTGGATATTGTGTTATTCTAATTACATTGGTTGTTATCTTGTTTCTCTTAGCCTCGATGAAGGCCCACAACTGAGGCCGAAACGTCCAGACACAATTAATATATAAGTACTACATGTTAGTGTGTGTGTTTTTATTATGACCGCAATCCCCCCCCCTCTTCTTCCCTCCAATCATCTTCCTCATCTAATATTCTTATCGGTCAACTGAACTCCATCATTATAAAATGGTCAAGTTTTTTTTCTAATTTCTAATTAACTTTAGAGGAATAAATTTTAAATTAACAAAAATAATTAACTTAAGTTGCTTACTTTGGGAGGAAAACAATTCAAAGATAATGTATGCATAGTGTGTCGCCTGGTCTGTCAATTTTGATTGAATAATTTTTGTAACACCCGGGCATATGTTTGTCTTAAATACAAAATTTTGGTTTTGTATGACTTCTCATTTTTGAGCAAGACTTACACAAAGAGACAATTTAGATGGACTTGGTTATTTGGACTCAGCGGAACCTTAAAAGCATATTTTTGTTGAAAACTGGAATTAGAAAATTTTCACAATCTCAATATTTTATCTTACTCTACATTTCATATAATTATATAGGTAAGTGAAAGTAAAAAATCTGGTGCGGGCAACACACGACTTTCACTTACCCCCGTTTCTAAAATATATTAAAGAATTTTCAAGTACTGTCTGAGATAAAAATGAGTAAAACTATTAAAGAATAAATTAAATGGAATTTCTATAGAAACATGTGTTTTATTAAAAATTCTATTATATTATTATCTAAAATAATCAGTTAGTTTTATCGGCTTTTCATAACTCTCTATTAACTTTTAAAAGCTTGTGTATGAGATAATATTTTTTTCTAAAATCTTTAGCTTTCCAACGGTATATCATACATGTATATTACTGCTCTTATGTTCAAAAACGAAAAATTGCATTAAAAAATTATTTTTTCTGTTTTCTCCTTTAGTTGGGAATCGAATTTATTCAATTTATATATTTACCTGTTTTTCATCAACGTTAACAAGATAATATAGTTATTTTTCTTGAATCTACAAAATTAAAGGTACTTTAGGAGAAGAAAATTTAAAATAGCGGCATTTAAGCCCTGTCAGACCATTTTTATCCGAATAAAACCTATAAGATATTAAAGACCATTAAATTTTACATAGATATAGCGAGCTTAATCAAAATCGTCGGAACTTATTTAGAGAAAATCGAAAAAGGTGCAAAATGCATAGTATAAAGTGTCTCTTCAGGTAAGCCCATTTTCATGAAAAAAGTTTTGTCACGTCTCGGGCGTATAGTTGTCTTAAATATGAAAAAGTCAAAAAGGGAGTCTCGTTTTGGTTTTAGACAAAAAAAAAAAAAAATACAGGACAGATGAACTCTGTTCTGCCATAGTAGAAAAAATGACTGACAAAGCAGAGGTCACTAGCAAGATTGATTCTGTCGCTATTGAATTGAAGGATCTCGATGAATTAACGGTAGCTGAAGAAGTGCACAAAGCACTTCAAAATCAAATAAACGGGGCAGAAAATATTGAAATCTCTGAGGAAGGCTTACGGGGGCACACAGACAGCTGTAGTAGTACTACCCGTGGAATTGGCCAGAAAAGTTCTTGAAAAGCGCACCATTCGTGTAGGATGGATTAATAGCCGAGTGAGGGAAAAGATTTCGCTTCAGAGATGATTCCGATGTCTTGCATATGGTCACCTTGCTAGAAAGTGTAACGGTCCTGACCGCACGGGACTTTGTTGGCGATGCGGCGAAGACGGACGTCCAGCCAAGGAACGGCGCTGTCTTCTATGCCCTGAGGATAAAAACCGTAGACACGCGACAGGTGGCTTTGGCTGTCCCGTTTATCAACAGGCAATGAAAGAGGCAGGTATTCACGCAAGATGAGATTGTTACAACTAAATCTAAACCACTGTGAAGCGGCCCAGGATCTTTGCTGACAAACAATAAGTGAGAAGGGTATTGACGTTGCTGCACTGTGTGAACAGTATAAGAACATGGAAAATTCCTGTTGCTGGAAGACGGACAAAACCGGAAAAGCAGCTCTCTGGGTAAGGAAGAGTCATTTTATTCAGCAAACCCAGGAAAATTTTACAAGGGACTTTGTTTGGGTCAAGGTGGGAGGTATCTACATCTGTAGTGTCTACGCACCTCCAAGCGCTTCTTAAGTTGAATTCGAAAAAATGCTTGATGAAATTGTACAGGAACTGCGAGGCTGTCACCCTCTTGTCATAGCAGAGGACTTTAACGCTTGGGCGACGGCATGGGGAAGCAAAGAGATTAATAAGAGAGGTGAGTGTGTTCTGGATGTATTCGCTGCGCTCGACATTGTGCTTTTAAACACAGGGTCCACCCCTACTTTCACCAGAAATGATCGCGCATCAGTTGTTGATCTGACTTGTGTCAGTCCATGCCTTGTTTCTGACAACAAATGGCACGTAAGTCAACTCTATACCCACAGTGATCACCGAGCAATTTGCTTCGAAGTCCAAGTCCCGGGTACATTAAGGAAAACATTCCAAAGGAGACGATCATTGTGGAACCATCGATCATTTGACCGAGATTCCTTTGTCCTTTGCAATGATGGAGGAAGAAGTCAAATTACTCGGACCGGCAGAGGAAAGAGTCAAAAAGCTTATAAAGCTTATCACTGACGCCTGTGATGCTTCAATGACCAAAACAGCCCGTAACTTAACGGTGTATTGGTGGAAGGAAGAAATCGCTGCCCTCCGAAAAAACTTGTCTCCGTACAAGGAGGCTAACCCAAAGAGCGAGAGGTCGCCCGATACATGAAGCTCGGAAAGAGGAACATCGGGATGCTAAAAAGCACCTGGTCAAAGCGATCAAAGACGCAAAGCACAACTGCTGGAAGAAACTCTGCGAAGAAGTAGATGAGGACACGTAGGGAAGGCCATAAAAATAGTTATAGCAAGGCTAAAAAGTTCAAGCTTATCGCCACCAAGCTCTCCTCGCCTATTAGGGAAAATTGTTTTAGCGCTGTTCCCAACAAGACTAGAAGTAGTCTTCGATTTAATACCGCACCTAGAACAGGACCAGGTACCGGAAATCGCACTAGAAGAACTTGAGACAGCCTATCGCAAAGTAGGGGATAACAAAGCCTCAGGACCGGACAATGTTCCAAACGTTGCCCTAAAATCAGCAGTCAGAATCAGACCAGAACTCTTCCTGGACGGTACAATTTCTGTCTCCGTGAAGGGATATTTCCTGTTGAGTGAAAAAAACAGCAATTGGTACTCCTGCCAAAGGGTAAAGGGTCTCCTGGTGACCCTGCATCCTACCGTCCAATCTGTCTTTTAAACACTGCGGGTAAAATTCTGGAGAGGATTGTGTGCAATAGGATTACAATGCATATTGAGGAAAGTCGAGGATTGTCTGAAAATCAATATGGTTTTTGGAAAGGTAGGTCAACAGTTGATGCAATAGACTTTGTGATAAAGTCAGCCAGAGAAGCCACTGCAGGAAAAAGATGGAGAAGGAGTAGAAAAAAGTATTGCGCCGTGATAACGTTAGATGTCAAGAATGCTTTTAACTCGGCAAGATGGGAGTGCATCATGGAAGAGTTAATTAAGAAAATACTTCCACAGTACCTCCTTAAGATCATCAGAAGTTATTTTTATGATAGAATCCTGAGGTATAAAACAGATGCAGGACTAAAAACGTACAAAATAACAGGTGGCGTTCCTCAGGGTTCCGTATTAGGACCGTTGTTATGGAATGTCATGTACGATGCCGTTCTCTGACTTCCTATGCCGGAAGGAACTACCATGGTAGGATTCGCAGACGATCTTGCTATCAATCTGAACACCTAGGTATTTTATGGAGGGCTTTGAGAGGATCTCTCCAGCGGTCAAATTGATTTTTTCTCTCACTTTCCTGCTGGTAATAAGTACAGCCCCAGTCTTGTGGTCAGCCAGTTGTAGGCCCACGGACGAAAGCCACTGGCGAATATTAAATATTGTGTTGTTGGCCTTGTACGTAATCTCTTCCAAAAACTCGAAAAAAGCTCGAGGAAAGTTTTCGGAAGAGATTACGTACAAGGCCAACAACACAATATTTAATATTCGCCAGTAGCTTTCGTCCGTGGGCCTACAACTGGCTGACTACAAGACTGGGGCTGTACTTATTACCAGCAGGAAAGTGAGGGAAAAAATCAATTTGACCGTTGGAGAGATCAACATCCTCTCAAAGCCCTCCATAAAATACCTAGGTGTTCAGATTGATGTTAGGCTGCGGTTTGATGAGCACTTGCAGGTAGTCAGCATGAAAGCATCGAAGGTAACTAACGCACTGGCTAGAATCATGCCAAATATCGGTGGATCTGCGCAAAGCCGGAGGAGGCTTCTTGCTAACGTAACCAATTCAGTGCTTTTGTACGCTGCACCAATTTGGTCGCATACTTTCCAGGTGAGATCATATTCTCATAAGGCGATTAGCGTCCAGTGGAACATGCTTTCTTTGCATGTAAAAACTTAACCAAGGAAAAGGTCCAGCTAGATATGATGCTGGTTAAAAGATCCACACCGGAAAATCTGGTACAGCTCATGTTGACGAGTCAAGAAAACTGGAATACTGTTTCAGATTATGCTGCGAGAGTCGGAAGTAGACTGAGAACCCAGGAGCGAGCGAGAAGATTTCAAGTACCGAGAAGTATGCAGTAGAGAAGCAGGCGCTTAGCCATCCTGTCCACCGCGAAGTAATGCCTGCAAGCAGTCCCGCGGTGCGACATCGCAGCGAATGTAGGTGGTTTTTAGTGAGTAAGAATCTCACACTGTTGTGGATTCAAGAGCCCACTTTGTCTTATGAAAGATTTTCCCCTACAATTTAAAAAAAAAAAAAAAAAAAAAAAAAAAAAAAACAGACTTTTTGCGGGACTTGGTTTTTTGGACTCAGGGGACCCTAAAACGTGTATATCCGTTGAAAACTGGAATTGGAAAATTTTCACGATCGCAATACTATATATAGTAAGTGAAAGTAAAAACATTCAATATAACTCTTGAAATTCTATATAATCCTACAGAATCTATAGGATGTAATTTACATGAATTTTGAATATGAAATTTACTACATACAGAATCTTTTTAGTAAATATTGAGTTATGAAACATTTACATTTTAACAATAAATAAACTCAGATTAAGGGCAGCATCTTACATAAATTTCTCTAAAATAAATTATTTCTTTTTATAGATCTTTGGAGGTTATGATTGTATTTTTTCCATAGTGCAAGGTTTCAGCCATTGCCATTACTGTTAGCATTGTCCTGTTGTTATAATAAATATATTTAAAAATATCTCGAATAAGGACATTTTGATAGCCTATTAGCATCTAATTTTACACGTCATAGAGCAATCGTTAGCTAATTTAACAAAATTGATCTATCTCGAAATATGCAGTATTTTTCATTCCATGAATGAAAAAAATGCAGACAATTAAATAATAACTATCCTCATTTCATACATTTAGTTAAGTAATACATAAAAACAATGTGGAAATTAGTGATCTGATAAAATTGTAGATTATCCAAATTATTGATAAAATTGTAAACGGGAATAACACGAGGATATAATATAATAAGGATAATAAGAGGTCTAAAACTGAATACTATTTTTACATAAATATATGAATATAAGAAATATTTTTAATAAATCATAAATCACTTAGAAATTCCTAATGACTATGTTCTTTTTATATACTTCCTATGTTCTTTACTATGTTTTTTTTTTTATATATTACAGTCAAATATCACTTCAAAATTGTTCATATTTAAAAATTTTAATTGTTCACATATTGTTCCTTAAGCATTTAATCATTTGCTTAGTTTCTCTTTATATATTCTTATTAAAATATTATCATCTTAATTTTGTTTACTTCCATACTTTATAACTGTCATCTTATCAATTATCTTCATAACTGTCATCCATAGTTTATAACTATCATCTTAATTTTGTTTACTTCCATACTTAAAAACTGTCATCTTATTATCATTTTACGTTTAATTTTATGTTTGTTCCCATATTATATCACTGTCACCATATTATTATTATATACCTAACCTATTATTAAGTCTATAATTACATTGGTTGGTAACTTGTTTCTTTTAGCCCTGATGAAGGCCCACAATATAGGCCGCACAATTAAAGTAGCACTATTTTAATGTGTGTTTCTCTCTATTGACCGCACCCTCAACCATCTTCCTCTTCTAATTTCTCAACGGTCAACTAAACTCCATCACTTTTAAACTTGAAGTTACTTATGCAGGAATATATAATAAGGCGATAGTAAAGTATTACAATAATGAAAATGTTAAAATCCCAATCATCACTAGACATACACCATGATCTTAAATGACCAAGTCCTGCAAAAATGTGTGTTTTTGTAGTGAGTCTATCTCGAAAACGGAAAATTGTATAAAACTGAAATTTCACTTTTTTTAGAAGCTTACATCCCTGAGATGTTATACAACTTTTTCAACAAAATAGGCAAACCATAACAGGCAGTTTATAATATATATTTTGCACGTTTATAAAACTCGCTATATTGGTGTAAAATTTAATGGGTTTTTAATATGATGTAAGTATAATTCTGATTTAAATAGTATGACAGGACTAAAATGATGATATTTTAAATTTTGCATGTTTATAAAACTCGCTATATAGATGTAAAATTTAATGGGTTTTTAATATGATGTAGATTATAATTCTCATTAAAATAGTATGGCAGGGCTAAAATAATGATATTTTAAATTTTCATTCCTTAAATATCTTTAATTTTGAAAAAAAATAACCATTTGATATTGTTAGCATTGATAATAAACGAGAAATTACACAACAAGAACCAATTTGATAACGACCTAAAAGAAAAAATAGCTAAAGTATTTATTATGGAAGTTTTATTTTTTGAAATTAAGTATAATATACAGTAGGAAAGCGAAGGATTTTAGAAAAAATGAAATCTTCTATACAAAGTTGTATAAAGTAATAAAGACTAATGAAAAGGGGATAGAACTGAATCATTGTTGTAGATTATAATTTTTTTTGATAGATTATTCACCCTGAAACACCGAAAATAAATTCAATTCTTTATCCTGGAATAGTTTATAAAATTCATAAACTATATTAAATATAACTTACAGCTAGGCGCAGTTTCTTCTATTATTTCTTCCTTAATGGTAACATCTAAGTCAGTCAAAACTGAAAAGGGAAATAAAACAATGATAAATACAAAGTAAAATATAAAACCAACATTGTAGGATTGTTTTGGTTATCAAATAATAATAACCAAAATGTTTTCGTAGAAACAAATGACCATTACACAATATTGTTATGGTTTTTAATCCCTACAATAGGATTGGTTGCAAGCATACAAGCATAATTTAAAATGGATGATAATATTGGTAGGTATATTACCATCATTTCATAGACACAACTGTTTGAAATTTAATTTTTGATAGTGAAAATGGCTAACATTGTAACTTGCTCTTCATTAAATTCTGAGCTTTATTCATCAATTTTGTTATTCAAAATCTAAAGCCAATGACATACTAACCAAATTGGTCCATTGCAATTCAAAAAATACTTTGCTAAGAGAAAACTTATGAAATATTCAAAGTCCACAGCCACAAATCCACACTGGTCTATTGAATTTTTATCATTATAACCTCCTCAGGTTAAGTTATCGGTAGAAGCTTAGAACAACAAGAATTAATTGGGTTCATCTTTCTAAAGATGGATGTAATGTGTTGTAAGAAACGAGTGAGAAGCTATTTTCGTAAATAATACTAAAGAATATTTACTTACAAATTGATTGTAAACATATTTATATTACTGTGGATATAATTAGTTGACCGTTAAGAATTACTGGATGGAATTAGTCCGGGTGGCGGTCATTAAATGAAACAACTAAATAGTTTCAACTATTTTATTGTTTGCCAACGTTACAATCATGTTAAAACATTTTCTAATACCATTATGATGTTATTACTATTAGAGGTTTAATCTGATTACTTCTGTTTATGTTAATATTACAACTTTACTCATTGTAGTCAGATCCCGTTAAAAAATGCGGTACGTATTTTCCATTTTACCCAACCTTTTGTACGTACTTTCCTATCTAACTGCCTATATTCCATACTACCAAATTGTACCTAGTTTCCACTCGCCTACCACACGGTACGTATCTCCACTCTACTCCATTTTTAATGTTTTTTATTTCATGTAATTTTTTCTTATATATTTGTACATTATCTTTACTCGTTATCTGTTCTGTATAGCTCTCATTAGTATACCTTTGTCATTGTAATTTAATTAATTGATTTCTTTACACATCTAGTTCCTTTTATGTTGTAATATTGACATTCTCTAGCGCAATAGTTTTAAAATAGTATATTTAATCTTATTTTAAATGTATCCTTTTTGTATCTTTTTAGCCCTGATGATGACTCACAATGGTGGTCGAAACGTTGGCAAACAATAAAATAGTTGAAACTATTTAGTTGTTTCATTTAATGACCGCCACTAACTAATTCCTTCTAATATTTATATTACATTCATTTGGTATTAACGAAATCCGTCATCTAAAAAGATTTTGAAAAATGCAGTACTTTCCTAAAGTTCCTTAAATAATATAATATGATTAATTTAATTTCGAATTATACCATAGTTAAACATAAAACCATCAATTCATGTGCATTTTTAAGGTATTTGTGGTTAACCTAAATGATACTAAATATATCAATTACTATTATAGAAGAGTAATTTAAGTTATGAATATATTATTCGGAACAATCTCTTCTAATTTGTTTATATATTTATTTATCATAACATATCAAACATGATTATTACATTACGTTTCGAGGTATCTTATGCCTCATCTTCAGATTTTCAAATATTATCTAAAATATAATTGAATAAATATTATAAGCAATTATAAATACATTAATATCACATTATCAATAAATTAGAATCAATTTATCATTTAAAATATTTACAATCTGTTTATTATTAGAATTCTACTTACATTAATTTCCATATTGTATCCCAATATAGGTCAATTACTATTGTAGTATTATTCATATTAAGCTCATATATATGAATAATTTTGTTAAAATTTATCTTTTCATTATCACATATTCATTATCTCAACCTTTTGTTGCTGTGGACTTGCAACTATCATGTAGACTAAAATAGTATTTATCTAATTCCTTTCTTGTGCTATTCAATGTTTTCAAATATCCACAACATAATTTTTATCTAGGTTAGAGATTAATTATATATATACACACTCATACTTATACATACCCACGCATACACACATATATACACACAACGCACACCCATATATACACATTCACATACATATATACACCACACACACACACACACACACACACATATATATATATATATATATATATATATATATATATATATATATATATATATATATATATATATATATATATATATATTCAGTCTTAGAGTATCTCTGATAGGATAAGGTTGTTAGTTTTGTGTCTCTAGCTTCTGCTTCTATTTGAACATCTACATTATTTATTTTTAAGTGAAATTCTGTTAAACATAGGATACCTCAACCAGGTAACATAAAGTCTATTTGTTATTGCTAAATCCCGAAATAGAAAAAAATAAAAATTTTTAGAGTTTGTGAGCCAGAGTACAGTAGTAGTGGGGACAATCCGTTATTTACTAGCTCTAATCCCATCGCGCTTGGCGTAAATACAGAGTATTATTTTTATTACACTGTAAATATTTCAGTTTTCCTTTATTATAATTTATAATAAACCTAGTAAAAATGGTTAACTGCAAATTATGCAATAAGTCAACTGGCCGCGATGACAATGTACGAGTACTGTGTATTACCTGTCAAAAGTCGTTCCATACAAAGTGTGTTAAATTAGAATCTGCGGACCCAGAAACTTATAAAACATGGATATGTCCTGAATGCGAGGCATCATCGCGGATATCACCAGCCCCTGAGCCTAGTTCTATGTTTGACCTTCTGAAGGCGCTGGCAGAAGAGGTCAGGGGAATGAAGGCTAAGCTTCAAGGGATAGAGGAGCTTAAGGAAATTAAGGAAGCCCTACAAAAACAAACAGAGTTTTCTTTTGAAAACATGGAAAGGCTACAAAAAATTGAAAATCTGCTAGAAGAACAAAAAAATCAGGGGGAAAAATTAATACTTGAAAATAATTATTTTCAGGCATACCGGAGAGGTCTGGCGAGACCGTCGTAGGAACGATACTCAGCGTCGGCGCGGCCTGGGCGTCCAGATCAACCCGGCAGATCTCGATCACGCGATACGCCTCAGGCCCAAAGAACCTGGTACGCCGGGCACCTTTATCGCTCGTTTCGTTCGACGGACTTTGTAAGACGACATGGTGCGGCAGAGAAGAATAAAAAGAAATTTTTCAACGTGCCACCTAGGCTGGGAGGAAAATGATAGCTATTCCGTTTACGTCAGCGAGGCGATGACACCCACTAACAAACATGTATACTGGCTGGCGAGGCAGAAAAAGGTGTCTGCTAAAATAAAGTATGTTTGGTTCAGTGGGGGTCGAGTGAGGTGTCGGAAAGCCAATGGGTGCCCAGCGATAATAATAAACTACCCGTCAGATTTAAATGTTTTTATTTTAAATTTTATTTCAGGTCACCAATATATGGTTAGACATTTATTTTATTTTATCTTAAAAGACCTTTTATTTTCGTTTATTTTTTCTAGCTCTTTAAAAGTTACAAATTTTAGTTTGTTAGTTTGGAATATTTTCATTTTATATCCACATTTTTCTTATTGTTTTATTCAATTTAATTGTTTTCATCCTTATCATAATTATTTTTATGCTTTATCTACCTCTATTTTATGTCATTCTGAAACTTTTAGCCTAAACTTATACTTTCCTTTAAAATTATCAATTTCTCATTTAATTTATATCCACAATCTTTTTGTTTTAATATTTCACTTACCTTTATTCTATTTTATTTTTCACCTTTATTATCTTTATCTGTATGTTCTATATACCTGTATTTTATTTAGTTTTCATGAACCTTTTAGCCTATATTTAAATTAAACTTTAAAGCCACCAATTAGCCCCGGAATATTCTTATTTTACATCCACACTATTCTAGTTTTAATATTTTATTTACTTTTTAACCTTTATAATCATTATCTATATGTTCTATCTGCCTGCAGTTATTTTATCTATTTTTTCTCTTTTCTAAAACTTAATCTAAATTTATATTTTCTTTTAAAATTATCAGAATTTCTTTGGTATATCTTTATTTCATATCCAAATTTTTCTTATTACTATCTACTTTTTATCTTTATAATCGTTATTATTGTTCTATCAGCCTGTATTCATTATTATTTCATTTGTTTTCTAAAATTTTCTTTCTTTTTTTTTTTTTTTAAATATTAAATTTCCTAACGGTTATTTTTATTTATATCCACATTCTTTTTATTGCCATATTCTATTTAATATTTTTATCTTTAAATTGATTATCTAGATACCTCATCTGTCTATGTATGTATTTTTTTTTTTTATTAACTTCTAAAACTTTTAGTATAAATTTTTATTTTATTTTAAAATTATCATTTTTCTTTGCTTTATTTTTTTTTTACTATGTTTTGCTCGCTATATACACTGTGTATGCTTTTGAAATGATGTACATATTAAGAAATTGCAATTACTTACCTCCTAACTTCCAATCCTTTCACAATTATTCCAATCCCCACCTCCGCAGTCATGACTAATATTTTCACCTCATGTCGCATCAATGCGCAATCCCTTATTGCCCACTACGATGAATTTCAAAAATATTTTCTTGACAATTTTTACCACATCATAGCAGTATCTGAAACCTGGTTAAAACCTTTTATTCCTCCCTCCCATGTATTCCTTACTTCGCCATGACAGATCTGATCGCAGGGGTGGTGGAGTGGGGTTGTATATACATGATAGTCTCAAGGCCAAAATCCTTCTAAAATCCCCGTCTCCTGATCATCCTCATATCGAATACCTGTTTGTGGAAATCTCAACTATTTCATCTCCTCTCCTGTATGCTATTGTTTATCGACCTCCTCATGTTCCATTTGATACCCTTTTTGAATCCTCCCTAGTCCCATTTGTCTCCAGGTACTCCAACATCATCATCTCCGGAGATTTCAATGTTAATATGATCTCTGAATCACACGATAAATCCTTCCTGGTAAACCTACTGTTTTCTCTAAATCTATATCTAGTTCCATACTTCCCCACCCATCATATGCAATTCTCCGACTCCTGGCTGGATCTTCACATAACCGATTCATCTGTAAAGGTCCTTCCATCCTCTCAGCACCCGGTCCCGTTTCTTTCTTCACATGACCTCATGGAGATTTCATACGATCTACCCATAAAATCCTTCACTCCTAAAGTAGTCGCCTATCGTAGTTTGGACCACCTTTCCTATGAATCCCTTCAAACCGATCTCGAAACACTCCATTGGGATGCCATATACTCCTATGATTCAATCGATCCTATAATATCAACTCTCACCTCAAACCTAAAAACCATACTTGATGCTCCTCTTAAAACCCGAACCTTACGCCGTCCCACTGCCCCTTGGCTGACTCCTGAACTGAAGGATCTGATGAGAAGATGAGATGGCACTCGCTTTCCAGATGACTACGCTAGTTTTAAACAACTTCGGAACAGAACACAGGATGCAGTGCGACTTGCGAAATCCCTCTACATCCACAGTGCTTTGTCCAATGCTCCAGATCCTAAACCAAATGGAAAATCCTCCGAAAATTATCCCTTCCAGAATCCAATAACTGCTATTCCATTCCTGTCCCACCAAACGATCTCAACATGCATTTCGTATCCTTATCTCATGACCCATCATCCACTACCGACATTGAACACCACAGTTTTAATCCAGAAAGTTTTTTCTTTACCCATATTTCCTATGAAGAATTATTGACAGCTATTCTTAAATCCCACACTAACGATTACGGACCTGACAACATACCAGTAAAACTAATAAAATCCTGTCTTCCAGTCCTTATACCAATTTTATATCATATTTACAATTTTTCCTTGCAAAACTCTATATTCCCTTCTTATTGGAAAACCGCCTTAGTACGACCACTAAATAAGATCCCAAATCCTACTTCACCGTCTGACTTCCGTCCTATTTCTCTTCTCTCTTATATCTCCAAACCACTAGAACGTCTTGTACAAAATCAATTATCGAATTTCCTAGAACAACGATCTCTTATTAATCCCCTCCAATCCGGCTTCCGACCTGGTTATTCAACGCAATCCGCTCTCCTAATAATAACCCACGACCTACAATCTGCCATTGAACATAAAAAAACTTACTATCCTTGTCCTACTCGATTTTTCCAAGCCATTTGATACAGTTGACCATACAATTCTTCTTACCAAACTACGAAATCTTCTCTTATCCAACAGTGCTCTGCTCTGGTTTAAGTCCTTCCTCTCCGATCGCTCTCAGTATGTGGTAATCCCAGACCAACCTCCTTCCAGGACTCTGCCTCTATCATGTGGTGTTCCTCAGGGATCATCACTATCTCCTACCCTCTTCACTACCTACATAAACGACCTTTCCTCCCATATCCATCACTCCCAATACCATTTGTATGCAGATGACCTCCAAATTTAACTTTCCTTCCCTCCGTCGGACCTATTACTAGCAACAGAAAAACTCCAGGATGATTTAAACCGTATTAGTTGCTGGGACGCTGACAACAAGTTAAAGTTAAATGCAGATAAAACTAAAGCGATTTTAATAGGCTCCAATCCACTTCTCAAAACCCTTTCCTTAATCCCAACATTGTTTTGAAAACAAGTGTTGACACCTCAAAAGCTTAATTTGACTAAAAATACTATGTTAGCTGTAATTTTTTTGCATCATTTTATATGTTGTCAACTATCAGAGAGGATAAACCACAAAAATCTCACTCATATACTGAAATAAGGAACTTGGTGTAATGTCAATTTCTTACATGTGTTGACACCTCAAATGCTAAATTTGACTTGAAAAACCCTTTTTGCTGGAATTTTTTTGCATCATTTTATATGTTGTCAACTATCGAAGAGGATCAACCCCTAAAATCTCATTGATATAGTGAAATAAGGGACTTGGTGTAATGTCAATTTCTTACATCTGTTGACACCTCTAATGCTAAACTTGACTAAAAATATTCTTTTAGCTGTAATTTTTTGTATCATTTTATATGTTGTCAACTATCGAAGAGGATCGACCCCAAAAATCTCATTGATATAGTGAAATAAGGGACTTGGTGTAATGTCAATTTCTTACATGTGTTGACACCTCAAATGCTAAATTTGACTTAAAATACCCTTTTAGCTGGAATTTCTTTGCATTGAATTGAAGAGTATTGGTGTCAGCGTGAAAATGGTGAGAATCATCAAGGCTGGCACCATCCTGGTCAGGACGGAAGGTGCTGACCAGGCTAAGAAGATCATCGACTAGAGGGAACTCCGGGAAAAAGGACTCGAGGCGAAGATGGCCATTGCGAGGAGACCTCGCCTCGAAATAAGAGGAGTTCCGAAGCACTGGGACGGAGAGGTGCTGGAAAAGTACCTATGGAACAAGATCTCCATAGAGACCCCAGCGGAGGCGAAGGACAGGAGGGAGTGGCTAAGGCCCTGCTTCTCCACTCCCGCGAGGGGCGGGCTGACAATGACATGGGTGTTAGAGGTGCGCCAGGCCATGACACTTCCCAAGCAAGTGGAGGATTGCAGATTTGAGACTGCTCTACAAGGGAGGAGGTAAGGATAAGGAGATGCCAAAAGCATACATGCCCATATGCCTCCTCCCTGTGATTAGTAAGGTCCTAGAGCACATGATTATGACAAGCCTAAGACCGGTCCTCGCGGCTGCGAGCCATCCACGGCAGTTCGGCAGGGAACCACTGATGCACTGCTGAGAGTGCACAGGGACGTGGAAGAGAGGGCGGAGGAGTACGTAATGTTGCTGCTCTTCGATATATCCTCCGCCTTCGATAGCGTGTGGTGGCCCTGCGTTCTCCAGCGGCTGCAGCAATTCGACACCCCCAGCAACCTGTACTCCCTCGTCAGTAGCTACCTCAGCGAAAGGAGAGTCAAGATCAGAGGTAGCTACTACGAGCTCGAGAAGGTGATTGAGATAGGATGCCCACAGGGTTAGTTCTTGGCCCGGCCTATTGGACCAATTGGAAATTGGTGTTTGATCAGTTGCTGGGGGATCTAGAGGAGAGAGGGTTCCCTGCCACGGCCTATGTGGACGACCTGGCAGTCATCGTGGCCGCGAACAGCAGAGCCAGGCTGAAGACACAAGCCGAGACGTGCGCCAGTCTCGTTGCCGATTGGTGTGTGAGGCGGAAGTTGAGTATGGCCGCATCAAAGACCCAGGCCATACTCCTTAGAGGCTCCACGGACAGGGCCCACCCTATCAACCTGGGTATTGAAGGCGAAAGGGTAAGACCGGGTGAGGAGGTGACATACCTAGAAGTAAAGTTCAGGAAAGCATTTGATGTCACCCCTTACCTGGTGTACTTGAGGGATAGGGTGACCCTGTCACTAAACGGACTAAGCAGGATTGGGGATGCATTCTGGGGCCTCAGGTATCCGGCTACGATGACCATTTACAAAGGCGTGGTCCTGGGTATCCCAGGTATCCTGAGGTATGCATCCCCGGCGAGGAGCCGCAGCCTCACGAGGCAACAGCAGAGGAGACTGGCCACCATACAGAGACTGGCTCTGCTACGGGTCACAAAGGCGTATAGAACGGTGTCGCATGAAGCGGTGCAGGTGCTGGCCGGAGCGATGCCCCTGGACATTATACTTAAGGAAGACTTAATCAAGCACAACGTGAAGAGGCAGGGGCTAGACGCGCTTCCGGCGTGACTCCGGGAAAGGATCGGCGAGACCCCTAACAGATGGAAGAGAATCCTGAGGGAGGACTCCATTGAAGAGTGGAACGGGCGGTGGGTGGCAAGTGAGAAGGGCTCCACGCTGAGGAAGTTCTTTCCCACCGTCCAGTCAAGATTAAACGCCACATGGGTCCTCCCGGACTACTGGCTCTCGCAGATCCTCACAGGACATGGTGGGTTCCGGGGAAAGCTGCAAAAGCATGGGAGAGAGATCGACCCCCGGTGTCCCACCTGCGGAGTCCCTGATACAGCGGAACACATCATCGTTTCCTGCACTGTGATGGAAGGACACCGTGCCAGGTTGTCGAGGCATACCGGGATCTTCGCCCTCGTCGAGACGGACTTCCCCCGCCTGATGGAGAAGGAAAACTTCTCCTTTTTCAAGGAGTTCATTTACGGGTGGAAGAAGGTGGTCGGACCGACGCACTTCTCCCTTGGCCGACCACCTGACCTCAACGAACCACCAGTGGAGCAGCCAGGAGATCAGAGAGAGAGGAGAACGGACGGATGCGGCTGACCAGGAGGGCTGGACGCCGCCACCGGACGGATTAGGGGTGGTTAGGGATGGTTAGTAGGCGCCCGACTGTTGAAGAGGAAGGACCTACGCTGGCCGGCTGCTGAGTATTACCCCCACTCGCCCAGAGCTCAGTCTCTCAGTCGGCTTCTTCCTACTCCATGGAGGGTACAGGAGGAAAACCAGTGTGGCACCTCTGGGCCGCCGGATAGTACAGGGGCCCGGGTCCTACTAACCAGATGGACCTAGCTGCCCTATCAGCCGGCGCATAATCTCGATCAGCCTAGTAGTGCCAGGTGGCGCCTGGGAGAGACCATGCTGGGCTGGTCGGGCCACCATGGAGTATGGGGGGGGGGGGTCGGTCGGCTCCGCGGGTCGCCGCCTTTGCTCCTCGTCCCGAAATGTCAAACTACCCTGATCCCCTATCCTACACAAGAACCCGTCCAAATTCCTTCCACGATTGTACCCCAATTCCTTATCCTTCCTTTCTAAAATACACATATACACGATTTGCTTATTTTAAAATAATGAAAATGCAGGACAAAGAAAATATTGTTTTTCAGGTTCCTCTTGCGCCCGAGCATCCCAGCTCAATTAAACCTGATGTTGGAGAATCAGAATCTGATTCTGAGAGGGAGTCCAGTGGGGAAGAAATTCCCAAAACTAGAACTAATTCGAAGGAGAAGAGGTCAGTGAAAAGACCGAGAGAGGAGAACCCCCCACAGGAAGAGGGAATAAGCGGGTCTCAAGGAGATAAGGCACTTAAGATAGTGGAGGACGTAAGACACTATCTTAAGAGCCAAACGAAGATTAGCCAGGCTCAGCAGGCACACGTCGTTAAAAAAATTAATGAGCT
The DNA here is from genome assembly GCA_023052935.1 of Piezodorus guildinii. NCBI lineage: Eukaryota > Metazoa > Arthropoda > Insecta > Hemiptera > Pentatomidae > Piezodorus > Piezodorus guildinii. The sequence continues at coordinate 61,006 of CM041292.1, read as the reverse complement.
AAGAGACATCGTTGTCCGGATAGAAGGTAAGGGTTCCCTTCAAAAAGGCTTGATATCACCTATTATCGAAAAGGTGATCTCAAATGAAGAAATAAACCGGAAAATAGCAGCAAAGGTATCAGAGATCGTGGCCCCTACTGTCGTAAAATCGATTATTGAGGCAATAGGGTCCGAATATGATCATAAGAAGAAAGAGTGGGTCTCCCCTACCCTCAGGAGAGTTGATGAAGTCATTGGAGACCTTAAGATAAGTGAGGATGAGGCCCTAATCTTGAGGAAGACTGCAGCACTCAGGGCCGAGGAGAGGAGGAAGACTGCCAAGCCGGAAGTGAAACCAACCTCCTCAAAGTCAGAGGTACCCAAACCTCAGAGGGAACCTAGGAAACCAAACTCTAGGAGCCACGTGACCGTCATAGAGTCCCATGAAGAATCGGAATCGGACTTGTTCTTCCTAAAAGAAAGAAACGGAAGAACAGGTCCCCCCGAACCGAAGAGGCAGCGGCCAGCACCGAAGAGCGGCCCCCAGCGAAGGAAAAGAAGGTGACCTTCGCCAGCATCTTGAGTCGGGTTCCCTTAGTCGAACAGCGTAACATAGAGAAGAACCCGATATACATTACGGTGAAGGGAGTGTCAACCGAAGGGAATTGGTCCCCCAGGAAGATTTTCGAGGAATTCCCGACACAGGACGTTATGAAGGAAGTCGGCCCGGGATTGGAAATGGTGAAGGTCACCAACAAGGGAGCAATCCTCTTCAAGGCGGAGGGGGCCGCGCAGGCGAGAAGGCTTCTGGAGTTTGACAAGCTCAAGGAGAAGGGCCTTAAAGCTAGATTGGCCTCTACTAAAAGGCCGAAAATAGAGATAAAGGGGGTCCCCATCCACTGGGATGGCGGCACATTGGAGAGGTTCCTCTGGGACAAAGTCCCATTAAAATGTGCCGAGAAGGATAGGGGTGAGTGGGTGCGCCCCTGTTTCTCCAATAACGTGCCAAGGACGGTGACGAAGAAGTGGGTCATCGAGGCGCATCCAGCAATGAGACTGGCCCTCTTGAATCTCACCCCTAACGATGTCAGTGGTGGCTGTCGGAGCCTCTCCATGAGGGATTATGTGGACCCCCTTTTATGCCTGAAATGCCAAGAGTACGGCCATACCGCCAAAAGTTGTGAAAAGGAGGTCATGTGTAGGTGGTGTGCCAATCCCGGCCACAAAGCCAAAGAATGCCCACAAAGGAAGGAAGGTAGGCCACCGACCTGTGGGCATTGTAAGAAAGCCGGGAAGGAAGGAAAGCACACCATGGGCAGCAAGGAGTGCCCAAGACACCTTAAGGAGATGGACCGCGAGATAAAGAAGACAAGGTATGCGTAGGCACGCAGTAGTGCAGGTCAACATGGGCCGAAGAAGATTGGTCGCGGACGAACTAGTTGCTCTCGCCCGAAATGTAGACATCATGGTTGTTCAAGAGCCATGGTGTCGCAACAATATGGTCACCGGATTTGGTGTAGCGTCGAGGTTAGTTGCTCTGGGCAGTGGTGAGAGGAGGCCCAGGGCGGCGATAGTGATTGTGAACCCTAACCTCGACGTCATGGAACTTAAGGAATTTACCACGGCAGATCAGGCGGCATGCTACGTCCGATGGGGCGAAATGTCTTTTGCCCTCGTCTCATCCTACATGCCGCCCCGCCCGGCAAACCTGGCTGCCTTGGAGGCTGTCGCACTAAGGTACAGGAGTGCGGTAGTCTGTTCCGACACCAATTCGTGGAGCACGGCCTGGGGATCGGTTCGCACTGATGCCAGAGGAAGAATGGTAGAGGAGTGTGTGGCAAGGTGTCAGCTCGTGATCATGAACGAGCCGTCTGGCCCAACGTTTGTTGGCGCGAGGGGCCAGAGCTGGATCGACGTGACCCTTGCAACAGCTACCATGGCTCGACGTATTGCGGACTGGTCCTTACGGTCAGACACGAGCTCCGACCATAGGGTCATAGCCTTCAGTATAGTAGAGGAGGAAGGCGGAGCCCTAGAGTTCGATAAGGGCTACGTGACCCGGACGGCGGACTGGAGAGCTTTCTCCAGTGAACTGGAGGGTAGAATAGTAGACGTCGAATGGCAAGACATGGCGCCCAGAGAAGTAGAAACTGCCATCGACCATCGTGTCAGAATACTTACGGGCACCATACGAGATGCTGCCGATGCCGTAGGGCGAGAGCGCGTCCGGTCCAATGGTGGACGCCGGCCCTAACACAGATCAAACGAGACTTCTACAGGGCCAGGCGTAAGTACCAGGAGTGCAGAGATGAGGAGAGGAGAGCTGCACTCCGAGAAGAGTCTAAGCATAGCTATAGGGTATACCGAAACGGTGTGCGCCAGCAGAAGAAGAAGTCCTGGGACGAGTTTATAGTCCAGGAATCAGAGAAGAATCCCTGGGGTATCCCGTACAGGGTGGCGTTGGGAAAGGCCAAGCAGCGACAACTAATGTCTGCGCTTAACGTCGAAGGAGCCCGAGCGTCCACCCTGGAAGAAAATGCGTTGTTTTACATAGATCATACATACCTCAGGGACAACCCTTCCCAGGAAAGTGAAGAAGATCGACTGATCAGGAGCACCACGGTATACCCACCAGGTACTGACCTATGCCCACCATGGGACAAATGGGACCTACGGATGGCTGTTGAGAGGCAGAGGATCGGAAGAGCTCCAGGACTTGACGGAATAGACGCCGCGATCCTGAAGAAGAGTTTCCCCCACGTTGAGGATGATATCCTTGACATCCTCAACGAGTGTCTCGATAGGGGTTACTTCCCAAGAGAATGGAGGATCGCGGACCTGAGACTGCTCTACAAGGGAGGAGGAAAGGACAAGGAATCGCCGAAGGCCTATCGGCCTATATGTCTCCTCCCTGTCATCAGTAAAGTCCTGGAGCACATGATAGCTTCCAGTCTTAGACCGGTCCTTGATGCGGCCAGCCATCCGCGGCAGTTCGGTTCGACCCGTGGCAAGGGAACCACCGACGCGCTGCTGAGAGTGCATTGGGATGTAGAGGAGAGTGCGGAGAGATATGTCATGTTAGTCCTTTTTGACATATCCTCCGCCTTCGACAGCGTGTGGTGGCCCAGCGCACTCCAGCGGCTACAGGAATATGATACCCCAGCAACTTATACTGCCTCGTGAGCAGCTACCTCAGCAACAGGAGAGTCAAGATCAGAGGTAGCTGCTACGAGGAGCGATGCCCCTGGATCTCATTTTCAGAGAAGACGCACTTAGGTGCGACTGCAAGAGGCAGGGGCTAGAAGCGCTTCCGGAGGGACTCCGAGGAAGAATCGGCGAGACCCCAAATAAATGGAAGGAAATACTTCGGGAGGAACTAATAGAAGAGTGGAACGGACGGTGGATGGCAAGCCAGAAGGGCTCCACGATGAGAAAGTTCTTCCCCACCGTCCGATCAAGACTAGAGGCAAAGTGGGTCCTCCCGGATTACTGGATCTGGCAGATACTAACAGGACATGGAGGGTTCCGGGGAAAGCTACATGACCACGGTAAGGATATCGATCCCCGGTGCTCTACATGCGGAGTCCCTGAGACCACAGAGCACGTGGTGTTGTCCTGCACTGCCATGGAGCGGCACCGCGCCACCTTAATGAGGAAGACCGGACTCTACACGCTCTCCGAGCCGGACCTTCCACGCCTGCTTGAGGAGGAGAACTACCCCTACTTCAGGGAGTTTGTCTACGCGTGGAAGGAATTGGTGGGTCCTAGAGTTTCCACTCACCTACCAGACGCCCTGATGATGACCCACAATGGGGGTCGAAACGTTGGCAAACAATAAAATAGTTGAAACTATTCAGTTGTTTCATTTAATGACCGCCACCCGGACTAATTCCTTCAGTAATATTGATAATATTTAAAATACTTGTTTCCATTGAGATTTTTTAATTTGCTTTGTGTTCTTGGTTATTTATTAGTCTTATTCACAATATCATCCCTGTCACTAGTTAATCTTGTCCCAATTGGGTCATTATGTTTAATTTCACTTAGCTACGTATATAGTAAGTGTATGCAGTATACTTAGCTATGTATATAGTTTTTATTGCCTTGGAAAAATGAGTGTTGATGTCAAGTTTTGCTCCCAAAACTCGGAGATCTTCAAAGAGCATACTAAAGTACCTTGACAGGTTACAATCCAAATTGTATCTGACCATGTTACATTCAACTTGCCTTCAATATGAAATTTCAACTTGTACAGTAAATAATACAATTAAATAATATTTCAACTTGTACAGTAAATAATACAATTAAATAATATTTCAACTTGTACAGTAAATAATACAATTAAATAATATTTTAACTTGTACAGTAAATAATACAATTAAATAATATTTCAACTTGTACAGTAAATAATTATGTAGTTTACTCTACCACTTTATTAATAAAGTATTTTAAAACCTTTTTCGGCTTTTTATACCATTTTCTGGTAATAATTTCCTGTGCTGTTTGGAGCCAACCTCTACCAACACCATCAATTTAATTTTTTTTCCATTCAATTTGTCTTTTCATTTTTGAATTATACTTGTCACACACAAACGTTTTTGCGGGACTTGGTTATTCGAAATCTTGGAGGGAATCTTAAAAAATGTATTTCCATTAAAAGAATTAATTAGAACATTTGAATACTTTTCTTTACTACATATTTAATATCCAAGGAAGTAAAAGTAAAACGGGTAACATTTAAGTAACTCTAAAAGTTTATAAAAAAAAAGTTGTATTTTTATTCAAGTATTTACTCTTTTTATAAAATACATTATATCACACAGATTTTATTTACATTAATTTACATTATTTACAGTTATAAAATACATTATATCACACAGATTTTATTTACATTAATTTACATTATTTACAGTTATAACTTAATACTCACTTATAAATATTTACATAATTAACACAAGACATATTGATTACTTGGGTATAATTCTGATTGCTTCAATGAGAAACTAAATAAAATGTTTTATTGTGAGAATAATGTCTCCCTTTAATGAGGACAATCTCCTTTCATTTTTATTTATCCCCCTACATTATCTACGTTTCTCCCTTTATCAAGAAATATTGAAAAACAAAGCTACTATTTTTTAGCAAAATATTCTTAATTGACTATGTTACAAAAAAACATCTTGAAAATTCTGACAAAAAGAAATGATTAAGTAAAAACATGAAACAAAATGAAGACCTATACCTCAACGTAGCCACTAATGGGGCTAATGTCAAAATTATCCTTAATAAATAATTTAACTAAAAGAAATATTATCGAGTATGGTAAGGGATAGGATGGTGTAACAATTGTAATTAGTCAGCTAAGATAATTATCTAATCTCATTAACACTTTTTTTTTCACGTCTTTCAAATGAAATATTATTGAAACTATTACGATTCTATAGATTACAATGCCTTAATCAAATGAATATATATATACATAAATATACAAGATTCTGTATATACAAGAAGACTATCGATCAATACACAACTAATTACATTCTCAAAACTATTTATAGACATAGTTATGGAAACTTTGAAAGCTGAGAAATAATGTTGAAACTTTTAAATGCAATTTTAAATATACAACTTATCATTAGCATTGAGAAATACGAGCTGCTTGAGCTTTCCAGCGCTGAGCTTGGACCTGCGACTCATAAGAATGTTTCCTCCTTTGGTAAAGAGCCTGCTGCAAGGAAGAGAGGTCGCTAGAGAACAGAATATCTCGCGAACAACTTGACTGAGGTGAGGGTAATTATAGCGATGGATCCTCCACCACTCGAGCGGATCGCTGTTCCTCTTTATTAGATCGTCCTCTATGTACCTCTCCACTTCCAGCTGGGCCCTAGAGTCGTCAGATGCTTCAAGTTTACAGTTGGCAGCAGATTTGTCAAACACTTCCCAAACAGACAACTCTTCAATGTTTTGAGATTGAGAAACCATTCCTTCAGATTCTCCAGTTTGACTACTGTTACATAAATGTAAATGTTTTATAACCAGGTCTACTACACGTTTTTTTACTGGTCCTTCATTATTTCCAAAAGGTATTGTTTTGAATCTGGGATCTAAGAAGGTACACACCGACAGAATGGGGTTATTAGTCAGTTCACTAAACCTGAGGTTGAATCCGTTTTTCAATTTCATAACAACCTGCTTAGTTGTGTCTGATAACTCTACACAGCATTCCAATTTGCGACAAATTTCGAACAAGCCATTGGCCAAAACGATGGGTAATGAAGCTAACATATAATTTTCTTGGTCAGCTGCTTTTGTTATAGCTTCTAATGATTTCAGTATTTTAGTCAATTCTTTCAAAACAGTCCATTCATCAGGTTGAATGAGGAGGAAATTGGATTCTTGTATCGTGATGGTCGAGGAAATAGCATTCTCTAGCTCGATGAAACGTTCTATCATGTAAAATGTCGAATTCCACATCATTGGAATATCCTGCTTGAGTCTTTTGGGTTCGATGTTGCAATTGATTTGAGATAGTTGTAGTTCAGAAGCAGCCATAGGATCGTTTTTAAAAAAGGAAACGACTTGCCTCACTTTAGAAATAAGCTCTTCCACGGGTTTCAAGCTCAGTGCATCTCCAATCACTTTGTTTAAAGAATGAACAAAACACCCGAAATGTTCCCATTTCAGAATCGTTTTTATAGCATTAGCAATGTAATCTTCACCAGAAGAGACAGAAAAAAATATTTTATTCTGCAAGTCCCAATCGTTTACAATACGATGTAATTCTTCAGCCAAGGATTCACTAGTGAAATTTTCCTCTAATAATGAACAACTCAACAAAACAGACTTGAAATAAAAATCGCAATCTAAAAAGTGGGCAGTTATCGCCAGGAAACTTTCATCATTGTAGGATGTCCAACATTCAGTAGTAACACAAGCGCCTGTGATGGTTCTAGAGACTGTTCTTGCATTTTCTAAGCATTTTTCGTACATTGCAGGTAATAGTGTTTGAGAAATATATTTTTTATTAGGTATTTCATACGACGGATGCAAACTCTTGATAAAGATTTTGAAACCTTCATCTTCTACGGTACTTAAAGGATGAAAATCCTTAATGAACAACTGCATCAAGGCATCACTTACGCTCCTGTCAGGTTCGTTTTGTACACATTTCTTTTCTTTTTTCAGCTTCTTGAATACAGCAGCATTTTGTAAATTGAACTGTGGAGTAAAGATTTGTTGAGCAGTGATCCCCTGGCTATTGACTTGGGTCGGTATCAATTTGATCTGTATGTGTTGTGGAGTTGCTTGCTGGGCTACCTGAAAGAGGTATCACACCATAATTATTGCTACTATAATTAAGAAAATAATCATTTCAAGCAGAGCTGGCGCACAGCTGTCAGAGCAAGAGGACGCACCATCCTGAAGAGGGAAGAAGACTATCCAGGGGCAGGGACCAGGCTGCGACTCCACGCTTGGCGGCGCACAGCAGTCAGAGCAAGAGGACGCACCATCCTGAAGAGGGAAGAAGACTATCCAGGGGCAGGGACCAGGCTGCGACTCCACGCTTGGCGGCGCACAGCTGTCAGAGCAAGAGGACGCACCATCCTGAAGAGGAAAGAAGACTATCCAGGGGCAGGGACCAGGCTGCGACTCCACGCTTGGCGGCGCACAGCTGTCAGAGCAAGAGGACGCACCATCCTGAAGAGGAAAGAAGACTATCCAGGGGCAGGGACCAGGCTGCGACTCCACGCTTGGCGGCGCACAGCTGTCAGAGCAAGAGGACGCACCATCCTGAAGAGGGAAGAAGACTATCCAGAGGCAGGGACCAGGCTGCGACTCCACGCTTGGCGGCGCACAGCTGTCAGAGCAAGAGGACGCACCATCCTGAAGAGGAAAGAAGACTATCCAGGGGCAGGGACCAGGCTGCGACTCCACGCTTGGCGGCGCACAGCTGTCAGAGCAAGAGGACGCACCATCCTGAAGAGGGAAGAAGACTATCCAGGGGCAGGGACCAGGCTGCGACTCCACGCTTGGCGGCGCACAGCTGTCAGAGCAAGAGGACGCACCATCCTGAAGAGGGAAGAAGACTATCCAGGGGCAGGGACCAGGCTGCGACTCCACGCTTGGCGGCGCACAGCTGTCAGAGCAAGAGGACGCACCATCCTGAAGAGGGAAGAAGACTATTCAGGGGCAGGGACCAGGCTGCGACTCCACGCTTGGCGGCGCACAGCTGTCAGAGCAAGAGGACGCACCATCCTGAAGAGGGAAGAAGACTATCCAGGGGCAGGGACCAGGCTGCGGCTCCACGCTTGGCGGCGCACAGCTGTCAGAGCAAGAGGACGCACCATCCTGAAGAGGGAAGAAGACTATCCAGGGGCAGGGACCAGGCTGCGACTCCACGCTTGGCGGCGCACAGCTGTCAGAGCAAGAGGACGCACCATCCTGAAGAGGGAAGAAGACTATCCAGGGGCAGGGACCAGGCTGCGACTCCACGCTTGGCGGCGCACAGCAGTCAGAGCAAGAGGACGCACCATCCTGAAGAGGGAAGAAGACTATCCAGGGGCAGGGACCAGGCTGCGACTCCACGCTTGGCGGCGCACAGCTGTCAGAGCAAGAGGACGCACCATCCTGAAGAGGGAAGAAGACTATCCAGGGGCAGGGACCAGGCTGCGACTCCACGCTTGGCGGCGCACAGCTGTCAGAGCAAGAAGACGCACCATCCTGAAGAGGGAAGAAGACTATCCAGGGGCAGGGACCAGGCTGCGACTCCACGCTTGGCGGCGCACAGCAGTCAGAGCAAGAGGACGCACCATCCTGAAGAGGGAAGAAGACTATCCAGGGGCAGGAACCAGGCTGCGACTCCACGCTTGGCGGCGCACAGCTGTCAGAGCAAGAGGACGCACCATCCTGAAGAGGGAAGAAGACTATCCAGGGGCAGGGACCAGGCTGCGACTCAGACACAGCAGTCAGAGCAAGAAGGAGAAGGTACCTTGAAACATGAATCCTCAAATTTTGAGATTGGTTATTTATTATTTATATTTTCTTGGTTGATAACCAAAGTTCATTATTGAAAATAATATACCAAAATGTAATACTACAACTCGTTGAGAGTCTTGGGTTTGGTACATAATAGTGATTCATAGTGGTCCTCGGTCAGTAGTTGTGCAAGAAGGTGATTCGGCTGAGAACATGCCAATCTTTCAGGTTTTCTCCTGATTTTTTAATAACGATTGTATAGTGACTGTGGAGGCAAAGTCGCTTTATATGATAACTTTTATCAATTCCTAACTTAATTATCTTGGAGTTAACCCCCATTCACTGCTTTAAAGTTCTCATGATTGAATCAATTAAATATTATGTCAGAGGAGTAAGAGATGCTATTATCTACAATGCATAGAACCAGCTATTTATCTCATTCCTCATTCTCCTCACTACTAGTTCAGTTAGCTAAGATATATCAATTGTACTTAGTATTTTATATCTTAATTTTTATAGTTTATCTGAGTGTATCTGAACAAGCAACGGATTTAGTTTATCAACAACAAGCAAGGGATATAGTTTATCTGAGTGTATCTGTGTAGTAGTGAGAAAATGAAGGTTCAGTTTTGGTTGTAGTTTCCAGCTCTGGGTACTGCTCTCCTTCTGTTGCACTCATTTCTATCAACAGAATACAAAACAATATTAGCTTTGCTTAAGAAATTTTGGCTCGTGGAAAGTCTAGAAAAATTTAAATATTAAAAAATATCTTGTTGGTAGCAATTGCAACTCTTTTTTTTTTTTATTTTGCCTGATAGCGGATGCAGGGAGGTTATTTCACACTCAGCCACTACATTTTTTTCACCGATTTATATAGATGGAAGAACAGTAGGATAGCTCTGTTGCCATATAATGTCTCAAGCAATGTTTTGGCCAAGCTTTTGACCAAACATGACGTTTTCAAAGAATCAAAACTAGATAGGCTTGTAATATAGAATGTAGAAAAGGTTTTTAGCCTTGATAGGTTTGTCGAGAATGTCTTTGTATATGACTCGTCAAATTGGGAGAGCAGATACTAGACCTTAAGTGGAACTAAAATATATCTTATGACCCATAGTCCGATTGTCAACGGTTATTGGGGGGGGGGAGGAACAAAATTGGAGTTTTTTGCCGCTATCCTTGGTTTTAATAAGAAAAACTAAAATATATCTACTTGATGTGTTAGCAATTAAGGCAGGCGATACACGGTGAGAATTAGGGTATGTGTAGGTGAGGTGAAATTACTGATTACTAGGTGAAAGTGAATATCTCATACTTACCAAACAATTATAATAAGTATTCAATTACAGAATTTTCTATATTACTTCCTCATTTATTTTTTTTACCTTTTAATATAAATAGTGTTTATTTTTTTAAAATCGAGTTTCTACATTAAAAAAACATCTTTTCATAATGTGTATATTACACTTGTTTGTTTTGATATAACTTTATCATTCAGTTTTAGTATATTTTTAAAAAAATAATATTTAATAACATTATAGGATTTTTCTATTAGTAATATTCGATGCAGACAGATTTTTTTATTCCATACTTCCATCGAACGAATCTTGAAAAGTGAAACCTCAATTTTAAGTGGGAGGTGTAATTGCTGTTTGGTCGACTTCAATGGTTGGTTATTGAAAATAATAAACTGAAATAAACTCAAAAAATCATATATATCAATTATTGAGGCCTTTATTTCCAAAATATATTAAAAGACATTTTTACAAAATTTATATTTAGACATATTTTTATTCTGATGGTTTAGTTTTATCGAAATGTGCCTTCCAATTTTATCAAAATAATACACAAATCCTTAAACAAACGCTATTCAGAAATGCAATAACTTTCAAAAGATACTACAATAATAACACATATAATTTCGTCCAAACCATACTAAAACACCTCTCTAATGTTATTAAAAATAAAATTAATGTTAATAATTAACTAAATGAACAATGCTAGCTATTAATGTTAAAATATTCAAATAAAGAAATTTGATTATAAATTAATAAGAGCGATTTTAGAGCCTCCTGCAAAATTTCCCGGATTGGATTTATATTGTAAGATGTTTTATTAGCTTTAAGATGTTTTATTACCTTTGAGATGTATTACCTTTGAGATGTTATATGACAGTAGGTAAAGATAGCTGGCACAAAGTCTCTATCCCTCACAGCACTTCTTTACCGATAGCTAAACCCTTTTGTCATTTATTGTTTTGGGCAAATATTTGGGGCTCCTCAACATAATCCTTGCCATGTTTATCTCCCCATATATTGACTATTTCGTTTGACTTATTAAATCCGTTTATTGTTTTCCCATCAAAACCTAGTATTGTTTATACAAATGTATATATATATATATATATATATATATATATATATATATATATATATATATATATATATATTTGTATAAAACAATTTTCCTGCAAAGAAAAAATAAACTTATCACCTTATTATTGAAACAATTTATTTTAAACATCAAAATCTAAAATTGTTTTTTACTATATTAATGGTTTTATTCTTACGTTATGGAAGGAGAAATTTTGGTATGTTTTGCAATGAAATCAACTGTGTACTTAGTGCTTCTTGAAAACAAAAAAAGTGTAATTTTTAAACACGTTTTTTAAAGAACATTTCTATTTATTGGATGTAATCTCATTTCGGACTTCGGAAAAACTTAAGATCAGAATATAAGTAAGTAAAATGTTAGTTCTAACTAATAAAGAATATCTTGAAAGAAGAGATATTCTAAGAATCATTTAGATTATTATGTATGTATTAAACATTTTATCAAAATATTGTATTATATATTATTATTGTATTTTCCAAGTTCTTTAATGCAATAATTTGTTCATTTTTTTTAATTATTTTCCAATAAGAAATCTTTGTATTTGTATTTTTGAGCCCCTCCCCCTTTCTCTCCTCCCCCTCCCCAAAAAAAAATTACACCCTCCTCCAATTTTGAGGGATTACGTTTCAAGATGAGTAGAGCATGAACAACGTATAAAAAAATTCCTGTCCCCCGAATGAATTAATAAATAACTTAATAATAACAGTTGCTGTTAGTGCTAATCGATAGAGCATTAAATTTGCTATATAACGAAAAAATAATGATTGAAATCGATCAAGAAATAACCAGGGATGTACCGTTTTGAAATTGGTATAGACCATTTTCCTTTGAATTATTTATTCCTTTCCATATTAGCTAATTGCCGATAATATAATTTTATATTGTTAAACAGTTGTAACCTAATAATTCGCCGCCGTTTTGTTATTATTGCACTTATTTCTAAAAGGGCGCCATGCCCGAATAATAAAAATAATAATTATATAAATAATAATAAAATAATAAAAATCAAGGAATAAGTTAAAAACTATATTTCATTAATGTGCTTATCGTATTAATGCCCTGACACTGAAAACGGAATATAAGAAAACACAGAGAATTATCAAAACATGATATTAGCTTTTCAAAGAATGTTACCGAAGATAAGCTGTGAATGCACAATAAATCAAGTGAATATAATCTTAATAATTAATAGCTATTACAATTGCAACAACAACTAAATTTAATACTATTCCTAACAGAAATATTTTGAAAACAAAATATTGTTAAGTGTAATTACAAAATAGAACTATATTAAATCTTTCAATCTAAAAGAGAATCCTTTATTTGTTTAATATTCTTCAGAAAATTCTAACATTTAGTGAGAAGCCGTTCAATTTTTTAATTACATTTAATAATATTTTGTTTCGACTTATATTTATCAGAATAGTTTTAAATTTAGTCTGGTTGTAATTTATAATAATTGGCTGGTCTCTATTTACTTCACCTACTATGTAATCACTGGAATATGAAAGCGTCGCACAGTGGTTCCAAACGCACTGTTTCGGGACAAAAGTCTGCACTGGTCATTCTATTTCAGGTATATCAGCCATTTTAACGTCGTTTTGTTCCTTAGTAAATTCGCTTTCAGCGATATGATTGGCATATAAAAATATAGCTAAAAAGCTCATTATCATATAATGAAAATATGAAGGTTTTATCGATAATTTCAGAGAAATGTCTCAGTAACTAATTATTCTCAAATATATCTACATTGCCTACATTCAATCTTGTTTATAATCGTTATTAGATAAGTTTAAGTAACCTTTTGGTTTCATGTAACGACTCCTTGATTTTTTTTAAACTTTCAAAAAATGTCAAAAAAATTAATATTATTTTAAATATATTAATACATACAAAGCATGCCGAAGTGCAAGTTGTTTTAAATAATTTAGTTTTGTTTCTAGTATTTACAGACAAAATTTTAAAACCGTAAATTGATTTCTGCGCTTTTGGGAGAGAAGAATGCATAGTTGTTTATAGAAATTTCTTCAATGAAAAGACCAGAAAAAAAAATTACATATAAATTTATATTGATGCCTAACTTATTTTTTTTTTCAAATGACAAACCATAATGAAGTACTATGCGATTATAAATGTATTTTTTTAGGGTATTTTTGTTATTTATTTTTCTTAAATTTAATATATAAAATTGATCTATTGTAATGTATACAATTTAAATGATTTCAGACTAGCATTTCAGATTAGAAAGAATCTATATAAAAATAAACAAAGAGAAATTCTGCTCGGAAACACAATAAAATGTCGTGAACTGTAACTGGTGTGTAATGCCAGGGATACAGAAGTGTCTATCTGTTTTCGGTTACCAAAATTCTTTCTCTGTTACCAAATAATCTTAGTACCTTAATATTTACTTTATAAGTACCTGTAATTATTTTATAGTTTTAATCGAATTTAATCATGTATCAGTTTAAGCTTCGTTTTCATAATTATGATGACATAAACAGCCATCACAATTATGTTCATTATATAAATTAATATTCTTATATTTAAATCAATTCAGTTATTAGCAATTAATTTACTGTTCAATTAACGATTGATAAATAATTAATAGTGTGTACAATAATTGCAGACATTTTTACAGCTCCTTCAAGGTACCGAAATTATTTTATATGCTAGTTTCACCATGCGACATTTTATTGTGCGTCGCCAATACGTAGTTGTTACCTGAGACGCTAAAATATTTTTTTACGAAATTCGTATTTAGATATATTTGTTTACTAAATGTTTAGTCTTATAAAGAAAGGTTTCAGGTTTCAGCTCCAATTTGTGAGGAGTTATTAGGGCGTGGCCTTGTAGAGATGAAGGCTGGAAACCATTCTACTTTCTGGATAATATCAACTCGGATCTAGAACCCTGAATATGAAACAAAGAATTTTAACAATATTTTCTCCTTCACTTATATCCTTCTCTCATCTAAGTTTAAAAATGACTACAAGCCAAAAGTCTGTATGATAGTAAACTATCATCATAGTCTCTTACCTACTTTGCATACAAATTTACATCAACAAAATGTTATCTCTTTTAATCAATTTGCTTCTCTTATCCAAGTTTAAAAATTTGTACTAAACCAAAAATATGTACGATAGTGAACTTTCATCATAGTCTCTAAGATACATTGTAAACAAATTTACACCATCGAAATATTATCATACGAATGAAATTAACTTGCTTTCAGAAAATGAACTAAATATCAGAGCAATGGAGTTTTAGTTGTCCCTTGAGAATACATGATGGAAGAGTTGACGAAAGGTGTGCTCATCAAGAATTCTATTACTCTGATAACATAAAGTTATTTTATTTATTTATATCAAATGCTTCCATACACTGTTATAGTACCACCTAGCAGTACTGATGCTTCGTGGGACTTCTTCAGAACAATAAGAAAAACAATATAAGAACCAATACAATAGGGAGTGGCATGCGCCTAGCTGATAGAGCACTAGTCTACTCTTCTCCGATTACTGGCTTCAAATTCTGGCTGTGACTGAATATTATTTATCCTGTTAATTCAGCCGGCAGACAACCCTAAGTTTTGGATACCCTTCTGGGGCAGACTCTCCTGGGGTAGACCCTCTTGGGGTAGACCCAGCTTCTATAATCCATTAATTAATCCTCTCCAATCCAGCTTCCAACCTGGTCACTCAATCCGCCCTCCTAAAAATAACCCATTACTTCCTATCTGCCATTGAACACCAAAGACTAACTACCCTCATCCTCCTAGATTTCTCTAAAGCATTTGATACAGTGGACCATAATATCCTCCTTGCCAAACCACAAATCTCACTTTATCCAATAGTGCTCCGCGCTGGTTTAAATTCTTCCTCTCAGATTGTTCGCAGTACGTGGTAGTCCCAGGCCAACCTCCTTCCAGAACTTTACCTTTGTCCTGTGGCGTTCCTCAGGATTCATCACTCTCTCCAAATATCATATCTATGATGATGACTTCCAAAGTTACCTATTCTACCTCCTTTTGACCTATTACTAGCAGTCGAAATGTTGCAAGATGCAGTCGATCTGCACCAAATTAGTTCTTGGTTGGGCAGCCAGACAACAATATAAAGATAAATGCAGAGAAAACTAAGGCTGTTCTAATAGGATCCAATCCTCTCCTTAAAAACCTCGCTCCAGTCCAACACTGTTTCTCAATGATAATCCAATAAAGTTTCACCAAACCATTAAAAATCTAGGAATCACCCTCAATCAAACCTTGTCCTGGAAAAATCATGTCTCCGAAAATTTTCCACCTTAAAATTCCTATATTCCTTTGTCACCTTCTCCCATTTGAAACCCGTACGCTTATGGTCAGTTCCTTAATTTTCCCCCACTTGACCACTGTTGTACTGTGTATGGGTGTGTCTCTGGGGATCTCAAGGAAAAACTAAAATAATTCATTTTTGGGATATCGAGAGACACTTCTGTCACCTGATTCTGCAGAAAATTGAAGTGGCTTTATCCTTTTTACTGATGTGAGTACTTTCTGCCATCTTTCCTCTTCTAAGTTCTTCAACTCCCCCGTCCGTCGTACCTCTGAGATATGTTTCTTTTCAAACCCTCAGTCCACTCCTCCAACACTCGCTCACAGCCTTCAGATCTGTATATGACACCCCATAGAATAGCAGCTTTGTGATAGATATTTATTAATTTGATCCTCATCTGTTTGGAACTCTATTCCTTCTTATATCCGTGACTCCAAAACTCTTCCGATATTCAAATCTTGTCTGTTCAATCCCCCCTCCCACTCCAATTTCCAAAGAATCCTAATTAGTTTGCCAATTTCAATCAAAATTAGTAATAAAACAGATAAAACCTTTATTTATTCATTATATTTTATGTTATGTTATATTTTGCACATGTTATATTTTTAGTATATTATCTAAACAGAAAAAAAAAATCTGTAAATTTCTTTTTTATTAAAATTGTATATATGTACATATCTCTTATTTTGTTTATTATCTAGTTAAATTGTTAATATTATTTAAATATGTTAATATTATTGTTTGAGGTTGCTTGTTACTTTATTTTTATTATTATTATTTGTAATTTCTATTGTTTTTCATTTGTCCTTATACTCTAAGACACTAAAGTTTTTATTTTTATTTTATTTTAATATTATTCTAAAGGGGCTAGTCTCAGAATTTATTATTATTATAACTTGGCGGCTGAGTGTGATCTTGGCCTAATCACTTGATAGCTCAGTCCTTGGCCCTGAAACTTCATGGGTTGTAGAGATGCAGCTTATAAGATATAAGTTTTATAATATTTTATTTAAATCTAAAAATTATTGTTTAATACAATAATTATATGATGTCATACAATAATATAATTTCACATTTATCCTAAATATTTCCATTTATTTATTTAAATAATAAATATGGTGATTGATTAATATACACATATTCATTTATAATCATCGATATAGATGATAGATCATTGATATGACATCATAGATAAAATATTAAATATATCCTAAAGATTGGGGAAATCCATGAAAGGTTAGCATTAATAAATCTTAACTATGGATAATAAGGTTGTTTGAAGGCAAAACATATCTCTTCTAATATACGTTAAATACAAATTAAAATATCTTCCAAAAAAATATATAAAAATTGGTCACATAATTAAAAAATAAAAGCAATCGTATATTCTAATAACACAACAATAGAAGACCATATAAACATTAACATTAAGCTATATCATCGGCAAAATTTGTGGAATTTCAACCATGTTGAGGACATTGTTTAAGTCAATACTTATCATTTTCATCATAATTATAATATAATTAATTAATTAATCCTAAAGATCTAGTAAATCTGTGAAATGTTGGCATTAATAAATCTTAACTATTGATAAATAAAGTTATTTCAAGTGAAAACATATCTCTTCTAATATAAATCAAAATATCTTCCAAAAACATAATTTAATTGGTTTAATAATAACATAATTAACAAAATAAAAACAGTCCTAAAAGCTAACAATAATAAAATAAAACTATATGAACATTAAAATAGATTACAATGATAAGACCCTCAACTCCTCGTACATGACCCTCAATTCAGCCAGTTCCTCTTTGATCCTGCCTAAAGTAGTTGATGTTATCGTCCGCTCTTTCATCTTCTGCGACCATCTCAGGATCATCAATTTGTTTTCTTTGTCCCTCATCTCTTCCATGTTGCTTTGCCTGCTTTCTTGTAGCAGATCGTCCTCGCACCAATCGTCATCAGAAGAATCTTCTTCCTCTTCAGAGGAAAACCTTTTCCGTGCTCTCTCCTTATCTTCATCACTGTCACTATCAGAGTAATGAAAGTTGTCATCGCTGGACGACTCAGAATCTCTTTTCTGTTTATCTGAAACAATAAAATTACAAACTTTTGTTATAAATTATTTAAGAACATTCTCGTCCATTCTAGAGCAAGGATTATAAAGATGAGATAGAAGCCCTAGGTAAAGATGTAACAATGGAAATCTCTCGAGAAAAAAAGATGGTTGAGATTCTAAACTTCATGAATGAATGAATGAAAAAAATAGATATAATTGTTGCTGATTGTTGATATAATTAGTTGACTGTTGATTGTTGATATAATTAGTTGACTATTGTTGATTGTTGATATAATTAGTTGACTGTTGTTGATTGCTGATTGTTGATATAATTAGTTGACTGTTAATTGTTGATATAATTAGTTGACTGTTGTTGATTGTTGATATAATTAGTTGACTGTTGAGAGTTCAATATCAAGATCAATCTTCTGCAAAACTTAAATTGTCTTGACTTAATTAATAAAGTTTTCATTTTTATCTTTTATTTATTTTAATTTTTTCTATTTGATAATCATAAGATTTTTAGCTAATTATGTATCTCAATGAAGCGAGACAAACTGGAATTTTTTTGTTCATTGCTCATGATTCTTAAGGGTAATAAAAATTATTTTCATTCACAGGAAGAAATTAGTTAGGGTGGGCTGGGCATGTAGCAAGAATAAACGAGAAACACTAACTAAGAAGGTCGAGGTATTGCCGTCCTCACTCCATCGGAACTAAGTCGACCTCTGAAAATGGAAGTATGGGATAATTGGCAGGTTATGTGGGACGAAAGCCCTCCTAGTAAACTTAAGCAAATCAAGGGAACAGTAAAGCCGTGGTCCACATCCTGCCGGCGTAGCCGTAGGGAGGAGGTAGCCTTGGCTCGTATAAGAATTGGTCACACTGCACTAACCCATTCATACCTCATAAAAAAACAGCCACCGCCAAAATGTACCTACTGCAGCTCCACCCTTACCATAAAGCACATCTTTGAGGATTGTACTCATTATAAAGACATTATCATCAGAATGGGTATGACTCCTAACTTGAGTAGTATTTTGAAAGACAACGAAGCTTCAATAGCAATGGTTATCAATTTTTTAAAAGCACACTATCTCCTATCTCAACTATAAAATTTATGTGTGATTTTATTCCTTATTTCCTTTGTCAAATTAAACTTTGTATCTTTATAAAATTATTCGATTTTCATTTATATTAGTCATTATTATTAGTACTTTTCATCTTGTTATTTTTTTTTTTTTGTTAAAATAGAACTCCTCTTTCCCTTTAAGTGAATTTTTAGGCGTTTATGACCTCGAAGTTTTACGCCTCTAAGCATAAACAAACAAACAAACTAACTAAGAAGACACTCTCTGGTTCTGTATATAGAAGGAGAATGAGAGGACGGTCACAACTGAGATGGGCAGGTGAGATCGAAGCCGATGCAGAAAAGATTCTTAATACCAGAGCTTGGCGGGTCTTGGCGCAGGATAGGGATCAATGGAAGTGACTTGTTGATGCGGCCAAGACTTGTACAGCTGTGCAAGGAGGTGATTTGGTCGAGATGAGGCTTAATGTTTAGGTTTTTCCCTGATTTTCTCTTTATAGAGACTGGGAGAACATGAGAAGAGTATTTCAACCCAATATTTGTTCCACGGCTGATACAGAAGAATAATAATTATCTGGCAACAGATGAACTCAAACCCAGGACACAATAAATAATCTTTTAAAATCCATATAGCAATGAAGTCATTTTGTAAATTAGAAATATTGGAATTAGATATATTATTATTGATAATTGATACTTACCTCTTGTTGTGTAGTCAGAAACAGAAGGCTCAGTTTCCACTTGCACGTACTGTTCTCCTTCTGTTGCATTACTTTCTATAAACAAAAAACTAACGATATTAGCTCTATAAAAGTAATTTTACTTATGCTAAGCATATAAACTTGGAAATATTGACTTAATAAATAAAAATATTAAATGAAAAAGATTTTAAAACTTAAAAATTGAAGTTTATCGTTTCTCCCAATGCCAGGTAAAAAAAAACTATTTTGTCTTTCTTTAGAGCTTTCTTATATGTCAGTGAAGGAATAAAATTTTATTTCATTCCATTGTGAGAATTAAGCTTTTCTAGTCCTTATAGGAATGTAATTATTTTGTAAATTATAGATATTGGAATATAATATATTATTTTTGATCTTTGATCTTTACCTATTGTCGAGTTGTTAGAAAATGAAGGTTCGGTTTGGATTTCAGTTTCCACCTGTGTGAACTGCTCTCCTCCTGTTGCAGTAACATCTATTAACAAAAAATAAAACAATATTAGCTTCGTAAAAGAAACCTTGACTTCTACCAAGTCTAAAAACATTCAAAGATTTCAAATTATCGAGAGCCTCGGGATTATTTAATAAATAGAAACAATTCCTACTGTTCCTAGGCCAATGACTATGCAAGAAGGTGTTTAGGTCCAGATCACACGCAGCCGCCAGATTCTCTCCGCAATATTAGGGTACCTACTTTATAGAGGCTGGGTGAGTTGAGCACGTTATCCTTATCATACCACAACCTGTCACACCGCAGCCAAAATAACAATTTTAATATGGTGAAGATTATTTTAATAAAATGAACAACCAACAACTAAACCTAGAATGTGTACTACTAGCCTAGTAAAATAGGGCTAACATTTAATATTTGTGGAATCAATTGGGACAAAACTAGAAATCTTTTTAATACATTTTGATGGAGCTAAATAAAAGTAATTTGAGTCTTCACCATCACAGTGATTTTAACTTTTTGGAGCCAAAAACCTTCGAATTGTTCGCAATTTTTTTTCAGTTTTTCACCTACTACTTGTAAACGGTACCTTAATTTTACTGTAATTTATTTTTAGGTACCTAACTATTAACTATTAACTATTCATGAGTAATATAAATTATATTATAGACCAAAATAAATAATATTAGGGAATATGTTGATTAAACCTATAAAAGAAGTATTCCTAGGTCGAACTAGAAGTTTCAATTGAATTCTTATGCTACATAGATATGATTTTGCCAAAACAAAACAGATGATCAAATTAGATTGATTGGCAAAATATATATTATTATAATAAGCAAACCATTTACCGCTTTAATTAATCCAAGATCAACTGAATGGGCAGATTAAAGCATTCCTGCCAGGTTTCAAAAAACAGTATTCAACCATTCATTATATATTCTGCTTAATGAGCATTATAAAACTTAATTTTAACAAAACCTGGTGCGCGCAACACACGTACTTTCACTCATCTCGGTCGTTAAAATTAATTTCAATTCTTTTAAATTGAGTTAGAGTTGAAAATTCAGTTTCATTGGAAACGTAAGTTTTAATCAAATAATATAAAATTGTTATGTACAGTTATCAGTAAAAAGTTGATGTCCTGTTAATCACTTTAAATTACCACAACTTTATATATAATATTTTATTTTTTCTCAAATCTTTAGCTTTCCTAACAAACATTATTCATCTATATACCTACATCTATTTTTATGTCGTATACCTAAAAAAAATAAGACTGCTATTATCTCCTTTAGTTGGTTCTCGAATTCCTTCAACTCGTATATTTAGCCGTTTTTTATCAATGATAATAAGATGTTATCCTTCATTTTTTGGAATCAACAAAACTGAAAGTACTTTAGAGGAAGAAAATTCTGAAAATTCGGTCTCTTTCATACTATTTTCATTAGAATAAAACCTGCATGATGGTAGATCCCATACAATTTTACATCGATATAGCCAGTTAAATTAGAATCTTTAGAGCCGTTTTCGAGAAAATTGTAAAATTCACGTATGCATATAGAAAGTGGCCTTTTTGATTTGTGGAAAAACTTGCTGTAAAATCTCGGACTTAATTATATTAGACTTATCAAACACAGACTGACCTTTTTGCGGAACTTGGTCATTTGAACTAAGGGGACTCCAAAACGTTTATTTCCGGTGAAAACTCCAATTATAAAATTTTGACTATCGCAATACTTTCCCTCACTATATATTTGATATATAGGTAAGTGAGAGTAAAATACAGTATAATTATTTTCTAAAACTTAAATACCTGTCAAACAATAAACTACCATATTTCCTGAATAACGGAGTAATTACACAAAACGTTTTCTGGATAAATATTTGAGAGAACTGGCCGAAAAACAAATATTCAACTCGATAATAAAAATAACTGGGCTTTAATCCTATAGGAATTTAGAGAATCCTTAGCAGGCACTTATTGATTAAAATTTGAAGCTGAAGAAATGTTGCTTTTTTTTTTTTATTTTAATCTTGATCATGGGACAAATTTTAATGTTGATCATGGGAAAAAAATTAATGTTGATCATGGGACAAATTTTAATGTTGATCATGGACAAATTTTAATGTTGATCATGGGACAGATTACCTGGATTATACCAAAATAAGTTCTAGTGGATATTATTTGTTTGTTTATTTATTTAACGTCACTTTATGTTACTATGGCTAATCGGACGATGCTACAGTGGGAGTTCTAAATTTTGCCTATCCAGGTTTCATAAGGATAGGGATCTTTAAAGAGTACCTGACATCTCACAGGCTCGGAACCACCTTTTAAAGTCCCCTCCAAAGGACGGCATAACTATGGATTTTTTACTCCCATTAAAAACTCCTAGGACCACCTGCGAGTTGAACCCGAGACCTTGAGCATAGGAGGCTGTTATGCTAACCACCCAGCTACAAGTGATCCCCTTATTTAAACTGTAACAGGCTTCGTTCAAATATCAATGTGTTATGCTCCTTGTATAATAAAATAAAAACGAGAATGAATTTAACTTCCTAATGCCAAAAAAGAAGACTCCTGGTTATGACCTTATCACTGCTGAGATACTACAAAAAATCCCCAGAAAAGCTTTAGTCTTCCTTACAACACTGTACAATGCTATACTTAGGACAACTAAATTCCCTATCCAATGGAAATATTCTTCAATTTCAATGGTACATAAACCTAACAAAGACAAACATAGACCTGACTCTTATAGACCTATTAGCCTTCTTCCGGTATGTTCGAAAATATTTGAAAAACTGTTGTACGAACGGATTATTAACATACTGACAGACCACGACATATTACCAGATCACCAATTCGGATTTCGCTCTTTTCATTCCACAACACAACAGCTACACAGAGTTACCGACTACATTACTACTGCACTAGAACTAAAACAGTACGCATCTGGGGCTTTTTTGGATGTTACTCAGGCTTTTGATAGAGTATGGCACCAGGGTCTTCTTTTTAAACTAAAACCTATACTTCCAAGCACATATTACTTAGTTTTACAATCTTTTCTCTATGACCGTTTCTTCTCTGTCCGACATGGTTCTGAGACCTCATCAATAAAACCAATCTCTGCAGGTGTACCCCAAGGTTCTATCCTGGCCCCTCTTCTCTACTTAATATACACATATGACTTACCAACAGACCAAAACATCTTAACTGCGACATATGCCGACAACACTGCAATTATTACGAGAAACACAGACCCTATACAAACCAGTATGATATTACAACACCATTTGGACAAAGTACAAAACTGGTGTAAGAAATGGAAGTTAAAAATTAACCATGACAAGTCACTGCATATTACATTTACACTTAGACGCGGAATCTGCCCTTCAGTTTACATAGACAATCACCCTTTACCGCAAACAAATACAGTAACGTACTTAGGACTAATATTTGACAAAAGGTTGACATGGGGCCCACACGTCAAGACAAAACGTAAAACGCTAAACTTTCGACTTAGACTATTATATTCAATATTACATAGACGTTCTAAATTATCCACCAGACAGAAACTAAATGTTTACACTTATTTATTAAAACCAATATGGACTTACGCTTGCCAAATATACGGACCCGCTAAAAAGACACACATACGAAAAATACAAACCTTTCAATCGCAATTTTTAAGACTAGCAATGAACTCACCACCATATGTATCAAACGATACCCTACACACTGACTTACGTATTCCAATTACAATAAACCACATTCGACTGACTTACAAACGATTTCACGACAAACTAAATGGACATAGAAACAAACTTGTACAAAACATGGCTACAACTGACATACCATACATAACTCGGCGTAGCTGAAAAGAGTTGGATGAGGGACCTCCTAGCCTGAAAAAATAGTTTGTTTTTCGAATGTCAGGAGTACGCACCACTGGGTACTATCTCTCTCATGCCAACCCATTCTATGTTTATCATGTATAACTCATTTGCTGATTGTAACATATACAGGTGCAAATAAAAAAATATTAAGTTAAAAAAAAAAAAAAAAAAAAATTTCACTTCCTGGCAACCAGTCAAATTTAGTCTTAGATTAAAAAAAAAGTTATTTCGTAAAAAAAAAAAAAAAAAAAGTGTGTGAACGTTGAAGGAGTATTAAGCTATTTTAAGGGTAAGAACTGGACGGCTGTGTGTAGCAACAGGACGGCTGTGTCGGTGTGTGTGTGCTAAGTCCAGCTCAAAAATGACAGTCTTAGAAAACTGAAATTTTATTTTTTAGAAAAAACTTTACAAACAAAACTGAAAATAGAAGAGCCACTTTATACTACTCATTTTACATATTTTTTACCATTTTCTCGAAAATCTCCTAAATATTTTGATTAAAATGTCTATATCGATGTGATAAAAAGTAATAAATCTACATTTTTACAAGTTTTTACATTTTGTACTCTAATTGTTTAGTCATCGAATGGGATTTAAAAACACAATTCAGAAATGAAATTATTTTCAAAAGTATTTTTTACAGTTATTTTACAAGACACATATTTAATGTCATTCCTCAACATCACCTCTTTCCGAAACGTAAGAAAACATAAAAAAAAAAGTTATTAAGTTAGTAAAAGAAAAATAGTTATAGATTTTAATAATAAAAAAAAATCTGGCGCGTGCAACACTCGACTATCAGTTAGTTGCCTTCGTTGTTGAAATCTATTTAAATTTTTCTTAAAAATTTTTAATACTGTTATGGATAAAAAACGCTGCAAATTATTACACAATGGTTTATTTTTACTTTCACTTACTATAAATAGTAAGGGGAAGTATTGCGATCGTGAAAATTTTCGAATTCCAGTTTTCAACGGAAATACACGTTTTAGGGACCCCTGAGTCCAAATAACCAAGTCCCGCAAAAAGGTCTGTGTGTGTGTGTTTGTTTGTTTATTTATTTATTTAACGTCACTTTTGGCTGCTGTGGCTAATCGGACGATGCTACAGTGGGAGTGCTAAATTTTGCCTATCCAGGTTTTATTAGGGATCTTTAACGAGTACCTGACATCGCACAGGCTCGGGACCACCTTTTAACGTCCCCTCCGAAGGACGGCGTAACTAAGGATTTTTTACTCCCATTAAAAAATCCTAGGACCACCTGCGGGTTTGAACCCGTGACCTTTAGCATGGGAGGCTGTTACACTAGCCACCCAGCTACAAGTGATCCCTGTGTGTGTGTGGTAACTCCCGGGCGGAAACGGTAAGTCCTATGAAACTGAAATTTCATATTTAAGACAGCTATACTCCCGAGACGTGACAAAACTTTTTTCATCAAAATGAGCTTACCAGAAGAGGCACTTTATATCATGCATTTTCGACCTTTTTTGTTGATGTAAAATTTAATGGGCTTTAATATCATGTAAGTTTTATTATGATTAAAATGGTCTGACAGGGCTTAAATGCCGATATTTTAAATTTGCTTTCCCTAAAGTAACTTTAATTTTGTAGATTCGATAAAAATAACTATATTATCTTGTTAACGCTGATGAAAATCAGGTAAATATATAAATTGAATAAATTCGATACCCAACTAAAAGAGAAAACAGAAAAAATATTTGATTAATGCAATTTTTCGTTTTTGAATATAAGAGCAGTAATATACATGTATGATATACCGTTGGAAAGCTAAAGGTTTTAGAAAAAATATTTCTCATACACAAGCTTTTAAAAGTTAATAGAGAGTGATGAAATGAACATAAAACTGATTATTTTAGATAATAACATAATAGATTTTTTAATAAAACTCATGTTTCTATATAAATTCAATTTAATTAATTTCTTAATAGTTTCACGTATTTTATCTCTAACTGTTTTTGATAATTCTTTCATTGATTTTGAAAATAGAGGTAAGTGAAAGTGGTATGTTGCCCGCACCAGATTGTTTTAAATATTTTTTTCCGTAATCTGGGACCCCAAAGGTTGAATATAGACAAGTTTCAGAATTTTGTCCACCTAAATCGGTCATATTGCCCATTGTGTGCCGTAAGTACTTTCTGGTATCCTTCCTCTACCAGATTATCCAATCCCGGTGTCCGTTTTACATCTCGGATCTCCTTAAATTCAAATCCTTCGTTGGTTCCCGTAACACCCGCTTGCGGCCTTCTGATCTGTATATAATGTCCCCTCAATCCACAGCTTTCGATAGATCATTATTAATCCGATCCTTATCTCTATGGAACTCCATTCCTTCTAATATCCGTGACTCCCAAACTCTTTCCATATTTAAATCCCGTCCATTCAGCCATTTCCTGCCAATTCAATTTCCAAATAATCCCAAGTAGATGCTGATTTCAGGTAAAATCAACAAATAAATAATAGAACACGTTTATTTATTCAGTTATCGCTTTCTTGGGTACATTCAACAGCGAATATTATTTGAAATGATTATCTTTTCAAAGATGTAAGATTAAATTATATATATTTTTTAATGCATTCAGAAGAATAGTAATTACCTTTGTTTTTGATTTTTAAACTGTATACATGTGTGTGTGTGTATGTGTATATATATTTCTTTTATCTGATTGTATATATTTTTTATTATATATTATGTTTTGTTCTCACATTAACATACATTTATTTTTCTGGTTTGTACATTTTTATTAGTATTTAGCTTTTAAGTTATTTTATTTGTTCATGTTATGAGTTTAATTCTATTGTTTTTTAATTATTTTACTCTAAGTTATGTTATTCTGAAGGAACTTGTCCCAGAATAAATAATTATTATTAAGAATTATTATTATTATTTAGTTGGCTATCCAAATTCGTTTTACTTGTATGTTTACTCGTTTTTTATGAATGCTAATAAGATGATATGGTTAACTGTAGACACTAGTGAAGATTTAACGATTGGTATTTATTTGTTATTTAACTATTATTATATTTTAAAATTTAGTTTAAATTTTCAAATCACTATGGCAACAATAGAAGAGAAATTTAACATACTAATAGATAAAATATCAGGGTTAGAAAAGAAACTAGACGAAAACAGAAAAAATCACGAAGAGGAAATTAGAGAGATAAAAACTCAGGTTGATCAAATAACATTAAAAACTTTAGGGAAAGAGAGGAAAATTTCACCAGAAGGAAAAATATAATTATATTTAGTTTAAATAGAGAAAGATACTCAGATATAAATAATAGAGTAATAGAAATATTAAACTATATTTTACCAAACTTTCGTACGTATGATATATTAGAAATAAGGAAAATAAACCATAAAGTTGAAAATGGCCCAGTGATCGTAAAATTAAATTAGATTTTCTTAAAAAGCGATATTATGAAAAATAAGTTTAAACTGAACAAATCGGAAGAATTTAAAATGATAAAAATAAAAGACGACTTGCCAAAGAGTGTTAGAGAAATTCGGAAAGAATTATACCTATTTATGAGAGCACATTGGGAGAAGGGTAATAAGGCTTCACTGAGGTATGACAAGCTTCTTATAAACGACCAAATTTTTTCTCTAGAAGAATTGCAATCTCAAGAAATTTCCAAAAAAGAGAAAGGAGTGAAGAGAAAGAAGGTGAAATATCTAGGAAAAATGCTTCTAAAAAAATAGATCCAATTCTTAAAGGAAAAGAACGAAAGATACTAAAACCCACCATAGATCTATTAGTCTGCACAAATTTTTGGTGATTCATAAAGAGGTCGATAGAGACCATAATAAAAATGAAACTTCCCACACTAGTTCATATCATAAACAGGATTCTAACTTCCAAGATAATGATAAAGGCGCTCTCATGGTATGCACATTAAATGTTAGGACATTGTTAAGTGAAGACAGGTTAGAGGAGTTCACTCATGCTCTGGAGGATATTAATTGGGATATTATTGGTCTGGCAGAAGTAAGAAGAAAATTTTGTTCGGTTTTGGAACAGAAATCAGGAAATGTTTTCATACACACAGCATCGCAAAACGGAATGTTTGGAATTGGATTTATTGTATCAAATAAATTAAAAAACAGAATAATAGATTTTAAAGAAATAAACTGCAGAATAGCCGTGTTAGTGTTAGAAATTACTTCTAGTAAAAAAAAAAAAACTGTTTTGCAAGTGCATGCTCCTACGATGGCGGATTCCTATGAAGCAAAAGAAAAATTCTATCAAGAACTAGACACTGTTACTTCCAGCTATAAGCGAAAAAATAATTGGATTATTGTGATGGGAGACTTTAATGGCAGGGCTGGTGTCAAACTAGATGGTGAAGATAGGATTATGGGAGATTGGGGATACGGTAAAAGAAACGAAGGAGGAAACCAGTTAATCCATTTTTGTTTTAGCCAACGTTTACAAATTGAAAATTCTTTCTTTAAAAGAAAAGCTAAAGAAAAATGGACTTGGTGCTCACCAAAAGGACACAAGTTTGAGTTGGACTATTTTCTGACCAATCAAATTGGTTTAGTCGAAAAGGTGGAGGTCATACAAAGGTTAAATTTCAACACAGATCACAGGATGTTAAGAGCAAAGCTACATATCGAAAAGTATAAAAGAAGAAGGCCATTTAGGGCAAAGAAGAAGCACTTACTTCTTCACGAACCAGCGGAAATAGAAAAATTTCGAGCTGAACTCACAAGAAATCTGCAGCATAATTATGAAAGTATAGAAGGAAAAGTACTTAGTTCAGTTCGGGAAAAGTATAGCATTATTGCCAAAGCCATTGAAGACACAAACAAGGGCACAGAGTTCTGGGTTCAGCATGAGTAAACCAAGTAAATTATCAGAAAGTACCAAAGAACTTCTAAGAGTTCGTAAAAAGATAAAAGAAAGAGAAGACATTACTGAAAAGGAAATAAACGATCTCACGGTTCTGAACAATGAAATCAGGAAAAGAATAACAGACGATCTGGAAAATTATAAAAATCATATGGTCACTAAAATTCTTCTAAACAATAACTCCACTAGAAAAATTCAAAAAGAATTGCCCTAAGGTAGGCAATGGATGGTTGCTCTTGAAAACAGGAAGAAAGAAATTATAACTGATAGGAAAAATATAAGAAGGGTGGCAACGGAATATTTCAGAGAACTTTATAAATGTAATCAGAAGAGAGTGGAAATAAATAGAGAGGCTGATGAAGTTCAAGAAGAAATCCCACCAATAATGGAACAGGAAGTGGCTGTTATTGTAAAAAACTTAAAACATGAAAAAAGTCCTGGGCCGGATGATATTACCAACGAAATTTTAAAAACAGGAGGAGAAGTTCTCATTAGGGAAGTTACAGAACTATTTAACTTAATCGTTGAAAAGGAAGAAATTCCAGAACAGTGGAAAACAGCGAAAATAATTCTATTACACAAAAGAGGCAACAAACAGGTTATGGAAAACTATCGACCGATTTCGCTTTGTTCTACCATGGCAAAGCTTTTTACCAGCGTCATTAAACAACGGCTCACCAAAAGAATCATGGAATGTATAGAGGAAGAACAAGCAGGTTTTAGAAAAGGTTTTTCAACTGTGGACCACATTCATACAGTAAACCAGATGATAGAAAAAGCTAAAGAATATAACTTCTCTCTGTATTTCTGTTTTCTCGATTTTAAAAAAGCTTTCGATAGTGTTCTACATACGGGTGTTCTTAAAGCTTTAAGAATAATAGGAATCGAAGAGAAATACGTTAGAATTATCGCAGAGCTATATAAAGATATGACAGCATATGTAATGACAGAAAAGAGGGGTCAAATCTTTCGTGTCGAGAAGGGTGTTAGGCAGGGGGATCCGTTATCTCCCTTGCTGTTTATTCTGGTGTTGGAGATGAGCTTCTGGTCTCTTGGATGGGGAAATGCAGGCATAAAGGTGAATGGTCGATTTTTAAGCAACTTACGTTTTGCAGATGACATTGTACTTTTTGCCAACAATTCCCGACAATTACGAGAAATGCTAAAACACCTTCAAGGGGCCTGTGAAGAAATTGGTTTATACCCAAACCACAATAAGACAAAACTAATGACCAATAGTTCAAAGGAAGAAATAAAAATGAACAACTTCACCCTGGAATACGTAGAGGAATATGTTTACTTAGGACAGTTAGTTTCCTTTTCTGACTGAGGTACAAAAGAAGTCCAGAGAAGAATAGCATTTGGTTGGAACAAGTTCTGGTCTCTGAAGTACATAACAAAAGGAAACATAAATATCAACCTAAAAAGGCTAGTTTTCGATAGATGTATTATGCCAGTGGTGACCTATGGCTCCCAAACATGGTCATTGACAAAAGCCCAAGAGAGGAAGATCATGGTGTGGCAAAATGGCATCGAAAGAAGCATTTTGAAAGTTAAAAAAATGGATAAAATCAGATTCAAGAAGATAAAGGAAGAAACAGGGCTCAAAGACACACTCTCGCAAATAAGAAAAGGCAAATGGAAATGGGCTGGACATCTTCTGCGATGCATCGACAATAGATGGTCAAAAATAGTCACCGAATGGACTCCATATGACCGGAAAAGGATGAGAGGCCGACAAATGAAGAGATGGAGAGATCCATTTAGGCTTCTGGCAGGAGGACCTCTCTGGTGGAGAACAGCTAGGGACAGAGATGTGTGGAAAGAAAAATGGTTAGAGGTCAGAAATCCCGCTTCCCAGTAGGGCTAGTCACCCAGGGAAGTGTTAAAGAATATTACTCCTAAGGGAAGGCCTATGCAAGATAGCAAAAAGTTTTGTATAAATTATAATGCAAAAAAAAAAGAAGAAAAAAAAGAAATTGTTTTATTTTGTTTTGTTACCTTTTGAAATTGTAATATTAGTGCATAAATAAAGGCTATTTTCATTTCATTTCATATTTTAATATTGGTATTTATTTTTTAAAATAAGCGAGGAAGAGTAAGTAATCGTTTACGGGTACAGGGATTTTTGAAAAAATTATTTCTTATTAAATGAGACAGCACTGCGCCATAAGAAAGCATTAGTAGCGTTGCCCCAAGTTTTCCGTAACGAAAGAAAAAAAAATAAGATGTTGGGTCATATAATTAAAATTCAACCCGTTGAAACCAATATTCTAAAAGTGAAGATAGATCTAATATGGATGTCCACACCGGCTCACTTAATATCCTCGTAGCCAATAACTTCCTAATCAAATTATAGATTGTTTACATTTTGCAATATGGATGTCTCCATTCTTTCTGCCTTAACATCATTTAGTTGAGAACTGGTCTCTGTGCGGTAATGTCTACTCTTTGTTCGTTATTATATCAATAAATTGTTGCAGTGTTAATTATTTTTAATTAATTTTACATTATTCAGTTTACTTTTATTTTAAAATAATATTATATAAAAAAAGTTATCTTATAGTGCTCAGTTTATATATTTCTTTATCATTATATTTCTGTGTCATTTTATTAGTTATTTATTTTCGTTTCGAAATATGTTTTAAAGAAAAAGACAGGCAGTGGTAAACTTGAAGATAGAAGGCCATATTGAAATCTTTCGACATAAAGGTAAGAATTTAAAATTATGCATGATAATAATTTTGTTTTTTAAGAATGTTCTTTAACATAATTTATGATATTATTCCCTAAATGACTGTTGACAATGTTAATGACTATTATTTGAAATATAATCAATTAAATCAATTATATTTAAATTATGAATAATTATTAATTATATACCACTGTTCTTTTGTGTCTAATCTGCATTATTAATTTCCTTTTAGTTATTACTGAGAAAAAGCCAATTAAAAACATAATAATGTATATTAATATAATTTATAGACCATGAAATTTTAACTGTATCATTATCATCATATTTTTTTTATCATATTAATAAACATATTTATTAGATTTATTGAATATTAAATAGATGATACATTTGGAAATTTGGTTACATAAATATTCGGGTATGTATTAAAAATTTTACATTTGAAAATGAAATATTTGAACAGTTCCAAGTAAGAGAATATTTAAGATTATAGGAAAATTAACAAAAAAATACCTTAGCCAGAGCTGTGCACTGTATATACAGTGAGTGTCAAAAGTATTCGGAATTCACAACCATTCCGTAATTTACTTGCTTTTAACTTATTTTTTATGTTTTCAAGGAGTTGTTAACCACTTTATAATGTTATAAGAAAGGTATACAATAGTTAAAACCAAAATTTACTCCAATAATCATTTTATTTTGAACTTTTTGAACGTTTATTTGATTAGAAATTAAAAACAGTGTATGTCAATGATGTCAAAAGTATTCGGAATTTCGTGGCTTCCTTGTTATATTAGTGCAGCGATCATAAATAAACATCCTGTTGGTAAAAACTTTTGTATAATTACAGATTTTAGCCATCTAGGAATTGATCTTACTAATTAATTTATTGTTTGGTGTGAAATAATATCCCACTCTTATTCTTTCTTGAGTCCATTTTTATTTTGAATATCGTATTTCATGATTTTCCTTTTTAGTAAAACCCAAAAATAGTTAATTGAATTTGAAGGAAATAAGGGAAGAGGCATTTAGAGAACTTTTTGAAAATTTTGCAGCAACTAAATATGAATAGATAACGTATATATGTCCAGAGTCATGGTCTCAGGCATGTTAATAATTTGATTTATTCCTGATTTTTCTTCTACTTTTAATTCTGGCTTTTCATACTTAAAAAATACACAAACCTATCAATAATTCTGTCCATGAATCCAATGTTATCAAACTTTTTCAAAGAAAAACGCACGTAACTATCACTGACCGCTCAAGGTGTTTTACTATGGCATACTAAATTCTTTATTTGGTTTCCTCTAAACCATAATCTTTTCATAAGAACCATGTATTTTAGTATGGGAGTCATCTGTAAACATTTTAATTCACTAACCTTCTCTTTGAAAAATGTTACAAACATTTAGCCTATTCTCTTATTTCCTTGCCTGCTGATAGACGTTTTCCGTACTTCTTGTACCATGTTTTCCTTTTCGTAAATTTTTTTTTAGAACGCAGCGAACAGTTGAAAAACTTATTGTGCATCCAGAAGTTCTGAAAAATTCATAAATAAGCTAAGGTTTACTCATTTGAGATATTGTTTTTATATTTGATGAATAATCAGTCTTTCAGTTTTAACATTTAATATTTTTTGGACTCGTTAACGTTAACGTGTGAACGTGGTAAAAATTATTCGAAGGCGTTGTACGATCATTGCGTTTTTATTTTAGGGCCTTATTTAAAAAAAAAATCTTTTAATCGTTGGCTATATGTTACATGAGAGAGGAGAATTGCTTGAAACATAAAATTATGTCGAAGATTGGTGAGAATATTAAAATTTGAAACCATTAAACAACAGGATATAACGATTTCCGAATACTTTTGACACTGAACGATCTTGTAATTTTACATTATTAATTGGATATTTTTAAAAACAATAAACTTGTTGGTTATCTGGTCAGTGATTTTCCTTTATGGGAGTCTCTTTTAATGATTTGGGAGTGAAAAAGAATTATATAAATTAATAGTTGTGAAATATACTAATTAGACGAAAAGAAATACAAATTCCGAATACATTTGACACTCACTGTATTAATTATCATCTCAAACCCTGTTATAACTGTATATAATTTTATATATTTAAAAATATACACATTATTGTTTCAATATATAGATTTCAAAAAAATTTTATCATATTTTTTTAATAAAAGTGGTGTTGCATCTTGACCTCCTCTATCAGCTTCCGCCAATAGTCTCGGTACTTTGCAGATCTGGCAACATTGCTGATAGCGAAATTAAGAACCATCAAAGCCATAACCAAACACTGTAGTAATATATTAAAACGTATATAAGCTAATAAATATAAATATAATAATTATATATTTTATATAAAATATTTACATAATTAAAAAAAAATATATATTGATTTAAAACTTAGTTAAACTTAGAGTCTTAATTTATATTAAGAAGGTGGGTCTGGCAACATTGCTAATAGCGAAATTAAAAGCCACCGAAGCCAGAACTTAAACTAATTACATTTCATCTCAAACCTTATTATATATTTATTTTAAATAGTTTTTCTAGCATTTTATAAATAAAAGTGTTCGATCTGAATGTTTCATTGATTAAGGTATATAAAATCGTGCTATTAAATATTTAAAATTCAGTACCAGATAGTTTTAAATAATTCAAAACTAGCGAAATTAAGAATCCGTCAAACGTTGAACTTTTTAACTAGCATCTTAAAGCCTACTATATATTTATTTTAATATGTTGATTTTAAATAATTATTTTATCATGTTATTAATATTCCCTTGATTAAAATATTTTAGTTATAAAGTTACCTTTTTTACTTAGGTAATAAATTAGGGTGATAATACGCCATGTTAAATTCAGTACCAAATATAAATATTTAGCCTTATTTCACTTATCAAAAATATAATTTTTTTTTAATTTATGTTTCGGTAACTTTTTGATCTAAAAGGTTATTTTTGTTAAACTTTTTATAAAAAAATATAATAATTATTATTAAATGAGATTTCTATATTGAAAATAGTGTTTTCAAAATGTCTACATACTGACAAATTGTTTTCGTGTAAATTTGTCGTGTTATTTTAAAATATAAATTTTGTATTCTAAAAGTGATGTATAATGAATGATATATTAACATTTTTTAAAAATCATTATTCAAGCTTTTAAAAAATTATGAATTCTTCTCTTATGCTTTCTGGCACTATACTGAGGTTACTATCTGAACTGAAGACATCAAGTAGCACACTGTATAGATTATCATTTAAAGTTAGAAGGTTTTGCATTAGGAAATATATAATGTTAAAAAAAAAATACGTTGTTTCAATGTTTTTGTAAAAACGAAACAAATATCAAGTAACCGGAAGTGACATTTTGAATCATCATTTAACCTATTTTCCCAGAAACGGTTTTAACTATTTTTATTTAACACGTTGTACAAACGTATAATTGAATGAGCTTTAATATTCTGTTGATTTTTTCCTTCTTTAAATAGCCTGATCGAGTTTAAATGGCGAAATTTAAATTATTTTCCCTCTGCAATATCATCATTTTTTTTTTAATATTGATAATAATAAAAATAAATAAACAATTAAAGGATAAATATTCTTCCAGGTTATTTTTCGCTACTTCCGGAAATAAGAATAACAAATCTGCTTATGTAAATTTATTGTATACCGTTGGAAAGCTCTTCATCTTAGATTTTAGAATAACTTGTTATTCAATAAACAAAGTTGTCAAAACTAATAAATAAAAAAAAAGCTTAATTATTTGTTGTGAATTAATGAACATATTTTGAAGTCTTGTATTATCTTATATAAAATAAAAAATTTTACCTTAATTGGTGTAACCAAGATCATCAAAATGAAAATAAATTTTTAATGAAACAATTAAAATTTATTATATTATAGAATTTTGTGCACTACATTGATTCACTTAAGGATTCTTCTTCGTTGTTTTTTTTTTTTATACTTTTTTCAATTTTTTGTTAGTAGTTGTTTTGTCTTATAGTTTTTATTTTATTAGATTAGAGATAGAGAAATAATTACTATAAAAACCTTCATTCAAAAAATTGAGAATTACAATAAATGAAAGGGTCGTGTCACAGGGAAATAATAACTTTTTAAAAGCCATTTTTGGAATTAAAATGTATTTATTTTTTACTTTCACTTAGCTATTACTTATATGGAAAATACTATAAGAGAAACTATTGTGATCGCAAAAATTTTAGAATTAGAGTTTTCACCGAAAATCCGCGTTCTAAGGTTTGGGTCCAAATGACCAATTTGGCAAAAAGGTCTTTGTGTGTCTCGTAGGTCTAGTACGAAAAGTCTTTCAAAACTAAAATTTCATATTTGACAAGAGATGTCAAATCAACTTTTTCATTAAAATCGGCCTACCAGAAGCCATTTGATATTATACATTTTGCACTTTTTCATGTTTTTCTCAAAAACGGCTTCAACGATTATGATTAAACTCGCTAAAATCGATGAAAATTTATCGGGGATTAATAACTTGTAGGTTTAATTCTGATTAATTTAGTCTAACATGCCTTAAATATAATTTATTTTTATTTTTCTGGCAATAAAATACCTTCAATTTTGTAGATTCGAAAAAATGAACCACATCATCTTATTAGCATTGATAAAAAACGAGTAAATATAAGTTATGAATTCAATATCCAACTAAAGAAGAATAGAGCAAAAAAATTGTTCAAATATAATTTTTTTTTTCTTAGGATAATATATGTGTGATATACATGTATAATATACCGTTGGAAAGCTAATTATTTTAGAAAAAATATTATCATATGAAAAAAATGAAAAGTGTAATGGAGAGTGTTGAAAAGAGAATAAAAATAACTGATTATTATAGATAACAATTTGATATTGTTATATTATTGAATCTAAAACTTATGTTTTCAAAGAAACTAAATATTTTTCTTAAAACTTTTTAAAATCTATTTATTATGTCTTAATTGGTTTTCACAACAGAAATAAGTGAATGTCGTGTGTTGCGCGCACCAGATTTTTTCGGTTATACCTTTACTGTTAATTATTTCCTAAGGGAAAGGATAGTCGGTATGTGTGTGTATATGAGGTATCGTAGCAAACCTGTGAATTTTGTCGCTCTCCTACAATACCTAGTGATTATTATAGTAACTACAATTTCCATACTTGATCTCTTTTAAATTACACTAGCGACTTTTGCATTAATCCTGGCTTCTTTGTTCTCGCGCTTTTTTTACTTTCACTTACCTATATATGAAATATATGGTAAGGGAATGTATGGCGATCCTGAAAATGTTTTTTTTTTTTTTTTTTTTTAACTTTAAATCTTTATTCACACCTGTAAATAATACAATGAACAATCAGTGAATGTGCGGTCAATTTTAAGAAACATGGCGTGATAGGCATGAGGGAGAGCAGCACCCAGCGGTACCTACTCCTGGCATGAAATTAGTGTATATTACTAAAGGAGAAGGTCTCTCATCCAACTCCTCTTCAGCCTTCTGTAGGCATTTCCTGGCATGAGTGTTGTGGCCATGTCATTGATTAGTGTGTTAGGGTGACCCTGTAGTTTGTCGTGGAAACGTTTGTAGTGTGTCCGTATGTGCTCATTGACGGTTGGCATCTTAAGGTCAGTATGTAAAGTTATGTTGCTAACGTACCACGGTGCTTTTGTAATTGTTCTAAACGTTTTAGCCTGAAAGATTTGAAGTTTGTTAATGTGAGTCTTTTTAGCTGTCCCATATAGCTGTGATGCGTAAGTCCAAATAGGTTTCAGTAGGTAAGTATAGGTGTTTAATTTCTGTCGAAGTTTTAGTTTCGAGTGTTTTGAAAAGAGTGAGTAAAGAAGTCTCAGTCTTTGGTTAAGGGTTTTCTTTTTTTGGTTAATATGCGGGCCCCAAGTCATTCTTCTGTCAAACGTCAAACCAAGATAATGTACAGTGTCCGTCTGTGGAATTTGTGTGTTGTCTAAGAAAACGGGAGGACTCGTGTCATGTCGAAGAGTAAAGGTGATATGGTGTGATTTGTCATTATTCAATCGGATTTTCCAGAGTTTGAACCAGTCATGTAATTTTATTAGATGTTGTTGTAGGATCTCTGAGGCGTGGGTTGCAATTTTATGTTTTGTTAAGATCGCCGTGTCGTCGGCATAAGTCGCTGTTAGAATATTGGGGCTGTAAGGTATGTCATGGGTGTAAAGAATGTAGAGTAACGGAGCGAGCACTGCACCTTGGGGTACTCCTGCTGCGATAGATCTCATGGCAGATAGCTCTGATCCCTGTCGAACGGAGAAAAATCTGTGAGAAAGGAAAGAATGAATAATGAGGTAGTAAGTAGGCGGAAGGATAGTCTTGAGTTTGAAGAGAAGCCCCTGGTGCCAAACTCTGTCGAAGGCTTGAGCAACGTCGAGAAATACGCCAGTAGTGTATAACTTCTGCTCTAGTGCGGTGGATATGTAGTCCGTCACTCTGTGTAGTTGGTGCAATGTCGAGTGATGTCTTCTAAATCCAAATTGATGATCTGGTACGATGTCGTTGTTAGTTAGTACATCAAGAAGTCTTTTATGTAGTAGATGTTCGAAAATTTTGGAGCATAGCGGAAGTAAGCTTATTGGTCGGTATGATGAGGGAGTATTTTTGTCCTTGTTGGTCTTGTGAATCATTGTAATATGTGAGTATTTCCATTGAAGCGGGAATTTGGTTGTCCTCAGTATCGCGTTATAGATTGAAGTCAGAAACACTAGAGCTTTCCTGGGCATTTGCTGGAGTACCTCAGCGTTAATTAAGTCGTGTCCAGGGGCTTTCTTTTTAGGCAACTTTCTGATTTGTTCAGCGACTTGAGCAGGTGTAAAGGAAGGAGGAGGTAATGTCAGTTGTAAAGGTTCATCCAGAGTTTTAAGTACAATTTTATCATGTTCGATGTTGTTGAATTCTGTGTGTGGTGTAAAGATAGAAGATAGATATTCGGCGAACAGTTCGGATTTTTCTCCGTCAGCCATGGCCCAGGAACCATCTTCTTTTCGGAGGGGTGCAGGCACTTCCCGATGCTTAGTAAGGTTTTTAGTATGCCTCCACAAGTTGCCATCATCAGTCGAAAGGTTACTAATGTAGTTATCATAAGTTGTTCTTTTAAATTTTGCAATTTGTCGTTTGAGTTCGTTGTTGAGTCGGTTGTAAATTTGTTTGTCTGATGGAAGTCGGTCTGTCTGCCATATTTTCCGGGCTCTTCTTTTTGCTCTGATCAAATCCCTTATGTACTGTGGATAAATTGGTAGCTTTTCATGTTTTCTTCGTCTAGGAATTGATGAGGACCATGCAGCGTCTTGTAGCTTCTGTGTGAAGCATTCTACAGCATCCTCAAGCTCTTCTTCATTTTTAATAGCCAAAGGAATGGAGAGAGCAGTATTTAGACAGTTTCTGAACGCATCCCAATCCATTATGCCATTTGTTAGAGATGTGTGTTTCTTAGCTACAAGTGGTTCTTCAAATATTTCTAAATGCAAAAGAGAATGATCAGAGCAAAGATCTGTGCTCGCTATATCAATGTAAAATTTAATGGGTTTTAATATCATTTAGGTTTCCTTCTGATTGAAAGTCTGACAGGGCTTAAATGCCGATATTTCAAAATTTCTTCCTCCAAAGTACCTTAATTTTTTAGATTTTATAAAATTAACCATATCATTTCATCGCATTGCTGAAGGACGAAAAATTATACAGGTTGAACGAATTTGATGACCAACGAAAGGATAAAAGAGCAAAATTTTTTTTAATGTAATTTTTAGTTTTTTAGTAATAAGAGCAGTAATATAGACGTATAATATACCGTTGGAAAGAGACATATTTTAGAAAAACATTATGTTATACACAAAATTGTAAACACTGATATAAAGTGACGAATAGGGAATAAACTTATTACTGATGGGGTCACCCATAGCGTAGTTGCTAGCATAACAGCTTTCTATGCCAAAGGTCACGGGTTCAAACCTGCGGGTGGCCCTAGGATTTTTTAATGGGAGTAAAAAATCCTTAGTTATGCCGTCCTTCGGAGGGGACATTAAAAAGTGGTCCCGAGCCTGTGCGATTTTCAGGTACACGTTAAAGGTCCCTATCCTAAAAAAACCAGGATAGGCAAAATTTAGGACTCCCACTGTAGCATCGTCCGATTAGCCATAGTAGCATAAAGTGACGTTAAATAAATAAAAAACAAAAGCATTTATACTAGACTGCGTTACTATTTCCTTTCCTTTCCTTCGATTTTCATTCAAATAAAATTTCCTGATTCAAGAACACCTTAAATTTTTCCTCTATCACCATAATAATCGAGTTATCAGGAATCACATCTATTATAAGTTTTAGCTTGAACATTTAAGACAATTATTATTTATTTATTTTTTCCTCTTTGTTTATGGCGTTGTCTTGATCTCGAAAATTTCTAGGAAGAACCCAATAGAATGATTCTGGCAGGAGGCTTGAAGTTTTTGTTAAAATGAATCGATTTAACAGAATTTCAAAATAAAAGTTTGATAAAGGTTTTTCTAATAATCTCCCTGAGAGAAGATTCTAGTTTGGAAAGAATTTATTAGCATTTTTCAAAGGTATCCTTAATCCTTAAAGTAGCATATGTATTGAGAATCTTACGGATGATTTATTTATTTAGATTCCACCCTTAAAATAAAATTCTGGAGGATCCTATTAAATATGTAAACAAGGAGGTTATAATAGTATGTTGTATGTGTGTGGTAATTCCCGGGCGAAAACGGAAAGTCCTATGAAACTGAAATTTCATATTTAAGACAAGTATACGCCCGAGACGTTACAAAAACGTTTTCATCAAAATCAGCTGACCGAAGATCTACTTTATCCCATGCATTTAGCACCTTCTTACGATTTTCTCAAAAACGGCTCTAACTACTAATACAGTTTTCTGTTAAACTCGCTATGTCGATGTAAAATTTAATGGGCTTTAATATCATGGAGGTTTCCTTCTGATTAAAATAGTTTGACAGTGCTTAAATGCCGATATTTTAAAGTTTCTTCCTCTGAAGTACCTTTAATTTTGTTGATTCTATAAAAGTAACTATATCATCTTGTTAGAATTGATAAATAACAGCTAAATATGCAAGTTGAGCGAATTTGAAAAGCAACAAAAGGAGAAAACTGAAAATAATATTTTTTAATGCAATTTTTTGTTTTTAAACATAAGAACAGTAATATACATGTATAATATACCGTTGGAAAGCTTGAGATTTTAGATTTTTAGAAAAAATATTATCTCAAGCACAAGCTTTTAAAAGTTAATAGGGAGTGGTGAAAAGCCGATAAAACTAACTGATTATTTTAGATAATAATATAATAGATTTTTTTAATAAAACACATGCTTCTATAGAAATTCATTTAATTAATTCTTTAATGGTTTCATTCATTTTTATCTCTTACAGTATTTAAAAATTTTTAATCATTTTAAAAACGGATGGTAAGTGAAAGTCGTGTGTTGCCTGCACCAGATTTCTATTTTTATTACTATATACATTCTAACCAGTGTGATCATGAGAACGGGAAAAATTCACTGTTTTGCCAAAATTTGACTCATATTATTGATTTCCTTAAATGAAGTTTATTATTTTTACATTTAATTTTTTTTCTTTTACCATTTCCTTTCATGTTAAAATATGTATGTATATATATATATATATACATATATATAAAATTATATATATACAAAAATTATATTATGATATTTTATATATAATGAAATTAATTCTCGACCCTTTTTATTATATTAATTTTCAAACAAAATTATATATATATATATATATATATATATATATATATATATATATATATAATATATATGTGTGTGTGTGTGTGTGTATAATATAATAATAATATTTGGCAAGCGCAAATTTTTGTTTGGCCTTTTTCGCAAGTTGGTTTTACTGATGTGTTCGGACTACCGATATCAAGCATAACATTCAAACGTTCTACAGAAAAATATTTTTTAATTGTTACATTTGTGTTTTGATATATATTGTGTTGAATTGATAAAAAGCCGTTATAAAGAAACTTAGTGCAGAAATGAGGACCAGGCTGGCTATACACCTTCCTTTAATTCAATATCCTCATTGTTTCCAATCGAATTATAGGAGTGGCAGAATAACATGGCCAGTTCTTTTAGAAACCTCAGTTTGCTTCATTACTATATACAGTGCGGATCGGTTCTTTTTTAACTTTCCTCAACTTTACTTATTTTTTATTAGCGTTTAGTATGATTAGTTTAGTGAGTTTAGTCTTGAAAAATACCGTGATTTAAAAATATCGTCGAGAAAGTGTTAAACTAACAAAACAATGTAAATTTAATTTTCGGGGAAAACCAAAATTAGCGCACCTTTTTTCTACATCAAGAACGATTTGTAATTCTTCATTGTCTATTAACATTCACGAGCTCTGGATTTGTGTTTTTGTAAGTTTTTATCATATGAATAACCTTTTGGTTAGTTAATACAATTAAGGAATTTTATTCCATTTTCACAAATGTTAGTTAAACATGATGGCGACGGGATTTTATCACTATGATACTATAATATATTTAAAGTCATACCTATTTTGAAGGAGTAATATTTTTTTTACTTGACAAAAAAATGGTTAATAATATTTATTTATCATTTTTCCGTAATTTTAATTCAAGTTTTTATGTGTAAATATTGTATGGATGTGGTTTACAAGACTAACTATATTCTCCATATTGAGACAAATGATAATAATATATCAATTGGACGAAGGATGTTTAGGGCACTATTGCTCAACTTGAGATTTCTTTTAATGTAAAGCATATCAATTACTTTTTTTAAATTTCCTTATTGATATTTCAATCCTGTTGTGTTTAAAGTATCAAAGATTAAAAATGATTTAAATGTCCGTCAATATATTATTATAAATCAATTTTACATTGTCTTATGTTTCTGTAAATTATTCATTCTTAGACTATATCCTTCCATTCCTATCTATTTATAACATTTCAATTTTAATAACCTCAATTAGTTATTAAAATTGAAATGTTATAAATCTCGACCAATCCATCAAGACATTAGAGCAAAAGAAGAAGAAGATATTATAATGTTTTATTTATTTATATATGATCATTATTTAACTACATATGAGATTTTATTTATTATTTTCGAAAATCTTTTTTTGTCAATTCGCTACACGATCTAATTATAAATTACTACATTTTATTATTAATTTAAGTTTTAATATTACAATACGACTTTGACCTTTAAAACAAACGGTACAGAGGTAAAATCAATTGTGTCAGCTTTACATGTTTTATAACCTTAAGTAAGTAAAATAAAATATTAGATTTTGCTCAATTCCCTTCAATTCTTCTATATAAATATCTATTAAAACATATAAATATCTATTCAAATCCAAATTGAGCAATGTGAAATCATTTTATAACGAATATCAATTTAGAACGATAATTAAAAAGTAAATAAAATTAATTTTTATTTTAAAATATTTAAAAAAAATACATTTTAATAATATTTCTTGCCCATGTTTAATTTGTATTTAATATGTGCATATCCATCCCTCACTTAATTTAGCATAAAAAATCAATAATTATCCATTTTCGTTAAAGAACAACATTTTTAAATATATTGTGATCAAAATTATAAATTAATACTTTAAGGATGATGTTTTTGAAATGGCCTTTAGCGTGTATATTAACAGTTTTTTTACTTAGGGTCAGAGGTGGACCAATCAGGTTGCAGCTTTCTTTCTTCTATCAAGTAGGCGCTTCTTTTTTCTCTACATCACATCCAGCCACATCTAAGGTCATTATTAAGTTTGATTTTGTGCGGTTCGGATCTATATCTTACCTTTAATAGTTATTTAATAGGTTTATAATGGACTTCTTATTGTGTTAATTTTTAAATCATTGCTGTTTATTTAGCTTTCGATTGTTTTATATTCGTTTCGAAATCTGCCTGATTTAAAAATAAAAAATTTTGGATAAAGAATTTCTAGAAAGAAACTTTCAGCCATATTTAAACTTCCGATCTGGCTAAGTCATTTTAATTATTGCACCACCATTCTTAATGTTTTTATTTCCATATAAAAATCTGTTTTAAGTGTAACTTGTAAAACAAAGAGTTATTTTTGTTTATTAATAATAATATATATTCTAGTGTTGAGAGAAAGGGACATTTTAAAATTTCATTACTATGTTTAGTTTTAATTTTAAAATGAATCATGCTTACTTTTTTTTTTTTTGAAAATGCTAATAAA
Source organism: Piezodorus guildinii (assembly GCA_023052935.1). Taxonomy (NCBI): domain Eukaryota; kingdom Metazoa; phylum Arthropoda; class Insecta; order Hemiptera; family Pentatomidae; genus Piezodorus; species Piezodorus guildinii. Next base: position 17,246 of record CM041292.1, on the reverse strand, counting down.
TATTTCAATTTATTTCTGGCGGTCATGAAAAACTGGATAACTCGAGTTATATCAAAAATTAGTTAACTCCACGTATCGCTCCCTCAGAGGTCTCCCATGTCGTGTAAAATTGTAAAATAAATAAAATTAAAGACATTTCTTGGAGGAAGAAATTTCAGGTGGAAAGAAAGCTGTATGTTAATTACTCTATTTTGGGTATTACGTGAAGTTTAAGTCGCTCACCTGTAAAATGAAAGATTTTGATTTAACCACTTATTTACGACGGCCACAGATATTATATCGTACTATATAAATTAGCCTACAAGTTATGCATTAGCAAAGGATATATTTTATTTTTTATCATTACTATGTTTCAATTATCATTTAAACTTATTGTATTGGAGGTACTTATTATTTGTCACCTTTTTTTAATTTATTCTTCAATGGTTTCAAGTTTTAAGTATATATTCAAAACGCTGCAGAATAAAAAAAAAAAATATATATATATATATAATACACATATTATTGAAGTGGTTTTAAATGGTGAACTTGAAACTTGATCAAATATTGTGTAGGAAATTTTCACTTAGATAATTGGTTTCCAAAGCATGCAGTGTTGTCAGATCTACTAATTATATTTTACAGCATCCAGCAACAGGGCATAGACCAAATACCGGAAGTATATTAAAATAATCACATACATATTATTAATTGATGTATTTTTATATTATTTACATATGTATATAATTAAGTATAAAAAAAAAAATAAAATAAAAATACCTATGAGAACTCGATTCTGACTTTTATTGAATATATTACTTTCATTTGGAAGGAAAAATTCTGTTTCTCTTTTATTGAATATCTTTTTATTTGTTTCAGAATAACTTGTGTTTACACTACTTAGTAGTATCAGGGTCCAGCCTTCAGGTTCCCTAAGGTCTGTTTCTCATTTATTAAATATCTTTTTATTTATTTCAGAAAAAAACCTGTGTCTCACTACTTAGTGGTATCAGGGTCCAATCTTAGGTTCCCTAAGGTCTGTTTCTCTTAATTAATTTTTTTTTTTTTCAAAAGATACCTGTCGTACCACTTTGTAATATCGCGTCAACCTTCAGGTTCCCTAAGGTCTGTTTCTCTTTATTAATAAATATCTCTTTATTTGTTTCAGAAGAACCTGTGTCTGCACTACTTAGTGGTATCAGGGTCCAATCTTCAGGTTCCTAAGGTCTGTTTTCTTTAATTAAATTCTTTTTTTTCTTCAAAGAACGTTCTCATGCTTAGTGTATCGGTCACTTCAGGTTCCCTAAGGTCATGTTCTCTTTATTAAATTCTTTTTTTGTTCAGAGAACCTGTGTCTGCTACTTAGTGTATCAGGGTCCATCTTAGTTCCCTAAGATCTGTTTCTCTATTATTAATATCTTTTTATTTGTTTCAAGACGGTCGTCCTGTTGGTACATTCTAGGTGTATCATATTAATCACTTCGATTCTTAGGACTGTGTCTCTCTAGTTTCTTATAGGTTTCTCTTTAAATATTTTTTATTTGTTTCAGAAGAACCTGTGTCTGCACTACTTAGTGGTATCAGTGTCCAATATTTAGGTTCCCTAAGGTCTGTTTCTCTTTAATTAAATTTTTTTATTTTTTCAAAGATGTGTCGCACACTTTGTAATATCGGGTCCATCTTCAGGTTCCTAAGGTCTGTTTCTCTTTATTAAATATCTTTTTTTTTTTCAAAGATCCTGTGTCCTACACTTTGGTATATGGGTCAACTTTCAGGTTCCCTAAGGTTGTTTCTCTTTATTAATTTCTTTTTTTTTTCAGAAGACTGTTTTACTATTAGTGTATCAGGTCAATCTTCAGGTTCCTAAGGTTGTTTCTCTTTTAAATTTTTTTTTTTTTTTCAAAATTTTGTCCAACTTTGTGTATCGGTCCAACTTCAGGTTCCTAGGTCTGTTTCTCTTATTAATATCTTTTTATTTTTCAGAAAACCTGTGTCTCTACTTAGTGTATCAGAGTCATCTTCAGTTCTAAGGTCTGTTTCTTTTAAATTATTTTTTTTTTTTTTCAAAGATCCTTGTTCACATTTGTATATCGGTCCAATTTCAGGTTCCTAAGGTCTGTTTCTTTTATTAAATATCTTTTTATTTTTCAGAGAACCTGTGTCTCACTACTTAGTGGTATCAGGTTCCAATTTTATTATTTCTAAGTTGTACTGTTTCTCTTATTAATTTTTTTTTTTTTTAAAAGACCTGTGTCTGCCTACTTTGGTATCGGGTCAACCTTCAGGTTCCTAAGTCTGTTTCTCTTTATTAAATTTTTTATTTTTTCAGAAGAACCTGTGTTGCATTTGTGGTATCGTCAACCTTCAGGTTCTAAGGACTGTTTCTCTTTTTTTAAATTATTCTTTTTATTTTTTCAGAAGACCTGTGTCTGCACTACTTAGTGGTATCAGGGTCCAATCTTCAGGTTCCCTAAGGTCTGTTTCTTTTAATTAATTCTTTTTTTTCTTTCAAAAGATCCTTGTCCCACACTTTGTAATATCGTGTCCAATATTCAGGTTCCCTAAGGTCTGTTTCTTTTTAATTAAATATCTTTTTATTTGTTTCAGAAGAACCTGTGTCTGCACTACTTAGTGGTATCAGATCAATCTTCAGGTTCTCTAAGGTCTGTTTCTCTTTTATTAAATTTTTTTTTTTTTTTCAAAGAACCTGTGTCCACTACTTAGTGGTATCAGGGTCCAATCTTCAGGTTCCCTAAGGTCTGTTTCTCTTTTAATTAATATCTTTTTTTTTTTTCAAAAGATACCTGTGTCTGCACTACTTATGTATCAGGGTCCAATCTTCAGGTTCCTAAGGTCTGTTTCTCTTTTAATTAAATATTTTTTATTTTTTCAGAAGAACCTGTGTCTGACTACTTGTATGGTATCGTCCAACCTTCAGTTCCTAAGGTCTGTTTCTTTTATAATATCTTTTATTTTTCAGAGAACTGTGTCTCTCTACTTGTAGCTGTTCCTTAAGGTCTGTTTCTCTTTATTAAATATTATTTATTTTTTCAGAGAACCTGTGTCTGCATACTTAGTGGTATCAGGTCCAATCTTCAGGTTCCTAAGGTCTGTTTCTCTTTTAATTAATTTTTTTATTTTTTTAAAGAATCTGTGTCTTACTCACTTATGTATATCGTGTCCAACCTTCAGGTTCCCTAAGGTCTGTTTCTCTTTATTAAATATTTTTTTTTTTCAGAAGAACCTGTGTCTTATCAGGGTCCAATATTGAGGTTCTCTAAGGTCTGTTTCTCATTTAATATTATTGTTTTTTTTTCATTTCAAAAGTTTCTGTGTCCGTACTACTTAGTAGTATCAGGGTCCAATCTTCAGGTTCCATGAGGTCTGTTTCTCTTTTATTAAATATCTTTTTATTTTTTCAGAAGAATTTGTGTCTGCACTACTTAGTGGTATCAGGGTCCAATATTCAGGTTCCCTAACGTCTGTTTCTCTTTAATTAAATATTTCTTTATTTGTTTCAGATGAACCTGTGTCTGCACTACTTAGTGGTATCAGAGTCCAACCTTCAGGTTCCATAAAGTCTGTTTCTATTTTATTAAATATCTTTTTATTTTTTCAGAAAGAACCTGTGTCTGCACTACTTAGTGGTATCAGGTCCAATCTTCAGGTTCTCTAAGGTCTGTTTCTCTTTTAATATATTTTTTTTTTTCTTTCAAAAGTTTCTGTGTCCGTACTACTTTGTAATATAAGTGTCCAACCTTCAGGTTCCCTAAGGTCTGTTTCTCTTTAATTAAATATCTTTTTATTTGTTTCAGATGAACCTGTGTCTGCGACTACTTAGTGGTATCAGGTCCAATCTTCAGGTTCTCTAAGGTCTGTTTTCTCTTTAATTATTTTTTTTTTTTTTTCAAAAGATCCTGTGTCCGTACTACTTAGTAGTATCAGGTCCAACTTCAGTTCCCTAAGGTCTGTTTCTCTTTTATTAAATATCTTTTTATTTGTTTCAGAAGAACCTTGTCTTCACTACTTAGTGGTATCAGGGTCCAACTTCAGGTTCCCTAAGGTCTGTTTCTCTTTAATTAAATATCTTTTTATTTTTTCAGAAAATCCTGTGTCCTCACCACTTATGTAATATCGGTCCAACCCTTCAGTTTCCCTAAGGTCTGTTTTCTCTTAATTAAATTTTTTTTATTTTTTCAGAAGAACCTGTGTCTGTACCACTTGATATCGGTCCAAACCTTCAGTTCCTAAGGTCTGTTTCTCTTTATAAATACTTTTTTTTTTTTTTCAGAAGAACCTGTGTCCCTACTACTTAGTGTATCAGGTCCAATCTTCAGGTTCCCTAAGGTCTGTTTCTCTTAATTAATTTTTTTTTTTTTTCTTTCAAAAGATCCTTGTTCCACTTGTATATCAGGTCCATCTTAGGTTCCTAAGGTCTGTTCTCTATTATTATTTTTTTTTTCTTTCAAAACCTTGTCTCCACTTAGGTATCAGTCCACTTCAGGTTTCCTAAGGTCTGTTTCTCTTATTAAATATTTTTTATTTGTTTCAGAAGAACCTGTGTCTGCACTACTTAGTGGTATCAGGGTCCAATCTTCAGTTCCCTAAGGTCTGTTTCTCTTTAATTAAATTTTTTTTTTTTTTCAAAAGATCCTTTGTCTCTACACTTAGTATATCAGGTCCAACCTTCAGGTTCCTAAGGTCTGTTTCTCTTTTATTAAATATCTTTTTTTTTTTTCAGAGAACCTGTGTCTCCTACTTATGGTATCAGGTTCCAACTTCAGGTTCCCTAAGGTCTGTTTCTCTTTTATTAAAATCTTTTTATTTTTTCAGAAGAACCTGTGTCTGCACTACTTAGTGGTATCAGGTCCAATCTTCAGGTTCCCTAAGGTCTGTTTCTCTTTAATTAAATTTCTTTTTATTTTTTCAAAGAATCCTGTGTCCTGACTACTTAGTGGTATCATGGTCCAACTTCAGGTTCCCTAAGGTCTGTTTCTCTTTAATTAATTATTTTTTTTCTTTTCAAAAGACCTGTGTCCTACCACTTGTATATCAAGTGTCCAACCTTCAGTTCCCTAAGGTCTGTTTTCTCTTTAATTAAATATTTTTATTTTTTCAGAAGAACCTGTGTCTGCACTACTTAGTGAGTATCAGGGTCCAATCTTCAGTTCCCTAAGGTCTGTTTCTCTTTATTAATATTTTTTATTTTTTCAGAAGAACCTGTGTCTGTCCACTTAGTAGTATCGGTCCAACCTTCAGTTCCCTAAGGTCTGTTTCTCTTTATTAAATATCTTTTTTTTGTTTCAAAGAACCTGTGTCGTCACTACTTGTTATCAGGGTCCAACCTTCAGTTTCCCTAAGGTCTGTTTCTCTTTTATTAATTTTTTTTTTTTTTTCAAAGAACTGTGTCTCATACTTAGTTAGTATCAGGTCCAACTTCAGGTTCCCTAAGTCTGTTTCTCTTTATTAAATATTTTTTATTTGTTTCAGAAGAACCTGTGTCTGCACTATTAGTGGTATCAGGGTCCAATCTTAGTTCCCTAAGGTCTTTTCTCTTTAATTTTTTTTTTTTTTTCAAAAGATCCTTTGTCCTACTTGTAATATCGTGTCCAACCTTCAGGTTCCCTAAGGTCTGTTTCTCTTATTAAATACCTTTTTATTTGTTTCAGAAGAACCTGTGTCTGCACTACATAGTGTTATCAGGGTCCAACCTTCAAATTCGCTAAGGTCTGTTTCTCTGTAATTAATTTTTTCTTTTTTTCTTATCAAAAGATCCAGTGTCAGTACCACTTGTTAATATAAGCGTCCAACCTTCAGGTTCCCTAAAGTCTGTTTTTCTATTATTAAATATCTATTTATTTGTTTCAGATGAACCTGTGTCTTTGTCACTTAGTGGTATCAGGGTGTAATCCTTAGGTTTCTAAGGTCTGTTTCTCTTTAAATTCTTTTTTTTTTTTTTTTCAAAAGATCCTTTGTCCCTACCAATTAGTAATATCAGTGTCCGACCTTTAGGTTCCCTAAGGTCTGTTTCTCTTTAATTAAATATATCTTTTTTTGTTTCAGATGAACCTGTGTCATCTTTACTTAGTGGTTTCAGGATCAAATCTTCAGGTTCTCTAATATCTCTTTTAATATTATTATTTTTTTTCTTTTTAAAAGTTTCTGTGTCCCGACCACTTTGTAATATCGGTGTCCAACCTTCTGGTTCCTTAAGGTCTGTTCCTCTTTTATTAAATATCTTTTTATTTTTTCAGCCAATCTTCAGATTCTCTAAGGTCTTTTCTCTTTTAATATTATTTTCTTTTTTTCTTTTCAAAAGTTTCTATGACCGTACTACTTAGTGGTATCAGAGTCCAACCTTCAGGTTCCCTAAGGTCTGTTTCTCTATTATTAAATACTTTTTATTTTTTCAGAAGAACCTGTGTCTTCACTACTTAGTGGTATCAGGGCCCAATTTTCCAGATTCCTTAAGGTCTGTTTCACTCTAATTAATTTTTTTTTTCTTTTCGAAAGAACCTGTGTCCGTTCCACTTGGTAATATCGGTGTCCAACCTTCAGGTTTCCTAAGGTCTGTTTCTCTTTTATTAAATATCTCTTTATTTTTTCAGAAGAACCTGTGTCTGCACTACTTAGCGGTATCAGGGCCCAATATTCAGATTCCTTAAGGTCTGTTTCACTCTAATTAATTTTTTAGTTCTTTTCAAAAGATCCGGTGTCTGTACCACTTGGTTAAATTTTTTTTTTTCTTTCATTAAATATCTTTTTTATTTTTTTCAGAAGAATCTGTGTCTTCACTACTTAGTGGTACCAGAGTCCAATCTTCAGGTTCCCTAAGGTCTGTAGCTCTTTAATAATTTTTTTTTTCTTTTCAAAAGAACCTTTGTTCCACCACTTTGTAATAACGGCTTCTAACCTTCAGGTTCCCTAAGATCTGTTTCTCTTTTATTAAATATCTTTATATTTGTTTCAGAAGAACCTGTGTTTGGGCTACTTCTTGGTATCGACATTTCACCTTCCGGTTTCTAAAGGACTGTTTCTCTCTAGCTTTCTTAAGGTTTGTTCAATATCTTTTATTTATTTCAGAAGAACCTGTGTCTGCACTACTTAGTTGTATCAGGGTCCAATATTCAGGTTCTCTAAGGTCTGTTTCTCATTTAATATTATTGTTTTTTTTCATTTCAAAAGTTTCTGTGTCTGTACTACTTAGTAGTATCAGGGTCCAATCTTCATGTTCCCTAAGGTCTGTTTCTCTTTTATTAAATATCTTTTGTATTTTTTTCAGAAGAACCTGTGTCTGCACTACTTAGTGGTATCGACATTTCACCTTTCGGTTTCTAAAGGACTGTTTCTCTCTAGGTTTCTTAAGGTTTGTTCAATATCTTTTTTTTATTTCAGAAGAACCTGTGTCTGCACTACTTAGTGGTATCAGGGTCCAATATTGAGGTTCTATAAGGTCTGTTTCTAATTTAATATTATTGTTTTTTTTCATTTCAAAAGTTTCTGTGTCCGTACTACTTAGTAGTATCAGGGTCCAATCTTCAGGTTCTATGAGGTCTGTTCCTATTTTATTAAATATCTTTTTATTTTTTCAGAAGAATTTGTGTCTGCACTACTTAGTGGTATCAGGGTCCAATATTCAGGTTCTCTAACGAATGTTTCTCTTTAATTAAATATTTCTTTATTTGTTTCAGAAGAACCTGTGTCTGCACTACTTAGTGGTATCAGGGTCCAATCTTCAGGTTCCATGAGGTCTGTTTCTCTTTTATTAAATATCTTTTTTATTTTTTCAAAAGAATTTGTGTCTGCACTACTTAGTGGTATCAGGGTCCAATATTCAGGTTCCCTAACGTCTGTTTCTCTTTAATTAAATATTTCTTTATTTGTTTCAGAAGAACCTGTGTCTGCACTACATAGTGGTATCAGGGTCCAATCTTCAGGTTCTATGAGGTCTGTTTCTCTTTTATTAAATAACTTTTTATTTTTTCAGAAGAATTTGTGTCTGCACTACTTAGTGGTATCAGGGTCCAATATTCAGGTTCCCTAACGTCTGTTTCTCTTTAATTAAATATTTCTTTATTTGTTTCAGAAGAACCTGTGTCTGCACTACTTAGTGGTATCAGGGTCCAATTCAGGAAACCTTTAGGTTCCCTCAGGTCTGTTTCTCTTTTATTAAATATCTTTTTTTTTTTTTTTAGAAGAACCTGTGTCTGCACTACTTAGTGGTATTAGGGTCCAATCTTCAGATTCTCTAAAGTCTGTTTCTCTTGTAATATTATTTTCTTTTTTTTCGTTTCAAAAGTTCCTGTGTCCGTACCGCTTTGTAATAACGGCTTCTAACCTTCAGGTTCCCTAAGATCTGTTTCTCTTTTATTAAATATCTTTTTATTTGTTTTCAGAAGAACCTGTGTTTGGGCTACTTCTTGGTATCGACATTTCCACCTTCCGGTTTCTAAAGACTGTTTCTCTCTAGCTTTCTTAAGGTTTGTTCAATATCTTTTATTTATTTCAGAAGAACCTGTGTCTGCACTACTTAGTGTATCAGGGTCCAATATTGAGGTTCTCTAAGGTCTGTTTCTCATTTAATATTATTGTTTTTTTTCATTTCAAAAGTTTCTGTGTCTGTACTACTTAGTAGTATCAGGGTCCAATCTTCATGTTCCCTAAGGTCTGTTTCTCTTTTATTAAATATCTTTTGTATTTTTTCAGAAGAACCTGTGTCTGCACTACTTAGTGGTATCGACATTTCACCTTTCAGTTTCTAAAGGACTGTTTCTCTCTAGGTTCTTAAGGTTTGTTTAATATCTTTTATTTATTTCAGAAGACCCTGTGTCTGCACTACTTAGTGGTATCAGGGTCCAATATTGAGGTTCTATAAGGTCTGTTTCTAATTTAATATTATTGTTTTTTTTCATTTCAAAAGTTTCTGTGTCCGTACTACTTAGTAGTATCAGGGTCCAATCTTCAGGTTCTATGAGGTCTGTTCCTCTTTTATTAAATATTTTTTATTTTTTCAGAAGAATTGTGTCTGCACTACTTAGTGGTATCAGGGTCCAATATTCAGGTTCCCTAACGCTTTTCTCTTTAATTAAATATTTCTTTATTTTTTCAGAAGAACCTGTGTCTGCACTACTTAGTGGTATCAGGGTCCAATCTTCAGGTTCCAGGGTCTGTTTCTCTTTTATTAAATATCTTTTTATTTTTTCAAAAGAATTTGTGTCTGCACTACTTATGTATCAGGGTCCTAATATTCAGGTTCCCTAAGTCTGTTTCTCTTTAATTAAATATTTCTTTATTTGTTTCAGAAGAACCTGTGTCTGCACTACATAGTGGTATCAGGGTCCAATCTTCAGGTTCTATGAGGTCTGTTTCTCTTTTATTAAATAACTTTTTATTTTTTCAGAAGAATTTGTGTCTGCACTACTTAGTGGTATCAGGGTCCAATATTCAGGTTCCCTAACGTCTGTTTCTCTTTAATTAAATATTTCTTTATTTGTTTCAGAAGAACCTGTGTCTGCACTAGTTAGTGGTATCAGGGTCCAATTCAGGAAACCTTTAGGTTCCCTCAGGTCTGTTTCTCTTTTATTAAATATCTTTTTTTTTTTTTTAGAAGAACCTGTGTCTGCACTACTTAGTGGTATCAGGGTCCAATATTGAGGTTAGGGATGGTTAGGGATGGTTAGGGATGGTTAGGGATGGTTAGGGATGGTTAGGGATGGTTAGGGATGGTTAGGGATGGTTAGGGATGGTTAGGGATGGTTAGGGATGGTTAGGGATGGTTAGGGATGGTTAGGGGTGGTTAGGGGTGGTTAGGGATGGTTAGGGATGGTTAGGGGTGGTTAGGGATGGTTAGGGATGGTTAGGGATGGTTAGGGATGGTTAGGGGTGGTTAGGGATGGTTAGGGATGGTTAGGGATGGTTAGGGATGGTTAGGGATGGTTAGGGGTGGTTAGGGATGGTTAGGGATGGTTAGGGATGGTTAGGGATGGTTAGGGATGGTTAGGGATGGTTAGGGATGGTTAGGGGTGGTTAGGGGTGGTTAGGGATGGTTAGGGATGGTTAGGGATGGTTAGGGATGGTTAGGGATGGTTAGTAGTGCTCCGACCGTCATAGAGGAAGGACCTACGCCGGGCGCTCCAGCGGATTACCCCCCACCTCTTGCTGACTTCACCAGAGCTCAGTCTGGCTCGGGACACCGGCCAGGTAAGACGTGGTTTAATATAGCTCTATATTTAACAGTGCGCTGGCGCGTGTGTTTTTGAGTGGTTGAGTCCCGAGGGACACTAAGTGGCGATTCGGGATTCCCAGAGGACAGGAGTGTTTTAAAAAATTGTTATTGTTTTTAGTTTTTATTGTTATTTTTTTATTTCGTTATAGTATTAAAAGTGTTAAAGTTGGACAGGAGTTGTTAACTCAGAAAATAGTTTTTAATAGTGACTGAGAGAAATAAAAAAAAAATTTTGTGGAAAAAACAATTTCCAAAAAACTTTTTTTGAAAATTAAAACACGTAACGGGAGTTATGTCCCAAGATAATAACAGGAAATCTCCTGCTACTACGGGCACAGAGGACATGGAGGAGTTCGAGGAGCCTAAACCTCAGAGACTAGGAAAATTTTTTCCGGCACCTGTGGACAAAATGGCGGCCGAGGAAAATTCAAAATTAAGTGGAAAAATGTGCGGAAAAATCAATTCCACAGAAAACGAATCTTACTACGACACGGAGGAGGAGAGGGAGAGTGACATGGCACAGGGGTCAAAGGTCGTAACCCCCGGGAAAAGATATAAGAAAAGGGCTAGGAGGGAATCCCCCCCGTCCCCGCAGGAAGTTGCAGTAGGGCCCTTGGACAAGGCCAAAAAGATTTCAGAAGGCGTAAAAGCATACCTGGAACGGAAGAAATGCACTGCAGAGCAGAAATCCTATATAAATGGAAAGGTCCTTGAATTGAGGGATATCATTGTTGGACTAGAAGAACAGTGGAGGGGGGTTCCCCAACTCGTCCAGCACATTGTACGGGAGGCCCTCTCAGCTGACGATATCCATACTATAATAGCCAGAAAAGTATCGGCAATAGTAGCACCAATGGTGGCCAACGCCATCGGAGAAGCCGTTGGTGCTAAATATGAAGAAGAAAAGAAGAAGTGGGTCTCCCCAACATCAAAAAGAGTGGAGGAAATAATCGACGACCTCAAGCTCAGCGAGGATGAGACTAGGATACTACGCCGCACAGCGAAAACCAGAGCTGAGGAGAGGGAAATGAAGCAGAAAAGGGTCAGGATCGTAGAAAAACCGGGGCCGTCGACGATCGTGGCCCCTCCCCAAGGAAACGATACTATGGGCTCCTCAGACGAAGAAGGCGAAGGGAAATGGACCGAAGCCAAGCGAAGGAGAAAGGGAAGAAAGTTAAAAATGGGCAAAGAAGAAGAAGCAAAACCAGAAAAAACAAAAAGAAGACTTTCGCTGACGTCCTGGGGAAGGTGGCTCAGGTGTCTCCTAAGCCACAAGAGTATGTTACGACATACCTTACAATTAAGGGAAAGGCACCGGATGGCGGGAGCTGGTCGCCAGCTAAAATCTTTGAGCAGCTGCCCTCGAAGGAGGAGTTGGAGAATATAGGGGCAAAAGCGAGAATAGAGAAGGTGACTAGGTCAGGAGCAGTCCTTGTTAGGATGGAAGGTGCCGACCAGGCTAGGAGAGTCCTCAACTGGGAAAAGATGACCAGCAGGGGACTAGAAGTAAATCTGGCCAAATCAAGGTGGCCTAGAATTGAAGTAAGAAGAGTCCCGAAGTACTGGGATGAAGGGACTCTTCAGACCTACCTTTGGGGGAAAATCCCAGACGTAAAATGTGACCCCAAAGACAGGAAGGACTGGATGAGAACCTGCTTCTCAACAGCCGCAAGGAGCGGACTCACTAAGAGCTGGGTGCTGGAGACTCACCCGTCAATCAGATACGCTCTGATGGCCCTGACGGACAGTGACGTGAGTGGCGGATGGTGGAGCCTCTCTATGAGAGATTACCTCGACCCTCCCCTTTGCCTAAGATGCCAAGAATATGGACACCCCGCTAAGGACTGCAGCAAAGAACTAGCATGTAGATGGTGCACAGGGACAGGGCACAAAGCAGCAGAATGTCCGGCGAGGGAGAAAGGAGTCCAACCCTGCTGCAGGAACTGTAAGGCAAAGGGTGGAAAAGAGAAGGACCTCCAGCACTGCGCGGGCAGCAGAGAATGCCCGATACATCTGGAGAAGATGGAAGAGCTGGCCAAAAGGACAAGGTATGCGTAGGCTGCGGATCTTGCAGGTCAACATGGGCCGAAGACGACTGGTCGCGGATGAGCTACGAACTCTCGCTCGGGACGTTGACATCATGGCAATCCAGGAGCCATGGTGTCAGAGTAACGTGGTCGCTGGATTTGGTGTAGCGTCGAGGGTCGTCGCTCTGAGCAGTGGAGGAAGGAGGCCCAGAGCGGCAATAGTGATCGTCAACCCTGCCCTCGACGTGATGGAACTGAGGACACTCACCACGGCGGACCAGGCGGCATGCTACGTGCGATGGGGTGGCATCACATTTGCCTTTGTGTCCACCTACATGCCGCCCCGACCAGCGAATCCCGAAGATAGTATGTCCGCCGTGGAGGCTGTCACACAAAGATATAGGAACGTGATAGTCTGTTCCGACACCAACTCATGGAGCACGGCCTGGGGTTCAGTTCGCACAGACGCAAGAGGAAGAATGGTGGAAGAGACCGTGGCGAGGTGTCAGCTCGTAGTCATGAACGAGCCCTCTGGCCCCACATTTGTAGGAGCACGGGGCCAGAGCTGGATCGATGTGACACTCGCCTCGGTTACCATGGCGCGGCGTATTGCGGACTGGACCCTACGGTCTGACACGAGCTCCGACCACCGGGTCATCGCCTTCAGTGTGGTACAGGAGGAAGGCGGGAATGCCCTAGAAATAGAGAAGGGCTTCGTGACCCGATCGGCGGACTGGAGGGCTTTCTCCAGGGAACTGGAGGGCGTACTGGTTGATAGAGAGTGGGAAGAAATTGCGCAGATGCAGGCAGAACCAGAGATTGATCGAAGGGTGGACAATCTAACGTCTGCAATACTCGAAGCGGCAAGTACGACCCTCCGACGCCGAAGAGCGAGAGTTCATCCGGTCCCATGGTGGACGCCGGCCCTCACCCAAATGAAGAGGGAATATTACAGGGCCAGGCGTAGGTACCAGGAGTGCAGAGACGACGAGATGAGAGCTGCACTCCGAGAAGAAACCAAGCGTAGGCAAAGGGTATACCGAAACGGCGTGCGTCGCCAGAAGAAGAGGTCCTGGGATGAATTCATCGTTGAAGAATCCGAGAAAAATCCCTGGGGAATACCCTACAGGGTGGCCCTTGGTAAAGTAAAACCTCTCACCACGATTGCTTCGCTTAGGGTGGGAGGAGTTCAGGCGAATACCTTAGAAGAAGCGGCCACCTTGTACTTGGACTTCACGTACCCCAGGGATGATCCATCCCAGGACAATGAAGAGGAAGATATGGTTAGACGCACCACGGTATACCCACCTGGTACCGATCTATGCCCACCATGGGACATATGGGACCTTCGTCTTGCCGTGGAGAAGCAGAGGATCGGGAGAGCTCCAGGACTAGACAGAATAGATGCTGCGGTCCTGAAGAATAGTGCCCCACAATTAGAAGAAGAGCTATTGGGAATCTTTAACCAATGTTTGGACAGGGGGCACTTCCCAAGCGAATGGAAGACCGCAGACTTGAGATTGCTCTACAAGGGAGGAGGGAAGGACAAGGAGTCCCCAAAAGCATACCGTCCAATATGCCTCCTCCCGGTCGTCAGCAAAGTCCTGGAGCAGATGATGGTGACCAAACTTCGCCCGATCCTCAGTGCAGCCAGCCATCCACGGCAATTCGGCTCTACCCGTGGCAAAGGAACCACAGACGCGCTGCTGAGAGTACGCATGGACGTAGAAGGGAAGGCGGAGAAGTACGTTATGCTCTTACTCTTTGATATATCCTCCGCCTTCGATAGTGTATGGTGGCCCTGCGTACTCCAGCGGCTGCAAGAATTCGACACCCCCAGCAATCTGTACTCCCTCGTTAGTGGTTACCTCAGCAACAGGAGTGTGAAGATTAGGGGTAACTACTACGAGGTCGAGAGACAAATTGAGAGAGGCTGTCCGCAGGGCTCAGTCCTGGGTCCGGCCCTGTGGAAGCTCGTCTTCGACCAGTTGCTGGGGGAATTAGAAGAGAGAGGGTTCCTTGCCACGGCCTACGTTGACGACCTGGCAGTCATAGTGGCCGAGAACAGCAGAGCCAGATTGATCCAACAGGCAGAGAGGTGCGCCAGTCTCGTGTCGGAGTGGTGCGTGAGGAGAAAGTTGAGCATGGCCGCATCCAAGACCCAGGCCATGCTCGTAAGAGGCTCTACAGACAGGGCTCACCCTATCACCTTGAACATCGAAGGCGAGAGAGTGAGGATAGGTGAGGAGGTGACCTACCTTGGCATAAGATTTAAGAAGAATTTTGATGTCACCCCTCACCTGGAGTACCTAAAAGATAGGGTGACCCTGTCCATAAACGGATTGAGCAGGATAGGGGGCGCATTCTGGGGCCTCAGATACCCCGCCACTATGACCATATACAAAGGAGTGGTCATGGGTATTCTGAGGTATGCGTCCCCGGCTTGGAGTCGACACCTCACGCAGCAGAATAGGAGGAGACTGGCGACAACACAGAGACTGGCTCTGCTTAGGGTCACTAGGGCTTATAGAACGGTGTCGCACGAGGCAGTGCAGGTGCTGGCCGGAGCAGTGCCCCTGGACCTCATCCTAAAGGAAGATGTCCTTCGTTACGACTACAAGAGGCAGGGGCTAGAGGCGCTTCCAGAGGGACTCCGAAGAAGAATCGGCGAGGCCCCTAATAAGTGGAAAGGACTACTCAGGGAGGCCACTATAGAGGAATGGAATGGACGGTGGGTGACAAGTCAGAAAGGCGCCACCCTCAGGAAGTTCTTCCCCACCGTCCAGTCAAGATTGGCGGCAAAGTGGGTCCTCCCCGACTACTGGGTCTCGCAGATGCTAACAGGTCACGGAGGTTTCCGGGGAAAACTGCATGACCATGGAAAGAACATCGATCCCCGGTGCCCAACATGCGGAGTCCCTGAGACTGCTGAGCACGTGATGTTGTCCTGCACTGCCATGGAGCGGCACCGCGCCAGGTTGATGATGGAAACAGGCCTGTACACGCTCTCCGAGCCGGACCTTCCGCGCTTGCTTGAGGAAGAGCACTACCCCTTCCTCAAGGAGTTCGTGTACGCGTGGAAGGAACTGGTGGGCCCTTCACACTTCACCCTCGGAAGAGCCCAACCGGCCGGAGAGGCGGATGAAGGCGAAGAAGAAGACGAAGAAGAGGAGAATCTCTGAGACCAGGAGGGCTGGACCAGAGACGAATCCGGACGGATGCGGCGGACCAGGAAGGCTGGACGGCACCCAGATGGATAAGGAGGACCGGACGGATGCGGCGGACCAGGAAGGCTGGACGGTATCCGGACGGATGGAGATAGCCAGGTGGCTGGCCCAAATAGGATAAGGTGCAACCCCACCAGTAAAGTGCGCAACCGCGTACTGGGTTGCACCACAGTAGCAGCTAAGGTGCAGCTCTAAGGTACACACTTGTGCACCGGGCTGCACCACAGAACCTTATTTATTATTGTTCCAATATTAAAAATCCTAAAAGATTGTAAAATAAGAATATTAAAAATAAATTGTTTTTTTGGAAGCAGTGGCATGCGATCACCTACCGCACTACCCCACTGCTTCCTAATCCCGTATGCCAGAAATGGCTAGGAAGGGAGATTTTAAAAAAAAAAAAAAAAAAAAAAAAAAAGGTTAGGGATGGTTAGGGATGGTTAGGGATGGTTAGGGATGGTTAGGGATGGTTAGGGATGGTTAGGGATGGTTAGGGATGGTTAGGGATGGTTAGGGATGGTTAGGGATGGTTAGGGATGGTTAGGGATGGTTAGGGATGGTTAGGGATGGTTAGGGATGGTTAGGGATGGTTAGGGATGGTTAGGGATGGTTAGGGATGGTTAGGGATGGTTAGGGATGGTTAGGGGTGGTTAGGGGTGGTTAGGGATGGTTAGGGATGGTTAGGGATGGTTAGGGATGGTTAGGGATGGTTAGGGATGGTTAGGGATGGTTAGGGGTGGTTAGGGATGGTTAGGGATGGTTAGTAGGCGCCCGTCTCGCAGATATTAACAGGTCACGGAGGGTTCCGGGGAAAGCTACGTGATCATGGAAAGGACATCGATCCCCGGTGCCCAACATGCGGAGTCCCTGAGACCGCGGAGCACATAGTGTTGACCTGCACTGCCATGGAGCGGCACCGCGCCAATTTAATGAGGACGACCGGCCTTTATACGCTCTCCGAGCCGGACCTTCCACGCCTGCTTGAGAAGGAGAACTACCCCTCCTTCAGAGAGTTCGTCTACGCGTGGAAGGAATTGGTGGGCCCTTCACACTTCAACATCGGAAGAGCCCAACCGGCCGGAGAGGCGAATGAAGGCGAATGAAGGCGAAGAAGAGGAAGAAGAGATCGCCTGAGACCAGGAGGGCTGGACCAGGGATGAATCCGGACGGATGCGGCGGACCGGGAAGGCTGGACGGCACCCGGACGGATGGCGAGGACCGGACGGATGCGGCTGACCAGGGAGGCTGGACGGTATCCGGACGGATGGAGAAGGCCAGTAGCTGGCCAAAAATGGAAAAGGTGCAACCCCAGCAGAAAGGTGCGCAATCGCGTACTGGGTTGCACCACAGTAGCAGCAAAGGTGCAGCTCTAAGGTGCACACCCGTGCACCGGGCTGCACCACAGAACCTAATTTTATTTGTTGTTCCCACATTAAATTATCCACAAGCATGTAGAATAAGAAATTAAAAATAAAGTGTTTATTATTGGGAGCAGTGGCATGCGTTCACCAAGCGCACTACCCCGCTGCTCCCACACCCCGTATGCCAGAAATGGCAAGGTAGGGGAAAAAAAAAAAAAAAAAAAAAAAAAAAAAAAAAAAAAAGGTTAGTAGGCGCCCGACTGTTGAAGAGGAAGGACCTACGCTGGCCGGCTGCTGAGGATTACCCCCACCCGCCCAGCGCTCTCCAGAGCTCAGTCTCTCTTCAACCGTCAGAGAGGTAAGACGTGTTTTTACAGTGCTCCCTATTTAATCGTATGTTTAACTGTGCGCGTGTTAGTGGTTGAGC